>OY754347.1:2110083-3437667 GCA_963572235.1 Caenorhabditis japonica | reverse complement strand
GCCATCGAACTCGGGCGTGTGCCAAATGCATTGTGTCCCGGCGCACGCCTCCCCCGTCGTCCAATGCGCCACCAAGTTCATCGGATAAGTAAATTATTTTATTTTTTTCACTCGAAAATTTACTTTTTTGAGAAATTAAAATCATAATCTGATTATTCATGATGACACCATCATTTTAATCCAAAAACGAGACTTTTTTGTGAAAAAATGACCGAGCCTTAGGGTTTTAAAAATGTGCCAGGTAGAAACAATTTTGGAAGAAGGCTGGGGTGTCGTGCGGCGTGCTGCCCGGAACGTTATTGGCAACGCGCTCCGCTGAGTGTCTGCCTCTCTCAGGCGTGCGTTTGCTATAAAACAACAATATCCTCCCACTCTTCTTGTCTGCGTCTCCTCTTCGTATCAATTTAACGCAGAAAAGTGGCTGCGCAGCTAAATGCAGCCTACGGTAAAAAAAAGCCCGCGCAGATTAAATTTTATTTTCCAACGTTCCGTCCAACACGCCGTGACATGTCCCAAACACTATGGCTGAGATATTAAGCTAGCCGAAAGCAGTTAAATTTCCAAAACGCTATAATTAGCGTGCATACAACCAACAAACGATTAAAATTGGAAGCGTTTGATTAGCGTAACATTTACGCCCGTTTGAATTAGCATGATTAGAACTGTTAGCGTGCGTTTAGCTTAAGATTAGATTTAATTTTTCCCGAGCTTCATAGCAATAAAAAAAACAAAAAACACTCATTTCAGACGATATTCCAACCAAATCATTCCACTACACTACCTACACTTGCTGGTTTATCCAACTTTACTCACTAATTGCCATCGCCGCTTCTCACATTTTAGCAGTCTACGGAACAATATACTATGCAAGATTTAACCAGAAAAAAACTTTGATTCTGATTTTTATTATTATTCTTTTATCTATGATATCAGTATGTTACCTGTGGTCCCCGAAATTTCCAATCAAGTTCCATGAAGAATTCTGGGGTTGGTCGGAAGACAGAGGCTACCCACTTGTAGAGTTTTTCTTCTACTATAACTATGTGGTGCAGGTTAGAGAGAGAGAGAGAGAAAAACAAACATTTCCGGTTCAGGGTATTGTTTTTTCCTGCCTGGCATTGACTGATGCGTTGATTGTTTATAAATTGAGTACGATCAAAGGAGCTGTATTTTCAAATGAGAGAAGTGCTACCGTAAGTTTGAAGCAGTGATTCAAATTCTTTATGGTAGTGGAGGGAAACCGGAAACAAAATCTTTTCACCCATTTTCGAACTCTGGTTTCTCATTAGTCTGAATTTGCTAGGTAGCTCCGCAATCCGAAAAGATGCAGGTGTCGGTGGTCAACAGTGGCAGCACATTGGCGCCGAAACGTCATCGTGAGCGGACTGAGCTCAAAGTTTCCATAAATTTCATCATCGTGTCACTGTTCCTTCTTTGCCAGACGCTTATTTACATTGTTTGTCCCTTGTTAGTCATGCTACCTTATCAACCGCACTTTATAAGTTGTTTTTCCAGATACAACTCGGAGTTTGCTCACTTTTTATTGTTCATAGCTCCAATTTTCCGTGGAAGCAAGTGCCTGGCCTATCTGGTGTCAGGAAGTGCTCTTCGCAATGCTATTGTTGATCTTGTGAAATGCAGGAAACATTTTTAAATTGAAAAGTTATAATCTTTTATTATTTTTTCATTGTTTTGCTGTACTAAAATATAAAACATTTTGTTGTGTTGTGCATCGTTTCTCTGAAAAATGGCTCTCCACGGCGTGTTGAAGAGTACATCGTGAAAATGCGCTCCACTGCTCACATAGATTTGAGGAAACGCGGTTGTTACAGATTTGAAACGGTTTAGATTTTCAAAAACGAGGCGCTGGCGGAACACGTTTTCTGCATAAAATAAATTGGGAAATATTGTTTAAATATTTAGAATCATGCAAAAGATATGAACCCATAAGAAAAAAATTAATAAAAAATTGCTGCGGCGCCGCAGTAACGACGTTTTGAATACGCCATTTCGCGCTCTTTTTTCTCGAGTGACGTGGCAACTTTCCCGCGAAATTTAAATTTTAATTTTCATGTACCTCTCAACACCCCGTGGCTCTCGGACGTTTCGAAACTTTTTTTTTTTGCATAGCGGTTTTCGCCAAGTGTCACCAAAACACACGCTCATTCGGTTTTATTAATTATTTTTATTTTCTGGGGAATTTAAATCTACTAGCATGGTGTCCAGGATTTGAAAAGTGGGCGGAGCCGAGCAAACGCGCTCGACTGGATTTTTTCGCGCGAAATTCAAACTTTGAGGCATTTTTTTAATGTTTTTCGGGAAAAAAAGCGTAAATTATTTATTTTTTTCCCCACATGTGCGCCAACTGAATTATAGCTGAGGTCTTTAGAAACTTTTTAAGTCTAAGAACGTCGAATTTGGTTCAGCCACCATTTCGGAATAATAGTTTTTAGAATTGCGGAACTAAAAAAGTGAGTTTTTTGGTGTTTTTTCAGGATAAATTTTAAATCTAAATCGAAGTTTAGGCAATTTTATGGTATTAAAAGATACAATACATACATTTTACAAAGAAAAACTGGTTTTACTGAAAGAAAAATACTAAAATCAATAAAAAAAATGCGAGAGTCGAAAAATGCGCAAGCACCGAAAGTGCGCCATGCTAATTTGCTGGACACCGTGACTAGTATGCCGAAAAAATGCAAAAAAAAAGTTTCGAAACGTCCCAGAGCCAAAAATGAGATGATGAGGTATATAGAAAAGAAGATGAAGAAGAAAAAGCAGCCAAAAAAAAAATAAAATAAAAGAAAATAAAAACTAAGAAATCAAAGACTAGTGGCTCTAGTAGCCGTGAGAATATCATTGATTCTCTCTGCATTACATACAAGTGCGAGCTCTGGGCTGTGTGCCAAAAGTTGTTTTCTCTGTGTCTATGCTCAGGTTTTTCTGCTCCAAAAATTGCTCGTCGCAGGCCCCAACTGAAGTAATCGTATAGTACAAGTTTTCTTTGTTAGCTCGCCCAAACCCATCCTGAAACCAAATACACCGTTTTTTTTTCCTTATCACCAATAATTTGAAAAAAAAGGTTTCTCTGATACTCGTCATTTTTCCGCGCTGTTTCCTCGCCTGAAACATAATCGTGTAGTTGGTTCAGGACGTGCAAGCGAGTGCAGAACAGATGTCTGTTACGAGCTGATAAAAAGTGCAGCTACGAAAAAGAAAAGAGGAGATTACGTATCATTTCCTGCTGATCATCCCATTGTACAGATTCATAGAGGAAGCATGCTGATCAACACAAGTAGTACTGCCGACTCTACTACTATTATAGATGTGAGTTTTCTTAATAAAAAATTAAAAAAAACTGGGCTTTGTTCAGCTAGAAAATCAGTACTATTACGTAAATCCAAGGCATGCAAAATCCGAGTTTGATATTGATGGCTTCAAATGGTAAGTTGTCACTATTAGAACACGGAGGGTTGGCCGGAACGTTAGAAAATGCAATGTAATCTGCATATCCACTCATCTGCGTAAGCGGATGCGAAAAGGAGACACAGAGAAGCAGCAAACTGCCAGCTACATCTCTTCTCGCCGAAGAGACGCAGACAAGCAACCTCTCCCTCAGCGGAGCGCATTGCCAATAACGTTCCGGCCAGCACGCCGTGTTAAAAGCCACCATTCAATTTACCAGGAAAATAGTCCTGGACACTCAACAAATTATATTTACACTTCTCTCGGAGCTCGATCATTATTCCTCAATCAGTTTGATCATTCACTGCACAGATTTTGTATCCAGTTCCACATTTGTTAGTCATCCTTCATTTCTTGCCGATTGTAAATTTTGCAGACCTCACAATTCGACCGGTGTGGCGAGTCGGTAATTCACGATTGGCTACCGGGTGGTCACCACGTGCAATTAGAGGTTGATCAGACTATTCAGTGAGTGGGCGCCAGTCTTTTTTTTTCTCAGGTATCGAGTCAAACTTTTTCAAACCTTTTCATGTAACAATAAAGCCATTATTAAACTTTTTCAAACTTTTCAAGTTTTCAAACTTTTTCAAGACACGTTTAAACTTTTTCAAGACGTTCTAATACTTTTCAAACCTTTTCATGCTAACATCAAACTTTTTCAAGATGATCTCAAACTTTTCTAATCCATTTTCAAACTATTCTGACCCATTTTGAAACTTTTTCAAGCAATGCTTATTTGTTACATGAAAAGGTTTGAAAAAGTTTAACTCGCGATACCTGAGTTGGAGCGCGTTTGCATCCAACAATGTGTACGTATTATATGTTTGCAGCGAGAGCCAATTCGATGGATTGAATTTTAGTCGACCGTTTGATGAGAGCAATGCTGTTCTTCGAGTTGAAGATGAAGAATTTCACGTTCATTCCTTTGTAAGAATTTCTGTCGTGGTGCAGTGCAAAAACCTATATCGCGCTCCACTGATGACGCAACGCGAGGCGTGCCATATTTCTTTGTCTGCGTATCTTCGTGGTTCTAATATCTCGTTTTAAAACGATTTTTCCCACCAAAGATAACGCAAAATCAGCGGAGCGCTTTATGAATTACTGAGCCCGACAATATGATCTCACAATTTCTAAAAACAAAAATAACATTTCAGCTCCTGAGTATGGCTTCTCAATTCTTCCGCATTCTCTTCAATGGCTCTTTCGCCGAGTCTGCCAATATATCAAAGCCAATCGAGCTGAAGGGAATCTCATCATGCTCATTCCGCAATTTGCTCAATTGCATATACGGATATCCATCAGTTTTTAGAATTACACGTGGGTTAAACAAATTGTTATTGTGTTTTCCATCGACTTGCGACATGAAAACGCGTTTCATTTCAAGTCTGCATTCACCGTTCTGTCTGCGTCTCTTCAAATATCACAGTGTTCGCGTGGTCGTGGTCGCGCACAAATAAGTGGGCGGCGTTTCGATTCGCGTTCTCATGTCGCAAGTCGATTAAAAAACACAATACGCATTAAAGCAGATGTGCGCCGTTGAGAAAAAAAAAGCGATGGTCACGCGAAATGCGCCAGCGAATTCGCTTTTCGTCTGGCACTCTCTCCCTCTCTGTCTGGCGCGGACGCAGACGCAGACTCAGAATGGGAATGGGCCGCGCTTACAAAATCGCGAAATCATTATTTTCAGGCGGCAACATTGCCGAGCTACTCGAACTGAGCCACTATTACGATTGCAAAAACGTGACCATGTTCTGTGAGTACAATCTATGCCATGACTTGTGCTATAATATCCGATCCACCCAAAAAATGGAATGGGCTGTCAAATTTGACCTACCAACGCTGAAAGTGAGCCTAATTCGTGTCTTTCTTTTTTTTTTTTAGTTTTGAATGATTCTTTTTCAGCGCCAACTTCTACGCCAAGAGCCTCACCTGGTCGGACTTGTCAGTTGTCTATGAAGAATTTTGTAAAATAGAAAAAAAAACTATGCAACTTTTTTACATACGTACCTCGTCGCTTTCCCATTCAACAGTGATAAAATCGAAACATTCCAATCTAATTTTTTTTGAATTCAGGGTTAAATTATGATCAAAATTTTGTTTAGTGTTTTTTGTTGTTATTTAGAAGTTCGATTGTGATGTGAATAAAGTTAAAGTTTTAAATATCAAGTTGTTGCTGTTGTTAAAAATAAATTTTTTAATATTCTCAGTACGGAGCGCTGTAAATTTGCTCCATTCGCAGTGGATGAGGTGTCCACGTTGGCGACGAGTGAGTGCACACGCGCACGCCGCACGCGCTGCATTCGACGGCGCGAAATATTGGAACTGTGTCAATGCAAACATTTTGGAAGAGACGAGACGGAGAAGACGAGAGATTCGACACGCGTCGCGCGTGTATTTCGCGCCAAAAAAAATCGTTTGCCCGTGAGAGAGCGCGGCCGATGTTTCGCTCATGGACGCGCTAAATGAATGCGCAGTTCGACGTGCGAATTCGCAGCGCTTTATACTGAGTAAAGAAATTCGCAAGTATTGGTGAGCTGCAATAAAATTACAACAGGATTTACACTCTGCTTCGCGTGAGAGAGGGGTATCTGTTTGGCTGATAAACTTTTTGAAACTTGCTTACCTTTCTTTTTTTTTTTGCTTTGGTCAGTTGGTTTCTGATAACAATTGTTTACCATTTCTTGCATTCCAAAATTGTTGTTTTTTCTCTATTTTTTCATCTCTTTTCTCAATTTTTGCTTGCGCATACATAAACAGTAAAAAATGTAGAAAATGTGAAAAATTCAAAAAAAAATTTAATGTTTGTCCTCCTGACCCGAGTGACCGACCGACCACGTGGAAAATAAATGGGACGTGTTGTTTGCGTCGCTATCCTGATCAAAGTACATCCTTTCACTTGTTTCCTCGCTTGGGGGAAAGTTATAGCCTGATAAGTGACAAGCAGTTGTTCATTTTATGAATAAACTATGCGCTTTTGCCCATTTCATCGTTATTTACGTTGGTAAACAATCATGTGACACCGCTCCCTTTTTTTCGCATTTGTTTTGAGCATTTATGTACACTTTTCTCTTGGTTTTCAGCACAAATATGTTGTTCAGTTTGAATGCGCGTTTTGAAATCTAAAATTTGAATTTTTCGGTTAAATTGGCATGCTGCGTCACTCGTATTAAATACTGCCTGTATTGTGTTTTCAATCGACTTGCGACATGAGAACGCGAATCGAAACGAAACGCCGCCCACTTATTTGTGCGCGACCACGCGAATACAGTGATATTTGAAGAGACGCAGACAGAACGGTGAATGCAGACTTGTGTTGTGTTACGTTTTCATGTCGCAAGTCGATTGAAAACAGAATAGACTGCTTAATCTCGTTTTAACTTCTCGCAGACTGTTAACTCTAAATAGATTCAATCTACCGCTGTCGACGTGCATTAAAGCGCATTTCGTTTTTTTTTCTTCAGAATAACGGCGTCGCCGATCACCCTTGTTTATTCGAAGAATATAGCTGAGAAACAGAACGAGAAACGTGTCCTTGAAGATATCTTATCGCACTCTTTTCATTATTCTGTTCGCGTCACTGTTTTCCACAATTACCCCGTTTCAGAATGAGAATATTGCGTTCAAAAATCAGTCATCTCCACTTTTTTCGTGGATTTTCAACTGAACTGAAAAGAATCGAGTACACAAAGTTGAGAGTGGCGGTTCCAAAGGAATCATTTCCAGGTAGAATAGCGATGTCTGCAAATGCGCTTCATTCGCAACATTGACTAGCCGTGGATTTGGAGTGAGATTCAGAGAAAAAAGTGCGCGCTTATGAGCGAAACATCTGACAAGGTCTCTTGCCGTCCACGTGGCCAATGGAGCGTGTTTGCAGCGCTTTGTACCGAGTATAAAAAAAAACAAATTTGGAAAATTTTCAGGTGAAAAGCGAGTCTCGTTGAGCCCATCTGGAGTGTCATTGCTTACAAAAAATGGCATTTCGGTTTTGGTTAGTTCATTTTTCATTTTTGGTATACGCGAGACGCGAGACGCAGACAGAAAGACTGTGAAAATAGTGTGCGAGGAAGAGAGAGAGAGAGAGAGCGAGAGAGCGGCAGAGCAAAACGGTCAACAGGACTGCGCAACGAGACGCAGACAGAAAAGGGGTGAAAATAGTGCGCGCGACGACATAATAATTGAAGGCATTTAATTTTTTTCTATCTCACGGTGCCCAGGATTTGAAAAGTGGGCGGAGCCGAGCAAATGCGCTCCACTGGATTTTTCGCGCGAAATTCAAATTTTGAGGCATTTTTTTAAATGTTTTTCGGGAAAAAAAAGCATAAATTCTTAATTTTTTCCCAAATGTGTTCCAACTGAATTATAGCTGAGGTCTTTAGAAATTTTTAAAGCCTAAGAACGTCGAATTTGGTTCAGCCACCATTTCGGAAAAATCGTTTTAAGCATTGCGGAGCTAAAAAAGTTAGTTTTTTGGTGTTTTTGCAGGATAAATCTTTACGAAAATTAAAGTGTGGGCAACTTTATAGTATTAAAAGATACAATACATACATTTTACAAAGAAAAACTGGTTTTACTGAAAGAAAAATAATAAAATCAATAAAAAATGCGAGAGTCGAAAACTGGGCAAGCACCGAAAGTGCGCCATGCTAGTTTGCTAGCGCGTCAGCAAATTAGGCTCCGCCCACATTTCCAATCCTGGACACCGGGTATTTCCTGTTTTATGGAAGGGATTTTTGAAGAAGTTAATCCCTGCGAAAAGCCAAGTTTTCATTTAAAAAAATTTATTTCAGCGGTTTTTCATCTTTTTTTCGCACATTTTTTTGCAAATTTAAAAATAAATTTCAATGTTCCTTCTTTGCCACAAAACGAAGGAATTTGTGAAAAATAATGAAAAAAAATATAAAAACGCATATTTTTCAATTTTTGGAAGAATTTTTGCAAAAAGTTAGTCTCTGGGAAACTTCTTCCACGGCCATATTTCAAAAATATTTTTTTTTTGATTTTAGCGATTTTTCAGTATTTTTAGGGAATTTTTTCCCTATAAAAAATTTAAGTATTTTGCAAAGAGCTGATGGGCAAAAAATTTGCGGAAAATGATTTAAAAAAAAAGAAAACACATTTTTAAGCCAATAAAGTTTCAAAACAGGTAGAAGACAACGCGGGTGCTCTAGCAGGCTACTCAAACGAAGAATACGCAAAAAATGGAGCCGTAGTGTCAAAGGAAGACGAGGTTTTTAATACTGATATCGTTCTTAAAGTGGGTACTCTTTTTTTTAATCTTGATTTGCTTCCAATAAAAAAAATAGATCCGCCCACCAACAACAGATGAAATAACAAAAATGAAAGATGGAAGTACCCTAATCTCATTCATCCACCCGGGACAAAACAAAACTTTGCTGGATGCTCTAACTAGCTCTAATAAAACGGCGTTTGCAATGGATTGTGTTCCAAGAATCAGTCGTGCTCAGGTGGGATTTTTATCACATGTCATCAATTCAATTTTTTAAAGGTATTTGATGCCCTTTCCTCCATGGCAAACATTGCGGGATATCGTGCTGTTATAGAAGCCGCAAACCATTTTGGAAGATTTTTCACCGGTCAAATTACAGCCGCTGGTAAAGTCCCACCCGCCAAAGTTTTGGTAATTGGCGGTGGAGTTGCTGGTTTGAGTGCCATTGGCACAGCAAGAGGAATGGGTGCAGTGGTTCGCGGATTTGATACTCGAGCATCGGTGAAAGAGCACGTGGAGTCATTAGGAGCTCAGTTTTTGACTGTAAATGTGAAAGAAGATGGCGAGGGAGGTGGTGGATATGCAAAGGAGATGAGCAAGGAGTTTATTGAAGCGGAGATGAAGCTGTTTGCAGACCAGTGTAAAGATGTGGATATTATTATTACGACTGCATTGATTCCAGGAAAGAAAGCGCCGGTTTTGATTACAGAGGTAAGAGACAGAGATGGTATCAAAAAAATTTTTTTTTTCGATTTTTTTTTGTTTTTTCGGGTTTTTTTTTTGGATGAGACAAAAATTTTTTTGATTTTTTTTATTGATGATGCGCCGCAGGGAAATAATTTTTTTTTAGAGCCACGGAGGCGAAAAAAAAGTTTTTTTTTTAACTGGCAGAAATACGTACTTTTTTTGGAATTTTTTTTGTTTTTTTGGTAAATTGTTTGAGGACAAAAAAAATTTTTTTTTTGTTTTTTTGGTAAATTTTTTGAGGACAAAAAATTTTTTTTTTGTTTTTTTTGTTAATTTTTTTAAGAGCAAAAAAAGTTTTTTTTTTTCGTTAACTTTTTTTGGAAACAAAAAGTTTTTTTTTTGGTAATTTTTTTGAGGACAAAAAAAATTTTTTTTGTTTTGTGGAAAATTTTTTTTTTGTCCCATCCCTGCTCCGAATTGACAAAAACTTCTCATTTTCAACAAAAACTAGGAAAATTTTTTTTTAACTGGCAGAAATACGTTTTTTTTTTGGAATTTTTTTTTGATTTTTTGTAAAAAAGAGCAAAAAAAAATTTGTTTTGGTTAATTTTTTTGAGGGCAAAAATTTTTTTTTTGTGGAAATTTTTTTTTGTCCCACCCCTGGTAAGAGGTATTGGTTTTGCGCTCTATTGAGGTGTTTTGAAGAAATTACACACTTCGATGAGGGCACAAAAATTGATATTTTTTATTACAGGAAATGATAAAAACCATGAAACCTGGAAGTGTGGTCGTCGATTTAGCCGCTGAATCTGGCGGTAACATTGAATCCACTCGCCCGGGAGAAGTTCACGTTAAACATGGAGTCACTCACATTGGATTCACTGATTTACCTTCTAGGTACATAAACCCCATAGCATATTATTGTTTCAAAAGACGAATTTTAAGACTCCCTGCTCAGAGTAGTGAGCTTTACTCAAATAACATTGCCAAATTCTTATTGCACCTTGGAAAAGACAAAACATTCTTTGTGAATGAGGAAGATGAAGTAGCACGTGGAGCACTAGTCGTTCATCAGGGACAACTCAAATGGCCACCACCGCCAATTAATTTTCCACCTCCGGCTGCTCCGAAAGAAGTAAAACCTGCAGTTGTTCACGCGGAAGTTGTTATGAGTCCGTTTAAGAAAACTGCAAATCAGACTCTTCTTTTGACATCAGGTGAATCTTAGAGCCGGGTGTTCAGCCTGGTCAAGAATGTTTCAGGTCTCGGATCAATGTCCCTTCTTGGCCTGACTTCCACCAATCCTCAAATGGCCGCCATGACCACCACATTCGGACTCGCTGGACTAGTTGGCAAGTTCTATTCACCAAACTTTTTTTTTTAATATCCTAATTTTTTTTTAGGATATCATACTGTCTGGGGTGTAACTCCAGCTCTTCACTCCCCTCTTATGAGTGTGACAAATGCAATTTCTGGAACCACGGCAGCTGGCGCTTTATGCTTGATGGGTGGTGGGTTGGTGCCACAGAACTCCTATCAGGCCATGGCGTTTCTTGCCACATTTATTTCATCTGTAAATATTGGAGGGGGATTTCTGGTGACCAAGAGAATGCTGGATATGTTCAAAAGAAAGGATGACCCGCCAGAGCACAATTACCTGTATACAATTCCAGCTGCCGTGTTTCTGGGAGGATATGGTTATGGATTGTATACGGTAGGGGTTTGAGCTTGATCTTTTGAATTATGTTTCAAGTATTCAGTTTTTAAGGCTGCACCACTCATACACTCGTATGCCTATCTTGGCTCATCTCTCTGCTGTGTGGGAGCACTCGCAGGACTCTCCTCACAAAAAACTGCTAGAGTGGGCAATGCGTTGGGTATAATTGGTGTAACTGGAGGTGTTGGAGCTACTCTTGGATTACTTCAACCAGATTTTAACACACTTCTTCAAATGGGAGGTTCAATTGGATTGGGCTCATTGATTGGAGTAGGAATCGCGAATAGAATCAAAGTTACGGATCTTCCTCAACTGGTAGCTGCATTTCATTCTTTTGTGGGACTTGCCGCAACTCTTACTTGCTTGGCTAATTTCATCAGAGAGCATCCGCATTTCTTGGCCGATCCGTCAAGTAAGTAGTGCTTCTTCTTCTTCTTCTTAACCTTTTTCCATGCCTCCTGTCTGCAATCACCGTTCTGTCTGCGTCTCTTCAAATATCATTGTGTTCGCGTGATCGCGCCCAAATAAGTGGGCGGAGTCTCGCGTTCTCATGTCGCAAGTCGATTGAAAACACAATAATCAAAACATTTTTTGTGTCATTCAAAAAAAAACCCCAAAAAAAAATAAAAAAAAAAAACATTTTTTTTTTGGTCCCATCCCTGACTCCTGATCAGGGGTGGGACAAAAAAATTTTCCACAAAAAAAAAGTTTTTTTTTGTCCTTAAAAAAATTACCAAAAAAAAAAACTTTTTTTGTCTCCAAAAAAAGTTAACGAAAAAAAAACCTTTTTTGTCCACCAAAAAAAATAAATTGTTTTTTGCTCTTAAAAAAATTAACAAAAAAACAAAAAAAAATTGTTGTCCTCAAAAAATTTACCAAAAAAACCAAAAAAATTCAAAAAAAGTACATATTTCTGCCAGTTAAAAAGAAATTTTCCAAGTTTTTGTAGAAAATTAAAGGTTTTTGTCAATTCGGAGCATATACCGAATAAGTTTTTGCCCAAAAACCGGAACTTTTTTTCGCCTCCGTGGCTCTAAAAAAAATTTTTTTTCGCCTGCGGCGCATCAAAAAAATTTTTTTGTCTCACAACCGAAAAAAACAGCAAAATTTTTTTTTTTCTCATCAAAAAAAAAATCCGAAAAAACAAAAAAAAATCGAAAAAAAAATTTTTTTTGGTCTCACAGGGTTGGCAATGGGTAGGTGGTGAAGGCCCAAAAAAGGGCTCTGGGACGTTTCGAAACTTTTTTGAATTTTTGCGGCATACTAGTGAATTCAAATTCCCAGAAAAATAAAAATAACTGATAAAAACGAAAAATAATTACCAAATCCCCGCGTGCTTTGGTGTCAATTGGCGAAAAACAATAAGCGAAAATGCAAAAAAGTTTCGAAACGTCTCAGAGCCAAAAAAAGAGGCTACTCATTGCCTACCCATTGCCAACACTACCTCCTGACATATTTTTTCAGACGCTGCCGCTGCAAAACTCGCTTTATTCCTCGGTTCATACATTGGAGGAGTTACTTTCACTGGAAGTTTAATGGCCTATGGAAAACTTCAAGGAATTTTGGCGTCCGCGCCCACATACCTTCCTGCTCGTCATGTTATCAATGGAGCATTATTGGCCGGAAATGTCGGAGCTCTAGGCACTTTTATGTATTCAAATGACTTTTCCACTGGCATGGGAATGCTCGGTTCTACAGTTGGACTTTCTAGTCTGATGGGAGTCACTTTGACCATGGCTATTGGTGGAGCAGATATGCCAATTGTAATCACAGTTCTCAACTCTTACAGTGGATGGGCTCTGTGTGCAGAAGGATTCATGCTTGATAACAATTTGCTGACAATTTTAGGAGCACTCATTGGAAGTTCCGGAGCCATTCTATCGCATATCATGTGTAAAGCTATGAACCGATCACTTTTAAATGTAATTCTCGGAGGCGTTGGTACGAAATCAAAGGGAACAGGCCAAGCGAAGGCTATTGAAGGAACTGCCAAAGAAATTGCGTGTACTGAGACGGCTGACTTGTTGCTCAATGCACGATCTGTGGTTATCATTCCTGGATACGGACTTTGCGCCGCTCAAGCTCAGTACCCTATTGCTCAACTTGTGAAGGAATTGCAACAGAGAGGCGTACGGGTTCGATTTGCAATTCACCCAGTTGCAGGTGCATAAACTTTATTGTTTAAATTACCGTAAAAACTGTATTAGAAGGGCCCGCTTTCATTTTTTTTTTCGTGGGATCGTGTGTGTGTGTGTGTGTGTGTGTGTGTGTGTGTGTGTGTGTGTGTGTGTGTGTGTGTGTGTGTGTGTGTGTGTGTGTGTGTGTGTGTGTGTGTGTGTGTGTGTGTGTGTGTGTGTGTGTGTGTGGAGGGATTATTTCTATTATAGGGGGACCTTCAACTTTCGCTAGAGCCCCTTTTATGGAAAGGGTCTTAAAATTAGAGGAACCCTTTAATTCAAGAGGCCACTTCTATTTTTCGGAGGTTGTTTGGGGCCCTTCTAATACATTTTTTACGGTAATTGAAACTTCCAGGTAGAATGCCGGGACAGCTAAACGTTCTTCTCGCCGAGGCGGGCGTGCCATACGACATTGTCGAGGAGATGGAGGAGATTAACGATGACTTCAAAGACACTGACGTTGCACTCGTGATCGGTTCGAATGATACAATCAATTCTGCAGCGGAAGACGACCCGAATAGTTCGATCGCCGGTATGCCGGTTTTAAGAGTGTGGAACTCGAAACAGGTAGAGTGCAAAGCACGGTTTTCTTGTGGTCAGGGCGATAAAAAATTGTGTATTGTCAGGTGATCATTGTGAAGCGTACTTTGGGTACTGGCTATGCAGCAGTTGATAACCCGGTTTTCTTTAACGAAAATACCCAAATGTTACTGGGCGATGCGAAGAAGATGAGTGAGAAACTTCTGGAGGAGGTCAAGGCGAAACCTTTGTAAATAAAATAAATTCAAATTTTCGTGTATTTAATTTTATTTGTTTTCTTTTTTTTGTGTTTTTCTATTACATATTCCCGAGTACCTGAGATGTCGTGAAATGGGTCTCGCCACGATCGGTGTATGCATACTTGTAATGGGGTTATTCTCGAAACCAGCAAAAAAAGCAAAAAATAGAAAAAACCAGCAAAAAATTCGGAGAATGCTCCGATCGGTCTGAAACTTTGAGAGATCATTTAAAAAAGACTCTCGGACATTCCCTGAAAATTCCAGACCGAAATATTGATTTTAAAAAATATCGATTTTTATTTTTGAAAATTTTCAAAATCGATATTTTGGTCTGAAATTTTCAGGAAATGACCGGAAGTATCTTTTAAATGATTTCCCAAAGTTTCAGATCGATCGAAGCATTCTCCGAATTTTCGCTGAATTTTTTGCTGGATTTTTCTATTTTTTGCTTTTTTTTGCTGGTTCCGAGAATAACCCCATAAGCAATCTACCGTACATAGGATACTGTAGTTTGTTTAAATGTTTCGACATTCGTGAATTGGAAAAATCATGTTTTTTTTACATGTATGACCCCCTAAGCATAAAATATAAGTTTTAAAAAACAAAAAAGAACATGAAAAAATTGAGAAAAATTTTAATTGAAAAAATTAGAAAACAAATATTCAAATCCACAAGTGTGCAAACACCGATCGTTCCGAGACCCATTTTACGACATCTCACGTACTCGGGAATACGTAATATATCCGGTATATAGCGCTGCAAATTCGCTCCAATTGTGATGTAGAAAAAAAACAGTCGCGCTCTCTCAATTTTCTGCACTGATAATTTGTAAATATGTGTCGGTTTTTATTTTATTTTTATTTTCTATTTTTTATTGATTTCATTCCAAAATGTTACCACCTGATGCTGTGTAATTCTGAGTAAATATTTTTAAGTTGAAATTTGAAAAAAAAAAACAAAAAATTGATTAATGATATTTAAAAGCTATGTAAAAAAAAGTTACTGAAGAAGGTAGAGAGCGACAAGAGAGAGAATCGAAAGTGGCGAGAAAATTGCTCCAATAGAGTTGCATGGGGTTCCGGCCTGAAAAATAATCGATTTTAAATAAATAAAAGTCAAGAAATTTACATTCTCATTCTCGCACTGGTAGTAATACAGATGAATTCCGTGATTTCCAGTCTTCTTGAGCCCGTCGACTGGCTCTCCAGAGTAGGCGCACTCTCTGACAGTGGAGATGACTCCCTCGACGCTCTGAAATTGATTAATTTGTTTTTCTTGTTTGTTATTTGTTATTTGAGCACCTGTGTAACTTTACGACATCCGATTGCAGCGCTTCCTTTCATAGCTCCGTCACCAAGTGGAGAGCATGCCTGAAAGTTTTTTTTTTTTTTTTTATTTTTCATTTCCGTGGCTCGTACAATTTAAAAAAAACAAAGAAATGTTTGCCTAACGCGAGACACGACCATTATGTATCAGTGGAAAAATTTCAAGTGTTACCTTCTTGAAGCTTGCAAGAGCTCCCTCGTCGTTCACCGTGCACGTCGGGTTCTCGTTGGACGTACATTGAAAGCACTGGAGGTTGGCACTGAAATGAGCAGCAATTGACAAAAAAACATCCAAAAAACATCATACCTAACTCCCAAAGCGAGAGAAGCAAGAAGGACGAAGCAGGTGGCACGCATCTGAAATATTGTACACTGTTGTGGTGTGGTTGTACAAAAAATTGAGGGAGGCAGATAGAAAAGAAAAAGAAAAACATAAATCCCATAAAATCAATACATGGGTGCAAACCAAACCAGGGGTGGTAAATAAATATATAACTGGAGAGTAAAATGGGGTGGGTAGGGTGCGGGGAAGGCGGAGATGGAAAAGAGGACACGAAAGCTAATGCATTTGAGAAAGAGGGCAGTCTGTTCGGCCGCGGAGACGCAGTGGTGGGGCTTTGAAAATGACGAGAAAAGAAGCACAATGAGAGATAGGTGCTACACAAAATGTTGGAGGGGAGAGCAGAAGAAATGATGTAATACTATCGACGCTGATCTGATGACGTCTGTCCATTAGTTAATTGATTGAAATATAAGAATTGGAGAGCTGAGTTAAACATGGACGTTTTCGATAGTTTAGTCTAACTTTTTATAGTAGAGTTTATTCTATTCTATTCAATTCAAAAATTGTCGCTTTCTGTTCTGTTCTGTTCTTCATCCTTGAATTTCTAGGACAAGAAGAATGGGATAAAAAGATTAAGCGTGCATATACGTAACTTATCTTCGTATCTGTGTTGTCTAACTGTCTAACTTCTCTTCGGGGGGGGGGGGGGGGGGGGAGCGCGCGCAAAATAAGGCGGGAAATTTTAGTGTTTGAAAAAAAAGGTCAAAAGGACTAAACGTTTTTGCTGTCTTGTAAAAAAGATAGACTTTGATCAAAGCGTGCGCGCACTTTACTCTGCCGTAACCAAAGAAAAAAAGAATTCAAAAAATAAAACTAGGCAGCAGCAGTAAAAGAAGAGCAAAGTTTCGAATTACCTTGATGTGCTCAGCGCAAGAACAAACAGAATGATAGCCTTTTCCTACCGACCTATTTACTCAATTTTGGTACGAAACACGAGGCGGCCTGGCTTCAGACGTACAAAGACGTTGCCGTAATATTTGACGACTGGCGCTGCTCGTCGAGCCAGCAAGCCAGCCAGCCAATCTTATCAATAAAAATGCGCCGCGTCTCGTCTCTTTGCCATATCGGTTTAGCGTCAATGGTTCACGTAATAAAGGTCTTAATTTGACTCTCTTTCTCTTGTTATTTTTTTTTTATTAATATTTTTTCTTATCGGAACAGGTTTTATTGATAGACTAGAAATAAAATGGCAGAGAAGGGAGAAAGCGGTGGAGATACTGTGTCGGAAATCATTTCAATTTCTCTGTTTGAATGATCTAGGTGAAGGCAAGAGACGAGAAAGATTTGAAAAAAAAAAGAAAAAAAACATATAATTGATGACAGAACGGTGACATAAAGAAAAAAAGAAAGAAAGAAAGAAAGAAAGAAAGGCAAAAGGTTAAAAAATGGGTTGGATGGAATCTAGATAGGAAGAAGAAAAAAAAAAATCAAAAATTACGATAAATTTACAACAAAAAAAAATAAGACAGAGATAAGTAATACATTTTTTTTCACAGAAAACATACATATTTATAAAAAACAGCAAAAAGCTACCAAAAATAAGTGAATTTCTTAGAAACCATTTTTCACTGGCACCGGCGAGCTTCCAGACTTTTCCGATGATGGCGCAGAGCTGCTAGCCGTGGATTTTGCAATTTCTTCTTCAAAATCTCCTAGCATCGCCTGAAAGTGACTCAGGTTTTTTTTTGAATATAACAATTTTTTTTCCAGCCTACTTTAAGTCCCATAATTTCCCCTTTCACCACTAAAAGTTGCGGCAAGTTTCGGAAATCCTCGAGTACTTCGTAGTTGCGGCAGAGGTGAACGATTACCTAAAACGAAAAGGAACAAAATGGGGTAATAACAACAAAAAAACTACGAACCTTCTTGAGATTTGGATGATTGGCGAGCTCTACGACGGTTCCTCGGTTGATTTTTTCCAGGTCCAATTCGCGGAGGTATATGAACTGGAATGTTAGTTTTTAGAAGAGAGACGGCATTCCGGCTTCCGCTTTCCGCTTTTTCTCTGCGCTTTAGGCCAAAATTGTTTACAGAAATTTTAAAAATTAAGATGAGAGGAATTTCGTTTTCCGTCTACCGCCAGAAACTGTTTTATTCCGCCATCCACATTTCGCATTTCGCCAGAAAAACCACAAAATTTGTTGACAACGACATTCCGAAATTACGCGTTTACCCGTTGTTTATCGTAAATTTTATTCCGGCTTCCGCTTTCCGTTTTTCTTTTCGCATTCCCCCAGAAATGTTGCCTGTTGGTCGATTTTTTTTTTGAAATACCGCACAATTTGTTAACAACGACGTTCCGAAATAACGCGTTCACCCGTTGTTTATTGTAAATTTAAGCGAATTTTTCGAATTTTCTGTTTTTTCCTCGCGTTTTCAGCTAAAATCGGCTTGAGTTTGTTGCACAAATGGTCAAAAATAGGGATGAGCGGAATTCCGTCTCCGGCCAGAAACGCTTTTAATTTACTTTCCGTTTACCGCTTTCCGCATTTCCACAGAAATTTTGTCCGTTGGTGGAATTTTTATTATTATTTTAAAATACCGCGCAAATTGCTTACAACGACGCTCCGAAATAACGCGTTTACCCGTTGTTTATTGTAAATTTAAGCGAAATTTTCAAATGTTTCAAATTTTCTCTTCATTTTCAGCTAAAATCTGCTAGAGTTTGTTGCAGAAATGGTCAAAAATTGGGATGAACGGAATCTGAAACGGTTTTCCGCTGTCCGCTGTCCGCATTTCGGCGAAAATGCTGTCAATCCGCACTTTTTTTTTTTCGAAAAACCGTGCAAAATGTTGACAACGACACTCCAAAATAACGCGTTTGGCCGTTGTTTATCGTAAATTTAATCCAGCCTTTTGCTATCTCGCTATTCCGTTTTTCGCCTTTTCATTAGAATGTTTTTATTGGCGGAAATTAATTTTAATTATTAATTCGAAATACCGCGCAATTTCTAGACAACGACGTTTCAAAATTACGCGTTTACCCGTTGTTTATTGTAAATTTTAGCGAATTTTTTGAATTTTCTGTTTTTTCTCCGCGTTTTCAGCTAAAATCAGCTTGATTTGTTTGCAGAAATTGTCAAAAATAGGGATGAGTGGAATCTGAAACGTTTTTCCGCTAAAAACGCTTCTAATACGCATTCCGCCTCCCGCGTACCGCTTTCCGCATTCCGACAGATATTTTGCCTGTTGGTGAAATTATTATTATCATTTTAGAATACCGCACAATTCCTGGACAACGACGTTCCGAAATAACGCGTTCACCCGTTGTTTATTGTAAATTTAAGCGAATTTTTCAAATTGTACTGTTTTTTCTCCGCGTTTTCAGCTAAAATCAGCTTGATTTGGTTTCAGAAATTTTTAAAAATAGTGATGAGCGAAATTCCGCCTTCCGCTATATCGCTTTTCTCAAATTTTTTATTTCTCTTTCCATCTTAAATCCTCGACTAGAAATGATATTTTTCCCGTTTACACATTCCGCCTCCCGCTTCCACTCATCTCTGAACCCCAATTACCTGAAGATGGGGCATCTTGTTAGCCATGAACGAAAATAGCGAGTCTGGTAGGAACGGGTAATCAACCGGCTTGTCGACCAGACAAACACGCTCCACTCGCTGCTCGAACTTCTCCAAAATTGCCATTAGTGGGCCCTGAAATCTCTTAATTGTCTGGGGTTTTTTTGTCTGTTTTTTTTTTAATTCTATTTTTAAACATTTTAAAATTAACCCCTGCCGAAAAAGCAAAGAAAAAGGAATAATCCTATTCGTTGAGTTGCGTTGCAAAAAGAGCAAACATTTCATTTTTGTTTCCATCCGCCCGAATGTTTCGTTTTCTTGCTTTCTTTCTTTCTGTTTATGCATTTTTGGTGTTGGCAGGGACCCAAAAAAAAATAGAATTGAAACTATACGATGGAAATGTAAATATGAACGACAATTTTCCGTGCTTCTTCTTCTTCTGCTTCCAAAGTTATCAAATTTCCTCCTCCCTCCATCTTCCACGTCTCACTTTCCACTTTTCGCTGGTCGTCTGACTTCTACTTCTACGTCTACTTCTTCCAAAACGTATCATTTTGAAAAAATTGCACACAAAAAGGACAAAAGGGGGAAGGACAAGAGTAGTTCGCTACTGGCTCAGGAGGTGCGTGCTCAGCTGGAAAATGTGCAGTGGGAAGAAGAAAGGGAAGTGGAGTGCACTGGATGGGAGTTAAGCTGGCTGTACACAGCAAAATAAATAAAAATAAATAAATACCCGTTGTTCAAAAAGTTTTGATGGATGATGGGTGGATGGAGCTACGTTTTTTTTTTAACAAAAACAGACAAATCTCAAGAGTGAAACGAACGATTTGTCTTGTGGTGCGGTGCGAGAAGAAGAAGAAGAGCAAAATCCTGACAGCTATCATTACTTTTTCCCCCAGCTTTTTGACTGTTTATAATGTCAACAGCAAGAGAGAGACGAGCAATCTGTCTTTCTTTTTTCTTTTTTCTTTTTTCTCCTTGCCGATTCCCTAGGGCGTTTTTTTGCCAGAAAAAGCAAGTATCTGATAACATTACCGTATGCCCCCACCCACCCACCCACCCACACCAAAGATTGACGCTCTTATGTACTCAGGAAATTTTTGGCGCGTTATGAAAAATGGCTAATAGCCGCCGAAAAGGCTACTAGCCGACGAATTTGGCTATGAGCCATTATCGCTATTAGCCGTCGAATATGGCTATTAGCCGCCGAAAAGGGCTATTAGCCCATATGGGGTAACAGTCTTCGCGCTTACTCAGTGCTTTTGCGATTTTTTCCAGCCACAAGATGACGGAAATTTAAAATTGAAAAATTTTGAAAATTATAGCCGACAGAAACGGCTAATAGCCATCGAATATAGGGAGTGTGCCAAATAAATATGGCAGACGCCCCGAATCGGTGGCTATTAGCCGTTTTCAATGGCTATTAGCCAAAAATTTCCTGATTACCTCATGCTCGTCGAAGTGACAGGAACAGCAGTATATGTAGGCGACTTGACGCTTCCAGAAAATGGGCCCGTCGAAACTGATGTTTACTGTCATTTTTTCGTGTCCTGGAATGCATAAAATAGGTTATCAATTACAAAAAAAATTATCTACCAACCTGAGCAATGATTTTTCCTGAAAATCACGTACACCCACACCGGCTTCGTCTCATTTCTAGTGGCTTCCATGATGGCGTTTTTCCACCCACGAGAAACACGTTCGGCTCTGAAAGCAAGCTGAAGAATTACGAAAGGGCGCTGCCAATTTGCCAAATGCCCCATTTTATGGGTCATAACGGGCAGCGTTGACAAGATGAAAAATTACAACGAACAGAACAGGAAAAGCAAGGACCAAAGAGAGGAAGAAAGAAAGAAATTAAAATCATCCAAGTCTGAGCTCTCTTGGAAGGTCTGGTCCGCTCCGCCCGCCTCTAAAGGGAATTTTCTTTTTTTTTCTTCTTCTTCTTCTTCTTATTTTCAAGTGGTTACTTTGAGGATGTCTGTTCTTAGAAAGAAAAAAAAATGCGGGAAAAGGGAAAACAGAACCATCTGGGTCACCCTAAATGTATTGAATTATGTTTCTTTTCTTCAAAGTATGTAATTCAATTTGTTATGGATCTGGAAAAATAGGAAAATGTGGTAGTCAAAATACATATTCCAGACATCCTTGGGGATTTGCAGAAAAAGAAAAAAACAAGAAAAAATAAGAAATTTAAAAAAAGTCCACAAGTCTGACACTTTCTGACGTGGGAGGTGCTCGTTTCTTATTCATCACTCTTTTTGCTCAACTTTTCAACATTTGCCGGAAAAGGAAAAGGAAAAGGAAAATGCGCATGAACTTTGGATACCTAAAAGTGAAGTGGAGGGATTGAAAAAAAAAAGCAGCAACATGAAACTTTTCATATGATCACTATAGCAGGATGAACAAAGAGCGAGCAAGGGACGGACCCCCCGAAGGACGAGTGTCTCCCGAGAGAGAGAGAGAGAGAGAGAGAGAGAGAGAGAGAGAGAGGAAGAGAAGAGTGCTCCGTCTTCTTCTACTTCTTCTTCTTCTCCTACTTTTCTGGCTTGCGCATACTAGCAAAATCGTCTTTTTCTTCTACTCTTCCTCCAGCTTCTTCTGGGCGCCAACGGATGGCGTAACAGCAGCCGCCATCTGCCGCTTCCTATGCCAATCCGCAAGGGGCGTGACCCTTGCATGTTGTTTCCTTTTTTGTTGCTTTTTCTGCCTTCTTTTTTTTTTCATTTTCGTTTTGTTATAGACACTCTTACTTATACCACTTGGGAATTGGGGGAGGGGTGGGGACAAAAAGAGTCGAGGGTTATTCGCCGTTGAAAATAGCTATCAGCCCTTTCTGACGCTTAGTTGCAGCTAATAGGCGTTCACCACGATTTGGGCGATAATAAAGACAAGTTTGGCACGGGTCTGGAAAATACAGGCATCTATATGTACAGCTGCTAGCCGTGGAAAATGACTGTTACACGACACCACAGCCTTCTTCCAGAATTGTTTCTACCTGGCGCATTTTTAAAACCCTAAGGCTCGGTCATTTTCTGACAAAAAGGCCTCGTTTTTGGATTAAAATGATGGTGTCATTCTGGATAATCAGATCATGATTCGAGTTTCTCAAAAAAGTCAATTTTCGATGAAAAAATGATTTAATTATCCGACGAACGGTAGTCTGAGTTCGACAATAATAGGCACAATTTTGGCGTAATTTCGGCTGATTGAGGCAGCTGTTTGGCTGTTAGCCGATGGGAATGGCTATTAGCCCAAATATGGCAATTAGAGGCAGTAGTTTGGCGCGGGCTCGGCGGGTATAGGCAGCTATACGGCTAATAGCCGTTGAGAATTTCTGCTGTTCGTTAAGAATGACTATACTCGGTATAAAACGCTGCAAACTCGCTCCAATCGAACAAAAAATTTCACATGCATTTGGAGTGAGGTTTAGAGAAATCAGAGCGAAACATCGGTCACGGTCTCTCAGTTTTCTGGACTCTTTCGTCGCCAACGTGACCGCGTCCACCACTGTATGAAGGGACCGCGTTTGCAGCGCTCCATACTGAGAATAACAGGCAGTAGTTTGGCGGGTATAGGCAGCTGTACGGCTAATAGCCGTTGAGAATTTCTGCTATTCGTTGAGAATTACTATTAGGCAATGGAAATGAAAATTAGCCATTATTGGATCGTAGTTGCAGCTAATCGCTAATCTGAACGAGTTCGGCAATAATAGGCACACGTTTGCCGCGGGTTCGGCGGGTATAGGCAACTATTAAGCTAGTGAATGGCTATTAGGGGTTCCTGGCCCGAATTTGCATCGGATTGGTGGTCGGCACGTGTTTGGCTATAATAGACACAAGTTTGGCGCGGGTTCGGCGGGTATAGGCAGGTATACGGCTATTAGCCTATGGAACTGGCGAACTTTTATTAAAAATGTTTTTTCGCTGTTGAAAATGGCTATTGGTAGGAGTACTACGATATCAGGCACAAGCTTGGCGCCATTGCGGCTAATGGGTGCAGATACAGGGCTATTAGCCATTAAAATGGCTGTTAGCCATTTAGAATGTCTGCTAGCAATAGTTGTCAGTTCTGTAGTTAGTACGAGTTCGGCGAATATAGGCACCTCTTTGGATGTTTATGCACTTGTAATGGCTTCAATTTCATTGGCTATTAGTTATTCTCAACGGCTAACAGCCATATTCCTGCCTAAATACGCCAAACCCGCGCCAAACTTGTCTCTGATATTGCCACTTCGCTGGCTAGCAGACATTCTTAACAGCTAAAAGCCAAACAGCTGCCTTTAACCTTCGGATCCGCACTGATATAGGCAGCTATTTGTCTGTAAGCCGTTGAAATTTGGCTATTAGCCCTTTTTGTGCTGTTTTGAACTTTACTAGGCCACCGGCGATATTCGGCACATGTGTGGCGGTAAAGCGGCATGACCCGTATGCAAATTTCATTTAAAATACACCGCTAATAGCTCGAAATTCCCAGAAAAGCTGTGATTCTTGAGCACGTCAAAATTCTGAGAAATTAGTCATAAAAACCGAAAAAAAAAAGAAATTGACAACAAGTCTTTGGGGACCAAAATGACTTTGATGGAAGATATCGAGCAGGCAGGACAGAAAGGAAATTTCAAGGCATAGAGGAAATTGAAAAGTTCTGCTTTTGTTTTGGAAAGGTTCCTGGCGCCTATAAAAGTTTTTAGTAAAAAAAATGGGGTATTATAGTGTTTTTTTTTAATCGACTTGCGACATGAGAATGCGAATCGAAACTCCGCCTATTTATTTGTGCGCGACCACGCGAACCGGTGAATGCAGACTTGAAATGAAATGCGTTTTCATGTCGCAGAAATTCAAAAAAAAAATGCACGCCTTCTTCTTATTTTTTTTAAAAGTAAAATTCAAACTCGTACGCAAGAAGAAAAAAAAAAGAACGAAAGAGGATTTGTTTGTGTTGTGTGTTCAAAATGTGCTGTTGTTGTTTTTTTCTTTCTTCTTCTTCTTCTCCAGAGCAAAAAATTGGGCAATCGTCGGGTAATGAAATTCGTCCTACTATACAATTTTTGAGAAGATCAAACAAACAAGCACGTCCAGAAAAAAAAGGGCAGAGTTTTTGAATAGCCTAGCCTTTATCGGAAGTGTTTTTGTTTGATCTTCCAAGCTTTCTTTCTTCCGACGGGAACAATTAACGGGAGAAGACGAGGAGGGAAGGGTAGGGAAGAAAAGAAAAAAAAAAAAGGAAAAGCTTCGAGAAATCGTGGTCGGTCAAAGTTTGGGGGGGGCGGTCAGAGGGTCAACGGATAGATAGATAGATAATCCAAGAAAAGCTAAATGTGCTGGCTGGCTGGGTGGCTCGCTCCGGGAGCACGCCACCCTCAAGCTACCAAGTTGAATGTATTTGTGAAAATCATCCGATCAATATCTTTCTTATATATATTACGCTATTCAAGTATGTCCGTCTGTTCGCTTGGAAGGGTAATGGACCTATTCAAGAGAGAAAAAAAAAAGAAAAAAAGAAGTTTTTTCTGATGCAGGAACGGCAAAAAAAGAAAAAAAAGGAAGAGAAAAATTCATTTTCTGCCGATGATAAAGTAGTCATACGTGGCGAGACCCATTCAAATATACCGATGCGCCTTTAATGATCCTATTCAAGAGAGAGAAAAAAGAAAAAAAAGAGGTTTTTTCCGATTCAGGAACGGCAAAAAAAGAAAAAAAAGGAAGAGAAAAAAGGAAGGAAATTCATTTTTCTCTTCCTTTTTTTTTCTTTTTTTGCCGTTCCTGCATCGAAAAAAACTTCTTTTTTTTCTTTTTTTTTCTCTCTTGAATAGGTCCATAAGGTAAAATTCTCTCTCGGAGCGATAAAAACCCATCAACCTTGGGAGGAATTGAACTTGGAAGTGCAGATTCGATTTGCAACTCACTAGCCACTACACCAATTGGTACACGTTGCAGAAGAAATATTTTGAACATTAAATGTTCATGTCAATATTACTATTTTTTCTGTCGCCGATAGGCGCCAGCTCAGGCTTGTACATTACATTACATTACACATTCACCAGGAGATGCCAGTCAATCCCACCCCCGATTTTTAAAATGTGTACAAGCTACGAGTTAGCAGGGAACGGAACCCTCAATTTCATCTAGCGCACAACTAGAAGCTAAGTCACAGGAAAGACGGATGATAAATGTAAGACTAGATGGTGAAAGCTTGAGGCGACAACGACAAACAATAAATAACTGGCGGCACGTACCTTGTTCTTTGTGGCAGTTGTAGATAGGAGAAGAGAATTGGCGCCACATCTTTGCCGAGCACAGCCACCGGATCCATGCGACGTTCGGCCATCCGCTCGTCCTGGAAGTTAGATGGTGTGAAAAGACAAGTTCCCAGAGTAAAAGTAAAAAAGAAAGAAAGAAAGAAAAAATGAGAGGGTATTAAGTGTATGCAAATTCAAATTCAAATTCAGCGCTTCTCCTTCTTCCAATCGAGACCTGCAGCTGTTTTTGATGGAATAAATTGAAGATGTGGTGTGCTGCTCTTCTAGAGCACGGACGATTAAATTGCCCGTCGCATTATTAAAACAATGTACACACAGATAATTGTTATGGGGTTCAATAAAAATCGGTTTTTGCATTATTATTCAAAGAAGGAGTCACCGCTAAACGTAGTTGACTCTTTGATTCATTCTGAGTCAAGCACTTCAAACTTTACCCGAACGGCTCAACCAGATATGTGTGCAACTTGATTCATTTTCAAGTAAATGCTCGCTCCGATTACGGAACTACTCTCTAGAAAGTTGTCCAAATATTTACTCAACCACACTTTCGAGCGCGTAAATATATTTCGCGCTCTACGGATGACAGTTAGAAAAAACGAGGCATTGGGAAAAGGAAGATACGCAGACAACGACTTTGGTGATGCGCGAAATTCAGTTACGAAGCTCCGATGTTCCACAGGTCTCACAGCGAAAAACTGTATTTTTCAAAAATCTAGCCTGGAACATCGTAACTGAATTTAGCTCTGAGCACATAATATGCATATTAAATTTTATTTCTAGTTAGAAAAAAAACAAAATTTGTATTCTTGTCGAAAGGGCCTGAAAAATCGGGATTTTCAGTCTTCAAATGTGAAAAAAAAACAGACAAAAAGGTTAAAAATACTCTACACGGCACCTGGCGCATTTTTAAAACCCTAAGGATCGGTCATTTTTTGACCAAAAGACCTCGTTTTTAGATTAAAATGATGGTGTTATCCTGAATAATCAGATCATGATTCGAGTTTCTCAAAAAGTAAATTTTCGAGTGAAAAAATAATTTCATTATCCGACAAACTTGGTGGCGCATTGGACGACGGGGGAGGCGTGCTCTAGAAAACTTTTAACGCGGAAATGACAAATTTTCTGCATGGCTATTAGCCATCAAGATAAGCATTATTGGCGCAGATTTGGCGCCAATTTGGCGATCGGCGCGAATCTGGCGGTATCTGGCGCGCCAACGGAAATTAACCATTAAAATAGCTAATAGCCGTTATAATTGGTGCGTATGCTAAACGCACCAGGTATTCGTTTAAAATTGAACGGCTAATAGCCCAAAAATGTCTTAAAACTTCCTGGACATGCTCAAAAACTTTTGGACGAAAAAGTTGAATTTAATCAGCAATCCTCGCGAGTTTAAAGGTAATTGGTGCGTGTTTGGCGCGCAAGCAAGAATATGTTTTAAAAACCGCTAATAGCCGTCAAATTCGCCCTCGGCGAGTATGCTAAATAAAGAATAGTAGCTCTGAGTGGTTAACGGCTAATAGCCAATAATTCCTCAAAAACCATTTGACAAAATTGAAAACGGCTATTAGCTCTTAGCCGTCGAATTTATCGGCTAATAGCCGTCCGAAAACTCGCTGAGTGGCTTGAAACTTTCTCCGCATGCTCGTCAATTGCTCAAAAACTTTTAGACCTTCCAAAAAAAATATTTCCAACAAATGTATTTACGAGCTTCACTTTCAAAAACCCGAAAAAATAACACATTTTGGCGGTAAAAATGGTGGGCGGAAAGAAAAATAAAATAATAGAATATTCTATAACATCCCAAACAAAATAGCCAAGCGTTTCTCTCCATCTTTTTTTTTATTTTTCAAATACTCGAAAAAAGGAATATTGGAAACTTTCAGGGTAGGGCTTACTAAGGGGTTGACAAGAAGTCGACAGCCCAAAAAAATACATCTATTAATCATTGAATAGGTCTTGAAGTTCAGGAGAGCAAGCACAACAAGCTGAAAAAAGTAATCTATTTAAAACATCTGCCGGGACGCCGGACGGACCTTTTTCACACCCATTCGCCAAACCAAGTTCACCCTTTTTCTCAAATTTTGTAGAGTGAGTGGGTGGATGTATGGATGGATGGAAGAAGGAGAAGGAGGTGGAAGGTAATTAAGAATGCGTAGGTTGTTTTGTTCTAATTGAGTTTGTACCTTTTTATTTGGCAAAGAAAAAATACCAACAAAAAAAAAACAAACGCGGAACAGAACAAGGAAGACAATTCTTTCCATCAAGACGGAAGCAATGGCACAAAAAAAATTTAGCATGTACTTGTCCAAGATCTAGATTTTAGGATTTGCCACGCCCACCAAACACAATAAAACAAGGTATTATACAAAAAAGGAAGAACAAAAGACATGAAATAAGTTTAGTCGAGCGGAAAATTTGATGTACATACATACATACATGCATTTATCCACATGTAGAATCCAGGTACATATGTATGTATTATTCCGGATGGATTTATGTGTGTTTGTATGTATTTTTGATTATAATTGTTATCTGTGTCACGGAGCCGAGCAAACGCGCTCTACTGGATTTTTCGCGCGAAATTCAAAATTTGAGGCATTTTTTATGTCTTTCGGGAAAAAAAAACATAAATTCTTAACTTTTTCCCAAATGTGCTTCGATTGAATTTGAGCTAAGGTCTTTAGAAATTTTTTAAGGCTAAGAACGTCGAATTTGGTTAAGCCACCATTTCGGAATAATCGTTTTTAGCATTGCCGAGCTAAAAAAGTGAGTTTTTGGTGTTCTTTACGAAAATCGAAGTTTGGGCAATTTTATGGTATACTCGGTATAAAACTCTGAAAACTCGCTCCAATCGAACAAAGAATTTCGCATGCATTTGGAGTGAGGTTTAGAGAAATCAGAGCAAAACATCGGCCACGGCTCTCTCAATTTTCTGCACTCTCTCGTCGCCAACCTGGCCGCGTCCACCACTGTGCGAAGGGAGCGCGTTTGCAGCGCTCCGTACTGAGAATATTAAAAGATAAAAGATACAAAACATACATTTTACAAAGAAAAACAGGTTTTACTGAAAGGAAAATAAAAAAATGCGAGAGTCGAAAAATGCGCAAGCACCGAAAATGCGCCATGCTAATTTGCTGGCGCGCCAGTAAATTAGGCTCCGCCCAAATTTCCGTGAATAGTTAAAAATTAAAATAACCCAATCTCAAATCTCGTGTCGTGTCCAAGTGGAACAAATCTCAAGAACTCGGCACATTGCGTGACAGTGAAACATTTCAAACTCTTTGGGATTTTTGATTTCTGGAAGCAGGGGAAGCCGGGGGAAACAAGAGAAACGAAGCAAACGGTTCTTGAGAAAATTAGGTTCGGCGAAATGGAATGTTGGCGTGTGCGTCCTGGCGTTGAGCAGTGGCTGCGTAAGTGGAACATTCTTCGTTTCAAATTGTTAATGAGAATTTTTTCTTTTTTTTTTTGCCATTTCACTGGCTCAAGAGAGCTTAAAGCAACCAAAAAAAACATGTTTTATTTGAATTTCAGACTTTACAAAAACACGAATAAAATTGCACCAAAGTGAAGAAATGATGATTCAGTGAGGGGGGAAGAAACGAGGTGAAAGAAACAAAAAATTGGCAATTAAAATTTGAGTTTGAAAGAGTGTGAAAGAAACAATTGTGTATTAAAGAAAATGAGCACCAGAGAGGCAGAGACAGGAACAAAGGACGTTTTTGGGATCTGTGAGCATTGGCAACGGAGTAACGTTGCTCGGAGAGACGTGATAAATCACCGAAATACATATGACTGACTGATTTGATTAGAATTTTTAAAAATTACATACATATCAAGAATATGAAAGCTGACAAAAAAGAACAAAACATTCTTGCATACAATAAAAACCCATAGCGTTGAACTGGGGGAAATAGTGAGATAAGAACAAAATAGGATAGAGAGAAAGAGAGGGAGAGAGTCCTTGTAATCACACAGGAAATGAGTTAACAGATTAATGTGGAAAATGGCTTCAAAATGAGATGTGCACAAAGCGGGAATGTGAATGTGAATGTTAATGTGGGTGTGGTGTTTGTTATTTCAAGATTGCGTTTAAAATGAAAACGAAGTTGATGAATTCGTCGTAGTTGCAGTGCTGTTGGTGCGCGGAGATTGCAATTCGACCTGCAAATTTCGATTTTAATGAAACAGGGTTTTGTCAGTCGCTGCGCTCTTTTTCTCATAACGCCATGGCCGCGGCCGAGAACCAATGCGTGGCTGTACGCCGTGCTGGACTCTTTGTAGCAAAAACAAACGCGCCCCATCGTATGTCTACGCCTCCACAAAGGCGTTCTGTCAAGTTCAGCTAAAAGCGTGCCAAAATGGCGACGCAGAGACACGAGAAATGTCACTCGAAAATTCGCGTTTAAAAAATAGGCTGACTGACAGCTTTTTATTGACAAGTTGATGAACAAATCATATTTTTCTCTTCTTTTCAAGCATATTTCTCGCGCGTTTTTTTTTTTGCAATTTTTAGAAAATTTCAAAAATTTGTCGTAAAATTGGGCGTTTTGTCCGCAAACACTGCGTGACTTGAATTGTGCCCAGTGGAAAATGTTTTCTAAATTTTTTTTTTCAGATGCCTTTTCATTTAGTTTTCTTGGCTCTTTTTATGTTTTTTTTTCTATTTTTCTGATTTTTCTGCATATTTTTTTTTAAATTCAAAAAAAAATTCAAAAATTTCCGAAAAAAAATTTTTTTTTCCAATAAATTTTTTTTTCTTCAATTTTTGCTTAAAATTTCTTATTTTTCAGTTCTTCGAACGTTAATTAAAAAAAAAAAAGAAGCAAACAATTTGATTTTTGAATTTGGCGCCATGGTGTTCACTGGAGCGAGATTGCATTATCGTCTTCAAAAATAAGGTGGTTCAATTCAATTTAATGATATTTTGAAGATATTTAAGGAATTTAAAGGAGAAAAAGCATTTAATCGAAAGTTTACTTTAATTTTTGATGGTAAAAATTCGGAAAATTTTCAGAAAAATTGAAAAAAAAAACGAATTTTTTAAAAGCTCTCAACAAAAGTTTTGACCATGTCTATTTATCAGTTTTTTTGTTGCAAAACATAAAACAACATGTGGCATGTGACATTTTACGGATCTTTTCAATTTTAAACATCTTTTTCACTTTGCCTTCCAATCCAATTACTTTACAACAACCAAACTATCAAATTACCAAGCGGATTGGCGAGAAGTAAGCGTAAACTTTAGCGTACTGCACTCATCAACTCACTCACCGTGACACGATTTATCGGAGCATTCGGCGGATATGATGGGCAAGTTGGCACTCCAGGTGGCAGCGGGTAAGCTGATGGCACTTCGGGCTCCTCAAATTCGTCATCTAGAAAAAGTGGGGTGCTCATAACAGATAGCATATCGTTCGTTGGGGATACGGAAACGAATGTACGTACCAGTGAAATCGTCATAGAAGCTTTCTCTGTATGAGCCAAACACTTTGGTCGTCTCATATTGCTGTCCACCACCAGGGGCTATCACTTGGAGTGTTGTCTTTGGTCTGAAAGGCAAGATGATTTAAAAATATTGTGTTTTCAATCGACTTGCGACATGAAAACGTAACACAACACAAGTCTGCATTCACCGTTCTGTCTGCGTCTCGTGGTCGCGCACAAATAAGTGGGCGGCGTTTCGTTTCGATTCGCGTTCTCATGTCGCAAGTCGATCGAAAACACAATAGATATTAAAAAAAATCTTACGGCGGTGGTGGAGGTGGGACCTTTGGTCGTTGAATTGTGGCGAATCGAGAGTCATTGCTCACCAATATAGTGTTGCTACCAGAGGCCTGAAACTAAGATTGACGTTTTTTTTTTCTAATTTTTCAGGACCCACCGATGAATGCGACATTTTCCTGCTCTGATACGGGCTTGCCGCCAGAATTTGAATTTGCCCATTGGTATAGGGACTCGATGTTCCACGATCGTGCTTTGATTTGTACGTTTTGAAACAGTTGAGCATTATTGGCAAGTATCTTCTGATAATCAGCCAGGTAGCTAGCACACAGAACACTGCGAAGGAGACTATCACGAGGGCCTGTAGGGAAATATTTTTAAAATGAAAAAAAAAAGAAATGCGGGAGAAAAAGAGAGAAATGGGAGGACGGACGCTTGGGTCGGTCAAAGCGAGGCGACAGGTGGACGGACAAAAAGAATTCTAAGAAGTGTCGGAGAGAAAAGAAAAATAACAGCTGTGTTACTAGTCATTGTAAATAAAAAATAAACACGGCCACTTCTTTTGGAGCTCTAAAATTTTCTTATCAACTACCACAGCGAAATAATGAAAATGAACAGATTGATTGAAAAGAAAAGAAAAGAAAAGCGGGAGAACGACGGGGATGTGGAAAAAAAAGAGTGTCTCGCCACCCGGTTCGTTGTCCATTCATCCATCCATCCACATCTGCTGATCTCGTTAAAAAATATATTAATGTGATCTACTCAACGCGCCACTTGTAAGGCAAGGCAAAACATGGTGTAGAAAACCACTAATAAAGATATAAATCTATCTAATTTTCGATTAAGTATGCCATCAAGATAGAAAGTGGAAGTGGAAGCAAAAAGCGAAATGAGAAAGGAAAAAAAAAGCAGAACACAAAAATAAAACTGTTGTTTGGAAAACTGACTAGGCGAGACAGTCCATCGGAATGTTTACGAGTGACCTTGGCTCTTGGGATGAGATGAGGCGGAGACTGACGAAACGCAACAGTTGACGCTTTTACTCGTCTTGATCTATTACCTTGGTCCGCCCGCTGAGTAACTTTGCAGCAGAAAACTGACTAGAGGTATGTATGTACATTATAAAAATGGTAATTACTATTATTATCCTATTTTGCGGGAAGATCAGATAGGATTACCCGTCACGGAGAGGAGAGGAGAGGAAAGAAAAGAAAAGAACAGAAAAGAAAACAAGACCCACCAAAAAGCACGGATGCATGAAGAACCGGCAAGTGTGGGGTTGACAGTTCAAATCGGCACACCGCCCGGGCAGTCCACAATCACAGTCTTCGCCTTCTTCGAGAACTCCGTTTCCACAAACCGGCTCACTTCTACAATCACGCTTGTTTGCATTGGCAGATTTGATCGCCCACACACTCACAATGCAATGCTCTTTTTCGATTACCATCTAAGGCGAGTTAGACAACAATGACACGCACTTTTACGTGCGTGTGTGTGCGCGCGCGAAAGAGCATTGTTTGGAGGTGAGAGGTTGCGATGACTTACTCTTTGAATTGCGGGGTTTTCTGGATGCACTTGTTTTTGTAGATCATGTTCACCAACTGTTGAACTGTGCAATCGTGGTCGAAGCCTCTGAAATTTTCAATTTTTGCGCTATTTTTGCCGCCAAAACTCTCGCGCTGCGGTCGCGTCGCGTAACAACGCTCTTTCTTGTCTGCGTCTCGACGCCACTTGAAAAATGTGCATTGTCGCACTTTGGGTGGTTCAACAAATAAAACCGACACGATATAGAACTGTTACGGAGGCGGTGAGACAGTGAAGGCTAGAGATGAGCAAAATCGCAACGGAGCGCGTTTGAATCATTACCATGTCATATTTAAACAGAAACATCTGGTTTTCTAAAGCTTTATGCTCTATTTTCAGATTATTCACGTTACACGGTGTCCAGGATTTCAAAAGTGGGCGGAGCCGAGCAAACGCACCCCACTGGATTTTTTCGAGCGAAATTCAAATTTTGAGGCGTTTTTCATGTTTTTCGGGAAAAAAGGGTAAATTCGCTAAAAAGTGAGTTTTCTGGTGTTTTTGCAGGGTAAATCTTTACTGAAATCGAGGTTCGGGCAATTTTATGGTATTAAAAATACAATACATTAATTTTACAAAGAAAAATAATAAAATCCATTAAAAAAAATGCGAGCATTGAAAAATGCGCAAGCACCGAAAGTGCGTCATGCTAATTTGCTGGCGCGCGCGCCTTGCGTTAGAATCTTCATTTTCATCAAAAAACATTGAATTTTCGTCGGAAAATGGCACTGAATAATGAGAAAGTTGGGATTCAGAGGAAATAGAGACCGTTAACTCTATAAGTTTTTTAGAACAGAACATTCATGCCCTTAAACTTGACAAAACCAGAAACCGTTGTCCACGGGGAGTACACCGAATCGTTCGTAAACACAATGTAACTGTTATGATACGCAGACGGCTAGACAGTGCCTCCTTTCTATACCGCCTTCTCACGTGGTGCACTCTCTAGCCCTGACTGTCTCACTGTCTGCGTAGCAGCAGTAGTAGCAGCTCTATATCGTTACGGTTCTGCCGCATTACAGGTACCTAGAGCATGGCTCCTCACCCCCAAGACTTACGGTATTTTCAAACACCCATCCTCCTTCTTCGAATCCGTCGGTGTACACTGACAATTTGGCACATAAATGGATTCGTTGACTGCTCGATGTGGAACTCCCACCAAATGTGCCACCTCGTGGAAGAATATGGAACCCATTGCACGTGGCTCATTCGGGTAAAACTGTAAACCGAAATAAACATCTTTATTGGGCCTTATATTCTTTTTCATGGCAATTCTTTGTGCCCTCTTCCATTACGAGAGAGTTTCCCGAGGAAATGCGCATATCGCGAATAGCTAATTTGAAAGCTGCCTTTTCCCACATGCGATTCATCCATCACAATGCTTGGCGAGCAATTGAGCAAGCGGGTGGGACGGGACGGAGCCGGACGAGGCCGGACATAATGAACCATATTATTGAGCGAGCTGGGCGGATAGGAAACATATGTATTGAAAGGGTGGAACAAGTGAAGTGCCTTTTCGAGCTATGAAGAAGAAGAAAGATGAATGTTTTATTAGATGCCGACAGCAATGTCCCATCCCGTTCCGTTCCGTCCCGCGTCGGCATCTTCTGATACTAGAAACATGTAATAAAACAATAAACCCGGAGGCCCAACACCTAGCGCGCACTATCTAGATGACCTTTTTTCCCCGTCGGTCGATTCTAAAAACACAGCAATAACAAAATGAGTTGATGACTTACACCAGAAAGCGAAACCGAATGCGACGAACACATTCCATTGACATATGCCAGGCCGCCGGCGTACTTGTAGGAGATGAGAGTGGCGAACTCGTGTTCCGGAAGTTTGTGAAGACGTGCGTTGCGGTATTCGTGGAACGATTGAAGGCTCAGGTCGCCGCGATTTGTTTGCAGGATTGCGACGACAATTAGGCCGACTCCGAGCTGGTTCAAGTACTGGTTCGCCTCGTCGATCATCATCATGATGTTGAGTTTGACGCGGATCATGTCGAATTCGTAGTAGGCCGTCTAAAAATGTTCATTTATTGTGTTTTCAATCGACTTGCGACATGAGAACGCGAATCGAAACGAAACGCCGCCCACTTATTTGTGCGCGACCACGCGAACACAATGACATTTGAAGAGACGCAGACAGAACGGTGAATGCAGACTTTTCATGTCGCAAGTCGAACACAATATGTGCATACCGTTTTGTTATCCACAAAAACTACACTTCTGATGAAAACCGTTGTTCCTGGGTTTGTAGAGGCCAAGCTATAATCTGGAGCTTTCGCTCCCCAGACTGCGGCTCCACGTTCAATGTGCACGGCTTCCAGGGTCTAAAAATTAATGTGGGAGTGTTTTATTTTGGCTAATAGCCATTGATCTACTCACATTATCAAACTCGTCTTGTTCATCCTCCTGCTCAGAACTTGTTGCATAAAAAATCAGGCTAGAAAAGAGGATAAGTGACAATAATTTGCGCATATTTGACTTGCTGATCTGTTTCTACCACCAGTTTGCTTGAAAATACCCTTCACTTCATGCTAATAATCTGAAATGTTTCATAGTATTATTGGAAAGAGGAGGCAAAAAAAAAGAGTGGCGGCGATAAAATTTTTTGGTTTGTCAACCGCCTGCTTTAACGAGGAGGAGGAGTTGATGATAATAATTAAAGGGGGGTGCCAACTTTCTGGGGAACGAATATCAAATTGAAATCGCACAAAAAAAATTCTCTGATTTTTTATGATTTTTACAACAAAAAAAAATAGAAGACCACGAGGAGTACACGAAAAATCGTGGCCGTGACCTAGGAAACCCGCGGCCGCGGCTTCTAGAAAATTCCATTTTCACGAGATTCCTCGTTTTTATCATCGATTTTCAATAAAACATGCTCTAATCGCATATTTAAATTTTAGATACTCGCGAAAACACATTTTTGTCATGAATATTGAAAAATCGATAAACGGCTGTCGCTCGATTCAACGTTTTCAATAATTTCTGGTGAACATTTGTTGTTCAAATACAAAAGTTACAGATAAAATAGTGAATTTAATGCGGAATTGTGCAGGAAAACGGGCAAAAATGAAAGGTATGAGAAATTTTGTTTTTTTTTTATTAGCACGCGTTATTTTGGTACCTGAAAACACGAGATGATGTTTGTACATTATTTCCCAAAGACTAATGCAAAAAAAAGGAAAAAAAAAGACGGGAGAAAAATGTTGAAAAAGAAAATGACGTTTGAATTTCGCGCCAAATCGTGTACTCCTCGTGGTCTTCTATTTTTTTTTGTAAAATTCGCCAAAAATCAGAGAAATTTTTTCGTGCGATTTTGATGTGATATTCGTAAATCCCCCACCCATTTAACTTTAAATAATAATTCTGACAAGTGGAAAAAAGTCTGCGGGCTTTTACGTTTTGTGGACGTAGAGGAGCGGAGAAAAGGTTTGAATAGAATTTAATGGTTGTCTCTCTTTTTTTTCTGGGTGAAACTTAATGGTACATGACAGATTTTGTGACTCTAGGTATGTGACATGATCAAGGAAGGAAAGCAAAAGGAAGTAAAGAAAGAAAATGAAGAAAAAAGACAGAACAACGGATCGGATCAGCAATTAATCCTAAGGAAAAAATGGAATGGGAACATCAAAGTTTTCAAAGACACATAAAACATGATGTCAAGGTGAAGGTGACACGAGATAGCACCCAAATTTTTTTGGTGGGTGGGTGGCGCTAAAGAAAAGGGCAACATCTGGTGGTGGGTGGGTTAGTTTCAAAACTGACCAGCAAAGCTTCCCATACTAGCCCGTACATATTTATGGGAGAATAATATGTATGCGAAAGTGCGCGTAATTACCACATGTAGGTGTTCGGGGCGAAGAGAGAATTAAAGAGAGGGGAAGGGAAGGGTAGAGGGCCAATATACACATAGTAACAGAATGTTTATCGGAAAGTGCGTCGAGAAGAGGCTGGCCGGGTAAAAGTGCGTTAAACCGTCCAAGTGACCAACCACACCACACCAGGCGGCTGTCCACTGACCCCAGCTTTCGGGAGGAATGAAGGAGAGAGAGGGAAAAAAAAATGAATGAAACAGAAACAGAAACACCTATGGTCCCCAGTGGGAGGATAGTGCAACTTGAAGAAAAAAAAAGTGGGCGTGAAAAAAAAAAGTGCAGGAGCATTATGAATGGTCGCCGCGGGCGCAAAGTGCGACCGGATAAAGAATTTATTTTGGAGCTTCGAACCATGTACTAAAAGGAATTTTTAGTCAAGTTTTGCAGCGAAATTTGTAATTTTGTAATTTGCACTAAAAGTGTGCATAAAAATTGTGTTTTCAAACGACTTGCGACATGAGAACGCGAGACTCCGCCCTTTTTTTTTTCGCGACCACGCGAACACAGTGATATTTGAAGAGACGCAGACAGAACGGTGAATGCAGACTTGTGTTGCGTTTTCATGTCGCAAGTCGATTGAAAACACAATAAATGCATTTTTTTTCTTTTTTTTTGCAAAAGTCAGTCTATGTACATATTTCTCTCGTTTTTTCTCAATATGTATGCAAATCTAAATGAACCAAACCACTTTTATCTTCGCAGAAATGCTATTCTCGTGGCGCTAGCAAGATTCAAAAACTGCTCTCAACGCAAACCGTAAGAGCTTGGCTTGCGGCCCAGCAATGAAGCAATGACGAATGCGAAATCTGTTGCTTCCGATTAACGCGCCGAGCAGACATTCCATATTTGGGTGCAGCTGTTGGGTGGAAAACAAAATATGGCACCAAAGTGGTGGAGATTGTGAAATACTCCACCAGACCAGATGGAGGATGAGTAGCGGAAGAGCGTAAGAGCGTAAGACGTAAGACGGAACGAACGAAGGCAGGAAATGGAGAGGAGGAAGAGGTGAATCGTTTCGTTTTCGAACATGATGAATAATTAATGATTGGTCACGAACGAACGTACGGACGAACGAACGGGCGAGATGAAGATGGAAAAGGGCATCGCTATCGCGAAAGGGCGTGAGATTTATTGAGGAAAATAAAAGTGGGAGGGAGTGAATTCGCGAATGCAGCAGCGGAGATAGATTATAGAGGTAATAATGAATACATCTGATTTGGTTCCGTTTCAATTGGCGATGGTTTGGTTGCGATGCGATGGGATGAGATGGAAATGATCCAGATCTAGTGACCGCAACTTTCTACCTACAGAAAGTTGACTGCTATTGAAGAATAAAAATAGGAACTGGGCTGGCTCTGTGTACAGAAAAATGAGTCATTTGGTGGTGCGAGGAAAAAAAAATACCAAGGTGCACATGCAAATGTAAGTAAGAAGGTCAGCGTTTTTACAATGCAGATTTTAGAAAAATTGATTAGAAAAAAGTGTACGCCTTGGGAACATTTGGTTTAATTAAAAAGTTTTAAAGTTGCCATATCAGAAACGCAAAAATAGGTATGCAAGACATGATATCAATAAATCAATCTCTGGGAAAATATCGAAAAACTATTGTGTTTTCAATCGACTTGCGACATGAGAACGCGAGACTCCGCCCACTTATTTGTGCGCTACCTGTCTGCGTCTCTTCAAATATCACTGTGTTGGCGTGGTCGCCCAAAAAAAAGGGGGCGGAGTCTCGCGTTCTCATGTCGCAAGTCGATTGAAAACACAATATTTTTGAAGAAGTTCGTTTTCCGCTTTATTTTCAAATTTTTTCGATCCTGTAAAATATTGTCGGGGTTTTTTTGTAGTCTAACAATTAAAAAAGTCCAAAAATTAAATTTAAAAAATTTTTTTCAAAAATTTTCAAATCTGCAAAAATTTGGAATTTTGGAAAATTTTTCTGGATATTTTTTTTCAATGTTTTTTTAATAATTTTTTCAGTTTTTTGACTAGTTTTCAGTCAAATTTTTTTAAGTCTACAATTCAAAAAAGTAGAGAGCTTTTTAAAAAAATTCTTCAAAATTAAAAAAAATTCGAAAAAAAATTTTTTGAAAAAAAAAATTCAATCTGAATTTTTTTAAATCTTTTTTTTTGGTTTTAGGACGGTTTTTGTCAATTTTTTTATCTCTACTATTAAAAAAACTCCCGAAAATACTTTTAAAAACTCCAAAAATTGAAAAAAAAATTTTTTCATCTGGATTTTTTTCTATTTTTTTATAATTTTTTCTGGGTTTTAGGACGTTTTTTGTCAATTTTTTCAGCTCTACTATTAAAAAAAATCCAAAAATTCTTTTTAAAAAATCCAAAAATTGAAAAATAAGTTTTTTCAAAAATGTGAAAAAAAATTCCATCTGTATTTTTTTCTATTTTTTATAATTTTCTCGGGTTTTATGACGTTTTTTGTCAATTTTTTCATCTCTACTATTCAGAAAAACCCAAAAATACTTTTTAAAAAATCCAAAAATTTAAAAAAAATCTGCAAACATTTGGAAAAAAAAATTTTAATCTGAATTTTTTTCTATTTTTTAAATAATTTTTTTGGATTTTTGCCTAGTTTTTAGTCAAATTTTTATATGTCTACAGTTCAAAAAATCAGGGAATTTTCAAAAATAATTATTCAAAATTAAAAAATATTCGAAAAAAAAATTTTTTTGAAAAAAATGTTTTTCATCGGGATTTTTTTCTAATTTTTGAATATTTTTTCAAATTCTCTGTTTTCATATTTTTTTTTCCTCTAACTAGCTTGCTATTTTTAGGGAAAACCCGCAAATTTTGAAGAAAAAAAAATTTTTTGTTGGAAAAATATTTATTTTTGCACATTTTTATGATTTTTTTTACTTTTATTTTTTAATTTTTTAAAGAATAAGTGTGGGTTCTAGGCTAGTTGATAAAAAACAGGCAAAAATACAGAAATTAAAAAATTAACATATAATTGCTAATAAGCAATTGGAAAAAAAATTTTAAATTTTTTTCAAAAACTTCAAAAAAAAATTTTCCTTTTCGCGAAAAGCCCAATATTCCGAACGCAACATGACCATGCAAAAGGAAGCATCCAAAACCTGAACCTGAGCCATAAAAACCCTGTTCATAGGCTGATTTAATCTGGTTTTGTTGGTTTTGGATGACGGTCATAGCAGAGGAGAAAAAAAAAAGAATCTGTTTAGCAGTATGTACATACATTCTTTCAATTCACATTTGTTCTCAATATGAAGCGATGAAATGAGCCGTAAATAAAGTGCAGGACCGGAGGAGGGGGAGGAGGAGGAGGAACGGTAAAAAAGAAGAAGAAGGGGAAAGAAGGGTCACTTTTACACTCCGTCCAATAATGATAGGACCCCCCTTGATTTTTGACGTTCTGGCAAAACTAAGAAAGTTATAAAAAATCTGTGAATGCCATTTGATTCATAATCTAAAATATCCCCAGGGCCCAATTTTTCATGATCCCACCATGTTCCGTCCCCGCACACCACTAAAAAGTCACTTTTTCGACCGTCCAATAATGATAGGACCACCTGAGATTTTGAATGGGTCGGTGATTTTTTCGAGCGGTTTTCACTAAAATAAGTTTTTATTTTCATGTTTTATCTGTTTTCAACTATTTTTCATCTTATTTTGTTCACTATTATGGAGTTTCGACAGTAATTTAGTGTCATGTGTAACGCAACTTTTTGAATGAGATCAATTCAAAGGGTTCCAAACCCTTGATTTGTGTGAGCTGTGTACCGTAATCAGGATCGTGGAAGAAGTCTGATGTGCAGGTACAGTAATAAAGATCCTAAAATAAAATATTGTTCTAAAAGTGCCCTTCCAAGTTAGTCATTTGTTTATTATCTCATCATGGGCCGAGCTCCACTCCACACTGTTGCTGAGCAAGCACAGATTTCCGTGATGCACCAACTGGGATCTTCTTTTTATATGATTTCTCGTTATGTTCTGTCGAACAATCGTTCCACTTCTTGTGATTGCATTGTGCACAGTCTGCTTACAAACAGAAATATTGAGCTCCGCACGAACGTCGTTGAGGCTCTTTGGAGAATGATGTTTCGCGGGAGGTGACTTTTCTTGGTCTTCCAGTAGATTTATTCTTGCCATAGTAGAGGGGGTTGTTCAAATAAGAGCGGATAGCGCTTCGACTCTTTTTCGGATAACGATAAATCATATGAAGGGAAAATCCCAGTTGGTGCATCACGGAAATCTGTGCTTGCTCAGAAACAATGTGGAGTGGAGCTCGGCCCATGATGAGATAATAAACAAAAGACTAACTTGGAAGGGCACTTTTAGGACAATATTTTATTTTAGGATCTTTATTACTGTACCTGCACATCAGACTTCTTCCACGATCCTGATTACGGTACACAGCTCACACAAATCAAGGGTTTGGGACCCTTTGAATTGATCTCATTCAAAAAGTTGCGTTACACATGACACTAAATTACTGTCGAAACTCCATAATAGTGAACAAAATAAGATGAAAAATAGTTGAAAACAGATAAAACATGAAAATAAAAACTTATTTTAGTGAAAACCGCTCGAAAAAATCACCGACCCACTCAAAATCTCAGGTGGTCCTATCATTATTGGACGGTCGAAAAAGTAACTTTTTAGTAGTGTGCGGGGACGGAACATGGTGGGATCATGAAAAATTGGGCCCTGGGGTTATTTTGTATTCTGAATCGAATGGCATTCACAGATTTTTTATAACTTTCTTAGTTTTGCCAGAACGTCAAAAATCAAGGGGGGTCCTATCATTATTGGACGGAGTGTAGTATCGCGAGCACTTTCCAGCGCATGCGCTTGCGCAACGCAACGCATCACATCGCAACGCAACGCAACGCCACAAGACGAAACGAGACGAAACGAGACGCTACTCACAGCTGGGAGCCATTTTGATCGAGAGCTGGTCATCTCTGCCATTAATTTTGTTGAAGCTCAGACGGACCGCGAAGAAAGCACTTGTCACGAAACGTTTGCAGCAAGTGGAGTAAGTAAGACGCGCGGAGAAAAACGGCATTAGTTATAATAAGAGACTGATTAATCGGGGCGGGCGGGGAACCTGAAACAAATTGGACGAGGGGTGAATGATTCAATTACGAGAATGAAAGGGACGGGAAAGCAGAGAGTGGAGGAAGGAGATGATTTGCATGTTATTGCGTGTGCTGGTCAGGGTTGGTTGGATGAAAAGGGTGGTGGAAGGTTAAAAAAGGTTTGAAGCTTGAACTTATTTGAATACATTTACTACTGACCCTCCAACAAAGGGCAGAATGAGGTCAAGGATTTAGATTAGGATTCAGACTAACTCTTGCCATGGACGACGCACTTTTTAATTCATCAAGTCTCTTCTATTTCATTATGTACATACATACATACATGTATGTTAATACCTAACTGCAAAAAAAAATGAAGGACGGACATGTAAACTTTATATATATATATATATATACATATACATATAATATGACTTACACACGCAGCTAAATTTAATTAAGAAAACCAAGCACCCAGTAGTCGCAAACGTGTAAACTGAGAAAAACGGCGCGGGCGGCGACGACGACGATGAAGAGGAGAAAACGAGCGCGGCGACGCAGCGGACACGTGTAGTATGTATTATACTACATGATAAATTTGCATAATTTGTAGCAGAATGTAACCGACACTTTTCGGTGCTCGGACACTCTATACCTCGCGCGCGCGCGCTCGGCGCGCACATCGCCATTTTCCACCACCCAATGGCAATTATTGCGCGATTATGTTAGTGGCACATTGTCAATGACTGGCGAGATGGACGGGCGGACGTCAAGACGAAACGAGAGAGGACTACATTTTGAATGCACAAGTTTTAGTTACGATGGTGGAGAATTGTCGGATGCGTCACACCAAAAAACGATTTTTAACAATGTAAAGGCAAATAGAGTTTTTCAGAATTTTTGTTTATTTTGGGATGATTTTTTTAACCTGAGTGATATTTTTAAATGGTTTTTTTGCTTTCTTATTGAAACAAAAAACTATATTTTTCAAATGGCTGTTCATAAAAAGCAGTCACTAGGCCACGCGCTGTTCCTTGGGCGCGACCATTTGATCTCGCAGCGATAGAAAAAAAACACAGTTTTAGCAAGATATTGATCGAGGTTCGGGACTGATAACACTGCATGAATCAGTGAAGATTGAGAAACTCTATATTTTAATTTTTAATTTTTAATAAGTTGCAAAGTAGGGGGTACGACAGAATAGAAATAGGCGAAATAGAAATGCTACAAAATAGAAATGCTACAAAAAAGAACTGGAAAAAATAGAACGGCTACAAAATAGAAATGAGCGGAATAGAACAGCGCGAAATAGAAATGTGACAAAATAGAAATGGGCGAAATAGAAATCGGTGCGATGGAGCGCGTTTGCATTATTCTTCGAATTTTCCGATTATTATAGGATTTTTCAGTACTTTTCAGATATTTTACGCACTTAACAACATCGAAAATGAAGAAAGGTATAAAATCAATGCAGTTTCAGAAAAAAAAAATGGAAAATCGGCGAAAAACTGAGCAATTGAAAAAATAATGCAAACGCGCTCCATCGCCAAAATTTTTTCTATTTTGTAGCATTTCTATTTCGCCCATTTCTATTTTGTAGCCGTTCTATTTCGTAGCATTTCTATTTCGCTCAGTTCTATTTTTTCCAGTTCTTTTTTGTAACATTTCTATTTTGTAGCATTTCTATTTCGCCTATTTCTATTCTGTCGTACCCCCGCAAAGTATTATCAATCTCTGAAAAATCCACCGGGGATACATCGGAACCTAGGCCATGCAGAACAAGGCCAACAGTGAAATACGTATTTTCTTCATAGAAAATTGAGAGATGCGAGACGAAATGCGGAAAGTCCGCAGTGCACGATCTGTGTGCGAGCGGCGGAACTCTCCGAAATGGATAATACCTATTTGGGCTTACAATTAGCTGAAAAAGTATTCGTCAAAAGTTAGACCATGCAAAACTGCCTTCATGGTCCTATTTCAAAATTATTTTTTAAATTATTTCCACATTTTTGGTGAAAATTTGACCAAAATGAACCGATGTAGAGGTTAATTTTTCCGGACCAATGTGTAAAAAATTTTGCAATTACTTACTTTGTGCGGAAACACTTTAAAAACGCTGAATTTCCTAAAACACATGGCATGAGCCTAGAGGCAGAAAACGCGCCCGGGCTGACTATGAGACACAAAAAGGTGCGTTTGCAGGTGTTCGCTTGGGCGCGTTTGCTGACTCTCGGCTGATGCCTTCATGCCAAAATGGTGGTGTATTATAGTCGGCGAATACATCATCAACCTCGCTATACTGCAAAACTCCTGTAAAACAGTGTTGCACTTGCAAGATTAACTCGAATTCTAGTGTTTATACTTCTTTTCAACGGAAAATGACGTATACACGACGAATTTCAGTTAAAACTTGATTTTTAGCTTTAAAAAAGGCGCACTACACTGTTGAAAATTGAAAAGTGCCGTAGAGCGAGGCAGATGATGCATTCGCCGAGTATACTTTGCTTTATTGTATTTTCAATTGAGTTGCGACATCAAAATGTGAAACTTCGCTCACTTTTTTTTCACGCAAAATGTCAAAATGCCCTAAAGTTTAATGTTCGCGTGAGAAAAAAGTGGGCGGGATTTCACGTTTTGATGTCGCAACTCGATTGAAAACACAAAAAGGGTCTTTTTTTTTTTAGAAAATAGAACAATTCTTATATTGTCGGCCCGCCAAAATGGTCAAATGCGCTCCTCTGAACTCAACGCTAGTCGATTTACATTTTGGTCTCCAAATTATTTTATTTCAAGTATAAATTCAACATAAAATTAAATAATTTGGAAACAAAAATGAAAACCGCATAGCGTCGAGTTCAGTGGAGCGCGTTTGACCATTTTGGCGGGCCGACAATACTGAATTCGAGATTTCTAAATTAACAAAACGGGAAAATAATTTAGGCTTTAGGTTTCATTGAATATTAATTTACTATTTAAATCAAAATGTATTTGTTTAATCATTTAGTTATTGTCCATTCGCGAAAAAAGCAAGTGCGCTCCACAAAACTTAGTACTACGTGGATTTCATTTTCGTCGCCAAATTATTTCAATTCACGTTGAATTTACACGTGAATTGAAATAATTTGGAGACGAAAATGAAATCCACGTAGTACTACGTTTTGTGGAGCGCACTTGCTTTTTTCACGAATGAACAATATTACTGTTGGGAAACAGAAATTAATTATTTACCCATTACTTAGTCTAACATTTTAAAAATAGGTATTTCTCTCCAAAATTTGCGAAACGGTTTGCGGAATCTCAAAATGAATGCGCAAATGAGTCTGGTGAGTCTGGTGATTATGTATGTATTTTTAACAAAAACTAAAAACAGAATACTGGAAACAGTAAATTTTGTAATGAACAATGGATCTAAAATTACTAGTTACTGGTGCAACTGCGGAATAGAAATGCAGCGAAATATAACTCCTCAAGATAGAAGTGCCTGAAATGAAGCTGTACTAAAAAAATTAAACTTTTTTTTATTTGAACTCAATAACCCATCATATACAACGGAAAAATTATTCGAGCTGCTCTAGCTTTTATGGGTCAGCACAACTCAATTTCAGGCAGTTCTTTTTCGCTACAGTTCTATTCCGCAGTAGCACCGAATTACTCTTGTCTCAGCTGCCGCAAAAACCGTTCTACAAGGAAAATCAGTATGTTCGGGCACAGCTGAAATGAGTTGACCGTTATTAGTTATTAGTTCAAAACATTCTAACAAGCGAGTGAAAAAAGTATTTGACAACATTCCCAAAGTGCAAATAAAAGCAATAGCCTCTTATTTTTACACACTCTCTCGTCAAAACTTTTAGAATAGATTACTGTCACGCTCATTTAGGCTGTGTCCGGTCGTGTTAAATTTAAATTTACTCGTGGAAGAGTTTGCATTTTGTAGACCAGACAAGCGCTAGCTGAGATAAAAGTCATTTAAATATTTGAAAACATTATTTTTGTTATTTATGAAATTTGAAACATTTTTAGAAAATTTGTACCAAAATATTGTTTATAAAAATTTTCAGAAAAATCGATGTTTTTGCTCTTTATTAATGTTACTTCAAAAAAGGAACAAACAAGGCTACTTGATAGACATTTTACGGAAACTATTTAAACAAAAAAAAATTGATTTTTAAAAAACCCCGCAAACTCTGGAGGTTCAAATTGAACTTTTGATTCTTCTTTTTGTTTCAAAATTATCTTTGCCAGCTAATCTTCGAGGGCAAATGTAATTTTTGGTCGAGCAAAGCAGTTTGTCACCATTTGCAAAAAATCCAACTCAGCAATGTAAAAGTCTGGAAAAAAGTAAAATTTGAATACCGTATTCACTGTATTAGAAGGAAACTTCTAATTGAAGGAAATCTCCAATAGAAGAGCATACCTTTCTAATAGAGTAAAAAAGTGTACTGGGCTGTTAAACGATTCAAATCCCGAACTGGGCAGCTATGTATGAACAGATGATTGCTTTGATAGAAAACAACAAATTAATTAAAATTCCAGTAAAAAAAACGAAGCGATTTGAACCAAATCCTCTAATTTTCCCTCGCGGACCCCATCCGGCAGTTCTGCTCTTTTTTTTTATTAAACCCATCCGATGTATGAACATGTTTTAGCTAAATGTCAAACAATCAAAATTTGTAAAACTCCACGTTTTTTTGCTCTGCTCTGCTCTGCTGTGCTTCCAACACAGTGTTTTTTTTATGTTGAAAATAGCGTGAAAAACAAAACCAATAAAAACATTCATTTTCGTTCACTTACAATAATTATGATGTGCAATGCAACGCAATTTGTAAAATACTTTTTTTTATGTAGTCCCTGTATTTTGTTCTACTGTCAGTTGGGCCATTCAAATTTTATATGCCTCTTCGGTGACGTTCTCATTATCACAACGCTATCAATTTGACCTGACGTACATTACGCAACCGTACCATACGAGTTTATGGCAAACGAAACGAAACTAATCAATGACTATTCGGTAATTCGCGATGGCCAAAAACAGAATCAGAAACCTGTGTGCACACCACTAGAATTACTGAACATAAGCGGGTTTGGTTTGGGGCAGCGCTTTACGTTTATCACTACCGTAGGAGCATTATTCAAAAAGCAAGGAAAATTGTGAAGGTTGTCATGGCTCACCCTATTGGCTCGTAAACTCTTTTATTTCATTTCATTTCCGGTTTGAAAATTGACACTATTCGAGCCGAGCCATAAACCATGGTGAACCTTAGCGGTGAGCCGACTCATATCCCTTGTGTAAAAATGAGCGTACCGTATTGTTTTGGCTGTTTGCTATCTTATAGTTAGCCGCTTTTATTTTTAATATAAAAACCATAATTTAAAAAAAAAAAAAAAAGGAAACCTCTGACTGACACAATCACAAATCTAAAAAAAAATCGATCCTAGAAAAAGCAATATGACTTGGTGCAAAAAAAAATAATCAATTTTCAATCAAAATAGAAAAAGAAAAAAAAGACACACACACACACACAGATCCTTGAGTAATACTGGACAAGAAGGATGGTAAAGAGATGGGATTTGTTTTTTTTTTTTCTTCAAAAATTCACAGATTTAAAGCTAGGACGGGACAAATGATGATGATGATGATGATGAAGATGGAAATGTGATTTAGGTATGTATGCATACAAAATAGAAAAAATAAAACAAATTGGAATGCTGAGACCCATTTCTATATATATATATATATATATTTATGTATTTATTTATTCAAAATCCTATTTCTCCTAAACTATTCCGAGGTGTCCAGATCGTCATGATTTGGTGAGATTTGCGGTGACGTCATCGGTGTGAGATTAAAGCTGTCACTAAGCGTCTGAAGAATCAGAGTTACTCGGGGGTCTTCCTCTGGCATCGGTTCACTCACAATTGGAATGATTGGCGCCCCGATTGGATGACGGTGTGGTGGATCGTGAGTGGCACGGTGGACCAGTAGCGTCCTCGACTGACAGAATCCTTTTCCACACATTTCGCATTTAAACGGCTTGTCTTTCTGATGAATGTACTTGTGGTCACGGAGATGGTCCTGACGACGGAAAGCTTTGCCGCAAACGTCGCACGAGTATGGTCGCTCATCAGTGTGAGTTCTTTCGTGAATGAGAAGGTTGTACGATTTGGTGAAATGCCTTTCGCAATACTTGCAAATGAACTCCTTTTTCGGTCGTGTCGCTCTTCCAGTCGTCCTTCCACGACCAGGAATCATGAACCTGAAAGCAATTTTTAATTTACCGATAATCCCTTCTAAGCTCTACAGTAATCTTTATCAAGAGAAAAATCATAATCTTTTTCTTGTAATGCTACTTACCATGGTTGATCATACGGTGCAAATGGGCGAACTGTAGATGTCGAAAGAGTCGGCGAAATTTTCGGTGACACACTTTCCTCCTTGACTTTTTGCTCCATTTCAATGGAATCTGCCATGTGTGTAAAGTCAAATTTCTCCTTCTTAACCTCATTTGAAGTTTGTGGCAAGATTGGTGGCATTGCCATCATTGCCATTTTTCGCTGCTGGAAGAGATTCTGGAGGTGGATGTGCTGCTGGGCAAGCATGAGCCGGAAGAGTTGCTCATTGGGCTGGGGGAAGATTGAAGTTTGAAGCTGACGCTGCCAAGGAAGCATTTTATGTTATGGTTGGCTGAAAAAAAAGTGAAATTAACATAGAAGTAGAAGTAAAAAAAGAAAAAGGAAAAAGAAGAAAAAAGAAAAAGGTGCAAGAATTCAATATTCAACAGAAGACAGGAAGAGTGATGCTTATTGTTTGCCAACGATTCGCAAGAAGTTGTCACTTTGTTAACGAGTATTATCGTCTTATAGGGTAATCTAGTACAAACAGGTCCAGATGATTCTCCAGAAATATACGGGCGGAGCAAACTGATGGGGGGAGTGAGGGAGGAAGGAGAACATCGTAGCGCTAAGCCGTGAGCCAACGAAAAGAAGACCATATTTCTGCTGTCACCGCCCAGTTCCGGCCAACTAACTGGCTGCTGTACTCTCTCGCACCATCAGCATCAGCATCAAATTTTACGGTCTCGCTGACACTTCTGAATTGCAGTGAATCGATGTATGATATGATAACGCGGCCCGGCGCGGCACAGAGCAAAGCGGGTACGAAAGGGTTCTAAAATACAGCAAGAAATAGAGGGGAGTCGGTAAGTTAGAAAAGATGGAGTATTTGACGACTTGTTGATGCTCCGGGGCGCGTGCTCATGATATTATCAAGTACACGACGGGCAGCTATTAAAATGGTGGCTTCCGTGCTTCGGTTCAACATCAAAGGCGACCGACGTGCATGGAGGTGTTGCCTGTTTACCGACCAGTGGTTGACTGTGCTCGGCGGTGGTGATGGTGGTGAGAAAGGAAAAGAAACGAAACTGCTTTTTGAGCAAATTTCGGTTTCGATTTTGGAGAGGAAAGAAAGAAAAGAAAAGAAAAGAAATGGAAGACGAAAACGAAAACGAAATGCTTGAATGAGTCAGAAAGGTGGCCAAAAATGGTGCGGGAACGCAATTTTCAGGTGAAAAGCCATCCGAAAGTGATATGCAAACATTTGGGCTTTTTGGCAGGCAGTTAACGGAAGAAAACACATACATTCATCCAAAAAGAAGCAGCTATTGACAAAGTGATAGCAAGCAGTAGGGCGAAATTTTTCGTTTACTTTAACGTTTCAATTCTTCCCTTTTCTTCTACTTAAAAAAAAAAGTTTTGATACCTCCCCTCCATCCATCCAAAACTGTATAAAGTGGCGCGCTGCTTCGAAGAAAATATTTAAAAAAAAAAAAAAAAAAAACGGGGCCCACTATCATTCTTAGCCTATTGTTATGCTAAAATTGTATGTATTGCAATTTATCAATACCCCCTTGAATTTTGGATGCTATGTATGTAGGAATGAATGAATGCATACTGAAGATGATATAATACGCATACACACACACACACACACACAGTTACAGAAAAAACTGTATACTGGCTCAAATTTGCACTCATTTCCTCGCGCTCCCCCCTCCTCTCAACTTACTGTAAGCCGCCACGAAGAAGAAACCGATCGAAAAGTGAAGGAATGGTAGAAGTGAGGGTCTTCCCAGAAGCAGACGGAGGCGGCCACCATCTTGTGTTCAGCTCGTCCTCCCCGGCCGGCTCCGCCCCCATCCTCTTGCTGCTCGCGACGCGACGCGCGTTGGTTGAATGACTACGGTAGACGTGTGCCGTGCTGCTGTTCACCGCCTACTTTTAGGGTAGGAATCGGGAGGAGAAGGAGAAGGAGAGGGAGAAAAAGAAAGTTTGGAGAAAAGTATGGTAGATTGACCGTAATTTGTAAATGGAAAAATTATATTGGAACGTAAGTAAGATAAGAAAGCGTCTCAAAGTCTAGTGGAAGTTCAGATTTTGGCAGGCTCTGCAGGCAGACGTAATGGTGTCTATATATAGAGACGACTGTAATGTAATACAAACAAATTCTAAGCCCCCTGAACTACTACGCCACCATGTTCTTTGGATAATGAAATTATTTTTTCACTCGAAAATTTACTTTCTGACAAATTCGAATCATGATCTGATTATTCAGGATGACACCATCATTTTAATCCAAAAACGAGGCTTTTTTGTCAGAAAATGGCCGAGCCTTAGGTTTTTAAAAATGCGCCAGGTAGAAACAATTTTGGAAGAAGGCTTGCCGTGCTACTCTAAATTCCTTTTTTATAAATAAGTGTTAAATATAAACAACATCAAAAAACGAGTGGAACTGTACATATGCATAGAAACAATAAATTATTTCAAATTTAGATTCCCTAGCCCCACCCGCCCCTTTTCAAGTACCAATTGATGGCCCACAATGCTCTAATCACATTTTCAAAGAGTTGGCGACATTTTTATGAAACCTATCGCACTTGGCCGTACCACCACGTTTTATGGCCCTTCACTGCATAAACGTTTTCTTTTGGATCCGTGCCGTGCCGCACACTGATTATTGTTGATTATCAACAAGAGTGTGGGCCATGTGATAATGTGATAGGGGAATAACATAACAGACCTACATATCTTCCGGGACGAATCGATTCAGTCAGAGAAAAGTTTTGTTAACCATAATCCTTTCCGGAAAATGAGTGGGTTTCGTTGGAAAAGAACAGAGTTCTAGCCATATGTAGGCGGTGAGTGTAATGATAAAAATGTGTATGCTTCTATTTAGTAGGCAGTTTAGGTACAATAATCCGCTTAATGAAAGTAAAGGAGGAGCGTTTGACGCTGGAAGAAAAGGGAGAGTAGACTTATCAAGAGGTTTTTGACGCGTTTGTCTTGATTTCGAAACAAAAGAGCACACGGATTAGTGGAACCTAAATCAAATTCACACGCAGCCACCTCTTCTCTATGTCGGTTTGTTTGCTCCGGATCCAATGGATTGCGTGGATCCCATCTCATCCCCGAAAGGTCCCCCACTGTTTTATTGCGGTCGGTTTCCAGCCGTCACAACAAACAATCCTCTCACCTCCCTTTTCAGGTACCGGTACCGGCAACTCCCACACGTATTAGGACTCGACTCTTTGGGATGGAATTTTTTTTGTTTGGCTGGCTGGTTTGGTTGGTTGGTTAGGTTCGGAAAAAATAATAACAGGACAAAAGAGTTATGGGGGAGAGTGGGAAGAAAAAGAAACGGACAAAAAATTCATTAGTGAGGGAAAGAGGGAATATAGAAACGAGTATTGTTTTGCATACTGTACCCTCTTTTAGACTGTACATAGATAATGATATACATAATCTTTTGTGTTTCAAAGCGTGTGTTGATGAGCTTCGATCCGGCGGCGGCCACGGCGGCGACAGCGGCACATACAAAAAAAAAAGTGAGCACAATGAGGGGCGCCTTGAGCCCAATAGGTTATTGTAACCGGTTATTGCCTCTTCTTATTGCATGTATTCGAGGTGTGTGCAACGATAGGACCTCACTGATGAATAGAAGGGAAACAATACGAGGAGGCTAGATGAAAGGTGGTTGGGCCGGCAGCTTACAACGTTTAATTGTGGTATGATATGAATTTTTGATGCCGACAGAACCAGCCAGCTATCGTCCTGTTTGCTTTCGATCCTTAATGTGACACATCAATTGATCTCGAAATTAAATTATTAACAGCACACTTTCGCTTAAAATCACCCGTTTGGCTACAATTCTCCCTTTGTGCCCCTATCATTTTACCTGCTGTCTTAAAGTCTTTATTTCACACTTTATTTCTTTCTTTATTTCACTACTCGCCCTGCTCTGCTCTGCTTTGCTCTGCTCTACTTGGCTTCGATTCGCTTCGCTTTCCTTTCCTTTCCTTTCGTTTCCTTTCCTTATCAAGCTATTTACTATTGCCGAGCGGGAGCTTTACCGTATTCAATTCATGAATTGGAATCGAATGGGAAGGGACGAAAAGGAAAGGGAATAGGGAATGTGGAACCGGCTCTGCGTCAGCTTAAAACTTTACTCAAACACCGTCCATGAAGCACCGGCAATCGGTCCTGCGAGCACAAACTTCAGTAAACGGAACGGTGTGTAATGCACACGAGGTGATAGATATCTTGTTGTGTTTGTACACGCGTGAATCAAAAACGATTAGCAAGGATCAGTGGGAAGAGGTGAAGAGTGTTTGGTCTTGAGACAAATACAAGGACCAAACTATGTAAAGAAAAAAGATGGATTCTCCAGTCCCACAGGAAGACGTGAGCCGCCGACACATTAGTCTTTGTTAGCGCTCGCTCACTCACCAACTAACCGGCGGGGCTGAGAAATCGAATAAGCTCTCGTGTTGGCCCATTTCCTTTTGGGTTCCACTTAATTGGCAATAATTCAACAGTCCGAAATTGTTTTCTGTTTTCCAAGCCTCTCATAAAAGGTGTCCATATGCCTGTTTTAAAGCGTACAGTTGTCGAACACCTTCCCGAAGCTCTCTAATTGCGATGTCGTAAATATGAAAATTTATGCACTTGCGAGCGGAAGAACCCACCCCCCTCCCGCGACGGATAGGATAGAATAGAACAGAATAGAATAGCAGGTGCCAGGGGGTTCAAGTAGTACTGATTTTTATTACGCAGCTGTATTCAGTATATGAACTAGTAGCTTTTTTGCTCGCGAATGTTCTGTTCGCTTTTGGTTAACGAACGGTTAACCGTTTTCTTCACAGCTGCATTTGAACAAATTATTACGATACGATTTCACTTTATTGGTACGATAAATGGCCGGAAACCCAAAGTGCGGGACGGACTAGGAAACGGAAAAGGGCGACAGAAAGCTGTGAGAATTGACAAGTTTGTCATCGTCGCCCAAACTTGTCCATCATAAACCTACCGTAGTTGGATGAGGTGTCCGTGCACACAAACGTCGCGTCGTTTAGTGAGAGAAAACGAAACGGGGCGAAGGAACTGAACTCGACCATTTTATTTTATTATTCGTGCCTCCAAACAGCCTGAAAAACGATTCACTGGGAGAGAGGGAATGGTTTCTTCTCACTATGAATCAACTTCTAAATTAATTGGCGGCGCGAGAACCTCAAAGGAAACACAAGTTGAAAAGGATTCATTTCATTTCATTTCAGTGTCTTTCGTACGCTCGTATTTGTATACCCAACCAACTCCACGATTGATTTGGAGTTGACAAGCATGAAAAAAGAAGGGGGAAACGTTGTGTGCCGCAGCGGTCTCTGTCTTTGATCTGTCGCTAGCACGCGTGAACATACTGTTTGAGGTAGGTCCGTGCCAACTGCGCTTATTTGCACAGTTTCGACAAACTGTTAAGGAGATGATTTTCACTTTATTTATTTCTCCACACTTTTCTTTTTGCCAGCAAGTCTTAACTGCCGATGAGACTGTAGAAGGTGATAAGAGCGTGTTGGATTTAAGCCGACTAGTTTGGTTTCGTTCCACACCTTAACATTTAAAACATTTTTAGGGGAGAGGGAAAGGCACAAGGCATGCGAATTTAAGCTCATCTTATTTTCCCAGTTTGGTTTGGTTTGGTTTCATTTCATTTCCGTTTCTCTGCATCTGCATGCATCACCCTCCCCATTCAAGGGTAACCAGCTCTTTGCTCTGATTCATCGAGGCTCTGCTCCCTCCCCTCCCTTTCACAGGTTCCCAGGACTCGCTTCCGGAAGAAAGAGAAAGAAAGAGAAAAAGAGAGAGAGAGTGAATAAGTGAGCATGGCGCGCGATAACATCTTTTATCTCGCCGCTACTAATGAGAGCCAAAGAAAAAGAAGTTCCAAGGTTCTGAAAGGTTAGTGCTCATAATTGATGGGAACTTGTACAGTACTATAAGAAAAAGCACACATAATTTCCGGGAAAAGGGCACGCCAGCGGCATGCACGCACCTATTACGGTAATAAAAACAAATATCAAGCGGGGATTTACACCGTTCTACCGCACATGCTTGCCACGAAGAGTGCCGCCAAAAGAGGGTCGTCAACACGTCAACCGGATAATCTCACTATCAACAATAACTTTGTCGTCGATAGTTAGTCGTCAAGCACTTTGAAGTTTACCGACGGAGGAGATTTGATGAAGCAGAGTGATTTGATTTGGTTTGATTTGACAGTGTTAAAATATAGTTTGACACCTGTGTACACACGTGTTTTGAATGAGGGGACGACTGTTGGAAACTTAGCCGAAGCTTTTAGAGGCAGATTTCAAACTTTTTCGACAGGTCACGGAATGGTTGGAGAATAAATTTAAAACTGCGCGCGCGAGTTTTTATTTTCTGAAAAAAATCTGGTCTAATGGTGCTATTCACGGAACCATCAAAATATGCAAAAAATTCAGCGAAAATACGGAGAATGCTCCGATCAGTCTAAAATTTTGACAAAAAATATCAAAAATACTCCCGGACATGTGCAGAAAATTGCAGACCAAAATATCGATTTTGAACATTTTCGAAAAAAAAAATTCAATATTTTTTAAAATCGATATTTTGGTCTGAAATTTTTTGCACATGCCCGGGAGTATTTTTGGCATTTTGTTGTCAAAATTTCAGACTAATCGGAGAATTCTCCGAATTTTCGCTGAATTTTTTGCATTTTTTGCATATTTTGCTGGTTTCCGTGAATAGACCCATAATTGTAAACGTGATCGCATTTTTCTACAGCTCATCTGCGTTGAAACGGATACAAAGAAGAGACGGAGAGAAGCAGAGTGCGAGGATACTGTTGTTTTGTGTCAGCATGCCAGCGACGCTCGCCGAAGAGACGCAGACAAGCAGCCTCCCCCCTCAGCGGAGCGCATTGCCAATAATGTTCCGGCCAGCACGCCGTGCCTGACATTTGCCATTTGCACAAAGTTTGATATAGCGCAGATGAAAACTTGAAAAATAAAAAATAAAATGTCATTTCAGTTATATTTACAGCCTGTCGATTATTGATTATACCTGAATGAATAAAAAGTGATTTTTTTTTTAATGTACATACATACATAATTCCCATTTTCTTCCAGATTCAATTCTTCATTTCCTCCACACCCATAAACACAACACTGTTATCTAAAGAAAATGTTAACACCGATTAGAAACTGCGAGAGCAAGACAATAATTATCAGAGCCACGGGGTCGCCGAAGGAACATCGCTGAAAAAATTTTGATCGCCCCGCGAATGCGGCCAATCAACTGCGTAGCGACTCATCCACGTGCGCGATACGTGGCGAAATCGGCGCTGTTCAATTTTGTTTTTTTTTTTTTTTTTTTCATTTTTTTTTTCATTTTTTTACTCAATTTTCGATTCATTTTGTTTGGGTTATTTTTTATTTTTATAATAATTCATGTGATGCTGAAATATGTGAAAAAAAACACATGCAGAGAAATTTTTTCCTCATGATATAGCATTGATAATGAAGAGAGGCGAACGGTGAGAGGAAGAGGAGAGTCTCTGTGCCTCTTCACTATCAATGCTATATCATGGGAACACTGTTTTTTTTTCAACATCGCATGAATCGATTGTTCACTAGTTTGACACGTTCTTTTTCAAATTGATTTAATGCGCATTTTTGTGCTCTTTTTTCTTTTTTAGTTTGCAAATTATTGATTTTTCAGGTAAAACACCCCCAAAAAAGGAGTCGAAGGGAAAGGACATGGATAGTCTTCACAATATAGTGCTTCTCGACCAGGCCACCTACGACAAGCTCAACAAGAAAGTGAGTTATTTTTTGTTTTTGCGACATATTAAGCGCACTGTCAGACGTAAGTCTATTCTGATTATTATGGATTTATTCACGAAACTACTCAGGTAATTTTCGGCAGCTTATGGGCAACAAGGCCGCCAATGGCCGAGCAAAATGGCAGTTTGCCACAGGATTCGGCAGATCTGCCCGGGGCAGGCGATGCGCAGCTCATGCGCAGCTAATGCGTAGTCTGCCACTCAGCGGGCAGCTGATCGGCAGCTCATGCGCAGGTCATGGGCAGCTTAGGCGCAGGTCATGCGCAGGTTATGGGCAGTTTGCCCCGCAAAATGGCATGTGGGCCGATGGGAGTCGGCCCACATGCCCTTTTGCGGGGCAAACTGCCAAAAGTCGGGGCAAACTGCGGAAAATTACCTGAGTATTGCCGGCCCGCCAAAATGGTCAAACGCGCTCCGCGCTCCGCTAAACTCAACGCTATACGATTTTCATTTTGGTCTCGAAATTATTTCATTTCACGTTGAATTAATACGTGAAATGAAATAATTTGGAGACCAAAATGAAAATCGCATAGCGTTGAGTTCAGCGGAGCGCGTTTGACAATTTTGACGGGCCGATAATAGCAAAATATGCAAAAAATTCAGCAAAACTTTGAAGACTGCTCCGGCCGGTCTGAAACTTTGAGAAATTATTTTAAAAATACTCTCGGACGTTCTCAGAAAATTTCAGACCAAAATATCGATGTTTTGAAAACTTTCTAAATCGATATTTTGGTGCAATATCTGAGAGTATTTTTTAAAAATAATTTCTCAAAGTTTCAGACCGATCAGAGCATTCTCCGAAGTTTCGCCGAATTTTTTACATATTTTGCATTCTTTTCTGGTTTTGTGAATAACCCCATTAGAAATTATCCAATCTCAATATTTTTCAGGAATGCCCCACAGAAGATCATAAAAACGAGGCGCTCAAGAACCTCTGCGCTTATGAAGAATACCAGCCAAGTACCAGAAGACCAAGTATAAGCTCGAAATTCACGGAATCTTCCCAACTCTATTGTTTAAATAAACTTTTTTTTTTAATTTTTTGTTTGTTCCTCTATCATTCTCTGATGAGATGTCTCTCTGTTCTCCATTCGGCGATTTCCGGAAATTATGGCACGATGAGGTTTAGGGAAAATAAAAAAAAAGGAAATTGTTAGAAAAATTGATGCCATTTTGCTTCAAAAAATAGGACAAAATGGAAAATATACGATTTTTGGCATGATGCCAATTCCTAATCTAGGAGACTACGGTAGTCTAGTAGAGCGCGCTTTGTCGATGTTCCCTCGGCGACCCCGTGCAGAGCCAGCGCTTCTGAACAAACAAAAATTGAAATATGAATTGCATATGACTTCCCTTCCCAAAATCATTTTGAGTGAATCAAAAAAGAAACAAACAGAAGTGGTGTTTCATTTTAAAGCATTGTTTTGTTCCAGACGGCTGCCATGACGCGTGGATGAAACGGGAAGAGAAAGCAAAACAATTTAGGCCATCCATATGTGATTCACCCGCATTTCTCGGTGCTGCCGAGTGAATCACGTTCGTTTTCCGCGAAAAGAGGACGCCTTCACTTTTTTGGACGCGAAAAACGCTACGCTTTGTTTCGTCATTTTTTTTTCTACTTTCAAAATATGAGTTCATTGGGAAGCTTCTGTACCGAGTGAGTTAAAATGCTTTGTTTTGTACTATCCAAAACATTTTCTTGCTCAGATTTCAACCTCCAAAACAGGAACAGTTGGCTGGAAGACGTGTATCTACAGTTTGTTAATATAAAAAATAAAAATGTAAACTTTAATTGCACAATTTAATTTAGAGCTGGGATAATGAGGCAAAGACAGCCATTGGTGGATTAACAGTTCCTCGATTTGACCAACGACGCAACTCTAACACGGTGAGCAAAACAAATCAAATCAAATCTAACTAGGAAGATAGATTTTATAATATGTATTGAGCACTTTGCAGCTCGCCCAACTGCTCGAATTTCATCGTTCCCCATCACTGGATCAGGATAATTTATCTTCTAATGCAGATTGCGAAGTAAATAAAAAAGAATCTCCCATAAATAACTAATTCAAAGTTTCAGGAACCACCCCGACATCGTGCTGACTCCCGAAGAGCATCTGTGGCTTCTCGACGGCATTCTGTTGGGTCTCGACGCCAATCCGTTGCGGAAATGTTAATAGATAATGGGGATTCGGAAACTGTAGAAGATTGCGTGCTGGTAATAGAAATTAATGTTGAACATTCGCGAAAAATGCAAGTGCGCTCCACTGAACTTAGTACTTCGTGAATTTCATTTTTGTCGCCAAATTATTTTTTCTGTTTTTCTTCGATTTTCTGTTAAAATGCCTTGTTTTTAATGTTTTTTCTTTGTTAAATTAATTAATTACAAGCAAAATTTTAATATTTAATGAAAAATGTCCGGATTATGCCCAATTATGGTCAAAATTCGCAATTTTTCGAAATTGCCGCATTGAAAAAATTCCAAACACTTTTATTTGTAATTTTTTTTGTTAAAACGCAATAGGAACTATTTATTTTTGTGTATTCTTTCTTTTTTTCACAAAAGTATCGATTTTAATGAACATTTTACCGAATTTCGGCCAAAACTGCAAAAAATTGTTTTCATTAAAATCAGTAGTTTTGTGGGTCTTTCGCAATTTTTTTTCTCATTGAAGAAAAGAAAGAATACACAAAAATAAATAGTTCCTATTGCGTTTTAACAACAACAAAAAATTACAAATAAAAGCGTTTGGAATTTTTTCAATGCGGCAATTTCGAAAAATGGCGAATTTTGACCAAATATAAATTTGCTTGTAATTAATTAATTAATTTAACAAAGAAAAAACATGAAAACAAGGAATTTTAACAGAAAATCGAAGAAAAACAGAAAAAATAATTTGGCATTCAGTGGAGCGCACTTGCATTTTTCGCGAATGGACAATAAGAAAATCCATTAACAAAGATAAGATTTCAGGTAACTCAAACTCTCGGAACATCAACAACATTGTTTTTTCAAAAAAATCCACTTGTCGATAATTTAGACCTGCGGCCATCTGCGGTGGAGAGAGGATTGTACAATGTGAGACTAATTAATAATTATCAGGGCAATTATCAATGTATTTTCCAGTTTGACAACAATATCAAAGAAGTACCCTTGTTAAAACACGTTGCAACACCTCGCCCATCAATCCAACTGGCTCAGCCTCCAAAACCATCAACTTTAACGCATTTTATCCCCTCAATAGATGAGTCTGATGGTGAAAAAACACCAATTTCGACAACAAAACGTAATGACCTGACATTCCGACCTTCACTAGGAGAACGTGGATTGCCTGCGGTAATTTTTTTTTCCGCTCTGTTTTAAAAACACTACGCTTACGCTTTCTCGCCCATACAGATGAAATTCACGCCAGTGCTTCCCAATGGCCAACTGCCGTGTGCTCCGCGCGGTCGTACACTTCATAAGGTAATGAAGAGGCACTCTTGCATTTTTTCCAACTGTGAGAACTTTGAATTGTTTAGCAACCACGTGCCGATCATCGTTTCGACTTTGAGCTCGATGTACGTTTTTATTTCTTCTTTTCTTTTTCTGTTCTGTTTCTTGTTATGTAATTCTTTCTAAACAAAAAAAACAAACAAAAATATTGCTTTTCTTTTCTTTCCTTTTTCTTTTTTCTTTCTTTTCAGAGAATCATAGCATCTCGCCGAAAAATCATCGACGAAGAGGAAACAAAAAGAGAAAGAGCGAATCAAATTCGGCCAAGAACAGTGCAAAGTAAGACACCAACAACTCAGGAAATTTTTGGCGCGTTATGGCGAGATTCGGCGTCTAGGTGGCTAATAGCAACTGAAAATGGCTAATAGCCGCCGAAAAGGCTAATAGCGGGCGATAATGGCAACTAGCCGACGAATTTGGCTATTAGCCATTATGGCTATTAGCCGTCGAATATGGCTATTAGCCGCCGAAAAGGGCTATTAGCCATTATGGGGTAATACCACCGCCTATGAAAAAAATCGTTTGTTGGAAACGCAGCTATAAAATGTTTATATGTAACAATCAGGGGAAACAGTCTTCGCGCTTACTCAGTGCTTTTGCAACTTTTTCCAGCCAAAAGATGACTGAAATTTGAAATGGAAAATTTTTGAAAATGATAGCCGACGGAAACGGCTAATAGCCATGGAAAACGGCTAATAGCCATCGAATATGGGAAGTGTGCCAAATACATATGGCACACGCCCCGAATCGGTGGCTATTAGCCGTTTTCAATGGCTATTAGCCAAAAATTTCCTGAGAACAACATGAAAACAATCTCAGAATCCTGTTTCAGAAGTGATTCGAGCCCCATACATTCCACCGCACCACTACGACGGAAAACTTCCAAGCCAGTTTCACGCGGAAAACGTTATGGAGGTACTTAACAACAAAATAACAACAAAAAAACAGATAATCAATTTCCAATAGGAACTACGCAATCAAATGGAAGGCGGCGAAGTGGATCGTATCGTTAAAGAAAAGAAGACGACTACGGTGACCGAGACTCGCGAAATTGTTTATTTCACGCATCGCTTGCCCTCTTCTATCGCTATCTCGACTAGAGTATCGGCTTTTCGCTTTTTCTGCTATTAGAACTAGTTTTCAAATTTTTGAATTCAGACGGAATTTTTGAATTAATGCATTTCGGTTTCAGGTCTCACCGTCAAGTGGCTCTGTGCAAAATCCAAACCGAAGATCGATTACGGTGGAGGGCTCATTGTAAATATTTTTTCATGAAAATTCTAGTGATTTAAAAGCGATTGATTGTTATTTCTGACTAACACGCGAGAACTGCTACGATTTCTAAAATTGCCGCCTCATTCGCGTTCAAATTATAACGTTACAGGTTTCTGTGCATGCGCCGAAACTTACGACAAATTAAAAAAAACATTTTCTTTGAAAAAGCATGAAGAATTCTGTTATTACTCTCGTCTCAGCTAATGCACATCCTTTTTCAAAAAATGGAAAAAATAACACAGTTGAATCAAGTGCGACCGTAACACATTCAAAGAGAGAGAGTGAGCGAAAACAAGATACCACATTGCTCACCCTTATTCATCTCTCCCTCTTTCTCACACTCTCTCATATTGTGGCATTTATTCAAATTTGGCAAATTCGTGGCGAGACACCGAGATTATTTGTGAGTTTTTCCCATTTTTTGAAAAATGATGTGCATTAGCTGAGACGAGAGTAATAATTCAACGAAACGTGTTTGTAATCAATTCATAAAATGTTTCTTATGCTAGAAAATCACGTAAATTTGAATAATAATGATACATTAAAGAAACCGTAATCTACTAGAAAACTTTCATGATAATTTGAGAAATACGATGTGCGAGGGGGCGCGTTTGCAGCGGTGTTCCCTTCAACACACTGTGCGCAGACGGTGAAACAGTGCCTTCTTTCTATACCACCTCCGCCAGCAATGCACTCTCTCGCTCTCACTGTCTGCGTATCGTAGTAGTTCTATGTCGTGGCAGTTCCAGTTCTTTCGCGTGAAGGTTATATTCCGTTATACTGTCTTAATTTTTTGTAGTCCATGATTTTTGAGCATACCAAACACTAACCAAAAAAATGAGCAAAAAAATCACAAAAAAAAAATAATTTTTCAACAATTTTTAAGAATAAAGTACGCAGACACTGATGGTACTACCTACCGTAATATTTCGCTTCAAACCCAAAAAAAAAAAATAAATTTCTCAAATTTTCATTCATTTTGAATTTATTTTTTGAAAAATTTTTTCACCTCAGCGCGTTTAAGATGGTTTTCAAAAAGCATAGAGCAAATAGAAACCATACGAACTTTTCAAAAACAAAAAATCCCAAACTATTTTCAGGCCGGAACTCCTTGACCGCCCATATGTTCGCTCTCAAGACGCGTAAGACACTCTTAGTTTTTGGAATTATTGTGTTTTCAATCGAGTTGCATCATGAGAACACGAAATCCCGCCCACTTATTTGTGCGGGATGACGAAAAAAAGTGCTATTTGAAGAGACGCAGATGAAAAAGGGATAGCCGACTTATGTTTTCATGATGCAACTCGTTTGAAAACACAATAATATATACTTTACCTATTAAATTTCAGAAAACAAACACCATCCTCAGTGCCCATGAAAACGGTTACTATCAGAATGCCACCACATCATCATCAAGAGCAGGTATCCACAACAATTGCACAATTCAATACAAAATGTTTTTCAGAGAACCCCAATCCACAGATCAGCGACACCATCTCCACACAACGTTAGGTTTTGACGCGTATTTGTAGTGATTGTAGTCTGATATGGGATAATTTAACGTTATACACATTTTTGTGAATCATTGCAGACTTCTGACGGCTGCCGAGAAAGCAGCACTTCGGCGTAATGCTTCGAAGTTTGAGACGCGATCCAACACGGACCATCCGCTTGATTATGCCGCTGACAATTGTAGACAAAGCTGAATTTTTATATATTTTTCTTAATATTTTTCTATTTCCCTTTGATAATTGCTTCAATTTGACTAATTAACTACTCATTTTTTAAAATCTTCTGTAATAAATTAGTTGTTGCTTATTCTTCCGTTTTGGAAATTATGTACAATAAATCACCTAGCAGCAAAGATCAGTTCAAAACTACATATCCTGCATCAGATTTTCTTATCTTTCCGAAATCTCTGTGTACCGGTGAAATCATTTTATAAAGATGAACTAATTACGCAGGCTATTCGGACTGTTTCACTTTCTCCTATCACTATTATTTTCCTACGATGAAGAAGTACTTTAGCTTTCTATTTTTCTGTGTTAAAATTACTTTTGCGTGTCTACCAACACAAAATGTTGATGGTGAGTTTATCCATGAATCCTCAACCTCAAATATTGTAGTAACATCAACAACAACGACGACAGAGACTCCATACCGTAAGTTTTAACCGTTTTTTTTTATCCTTCGAAGAATTCATAAATAATGAATATAAAAAAAGAACACTTTTAGCGTGCTCCGTTTGTCCTAAAATTTACCAGGACAATTGTCTAGGAGGAGGCTTTCTTTGTGCAACTGCAGCTCAAGTCGGACTTACGTACACGTTAGGCATTCTGCAAGGTTACAACTTTGGAGATGCAAATACTTGCTCGTAAGTATATACCAAAAATAAAATAAAATAAACTGCTTTCCAGAACAATCTTCACATGCCCGCTGGGAACAACATCCAAAGTCAAAATTCCAATTGTCAACCTTATTTCACCGGGACCGCCACTTGTGATCGCCACGTGTCAACAAACGGGATCCAACGCTGGAATTTGGTACTATGGGATTCCGCCACTGACGACGCCAGTGGAAATTGTGGGGACCACGTGTGAGGGAATTATATAAGGAGTGACATTGATAAAAATAATAAATAGTTGTACAAATTAATATTTCTATAAATTTAATAAATTATTTGACAGAGAAAAGTGTTGGCACCGCAACGAGTTTGAAAAACGTGCTGATTTCAAAAAACGATGGATTTCATTTTAGTCTATTACTCTCGTCTCAGCAAGTGCTCATCCTTTATCAAAAAGAAAAAGGAAAAACTCACTCGGCGTCTCGGCACGAACTTTGCCAAAATTGAATACATGCGAGCGCACGGCGTGTTGAAGAGTACATCGTGAAAATGCGCTCCACTGCTCACTTAGATTTGAGGAAACGCGGTTGTTACAGATTTGAAACGGTTTGGATTTTCAAAAGCGAGGCGCTGGCGGAATTCTTCTGCAACATGTACCAATTGGTGTAGTGGCTAGTGAGTTGCAAATCGAATCTGAACTTCCAAGTTCAATTCCTCCCAAGGTTGATGGGTTTTTATCGCTCCGAGAAAGAATTTTACCTGACCCTTCCAAGCGAACAGACGGACATACTTGAATAGCGTAATATATATATAAGAAAGATCATGCAAAAGTTATATAACGTATTCCCGAGTACGTGAGATGTCGTAAAATGGGTCTCGCCACGATCTGTGTATGCATACTTGTAAACAATCTACAGTTCTTGGGATACTGTAGATTGTTTACATTTTATTGGAAAAATCATGTTATTTTTTTATGAATGACCCCCTATTTATAAATAATAAGATTTAAAAAACAAACAATTAACATGAAAAAATTAAGAAAAATTTTGATTGAAAAAATTCGAAAACAAATATTGAAATCCACAAGTGTGCAAACACCGATCGTGTCAAGACCCATTTTACGACATCTCACGTAATCGGGAAAACGTAATTAACCCATTAAAAAAATTGCTGCGGCGCCGAAGTAACGACGTTTTGAACACGCCATTTCGCGCGCTTTTTTCTCGAGTGACGTGGCAACTTTCCCGCGCAATTTAAATTTTAATTTTTATGTACCTCTCAACCAGGGGTGGGACAAAAAAAAATTTTCCACAAAAAAAAAAACTTTTTTGTCCTCAAAAAAATTACCAAAAAAAAAAAAACTTTTTTTGTCCCCAAAAAAAGTTACCAAAAAAAAAACTTTTTTTGTCCCCAAAAAAATTACAAAAAAAAAAATTTTTTTTTGCTCTCAAAAAAGTTAACAAAAAAACAAAAAAAAAATTTTTTCCTCAAAAAATTTACCAAAAAAAAACAAAAAAAATTCCAAAAAAAGTACGTATTTCTGCCATTTAAAAAGAAATTTTCCAAGTTTTTGTTGAAAATTAGAGGTTTTTGTCAATTCGGAGCATATACTGAATTAGTTTTTGCTCAAAAACCGGAACTTTCTTTTGCCTCCGTGGCTCTAAAAAAAAATTTTTTGCCTGTGGCGCATCATAAAAAAAAAAAAATTTTTTGGTCTCACTTTCACCATCGAAAAAAAATCAAAAACATTTTTGTCTTATCCACATCCTCAAAAAAAAAAAAAATTTTTTGTCCCATCCAAAAAAAAAACCCGAAAAAACAAAAAAAATCGAAAAAAAAATTTTTTTTTGGTCCCACCCCTGCTCTCAACACCCCGTGCGAGCAGAATGAACGCTCTCGGGGAGTAGATTTGTTCCCGACTGGCAGCATGTTGTTGCGTTCGCCTCTGGGTAGAGGCAAGGTAAAAGAATAAACAGTTTGCAGATGAGAAAAAATCAAAAATGGTTTTTGATAGAGCCAGGCTTGTCATTCATGCTCAAAAAAAATACTGAGCCAAACAAAAAAATGCATGCGCGCGTCTTGCAAAAAGACGCCTACTTTTTTTCTTGCTCATTTCGATTAGGCTCGCTATTTTTTTGTTTTATAAATAAAAAGAAATTTGGAAAAAAAATGCAACAAAACTTCTATAAAATGAAAAAGAAATTCGGTCTGCGCCTTTAACCTACTGTAGTTTTCATTTTTTTTTTCATTTTCAATTTTCATTTTTTCATATCATTTTCGATCGATTTTCGGGTTGTTTTTGAGCAAAATCGAGCGAAGATTTACATTTTCGATTCATTTTTAATGCGAAAAAAAGTTTTGTGAACAGAAAGCGCAGTGATTCTCAATCTGACCAGGGGCAAATACTCATTTGCTATGGGACCATTTGCTATTTGCTCATTTGCTACAGAAAATGAGCAAAATCGTTTTTTAAATAAATTATTGTCGCTGTTGAGCTGAGCTACAGCCGTTTTCCTGTTAGTTTTTAATAGCAAATGAGCAAATAGCAAATGATCTCATCCCATATTGTGAAAACAAAAAAGTTGCGACGCGGTGTTTGCGTACTTTTCAAATTCAAACGAAAAAGGGAACAAATCTCTTCATTTCCCGTTCTATTTCTTTCATTGCCGTTTAAATTTCAAAAGTATGCAAGCACCGCGTTGCAATTTTTTTGTTTTCACAATAGCAAATGAGTATTTGCCCTGACAAGGTAGCAATGGCGAAAAAAGGCGCGCACGTCGCAGAATCTATTTCGCGCTCTAACGATGAGTTTTGTTGCAAACTCTTTATATTTCCTTTTTCAGATGGAGTCAAGAAGTTCAATCTCTGAGCTGTCAAAGCGTGCACGCACACCAAAACCGCGGTATTCGCCGGAACCGCGACGCCACACGCCAAAATTCAGCAATTTAAGAATTGACACATCACACCGCACTTCTGACCTAAACGCGGACGGATCAGAACCGACCAGCTCTGGTCCTCAATCGGTAAGCCAAACTTTTAACGTCGACGAGAATTTTCATGAAGTTTTGTTTGCAGACCCACGCGCCAGTATCGGAAAACCGAGAAAGTCGTCGAAAATCGGTCCGAATCCAAAATGACGTCCGAACACGTGCGTCAACGGTTGTGTCGTCATACAGGTTGCGAAAGAAGCGCACCCCGTCGCCAGTGGGTTCTCAGCGTGAAAACAGGGCTGCGGATTCGGACGAGTGTGCGGAATGGGAGAAATTGCCCATAGTGCGTGACGACACGAGTTTTGTGGTAAATTTGTGTTAAAATGGGAGGAAATGGTTTAAAAAAATGCGAACAGCTGTATGAACAGGGATTTTTTTGGCGGATTTAAGCAGCTATTGTCCATCCGTGGTTCCTTCCGACCGGTCGATGAAATAATCGAATGCGCCTTTAAATTTCAACCAAATTACCATTGAAATTTAAAGGCGCTTTGCATTTTTTACTGCTGGGTCTCGACGCGATGGGTTTTTTGCCTGGAAAACAACCGGCATAGGGAAAATAACCACGAAAATCGGTGTTTTTCTTGTGCTTATTAGATCCATTGAACTGCATCTTCTTGTTCCCAACGTTAGGCTCCCCAATGGAGTTTGCCGCCGAGGAGTTTGAACTTTTTAAGGTCCCAATCAGGCTTGTGCGAAAACGAAAACGAAAATTTTCGAATTTTCGATTTTTTCAAAGTTTTTCGAAAAAAATTTTCGACGAAAATTTTTTCGCATTTTTTTTTCGAAAAAAAAATGTTTCGAAAATTTTTTCGACCATTTTTTTCGAAAAAAAATTTCGTCGAGAATTTTTTCGAGAAAATTCGAAAAAATCGAAAAAAATACTGGAATGAATAAGGCTGTCTGAAAAACTGAAAAGGAGCTCGAAAAACACGAGAATAATGATTCTCTAGTGTTTGGATCAATTTTAGATCCTAGTTTTAAGATGAGTATGATTTATTTGATCGCACCTCTAGAATTTGAAATGCATGGTACGTTTGTTTCGAAAGAGTCTAAAGACAGATTTATAAAACGTACTGTAAAATCTCTATTATATAGCCATGGCACTATATTATTCGGAGCAAAGTTTTATATTAGAGGTGGCATTCAATTAGGGGGTGGCATTCTATTATTCGAAGCGATTTTTTTTTCAAAATGTTTTGAAATGTTTGAACAATTTGGGAGCAGTTTACTTGGAAAATACGTATTTCATTTTCTACGGTACACTTAAAAATAGTTCTAATATTTTTACAAAAGTGGCATTATATTAGGGGTGGCACTCAAATAGGCGGTGACATTTTATTGTTCGAAGTAGGGTTTTGAGTAGCATTCTATTAGAGGTGGCATTCAAATTGGGATGGCCATTTAATAGAGTTTTCACGGTATTTATGAAAAATACGGGATTTCTAGCGAAGTTGAAGTTTTAGCTGACTTCAGTGCCAGTGATGAATTTAAAACCCGTTTTCTGCTCGCTTGAAAATTTTTTTCGATTTATTTTCGAATTTTCGAAAAAATAACTCGAAAATGGAGGTCGAAAAATTTTTTTTCGAAAAATAAAACCGAAAAAAAATTCGAGATTTCGAATTTTCGAAAAAAAAAATCGAAAATAAAATTCGTTTTCGACTTTTTCGAGCACCCCGTTTTCGCACAAGCCTGGTCCCAATCATGTTTCTTCCGATTTGGAGGTTGTTCAGGACTTTGGATATCAAGTGAAATCTTGAACTCGGTGTTTTTTCACATATCTGATAGACACTTGAATTTAGTCTGAGCATCCTCTTCCACGCCTGAATCCTGCTTGCGATTCTTCAAGGTGAGGCTCCGCGACGTTTCAAAACCTTTGTCCTAAGCCATAGGAAGGGCTAAAGCAAAAAGTACATGATTAAAAACTAGGTAACCATATCAATCATTTATGTACTTGCCGCAAAAAAAAGTGTTCGTTTTCCCTACTGTTCTGACCCCATTCCGAACGGATAAGACAACTTTCAATCCGTGAGAAGCCGGGCGGGCACTTGTGGGTCAGCGTACTTGTCTAGCGGAGAAGGATAAATCAGTACTTACTTGTACTTGCACTTGGTTTGCAGAAATGAAGAATATGATCGAAGAGGCTCCGCGACGTTTCAAAACCAGTCTTTTCAAAACCGCGACGATTCAAAACCAGTCATTTTAAAACCGAGTGTATTTTCGAAAAATTCCTCCATAATTTTCGGGCAGTTCTATTCCGGCTCGCAGATAATTGAAATAGCGGCCAAATAGCAGCCAAATAGCCGCCAGGCAGCTGCCAATTCTTGAAGAACGTCCTAGCGGCTATACATACTTTCTATAGCCAACAACTCACGGGTTATGACGTTTGCTATTCTTTGCAGAAAAGGGGCGGGGCCATCTACCTGTGCCGACTTTGTTTACCCATAATTATCAAAAACAATTTCTTTGCCATTGTCGGGATCCTTTCCGTAAAGATTTTTGTGAAAAATTTCGAGACGTTTCCTTTTTCAGATGGCCTCGAAAATTTCAATCTCGGAGCTGTCAAAGCGTGCACGTACACCAAAACCGCAATATTCGCCGGAACCGCAACGCCCCACGCCACGATTCAGCAATTTAAAAATTGACACATCACACCGCACTTCTGACCTAAACGCGGACGGAACAGGGCCGAGCAGCTCTGGTCCTCAATCGGTTAGCTAAATTTTTTACGTTGACGAGAATTTTCATGCATTTTTGTTTGCAGACCCACGCGCCAGTATCGGAAAATCGAGAAAGTCGTCGAAAATCGGTCCGAATCCAAAATGACGTCCGAACACGTGCGTCAACGGTTGTGTCGTCATACAGGTTGCGAAAGAAGCGCACCCCGTCGCCACTGCGTTCTCAGGGTGAAAACAGGGCTGAAGATTCGGGCGAGTGTGCGGAATGGAAGAAATTGCCCATAGTGCTGGACGACAAGAGTTTTGTGGTAAATTTTATGTTAAAATGGGAGAAAATCATCCGCTAGGGAACGCCATTTCCATTGCGCTGAGGGGGCTGCCGCGACGCCCCACGCCACGATTCAGCAATTTAAAGGGGGTGCCAACTTTCTGGGGAAAGTTGCTTAAAATATACTCTTGGGTGGGGGATTTACGAATATCACATTGAAATCGCACAAAAAAATTGCTCGGATTTTTTTATGATTTTCACAACAAAAAAAAAATAAAAGACCACGAGGAGTACACGAAAAATCGTGGCCGTGGCCTAGGAAACCCCCGGCCGCGGCTTCTAGAAAATTCCATTTTTATTTTTCTTGTAATTTCCCTCGTTTTTATCATCGATTTTCGATAAAACATTCTCTAATCGCTTATTGAAATTATAGATAATCGCGAAAACACATTTTAGTCATGAATATCGAAAAATCGATATTTGCCTTTTGTTCGATTAAACGTTTTGGATATATTCTGGTGAAAATTTTTGCTCGAATATAAAAGTTACAGATAAAAGAGTGAATTTAATGCGGAAGTGAGCTAGAAAACGGGCAAAAACGAAAGGTATGAGAAATTTTGTTCCGAATTTGTTTTATCCTTACTTTTTTGATTAACACGCGTTAATTTGCTATTTGAAAACACGAAATGATGTTTTTAATTATTTTCCAAAGATTAATGCAAAAATATTGGAAAAACACGGGAGAAAAATGATGAAAAAGAAAAATGGCGTTTGAATTTCGCGCCAAATCGTGTACTCCCCGTGGTCTTCTATTTTTTTTTGTAAAATTCATAAAAAATCAGAAAATTTTTTTGTGCGATTTCGATGTGATATTAGTAAATCCCCCACTCAAGAGTATATTTTAAGCCACTTTCCCCCACAAAGTTGGCACCCACTTTAAGAATTTTAACGTTGACGAGAATTTTCATGAATTTTTGTTTGCAGACCGACGCGCCAGTATCGGAAAACCGAGAAAGTCGTCGAAAATCGGTCCCAATCCGAAATGACGTCCGAACACGTGCGTCAACGGTTGTGTCGTCATACAGGTTGCGAAAGAAGCGCACCCCGTCGCCAGTGGGTTCTCAGCGTGAAAACAGGGCTGAAGATTCGGGCGAGTGTGCGGAATGGAAGAAATTGCCCATAGTGCTGGACGACAAGAGTTTTGTGGTAAATTTTGTGTTAAAATGGGAGAAAATGGTTTTAAAAAAATGCGAAAGCTGTTTGTACAGGGAGTTTTCTAATAGTCGCTGAAAATGACTTTTAACCATCGAATAGGGCAAATGTTTATTCATTTATGTATTTGAATACGCCCATTGCGGTTTCGTTTGGGTCTGTAACTGACGATCTTTGTGTGTCTGTGTCAAAGTGCATGCCGGGAGCGTACTGAGCACCACTGGCCATATAAAAACTCGCCGGGCAAGCGTTCAACCGCCTGCGCCACACGGCACACGGCGTGCTATAGTCGGCGAATACATCATCAACCTCGCTCTACTGCTAAAGTCCCTGTAAAACAGTGTTGCACTTGCAAGATTAACTCGAATTATAGTTTTACACTTCTTTTTAACGGAAAATAATGTATCCACGACGAGTTGCAGTTAAAATTTGATTTTTCGCTTCAAAATAGGTGCCACTGCACTGTTGAAAATTGAAAAGTGCGGTAGAGCGAGGCTGATGATGCATTCGCCGACTATAGATCCTACGTGAAGGAATTCGCGCCTTTTCGCATGTGTCTGTGCCTCGACAGTGGCATTCTGCCAAGTCTAGCACAAAGTATGCGAAAATGAAGACACAGAGACGCGAGAATTGGCGCTCGAAAATTTGATCTCAAAAATTTTTTCAAAAACGTAGTGCCGAACACGCCGTGCGGCACATGTGGAATGAACGCTCTCGGGGAGTAGATTCGTTCGCGGCTGGCAGCAAGCAGTTGAGTTCGCCTATGGGTAGAGAACAAGGTCAAATAAGAAACAGTTTAGGGATGAGAAAATACCAAAAATAGATTTTGATAGAGCCAGGCTTGTGAAGGTATAATGGACCTATTCACAAAACCGGAAAAAAAAAGAAAAAAAACGGAAAAAAATTGCTGGAAAAATCGGAGAATGCTCCGATTGACCTGAAATTTTGGGAAATATTGGAAAAAATTCTCATGTACACGTAGAGACCGCAACGCGGGTGGGCGGGGCGAGTGAAATTTTTCTCAACAGATTCGCTTCGCCACCTTTACCGTCCTGTACTGCGGCTCCTGGCTATTGGATCGATAAAAATTTTATATGTTCTTATGTAATCGACTGCGTAGAACACAATGGTAATATTCATTTTTCTTCAAATGATTCAGTTTTTGAGAAAAATACGGGAAACGGTCGGAATTTTCGAAGCGATTCGAGAAAAACGGAAATATGGTGTTACGCAGGTCCGTAGCGCACGTTTTTATGAATGATATCGATAGATCTTGACACGCTGAATCGTTTAAAAAAAAAATCAAAAATTCGTTCTTGCAAACATCCTGAAATTTTCAGTCAAAGTAGCACAAAATTTTGTGAAAATTTTTCAGCGATGACCTATGTTTTTTATTGTTTAATTGCATAATACACATCTTTTTATGTTTGTAATACAAATTTCAGACATTTTCTGCGATTCTAAGTTAGTTTTTTTCTCATCCAAAAGCCCGACTCTCAACGAATTTGGTAGTTTTTCCGCTTTTTCGGTATTACGCAAGGCCGTAGCGCAGGAGTTCTCTTTACCATTGAATTCTACGCAAAATTTGGCATCGATACTCAAAAAAAATCGAAAATCGCCTCGTGCAAACATACTTTTTTATTCGGATTTGTATCATTTCAAAAGTAGTTTTTTTGGAAATTTGTGAAAACATCTTGTGGAAAACATGACAAAACAGTTCGATAGACAGCTGCGAAGTGTACGACTAAAGGGGTTCAGTTCGGAAGGCGCTGCGTGGTGTAGTCACAGGTGATTCGCGTGACGCAAATAATTTGTCAAAAATTGTTCGCGCGTTTGCGAAATGGGTACGCGTGAACATTACTTTTGTGCGCGCACAATTCGCTATTCGCGAACATTTACATGTAATTTGCAAGTTGTATGCGCATCCCGAAAAAAATGGCCAACAATTGACAATTCACGAAATGAAATTTTCGCCGACAATAATTTTGTTCGCACACAAATGACTAATCCCGGAAAATTTCGTTTAATTAGCCGATTAAAAATTTTTGGATCGCATAATTAGTTGGCTTCTTAAGCTTATTAATTTCACATAGATTTTATAACAAGACTATGTTATTTTATTATGTACCAAACTTTCAAAAAATTGCACGGTAACACCTTGCAAAGACAAATTAAAAAAATCATTACATACAGCCTATAGGTTTGGGATGGAAGAGGGGGGAGGGGGGTTCAAAGAAATATCAATTTAAAAAACAATTGGGAAAACGATTCGAGAATGCTCCGCTCAGTTTGAAACTTTGGGCAGAAAAAACTTCTGGACACGCAAAGTTTCGGCAAAAACTCATTGACTACACCACTCTTTGACTACATGCACTCATTGACTACACATTCTCATTGACTACAAAGTCTCATTGACTACACTTGTCTCATTGACTACACTTGTCTCATTGACTACGCTTGTCTCATTGACTACAGTGTCTCATTGACTTCACTATGCTTATTGACTACAAATGAGGTTGTATTCATAAATTTTTACAGCCGGTAATTTAAAATAGTAAATGATTTTCCGGGCGGAAAATATTGGTTTCCGTATTCTTGAATGCTTTTTGTGGACCGTTTAAAGTGTCATTAAGCCAAGCTTTGAGGATCAGATTTTTGTTATATAATTTTTTACATCCTAAAAGAGTCTAATTGTAAGTAAAACAATAGGATAAAAGCATGCTTCTGCCCAGATCCCTCCGGTCGCCCATTTTAAAGGTGTCACACATGCTTCCTGCGCGTTACCGCTGAACTTTCCGGAAATGGATGCTTTTTACATTAAAATTTGCAAGAAATCAACGAAAAATTAAAAGAAACTTGTTATAAAATTAAGAGACTGTTTATTTTTGCTATTGTCGGCCCGCCAAAAAGGTCAAACGCGCTCCGCTGAACTCAACGCTATGCGATTTTCATTTTGGTCTTCAAATAATTTCATATCACGTTGAATTTATACGTGAAATGAAATAATTTGGTAACCAAAATGAAATCCACGTAGTACTGAAGTTCAGCGGAGCGCATTTGATCATTTTGGCGGGACGACAATATAATGATTAAGTATATTTTTTATTCCATGTGCGATAAAGCATCAGCATATTACCTTAGTGGCCCAAAGAAACATAGTCAATGAGCAACATGAAGTCAATGAGACTTTGTAGTCAATGAGACAAGTGCAGTCAATGAGACAAGTATAGGCAATGAGACTTTATAGTCAATGAGAATGTGTAGTCAATGAGTGCATGTAGTCAAAGAGTGGTGTAGTCAATGAGTTTTTGCCCAAAGTTTCGAACCGATCGGAGAAAATTGTTTTATTGTTGATCGTACTTGCCCTGAAAAAAAAAAGAGCATTTGCGAATCGGTAATCGGTGTTCTTTAAAAAGTTGTTCGCCCATGCACTCATCTGTTATTAAACATTTAAAGAGCCGACAATATGTCACCAACTTTTAAAGTCAATAATATCCTACTGTTACAGCTAAAATTTCAGCCTCGCAACTTTTTGTATAGTATTTTAACATCAGAAGGTTGAAAGCGTGCGAAAATAAAGACACGAGAAATGGCGCACAAAAATTCGCCTTCAAATTTTTTTTTCGAAAACTTAGTCTCGAGCACGCCGTGGAAAACTGAGCATTTTTTTTCTAAATTTTAATGATAATTTTTTAAAAGTGTTCAAACTTAAGTTATTCATTACTGAAACTTGAAAACTTACATTTTTCTTGGTCACCGCGCGTCTTTTTTGAGAATGACCGTCCGGACGCCTGTAAATATAAAATTAACGGAAGAAAAATCAATAAAAAAGCGAGTAGGAATAAAAACTAAAAAAACATTGATGTATTTTTACGAAAAAACAAAGAAAAATAGCATAAAAATAAAAGTTTTGTGGCAGAAATGAATATTTTTGGGCCTCAATCAATGATGAGCAAAGTTTCGCTGCGAGAGTTCGTTCGGGATTCACGGGGTCGCCGAAGGAACATCGCTAAAAAAATTTTGATCGCCCCGCGAATGCGGCCAATTAACTGCGTAGCGACTCATCCACGTGCGCGATACGTGGCGAAATCGGCGCTGTTCAATTCTGTTTATTTTCATTTGTTTATTTTTTGTTTTTAATTTTTTTACTCAATTTTCGATTTATTTTGTTAGGGTTATTTTTTATTTTTATAATTCATGTGATGCTGAAATATGTGAAAAAAAAACACATGCAGAGAAATTTTTTCCTCATGATATAGCATTGATAATGAAGAGAGGCGAACGGTGAGAGGAAGAGGAGAGTCTCTGTGCCTCTTCACTATCAATGATATATCATGAGAACACTGTTTTTCAACATTGCATGAATCGATTTTTCACTAGTTTGTGACGTTTTTGTGTTCAAATTGAATAATCCGCTTTTTTGTGCACTTTTTTTATTTTTCAAATTATTGATTTTTTAGGTAAAACATCCCGAAAGAAAGACCCGAAGGGAGGCAAGGCTCCACCATCCAAAAAGAAGGAGGGATATGGAGGAGGAAAGGCCAAAAAGAAGTGGTCGAAGAATAAGGTGGAAGCTCCACAAGAAGGTGAGTTTTTTTTGTTGTTTTTCCGACATAAATTTGATATTAATAACATTGTTTCAGGTCATTAGCTACATGATCTTGTTCCGCAACCGATGCCCACGGAGTATTTAACAGAGGTAAGTCTATTCTGATTATTATGGGCTTATTCACGAAATTAGCAAAATATGCAAAAAATTAAGCCAAACTTTGGAGAAAGCTCCGATCGGTTTGAAACTTTGAGAAATCATTTGAAAAATACTCTCGTGCATTCCCAGAAAATTTCAGACCAAAATATTGTTTTTTTTTTAATTTTCAAGGCGATATTTTAATGCAAGGTTTTCTCGGAATGCCTGAGAGTATTTTTCAAATGGTTTCTCAAAGTTTCAGACCGATCGGAATATTCCGAATTTCGGCTTAATTTTTTGCATATTGCTGGTTTCGTGAATAGTCTCATTAGAAATTATTAAATCTGATCGAACTTCACGGAATCTTTCCAACTCTCTATTTTTCCAGCCGTACAAAGTTAACATAGACCAAGAATTGATGGGAGATGTCAGTCACTGTTTGGGCTACGAGTTGGCCAAACTAAACGTGTTCGATCCTGATGACCCGGTCGATGAGGGATGAATCATTCAGCTGGCTGGAAGAACCACTTTTCTTACAAATTCTACTGTGAAACTTCGTATGATGTAAAATTTCCATAAACCACGAAATCAAAAAAAACAATAATTTCCAGGATGTTGGTTCAGAACTCGAAAGCTGTCGATGTCAAGGATTCGTTGTACGGTATACTTCAATTGTTCTCAAAGAATTTGTCCGACCGAAACCACTCTACTAGCCACATTATGTCAGGGCTCATTAGAGAAAAGTGACAATGGATATACAGTGCTGACAGACTTCCGATCGACAGCCTCTCTTCAGCAAGTTTCCCTCTGGAATCTCAAGTCAAATCTTATGATTCGTCCGGTCGCGGAATTTTTTATTTTTTTAAATAATAAAAGTTTTTTTTTTAATTTTATGTTTGTACCTCTATCATTCTCTGATGAGATGTCTCTTCGTTCTTCATTCCGCGATTCCCACAAATTATGGCACGATGAGGTTTGGGGAAAAAATAAAATCGTTAGAAAAAATGATGCCACTTTGCTTCAAAAAATAAGACAAAAATGGAAAATGTACGATTTTTGGCATGATGCCAAATCTTAATCTAGGAGACTACGGTAGTCTAGTAGAGCGCGCTTTCTTGATGTTCCCTCGGCGACCCCGTGGGGATTTGCCAATTGTATTTTCGCGAATTGTCAATAATTTACCCAGAATTGGGAAATTACGACCATATGTCAAATTTTTTTCGGAAAAAATTTGGGAACGTATTTTTATCAAGTGTTGGAACCTATTCCAATCGTCAGTTTGTCAAAATTTGGACTTTTGTCAAACACGTTGCGGTCCCTAAATATGTACACGCTCAAAAAATTTTGTACCAAAATATCGATTTTTCGGAAAATTTTTAAAATCGTTATTTTGTTCCAAATTTTTTTGAGCGTTTACAGGGGAATTTTTCCAATATTTCCCAAAATTTCAGGTCAATCGGAGCATTCTCCGATTTTTCCCGCAGTTTTTTCCGTTTTTTTCTCTTTTTTTTCCGGTTTTGTGAATAGGTCCGTAAAAGAACATTCAGAAACGGAATAGAAAGAATAGAAAAGAATATGGGAGAAAACGTGCACGTGCACATTTTCACGTTTTCCCCTCTGTTCTTTTTTTTTGACACTAGAGGCCGTATGCACGAATCTTGTTTGTCGGACAAAGGGGTTTGTCGGTATTTTTCTGGTGGTCAGTATTTGGCAAACTTTAGGTTTCAAATTCCGTAATTAATAAAAAACACATTTATACCCCCATTTCAAAGCTCGAACACCAACAGAGAAATCCCTATGAGCCCCTGACAAAGACGGACAAACCCTTTTGCCTGGCAAAAGAGGTTCATTCATTCGGTCACAGGCCCTATTTAATAGTCGAAATTGGCGAATTACGGTGTCCAGAATCTATTTCGCGCTCTAACGATGAGTTTTGCTGTCGGGGTATCTTCGTTCTTCGTAGTGTCTTGTTTTGTCTAACTACCTAACTTCTTGCGGAGTATTCAATTTTAGCCCCCACTTTGTACTGGTGGGGGACTATAATTGAACACTTTTCTCAATTGTGCCCCCCCCCCCCCCCCCACATTAAAGTTTTTAAAAGCGGAAACTCGCTGCACCGATCCCGCGCCTCGTTAGAAGGAGAAGTTAGACAGTTCCACGAAACGAGGCATTGTGAAAAATAAGATGCGTGCACGCACACCAAACACGATTCAGCAATTTAAGCATTTTAACGTTGACGAGAATTTTCATGAATTTTTGTTTGCAGACCGACGCGCCAGTATCGGAAAACCGAGAAAGTCGTCGAAAATCGGTCCGAATCCAAAATGACGTCCGAACACGTGCGTCAACGGTTGTGTCGTCATACAGGTTGCGAAAGAAGCGCACCCCGTCGCCAGTGGGTTCTCAGCGTGAAAACAGGGCTGCGGATTTGGACGAGTGTGCGGAATGGAAGGTAAATTTTGTGTTAAAATAGGAGAAAATGGTTTTAAAAAATGAAATGCGAAAAACTGTATGTACAGGGAGTTTTTGACGGATTTAAGCAGCTATTGTACATTCTTGAAGAAAGCAAGTGCGCTCCACGAACCTTAGTGCTTCTTGATTTTCATCATTTCCAATAGAATAGATGCGCAGACAACATTCCGTCAGTAAAGCGCGAAATCCACATTTGAGGAAAATAATTTTTAGTTTTAATTTTCTTTTAGAGAAATTCAATCTCGGAGCTGTCAAAGCGTGCACGCACACCGAAACCGCAATATTCGCCGGAACCGCCGCGACGCCACATGCCACGATTCTGCAATTTAAAAAATGACACGTCACACCGCACTTCTGACCTAAACGCGGACGGATCAGGGCCGAGCAGCTCTGGTCCTCAACCGGTAAACCAAATTTTTAACGTTGACGAGAATTTTCATTCATTTTGTTTGCAGACCTACGCGCCACTATCCGAAAAACGAGAAAGTCGTCGAAAACCTTTCCGAATCCAAAATGACGTCCGAACACGTGCGACAACGGTTATGCCGTCATCCAGGCCGCGAAAGAAGCGCACTCCGTCGCCACCGAATTCCCACGGGGAAAACACGGCTGCGGATGCGGACGAGTTTGCGGATTGGGAAAATCTGCCTATTGTGCGGGACGACCCGAGTTTTGTGGTAAATTTTGGGTTAAAATGGGAGGAAATGGTAAACAAAAATGCGAAAAACTAGTCGCTAAAAAGGGGGTACTACGGTATAGAACTCGCACGGAGTAGAACCGCTATGGAATAGAACTGGATATGCAATAGAACTGCGCGGAATAGAACTGTGCGGAATAGAACTGCTACGGTATAGAACTGCACGGGATAGAACTGCTACGGAATAGAACTGCGCGGAATAGAACTGCTACGAAATAGAACTGCTATGGAATAGAACTGCACGGAATAGAACTGTGCGGAATAGAACTGCTACGGAATAGAACTGCACGGAATAGAACTGCTACGAAATATAACTGCTATGGAATAGAACTCGTACGAAATAGAACTCGTACGAAATAGAACTGGTACGAAATAGAACTCGCACGATTAAATTAATCGACGAAAAATATCGCTAAACAACACGCGGTTCGTAATTTCGGAGCGTCGATATGGTTTTTTCAAATTAAAGAATTCAAATGTTAGCGATCGCGGTCCCGTAATTTGTCGGTACAAGAAACTATGTATAGCCGGTCGCGTTCTCCAAGAGGGCAGCTACCAGACAGCTACCTGGCAGCTACCTGGCAGCTACTTGGCGGCTATTTGGCAGCTATTTGGCAGCTATTTGGCAGCTATTTGGCAGCTATTTGGCAGCTATTTGGCAGCTATTTGGCAGCTATTTGGCAGCTATTTGGCGGCTATTTGGCGGCTATTTGGCGGCGATTTGGCGGCTATTTGGCGGCTATTTGGCGGCTATTTGGCGGCCGGGATAGAACTCGTACGGAATAGAACTGGTACGAAATAGAACTCGTACGAAATAGAACTCGTACGAAATAGAACTCGTACGAAATAGAACCAGACAGCTGCCAAATAGCCGCCAAATAGCCGCCAAATAGCTGCCAGGTAGCTGCCAGGTAGCTGCCAGGCAGCTGCCAAATAGCTGCCTGGTAGCTGCCCTCTTGGAGAACGCAACCGGCTATACATAGTTTCTTGTACCGACAAATCACGGGTCCGCGATCGCTATCATTTGAATTCTTTAATTTGAAAAAACCATATCGACGCTCCGAAATTACAAACCGCGTGCTGTTTAGCGATATTTTTCGTCGATTAATTTAATCGTACGAGTTCTATTTCGTACGAGTTCTATTCCGTACGAGTTCTATTCCGTACGAGTTCTTTTCCGTACGAGTTCTATTCCGTACGAGTTCTATTCCGTACGAGTTCTATTCCGTACGAGTTCTATTCCGTAGCAGTTCTATTCCGTGCAGTTCTATTCCGTAGCAGTTCTATTCCGTATCAGTTCTATTCCGTGCAGTTCTATTCCGCGCAGTTCTATTCCGTAGCAGTTCTATTCCGTGCAGTTCTATTCCGTAGCAGTTCTTTTCCGTGCAGTTCTATTCCGTAGCAGTTCTATTCCGTGCGAGTTCTATTGCATATCCAGTTCTATTCCATAGCGGTTCTACTCCGTGCGAGTTCTATACCGTAGTAGCCCCGCTAAAAATGACTGTTAACCATCGGTAAAATTGGCAACTGTTCGGAAACAGTTTAAACACTTACGTCTGCCTCGAAATTCCCAATTTTCAGCTCACCGAAGAGCACAAATCACGCTTCGAAAATATAACAAAGCGAGTAGACAAACGAGTGATGATGAGTCCCTCCCAAGTCGCTAATATAATTCGAAACGCGGGCGTGGAAAACGCCCGACTTCCGCGAAAAATTCAAATGGGCGGATACCTGATGAAAACGTGGTTCGGATTGCCGTTTCCAGTCGAGTATACCAATGTGGAGTGCCTGCTGATTTGCGAGTTTTGCATGTTCTACGGCAGGTCCGACCCGGTTATGCAGAACCACGCTAAAAAGTGCACGATGAGAGCGCCGCCGGGAACGGAAATTTATCGAAAGGACAATATTTCAGTGTTCGAAGTGGATGGGAAAGAGGAGAGGTGAGGAATTTTTATTTAGTTCTTGCTTTCGCGCCGATTAGGTGCCAAACTTGCGCTAGTAATTACTATCTGGATGGCTAATAGCCATATCATATCTGCGCCGCGAATTCCGTCTGGACGCTGAAATGTTTAGTTCGCGATCCACTGATAAATTTTGCTGCACATCATCATTCTTCGCTTCTATTGCTTCCAAATAGCGGCCAAAAAGCTGCCACATCACCGCCAAATAGCTGCCAAATATCCGCCAAATAGCTTCCAAATAGCTGCCACATAACCGCCCAATAACTGCCAGATAGCTGCCACATAGCCGCCAGATAGCCGCCACATAGCCGCCAGATAGCTGCCAAATAGCCGCCAGATAGCTGCCACATAGCTGACAAATAACTGCCACATAACCGCCAAATAGCTGCCACATAGCCGCCAAATAGCTGCCAAATAGCCGCCACATAGCTGCCAAATAGCCGCCAGATAGCCGCCAGATAGCTGCCAAATAACCGCCAGATAGCTGCCCAAAAGCCGTCAAATAGCTGCCAAATAGCCGCCACATAGCTGCCAAATAGCTGCCACATAACCGCCAGATAGCTGCCAAACAGCCGCCAGACAGTTGCCAAATAGCTGCCAAAAAGCTGCCAGATAGCTGCCAGATAGCTGCCACATAGCCACCATCTAGCTGCCGGAAAGCCGCCAGATAGCCGCCAAATAGCTGACAAATAGCTGCCACATAGCCACCAAGTAGCCGCCACATAGCCGCCACATAGCCGCCAGATAGCCGCCAAATAGCTGCCCAAAAGCCGCCACATAGCTGTCAAAAAGCCGCCACATAGCCGCCAAATAGCTGCCAAAAAGCCGCCAAATAGCTGCCAAAAAGCCGCCACATAGCTGCCAAATAACCGCCACATAGCCGCCAGATAGCTGCCAAATAGCTGCCAAAAAGGCGCCAAATAGACAAATAGTTGTCTGCGTATTTTCGCTCCCCACAATCTCTCGTTTTGTCTAACTGTCTAACCTCTCTTTCTGCCGCATCAGCCGCCTCGTCATCGGTGGAGCGCGACACGTAGTTTTTAAGGCAAAATTTCACTCACGGCGTGTTGGACGGAACGTTGGATAATACAATTTAAGGACTCTCGCCGAAGAGACGCAGACAAGCAGCCTCCCCGCTCAGAGGGGCGCGTTGCCAATAACGTTCCGGTCCCCCTAAAACCGGTCCCCCTACCTAAAAATTCAATTTTTTTTAATCGATATTTCGGTCTAAGCTTTTCAGGGCATATCCAGGAGTATTTTTGCTTTTTTTTCCCAAAATTACATATTCCGTGCATAATAATTTTTCCAGAAACTACTGCCACCACGTGTGCCTGATCGCCAGCTTGTTCCTCGAAAGCAAAACCACATTCTACGACACGGAACCATTCCTCTTCTACATTGTGACACTCAACGACAAAATCGGCTGCCATTTTGCCGGCTACTTTTCCAAAGAGAAATACGAACCGGATCTGAACAATTTGAGCTGCATCATGACACTTCCGTGCTACCAGTCTAAAGGATTTGGACGCTTTTTGATTGACGTGAGCTACGCGCTTTCCAGACGCGAAAAATGGTTGGGTGGCCCTGAGAAACCACTCTCGGATTTGGGACAAATCGCATATGGGTCTTATTTTCGAGGCGTCATTTTCAAGTTTCTCAAGGAAAATTATGAAAAGGTCGAATTGAACGCTGAATTGTCATTGATGGGTGAGTGTGAAATTTATAACGTGCTCTTAAAAAAAGAGAAAGCAAAAAAAAAGGTTTTTATCATAAAATTGTCAAAAATGCTCTCGAACGTTTCGAAAAATTTTCTGCATTTTGTCGTCGCAGTGTTTGCACTCAATCATTTTTCAAAGCTTTTAAAGGAAAATTTCAGAAAACCTTTGAAAAATGGTTGTGTGCAACACCGCGACGACAAAATGCAGAAAATTTTTCGAAACGTCCGACAGCCGCGCATTTTGAAAAAAAAAACTTGAAATTAATATAAAATTAAATAATTAAGGCATTTTAATGCAAAAAAAAAAATGCAATTTTCAATCCGAATAATAAAAATGTGCAAACAAAGAGCCCATTTTCATTTTTTGGGCAAAAATCTAGGTGATACCGCGTCAAATGGCGTGCATTATGGTCTCGCCACGAACGGTGTTTGCAGACTTGTGGATGAATTTACGCGCAAATTTAAATTTTTTTACAAAAAATGGCAAAAAAAAAACATTTTTTCACAAAAATGTCGGAAAACTGGCCTAAAATTTTGACATTTTCTATAATTTTCTTGTTTCAGACATCTCAGAGGCGACCGGTATTCATCCGAATGACGTTATCGAATTGCTCGACTCGTTTGGATACATTTTACTCACAAATGCAGACGAGCACGGCATTTAGTGAGTATTTCGTCCATGGCTAATAGCCAAAAATTCATGAATTCTGATGGTGCCGCGATGAGTTTTGTCTAACTGTCTAACTCGGGGAATTCGTCGGCTATTGTCTTCAGCTCTTTTCGCATTTAAATTCTTTGAACTTTCGGCTCGTATATGGCTTGAAAAACGGCTAATAGTCATTGAGTTCGGGGTGTGCGTCAGTCGGCCAAGCGGTGTTCCTCGGTCGCGGCCATGAGGTCACTCAGCGATAAAAGAAAAAAGAGCCAGCAGTCGAGGAAATGCAGAGAAAAATACATTTTTATAATATCTGTCTTTCCAGCGATATGGAATGGAACGTTGACTGGGAGCACGTTGAATGGTACCTGGAGAAGCGCACAAAAGAGGACAAGACTCGCGTCGTTTTCGATGACAATTGCCTAAGCGTGAGCAAAAATTATGGCTTTGAGACGTTTCGAATGTTTTTCTGCATTTTGTCGTTGCGGTGTCTGCACACCTTTTGTTTTTGATGATTGTATGCAAACACCACGACGAAAAAATGCAGAAAAATATTCGAAATGTCGCACTGAAACACCCACACCAACCCACCCTAGCTTTCAGTGGGAACCCCGCCGAATCACACCCACCATGGACGGATTCTGCGATCCATCGCAGGAGGACTTTGACGCGGAGAAGGAGCGACAACGACAGCTCCAACTCACGCGCAACGCTGAACCTATGCCAAAAACGAGTATGCCGTGTGGATCGGTGAAAAAGGAGCGTAAGACTGGCTTCAGAAATTAATGCGCTTTTTTTATTTTTTTGCCAATTTTTGTTGATTTTTTGACTTTGTTTTGTTGACTTTGTTTTGTTGTTATTGTTGTTTTATATATTTGTTGTTTTTCCCACCTGTTGTTGATTGAAAAGTTAATAAAAAAGAAGAAAAAAAACGAAAAAGTACCAACAGTTTTGCATCGCTATATCTTGTTGCACGTCCCACGGTGTCCAGGATTTGAAAAGTGGCGGAGCCGAGCAAACGCGCTCTACTGGATTTTTCGCGCGAAATTCAAATTTTGAGGCATTTTTTATGTTTTTCGGGAAAAAAAAGCATAAATTCTTAATTTTTTCCCAAATGTGCTCCGACTGAATTATAGCTGAGGCCTTTAGAAAATTTTTAAGCCTAAGAACGTCGAATTTGGTTCAGCCACCATTTCGGAATAAACGTTTTTAGCATTGCGGAGCTAAAAAAGTGAGTTTTTTGGTGTTTTTGCAAGATAAATCTTTATGAAAATCGAAGTTTGGGCAATTGTATGGTATTAAAAGGTACAATACATACATTTTACAAAGAAAAATTGCGACAGTCGAAAAATGCGCAAGCACCGAAAGTGCGCCATGCTAATTTGCGGGCGCGCCATCAAATTAGGCTCCGCCTGCATTTCCAGTCCTGGACACCGTGCGTCCCATTTAATGGGTTTTTCAAATCCTGCACATCGTGCCATTCCACTTTAAATTGGATTCTTGGTAATTTCCTATTTTTGCAGCAGGGGGCAACGCTGGTTTTTCATGGGGCGATTGTGGTATGATACCCTGAATTTGGCTAATTGCCGACGTCATTTGCTGCAAAAAATAATAATTTGCCGACTACAAGAAGTCAGCAGTTACTTGACAGCTAGTTGGCGGCTATTTGCCAGTAGATTGCCGTCAAAATTGCAGTTTTCAGGAGCACCAGGATAGGCCTCGTCTTTTCAAGAATTATTTGGTTTTAACAATTTTAATTGAGCACATAAGAACTTTTAGGAAATTTAATGTATAGTCTTTTTTTCGTGCAAGCAGTAAACAATTTTTGTGACTAGCTGACAATGGTGAAAACAACAAGAAAATGTGGTTTAAAATATTTATTAAGGAAAACCCGGGAGGAAAAACCTTAACATTGAGAAGTGACGGGAGTTGCTTTACTTTACCTGCTATGGAAAATCATTTCCTGAAATTGCACTCGCCGTCTTATGCCACCCTGAAATGTCCATTATTTATCTGGACCAAATCCAACGCCTGAGCTTCATCGGAAGCTCGACTCGTATAGTGAGTCGCGTTGAGTGCTCAGTTCAGTCGATTTCGTCGATCTGAGAGATCGACGAAAAGGCGACGAGTGCGTGAGCGTTCTGCTCTCTCACAAAATAATAAAACGAGGAACAAGAATTATAATAATAATTAAAAGATGCTCCAAAATAGCGCGGAGAAAAACTCTGGAAACTATTTTAGGATTAAAGGGAGGCGCGGCGCTACGGTAGACAAGCGGGTCTCACCGCGACCGCGCAGTGCTTGCACACAGCGCAATACGCGTGCCGAATTTCTTTTCCTCAGGTGAATGCAGACTTGCGCTTTCATGTCGCAGGTCGATTGAAAACACAATAAATTTTTATTTTATTTTATTTTTCCTTGTGATTTTTACGCATTACCAAGTGAATTTGTAAAGGTAAAATCAAGCATTCTATACAATTTTTATTTAACTCGTGATTTGTGTGCACATTTTACTTGTTATCAGCTGAAAATTGAGTGAATATCACTAATTGACTGGATTATATATGTACATAGCTTATTTTTTTTTCGGATTTTTGTGATTTGGAAAAATTGAAAAAAAAAATATAAATTCAAATTTGAAAAATAATTTATTATCCATTTTACGAACGTGTCACCTCTGGTTGTACATTGAATAACGACGATAAAGCCCACATTAAAAGATTAGCCTTTTCTGAATTAAGTTGATCAAAAATTTCTGTTTCACTGCCAGCTGCTGACGTTTCCGTGCTCGGAGAAGGAGGACATTTTTCTTCTTTTTGAGCACTCGCATCGAAAAGAAAATTGAATGCGGTGGTAGAGCTTTCTTCCGGGTTTATTGGAGTTTCTTCTGGAAAAAAAAGGTAAAAAAGGACCAAAAATAAATTAGCTGAACCTTTATCAACAGTTGAAGGTGGAATCTCAGAAACCGATGCCTTCTTCTTCAAAAATGGAAACTCTTCCTCTTTGGGCGGCTCGTAAGGATGATAAGTGTGCCGGAGCTCACGACGATACTTGGCACGACGGTTTTGGAACCAGATCTTCAAAAAAAAAAACGGAACAATAAAATAAGATAAGAAAAAGCACCGCCAATGACTCACTTGAACTCTCTCTTCATGTAATCGAATTCTGGTTGCCAACTCATCTCTGCTTATCGCATCCGGATATTGGTTTTCAGCGAAAACTTTCTCCATCTCATCCACTTGACTCGCATCAAAAGTGATGCGATTCCTCTTTTTCCGATGCGACGTATTATTATCGTCGGCTAGCATCGACTTCTTCCGGTGCTTTTTGCTAGCACTCGGCGTGGTGTACTGTATTTTGCTCAACAGGTCTTCCAGTGAAGGTGTGAAGAGATTCTGAACGGGTTTGATAGAATTTATGTGGCTTTGAAAATAAAAATAGACATACTTGTAAATTTTCCATTGAGAAAAAAAGCGGCAGTTGCAAACAAAATGATAATGACAGCCTGTTTCTAGTTCTTATCAGCAAATAGTTAAGAAGTTGGTAGAAAGCTGGAAAAAAAGGAAAAAAGTTGCGAAAATCTAAACGAACAATTTTGAAACAAATGATAAAGAAAGAAGGAAAGAAAAACAAAAACAACGAGTTTCAAAAGCCCGGACAATGAAATGTCAGCGGGGAAGTCTTCGAGAAGAGGTAGGCTTATAAGGGATTAGAAAACCAATAATGCTATTTTGAGGAGAGTTCTGCCTGCCGAAGATGCATCCGTGTTAGATAATCTTCGTATCAGCAATAATATTGATGATGGGCTTATTCAACGAGAAACTTTGTTCAGTTCGTAAATATGTAGTGATGATGGAGAAAAACAAATACGTGATTATATTTTAGTTGTTCGATGAATATTGTATAAAAATCGTTTTTTTTTAGGGATGAAGAACAACAGTCATTTGATAAACGGGTCTAATTTATATATTTTTTAAACAAATTTTTAAAGCGTGACATATGTATGTATTTCTTGATTAACACACACACACACATACGAGATAAAAATTTACTCTTGCCCGGTCAGCTAATAATCTAAAAAGCAGCGGTCGTCATAATATAAATAAGAAATTGCGGTGAATGAATAACTATGATAGCTCTAGCCAGAGATTGAAAGTAGTGTGCGTGCCGTGCATGAGTGAGTCGGGATGAATTCGACTCGATTCCTCGAAACTTGCTAATGTGCGAGGAAATTGAAGGAAGGGGCAGCAGAGAAAATGTTGAGCCAAAGGTAATAGTAAACCACCTTAATTGAAAAGGAAGAAGGAAGGTACCTTGTATTTTGGTGGCGTGACTGACGCCACTTTTACGTGCCAGGCACTCTCACAAACAGAAACTCGAGATTGTGTGGGAAAATGAGTTTATAATTAATAATGTGAAACAATTTTTTGGTTCCTTTTTCTGGTTAGGAGAAAGATCAGGAGCCGGATCAGGGAATGCGCATACTGTAATCAAAATGTTCGATTCCAAAGATAACACTATACCGGAAATGTCAAGGCAGATAATGTTTAGCGATTATGATAATCTCCACGCGTAGCGTATTAGTGATTTCTGAATTGTGAGTGAGTAGAACGAGAGGAGTTACATATTGAACTAAAATTTGCTTCTTGAACCTTTTGGTTTGGGTACAAATAATATACATAGAGTAAATGGAAGCTATCCAGCTACGACGAAATAGATCTGTAACTCACAAATTCTGAATTTAGTAAACCAACTTTCCTCGTATGTGGCGCGCTTTTTTGCGAGTACAGTTCTATTTCGGGCGATTCTGTTTCTCCGAGTTCTATCTTGTTACAGTCCTATTTTGTGCACGTATACCAGTAAATGCAGTTATGTAAAAACAAGGGGAAAACAAAGAAAATTTTTAAAAAGGGATGTAAACAATATACTGTCAAAAATGAGTATGTTGGAACCTACATGTCTTCAAACGGAATAAAAATTACCGCCAAGTACGCAGCCAAATTTTAACGTTGCGCTTAATGTTATAATTTAGTTGGCGGCAATTTTTTTCCGTTTGAAAACAATTTACGGTCCAACACACCGTCGCACGGCACCAGCCTCTACCTGGCGCACTTTTTAAAACCCTAAGGCTCGGTCATTTTCTGATGAAAAAACCTCGTTTTCAGATTAAAATGATGGTGTCATATTGAATAATCAGATAATGATTCGAATTTCTCAAAAAAGTTAATTTTCGATTAAAAAAATAACTTCATTATCCGACGAACTTGGTGGCGCATTGGACGACGGGGGAGGCGTGCGTGGGGTCTCTGTAGGGCTTCAAAATTGAGAAAAATCTGTAGAAAATTGTTTGAAAACACAACTTTTAAGAAAATTTAAATTTTGATATGTCCATGGCCCCGAAAAATGTTTTTAAAATCCGGAAATTTTAGATAGCGTAAACGATTAGGTATTTTGTGTAATTGAATGTCATTTTACCTTTACTGATGGGCAGCTAGTGGGCAGCTAATGGGCAGATAATAGGCAGCTAATGGGCGGCTATCGGACAGTTAATGAACAGCTAATAGGCAGCTAGTGGGCAGCAAATTGGCAGCTAGTTGACAGCTAATGGGTAGCTATTAGACAGCTAGTGGGCAGGGTATGGGGAACTAATGGGCAGCTATTAGGCAGCTAATGGACGGCTATCGGCCAATTAATGAAAAACTTATAGGCGTCTTGTGGGCAGCTAATGGGCAGCTACTAGGCAGCCACTGGGCAGCTATTGAGCATCTAGTGGACAGCAAATAGGCAGCTAGCAGGCAGCTTATGGGCAGCTACTATGCAGCGTGTGGGCAACTAATTTGTAGCTAATGGGCAGCTGATGAACAGCAAGTGGGCAGCTAGTGGGCAGCGGATAGGCAGATACTGAACAGCCACTCGGCAGCTATTAGGCAGCTACTGGGAACTCACTGGGCTGCCAATAAGCAGCTCATGGGCAGCTAGTGGGCAGCTACTATGCAGCTTGTGGGCAACTAATTTGTAGCTAATGGGCAGCTGATGAACAGCTCGTGGGCAGCTAGTGGGCAGCTAATAGGCAGCCACTGGGCAGCTAGTGAGCAGCTGATGAGCAGCTACTTGGCAGCTACTGGGAACCCACTGGGAAGCTAATAGGAAGCTAATAGGCAGCTTATGGGCAACTGATAGGCAGCTAATGGGCAGCTAATAAACACCTACTGGGTAGCCAGCCACTCGGCAACCACACGACAGCTATTAGGCAACTGAGGGAAAGCTAGTGGGCAGCTGATGAGCAGCTATTGGGAACCCACTGAACAGCTAACAGGCAGCTACTAGGCAGCTTATGGGCAACTAATATGCAGCTAATGGGCAGCTACTGTGCAGCTAGTGGGCAACTAATAAGCAGCTACTAGGCAGCCACTGGGCAGCTATTGAGCATCTAATGGACAGCAAATAGGCAGCTACTGGGCAGCTAATAGGCAGATAATGAGCAGCTAATAAACACCTACTGGATAGCCAGCCACTCGGCAGCCACTCGACACCTACTAGGCAACTAATAGGCAGCTACTGGGAACCCACTGGACAGCTAATAGGCAGCTACTAGGCAGCTTGTTGGCAACTGATAGGCAGCTAATGGGCAGCTCTCAGGCCATTTTCTCAAAATCGGAGCGAATCGCTGAAAATTTCCTGATTCGAGGCGTATACCAATGGCTAATAGCCAAAGGGGAAATTTGGTGATTCCAAATAACGCTCTTCTTGAGTACAAAAAGGAGCAAATTACTAAAAAAATTGGGCAGATTTTTGTGAATAAGGCACGCCTCCCCCGTCGTCCAATGCGCCACCAAGTTCGTCGGATAACGAAATTAGTTTTTAACTCGAAAATTTACATTTTTGAAAAATTCGAATCATTATCTGATTATACAGGATGACACCATCATTTTAATCCAAAAACGAGGCCTTTTTTTTTAAATGACCGAGCCTTAGGGTTTAAAAAATGCGCCAGGTAGAAAAAATTTTGGAAGAAGGCTGGGGTGCCGTGTAAGACTCTATTTACAAAAAAGTTTGAGATTTTTACCATTTGTTACTATTTTACCTAGAGGTCTATGAGCTAGCCTGTCACACTGAATTTCACTAAAAGTAGTACCTCAGCTTGCAATAATTTTTCAGGCACAAAAACGACTAAAAACAAACAAACATGTATGATCGTCTGTGGACCTTCTCCTCTTGTCTGTCTCCCAGACTGTTTCTTTCTTCATTGTCCTTGTTCTCCAATCAACGTCTTAAATCAAAATCATAATGAAATGGAACCGCCGAATGTTCAAAAATCATATATACTTTTCCTGCTTTCTTTTCTAGTTTTCTTGTTGCAAGCGTCCTAATAAGTTTTTTTGTGTGTTGTTTAATTAAAAATTGTTCGACCACCTGGATAGAATGCTGAATGTTGCGAGACTTGAAATGAATCGAAATGAAAATGTTTCTTCTAATTTGTCTAGACGCGATAAGACCCCCCGATAAGAAAAGATCAAGCCTAGTGTTTCTAGGTGGTGTAGTACAGTGGGTGGTATCTTCTGAAGTGACATGAAGATGAGAGTTGGACACCACCATCGTATTCTTCTACTTCTTCTTCTTCTTCTTCGGCCACCTGCCATTGATTAGTCTGTGTGTTTGTTTGTGTGTCTCACAAACGAGTTTGCACTCAACAAAACTCGAACCTAACCACTTTACCACAAGGGTCACGAGAACTTGAGAGAAATTTCTTTTTCTTTTCTTTCTTTTCTATAAAATTTCTTTCTCCATTAACATTTCTATAAAAAAAAAAACAAAAATCAGTAAAAATAAATATTTGAGGAAGGCGACTTAGTCGCCACAAGCTGCAAGCTTGTCTATTTATACAACTCAACGGCTTTTTTATGCACCCGAGGAACAATGTGCTCACCAGGTAATGAACGATGTTCTCCATTATGTGCATTACTTTCCAGCTTCTTCGATCATGTGTCCAGCCTATTCTTCATTTCTGCAAACCAAGTGCAAGTACAAGTAAGTACTGATTTATCCTTCCCCGCTAGACAAGTACGCTGACCCACAAGCGCTCCGCGACGTTTCAAAACCGGTCATTTCAAAACCGCTATGTTTTCATGACTCGATTGAAAAAATTGTTTTTGATAATTATTGGTTAACAAAGTCGGCACAGGTAGATGGCCCCGCCCCTTTTCTGCAAAGCATATCAAACGTCGGAACCCGTGAGTTGTCGGCTATAGAAAGTATGTATATCCGCCAGAAATAACACGTTCTTCAAGAATTGGCAGCTGCTTGTCAGCAGCCTGGCTGCTATTTGGCGGCGATTTGGCTGCAATTTGGCGGCAATTTGGCTGCTGTTTGGGTGCCATTTGGCTGCTATTTCAAGTATCTGAAAATTGGCGAGCCGGAATAGAACTGCCCGAAAATTATGGAGGAATTTTTCGAAAAATACACTCGGTTTTAAAATGACTGGTTTTGAAACGTCACGGTTTTGAAATGACTGGTTTTGAAACGTCGCGGAGCCTCTTCGATCATATTCTTCATTTCTGCAAACCAAGTGCAAGTACAAGTAAGTACTGATTTATCCTTCTCCGCTAGACAAGTACGCTGACCCACAAGTGCCCGCCCGCCCGCCTGGCATGTTGCGTTTCGTTTTGCTTTTGCTTCTCACGGATTGAAAGTTGTCTTATCCGTTCGGAATGGGGTCAGAACAGTAGGGAAAACGAACACTTTTTTTGCGGCAAGTACATAAATGATTGATATGGTTACCTAGTTTTTAATCATGTACTTTTTGCTTTAGCCCTTCCTATGGTTTAGGACAAACAGTATAAAAAGCCAACCCATCTCTACAACCGCTTACCGTATGCCACGGCTGCCAACACAAAAGAGATACAATTTTTTTTCTTGTTTTTTTCGAGGCAGCATTCGCATCGTCTTTTTAAATTTATTTATTTATTGGCGTGAGAAAAAAAAACTGTACAAAATTATTGGGTACTCTACATACGCACATATATAATTGGTTGTTTTCTTCTTCTTTCGAGCTATTGTATAAAAGGCAGCATTGTTGCGTTCATGTCATATTTATTTCTACAGAGAAAAAAAAATCAACGAAACAAGCATTTTTCTATGCCAAACGCGCTTCTTCATTTCTTTCTTTCTTCCCCAAATACATTTTTTTTTGCATTTCATTTCAGATGAACAAAAATCAAAATTTCTGGATACAATTCCGCGACTGGACCGCTTTCGGCATCTCTCATCATGTCGTCATGCTCATTTACGCATTATTTCTTCGCAACTGTGTGCCCTACTTTATTCCCGAGCTTAAATGGGAATACTTTTTCATTCGAATTTTCATCCTTCACTTTGTCTACGTCATTTTCATCCATGTCACCAGAATGACCACCTACCCACCAGGACCTCCGCCAATGGCAATTTTTGGCAATTCTCCTTTTGTAAGTTCAAAAAAGTTCAGGGTTCCGAAAAAAAACATCGTGAATATATTTTTTTTTCACAGGTAAACATTTTGAAGCCTGAAAAGACATTTCTCCAGTACCGCGCCATCTACGGACCAATTTTCACACTTCATTTGTCTCGTAAGCCATTTTTTTTTTAAATATACAAGCCTGCAGCTTGTGGCGACTAAGTCGCCGTCTTCAAATATTTATTTTTACTGATTTTTGTTTTTTTTTTAATAGAAACGGCAATCATTTCTTTTCCCTATTTCTCTCAAGTTCTCGTGATCCTTGTGGTAAAGTGGTTAGCACGTTTGAACGTTAATCTATAGGTCGCTGGATCGAGTTTTGTCGACTGCAAACTCGTGTGTGAGACACACAAACAAACACACAGACTTATCTAAAATTTTCTATATTGTCGGCCCGCCAAAATGGCCAAACGCGCTCCGCTGAACTCAACGCTGTGCTATTTTCATTTTGGTTTCCAAATTATTTAATTTAACGTTGAATTTACACGTGAAATGAAATAATTTGGAAACGAAAATGAAAATCGCATAGCGTTGAGTTCAGCGGAGCGCGTTTGACCATTTTGGCGGCCCGACAATATAAGAAAGATTGTGTTTTCAATCGAGTTGCAACATGAACACACGAAACCCCGCCCACCTATTTGTGCGCGACCATGAAACACGGTGTTAATGGAAGAGACGCAGGCAAAAAAGGGATAGCCGGCTCATGTTTTCATGCTGCAACTCGTTTGACAACACAATATTTTTAAATACCATCTCAATTTGATTGATTTTTATTGCAGAACCGACCGTTATTCTAGCCGACTACAAATCCATTCACACAGCCCTGGTTGGAAATGGTAAGAAAGTTCTCGGACAACTTTTCTTCATTTATTTATTTTTTTTTGCAACATTCCTGTCATATGACAAAGCAAACCGGAACGTCTTCTCATTAAAAAAAGAAAAATGAAAAGCAAAGCAAAACCAAGCAAAGCAAAGCAAATCAACCTGTCCCCTTCCAGGCCCTCAAACCAGCGGACGCTCGAGCAACGAGTCATTTGTGCTCTTCACCGGCGATCGTGAAAATGGAGATGGCGTGATTCTAGCCATGCGACAAAAATGGAAGGATATGCGTCACGAAATCTCCAGATTCATGAACAAATGGTACGGTGCTCCGATGGATGAACTGGTGCTCACTCACACAAACGCTTTGGAGAATGAGCTGGTGAAAGTTGCGAAGACTCAGGTACGCTATATTGCGAGTTGTAGACAGTATGGATCTTTTCAGAGTTTTGTGGATCTTCGTGATCCTCTTGCTGGAGCCATTGCAAATGTGATCCAACAAATCACAATAGGCCGTAATTATCTCTACCAGGACCAGGAGTTTCAAACTCAGCTCAGAGACATTAATGCAGTCGTTAAAGAGGTTTTGGAGCCCCCACCCCTTCTTTTTTCACCCACTTCAATTTAAGATCATGACCGCTGAAGTGTTCTTCGTGAACTGCTACCCATGGCTTCGCTTCCTGCCAGAAGGCATTCTCCGCAAATGGACAAACTACAAAAAGAGTGGATTTCGACTTCAGCAATGGTAAAAAAAAACCAGTTCTCGCGTGAGACCACCTACAGTATTCTTTTTTCAAGGTTTCGCACTATTTTGGAAGAACATCACATCAACCGGCATCAAGGTGATTTCATGTCACATATGATAGATCTCCAAGAATCGAAGCAAGAACAATTCAAGTAAGAGAGAAATAAAATAACCATTTGATCACGGCGAACGTTACAGTGATCTTTCCATCATTCTCACTTGCGGCGACATGTGGACTGGGGGCATGGAGACTACGGTAACTACTTTGAGATGGGGGCTTGCATACATGCTTCACAATCCTGACATTCAAACGAAATGCCGGAAAGAGATCGAGGAGGTTTTTGGAAACGGGCTACCGGATATGAGCAAGATGAATCAAACGCCTTTTGTGAGAGCTACACTTTCCGAGATTCAGCGCCTTGCAAATGTGCTACCATGGGCGATTCCTCACAAGTAGGAAGACTTGAAAAGTTTCAAATAAATTTTGGACTTTCAATTTTCATTTCAGAACCCTCGAAGAATGCAACATTGGTGGAAATCATATTCCAGCGAACACTGAAATCATCCCGGCTCTTGGAGCTATTCTAAATGACCCAGATGTGTTTGCAAGCCCAGACAAATTTAACCCGGAAAGATTTCTGGACGAGGAGGGAAAATATCGTGTTATGGAAGAGTTCCGTCCGTTTGGAATGGGCCCAAGAGTTTGTCTGGGTGAAAGGATTGCTCGCACCGAGCTCTACTTGATCTTTTGCAGCTTGGTTCAAAATTTTCGATTCTACTTGAATATTGGTATGTACATATGTACAGGTTGATTAGTTTAAAAAGTTATTGTCCATTCTCGAAAAATGCAAGTGCGCTCCACTGAACTTAGTACTTCGTGAATTTCATTTTCGTCGCCAAATTATTTTTTCTGTTTTTCTTCGATTTTCTGTTGAAATGCCTTGTTTTCATGTTTTTTCTTTGTTATATTAATTAATTACAAGCAAATTTATAATATTTAATAAAAAATGTCCGGATACTGTCCAATTTTGGTCAAAATTCGCCATTTTTCGAAATTCCAGCATTGAAAAAATTCCAAACGCTTTTATTTGTAATTTTTTTTGGTTAAAACGCAATAGGAACTATTTATTTTTGTGTATTCTTTCTTTTTTTCAATGAGAACAAAAATTGCGAAAGACCCACAAAACTACTGATTTTAATGGAAAAAAAATTTGCAGTTTTGGCCGAAATTCGGTAAAATGCTCATTAAAATCGATAATTTTTGTGAAAAAAAGAAAGAATACACAAAAATAAATAGTTCCTATTGCGTTTTAACAAAAAAAAGTACAAATAAAATGTTTGGAATTTTTTCAATTCGGCAATTTCGAAAAATGGCGAATTTTGACCAAAATTGGACATAATCCGGACATTTTTCATTAAATATAATAAATTTGCAAAGAAAAAACATGAAAAACAAGGAATTTTAACAGAAAATCGAAGAAAAACAGAAAAAATAATTTGGCGACAAAAATGAAATTCACGAAGTACTAAGTTCAGTGGAGCGCACTTGCATTTTTCGCGAATGGACAATAATCCTGTCGATTTCAGATGACCCTCTTCCCACATTGGAACGTTGCATTGGCGGGATCACCGCGCCGCCAAAACCGTACGCGACTCGTGTTGAATATCTAGGGAATCGTTCAGTTTATTGATATTTTTCCCTAATTGTAAACATTCTTTTCTTTAATTGCTGAAAATCTCATCCTCCCCAGCTTTACCCCGATTTTGCCATGTCCTTCCTTTCTTCCTTCTTCTCTTCTCTCCCATACTTCTAGTCTAGAAAATTTCTAATTTTGTACAGTTTTATTCAAATAAATATTGCAAATACTTTAAATTTTTCTCGGTAAAAAAAGAACAATAGCACCATCTTTTCAGGTTTGACAAAATAAAAATGCAACAATTGGCGCGCCACGCAAAAGTTCAACCGTGTATGACCCATTTCACTGCTTTATCTTCCAACATCTCCCGAACTACGTTTCCCTACAAAAAGTGCATGGAGAACTAGTTTGGGTGTCCTTCTCCGCAAAGTTGCGAAAAGCGGGTGATACACTATCATTCGGCATTGTCATTCTTTTTGAATGAAAGTTCATTTGTTTGGAAGGGGAAATGACTCATTTTAACATTGGTATTTGAGGGGTCTTCCTACATAGAAAAATTTCACGAACATCTTATGAAAATCGCACAAAAATTGCTCTGAAGAGTTTAAGAGTCCTCCAAAAGGAGTACACGGGATGGCCGGAAATTCAAATTTTTTTTGAATTTTTTTTTCCAGAATTTCCGTTTCTTCCATTGTTCTCATAAATCATGGTGTGTTGAACAGTGCACCGCCGCAAACGCGCCCCCTTGCACTACTTATTGAAAAAAAGTGTTATGGTTACAGTCACTGTTTTTGAAATATCGCATTAATCAATAAATTGGCGTGATTTTCTACCTTTTTTTGTACTCTTTCGCACAAGAAAAAGTTAATAAGTCGATTAGAAGCACTTTTCGTTGAATTAACAGAATTGTTTCATGCGTTTTCAATGAAAATGTTTTTTGAATTATCGTAAGTTTCGGCGCATGCACAGAAACCTGTAACGCTATAATTTGAAAGCTCATGTGACGGCAATTTGCTATTTTTTTTTATTTTTGAAAAAATGTACGCTTCAACACATTGTGTAAATTATTCTAGTTGCGATAATCAAAAATAGAAATTTAGCCAATTTACTATAAACAAAATTGCAAGAAAAAACATGTAAAAACCGGATATTTTCGCATTTCCCACCGCTGGTTTTCTAGGCCAGCGCTCACACCTCGTGTATTCCTTTTGGACGTCTTATTAATATTAATCAAAGCATCTTTAGAGCGATAAGGCTTGAAAATTCGTATTGTACCCCATTTTATCGCATAATAATTTTCCGAACGCCGAAAATTGCCATTTTCGGCAACAATGCAAACTCCACTCGACAGCCCTGACGTTGTCTGATCAGGTGCACAGGTTTTGCGCGATAGGCCTATAATAGGTTGAGGCCAAATATAGACCTATTATAAGCTTATAATAGGCCTATCGCGGGCGGCAGCGCCTACCCTCTTGTAATAAGCTTATCGCGGACGCGGTGTGCGGCGACCGCGGTAGGCCTATTTGTAGGTCAATGCAAACGCGCTCTATGGCTAGACTATCTCGTCAGCGACTTTCAAAAAACCACATTTTTTTGGCCTAAATTAATTTTTTGCCGTCGCATTTAACTCTTTTTCGTTTTTTTAAAGAATATTTTATTTTTATTTTAATAAATATAAATTGTGCTTGTTTTTTGCTGTTGTTGCGCATTCGTAAAGATTGGCATTTCGAGATAAATTGTGGGACAAGAATTATTTTCTTATTTTTTTGTTTTATAAAAAACATAATTTTGTTTATCAAAAATGCTTATTTTTACTGTGAGATTTCAAATATTAGGAGATCCGTAAATTTCCTCGTGAAATTCCAGAGAATTTACAGGAAATTTAAGAATATTGCGAAAAAATTAATTTTTCGATATATTTTCTGAAATTATTTGTAAATTTCGTCGTGAGATCGCTGAATTTTTTCTGATTTTTAAATTCTTCTGATGTCTCGCGAGGAAATTTACGAATTTGGTCAGAAAATTTAAAAATTTAATGTTTTCAATCGACTCTTCAATTGAAAACAATTGAAAAGTCGATTGAAAATAAAATATCTTGTCAAATAAACATTTATCGATTTTTCTCGATAAACAAAATTTGCGCCGTTCTCGTTATTCCTTCAATATTTTATAATTTCAGGTTGCCCGACGCCATCCGACACCTTCAAACGCCGTCAGACCAGCCAACAATTCTAAAGTGAGTTTTTACTTTGTGTTGTAAAAATTGGAGACATTTCGGAAGTGTGCTGCCTTGCATGATTTCTTCAGAATTGAATGAAAAAAATAATGAAAAAGAACACAAACGCCAGTTCAACCAAAACTTTGATCTCTGCAATAGCTTTTTTCTAGGAAAAATTAATTTTTTTAGAAGAAGAAAAAGACGAGCAAAGCCAAAATATCCTTATTTCAATAAAAACATTAATGGGGATATTCTCGAAACCAGCAAAAAAAAGCAAAAAATAGAAAAAACCAGCAAAAAATTCAGCGAAAATTCGGAGAATGCTCCGATCGGTCTGAAACTTTGTGAATGACCGGAAGTATTTTCTTAATGATTTCCCAAAGTTTCAGATCAATCGAAGCATTCTCCGAATTTTCGCTGAATTTTTTGTTGGTTTTTTCTATTTTTTGCTTTTCTTGCTGGTTTCGAGAATAACCCCATAAGTAAAAACTTGGCAAATTTCGTCCCGGCCCGCTTCGGCCCTAGGGCCGGGCCGATGAAAATTTTGCCGGCCGGCCGGCAAAATTTTCATCGCCGCGGCCCCTTGAAAAAATAAAAACTTTTTTGAACTTTTGAACTGAAAACTCTTATTTACCGTGAAAACAAACATATTTTCTTCAAATTATTATGCGTTCACGAACAAGGTTTGCAAACGAAGCTCCGATGTTCCGCAGTTTATCACTGCGGTCTCGCAGCGAATACTGCGGAACAGTGGAAAAATTGCGGAACATCGGAGCATCGTTTGCAAACCTCGTTCGTGAACACATAATACCTTGCATTTTTGCATACTTGTTGGTAAAAATGCAAACTTTGTTGGTAAAATATATTTAACTGTCTTTTCTTTATTCCTTTCTCTCAAAATTAATGCAAAAATCTCAGTTAATTTGAAAAATTTTCAATGTTACACTACTGTCGCACCGGCCCACGGACCGGGCCGGGCGGGGTAAATTTCCAAATCGGCCCGGCCTGTGCCAAGTATGCCTCATACCGTTTGGCGGGCTTTACCGCTCTTTCCTTGGGGGTGTTTTATTGGTATTTCATGGGTGGTTTTATTGTACTTATCCCTATATTGACGAATTGGCATTTGTGCACTTTTTGGTTTTTTTTTTCATTTAATTTTTAAGAAATCGCGGAGCCAGAATTATGAAAAGTACGAAAAGTTAAAATAAGAAGTGAAAACGAGAAAAATGCAAAATAATTCAACAAAATATAGACCACCTTTTTAAAATGATAATCGTTTCAGTATGTGGCCTTCTGCACGACATCCAGCGATGGTGGCGATGGGGTCGGATACGAAGACGACTGCCATTGGGAGCATTGGAAGCGGCAATGAAGATTGATAGCGTAAATCATGAGGAATATTCACGGAACAGCAAACATGGAGCAAAAGGGACACAAACTGTGCGAAAACTCAGAAAATTCGCTGCTTAATCTGAAATATTGGGGAATAAGCGCAAAATACTCTTGAATATGCTCAAAAAAATTGAAATGAAATTTCGATTTTAAAAATTTCAGACAAAATTTTCAATATTTCGGTACACAATTATTTGAGCATATTCAGAGGCCATATGCAAGAAATTGGTAAACACTGTTTTCCGGAAAATGAGTCGGTCTGTTTCTCTGTATCTCTCGCCCTATTATACAAAAATCCGCGTTTTCCGAATTTCGTTTTCCGGAAAACGGTTTACCTTCCGTTTTCCACTTTCTTGCATATGGCCTCAGAGCATTTCCCGAGTTTTGGAGAAGTTTTTTTTGCCTTTTATGCTGTTTCGTGAATATTTCTTAAAGCGTTTTGTTTCTGTTTAATTCGCAATAAATGTGTCATTTTTGTCAACATTGTATCAATTTTGCAAAGAAACTGCCTTGAATACAAATCAATTTGAGCCTAAAGAGCCGGTATATCGGCCTGGGAGCACCTATAATGAGCTTACCGACGAGTTTTGAATGACCGCGAAAAGCCTATTAATGGCTTACAATAGGCTTATTGGTGACCGCGATAAGCTTATTATAGGCGAAAATCAACCGCGATAAGCCTATTATAGGCCTATTATAGGTGACGAGCCGCGATAAGCCTATAATAGGCTTACTATAGGGTCCTTCGCGGGTACTTGATAGGCCTATCGCGCAACCTATTATAGGCCTATCGCGCAAAACCTGTGTGGCCGAGTGGTTAAGGCGATGGACTGCTAATCCATTGGGGTTTCCCCGCGTGAGTTCGAATCTCATCCTGATCGAATCTTTTTTGCAAATGGGAATCGCTTACTTTTGAATTTTTGCAAAATACCGTAAAACCTGTAATTGAAGTACATGTACTTCTATTTTTCAAACCCCCTAAATGGGTGTACTTCTAATACAGGTGTACTTCAATTGGAGGGTGTACTTCTATTTTTCAAAGGCCTTTCAGAAGAAAAATAACAAAAAAAAGACAATTCGAGAACCAGACAAAACCGGGGAAGACAAAACCAGGAAAAACATTTCCAAAGCCGAGAAAGAAGCCCCGCCCCATTGCAAACGTGCGGCACGGGTTTTGTACTAAAAGGGTTATACAATTCTAGGAAAACTGCGCCGCAGACATGCAAATTTTTCTCAGTTTTGGTAATTTTTCCCCCTGTCAGCTAACGGCATTTTTACCACACCATTTTCTCGCGATGTGTTGCTCAAAATCCCAACTCGATCAGTTTTCAAAATATCCCTGTCTTTTTTTAAATATTATCGGCCCGCCACGTCGGTCAAACGCGCTCCGCTGAACTCAATACTACGTGGATTTCATTTTGGTTTCCAAATTATTTCATTTCACGTTGAATTTACACGTGAAATGAAAAAATTTGGAAACCAAAATAATATCCACGTAGTATTGAGTTCAGCGGAGCGCGTTTGACCATTTTGGCGGGCCGACAATGGGTTCTATTGTGTTTTCGATCGACTTGCGACATGAGAACGCGAGACTCCGCCCACTTTTTTGTGCGCGACCACGCGAACACAGTGATATTTGAAGAGACGCAGACAGAACGGTGAATGCACACTTGCGGTTTCATGTCGCAAGTCGATTGAAAACACAATAACTGTTGAGATAAGCTTAATAATCGTCTGTGGTCGATAGAGTCTTGAACCATCCGCTGGGAGGCGCCATTTCCATTGCGCTGAGGGAGCTGTTTTCCGATTTTGTCAGGGTCTCGAAAACTTGAAATCTCCGCTCGTCAATTAAAATGCCTCAAGCGTATTCCTCTATGAACGTGTTGGACACTTGTGTCGCGGGCATTCAAATGATTTTCAATTCAAAAATTATTTAAACCGATGAAAAACGGAAAAAAGGTTTAAAAAATGGAATAAAAAATTTTTTCAAAATAATTAACCCAATGATGTACCTCTATTAGAGGGTGTACTTCAATTAGAGGGTGTACTTCTATTTTTCAAAGGCCTCTTGGGGGTGTACTTCTATTAGAGGTGTACTTCTAATACAGGTGTACTTCAATTACAGGTTTTACGGTAGATGTAAACTTGTGGCGCAAAAGTAAAGGGCGACACAGCCGTTTCGGGTCCGAAACGGATGCTTCAATTCAACCAAAGGCTGCTCGGCTCGCCTGGAAATACGGATTTTCAAGTTTAATAATTTCAACGATGCCCCACTGTATAATTCGCCAGAAATCACATACACTGAGAAGTTGGCGCCCATTTTATAAAACTACATTTTAAACTCTTTTAAATTCATTTATCACATGTACGATGTATGTATTAATAAGGAGGGTTTAGACAAACACAAATACAAAGGCAATTTAGAGAAGAACCCGGTTTAGGATGCAGGATGGCAACTGGACTAAAATTTGGAAAGTGTACACAATAAAAATACGTGGATGCAGGTTAGTTGGATTGGGCGAAAGCAACTGCGCCATCTTTATCTTCGGGAAGTGGGTAGCGAGAGTTCAGCTCGGCGAGCAGATCTGTTACGGTATTTTCCTGGAAAAAATGTGTTGAACGTTGATTAAACAATAAAAACTTACATCAATAACCACAAATCTTTTCTTGTCTTTTGAGAACAAATAATCCTCTCCTTTGTAAATGTCAAACCACATTCCGTGAATGTGCAGGCGGCCTGAAATAAATTTAATATAAAATTCTACGCCCCGGAAATAATTATTTCCATGTTCTCACCAGATTCCAAGTATTCTTTCAAAAACTCGTGTGAGCAAATATTGATAAGCTGCTGGAGCACATTGATCTGCGACAGTTTGTCTTCCACTGGAAGTTTGTCCATCGGATCTATCATCGCTTCGAAAGATTGACTTGGAGAAACTTCACTGTCGTATTTCATTAAGGATGGACCACGGTGGAGACGCTCGTTGAGTCTGAGCAAGAGAGCACTTAGTAAAGTGATAATTTTTTGATTTTGGAAGTTTGAATATTTCTGTTAAGGTTTTTAGCGATGAGGAATAATTTACCGAAACAATTCTCTAATTTTTTTTTTACGAATTCTTTGAGTAAAAATAGTTCGAAGAAATCCAAAAGGAGTACACGAGGCGTGGCCGCCATTTATAGAAAATTATTCCCCAAAAAAAAAGTAATTTTTATCAGCGATTTCCAATAAAAAAGGTTCAAATGAAATTTTAAAATTTTAAATAATGGTATTCGGTGAAAATAATACTTTTCACAGCCCTATGGGTCTATTCACAGAAACCAGCAAAATATGCAAAAAATGCAACAAAATTCGGAGAATGCTCCGATCAGTCTGAAATTTTGACAAAAAAATGTCAAAAATACTCCCGGACATGTGCAATAAATTTCAGACCAAAATATCGATTTTCAAAATTATCGATTTTTTTCTGAAAATTTTAAAAATCGATATTTTGGTCTGAAATTTTCTGCACATGTCCGGGAGTATTTTAGACATTTTTTGTCAAAATTTCTGACTAAGCGGAGCATTTTCCGAATTTTGGCTAAATTTTTTGCATTTTTTGCCTATTTTGCTGGCTCCGTGAATAGACCCATTAGGACCGATGCGGACCGGGCCGAAATTTGCCAAGTATGGTGAAAAAGACCAAATACGTTTGAATTTCCCGTCATTTCATGTACCCATTTTGGTTTTCTATTTTTTTTTTGAAAAATAATTTTTGTTTAATAAATAAATAAATTTTTTAATGGACCTATCACTGCACCTTGCATGGGGAGACTAGGTTCAAAATTCAGAGGAAATGGGCAATAGAGCGCACTTGCACCGCGTCTGCCTGCTTCTCTTATCTCGGCACACTCTCTCGCTCACTTTTTTTTGAAACAGATAATTAAAATCCATTTTTCAGCATTTTCTCGTTCCCTTTTTCAAAAATCGCTCTGTTGAATGGAATTAAACATTTTTAGAATGTTTTTAAAACAAAGTTTGTCAAAATTGGCCAATAATTACTTGTTCGCTGCCAATTTTTTGTTATTCTTTCTTTTTTGCCGACATTTTTTAGCCATAGTTTTGAATTTTTGTGTTGAAATCTTTTTTTCGAGTCTTTTTTCGTTCTGGAATACGGGATTCGACAAAAATTTCTAATTTTCAAAAACGTTTTGGCACTTCAATCAACAATGAACAAGAAAAAAAATTGAATTTGTATGTGATTTTAGCGATTTACATAAGAAAAATAATTGATATATCAGTTTTCAAGTTAAGCTTTAAAAAAGAAATGGGATAAAGTACTCGTCGCACAATTTTTCGTAAGTTTTGCATTGCAATTTTACAATTATGGTCTCTCAAACCAAAGGCTGGTTTTCGTTGAATGGCACGTGAAACTGTAAATTTCAGACAAAATAAATAAGAATTAAAGGGGAAAAATAGAAAATATGACATTTCGGATAAAAAAATGCCTGCGAAAATGGAAGAACAACTAAAAATCGATAGAGTGCACGGAAGAATCGACCAATTTTCGAAAAATTTGATTTAAAAACACTCTAAAAAAAATTTGCTACCTTTTAACAGAGAGATTTTTCCAAAAATGAAACGAGAAGATACTTTAAAATGCATTTTAATGCTCTGAAAATCATATTTAGGGAGCGCAAAGGGGTGGGCGGAGTCAGACGATTTTTCTCCCCAGTTCGCGCGCGCATGTTTACAGGCCTGTAAGGAGCCCCCGGATTGAAGTATGATACTCAAAACTATCTCTTTAGATGTAATCGGCCATGCTGAATCTAATGAACAAGTTGGTTTTACATGAAAATGCATAGTTTTCTCAGAAAAAGGAGAAAACAAAAATGGAGCTCACTTTTTTGACCCGTGTGGTCGATTTTACCGGGGCACGCGGCTAATTTTCAGTATACAGATAGTTTAAGATGTGGGGAATTCATTTCTGAAATCAGTTTCTGTCCTGCTAGTTTCCGATTTTTTTTAAAGCTTGTCAAACTTCAAGGAAAAATTCTAGAAAAATGTCAGCGACGACCCTAATTTTTTATTTGTGGAATACAAAGATAAACCCTCTTAGAGCTTAAATACAAAAATTTAGAGCACTTGACTCACTTGGAGCAATTTTATGTACATTTGAATGAAGCATGTTCACCCAAAACTTCAGTTTTTTGAGAATTTGAAGGTCGCAAATATGGAGCACGCGGCTAATTTTTCATATACAGATTCAGCGTAAAATTTGCTACAAAACCATGTAAAAATTAATATTGTGGCTAGTTTCCGATTTTTTTTTTCGAGCCGATTTCTGTGCGAAAAATACCGTTTTCCGTTGAAAATGCTGATCGAGCAAGCAGCGGTGGAGAATACAGTCCCCCTCACCTCTCTCCATTTTGTGTTGTCTCTCGCTCACTCTCGCTCTGTCGGCGTCTCTTTTCTCGCGTCTCGACGGCCCGCCTCATGCAAATCTTGGGAGAAAACAGTGCTACTTTGGGATGGTATAACTCGAGAATTACCGAACATTTTTTGAAAAAAATTTGACAGCGTACTCATATTGAGCCAAAGAACACATTCCAACCAAAAATATTCGGAAATTTTGACTTTTGGATAACTCGTTGCGGTCCCTAATCATATTTTCAAAAAAAGTGAGCGAGAGAGTGTGCCGAGATACGAGACGCAAACGCGGTGCAGGCGCGCTGTATTGACCAATTTCTCTGGTTTTTGAAGCGCGTCTCCCAATGCAAGGTGCAGTGCCTATTCACAAAACCGGAAAACAATTGCGGGAAAAACCGGAGAATGCTCCGATTGACCTGAAATTTTGGGAAACATTAGAAAAAATTATCCTGTACACGCACAAAAAATTTTGGACCAAAATATCGATTTTAAAAATTTTCAGAAAAAAAAATCGATAATGTTAAAAATCGATATTTTGGTCCAAAATTTTCTGAGCATATATATACAGGAGAATTTTTTCCAATATTTGCCAAAAATTCAAGTAAATCGGGGCATTCTCCGATTTTTCCCGCAATTTTTTTCCGGTTTTGTGAATAGGTCCATTAAATCCTCCACTTAAAACTACATTTAAAAAGTATCAAATTATCGTCCCAAAGCAAGTAACGCCCCTTTTTGCAAAGCCGCGCATAGATTTTGCAATGCCCACACACTTTATTTTACCCCCTTTATGTGATTTGTTTTTTTTTTTGACAATCAAAATGTTTTTCACGTTTGTTTATTATGGCACAGTGCCATATTTTGTTTTGGCTAGATACAGAGTGCACTGGAGCGCATTTGCATTTGCATTATCGTCATTTTTTTCGTATTTAACTAACCTCTTCACCGAATTAAACCCATTCCTTCTCACCCAGTGGTCCATCGGCGATGCCACGTCGAAATTCTTCGGACACTGATGAAGACCGTACAGTGTGTTGATCGCTTTGCAATCCGAGTGACCACACACCACAATATGCCGGATGCCGCCTCTCTTGACGGCGAGCTCTAACGCGGCGGGTTCAGTGTTCACCGATACTTCGGAAAATGCGCCTAGGCGAATTTGGAACTTTAAAACGGAAAAAAAATCACTTCTTACCATAGTTCGGAGCATCTGGTATCATATTTCCAGCGTTTCGCACGACGAACATGTCACCGACTTGAGATTGGGTGAATCGAGTGGGCAGCATTCGAGAATCCATACATGTGAACATTACCGCAGTTGGCTACATTTTAATAAGCTACATAAATAATAACAAAAAGGAAAATCTTACTTTTGGATTATTTTTGATATCCTCAAACTGCTTGACAAGGTCCTCCCGTATAGTTTGGCGGAATTTAATCACTCCTCGCAGGATTTTATTCATTTTTAATCTGCCTAAAGGGAGAAAAGGGAATAAAAATCAAGTGAGAAAGTGATCTTTGAGAAGAAGCGAAAAGAAAATAGAAATAGTAAACGCACGGGTTACTGGCGACTGCCTTGCGAAAGTTCGCTCCATTAAAATATTGGCAGTGGGCCAAATTATGCAAATTTACATTTTAGGAAACACATTTTCAGGCAGAGAGCGTGTTAGAGATGAGACGCAGCTTTTTCACGCGACGCAACCGCAGCGCGTGTCGTCGGCGGCAAAAGAAAGCGTTTGAAAAAAAGGAAGTCGCCAGCAACCCGTGTAAACGCCTGTTGATAAAATGCCAATTTTTTTTTCTTCGTTTTATCGATTTTCCTCCATGATAAGGTCAACCGAAACTGACGAAACGTTTTTTTTTCAATAAAAAAGATGAAGGTATATAGACAGACAGCTTTACACAAAAAAAAGCGCGCTGACCTCTGCAAACCGAGTGTTTCAAAGAACAATCTTTCTCGTGGTTGGGAATCAATGCATTAAAAAAAGAAAAAGATCCATTGAACGACTAGGTATCACTGATCGAAAGGGTAAACAAAAAAAAAGGTAATTAAACATTTAAAAAAAAGCAAAACAAAACAATTTATTTTCGATCGTTATCAGTACAAAGTACATATTTTTGAACCCTGTGCATAGTCAACAACGCGGCTAGAATGCTATGAGAACTAAATAACTACTTTATCAGCCAATTTAATTGTAAATTTTTCTAGCTGTTTTGTCCATCGCTTCTTCCACAAACGTATCTATCGGGTGGACGATGAACGGAATCGTGGCAAGACCCAAACATGTTACAGTCCATTTTCGCAAATTGGTTGGGAGTTTTGTGGATCTGAAATGTGTTAATTTATAGCTTTAACGAAAAATTATCGAAATAATTGCACTAAAAATCGATATTTTCGGTGTAAATAAATTTAGGTTTTTTTTTTGAAATTTTGTCTATAATTTTAATGCTATGATGGCTGTTTTATATCATGTCTTGTAATGTCATGTAAACTAAATTTTCGTTGACAACTTATTGATTTTTTCCACTAAAAATCGATATTTTCGGTATAATGGACCTATTCACAGAACCGGAAAAAAAAAGAGAAAAAAAAACGGAAAAAAATTGCGGGAAAAATCGGATAATGCTCCGATTGACCTGAAATTTTGGGAAATGTTGGAAAAAATTCTCCTGTACACACTCAAAAAATTTTGGACCAAAATATCGATTTTTTCAAAAATTTTTCAAAAAAAAAATCGATAATTTTTAAAAAGTCCAAAATTTTTGAGCGTGTACAGGAGAATTTTTTCCAATATTTCCCAAATCTTCAGATCAATCAGAGCATTCTCCGATTTTTTCCGCAATTTTTTTCCGTTTTTTTTTTCTTTTTTTTTCGGTTTTGTGAATAGGTCCATAATGGTTTGGCGCCAATTTAGTATCATTTTCCTTGAATATAATGCCATCTAAACTAAATTTCCGTTGACAAGTTATTGATTTTTAAACTGAAAATCGATATTTTCGGTGTAAATAAAATTAGGTTTTATCAATTTTTTTTCTTTTTTTTTTGCAGTTTCGCCCTTAATTTTAATAGTTTGGCGCCAATTTAGTATCATTTTCCTTGAATAAAATGTCAGCTAAACTAAAATTCCGTGAAAATCGATATTTTCGGTGTAAATAAATTTTTTTTAATTTCGCGCGCTTTCCCCCTCCGTAAATCGAATTCAACTCACTTTTCCAACAACATGTTCGTGAAAAAACAGAATCTATTAATCGTGAAACCCGGAATTAACACTGATGCGAACGTCTGCCACAAAACAGTATCCACAGCCGCTATCGCCACTTTTTTTGTCTTTTCGGTGCTATTTGCGTGAATTTTCTGCAAAATTGGTTCTTAAAATATGCAAAAAAATTCGGATAATGCTCCGATCAGTCTGAAATTTTGACAAGAATGTCAAAAATACTCCCGGACATGTGAAGAAAATTTCAGACCAAAATATCGATTTTGAAAATTTTCAGAAAAAAATCGATAATTTTAAAAATCGATATTTTGGTCTGAAATTTTCTGCACATGTCCGTAAGTATTTTTGACATTTTTTGTCAAATTTTCAGGCTGATCGGAGCATTTTCGCTGAATTTTTTGCATTATATGTAGCTTCAATCTTTCGTCATTATACCTCAGATTCCTTGTACCCTTTGTCTATAGAATCGGCAGCTACATATCCAAACGCTACCACGTACGAGAATTTCACAACCGCCGGCTTGACAAGCGAACGGAACGCTTCTCCAACTTCGTTGGCATAACCTGGATTTTAATTGATATTTTATCTGGTTCGTATGCATTTTTACCCAGAAATCTAACTGGCGTGTCGCGGAAAATGTCCTTTTGCGATTCACTCGGAGATGACATCTGTTCCGCAGGTCCTGTGGAACATCGGAGCATCGTAGGTGAATAGGAAAAATTCAAAAAAAAAAAAAAAAAAGATAACCAGGAGAGGAACACACGTGGCATGCAAAAATTCAACGAAAAAAAAAAAAAGGTTTTTGTCAACAAATAGTTTATTCAGACCCGTAAAATATAATAGGAAAAGAGGTAGACACTGACAATGAGATTGATGGACAAATTACTTGAGCAATCCACGGAAAACTGAATTGATTCCAAATGGAATCGCAAGCATCAATCGCCCTTCCAAGATTCCCAGGGCGGTGCCTAAAGTATTTTCAGCGTTTTTCAAAATTTCCAAGCCAAAAAAACTCACCAGCAACCACATCAGTGATATAATGCCGTCCCAACGCAACTCTCGACAATCCAACGATCAGCGGCAACGGAATCAGTGGAACTGCGAAGAGCGGAGCAAAATTGTAGAGCATCACCACGAGCATAGCGGCTCGAGATGAATGGCCAGATGGGAACGAGTAAACGTCGACGGTGAGCTGCTGAAGCTAGAAAAAAAAAGAAAAAAAAAAGAACTTGAAAGAGGGCGGGGGTTTTTCTTACATTTGAGTAGCTCTTGATGGGTCGCTCGCGGTGGAAATGGAATTTTATGATGGCGATTACAATTAGATCGAAAAATAGTCCTGAAAAAACAATTATTGGAAGATCAGTGACACCTATTTTCTTACCGAGGTTCAAAATCAGAAATCCATACTGTGTTGAATCACTGAAATCTTTTCCGTACGCGACGATCAGAGCCAGGGTGGCGAAAACAAACCACGGAAAGCCATGTATCTGAAACCATAATTTTCAATAATAAATTCTCATAGAGCTTACCAGCCATTCTATCCATGTGCATGCCGTTTGATATTCATTTTTTTCGTATAAAATCCGCGAATATTTGATGTCGGCTTCTTCACCCCAGTGAATTACTGAATTCATTGTGGTTTCAGAAATGAAACGAGAGTAATAAGTTGACTTACGCCGCTCCATGGAAAGCTCTTGAACAACTTTGTCACAAAAAAATTGCGAAAATCAGCGCTGACGTTGACTAACCCATCGGGAATGGAACGGCAATGAAAAACAATAAATAGGCGTTGTCCAAAAGGAATACACGCCGGGATTGCTAGTCCCTCGGTCTCTCGGCCACGAAAAAATGTTGTGTTTTTTCTTTACTTTTTTTGGCAAAAAGGCCATCAATCAGCGAACAAATTGGGTGCGGTTTAGTTGCAAAAGCCTGGCTCGTGCGGAATGGCTTCAGTTTTGAAATACTTGGTGCAGAAACTGACATTTTTTGACTAGAAAGGGCGAAATTCGTGGAAAAAAAAATCCTGAGATCAAATTTTTAAGCTATTGACGAAAAACTTAGGACATATTTGAAAAAAAAAGGCCAAAAATTATTTATGAAGATGAATTTCACCATTTTTATTCAAAAAATTACAAATTTTTCGCTCCGATGTTCCCAAATATTCGTTGCGAGACGGCATCACTGGGGCATGAGTAGGAAATGAGTAAACGCGCCCGAACGCACACACGCAGCGCATCCAAATGTAGCTCAAAAAATAAAAAAGCGCGCGAATAATTTTGGATATTTAGGATTTCGTCATTTTCGTTTTTCAAGTGATTTTTTTTTTCAAAAATTGACCTTTTACTTTTAAAATTGCGGGAAATACCAAACATATTTGCGCAAAGTTGAACGACACCTTCATTTTGTTTTTAATCACGCAATTTTGGCGATACTTTTTGCGCTTTTTTTTAAACAGTTTTTGCCACCGTAACCCATTGAACGAGAGAGTGATGAATAAGAGTGAGCCATAAAAAACAATGATCTCTTGTTATCTCTCACTCTCTCGTTGAATGGATTACGGTCGCACTCATTCAGCTGTGTCAAAATTCTTGCAGGGATTCCTCGTAGGAAAGCGGTCAATTTTAAAGATGATGCAGCCCTTCTGAAAATGAGACAAGCGTAATAAATTATGTTTTTCTGCAATTTGAACTGCAAAAGAAGCGCAATTGTGCGAATGGAAGTCATATCAAAAAGCTGCACATGGTTAGAATGTCTGGTAAGCTTTCAAAGAATTGAATAATGAAAATGTAAACTTTTTTTGAAGATTCATGGCTTTCCGTGGTTTGTGTTCGCCACCCTGACGCTGATCGTGGCGTATGGAAAAGATTTCAGTGATTCAACGCAATATGGGCTTGGAATTTTGAATCTCGGTGAGAAAAAAATTATAGAAATTTGGAAACTTCTTTTAAATAGCTCAAGGGTAGAATTTCAAACCAAATTTAATTTTTTTGACCAATCTTTTTGTGCTAAAATTTTATATTTTCTTGTTGAATATAATATGCTTTGATACGAGACGGAGTAATCACGTAATGGACCTATGCATTTGAATTAAAATGAATTTTTATGTCATTTTAATTCAATGCATTACAACATATTAATTAATTAATCTGAATTTACCTGAACCATTGAGTTTGAGTGTTTCTGCAAATCGCGCCTAGCCATCCTGGTCAAATAAGTGAACTTATTAACAAATAAATGCATGCGCCTTTAAACATTTACTCCGAGCACACAAAAATGATGACAAAAGATGCATTTTTTGACCAGGATGGATAGGCGCGATTTTCAGAAAAACTCAATCTCAATGGTTCAGGAAAATTCAGATTAATTAATTAATATGTTGTAATGCATTGAATTAAAATGACATAAAAATTCATTTTAATTCAAATGAATAGGTCCATAAAGTATATTTTTATGCATTTCCTTTTTTCCTTTAATTATTTACTATTCACAAACAAAAAATATGAAAAGAAAAATGGAAGCGAAATCACCACGAATAACACTTCGAATTTGAATTTTCCCGCCAAAAATAGCGCGCTGGAAAGTCCCGTGGAGCGAGGTTGATACTTAGCAAAAATCAAATGTTCGTTATTTCTTCTAAGATATGAATACGTTTATTATTCACTACCCGAGTAAATAGGTAAAGTTAGCATTTCACGGTGGATGATGATTGAATTTGCTGCATTTTGGCGACGCTGAGCACGGTGCGCGCCACTTTTTGTGGATTTCTCTTTGAGATTATGTCCATTTGGGAGCACAATGTTGTCTGGAAAAGAAAAGGTTTGTGGCAGATTGAACTTTTTGTATATTTACCTCCGGGACACCAAGTTTTTTGCAATACTGTAGGAATTTGTCAACATTCATTTTTGAACGTGTTGTGGCGACGGACTGAAAACAATTGTTTTGTTTATTGTTAGTTGAAAAAAATAAGAAAATTAAATGAATTACCGATTCAGTCGGTGAGGTTATCGTTATAGCATTCGGCTGCAATTTATTGATAAACTTGCACAATTCCTGTCCATCCGACAATTGCAGACTAAAACTGACATCTCCCTTGCTCATAGCAAAAGTCGGTCCCAGTTTTTCTCTCATCAGCTTTTTCGCATTCTCAACGTCACTTGCAAGTGGCGCACGCAGTCCTGATTCTGTAAATAGGGAAAAAGGTACATTTTTAAGTAACGCTGAATAACTTACTACTCAAGTTAGACGTGCTCGCGGTTATCGATCGGCTTGCAATCTTAACGCCTACTGGCTCTTCCGAGCGGCGAGTTACAGCTGAGGCAATTTTGGTACGGGCAATCGGGTCGGTTTTCACAGGGATTTCTTTTTTGATAGCGGTATTTGTGGGTTTGATCATTGTGCTGTTTTGAATAGTGGTTGGACGGCGAGCGGTGCCAATTTTTGAATGGATGTTTCCATTGGTTGTGTTGGCGGAACGAGTTGTCTGTTTTACCATGGGCGCCACCTTGGAAATTGGCTTCTTGGCTGCAAAACAAAACACAACGACTTGTACTAATTGATTAGTTTTTTTGTGGGGGAAAAAACGAAAAAAAAAAAGACACTCACTCATTCCAGGACTCGACAAATTGCTCACATTTGTCTTGTTGTTGTTCTGCTCATCCGGACTGTTTTGTCTCGAGTTTTCTAAATAGAGTGAGCAAATTAGAATAGAAATATTTTCTGTCTTACCTTTACCAGCAGCAGGGTTGTTGGAAGTTGGTAGATGAGATGGAACGGAGGAAATCTTATTGTGAACAATCTGTACATTATGAGGTTTTGCATGTACCGGATGGATTGTTTTGGTCTCGACTAATTCCTGAAAACGTATCATTTTGCATTTCTGAAAACCTAGGCCACGGTGTCCAGGATTTGAAAAGTGGGCGGGGCCGAGCAAACGCGCCCCACTGGATTTTTTCGCGCGAAATTCAAATTTTGACGCATTTTTCATGTTTTTCGGGAAAAAAAGAATAAATTCTTAATTTTTTCCCACATGTGCTCCAACGGAATTATAGCTGAAGTCTTTAGAACTTTTTAAAGCCTAAGAACGTCGAATTTGGTTCAGCTACCATTTCGAAATATTCGTTTCGAGTTTTTTGGTGTTTTTGCAGGATAAATCTTTACGAAAATCGAAGTTTGGGCAGTTTAATGGTATTAAAATATATAATCACTGGGGTATGAGGAGGGAGTGAGTAAGCGGCGCCCGGACGCACACACGATAATGCGAAATTTTTCGCGCGTCTTTTTTATTTTTTGGGCCTCATTTGGATGCGTGCGTGTGTGCGTCCGGGCGCGTTTACTCACTCCCTCCTCAGACCCCAGTGTATAATACAGACATTTTACAAAGAAAAACAGGTTTTATTGAAAGAAAAACAATAAAATCAATTAAAAAAATGTGAGAGTCGAAAAATGCGCAAGCACCGAAAGTGCGCCTTGCAAGTTTGCTGGCGCGCTAACAAATTAGGCTCCGCCCATATTTCATATCCTGGACACCGTGAGGCGGTTTAACTATGTACGTAAATTAACATTAGTGGTCACATGCATTTAAGTTGGTTACGGTAGGTGAGTCGAGCAAAGAGCACTCTACAGGGTGGGGAATAAATATGGAGCCGCAACTTTTCGTAGTTTTGTTACTTGCAGAAACACACATCGCGCCTACCGTATTATTTTTTAACGAATTATATTGTTTTTAACTATTTTGCAACGTTTTAGCGAATAATATAAAACTTGAGGTCAATGATAGCCGCTTCACCACCCCGGTCTGCTACCATTGAGAGCGCGACGTGGCACGCACCTGGGGGCACTCTTCACAGATGAGAGATTATTCACCGTGGAAGCCAATAAAAATGGTCAGAACAACAGGATAATTGCTGTAGACTTCCAGTCTGCATATCAGAAAGGTAAATGCCTATATAAAACGTCTCATTCTTCATCAATTATGGTCTTCGGAGGAATCTGTGCAGATGGCTAGACTCAATTGGTTTTCGTAAATGAGGGAGCCAAAATCAACCCGGAATACTACATTGAAAACATTTTGGAGTCCGAATTGCTTTTTTGGTCCTATTCCCACTTCGAAGATCGTGATTAAATCTTCCAGCAAGACGACGCACCTGCTCCATGTGCAAAAGCCACTCAGCAGTGTTGGGAAACCGATTTTCCTGGTTTCATCAATGCGCCTATTTCAGTCCGGATTTGAAACCGATCGATTTCGCAGTGTGGGGATATTTAACCCAGCAAGTCGCCACAAAGAATAACGCAAAATTAGAAGCCTTGAAAATCTCTTAGAAAAAGGCGTTGGACGATTTTGATGTCAACATCTGCGTGCCGTCATTGACTCGTACCCGAAGAGACTATAAGCTGTCATCGTGGCGAAAGGTGGACGATTTGAAAACTGTTAATGTCACTTATTTGTTGTTGTTTAATGAACATTTTGTTATATTTGTAGAAAACAATCTCATTTTTGGACAATTTTACACCGTTTTGAATGCGGCTCCATATTTATTCCCCACCACTGCCTCCAAAAGCGGGAAAGCGCAAAACAACATTGACTGGCGCACTTTGTGTTTGCAGACGCAGAGACACAGAATTTAGCACAACGCCTCTGCGTCTCTAATCTCTAATGCGTGCAGGTAGAGCGCAATTGCATCGTACCACGCTGAGAATTATTGCACCTTTTCAATATAATGAAAAAAACGTGAAGAAAATTGGTTTTTTAAAGAAAAAATGTGTAACATCGACATAAAATAATTAAAGCTATTATTTTGAAACGTTAAACACATATTAAATGTTCTCTACACTCAGTTAGATGGAAATTTAAAAAACGCCGGATTTTACCGCTTTCTGAGGCGCTGCAGCTATATTTCTGTGAAATTTTTAAATTTTTAATTGAATGTACCTTCACAAAGTACAAAAGAAACAAAAAAACCAAATATCATACCAGAAATTCAGAAATTCTATTCCAGAAAAGGGATTTTCTGATATTTCAAATTCATATTTCGCCGCCAATTTTGAACTTTTCTGACCGGTTCTGCGCTTAAAATGTTTGTCTCGGTCATGTCTACAAAACTTGAATCGAAAAATAAGGAAATATTCAGTCATTCGGCAGAAATTTTGAAAAAATATGATTTTCCTTCAGATATTACAACTTTTTGTATTTCCTCCTCATTTCTCCACCGATTTTATTGAGCGAGCTCGTAAATTATCGAAAATACCTATTTAAACAAAAGTTGAATCTAAAAACAACCAAAAATTGTATAATTGAGGAAAAAATTTAAGAAAACCACATTTTCAGTTGAAAATGAGCGCTCATCGGCGCACGCAAAGTGCGCCAACCTTCTGCACTTTCCCACTTTTGGAGGCAGTGCCCACCCTGTAAAGGAGCTAACTCAGGGAATTTTTGGCTATTGACCATCGGCGCAAGTTTGGCGCCTGTGCCAAATGCACTGAAAGCTGTCAGCTGAGTGATATCAGCTAAAAATTCCCCGAGTAGTTTAATCTCGGATGATTAAGATGATGGTTATTTTTTGATTCTTTAAATTACAACACAAAGGGGTGAAGCATAGAAAACTGGTGAGAAACGAGGAAAAAAACCTTTAGGCTGATTCGGTTAATCGTCGATACATTCATGTTCAGAGAAATGTCGCGAGGACCTTGGAAAGTTTTAGTCGGGACGGACAAAAGCAGTCTATGTTTGAACAGGCCTGGGAACTTACTTTCGGTCGATGGCTAAGATGTCCGTTATCTTTGTGGCTCTCGTGATGGTAGGATTTGGCTGGTTCGGAAGTGTTACGCGTAGTTCTGCAAGCGATTAGTAGAGACGAAGAGGTAGAAGAAGAAAGATACATATGAAAGGAAAGGAGCACACCCCTTCCTTCCATCTTAAACCCAATTCCACTCCGTTTCCCCGAGCAGCCGACCATCAATTTGCCCCGAGACATGTCAAGCTCGCAATAATTACCTCGATTCGTTATGCGGCTCGTGTTTTTCCGCAGCAATTGACATCACAGTCGGCGTTCGTTTTCGGTCCAAGAGGCCATCTTGTGAGCCCGTTGACGAGCAGCCAGATGTTCGTCCGTCAAGCCACTTGAATATGTGCACAATTCCCTGCATATTGGTTGGTTGCGTTGCTTTTTAGAAAATTGATGAGGTGTGGGTAAGCTTTCCACGGCGGGCGTGTTTTTTGCCCGTCCGACCCGTTCGGGGAAAGGGCCGTCCGATCCCCGGGGAAAAAGAAAAATGACCGCGTGAAAATTAAAAAGAAAAAAATGTTTCAATCAAGATCAATGTGCTCAACGTTGAAAAATTTCGACCAACCGATTTCCAACTCGTCAAATAATGGGTGGAGTGTGCAAACACCGGCACGTCAAAATGCAGACCGGGCAACGCGGACGGGCAGCGGGCACCCGTTCTCCGGACGGGTAACGGACGTTTTCGGACGGCCCGTTCATGGTGGAAAGCTTAGTTTGTTCATATATTGATTTGGGATAGTGCAAACTGGCTGTCTAACCCACTTGTAAGAGGGGCCGGCCACGCACATTTCCTCGGCCGTCGATTAAGTAACCAAAATTTAAATTGGAACTGCCGCCCACTTTTGTAAGCGTAACTGCATTAGAGCGAATTTCCCCCTCCCACTTACCCTGTCCACAATTTCCATTGGTGGACTTCTCAACGGATTGCAATCTAGCTGCAAGTGTCGCAAATCGGTCATTCTAACAAAATCAAGTGGCAAGAATGTGATATTGTTCTGTGAGAGATCCAACGTTCGCAACTCTAACGAAACGCAAAGTTCTGCTGGAAAATCCTCGATTCGATTCTTTGACATTTTCAGCACTTTTAACGATTTTAGAAATCGCAGCTGCGTTTGCAAACTACGAATATCGTTTCTAGATAGATCCTGAAAAAGTGAATGAATGAATTACCAGTTAATGAAGGAATTACTTACCAAGTACGCAAGAGTCGGCGCAAGACGTCGGATAGCTTCTGGGATGCACGCTATCTTGTTACCAGCAAGGATGAGAGCAGTGAGTGGAAGGTCGAACAACCCATCTGGCAGATGAGAGATCTCGTTGAAGCTGAAAAGTTTGATTATTTAGGAGACCTTGTAATAAAAAGAAGAGTACCTAAAGTCGAGATAGGTGAGTTGTTCGAGCGAGCAAATACACGTAGGGATAGTTCGAAAACGGTTCGAACCAGCAATGCAAGAGATCAGACAGTCAAAAGCTGAAAAGTCGGCAGGAAGTGTGGACATTCGGTTGTCGCTGAGGTCTGAAAAAAAGGCGGTGGTTTTTTTTACACGTGAAATGTGGTGTATGCATATAGTGACGATATGATTCCAATACGGACACTATATGCATCCACCGCATTTCACCCGTTTATAAATCTAGTTGTTTCCACGTTTTGACGTTTGTAAAAATTGATTTCGCGCCCTGTCCATGACGCCATGACCGTTTTGCCTGCGTACTTTCCTTTTGTCTAACTGTCTAACTTTGCTTCTAAATTTTTAAACTGTGCAGCTCTATTCTGTGCTCAGGGACTGCGTGTTTGAAAGTTTTTTTGAAAGCGTGTTTTTGGGCGCCATTTCTCGCATCCCTGCGTCTCCATTTTTGCACGCTAAAATCGGCGACATTTCTCGCGTCTCTGCGTCTCCACCTTTGCACGCTAAAATCGGCGACATTTCTCGCGTCTCTGCGTCTCCACCTTTGCACGCTGAAATCGGCGACATTTTTCGCGTCTCTGCGTCTCCACCTTGCACGCTGAAATTGGCGGCATTTCTCGCGTCTCTGCGTCTCCATTTTTGCACGCTAAACTTGGCCTATTTCTCGCATCTCTGCGTCTCAATTTTTGCACGCTAAACTTGGCCTATTTCTCGCATCTCTGCGTCTCCATCTTTGCACGCTAAAATCGGTGACATTTCTCGCACCTCTGCGTCTCCATTTTTGCACGTTCAACATTTCTCGCGTCTCTGCGTCTCCACCTTTGCACGCCTAAATTGGCGACATTTCTCGCGTCTCTGCGTCTCCACCTTTGCACGCTGAAATTGGCGACGTGTCTCGCGTCTCTGCGTCTCAATTTTTGCACGTTCAACATTTCTCGCGTCTCTGCGTCTCCACCTTTGCACGCTAAAATCGGCGACATTTCTCGCGTCTCTGCGTCTCCATTTTTGCACATTCAACATTTCTCTCGTCTCTGCGTCTCAATTTTTCACGTTCAATATTTCTCGCGTCTCTGCGTCTCCATTTTTGCACGTTCAACATTTCTCGCGTCTCTGCGTCTCCATTTTTGCACGTTCAACATTTCTCGCGTCTCTGCGTCTCCAACTTTGCACACTAAAATCGGCGACATTTCTCGCGTCTCTGCGTCTCCATTTTTGCACGTTCAACATTTCTCGCGTCTCTGCGTCTCCATTTTTGCACGTTCAACATTTCTCGCGTCTCTGCGTCTCCAACTTTGCACGCTGAAATTGGCGACATTTCTCGCATCTCTGCGTCTCCAATTTTGCACGTTCAACATTTCTCGCGTCTCTGCGTCTCCACCTTTGCACACTAAAATCGGCGACATTTCTCGCGTCTCTGCGTCTCCACCTTTTCACGCTGAAATTGGCGACATTTCTCGCGTCTCAATTTTTGCACGTTCAACATTTTTTGCTTCATCCCTCACTCCCAACTCATTTTCCCTACATATTTCGAACAGGTGGTAGCTTGATCATTATTCAAAGTGTCAGCAGGCAGTCCAAACCACCCTTTTCCAGAAATTAGGCCACATTATTTGAATGGCAACAACTTCCTGATCGAATTTGTCGAGCTGACCAGGTAAACAATATTTCTGCGCGGCTCCCAACAAACAAACAAAGTCAGTTTGTTGCTCCGTTCCGCGTCAACAAAAACAATTATGGAAAATGCCTTACCAATGAAAACAATATCCAAGAGTTCCTGATTAGAGAATGCTTCAATGGGAAAGTCGAAAAGTCTCAAGCCATGAAGTAGAAGACGTCCCGAGTACTCGGCTTCCTTGAAACTGGTGCCAACTGTTGAAGTATACGGTGTGGTCTGAACATTTTTATGTATGTGGACTTGGAAGCTTTACTGCACACTCTTTTCCACATTCTGACACTCCAAAAAACAGATTGTGTTCAAAAACAAATTTGCGGTCAAATTTATGTCCCTTCCTTCCTCATTGTCAGCTTTTCTCCTTCAGCTAGTACAACATTACATTACACACCACCGAGAAATGCTAATTGAAGGATGGGGGAGCGGGAAATGCCTTTTTTCTATAGGAAAAGTACTGCACAACATTATGCACATATGTAAGCACAAATGCCCTAATAGCTCACTTGTCCAAAATGAATGGATCCTGTGGAAGTTGTCGATCTGCTCACTGACGGTTCGGACGACTCGTGATCCGATGTGGAGCGATGCTTGGACACTGCCATCGCATGATCTGTCGCATCGCTCTTCTTCTTTCGCTTACCCGTCCACGAAAATGTTAGCATTACCTGAAAAATGGACTCGATAAAGAATCAAAAAAAAAAAAAAGTTTTGCTCACGCCTACGGTCGTAAAGACAAAAAAAAAGAAGAGGAAGAGAACAGAGTGGTGGTGGGGAGTGGTGTCGCTGACAATCGGGAAACCCATAAAACATTTTAGCTATAATTGCATGCAGAGGCACGAAACCTTTTGAAGAACACAGAAAAAAGAGGGAGACGAAAAAAAAAACGAACATATCGGGCAAACGGAGTGGAGAGATTATGAGAGAGCTGGATTACATGAGAAAGATGGGGGAAAAAAAGTGGGATGGATTATAAACAATTCGGTTTGGCGTGAGAGAAAGGAGAGCGGGAGCATTCGTCACCATTCTAAACGCTTTTTTTGAGGCGGGGCTAGTCGGGCAGATTTTGGCTATCAGCCGATGAGAACCGTGCAGTTTTCGCTGCGAGACATGGAACTGCGGAACATCGGAGCGTCGTAAGTGAATTTCGCTCGTGAGCACGTACATAATAGATGCATTTGTGTGCATGGCATGCTAGAAGGCAAACGCGCCCTATTGTATTTGTCTGCGTCTCTACAGTTTTTTGCCAAGTTGAGTTAAACGCGTGCAAAAACAGAGACCCAGAGGGGCGAGAAATTGCGCCAATTTCAGCGTGCAAAAATGGAGACACAGAGACGCGAAAAAATGGCGCCAATTTCAGCGTGCATAGGTGGAGACGCAGAGACGCGAGAATTGTTGAACGTGCAAAAATGGAGACGCAGAGATGCGAGAAATGCGCCAAGTTTAGCGTGCAAAGGTGGAGACGCAGAGACGCGAGAAATAGCACCATGTTTAGCGTGCAAAAATGGAGACGCAGAGACGCGAGAAATTGCGCCATTTTTAGCGTGCAAGAATGGAGACGCAGAGACGCGAGAAATGGCTCCATTTTCAACGTGCAAAGATGGAGACGCAGAGACGCGAGAAATGGCAAACGTGCAAAAATAGAGACGCAAGGATGCGAGAAATGTTGAACGTGCGAAAATGGAGACGCAGAGACGCGAGAAATGTTGAACGTGCAAAAATGGAGACGCAGAGTTGACAGAGAAATGTCGCCAATTTCAACGTGCAAAGGTGGAGACGCAGAGACGCGAGAAATGTTGAACGTGCAAAAGTGGAGACGCAGAGACGAGAGAGAAGGCGCCAAGTTTAGCGTGCAAAAACAGAGACGCAGAGACGCGAGAAAAGTCGCCAATTTCAGCATGCAAAGGTGAAGACGCAGAGCCGCGAGAAATGTCGTCGATTTCAGCGTGCAAAGGTGGAGACGCAGAGAAGCGAGAATTGTTGAACGTGCAAAAATGGAGACGCAGAGACGCGAGAAATGTCGCCGATTTCAGCGTGCAAAGGTGGAGACGCAGAGACGCGAGAAATGGCGAACGTGCAAAAAAAGAAACGCAGAAACTCTAGAAATTGCGACAAGTTTAGCGTGCAAAAATAGAGACGCAGAGACACGAGAAAGGTCGCCAATTTCAGCGTGCAATAATGGAGACGCAAAGATGCAAGAAACTGCGCCAGGTCTAACGTGCGAATCCGCTTGACGTAGTTCAGTTTATAATTGAAAAAAAAAGGAAAATTATCAGCAGATGTTCGGTAAATTTTTAGTGTTAAACTATGCGCAGTGCTGTTTTTTGGAGCATCGTTCCGGTTATGTGTTCACGAGCGAAGTTTAGTTACGACGCTCCGATGTTCCGCAGGTCGCTGCGAGACAAGATGCTCCAAAATTATGCAGCCCGCGTTTTTTATTCGTTTTCAAAAATTTTCACTTTCGATAATCAGGCTGCGAACTGTCGGAGCAAAATGTCATAAATGGGCGGGGTTTCCCATGTGAGTAAAAATGTCAAAAATAGTACAAAAGAGCGGGAAAAATGGAACTAACTGGTATAGTGCACGACCTCGCGGTGGGGGTGAGGGAGGGCAAGCTGTCATTTCCCCTCTCTCACATTTCCATTTGTCACAAAAATGGCCGTGTTGCAGACAAAGGCATGCACGTCGATTTACTGTACCGGGGACAGATGTGTGTGGGGGCTGGTGGCAATGTTCAGATAATTGATGAGTCACATACATACATACTTTCGGGGTGCACCCGGATGGCACATCTTTTCGCTTTTCATGCATCATCATGCATTAACCGCCACCAAAAACTACTGAAATGTGACACGGGGCGGTGATGAGTGGAAGAGCGGAGAAAAGCCTTTCTTCCCAAAAAGGAGCCAAAAAAAGAAGTAGAAGAAGAGAAGAGTTTGGAGGGAGGAATGGAAAAAAGAGGAGCGCCGATGAAGAAGGAAAAGAAAAGAAAAGAAATGCGAAACATTTGAAATTAGATAATGAACTTTGTGTAACTATAAGACAAGCGTGGACAAAGTGGACAACTTCATTCCAACAGGGGATTGGAATGAAAGAAAAATCACATCTACAAACATCAATAATCCATTATTGAAAACTCACTTTCATTCTAGCTTTCACACTTTCTGTCAGCCCGTCGTACATTTTAGTGGTGATGAACAGGAAGAAGCGCGATTCGATTAGAATTACTAACAATAAGTGACGGTGACAGTACTGTTATCACCGCTTGTTTTGATTTTGTCCTGTCCTATCTCTATACAAGTTGGAGTTTGGTTTGCCTCCTCAGCAAACATGGACCCCCTCCAGTGACTGGTCAAAATATACATACATATCATACCAGTGAAGATGAAGGAAGAGGAAGAAGAAGAAGCAACAACAAAAAAAAAGAGTAGACCGAAATACCCTAGCACTGCAATTGTTTTGCTCGTACCTTCCTTCACCCCGCCAAGAACAACAACCGCAGGCAGGGACAAAAAGCTCAAATTCAAACATTGCGTGCTGCTTATTCAGGAATTTGGTGGCGAAAGGCAAGCCTAAAGGCACAAAAGTTTTGGGGCGACAAGAGATAGAGAAGGCAAAAGCAAGGCGGAGTTCTCACAGAGGTACGCGCCGCCGCGGAGAGCACACTCGGATTGACGAACAGAGTAAAAAGTAAAAAGCATTTGAGAATTTGATTAGGTGCTTTTAATATAGATCGCGATACGTTCAAGTTTTTGTCGGCCCGCGGCTACGAGACTAGTTGTTGTGCAAAGTTATTGTTGGTTTTTGAAATGGAAATTGTGTTTGTTGGATTTCAAAAATTACTAATGTGCATTAGAGCGCGATTCTTATATTCTATATCGATGCCGCCGCGAACAGTTGTCGTTCAAAATAGATCAAAAATTGTGCTGCCATCCTTGGGTCAATTGTAAATTGATTTGGCAGACGCGCCGAGTGTGTGCCAAGCTTACGCCAATCGCCGACATTGCGCCAACTATGCGCCATTTTCGGTGGCTAAAGCCATAAAGTCACCGATACCTGCTCTAGACGCGTCAAACCTGCACCGGTTTTTGCTTAGGTGCCAACTATGCGCCAATATAGGCTATCTGCCATTTTCAACGGCTATTAGCCATGTATCCGCCATATCCGGGCCAAACTTGTGCCGATTTCCGAATAGTTGTCAACTACGTGCCAGTAATGGCTATCTGCCATTGTCGACGGCTAACAGCCATATATCCGCCAAATCTGCTCCAAACTTGCGCCGATCAGGTGCCAACTGAGTGCCAGTATCGGCTATCTGCCGTTTTCGATGGCTAATAGCCATATATCCGCCATAATTGCGCCTAACTAGCGCCAATCTTTGATTATGTTGCAACATGGCGCCAGTTATGGCTATTTTCTACTTTCGACGGCTAATAGCCATAAATCCGCCAAATCTGCGCCAAACTTTAGCCGCTATCGGCAAAATGGAGAACAGTCATTACTGGCCGATTAGGTGCCAACTATGCGCCAATATAGGCTATGTGCCATTTTCGACAGCTAATAGCCATATATCCGCCGTATCCGCGTCGATTAGGTGGCGCCAACTATGCGCCAATAATATATATCCATCATTTTCGTTGGCTAATAGCCATTAATCCGCCAAATACGCGCCAAACTTGCGCCGATCATGGAATATCTGTCATTTTCGATGGGTAATAACCAGATAGCAGCCTTTATCCGATAAGCCCCCGCCTACCTCGCGCTGATCGCTGACTAGGTGCCAAATATGCGCCAGTAATGACCGTTCTCCATTTTTGATGGCCAATAGCCATGTATCCGCTACATTTGTGCTAATTGCCAATAACGGGCCAAATATGAGCCATTAATGGATATTTGCGCCAAACTCGCGCCGATCACCGAAATTCAGCTATTTTCAATGGCTATCAGCCATTTCCACGCCAAACTTTTGCCGATTAGATGCCAGCCATGGCTCCGTAATTTATATCCTCAATTTCCCCGCCGATCATCGCTAGCTGCTTATATCCGCCCCAAACTTGTGCCGCCCGCCTGTTGTGTGCTTAATATGCGCCTAAATAGCTAATAGCCAGATAGCAGCCGGCATCCGATAAGCCCGCGCCGATCTTGCGCTGACCGCCGATTAGGTGCCAAACATGCGCTAGTAATGGCTGTCTGCGATTTTCTATGGCTATTAGCTATATATCTGCCAAATCCGCGCCAAACTTGCGCTGATCACCTTCTAGGTGTCAACAATGCGTCAGTAAAGGTTCTCTGCGATTTTCGATGGCTATTAGCCATATACCCGCCATGTCCACACCGATTACGTAGACACGCGAGCTGACGCGCCAAGCAAACTAATCGTGGTTCACAGCAATACCAGCAATAGTCTTGCACCTACACTTCTAGACATTTTGAGATCTCTGGCACATAATAGTGCATGGGAAACTGGGAAAACCTCTGGAGGAAAATAGCGCGATGAAAACGTTTTTTTTAGCACCGCGCACGCCCAAATGCGCGATATTTTCGTGCGATAGCTCTGAATCTGCAGAAAAGTGCAGGAAAGTGCACGGAGGAACGAACTTTTGGTGAAATTGGCTCAAAACTTGATCACATTAAAGCCACGTCTATTTTTGATTAGACAGACAGACGCGGCCACAAAAAAATAGTGTTTTGGTGTTGCCCGAAGGACGGGGTGGGCTGTGGGGGGATGGGACAAAATGGGATGCGGTTTCAAGGGCGGGGATTGATTGGAAAAGTGTATGTGTATGTATGTGCGGTTGGACGAGGGGTAAAGTGGCAGATGTTCATAAAGGGGGTTTGAGGTGAGGAGAGGAAACGAGAGCGGCTGTGCGACAAATCCATATAGTGAGATGGGAAGGGGAGCGGCGACTAGCTGGACTATAAATTGAGATAAATAACATGAAATGAAGTAAGTGGAGATGAGCGAGAACGTTTTTGGCAGCCAGGGCTCTGAACGACTCTATGTACATGCAAAGCGGTGAGCTTTTTCTTCTCTATCTTCTTCTCCTCCTCCTCCCTATTTAAATGCTTATTTTTCACGCCTATCATAATGCAGTCAATCCGTGCAGTGGTGAAGATGAAAAAGAAAAAGAAGAATAGAGAAAAAAATAAAATAAAATAACGGATGACGATGATTAACTATCCAGAAATTACATATACATTTGCATTTCGGGAGAAGATTGGATCTCGTTAGGAATGAAATTTCCTTTAAAAAAAAGTCCGTAGAAGACACAATAAGAAAGAAGAAGAACATTGCATGACACGCCACGCCACGCTTATTGTAAATGAAGATATGCATACATACATACATACATACATATGCAGATATTCATGAGGAGAAAGATCAGGTAACTGGACCGGCAGCGGGTGGCAAAAAAAGTAGAAGGAAGGAAGAAACAGACAGAGACTAGTACAAAACCGACAATGATCGCTTTTTGTTTGCACGGTATTATGCATGACATGACAACCATTTTGCTACATAATTGAATAACTAGTACAGGGATAGAGTGGCGGTGGCTGCATTCTCATTTTCAGCCCGGAAAACGATGTACATGTACTCGAACTGGAGTGAGATTTAGAGAAATCAGAGAAAAACATCGGCCACGGTCTCGTCGCCTCGACTGTGCGAAAGGAGCGAGTTTGCAGCGCTCCGTATTGAGAATATTTCAAACGATCGAGGCGCTCCCGTACCTTCCTAAAGACCTACCTGCAGAGGTACATAATGAGGTCAATTTTTTTTCTTCTTCTTTTTTCGAAAAGAAGCGAACGAACGACATGTTTTGTTGAGAGACTCACAATGTCGTTTCTCTTCCGAGGGAGGTGGGGGCACATAAAGAAACAATTGGACGGGGGGGACTGACTAGAGTTTGTCGGGGTCGGTGGCGGCCAAAACGCGCGAGAAGGATGGAGTGAGGGAGAAAGGCGGGAAAAGAAGACAGAGGTGAGAAGATAAAGTGATGAATCTCTTTCTCGCTGGCCAATTTGTCATGGGAGCATCAGTGTCCCGCCTATTCTGACAGGTTGGGGTTGCAAGGTGGCAGTTTACAGAAATACGAAAAACTCGATTTTGGCGCCAATGGCAGCTCCCTCTGGCAGTAATCAAACGGCAGTTAGCCATGGAATTCCCTGAGCGAAACCTCTACGACAAATACGGTAAATATGTATTTGCCTCTATTTGAATTTACGATTAAAAGATTTAAAAAAAAATGAAGGTTAAAATTGAAACCACAAAAAATACAATTCCGACCAAACAGGGTGGCGGAAATGGAATAAATGTAATAGGTGCGAGAGGTACACTTGTTTCCTTGCCTTGCCCTGTCTTGTAGTTGTAAATACAAACGAAACAACTTTTTTTTTCGCCTTGTAGTCAACGAAATGCCTGGTCAGCAACGCAACACACATGTGTCATAAACTCTGGGAAAACAAGGTTTTAGATTTTTTTTGTAGAAAAAGCGAAAAAACGCCAATTTTTAGTTTTATGGAAGAGTTTTCACAAAGTTAGTCCATCAAAAAAACTTCTTCCACGGCCATCTTTTGAATTTAAAAGTTTCAAACTTTAATGTCCATTTTTTATCATTTTTTTGGCTGTTTTTTCTGATTTTCAGCGTTTAAAAATAAGCAGAACCTGCTTGAAAAATGAGGAAAAAAAAATTTTTTTTTTTGAAAATTTGCAAAAAAAAATTTTTTCGAAAAATTTTTGTCAAATTAGACGTTTTTTTTTTCAAATTTTTAAACAGTTTTTTCCGCTGGAAAAAAGCTAGAATTGTTTCATAAAACATGAAAAAAAAAACGCAAATTTCTAATTTTATGGAAGAGTTTTCACACGAAATTTGTCTCTGAAAATCTTGGTCCACGGCCATATTTTGAATTAAAAAATTTTTAACTTTAGAGTAAATTTTTATCATTTTTTAGCTGTTTTTTTTTTCTGAATTTTCAGTCTTTAAAAATAATCAAAAATGCTAGAAAAATAGAAAAAAATTTTTTTTTTTTGAAAATTTGCAAAAAAAAAATTTTTATTCGAAAAATTTTCGTCAAGCAAGACGTTGTTTTCAAGTTTAAAAACAGTTTACCCTCAAAAAAAACTAGAGATTTTTTTATAAAACATTAAAAAAACGCAGATTTTCAGTTTTATGGAAAATTTTTTGCACAAAGTTAGTCCCTCAAAAAAACTTCGTCCACGGCCATTTTTTTAATTCAAAGTTTTCCAACTTTAATGTTTTTTAAAATCATTTTTGGCTATTTTTTCTGAATTTTCAGCCTGTAAAAATAATCAAAACATGCTAGAAAATTTTTTTTTTTTTTTGAAAATTAAAAAAATTTTTTTTTTTGGAAAATTTGCAAAAACATTTTTTTTGAAAAATGGCCCAGTTTTTGCTCCACTGCAAAACTTCGGTCACACTTCAAATTTTAAAATGTTAAAAAATGTTTTGCCAATTTTTCTTTCAGCTTTTGGCAGTAGAAAATGAGCAAACAACTTATTTAAAAAATTGAAAAAAAGTTTTAAAAAAATTAAAAATTTTTTTTTTTTTTTTTTTGAAAAATGTCCGTGGAAGACGTTTTGCTAGGGCTATGTTTATGCAACAACTTTTCTAAAACACGAAAAACCGTCACTAATGTGCATCTTTTACAAAGTACAGATATCGGATAACAGAACAAACACTTTGCATTTTTAAACTTCCACTCAAACAATTTTAAATTCGAAAAATGGCCGGATAAATGAGAAATCTTAGATTCTTAGATACAAGTATTCACTCCAATTACAAGAAATTTGGTAAGTGAATATTAGAAACATTACGCCTTCTACGCATGAATTAATGACGCGGCGCTTGCGGTCACACTCTCTGTTCCACTCTGCTAAAATCTGGCTTTACATGTACTTTATACAGAGAATAAGACCTAATTCCGTTGCTAATAAATGTTGCGCAGCAACCCAGCCAAAAAAAAAAATGGCGAGAGCTTTGAAATGAGAGACGTGGCGGCAAATAAGAGGGAAGAGAACGGCAGAAATTGACAGTGTTGGCATGGTGCCAATAGTGGACGGGACGGGACGGGCAGAGGTGATTTGCAAACGGTCAGCCATCGGTGTAAGGTACTTGAGGTGGTGAGGGTAAAATAGTAACAAAAAATAATAGAGGTTAACATGATTTTTATCGGCGCCGACGACGACGAGGGAAACGAAATTCTTCTTCGTCTTCGTGCGCGCTGACTACCGCCGAACTGCCATTTTCAACAAGATTATTATAATGATGCTAATGCAAAAACATTCACAAAAAGAAAAAAAAAAGAGCACCGAAAAGAATACTCATGCACAAAAGCCATGACACCTCTTTGTGTGCCTGCCTGCTCGTGTGTTCTAAACACAATTTGGGTGGGTAAAACGAAGACGGTGTGCATGGAAAAAGGAAGAAGGGATAAAAAAAAAACGACTGGCATAGGCCGGCCCGACAAGGAGGAGACAAGCGGAAACGACACATAAAAGTAATGTTTTTAAGAGCGCGAGGCGAAGGAACGAAACGAAACGCTATCCTGCCCGCGGCAAAACTTTGGCGAACCTCCATTCGGAAGTATGTAGGCCCGGAAATACCGAATAATTGGGGAAAAGCTCTTGATTTTCATTTTATTTCTTTTTATTCTTGGCTTCGAAGCAAAAAAAAATAAAGAAAAAAGAACCTAGAGTATTCTTCTTCGTCTTTTTTAAAACGATCGTAGATGAAGCAACACATGTATCGAATTACACAGGCGTACTAAACATAAGAAAAAAGTTACGGATGGAAAGAGGGAGAAACGTGGATTATACAAGTCAAATCATGAAGTTCACACGCTGGCTAACTCATCAACTAGAGAGGTTCTGGGATTTTCATTTTCTTCTTCCTTTTCCTTGCACAATATCTAAAGACGCCGCGCTATATATTCAGAATGCTTAATGTTCCCCGGAGCATTCGGAATATGCTAATATATTACGAGAAATGAGGAGAGAAGATGAAGGCGTCAGATAGTATGCGTGATGATTTTTATGAGAGGGACGGTGCCGACAATGCTTTTGAAGTTGAAGCGAGAGTACTTTGGTAATAGGCAAACACATACTACACACCCGGCGGCTAACCGTAAAGTTTCAAAGTTTGAAACAGATGTCACGAGAGGGAGGACGAGACATTCTTTTCACCCAAAAAACCCTTTTCAAGTGCTTCACAACTTTAACTCCTACCTATTATCATGTAAACATTGAGAGAGGGAAAGTCTGGCGTCTGGCGCGACCTTTGGCGTGTGGCACAACTGAAGTGGCGGGCGGGTGCGGTGCGGTGCCGGCGAAAAATGTACAAAGGAGTCGAGTCAAGGGTGCAACACTTTTCGGTCACACCCATGGGACGCACCATCACCATCCCAGACGCGCGTCAATTTTTGAGCAGCCGCCGCCGCCGCCGGTCCGGAAAAACGCGAAAGACATGCTCGTGTGTTTGCACGATATCAAAGAGCAACGGATTTTTGCTGCAGAGCCAGCCTATTGTCCATTCACATTGCTTCTTTGTTATGAATCATTAGAGACTGCGCGAGAGCAAGGAGCGAGGTGTCAAATTTTTGCATCACATTGTCCGAAAAAAGGATGAAAGAGAGGGAGATGTGCAAAGAGAGCGAGTAGGTAGAATGAAGTAAGTTTGGTCTTTGGCAGAAGGCTCAAAATATGGTAATGAAGGGTTTGCTTCAGGAAATGTTGAATTTTGCAGCAAAAACAAAAACAGGGTTTTTTTTTGGTTTTTGTCTAATGGTAAACATATTGAATTTCGTTTCAGTATATAGTTTTGCAAAATCACAGGGAATCACGGCGTAGAACCTATTGTGTTTTCAATCGACTTGCGACATGAGAACGCGAATCGAAACGCCGCCCACTTATTTGTGCGCGACCACGCGAACACAGTGATATTTGAAGAGACGCAGACAGAACGGTGAATGCAGACTTGAATTGTGTTTTCATGTCGCAAGTCGATTGAAAGCACAATAGGTATTATTGTTTTAAAAAATTTGTCATCTGGCGAGAGGCGCGAATTCAAAAAATAGGCTCCGCCCCCTCGCCGAAATTTTTCTGCAATGGCTGCACCTCCGTCAATTTCCGTTCACTGTTGTTCATTTTTTCCGCCAAACCTTTACAAAAAATACATATTCAAACTAATTTTGTCATTTTTTGGTAATTTGTTACTCCCGAAAAAGAAAAAAAACTTAATAATCATGAAAAGTTGTTTTTTTTTCTCTCGCTGGAATACAATTCTTTGGCATTCTTTTTCAGATTCTCCATTGTTTATTGTTCGCCTGTCTATCGATTAAAAAATGTGTGAGTTTTAATTTTTAATGTTTTTAAGTTTTTTTATAATAATACAATTTTGCAGATGACCGCAGACAATAGAAAACTTTGAAACAAATAAATAACGCATGAATTCGCGCACAAATTGATAGCAAAATGTTGGAAAATACGTTTAAATATGTATTTTTTGAAGGTTTGGTGGAAAAATTCCACGCAGACAATCGCGCGCGGCGCGATTGCAAACGGAGGTGCCGCAATTGCAGAAAAATTTCGAAGAGGGGGCGGAGCCTATTTTTTGAATTCGCGCCTCTCGCCAGGTGACAAATTTTTTAAAACAATAATAAAGGAAAACGTGCTCTATCGCATGTCATTTCTGCGTCTCCACGGTGCCAAAGCATTCTACCAAGTGCTAAACGCATGCAAAAATGAAGACGAGACGCAGAGACGCGAGAAATGACGCACGAAAAACCGTGGTTCAGGTGCAGTTCTATTAGAGTTTTGATGACAATTTTTTTGATTTTGTTTGTTGCAAATTGAGCCATTTGAAAAAAAATAGTGAAAAAAAATTCACAACAGTACACCCTATTTAAAGGCGCATGCCAAATTTTGTCTCGAAGAGAAGAGACGCAGACGACAAAGTACAGACGCAGACGACACAGTAGCATCAGTAGCGCGCGAAACACATACAAAAAGTAATTTTTACCCTATTTAAAAACCATTTAAACGAAAAACTGAACGAAAATCATTATAAAGCGGAAATCCGTCGTGTGTCCGCAAAAGATTTACTACCAGTGCCGAAAACGACCTTCCGACGTGTATGTACGGCTGTGTGTGTATGCTTTTGTCGGTCTAAGAATGAATCGAGAAAGAAATCGGAACACGGCAGTTGCATTGTATGGTAAATCGGACTAGTCGGAGCCCCCCGGGTAACAACACCACCCTAACATTCAAGTACCATAAAGCGAGGTGAGAGATAAAGAAAGAGAGAGAGAGAGAGGAACGAAACGATACATGGAGTGAATGAGAATGAGTGACGGAACGAAATGAATCGAAATGAAACGATACGAAATGAACGGACAAAAAACCGTTATTGTGAGGGACATGCGTGTATTTGTACAAACGAAAACGCCTAGGGCTGTTTTTACGAGTTTTTTTGTTGCTTTCCCACACTGAATTACGGGGTTTATAAACCCATGGCATGGTAAAGTGCAAAGAGATAAATATAAATTTTTTCCACGTTCTAGCTATTTGAGATAGATAGATAGATAGCTGTACAATTTGCCGAGAGCAGGTGCTCTGGCTCTAGGAGCAAAATAATTTGTTTTGACTGACTTCAGCGCTAATTTAATTTGGCTATTTGTGTGCGAGGAATTTCAAGCGAAGAAAAGAGAAACACAAGGAAGAAAAAAAAATTTTGACTGATTGTGGAGCCAGAAAAAAACAAAAAAAAAAGAAAGCAAAAGCAAAAGAAAAAGCAAAAGGCATCAAAAAAAGAAATGTTCTGCAGCTCTTCATAGCGAGCCGAACGGAACGGAACCGCCGTTCATCCGTTCGTTCCGTTTTTCTAGTACAACGTGAAGAATATGCGCGCAAAAACAATGTGAAGAGAACGAGATGGAGAAAGATGCGGACGACAGCTGGTTCGTCATCTTCTTCATCTCTTCTCTCACAGATCCATCCGGCCGCGACCGGAGACGTTTTTCGAGAGGGTCTCCGGCGTGCTCTCAATGAGCTGAGCACGTCGGCAATTATCGATTCGTTGTGATGTAAAGTGTAATAGTGGGGTGGAGGAAGAACGGCATTGGGAAAAGGAACATGTTATAATGATTGATGTTTTGAGCGTCACGTTACTCTTGATTTATTTTATTTCATTTTATAGTCGGTGAATGCATGATCAGCCGCGCTCTATTGACAAAATTCTGCGAAACCGTGCCGCACTTGCAAAATTGGCGCGAATTCAAATTTATTTATTTCATTGTTTACTAATCACGGTGTATAGGATTTGAAAAGTGGGCGGAGCCGAGCAAACGCGCCCACTGGATTTTTTCGCGCGAAATTCAAATTTTGACGCATTTTTTATGTTTTTCGGGAAAAAAAGCATAAATTCTTATTTTTTCCCACATGTGCTCCAACGGAATTATAGCTGAGGCCTTTAGAAATTTTTTAAGCCTAAGAACGTCGAATTTGGTTCAACCACCATTTCGAAATATTCGTTTTGAGTTTTTTGGTGTTTTTTCAGGATAAATCTTTACGAAAATTGAAGTTTGGGCAATTTTATGGTATTAAAAGATACAATACATACATTTTATAAAGAAAAACAGGTTTTACTGAAAGAAAAATGAAAAAATCAATTAAAAAAATTTGAGAGTCGCAAACTGTGCAAGCACCGAAAGTGCGCCATGCTAATTTGCTGGCGTGCCAGCAAATTAGGCTCCGCCCACATTTCAAATCCTGGACACCGTGTAATAAATTAAGTAATTCACATAATTTGTCATTTTTATTAACAAAAAATCACTTAAATTACAATTGGTTGCAAAATACTCACCAACATGTCGCAGTTGCGGCTCCTTAACAGCAGTATTCCCCTTTTGCGCGTTTGCTAAAATCAATAAATAATTTACAAAAAAATTAGTATCATTTTTTAAATTATAAAAAGGAAATAAATATGCAGCGAATAAATATTTAAAAAAATTGCCAAACCACTGATGGCAGCTCAAATTTGAATCTTCCCGCCGAAAAGACGCGCCGCGCCACACACTTGCAAATTCAAAAGTCCAGTGGAGCGGGGCGGATCATGCATTCATTGACTATATTTTATTTCAATTCTTCCTGTTTTGATTCGCTTGCTTTTGGAATAGCAGGTACAAAGCTATTGGTACTTTACCACTTTACAGCCAAGCGTGCTGGCTAGCTGGCTAGGTACAAATTGCTTTTCTTTTCTTTTGGTTCAATTCAAATCAAATGGCTGCGCTGCACTGCGCAGGAACGGAGATTGAAGTTTGACAGGATAAGTATGGTGTATTTACACACCAATAAGATTGGTGGAGCAGAAGAATCTGCGTGAAAAAACCCAAAAGCGAATACATATTTATTCAAGAAAAAGAAGAGGAGGAAGAAGAAGAAGAAGCAACAATAAAAAACCAAATTTCGAGGCGCTTTTATGGCCAGTAAACAGTCGCGTCGAGTCTCGTATTTGTGTTTGTTGCAAATCAAAGAGGTTTCAAGAAATCTGAATCTTCCTTGAAAAGTCATGAATGAAGGGTGTGATTAGCTGCACTTCCAAGGTTCCTGTTCTTAATGTCAAACTCCCAGAGGATCAAGAAATAGGTGAGGATTGCGGAGAAAAGCTGAAGAAAACGGATTTTTGTCGTGTTTTTCGACTAGTGGCTTACCGAGAGGAGAATCGAGCGATCCATGTAGAAATAGTTGCAAGCAGATAGAGTAAGTTTGGTAGAGTGGATTTGGAAGGTGAAAAAGGACATTTGGGCCTGAAAAAAGGATTGTATTGGTGGTTTTGTAAGTTGTTGCATGTATAGCGCGCTCCACCGACAAGACGGAGGGGGAGAAGTTAGACAGTTAGACAAAACGAGGCATTGGGAGCAAGGAGGATACGCAGACACTGATGGTTATTGGAGGACTAGCAGCCATTTACAAAGGCTAATAGCCATATACCATCGATATAGTATTACCAAGACAGTAAGATCTCTCTCCTCATGGAATGTCTCGTGATACATGCGGAAGGACGCGGCAACCAGACGATCTCCCTGCAAAAAACGGTATTTTTTTGTTTCGTTGTTTCAATTTAAAGCCAACATCTTCGTGAATCATAAAAGCCGGGATACTGAACAACAGAAGAACCAGGAAAGCATTAATGATCCAAATAACAATGGACAAAATTTCAGACCAGCAGATCTGAAAATCAATTATTATCTTCATGCTTTTTCCCCCCACCCACCGATTGCGAACTCATCACCACAAACATAAGAAAGCAGAATATTGGAATGCAAACTCCGTAAGAGTAGAACAGCACAAATGAGTAATAGTCTTCAATTACAGTTTTTCCATTGAAAATCATTTGATAGCTAATTTGAGAGTCGTGGATTTTTTTCAACGATGCTTCAGGTAACGGGCATTCTTCTTGATTTTTCGGGAGCATTTCATTGATGAGGTGCTTGATGGAACGTCGGATTACGGAGCAATGCTGATAAAAGAGAATAGCCACGGCGGTGATTGCAGCACGGGACACAAAAAGAGCATAGGAGTCGAGGAGAACGCAGAATATGGTCTCAGTGTTTAAATTTGGAGTTCCCAAAATGTACAAGATGTATCCCCATTTTGAAACTGCAATATTCTATTTTTGGATGTATATAAATGAAACATTTTTCGCATCATTCAGTGAGCTTACGTGCATAGGAAGCAGCCATAATTAGAGCAAGAACCGCGCTGAAAACCGCCAAGAAAGTGTTGATAATAAACTGACGACGCTCGGATTCTTTTGAACGGGCATTCAAAGAGAATTGGCACAGTATCTGAACAATTTTAATTTTTTTTTCTGGCCCCGTAAACATGCTAAGCTCACTTTCAAAGGCTTCAAGCGTCTCCCTCCAAGATTGTACAGCTGGCAAGATGCTAGAAGGCCGCTGAAAGAAAAAAAAAACATGTATAAAAGCTGTCATTTTGACCCCACCTAAACATTATCAATGCATTGCAAAGTGTGATGAGAGACCGTGGATTGGCGATAAATTCCACCAAACTTTCGCGGCTTCCATCGGGTCTGACGCCAATCTGATTAAACTTCCGGAAAGTGGTGAAAACCTGCAAACAATATAGAGAAACGTCTGATTGTGAGCGAAGAATGACACTTAATTTCCTCTGAGCGTCACTCACCAAAAGACAGAAGATGAACCAGCTGTAGATGCGGAACAGCCAAGAATTGTTTTGGCGAATAGATTGGTTTAGGCCGAGAATCAAAAGAAGGTAGTAGATTGGATAAAGAGTTCTATCGCAAATGGTGCATTTTTTGCGGCTCGAAAGGATTCTTGCAATCATGGTTTGCTTGGCTGAAAACTTTTGGTTTTGTGAGCCCATTATCGTGATCTTTTATCTCAAAGGCTGAAGCACCGGAGCGCAAAGTTCTAGGCTCCGTGGAAGGTTTCTCTATGTATAGATTTTCCAAAATTGGCGTTTTTTTTTTTGAGAAAGAGTGTGGACAATTAGAAGTAGTCTTTCATCTTCTTGGCGCGCTAATCTTGACTTTAATTGCGGATTATGTGGTCGAAATTTTATTCTTTATTCTAAAAGTCAAGAAATTGACGGAGGGGCTAGAAGTGAAGTTGCGTTTTTCTTTGGTTTCTGATGTCGAGTTATGGACATAATTACAATCAGATTGAAATGAAAAATCTAGAAGCTGAAACACCTGCTCTCCACTTTTTTCATATATTATGTTTTCAATCGATTTGCGAAAGAAAGAACGCGCAACTCCGCCCACTTATTTGTAGGCGACCACGCAAACACAGTGATATTTGAAGAGACGCAGACAGAACGGTGATTGCGGACTAATGTTTTCATGTCGCAAGTCGGTTGAAAACACAATAACACCTTCAAACGAAAAAATAAAATAAATTGAATTAAACTGAATAAAAGTGAGCATGCGTAGAGTAGAGTAGCTTTAATCAAAATGTTTTTTTTTCTAGAACTAGTGTTGTTTTGTTCTGCAACGCTTTTTGCCACATTTCGTGCGAGCTGTTTTTTTTTCTTCTGTTTCTAGAACTAATGCATTTTTTAGTTTTAAAGGGCAATGCAATGCCAATTCCAGAGAAGCTGAACTTGCCTTGAATTATTGATCCTTTGACAGTGTGTCGGAACGCCGAGAAATGACTGTTTCGAGTTAGCGTAGACATGACCGAGAATAACGGGACGGGTGGCAAAAACTTTGGAGTATGAGGGCTGAAAGATGTTGGACCTGCTGACGTTTCGTTGGTACCGCCCTCGCGCTCGCGTCCGCCTGCCAGTCAGCCAGGGAAATTCTAATTCTAATTCTAATTTTGAGTTTGATTTTGAGCTCAAAGTTCTTTTCTTTAAATCTAGGCTCCAAAATCAAATCTAGTTTGTGATTTAATTAAAATGTGCCTCAAACAAAGCAAGCATGAATTTTTGAATTTCTTACGGTAGATGTTTGCTAAGATGACAATTCGAGCGTATGATTTAATACGTCTTGTTTTTGCATCATGAAAATCAAAAATACAAATTATGCTACTATGCGCAACGAGATTAATTCAGAAAAAATAAAATACCTTGTTAATTTGAAATGCCTGAAAAAAAAACTAACTACCAGTATCTTTCAGCGGGCAAGAATTGTTTATTTGGGGCCGTTTGGCCATGTTAATCAAATTTTTCTGCGTATAATAATTTCCGGCGCAACTCATTTTTTGTTGTTTTGAGAAAACAAATATATCAAAAACAATTTTCATTGTAAAAAACATGTTTTGTTGCAAAAGTTGCAAAATTGCGTAATTGAGTTTGCTGACTTTACATATTTTAGAAAAATTTGTATTCTATCGGCAATTTTAAATTGCTTAATGATAATTAATTTTTTAATTATTTTTCACTAGTTTTCTAATGGACCTATTTTGAAAACAAAAAAGTTGCAACGCGGTGTTTCATGGCATCCCAGCCTTCCAAAATTTTTTCTGGTTGGCGCATTTCGCGTGCACTGGAACGCCATGGTCGTACGGCCGTGTACTCCACGTGGACAATGTGATTTGCGCAATAGCAGAATTTTTCCATTTTTATTTGATTTTTAAATATTTTTCACAAATTTTTAGGCATAACTATTCTGAAAATGAATAAAAATTGATAATTTATTAATTTCTATCTTTTTATTATGTGATTGCTCAATATTTTATCGTAGAAATCGTAGATGTTTTTCAAACCCCTAAGGCTCGGCCATTTCTGAATTTTTGTTGACGTCCAAGTGCTCGAAATGTTCGCAAGAAACTCCTCTATCGGCAAATGATATTCATTTTTCAAAAATATAATTATTCGAGTGAAATAATGCAAAAAACTGATTTTTCAGTATCAAATTACATTCGCCGCTGGCGAGTGATGCAAGCGCGCACCACTGCGAAATTGCTGGCGCATTGGAAGGAGGCACGGCTCCCCCTCCTTCCAATGCGCCAGCAATTTCGCAGTGGTGCGCGCTTGCATCATTCGCCAGCGGCGAATGAAATTTTGTACTGAAAAATCAGTTTTTTTTCATTATTTCACTCGAATAATTATATTTTTGAAAAACGAATATCATTGGCCGATAGAGGAGTTTCTTGCGAACATTTCGAGCACTTGGACGTCAACAAAAATTCAGAAATGGCCGAGCCTTAGGGGTTTGAAAAACATATTTTAAGAAAATTGGCGGCAGTCAGACGGGAAGAATTTCAGCTCGAAATTTTTGTGAAAATAGATAGAATTCACATGGATTTTGCAAAACAACAATTATTTACCTCTTTCTCGAAATTCAGGCCTAATAATTTGACAAAATCTTAATGAAACTTACCCTTACCAAAAAATCGATATTTAAGCCACTACTGAATTATAAGGCACCCATGATTTTTGCCCAGCTTTCCGATCGTTTTTTTTCCAAAGTTTTCCACACCATTGTCTGTTATATGTAATTTTACAAAATATTTCAGTCTCAGTAAGCGTTTTTTCCTTGTTCAGAATGAAATTTCCGAGATTAACTTCTATGTTCCACGGCAGATTTTATTTAATTCTAAATTACATTAATTGCAACATAACGAAATAATTGAAATATTTCAATTTGTGGCTAAAAGTCTTCCAAGTGAGCGGCCTGCTCTTCGCCTGCTCGAACGGTGATGTAATCTTCGTCGATGTTCTAGAGTCTTCCAAGATCCAGTTTCCGGCCTTTGGTGATCTTCAAATTGCGGTCGCAGCCTTCCTCAAGTTTTTCTCGTTGTCCTTGCCGATGAAGTCTGGATTGAGCCGGATGCACACCTTGTGGAGCTGGATGTTCGAAACCTGAAAAAATATAATTTTTCATCGACAAAATTTTCTCACAATTTCTTACCGCTTTCTTGATTGAATTCGATTAGGGAGTGCCATTTTTGACGATTGATCTCAATTTGTGGTGGTTAATTATATAGCACAACACGGAATATTCCAATGTATCACGAGATTGTCGGACATCTGCAATTTCTACGATAAAATATTGAGCAATCACATAATAGAAAGATAGAAATTAATAAATTATCAATTTTTATTCATTTTCAGACCTAAAAATTTGTAAAAAAATATGGAAAATCAAATAAAAATGGAAAAAAATTCTGCTAAATTGCGCAAATCACATTGTCCACGTGGAGTACACGGCCGTACGGCCATGGCGTGGCCAGTGCACGAGAAATGCGCCAACTAGAAAAAATTTTGGAAGGCTGGGGTGCCGTGGGAGGGGGAGCCGTGTGTTTGCGTACTTTTCAGATTCAAACGAAATTGGGAACAAATCTCTTCATTCCCCATGCTATTTCTCTCATTGCCGTTTGAATTTAAAAAGTACGCAAACACCGCGTTGCAACTTTTTTGTTTTCACAATATTCACAAAACCGGAGAAAAAATAAAAAAAACGGAAAAAAATAGCGGGAAAAATCGGAGAATGCTCCAATTAATTTGAAATTTTGGGAAATATTGGGAAAAATTCTCCTGTACACGCTCAAAAAATTTGGGACCAAAATATCGATTTTTTCTGAAAATTTTTAAAATCGATATTTTGGTCCAAATTTTTTTGAGCGTGTACAGGAAAATTTTTTTTGTAATATTTCCCAAAATTTCAGGTCAATCGGAGCATTCTCCGATGTACTTCCGGTTTTGTGAATAGGTCCATAAGCGTTTTGCGTCAGCCCGCACACTGACGCACGCAACATAACTTTTAAAAAAGTTTTCCCCAGGTTAATACATATTTATTTAATATCAAAGAGTTAATTATCATTATCACGAGCTCATAAAATCCCAAACAATTTAGTAAAAATCAGCGAATACAATAACAAAAACGCAACCACAAGAATCATCTCCCATCTAGACTTTTTTGGTGAGAAAAATAGTTGCTGGCTGCGAGTTTCGGCGCTCGTCGACTTTTAATGGAGCAATGAAGCTTCCAGATGAAGAGGAGACTTCCGAGCCATTCGCTTTTTGAGCATAGTACAAGGCGTCTGAAAATTTCAATTTTTCTAGCATTGATTTCTTTTTCACTAACTAAGAGTTTCAATGCTCTTGGTCTTCTCCAGCACTTCGTAATTATGATTATGATTAACTACTGGTGCTTTTGGCTCAATTGGGACTATTGGAGCCTTCTTTTTGGAGCTTGCAATTGTATTTGAAGAAACCACAGTGCTTGATGATTTCTGAGAAGCTGATTTCTCGGATTTAGGATGAGCAGAAGAGGCGTAGCTAGCTTCACTTGGTGATTTTGGTGGTGGAGAGCGAGCAGTTGGGTAGACCAGGTTAGCCTTGATGTGAGAGCTTCGAGAAGACGATCGGGAAACGCTGGAACAAGAACGACTTTTGGCCATTTAATCGTTGGAAAATATAGCCCATACATGTTTCTTCCAGCTGCTGAATGCGGTCTCGACGCAGTCACAGAACCTGGTTGAGAACTATGCGTTAAAAGATGCAACAAATGATCCACTTGAAGTTGAATGCCATGCTGATTACGGAGGTACCCATCAAGCTGAAAATCACTTTGAAAACTTCCAGTTACCGTATCACCAACTTTATCCTCCAAATGAATGTAGTTTCCATCGCTCAATTGCCTTATATTCCCAATTTTCTCTTCCAAGTCACGACGCGTTTCATTGATGACTTTCTGCAGTTCAGGACTTGCATTGTTCGAAATTTGGGCAAGAAAACTTGCCAAAAGCTCGTCAATGTCCTCTCCAGCCATATTGTTGGCGGTTAGTTTGGAAGCAAGGTCTTCTTGCACGAGAGCCAATTCGTGGATCTTTTTTGTCAATGCTAGAATTTGTTCTTGAAATGGAGCGAGTGAATGTGATTTTCCCTGAAAAGGAGAGTGTTTTGGTGTATTGAAGGCAAGTGTTTTGTTTACAGTCAACTCAGACTCCAACTTTTCAAGTCGCTCGCAAATGTCCTTGTACTGACGTGTTTGCTGCTGACGCTCGTTGTCAACAACTTCATAGCGCTCTTCCGGGATTCTTTGAATCTTAATAAAAAAACATCGAAATTCAGTTCGATTGCGACGTTCCGATGTTCCGCAAGTCGTTGCGAGACCTGCGGGACATCGGAACACATAATAATTAATTGTAAGTTTACCCACGGTGTCCAGGGGAGCCTAATTTGCTGGCGCGTCAGCAAATTAGTATGGCGCACTTTCGGTGCTTGCGCATTTTTCGATTCTCGCATTTTTCTTTCAGTAAAACCTGTTTTTCTTTGTAAAATGTATGTATTGTATCTTTTAATACCATAAAATTGCCCAAACTTCGATTTTCGTAAAGATTTATCCTGCAAAAACACCAAAAAACTCAAAACAATTATTCCGAAATGGTAGCTGAACCAAATTCGACGTTCTAAGGCTTAAAAAATTTCTAAAGAGCACATTTGGGAAAAATTAAGAATTTATGTTTTATTTCCCGAAAAAAATGCCTCAAAATTTGAATTTCGCGCTAAAAAATCCAGTGGCGCGCGTTTGCTCGGGAACCCCATAAAAGTTACCTTATTGTAATGAGCAGCTGGAGGATGAGGAGGAGGAGGTGTGGAAGGAGTGCGAAGAATTTCCAAAATGTTCTCCAATTTTTTATTGATCTTTGAGAGTTGGTGCTAAAACGAAAACTGTAGCACAATCACATGTTCATAGTTTTTTTTTTTAATTTGTTTTTATTTTATTCTACAAACCTCATATTCAGTATCCGACGGATAATTGTGATTAACCACTACATTACGTGTCGAACGCTCCGGCTCAGCTCTCCTGGGTGGTGAAACGTAAGCCATTGGGTTTCTAATAATGTTATCAAATCGGTCATTGTGCTGAAAGCATTATTGAAAGTGTGAAAAAACTATGAGAAAACCCACATCATCAATAAAGCTTCTCCGGTAGATAATCTCTTTCTTGGTGACCAATGGCGGGTGACGGGACATTTTTGGCAGGGAAAAAACCAAGAATGAATATGAAATGTTGCAACCAACAAAAAAACCTGGCTGAATGTTTTGTTTTATCGTGTTGTTTTATCGTCCTTCTTCCTTTTCCCTATATTTTTGAATCCGCCTCCAAATAGATCGTGGGAATCATTTCGTATGATGTATATATTTCCGGAAGAATTAGTAAACAAAAAAAAGCATAAAATGTTTATTTGTATATTATGTACGTATGTATGTATGTATTCATATAGTGAAAGGTGTACAATTTGTAGAATTGAATGGTAAGCGCAATAAATGTGAGTCCAAAGCTTCAGGCAGAATTTTTTTGTGAAAGGGTGGGTAAAACAGGGTAAATTATTGTAAATTATTAATAAGATTTACGCAGAATCTGGATCGAGCGGTATTCACGTTGAGACGAGTTTGGAGAGTCACCGTTCGAGTTGCGAAGGATTCCAGTTGTGGTGCTCACTGGAGACTCTACTCGGTAGCCTAAAAGCTTTGCAATTTGATGGCTCTGCTCCCTTTTTAGACATTTTTACCTCCATTCCGGCTCTCTGAGCGATGAGATTGAGATTGAGCGCGAGAGCTGGATCGTTCTTCGTGATGGTGTGATCCGTTGGTAGCTCCATTATACGCGCCTGAAATGTACATTTTATTGGAACAAAAATCAGTTACTAGTAAATAATTCAAATTATTTATCAGCGCACACTACAGTGTTAATGTGTTGATTTTGTTGTTTGTTAAAAGGAGATTTAGACCAATTTGATTTGATTTGATTTGGGAGGGGGGAGAAGTGTACACAATTTAACGCAAAATGTGTGAAAAGTTAGTGCGTAAAACGACGCAAAATGAATGACCTTGCTCGAAATTGTTTCGAATCGTTTCAAACGCCTTTCGACCCGGCGACCGTTGTTCCGGTGTTACTGACAACTCTGAAGGTAATTAGAGGGTCTACAGAGAAAGAAAAGAGACTACGGGCTATAACGTGTACAAGCTGGGAAAAAAAAAACGTTTAATGTAAGACCTACCACTGGTGGTGCCACGTGAAGCGATTGGGCTGTAGGTGCGAGTATCATTACGAGTTGTGTTCACGTCATGGGGGGAAAGACGATTGCGGGAGTCACTACGGTGGTAGCTGAAAGTTTACGCAATAATTAAATGCATACATGCGGAAATAGCTGTTTTCAATGACGCGTAATATTTTCAGTACGGAGCGCTGCAAACGCGCTCCCTTCGCACCGTGGTGGACGCGGCCACGTTGGCGACGAGAGAGTGCAGAAAATTGAGAGAGCCGTGGCCGATGTTTTGCTCTGATTTCTCTAAACCTCTCTTCAAATGCATGCGAAATTTATTTGTTCGATTGGAGCGAGTTATCAGCGTTTTATACCGAGTATATCTAATGTCAATTGGGCCAAACTTAGGTAATTGCTTACAGTCACTTTCGGCTTTCGGACGTTTCGAAAGTGGACTTTTCGAAGGGTTTTTCTGGATTTTGTCGACGCGGCGTTTCACACAATCATTTAAAAAAGCTGTTTAAGGACTCAAACACCGCGACGACAAAATCCCGAAAAACCTTCGAAAAGTCCACTTTCGAAACTTCTACTTTCGAAACGTCCGAGAGTCCCATTTTCCACGGCTAATAGCTGCCAAATCTCACCTGTAGGAATGCGAAGAATAAACATCTCTCGATCCAGGGCTATCATTCAAACGAGAAGCACTTCTGCTTGAAGCGCTTCTTCCGTCCTGCTCAGTCTGCACATGAATTGGAGAGCTTGGTCCTCTCTGAGAGCGAAGAGTTCCGCTATCAAACCTAGGAGAATTGCGACCAGCACCCTCGATTGGAATCAAACGCTCACGGCCTTGAATCGCCGTGTTGTTGAACTTGCTAGCCTCCACTTGAAGACGTCCCTTAGCGTCAATGCTGCTCTGAATAGAGTTGAAGTCGACATCTCTTGGCAGTTGGTACTTTCTAATAAAGTACATCTTGGTGAAGTTATCCTTGTCACGAATATCTTCATGTCTTCCCTCAATCATCAGAGTATCTTCAAGAGTTTTTACTTGGATTTCCTCCGGACGGAACTGGTAGCAATCCATGTCCACCGCAAACTTTCGCTCATCGTTCACAACATTGGAGTTCACATCAATTCCCTCCTTGAAAATCGGCTCAGCCCATCTTGGGTACAAATCCATCCAGAATGAATCGGTACGCCAGTTACGGTCCATGCGGTCGAGTTGCGTGGAGAACTGAAATCAATTTAATAGCCTTTAATTTTTTTCAAATATTACTCTTGGCATGACAGCATCCATACGGGGCCAGTCAGTCGGCCAATCCTTCCACCAGCTGTCCACGTCACGGGAGAACTGAAAACAAGACATGAGTCAATTTTATTGTTTTTCGATTCGATTGATCGTCAATGACGAAGCTGAATTTTTTGTTGTTGTTTAAAAATATTTATTCAGCAGCCTGGGGGGAACGGAAGGGGAGAAATGAACGTGCGGGGTAGTATGCAAAGTTGAGTATGCCTGTCAAATAGGCCGACGTATGAACATACGACCGGATTTGAACAGTAACTGTGGTGTGTTGTTCTGTGCTGTGCTGTGCAAAATTGGAAGCGAAATAGGAACCGAAATAGAAATCGAAATCGAAATCGCAATTCCGAATAGAAGAAGAATAGAGAACCGAGGGGGGTTAGGTCGCGGATGAATAGCCCGACCGATGCCTTCAGTCTTTTCCTACCCATTTCACGGCGGAGACTCACTAATAAGCGAACGGACGAAAGAGTGAGTGAGTGAGTGAGTGAACGAAAAAGGGAGAAACTGACCCGACTGAAGAAGTCTCTCGGCTTTGGCCAATCCATTGGCCAGTCGCGGAAATCGTCGAGCCAAAGATCGTTCTCTTTCCAGAAGTTGTCACGGCGGGCGAAATCGGCGTGGCGCGTCGCAAGAGTCATTACGTTGCGTTTACGTTTACGGGGGTCTGCAAAAAAAAAAAAGACAATTTGATTTGAATTGTATGAAATTGAATTGAAAGTCATTGATGACAGTAATCCGATTATGGTGTCGTTTAAACTAAAATTGCGAGGGCAAGGGGAAGAAAAAAAAAGAGAAAGAAAATAAATAGTCGATACCAAATCTGGAAACGGCCAAAAAATAAAACGAAAGAAAGTTTTGGGCGTGGTCTTCCAGCCACATTTTCGGTAAATAGCACGTGAACCGAGTTAGAAAGAAAGGCAAAGGGGATGGTGAAAGGCATGGCAATGTTGACTGTGTTTCTCTGTCAACACTGCTATTTTAGGGACGATGCAACGATCGTGGAATTTGAAATTTTGGACAATCAAAGATGACGGGGCAAGGCAGCCATTTCATTCTTATTTTCTTGCCTGGCTTGCCGGAAATGAATAGAGAATTACTTAGTATGTAATTAGTTAAAAAGTGAATGTCATGGGGAGGATAATGCGGAATGCAAAAGGCGAAATGTAAAAGGCAAAAGGTGGAAAGAAAAATTCAAAATACAAAAAAAAGAAGGAAAAACCAAGAAAGCCAGGAAACACTTTGCACAGCTGTCTGTGCGTTTGAGCCCCTATTATATACCCATTTCAAATAGTGGCATGGGCGTTGGTCGGTCAAAGTTACCCCATTTCAGGTGAGTCACGACCAATTGAGATAGGACGCAGTTCCATTTTCCGCCTCTTTTTCTCTCTCTCTCTCTCTCTTATGATCAATGTGATATTTAATCAGTGAAAAACGACGACGACTACGCCCTTCTTCTTCTCCTTCTTCCAGAAGGAACACGAAAAAAAAGTATTTCGAAACCGGCTTTCTAGAAATCATATTTCACTGGATTCCTTTTTAAAAAAATGGAAATTTTTAGAAAAAAAATTAATGGTGACACACCTCCCAACAATGGAACTGTTTCGCAAACAGTAACAATGACGTTTGGAATCAATTGAATTGTTCCGAGAACGGGCAAAGAATTTTATTTATTTCACTTCATTTAATCGGTGAATATTGGAAAAAAGAACGGCATTTGTGAATATCAAACCAGCCAAAAAAAAAGGAAATAAAAAAGAACGTACAGGAATTTCAGTCCGTGGGGACCTTTTTGGCTATTAGCCAAATTCTGTTAGCTAATAGCTGTTTTCGCTGGCTTAGATCTGCTTGAGCGGTGATTCCGGCAAAATCGTGTCGGTCGCCAATAGCCACAAAGCTGCTAATTTGCGAAAAGCATGTGCCATTTACCGCCAAACCTGCGCCAACCCTCGGATAGGTTCCAACTAGGCGCCAGTCACGGCATGCTGGACCCTACGAAAGTGCAAACGCGCCCTGGCGCACTTTTGCGTTTTTCTCTGCGCCTCCATATATTTCTCTTGGAGTATTGCCAAAAAATCTTTGGCGCCTTGTCAAATATGTTTTTTTTGGCTAAATATAATGTTGTTCGCATTTTTAGTCCCAATTTTCGTATTTTGTTTTTTTAGAATTTAAATTAAATGAGCATTGACTGTTTTTATTTACGAAAAAAACCGACTTAAAATTAATTTTCCAACAAAAAAATGTATCGGATTAATCTCAAAAACAACAATTTCAAAAACATAATTTTTTTTAATGAGAAACAAAAAATAATAATAAATGAGCAAAAAAAAAAACAAAGAAAAGTAAAAAATAAAAAATAAAATCTCGTAAATCGACACAGGTCTCTGCGGAGGACACGCAGGGACGCGAGAGTAGAGTAGCGCGCGAAAATTCGCTTTTGAAAAATAATTCAAAAACGTAGCTTCCAACACGCCGTGCCAGTAATGACTAATAGCCAGAAACCTGTCATTATCCGCAAAAACTTTGACATTTACCGCTGAACTTGCACCAATACGCCATTAATGGATATCTGCTATATTCAATCGTTAACACCCTGTTCAAAGGGATAATAGCCATATAGGTGCCATACCTGCGCCAAATTTTTCTGAGAATTTTCAGATCGTGTTTTATTGGTCCAGAACAGCAAAAAGTTCTTCACGGAACAAAAAAAACAGAAATTTAAAAAAAATGTTTTTTTGCCACAAAATTGGATAAAATAATTTTTATTTGTAGTCCATTTATGCAAAAACTTTAAAAAAAATAGCAAAAAAAATTTAGAAAAATGGTAAAAAACAGCAAGTCGTTTAAAAAAGCAGTTTGAATTTCCCGCCACCTCGTGTACTCCTTTTGGACTTCGATTCAATTTTTTTTTTGTACAATTAAAATACCAAAAAATAAATTTAAAAATATATTTTTTGTTTTACCGTAATTTTGAATTAACCCGTATTCATTTATGCAAAAATTTAAAAAAAAAATGCAAAAAAAAATCCAGAAAAACGGTAAAAACAGCAAGTAGTTAAAAACCGTTTGAATTTGCCGCCACCTGGTGTACTCCTTTTGGACTTTGTTTCAAATTTTTTTTTGTACAATTAAAATACCCAAAAATAAATATAAAAATATAATTTTTGTTTTACCGTAATTTTGAATTAACCCGTATTCATTTATGCAAAGGCCGCCACCTCGTGTACTCCTTTTGGACTTCAATTCAATTTTCTTCAATATTTTTTGTTGTACCTTGCTCAATTGTATGACACTTTTCCTATATTTTTAATCATTCAAACTCGCCCACTCCCACTTGACTTTTTTTGTGGAAATAATCACTTCCAGTTTTAGAAACAGCGAGAAAAGAAAAGCGTGTCTAATCCACTTGACGCCTTGCGCGTTTCGTTTGCGTACAAACTGAACTTACACATTGTACATAATTGAAATCAAACCGAATTTGCCAATGTTTGAGCGCGGTTTGCATTTCCGCCAATTTACTATTTGCTTGTGCGTGAGTAAAATAAGTAAAATACACATTTATGGGGTGGAAAAATCAACCAACCAACCAACTCAGAAAAAAACCTTGAAGTTGGCTCTGTGGGTGGTATGAGCGGCATTACAAAGTTATTAATATTATTATTAGAGGGATTTGAAAGATGGATGTTGGGTGTCACGCTCTGAAACGATGAGGCTGGCTGCATCCTTGATTGGCCAATCAACATTGATATCTTCATCGAATGGATTTATTCCTGAAATTTGAAATTATTTAAATTTAAATAAAAGGGAATTCTTTTATTTTAAGCGTTCTACCTACCATATTCAGTTTTCGGATCATAGACCGCTGAGCACTTGTAGGTCACGTGAGCTCCTTCCTTGCTCAGAACCTGGAATCCGTGAAGGAAGCCAGCTGGGATCCAGAAAGCGTGCTTGTTGTTGCCGTTTAAAATCACTCCGTGCCACTTTCCATACGTTGGACTGTCCTTGCGAATGTCAACTGCTACGTCGAAAATTTCGCCGCTTACCTGAAAAATGGAAAATTAAAATTTAAAAAAAGTTAAATTAACTACTTACCACAGTAACTAATTTCCCCATATGTGGTTGCGTGTGAAGGCCACGAAGAACGCCATATTGAGAGAATGAGTGGTTATCCTGCTGCAAATTCTCCGTGTATCCAATCTTCTCAGCCCACTCGGTCTTGTTGTAACTCTCCGAAAAGAATCCACGCTCGTCGGGGAATACCTGACAAATAATTGTTATAATTAAAAAAAAATAATAATAAATAACCTTTGGCTTAATAACAAGAAGATCCGGAATTGCTGGAACCACCTCCTTTTCCAGCTGGTAGCGTTTTTCTGGAGTAGGAACCGACATTCTGTACGGGACGAATGGAGAATAGTGTCCAGAGGTTTGACATTGGCCATATCGTGTCCTAGAAATCTCTCCCGCGGCAGCAATGAATCCAGTTTCTGACCAGGAGACTGAAGATCCCGTACAAAGATATGGATTTGTGGTCTGCCCGGCTATTCAATCAATCAATCAATCACATTATGTAGTTGACCTGGTCCAGAAATGAAAAAAAAACAACAAAAAAGTCCCAAAAATTGAAAATATTAGAAAAAAATGTAGTCGTAGATGTGACTATATTCTTGTTTCGTACAAAAATACGTATTTTTGCATGCTGTCTCTCATTTTTGGGCGTTTTTGTGTGTTGTCTTATCACTAATTTGTATTCGATTTTGGTGTTGTGTTGATGTAGAACATAAGACGAACACGAATGGAAAACATTCATTAAACGTTTGTGTGTTAGTTTTTTATCGATCAGACTTTTTCCCTCGAGTTATACTCGATAGCTGCAAATTCGTTCCAATCGCACAGTGAATTGCGCATGCATTTTGAGTGAGAATCAGAGAAAAAAGCGCGTAAAATCGGCCACGCTCTCTCAATTTTCTGCACTCTCTCGTCGACAACGTGGCATAGTGCGAATGGAGCGAATTTGCAGCGTTCCGTGTTGAGAATAGCTGTTCCTTGTCTCGCCCTGGGGTATGAGGAGGGAGTGAGTAAACGCGTCCGGACGCACACACGCAACGCATTCAAATGAGGCCCAAAAAATAAAAAGCGCGCGAAAAATTTCGCATTATCGGAGAGAAAAACCAACGCGCGCGAAATAATTTTGAACAGAGTTTCGTAATTTTCACGATTTTGCTTTGGTTTTTCTTTCCGATAATGTGAAATTATTCGCGCGCCTTTTTTATTTTTTTGGTCTCATTTGTATGCGTTGCGTGTGTGCGTCCGGGCGCGTTTACTCACTCTCTTTTTATACCCCAATGGTCTCGCAGCGAAACACTGCACGGTGCTTGTCACAGATTTAGCTGCGAAACCTGCAGATTATCGGAGCGTCGTAACTAAATATTGCTCGTAAACACATAATATTGTGAAAACAAAAAAATTGCAACGCGGTGTTTGCGTACTTTTGAAATTCAAACGGCAATGAAAGAAATAGCATGGCAAATGTCGCGGAATAAATTAGCTAATAATTATTCCACGACTCTTTTCAACTAATTATAGTCTATCACCTATTTTTACAACACAAAACAATAATAAATACTCACCAAATCACCAAATCGAGACAGTTAGAGTAAAATACAGTACAAAATACAATAATCAATAAAAACCCTCTCGCTGTCTCGCGCACTCTCTCGTCGCTCCTGCGGCGGCCGGCGGCCGCTCCTACAGCGTCGCGGCCACGTCCGCGCCTGCTGTAGCAGCCGCGCCCTGCTGGACTTTGAGAATGTACCGCGCCCGCGAAAGCGGTCCTAAAATAATTAACGTGTCGACTCGACATGGCCCCAGGCCAGTCGTCGTCTCGAAACACGGTACCGATAGGTCGCAAGACCACAATACTATAGGCTTCCGAGCCACAATATTTAACCGTTGTTTCAGGAATGTTCTTTTAATTTTCCCTCATTCCTCGCGACAATCCCTTTCCGCTTCTACGAGCTCAACTACATCTTCGATGCTTGGATACTCGGACGCTGGCTCTTCTTCTACATTCTACACCTTTTTTTCCTTTTATACTTTTTGCCACTCCAATTGTATTTATTACAAGCTCGTCTAAATTGTCAATATACCAGAGATACCCCACGTGCTACATGCCAAGTTGTAGCACACCACACGGGGTGGAAAAGGTTTTTGTCAAGAGTTTCCTTTTCCCCAATAAATGGTTCTCTGCGAGCACACCGTGTTTTTTCAACATCCTATCGCACTAATTAAGGCGTGAATAGGGGAGTCTCCATCCTCCCTCTACTATTCCGCACATGGTGCATCAACCGGGTGCAAAATCGATTTTTTTGCTATAACTCCGACACAAAACCAATACAAATCTCACCAAATCCACACAATACTGCTGAGGCGCGCTGCTGAATGGAATGTGGCTGCTGGCACTGTTCGTGAAGGCTCGGTTGGCTGATTTGGTGCCGTGAAGACGACTCTTGGCGGATCGGTTGGCTGATTTGGCGTCGTGGTGACTCGGTTGGCTGGGTTCGACGTCGTGGAGCGGATTCGTGGAAGATCGGCTGGCTGGTTTGGCGTCGTGGCGACTCGGTTGGCTGGTTTGGCAACGTGGAGCGGATTCGTGGCGGCTCGGTTGGCGTCGTGGAACGGTTGTTGGCGGCTCGGCACATCTGGTTCGGCGTCATGAGGCAGCTTCTTGGCGGTATGTGGCGGCTGATTTGGACAATACTATAATTTTCGAGGCAAATTAGCAAATTAATCGATATTGCGAACCTAAGATGGAACAATACACGCGATAGGACTCAAGATTCGAGACGACACCCAAAATCAATACTAAGTGCTAAACAATCCAAAATTTTGCCGGCGCAACCCCTTTATCAAGGGAAAGTGGCAGGCGCCAGCGAAATAAACAATTTGCAATACAATAGCCAGCGGGGCACAAAAATTCAAAACAACCCCGCATCTAAAAAATCAGCACTGAATTTTTTTTCACGTGCTGAAAATTCCCATTTCAACTCCTTTTGCGGCCGTATCGCCAGTCGGGCTGGTAGAGAGTGGCAGGCGGACGCGAAAGACGCGATAAATTTTTGAAATTTCAAAAATATAATGCGAGACAATAACCCGATTGACGAGTAGTGATCTAAAACCAAAAAACAAAACAAACTAGAAACAAAGAGAAATCCAGACTCACGTCAAAAATATGTGTCGGGATGGTACCAATAAACCAAAAGAGCCGACAACAACCAAGAAGGCAACAAAACGTCAAGATTAGAGCCAAAAATACAGATTGCTGATCAACCATCAGCGTGCCCTTTTCCGGTTACCACCAGAACTACAATAAATATTGTTCTTCTAACGATACATTATTTTTCAGGTCCAAACATTTCAATGAGAAACAACCAATATTCAATAGAACGTTTTTTTTTCAACAACTAATACAACGAGAAATAAACGAAATAAATTCTTTATTCGATACAAAACAATAGTTGTAGAGTTCACTACTCGATCAATAAAAATCTAAATGGTTTAACAAAAACCACACCACTGAACCACTGAACCACGAAAACAACTTTCAACGACAAAAAGCCACAAATCTGACAAATAGTCGACAAAACAATTGCAAAGACAATTGCACAACAAAAACGATAGTGGCAAAACGAAACAAAAAAGTTTTTTTTTCATACTAAACACTTAAGGGAGGACATTCGCAGCCTTTAAAAACTACCCTACCATACTAAACACTATAAGGGAGGACATTCGCAGCCTTTAAAAACTACCCTACCATACTAAACACTATAAGGGAGGACAATCGCAGCCTTTAAAAATTACCCTACTATACTAAACACTATAAGGGAGGACAATCGCAGCCTTTAAACACTACCCTACCAAACTAAACACTGAGGGAGGACAATCGCAGCCTTTAAAAATTACCCTAACTGAGCTCAAAAACCGGAACTTAACAAAAATAAAGATTTCAGTGCACGGAATCTTACAAACCCACAACAACCAAACAATAGAGAGAAACTATGACAAAACAATCACGGTAGAACAAAACTATTCTCAGAATTGAGCAAAAATCGTTATCTGCATGAGAAAACGGACTAAAACAAAACTTCGACTAAAATTCTCAAGGCTCAGAGCACAGACAGGCAATTTTGCATAAGCCCTGTTAAGTGCTGTCTGAACGAGATACTTTACAAGCGAAATTTTTTTTTTGTCTTCGGTGACACCAAGGCCAGGTGATCACAAACATCTCTATCCATTATTCTATACTCGTGAAATTCTCTCAAAACTACTGTACAAAAAGACGAAACGTAGCCGTCCCATTTCAGGTCAACCACATCTAGTAAATTGAAACGGTCAGTGAACCGCTGACAAGCAATCCGAAGCAATAATGAACAACAACGAAAAACTATACCAAAAGAGATAAGCACAAAAAATGATTAGACACATCAAAATCAAAAACAATACTGATGAATTTGAATTTTAACATACAAAAAATCGATAACAAGATCAGAAAAATCCGATATGCTTACAACGTAGTGACAAAACAAAAACTTTAAGAAATCTATACTTCTACCTAAATCATAGTCCACAACATGAGGATGAACCTCACTGGACACTTAATAAATACAGTATCCTACCTTTCAATAGTGAAACTGTACAATAAAATGCAGGTTTGTTTCAGACTATACAAGTGAAACTGTTCATATTCCGCAATATATCTAAGAAGCACGTTGCAACAACTTTGCAACCACGATTTTAATTTAACAACAAAATCAATAATGAAAGTGATAATACTGAAAAATCCAAAACTAAACCTAAATCAACAATGATATCTATTCCAATAACATATCAGAGCACGCTTTCGCAACATTATTTACCAAAATAGTTATAAGATCCCTTTATTGAGTTTCACAATACAACAACAAAACTCAGAAAATTTTTTTAACAGTCTCCAAATCACGGGAGAAAAACGATATTGCTAAAACAAAATAATTTCAAACCAATATTCCACCAATGTCAAACTGATCAAACCTCATCAGAAATTGTCCCACGAGGGTCAACAAAAAATTTCAAACAATAAACTTTGGAAATATGATCCACTATTTCTAGAACTACCGCGAACGGAATGGCCAATTCGGCTACAAGGTACCATTAGCTACTCAAAGGAGTCATCAGAACTCATCAAAAAAGAAGTAGAATGGCAGAAACAAGGAAAACCAAAAGCATTAAAGAAAGCGACCGTGCAAACAGTATCGCCCATAGATCAAGACCCTAAATCCATTGTACGATACCAAACCGTCAGGTCATTCGACAAACTGACAACCACTATGGAAATGGTTTAACGATAACGAATTTCCAGACAAAAAGTGTAACAAGCTCACTATCATTAAACTACAGTTGATAGAAAAATCCGAAAAACAAAAAATTAATAAACAAAATAAACAAAAGAAAACCAGATCAAAACAAAGAAAAGTGATTCGAGAATATACAATATCAAATCACTATCAAAACCGAAAGATACGAGAAAGCTTTCCACCAAAAAGTTTAAAGTTTTTCAAACTAGACTACCTTCTGAAAGCAAATATCCAACATATCTGGTAAAAAACCATACACTCGCCGATTTATTTGCACGCGACGTCCACAAGGAAACGCCCATCTGGCACCTAAACACATAACTGGCACAGTCTTTCAAAAATACTGAACTCCAAAATTAGGTACAGTAATCAGAAAAATGACGCAACAAGGCGATAGGTTCTAAAAAGCCAACAGGACACCCGTTCAAATATCTAAATTTCAAACTACTTCCGATATGTAGAAATATTCCAGCACCACGATTTTCTCATGTCGTTCTATACTATTTCGGGTCGATACTTTACACGAACGTTAGAGGCAAATTAGTCTCAGAAAACTCAACAATAACGTACCTAAAAGCTATGAAACAATATTTCGGCAGACGACGAGTATCCAAAAAAATTATTTGTGTCAATGCGCCAGAATTCAAATTGAGCAAATACTTATTGATGTTGATGCAATTGTCAACAGCCGGCCAATAACTAAATATTCAACAAATCCAGAAGACTCAATAGCGCTAAGACCGGTAGAATTTCTCATATCTAACGTAAGCTTAACCATACCAGACAATAGTAATTCTATACAAGAAATGACTACAGAAGGTCAGACAGAAAATCTTACAAAAGAATATCAAAACGGGCTCAACAAACTATTCTAAAAACATTGGAATAATTGGAATACACAGTATTCACGGTATTTCCAGTAATCCAAAACAAAAGCGACATAACCACTGTACATACTGTACACATCAATAAAGCCAAAAAAGGAAAATTCTAGAGCAATCCGCAGATAGAAAAAATCAGGTTGGTTTACGTTAAATGCGGAAAGAAAGAACTATAACTATCAATACGACATCTCATACCACTTGAGACTGAACAAGAAGAGATTGAGCATCAGAAAGCGGATAAAACACCGCCAAAGACAACGCAATCAAACGACAACCACAAAATTCTGGCACAGGAACAACAATTCAGAACCAAGAACGAAACAAAAGCAGTTCCCACACTAGGGAGCAAATTCCACGAAAAGCGAAACAGCCGATAGACTATAACCGGATGAATAGAAGGGTTCTTCTTTTTGCCGGGGGGAGTGTCGCGGAATAAATTAGCTAATAATTATTCCACGACTCTTTTCAACTAATTATAGTCTATCACCTATTTTTACAACACAAAACAATAATAAATACTCACCAAATCACCAAATCGAGACAGTTAGAGTAAAATACAGTACAAAATACAATAATCAATAAAAACCCTCTCGCTGTCTCGCGCACTCTCTCGTCGCTCCTGCGGCGGCCGGCGGCCGCTCCTACAGCGTCGCGGCCACGTCCGCGCCTGCTGTAGCAGCCGCGCCCTGCTGGACTTTGAGAATGTACCGCGCCCGCGAAAGCGGTCCTAAAATAATTAACGTGTCGACTCGACATGGCCCCAGGCCAGTCGTCGTCTCGAAACACGGTACCGATAGGTCGCAAGACCACAATACTATAGGCTTCCGAGCCACAATATTTAACCGTTGTTTCAGGAATGTTCTTTTAATTTTCCCTCATTCCTCGCGACAATCCCTTTCCGCTTCTACGAGCTCAACTACATCTTCGATGCTTGGATACTCGGACGCTGGCTCTTCTTCTACATTCTACACCTTTTTTTCCTTTTATACTTTTTGCCACTCCAATTGTATTTATTACAAGCTCGTCTAAATTGTCAATATACCAGAGATACCCCACGTGCTACATGCCAAGTTGTAGCACACCACACGGGGTGGAAAAGGTTTTTGTCAAGAGTTTCCTTTTCCCCAATAAATGGTTCTCTGCGAGCACACCGTGTTTTTTCAACATCCTATCGCACTAATTAAGGCGTGAATAGGGGAGTCTCCATCCTCCCTCTACTATTCCGCACAGCAAATGAAGAAGTTCGTTCCCATTTTCATTTGAATTTAAAAAGTACGCAAACACCGCGCTGCAATTTTTTTGTTTTCACAATACATATTATTAATTCAATATTCTTGCCGGCTACAGTAAGCAGTGGCGCGAAAAATCGTGGCTCCGCCCCATCAGGCCTTTTCAACTGAATTCAACTGTATTCAACTGAACGTAGATCAAAAAATGTGAGCGGGTGTGTCGCCGCAGACATGTGTCGTTATGTCTGCGTCTATTATAAAACTTTCGCGGGCGCATATGGTAACCGGCAAGAATATTGAACCGATAATATTATGTGTTCATGAACGAGGTTTGCAAACGACGCTCCGATGTTCCGCAATTTTTCCACTGTTCCGCAGTGATAAACTGCGGAACATCAGAGCGTCGTTTGCAAACCTCGTTCGTGAACACATAATAACTTTTTCAAAAAGCAATAAAACAATCTACCGTGAATTCCCTATGAAACGCGATTTACGGGCAATTTAGGCCACGTTCCGAAAAATAATTTTTCCTGGTTTTTTTTCGCGTTTTCTTGAATTTTTCTCTTTTCAACTTTTTTCATAAATTTCTATATTAGGTATTTGAACTTCACAAATCAATAATTTCTGTCTGAAATCGTTTAAAAGTTTGAAACTTGCACGACCATTTCGTTTTCACATTGATTTCAAAATGTAACGTTTTTTTTTTTAATTTTTACACCGAAAAATGTGCATTTTCTGAGTTTTGACATGACAAAATCAACAAAAAGTGGGCAGAAATTTTTTAAAAAGACTTTTTCCCTTCTCATCGCTGGATCCCCATTCAAATTTCACAGTTCTTGAGGCGATGATCTTAAAATTTGGCTGCGTACTTGGCAGCATTTTTTCCGTTTGAAAAAGTTTAAGCGTGGATTTGCCGACCCGACAAGAAAAATTCGTGACATGCTGAAAAATTTTCGGTTAAAATCACATTTTCACTTGCCCTTTTCAAAAATTCCAACAAAAAAAAATATTTCAATTGCTCAAATAGGCTAAACTGCGCAGAAGGCTAGCTTGTCAAAACTATTCAATTATTTTATTAGTATTTTTTTGTTCAAGACCCAAGAAAAATCAGTTTTTTTCGCCGTAAAATTGTACTTTTTTAATGCCACTAAACAAGGCGCCATAACGACATTCCGTTTTAACGATTGTTTTGGCTGGTGCGGCCGTTCGGTCAGTCAGTCGCGTTACTTTTATTTTTGGGAGCCTGCCTTTTCTTTTAACTCTTTTTTATCCAATTTTTTCGCGCTAATTTCTAAAAAAGGTAAATAACTTTATTATTGTGAAAACAAAAAATTGCAACGCGGTGTTTGCGTACTTTTAAAATTCAAACGAAAATGGGAACAAATCTCTTCATTTGCCATGCTATTTCTCTCATTGCCATTTGAATTTCAAAAGTATTGTGTTTTGGTGCTACCTCGGAATAAAACTCGCTCGGAATAGAACTGTAGCGATATAGAACTTGCTTCGGAATAGAACTGCTCGGAATCGAACCGTTCGGTATAGAACTGTAGCGAAAAAGAACTGTAACGAAGTAGAACTGTTTGGAATAGAACTGTAGCGGAATAGAACTGTTTCGGAATAGAACCGTTTCGGAATAAAACTGTAGCGAAATGGAACTGTTTCGGTGTAGAACTGTAGCGGATTAAAACTGTTGCGAAAAAAAAACTGTTTTGGAACAGAACTGTCCCGAAACAGAACTGTAGCGGAATAGAACTGTTTTGGAATAGAACTGTAGCGAACAGAACTGCCTAAAATGGAGCTGTACAAGAAGAACCGCTGCGCGAAATTGAAATCAATTACCCACCATGTACAACTGAATACTTGTTCGAGCTGCTCTAGCTTTCCTGGGTCACTACAGCTCCATTTCAGGCGGTTCTGTTTCGCTACAGTTCTATTCCAAAACAGTTCTATTCCGCTACAGTTCTGTTTCGGGACAGTTATATTTCGCTTCAGTTCTATTCCACTACAGTTCTATTCCAAAACAGTTATATTTCGCACAGTTCTAATTCGCTGCAGTTCTATACCGAAACAGTTCTATTCCGAAACAGTTCTATTACAAAACAGTTTTATTTCGCTACAGTTCTATTCCGATCAGTTTTATTCCGAACAGTTTTATTTCGCTACAGTTCTATTTTACTACAGTTCTATACCGAAACAGTTATATTCCGAAACAGTTCTATTCCAAAACAGTTCTATTCCGAGGTAGCACCTGTGTTTTCAATCGACTTGCGACATGAGAACGCGAGACTCCGCCCACTTATTTGTGCGCTACCTGTCTGCGTCTCTTCAAATATCACTGTGTTGGCGTGGTCGCCCACAAAAAAAGTGGGCGGAGTCTCGTGTTCTCATGTCGCAAGTCGATTGAAAACACAATACGCAAACACTGCGTTGCAATTTTTTTGTTTTCACAATAAATATAGTCGGCGAATACATCATCAACCTCGCTCTACTGCAAACTTTCTGTAAAACAGTGTTGCACTTGCAAGATTAACTCGAATTCTAGTCTTTATATTTATTTTTAACGGAAAATGACGCATCCACGACGAATTGCAGGTAAAATTTGATTTTTCGCTTCAAAATAGGCGCACTACACTGTTGAAAATTGAAAAGTGCCGTAGAGCGAGGCTGATGATGCCTTCGCCGAGTATACGCATACGTGCTTGCCCGCATTTTTGAGCAAGGCACTGGGCTCCGCTCGTTGCGTCTCTTCTCGGCCCGGCTCAGTTCGGCTGCGCCGAACATTTTTCAATTTGAGTTACTGTTTACCTCAAACGAGGGTAAAGATTAGACGTGTTCAACGGCATGTTTCGCACGTTGCGACGACCGCCCGACTCGTACTCTATCCGTCGGCGCTTCCCAAAATTGTGGCATTTCTCGTCGTTGGTTTTTTTTTTTGAGTGAGAGAGAGAGGAGGAAGAAGAACCACATCTCGCACTCACTCGGGCGGTGCAATATATCTATCGTTTTGTTGTCTTTTAGCCGGCCGAACATTCATTATTATTTATCATAATTTCTAGCCGTGGCTTTGACGTAGTGGGCTTGACTAGATAAACCTTGTTGTTTTATGTTTTAAACAACAAATTGTAAATAAATATTTATCATTATCAGATCAGATCAGCCCACTTTTCGCGAGACCATTGAACGCACATTGTCCCGTGTCACTGAATTTTGATGATAAGCCCACACACTCTAGTCTTCTTCTGTTCGTCTTATCATTAGTTCTTGTTTGTTTCGTTCATTCTGACCAATTATTTATTTTATTCACAAATTCATTTACAGGTATGTCCGTCTCCAAGAAGCTGTTCTCTACCGCTGTCCGCGGAAAGTCATGGTGGACGCACGTCGAGATGGGACCACCAGATGCGATTCTCGGAGTCACCGAGGCGTTCAAAGCGGATTCTAACCCGAAGAAGGTGAACTTGGGAGTTGGTGCCTATCGTGACGATCAGGGCAAGCCATTTATTCTGCCATCGGTCAAGGAAGCCGAGCGTCAAGTGATTGCGGCGAATCTCGATAAGGAGTACGCTGGAATTGTTGGTATGTGCAAAAAAAAAATATTTATTTGCTTACACACTTTAATATTAATGTTACAGGTCTCCCTGATTTCACCAAACTCGCCGCTAAGCTCGCCCTCGGAGAAAACTCAGAGGTCATCAATAACAAGAGAATCTTCACCACCCAAAGCATCTCCGGCACCGGTGCTCTCAGAATTGGCTCTGAATTCCTGGCCAAGTACGCCAAGACCAAGGTCATCTATCAGCCAACGCCAACCTGGGGAAACCACGTGCCAGTCTTCAAGTTTGCCGGAGTCGACGTCAAGCAGTACCGCTACTATGACAAGAATACTTGTGGATTCGACGAGGCTGGTGCTCTGGCTGACATTGCTCAGATTCCAGAGGGATCCGTTATCCTTTTGCACGCTTGCGCGCACAACCCGACTGGAGTTGATCCGTCGCGTGAGCAGTGGAAGAAGATTTCTGATATTGTGAAGAAGCGCAATCTGTTCGTCTTCTTTGATATGGCGTACCAAGGGTTTGCTTCTGGAGACGTTGACAATGATGCGTTTGCCGTTCGCTACTTTATCGAGCAAGGACACAATATTGTTCTTGCTCAGTCTTTCGCCAAGAATATGGGACTTTATGGTAATTATTGTCGGGCCGCCAAAATCGCCAAATGCGATTTTTTTATTTTGATCTCTAAATTATTTTATTTCACGTTGAATTTATACGTATTTATTGTCAGTACGGAGCGCTGCAAACGCGCTCCCTTCGCACAGTGGTGGACGCGGCCGCGTTGGCGACGAGAGAGTTCAGAAAATTGAGAGAGCCGTGGCCGATGTTTTGCTCTGATTTCTCTAAACCTCACTCCAAATGCATGTGAAATTTTTTGTTCGTTTGGAGCGAGTTTTCAGCGTTTTATACCGAGTATAAAATGAAATAATTTGGAGACCAAAATGAAAATCGCATAGCATTGAGTTCAGCGGAGCGCGTTTGACCAGTTCAGCGGAGCGCGTTTGACCAAATAATTAAAAAAATAAAATAATCACCCAGAACTCAAATCTACATAATTTTTTTTTCCTTTTCAGGCGAACGCGTCGGAGCCTTCTCCGTCATCACCTCTGACGCCGACGAGGCTGCTCGCGTCGCTTCCCAGGTGAAGATCCTCATCCGCCCACTTTACTCCAACCCACCAATCCACGGAGCCCGCATCGCTTCCCGCATCCTCTCGGATCCAGCGCTCAACAAGCAATGGCTCGGTGACGTCAAATTGATGGCCGATCGCATCATCTCGATGAGAACTCAGCTCAAGAGCCTTTTGGCCAAGGAGGGATCCACCCGCAACTGGGAGCACATCACCAACCAAATTGGAATGTTCTGCTTCACTGGAATCAAGCCAGAACAAGTGGAGAAGCTCATCAAGGAGCACTCGATCTACCTTACCAAGGATGGACGTATTTCGGTGGCTGGAATTTCATCGAATAACGTTGAATATCTGGCCCATGCGCTTCATCAAGTCACCAAGTAAATTTACAGGCGACGACAGATTCTGAAAATTCTAAAGTATTGTACCTTATTCTATATGTCATAATAGAATAATTGATTTTTTTTTTCTTGGTTTCCCTGTTTCTCTTCTTCCGGTAGTCGATTGTGTAAAAGTTATTCTATTGCTTTACTTTTTTTTTAGTGAATCCTTTTTTTTGTATTTGAAAAGTGGAAGTAAAATAAGGAAACGAATTGATTGTGTCCTAACCGAACATTCTTTGAATGTTGGTGTTGGGCCGTGGGGGCGTTGTCCAAAACAAAACGAAACGCGCTCTATTGTGAAAACAAAAAATTTCAACGCACGGTGTCCAGGACGGAGCCTAATTTGCCGGCGCGCCAGCAAATTAGCATGGCGCACTTTCGGTGCTTGCGCATTTTTCGACTTTTCTTTCAGTAAAACCTGTTTTTCTTTGTAAAATGTATGTATTGTATCTTTTAATACCATACAATTGCCCAAACTTCGATTTTCGTAAAGATTTTCCCTGCAAAAACCCCAAAAAACTCACTTTTTTTAGCTCCGCACTGTGTCCAGGATTTGAAAAGTGGGCGGAGCCGAGCAAACGCGCCCCACTGGATTTTTTCGCGCAAAATTCAAATTTTGACGCATTTTTTATGTTTTTTGGGAAAAAAAGCATAAATTCTTAATTTCTCCCCACATATGCTCCAACGGAATTATAGCTGAGGTATACGTCCCGCTGAGCAGTCCCCCCTAATTTTCAGCATTTCTACAAATAGCTCATTAGAGGTCTTCCGATTGATTGATAATATGTGCTCTTTAAAAGGCGTAAACAAACTAAAGATTAAAAATTATGCGTGGAAAAAAAAAGTTAGAATTGCACGACCTCTCTTCTGGAGGCATGCTCTTTCGCGTTTTGTCTAACCGTCTGTGCCTCCATGGTAATCGCATGACGAGAGAGTCATATCTTTGGCGTTATAGGAATTGCGCTCTACTGTTAAATTTATAAAAGCGTTTGTATCATGAGCTTATGCATTCAGCCGCGCCTAATTCGGCCAGACTTGTGCCGATGGAAAATTGCCTCATAGATAATCTGGAAATTGCGTGTCACCCTGTATAGCCATTTCCGTTTCTATTTTCCGGAATCAGCGGAACTAAACAGCTCAGACACTAAGGTACCGTCAGCCCCATCCAAATTTTTTCGCGCGCTTTTTAATTTTTTGGGCCTCATTTGGATGCGTTGCGTGTGTGCGTTCGGGCGCGTTTACTCACTCCCTCCTCATGCCCCAGTATAGCTTTGGAAACATGTGATGCACCTTCATAGAATGTTCCATTTGTTTGGGAAATTGGTTTTAAATATATCGTTATAGAACTGCCTGAAATGAAGCTGCGTTGACACAGAACAGCTCTAAAATGTGTTCCGTTGTAAAATGTGGGTTTTTGAGTTCTATTTCGCACAGCTTTTTTTTTAATACAGCTTAATTTCCGACAGATCTATTTCGTCCACGTTCTATACCATGCAGTTCTATACCGTGCAGTTCACCTCGAAAAAAAAAAATTTTTTTTTCAGTTTCAGTTTTTTAAATATGTTATTCACATAATATTCCTGTAAATATGGCTTTTACTTCAAAAACAACAATATTTCAATGCGGGCTGATGCAGACCGGCCAAGTATGAAAAATTAATATTTTTGTAGCAAATTAAATTTTCTACAGTCCGCGGCCGCCGGTTTTCTAGGCCAGATGGGGAATTTTAGACCAAGCTCGTGTACTGCCGTAAAAATCACAGAAAGTCAATTAAATGTTTTATTCGTTTTTAATGTGATAAATATTCGTAAATTCCCCGTTCCCCACCCAAAACTTGTTTCCACCTACTTTGAAAAAGTGAGAAAATTGCTGATATTCAAAGAAATGCAAAAATCGGCTCCCTTTTATGTATGTTTCCAAAAGTTTTGAGCATCTTTTTACATGGTCATAGTTCTGAAAAAAAAATGTTTTAACGAATTCAGTAGAACTCTTCACTTTTCACCAGACCACCGGGTAATTAATTTCTCTGACGCATTTGCCATTAACGTCAGTAATTAATTCTTTTCTCATTTTTTTACGATTTAATTAAAAGTACGGCTTGTCCGAAGAATAAAGGGCTCTTTAAATCAATTTGTATTCAAATATTTTTTTTGATCTTCTACTTATTCATATCCACATAAGTCACGAAGGCGAATAATCCGATTTCCTACGCACTTTGTCTGAAATTGTCGTAATCAATGCGTGGGTGTGAGAATATGAATATTGTTTTCTGTGTTGCTGAATTTTCAGAAAAACAATTTCGGAGCTCACTATTGACTGTACATACATACATACATATTTGTTAATTTGTTTGCGTTCAATCGGAACCTTAGAATCAACAAAACCCAGACAATCCCGCGCATTTTCGAATCGAAGAAGGATTTGATTTGAGTTTATTTGATTCGCGGCTCTTTTGTGTACCAACCATTCAAATATTTTTCACTTCCCCCATAAACACGTATTCATCATCATTCATTCATTCATGCACGACATTACGAAATGAGGAAAAAATCATGATGTACAGTTATTTGATCAGCTTTTCTGTTTGTTAGCACCGTTTGATTGACTCATGTTTTTTTTTCATTGACTATTGCTTTGGAGCTGGAGCATAGAGATTGTCAGTGTTTTTTTTTTGGGATTGAAAAATAGTAATAAACATGGGCTGTGCAAATTCACGCTTACTATGGATTGGGGAGCGAACAACAACGGGTGGCAGGGTGGCGCGCCAGCAAATTAGCATGACGCACTTTCGGTGCTGGCGCATTTTTCGACTCTCGCATTTTTTTATTGATTTTATTATTTTTCTTTCAGTAAAACTTGTTTTTCTTTGTAAAATGTATGTATTGTATCTTTTAATACCATTAAATTGCCCAAACTTTGATTTTCGTAAAGATTTATCCTGCAAAAACACCAAAAAGCTCAAAACGATTATTCCAAAATGGTGGCTGAACCAAATTTGACGTTCTTAGGCTTAAAAAATTTCTAAAGACCTCAGCTATAATTCAGTTGAACCACATTTGGGAAAAATTAAGAAATTTTGCTTTTTTTCCCGAAAAACATAAAAAATGCCTAAAAATTTGAATTTCGCGCGAAAATTTCGCGCAGTGGAGCGCGTTTTCTCAGCTCCGCCCACTTTTCAAAAAAATCAATTCAAAATTCCTCTCAATATTCTTTGCTTGTTTTCAAAACAATAAAAAAAAATTGTTATTAGAAAAGTGTACAGTCCGTTCCGCTCGGCTCGGCTGGACAATTAGCGTAAACACACTTCAGATAATTTTTTTTTTCAATTATGTAGTAGCTCACCAACAAAACAAAAACCAACATTGACTCATAATACACCTGTACTGTTTTCTGTTCACACGTTCGTGATGTTTTCGTGTTTTCTGAGAAATTTTTTTTCATGTTTTTCTGACATAAAAGTTCATTTTGAATTCCTAGCATACTTGGCAAGTCCTTGCATGTTCTAGAAAATCTTGTACTTTTTCTCTTGGCTATACATGTATACACTAGAATAGTTAGATACATTCATTCATTTCCTCGAATTGAATAATTTAAAAGGGCACGCGCAGGGCACAATGCTGTGGCGGTGGCGGCGTGCATTGGAAATAGGATATTGGTGTGAAATTAGATTCTTGAATCGAAAAAAGAAAGAATAAAGAACAAGATACATTTCTTCTTTCCCTCTTATTCTCCCGGCGACCCAACATTAATGAGATCTGAAAAACAAAAGATGTTTTTTTTGAGTGCTGCTGCGTCACGGAACGGAACGAAACGGAACAGAACCAGACTGGAATTTGTGATTAGTGTTTTACCGCCAATTGACGTGGTCAACAATAATCCGGTGATGTCAAAAACAAAACAAAAAGAACAGGGCAAATAAATAAAATAAATCAAACACTTCCTGGTCAATGTCCGTCCCACAAAAGTACATTTACTTGTGCCCGTATCTAATTCCCTATAAGTGCGCAGAGCCGGAAAATGCAGACGTTTGCTCTCGAATCCCTGAGTGCGTCAAGTCCAGAAACCAACGCCGCGCGCAAAAAAAAAAGTAATTTCCCTTATAAGCGATTGGGAGAAAAAAAAAGATGTTGTTGTTGTTTTCAAATGATTTTATCGCAGACGGGAAGGAAGAAGAAAGGCTTGGAGAAAAGAAAAGATTTTGTGTCGGCACTAGATCTCGTAGACAGCCATCGGCTGATGTCTGGGATTTAATTTAGTTGTAATAATAATAATAAAAATAACAAATGTAACTAAATACAGTATTCTTGTAAATTACCGTATCGACTTGCGACATGAAAACGCATTTCAAGTCTGCATTCACCGTTCTGTCTGCGTCTCTTCAAATATCTCTGTGTTCGCGTGGTCGTGGTCGCGCACAAATAAGTGGGCGGCGTTTCGATTCGCGTTCTCATGTCGCAAGTTGATTAAAAACACAATAGTTTTAGTTTTGAAAGGAGCCCCTTTTTGGGTAAATGAGTGAAAAAGAATTATCTTTTTAAAAAAAGGTGCACATTCCTGCATGACTCAATTTTTTCCATGATGAAATACTTTTCAGTTCAATTGAATGACACCTAATTTGAAAAAAAAAGAAAATTTTTTGATCATTAGCCGTTTTCAATGGCTAACTGCTGCTGTTGCGCCAATTGCATTGCCAATTGGGGGGCCGAATCAGCGCGGCTAATTGCCATATATCCGCCAAATCCGCGCCGAAAATTTGGACGTTTCGAAACTAGGACGATTCGAAACTAGGACGATTTGAAACTAGGACGATTCGAAACTGGGACGTTTCGAAACTAGGACGTTTTGAAACTGGGACGTTTCGAAACTGGGACGTTTCAAAACTGGGACGTTTCGAAACTAGGACGATTCAAAACTGAAAAGTTTCGAAACTTCAGTGCTATTTTTCGTCGCCGTGTTTGCAGAATTGTATATATCTGGCATATCCGCGCCAAAAATTTGACTCTGGGACGTTTCGAAACCTGTCATTCGGAAAATGGGACGTTTCGAAGCTAGGACGTTTCGTAACTAGGACATTTCGGAACTAGGACGTTTCGAAACCTGTCATTTGGAAACTGGTACGTTTCGAAACTGGAACATTTCGAAACTAGGACGCTTCGAAACTGAAACGTTTCGAAACTTTAGTGCTATTTTTCGTTGCCGTGTTTGCAGAATTGATACAGTTCGGTCAAAGATAATTGTCTTGATCCTTTTAGATCGCAAACCCATGCCAATCATGCGCCGATTACTGCCCAATTCTCGCCAATTGCCGATTTCTGCCATTTTCGCTGGCTAACTTCCATTTTTGATAGCTATTAGCCACATAGCTGTCATTAGCTTAATAACGCCGAATTCACGCCGATTATCTGCCAATAATGTGTAAAATGGCTAACAGCCATTTTTAATGGCTAAAAAACTCCCTGGACTCCGCTGAACCTTGCATCCAAAACAAGACAGATGCAAATTCAACGCAAAAATGAAACATTTCGTGGATTTTCACTGAAAACTTGAAAACGAAAACGCCACACCTTGCAACGTCATCAATATTTTATCTGTTCGTCTGGTTGCCTAACAGTGATTCACACGCCTCGCCCAAGACCAATGACTAGTGCAAAAAAAAAGTAAAAAAAGAAACTTGATATGATGTTGGTTGCAACAATGAACGCAGTAGGACCAAAAACTATGTATGTTCAAAACGTTTTTCCTGGAAAAATAATAGTTTTTTTTTGTTTTGTTTAATGTTTCATATCCATAAAGGGAGTAAAGTTGTTTTGTTTCCCACTACTTGCCCCGAAAAAAAAAGGGAAAGTGGTTTTCCTTTTTTTTTCTGTTTCTCGCCGATTTTCTCTCAACCGGTCACTGCTTCTTAGTTCTTAGACGTGCGCATGAATTAGTAATCAGATTGGTTGGCCGTGACTTGCTAAAAAAAATAGAAACTCAATTTCTCACGTTATATCCTTATAGGATTAGTAAAGAAAACGGCGGGGAAGTGGGAAGAAATGCGATTTGGTTGGCTTGTCTAAGCTTTTGATAAGTTTCAGAAAGCTTTTATTTAATCGTTTTGGATGTGTCAGCTCGAGCCCTGGAAATAAATGTTTGCACTTTCTTTCCTTCTTTGCACACAGAAGGTCCCTGGACATTTTTTTGCTGCACTTCCGGTTCTCAAAGTGCTCCGCTCTCTCTTTCTCTAGCTTTTCCCCAATTCTCACAATTTTCCATTCAACTGCGCAGCAATCTTCAGCGGCGGATCTGAAAAGGGACAGAGAGAGAGAGGGGGAGAAAAAACTTCTGCAGGAATCGCTTTTTTAATCTCTTCTGGGAGGAAGGGAGAGAAGAAAGTTTTAAATGAATAATTTCTGGTCTCAATATTTCGAAAATAAGGGCACTCTGTCGTTGACATTTTCAGAAAAAAAAAAGAAAAAAAAACGAAGCGCTTCTTGGCAGAGAGATAAGGTCAAAAATCACAACACACTCACAAGGCTTCATTTATTACGCACGCTATCAAAGGAAGCGCTACAATGTGGTTTTTGATTGTCGCTGAAACAGAAATAAAAATGTGAACAATTTATGAGTCATTGGCACGCCAAAATGCGCCCGGAAATCGTGTAAGCTAGGAGATGAGACGAGACGAGACGCAGACGAAAAACAGCGTTGCCACGCGACGCAGCCGCTTTGGCCCCTTCTACCAAACATTGACCTTTCTACGTGTGTGGCCTTTCAGTTATCGGCACAAAACTACCACCCACGACGCGATTCGATTTCGCACCCCATGTCTTCGACAAGCCTTTCCGTCGCGCCGCCGCCGCCAGCACGCCCGCCCGCCCGCTCGCAAAACAACTTTTCTTTCTTCTTTTTTTTGTTCTTCTTTTCTGTTTTTCTCGTCCCAGTTATCTGTCTCAACTGCTGCGTCTTGGCCAAGTTTCCAGTAAGCTTCTCCTCTCTAACTTCTCTGCCCGTCTCCCACGGGATGATGTAATCCTGTGTCGGGAAGGTGAAAGAGCGGGTCGGCGGAAGGATGCGCAGAGTGTCCGCAAAAGAAGATAGTGGGAGACGAATTTCGAAACTATTCGAACTTTCGGTGACGATTGTTTCGAAACTCGACGAAAACGGTTCTGGTGGCAGTGCATGGCTTCTCTTCTTTTTTCTCTGGTTGCTCGCTGAGTAATCTGTGAGACGTTAGGCCATGTGGGTGGTAGGTAAGTAATAAATAAACAAGAAAAAAAAACAGATATTTTTCTGATTATATGCATTCATGTTCTAAGAAATTCAAAAGGGAAGTAAAGTGTGATGTTTGGTTTGACTTGGTTGTTGCAAAAAAAAAAATGGAAGAGCCAAACTTAATTAGAGTCGCTTCACATCAAAAAACTGCTCATCCTCTTCTTCTTCTTCTTCTTCTTCATCTTTTTCTTCCACCCTCGCCTCAGAAGGGGTTCAAAAGAATGAACGTAATGAACTCGTTTTTCATGCAGCACACACAAAAAGTGCCAAGTAAGTGCGTGCGGAATAAGATGGCTTATTACGTATGCAATTGAGCTGGGTTCGTTGGGATTTTTGACGAGGATGCAGCTGCATGGCAATTAGTCCTTGACAATGGCTATTACACGGCACTCCAGCCTTCTTCCAAAATAGTTTCTACCTGGCGCATTTTTAAAACCCTAAGGCTCGATCATTTTCTGACAAAAAGGCCTCGTTTTTGGATTAAAATGATGGTGCCATCCTGAATAATCAGACAATGATTCGAATTTCTCAAAAAAGAAAATGTTCGAGTGAAAAAATAATTTCATTATCCGACGAACTTGGTGGCGCATTGGACGACGGGGGAGGCGTGTATTAGCCAGTATTTCCAGAAATCGTATTCAAATCCGAGAAAAAGTGTATCTTGAAGACATTGAAACACAAAATTTTTGCGAGTACAAAACGGCTTCGAGAGCAAACCAAGTTGCTCATTGCTCACTGACTCGGCTACTGCAGTGATAAGATAAATACACCCTTTGAAACAAACTGTTATTTTGTTGTCCTGATCGCGACTGGTTAAGCACCAGAAACCAACCAAATTTCAGAGAATCTATCTGTCCATCGACAAATCGTCACGAGGATGGGAATTGGGGAAAGCTGTAACAGGAGAAAGTTGAATCCAGCTTTTTCTTCTTCTTCTTCTTCTTTTTGTGTTCTTTTTTTTGTTACTTTCTACCTTATGTATTTAATTTACAACACAATCTAATTTTTACAACACTTTTGTATTTGTATTTGTATGATGTTTGTATTGACGTTGACGTTGCATCAGACCCTGCAACTGCAACTGCAACTGCAACAAGCAACAAGCAAAAAAAAAGAAAAGTTTCGTCTAGTTTCGAAACGTGCACAAAATGCAACTCACAGTCTTCAAGAATATGCATGCATAATTGCAAATATATTCGAAATAATTCGCAAAAAAAGGAAAGGATAGGCCCAGAGAGGAGGGCAGTGGGAGGGCAGTATCGCCGCCGAGGCTCCGCCCCCATCTGGCCGCCGCGTATAAAAGGGAGAAGAGGGGAGGAGAGCAGACACACATCGGATCCAGTTTGCTTGGCGGTTTGGTGCACCGGTTCTCCGGTGCTTGGTGCACCTCTCCGGATTCGACATGTCTTTGCTGAGACTTTTTTGACACCATCAGAAGCTTATTATTATGCTTCCAAGTCTCCTGGTACTAATCACTACTCTTCGACTATATTTTTCTGTCTGATTTGCCACCCACACATGCATAGAAGCTCATCGTGTCAACATCTTCTGAAGCTGTTCTCGAATACTCAACAACTCAACAATGCAACTCAACTCAACTCAACTCAACTCAACTCAACTCAACAGTCGTCGACTAGATTGGTTTGCCAACCAACTCATTTTTCTTCTCATTTCCTTTTCTTAAATTCTCCCTCTCTTTCTCTTTCTCTACCTTACCTTTTTGTAGCTTTCACATCTCCGAGTAGCAAGATCCCATCAAAATGTCGTGTTTTGAGTGCTGCCATGCTCGAGATACACTTCCGGTCATACGGTGGACCATATGGAGGTTCAATCGAGTTGGACAGCTCTCATCTCACCATTCGGGCGCTGCTCGGTATACCTTTTTAGCGGGTGCAAAAATTTTGAGCTCAACTTTATACAAAAAGTATCTGATTTTTCGCAAATTTTCACTGTGCGCGTCCTGAGCGCCGGTATCCTGATGCACGCTTCCGGTCATACGGTGGACCAAATGGAAGTTCCTTCATGGTGACCGGCGTTCATTTCGCCACTACATAAATTTCAAAAATTCAGATTGGTTTTGAAGGCTAGAAGATGATGTTTGGGCACAGAAGAGACCCTTGCTTCCGGTCATACGGTGGACCAAATGGAAGTTGGTCATTAAGCTTCTGTGCCCATTCATATCGGTGCCATCAAGTTGAAATCATATTTTTTTTCACTCGCTGCCTTTTTAAACACATTTCTTAGCCTACTTTCAATAGCAGTGCAGATTTTTTTTTCTAGGAATTGTAAATAGGAATCAGTTGAGTTCACTTGCTCCAATTGTCAGCCTCTGCAAGCAGACTGGCTCAATATCTTGACAATGAGCCAGTGAATTGAATCTAGTTCCCCTTGCCTCTCCCCCTCTTTCTTGCAAGTTTCGTGTCAAAATTGTCCGAAAATGTACAAAAAAAATTGACAAAACCCATTCTCCTCCTCCACCTCCTTCTCGCCTCCCGAAAATGTCTCTCAGGCAGTTGATCTGCACAAAAAAAATTCACAAAATGTTCTCAATTTTCACACAAAAAAATAACTTATCGGTTCTTTCTTTCCCCTTAATTTTTTCTTGTTTTTGTTTCTTTTTCTTCACCAGTGTTGCTTAATTGTTTGTATATTATTACTGGTTTCTCGTGATTAAATGGAGGATAGAAAAAAAAAATGAAAAAAAAAGGTTATATAAAAAAACGAGTAATTAAATGAATAAATTGATTTCTTTTTTTAAAAACTGTCTTTTCTTTTGTTTTGGTTGTTGTATACATGCAATAAAATTCAAGTGGGATTTCCACAATTTGAATAACAAAAGTATGTATGTATTTCGTTTTGGTTTCTTTCCGTCGTCAATGCGTCTGTCTGCCCGATCATCCGATGTTTGAGGTTTTGCTTGAAACGTGTCCCACCGCCGCGTGTGATAATCATAGTATCGAGAATCGTCGAGGAGGCAAGGTTCGAGAGCAAACAGTTTAGTGTTTACCAAGTCTGAGAAGAACCGGAAGAAATGCATTGAATTGCATTGAGTTGATGGGAATGTGTGCAGGCTGCGCTTTTCATCGGCTAATAGCCATATGAGAACGAGGACAGATGTGGTGTAATCCACATTCGCTCCAATTGCGTCATTACCCGTCACTGGGCTGTTTTTCCCACCAGCCTCCTCCGATCGTTTCTCTCCTTCTCTTTTCTCTCCTCCATCAGTGTCATGACACTCGATCGATCGGACGGGCGTTGCTGATTTTTCCGTGACAAAGAAAAGAAAAAAAACGACAAAAAATGTTTTGCGTTTCGTTTCATTTCGTCTCATCTGATCTGATAACATCAACACCACCAAGGCACAGTGTTTTGAGTTTCAAAAAAAAAAGGGGACTTCAAGCTACATACATAGAAGTTGTAAAATTGCTTTGTTACTCTTCTTTTTTTGTGTCACTTCAGGACCAGTTTGATCAGCGTCAAAAACAAACCAACAAAAAGAAAAAAAAATGTGACTTGCTACAACGCTACATTCAACGCCACGCACGCATTGTTCACTCAGGTGAAAGTGCCGTTCCGGTTGGCTTATCTCCCACACACCATCCGATCAGATATGATTCGTTTAGTACGTACATGCCTGTATATCACTGATCTATGTAGGACGATAAGGGAAAGCTATGTAGTGTTAAATGGCGTTGTTATCATCATCAAAGTGTTAGAATATTTGGTGGTTGTTCTAAGAAAAGACTCCATTGTTTTCTTTCCTCATTGGTCACATGTCCATTGTAACTCAGGTGATTTCGTTTAATGGGAAATTTATCACAGGCGTCAATCGGAATTGTTCAGCGAAAAGTGATGGGCGCACATTTTTCGATTTTAGAACGAAAACAGGTGAAAGTTGAGGGGATATTATGACAAATTGAAATTCACTTTCTTTGACTAATTGGTTCAAAGTTTTCATGTTCTTTCTTATGAAATGGAAGTTTATCGAAAAACCCAGCGAAAATACTGAAAAACGTGCAAAAATCGGAATAAAATTTGAAAAATTCGGTCAAAATGTTTCTGTTCTCTAAAGAAGGCGCAGTGCGTTATTTCGGAGTGTCGTTGTCAACCTCTTTTTTCTGCAGATTTTTTCGAAGCTTCTTACACAATTTTGGTCTATTTTCTATTGAATTTAGATAATTTTTAGAAACTTTCTAATTTCCCAACAAAAAAAAACAGACTAAAATTCGAAAATTTCGGTGTAATACAAAGTAAACATATCGAGGCGAAAAATAGTTCCTAACAGTTTTTTTGTCTAAAATGATTTTAACCCAAATTTGCAAAAAAATTAGGGAAAATTGGAGGAGAAACTCGAAATTTCTGAAAATGATTTTTTTTTCGGCTGAAGAACGCGCAATACGTTAATTCGAAGTGTCGTTGTTCATTGTGGCAGATTTCTCAAAAAATACATAAAATTTAGGTTTTTTTAAGATAAATGTAAAAAAAATAATAGAAAATACATAAAGTAAAATAAAAAATTGGATGAAAATTCAAAAATTTCGGTCAATTTCAAAAATTTCGGTATAAAAAAACTGGCTAAAGACCGCGCAATACGTTAATTCAGAGTGTCGTTGTTAATTTTGGCAGGTTTTTCAAAAATCTGTCTAAAAATAAGGAGTTTTTTCCAGATAAATGTAAAAAAAATTAGAAAATACATAAAATAAAATAAAAAAAATTGGTTAAAATTCAAAAATTTCGGTATAAAAAAACTAGCTAAAGACCGCGCAATACGTTAATTCGGAGTGTCGTTGTTAATTTTGGCAGGTTTTTCAAAAATCTATCTAAAAATTAATGGGGTTTTTTTTTCCAGATAAATGTAAAAAAAATTGGACGAAAATTCAAAAATTTCGGTTAAAGAAAACTGGCTAAAGTAAGTGCAGAGCGTCATTGTGGAGTGTCGTTGTGTATGTCGACAAATGGTTTAAATTTTATGAACAATTTCGGTAATTTTACCTAATGAATTAAAGTTATTTACTGAAATCCAGTTGAGACGCAAAAATATCAAAAAATAGGCTAAAATTCGAAAATTTCGGTATAATAGTAAAAGCTCTGAAAATAGTCCCAAACAGTGTGTTTTTCTGAAAAATGTTTTAACCCAAATTTGCAAAAAAAATGAGAAAAATTAGAGCAGAAACTTGACTATTTAAAAATAATTTTTTCCGGCTAAAGACCGCGCAATACGTTAATTCGGAGTGTCGTTGTTAATTTTGGCAGGTTTTTCAAAAGTCTATTTAAAAATTGAGTTTTTTTTTCAGATAAATGTTTAAAAAAATTGGAAGAAAATTCAAAAATTTCGGTATAAAAAAAACTGGCTAAAGAAAGTGCAGGGCGTTATTGTGGAGTGTCGTTGTTTATGTCGACAAAAATCACAAAAAGTTAAGGGGAAAATTCACCAGAAATATGCCTAATTGGGCAAAAGTTTTGAAAAATTGGCTAAACAAGGCGCGGGGCGTTATTGTGGAGTGTCGTTGTTAGGTGATGCAGATTTTTCAAAATTTATTGAAAAACGTACTTTTTTCTGGCATTTTTTTTCCGAAGACTATAACTTTTTCTAATTGTATATAGTCATATCTGTGACTGCCCAAACTATCCAACAGACAATAACTCAGCACCAGATAAATGTACATACGAAACCCGACACTTTCTTCCAATCCTATAAACTTCCGTATGTCCGTCCACTCCACACAAACACCTTTCGCATAAACAACTTGGGCACCGGTCTTGTGATCGATAGCGTGAACAAAGTGATCAGGCACGTGGGCAGGTCAAAAGAGCGTGTTGTTTGTGCTCGTCGGAGATTCATTGATGAGACCAGACCCATCACACAATGGAAAACGAGGGGGCACAGTTCACTTAATGACATCATGACAGTTGGCCTATTGTACCGGTCCGGAATTGTGCAGTGCTTTGTGACGTAATTTCTTCGAGCTTTTATTGTTCATATTGGCACCCCTGTCCTTTAGCGGGGGATCATGATATCATGTGTGAGCCGCAAAGTTCAAGGATTTTAAGGGCTTTGCTGTTATCTTTCTTTCCAATAATCTGCCAAAAAGCCAAGCACTGCATTTCGATGAAAAACCATGTTTACTTTATTTCGATTACATTTATTTCTTATCAGACACCATGGAGTCTCTGGACAAGCGATTGCCGTTGGGGTTACGTTGGGAAAATGAACCATCTAACAACAACAACAATAATAAATCTTTATGTCACAGTAAATCGCATTGAATTGGATCAATTAAGATTGCCCATCAAGTTAATACTTCCTCCCCTCCCCCCTCGTTTTTCTCTCCATATTCATGAATATGCAATGGAAAACTGCAATAACTGGTTTTCTGACCAGACAATTATAATTTATGGCGTCGCCCGCAGAGGGGGCTCAGATCCGGGGTGTGGATTGACAAAGCAGGGGTTTCAAAATATGTCCTTTTTTTTTTAGAGATTTCGGCTAATAGCCGTACAATTATGGGCCCAGAGCCAAGTTCTAGGGTTTACTCCCCTTTCAAGAGATCGATCTTGCACTGAGCTCAAAGAGCCCTAACTGTAATTTTTAACCCGTCACAGATAACGCATGTTTCCCTACACGCCTTGCGTCATCAATGGAGCGCAAAATGCAAATCAGCTGAAAAACTATCGTGCCAACCTGTGCCATCCATTCCATTCAATTCCATTTCACTTAAACACGGAAGAAATAAAACTGCTGACTGTTTTGTGATAAGGAAGTGTGTAGAAGTAAACAATAAAATTTTTCTTGTCTTGTTTTTTGCCATTGTAATTTTGCCTACATAATCTTTGATGATTTGTGTTTTCAATCGAGTTTCGACCTGAGAACGCGAAACCCCGCCCACTTATTGTGCGCGACCACGCTAACACAGTGCTATCTGAAGAGACGCAGACAAAAAAGGGATAGCCGGCTCTGGTATTTAAATTTTATTAGTGGAGTGTTTCCAAACAAAAACGGATTCGATTCGATTCGATTCGACCTCTGGCCACCTGTCACCGTAAGAACAATGCACCCACTTTTACTGTATTCGGTTTTCTTAAGGTGGTTAAGAGGGACAATGAAGGGAAATGGGAAATTATATACTTAACAACCAGCCAATTATGTATCTCCTACCCAGAAAGGTCGACGCCTACGCTTTCTTTCCATCGATAATTGCTGAGGATTAAATACTGGTGGAAAAAAAAAACGTTGACATGCACGGAACTCTAACGGAAGTGGAAGTTGTTCTTAACACTGTTTTCCCCTTGGTTTTCTGTCATTGATGGATTGGAAAAATATTTATGTAAATACATTAAAAACAGATACATACATTATGTCCGTCCATTTCCAGATAACAGTGTTCCTGTTTTTTTCGTCTTGTTTTTCTCCCCGCCATGTCTTATTCTACCAATTAATCATAATAAGCTTTACTTCAATAGAGCGTACATTGCCATTTTGACAGATTACTGTTTGCGTAAATATGCGTAAACATACATATCTCGATATTTCCTTCTTAAAGTGTATGCACGTTAGATGGAAGGATTAGCAGGTGTTGAGCAGGTGGCGTTCCCTGCTGGCCATGCAAATATGTAATAAGCAATGACAAGAACCTGACACGTCATCACAAAGGCAAATAATGGTGCAAACATCTGTTGGAGACGGTTTTTGAGTGCAATTGGAGGGAGGGGGGGGGGGGGGGGGGGAAGGGGTGACTTGATGCGAATTTATTGGCAAGGACGGACTCTTGCAGATTTAGTGGGTTTGAGAATACTAACAACAACAACAACAACAACAAAAACAGTTATATGTCTGGAGGTACACTTTTATGTATTGCAGGCTTCAAGAAACAAAAACATTCCGCTAAAATTCGGAGAATTCTCCGATCGGTCTGAAACTTTGAGAAATCATTTAATAATTACTCTCGGACATTCCCAGAAAATTTCAGACCGAAAAAAAGAATGGCTTCCCAAAGTTTCGGATCGATCGGGGCATTCTCGGAATTTTCGCTGAATTTTAGCTGTATTTTTTTGATTGTTTCGTTTTTTGCTGGTTCGTGAATAACCCCATTATTCAGATGCTCCTTAATTTCGTCTGGAACAATGTTTCACAAATCGACCGCCAAAGTTTTGTAGGAAAATTTCACGGCAATCATTTATCGCTTTTGAACGAACAAATTCGTCAAATTTTGATACTTTTTAATTTTTTCTGAGGATCTATGTATTCACCGACTATAGTATTTTTTACACTGCCCCCAAAAGCGGGAAAGCGCCAGCAAGCTTGACGCACTTTGCGTGCCTTGGCGCGCTTGCCGACGAGCGCTCATTTTCAACAGGAAATGTGGTTTTCTCAATTTTTTTTATTAAATTAGAAACATTTGTGCTATTTTTTCTAGATACGTTTGTTTATACAGGTATATTCGACAATTTACGAGGTCGCGCAATAAAATCGGTGGAGAAATGAGGACGAAATATAAAAAAATCGGAATAACGGCAAAATCACATTTTTTCAAATTTTCAGCCGAATGGGATCAATATTCCTAATGTCTTAGACATAGCTTTGTAGGCATGGTCGAGACACACATTTTAAGCGCAGAATCGGTCGGAAAAGTTCAAAACTGGCGGCGAAATACGAATTTGAAATGACGGACAATTCCTCATCTGGCACAGAATTTCAGAATTTCTGATATAAAATGAGGTTTTTTTTGTTTCTTTTGTACTTTGTGAAAATACATTAAATCGAAACATTAATAAATTCACAGAAATATAGCTGCAGCGCCTCAGAAAACGGTAAAATCCGGCGTTTTTTAAACTGTCATTTAACCGAGTGTAGAGAACATTTATTATGTGTTTAATGTTTCGAAAAAATAACTTTAATTGTTTTATGTCAATTTCATACATTTTTTCTTCAAAAATACCAATTTTCTTCCCGTTTTTTCGTTATAATCAAAAGGTGCAATCATTCTCGGCGAGGTACGATGCAATTGCGCTCTACCTGCACGCCTTAGAGATTAGAGACGCAGAGGCGTTGTGCTAAATTCTGTGTCTCTGCGTCTGCAAACGCAAAGTGCGCTAGCCAATGTTGTTTTGCGCTTTCCCGCTTTTGGGGGCAGTGTTTAAATAATTAAAATAACAAAAAACAATTTATCGATTGTCTTTTGGTATAGACTGCAGTTTCGGGCCACGACGCTCTTCTAGGTTGCTGATTTCATTCTTTCAAGAATAACAATCAAGAATAACAATTTTGAGGTAATTTACCGTAAAAAAAGTATTTTTGCATATAAAACGGTTGGGGTTTACAACAAATCGAGTAATTGCACCAAAAAACATTCTTCCTTCGTATTGGAACACTATTTTAGATATTAGAACAATAAAATGCGAAAAAAAGCATTTTTAAAGGGAAATTTGCTTGCGGCGCGAGGCAAAGAGAGTGCCAGACGAAATACAAATTTGCTACACTGCACTGCACCTTGCATTGGGAGACTCGCTTCAAAAACCAGAGAAATTGGTCAATAGAGCGCGCGTGCACCGCGTCTGCGTCTTGTATCTCGGCACACTCTCTCGCTCACTTTTTTTGAAAATGTGTTTTTCAGAGCATTAAAATGCATTTTAAAGTATCTTCTCGTTTCATTTTTGGAAAAATCTCTCTGTTAAAAGATAGCAAATTTTTTTTAGAGTGTTTTTAAATCAAATTTTTCGAAAATTGGTCGATTCTTCCGTGCACTCTATCGATTTTTAGTTGTTCTTCTATTTTCGCAGCCATTTTTTTATCCGAAAATTCATATTTTCTATTTTTACCTTTCAATTAGTATTTATTTTGTCTGAAATTTACAGTTTTACGTGCCATTCAACGAAAACCAGCCTTTGGTTTGGCGAGAAACCATAATTTTACAATTGCAATGCAAAACTTACGAAAATTGTGCGACGAGTACTTTATCCCATTTCTTTTTTTTTTTTTTAGCTTAACTTGAAAACTGATATATCAATTATTTTTTTATGTAAATCGCTAACATCACATACAAATTCAATTTTCTTCTTGTTCATTGTTGATTGAAGTGCCAAAACGTTTTTGAAAATTAGAAATTTTGTCGAATCCCGTATTCCAGAACGATCCCAGACTCGAAAAAAAGATTTCAACACAGAAATTCAAAACTATGGCTAAAAAATGTCGGCAAAAAAGAAAGAAAAACAAAAAATTGACAGCGTACAAGTAATTATTGGCCAATTTTGATAAACTTTGTTTTAAAAACATTCTAAAATTCTTCCATTCATTAAAATTCCCATTTTTACTTCCATTCAACAGAGCGATTTTTGAAAAAAGGGAACGAGAAAATGCTGAAAAATGCATTTTAATTATCTGTTTCAAAAAAAAGTGAGCGAGAGAGTGTGCCGAGATAAGAGACGCAGACAGACGCGGTGCAAGTGCGCTCTATTGCCCATTTCCTCTGAATTTTGAATCTAGTCTCCCGATGCAAGGTGCAGTGCACTGGTGAACCGCGCGCGGGCCCGCCAGCGCTTGGGTGCCCTCGCTGGCTGCTGGCGGGCCCGCGGCGGCTATGATATTTGGTAGGTGACTGACAGGTTGAAATTTTTTTGTTTCCAATTGGTTTATAAATGAATTGTGGTTATTTTAAACCATGTAAAATTGCGCATAGGACACTAGTTAATTGAGTTTTTGATCAAAAATGCTGACATTTATTGGTGATGCGCTGGCGGACCCGCTGCGGGCCCGCCGCGGGCCCGCCAGCGGTTAGCTGACGATGGTAAAATTTATGTCTCCAGAATGTTTCTAAATGTTTTTTCCTGGTTTTCTGTGAATTATAACGCGCATGATGAGATATTTAGTAGACTTTGTTTAAAGAATTGGACTTGACCGACCGCGGATAAGTTGCGTAGAAGTCGCATAAACGTTTCGTTTGTTTTAATATTTGTTTAAGCAATTTTATTCTAATTCAAGAAATCTTTAATTTATCCGAAAATTCAAATAAAACTGATGTAGGCAAAAGTAGGCAGTATTCGAAAACCTACGAGTTTCGTTCTCTGGGAAATTGAGCGACGCGACGAAATGCGGGAAAGTCTGCAATTCACGTTGCGTGATCGAGAGATTTTCTGCGTTTTCTAATTCTTATAGTTCTTCCAAAAAAATGTTCCTACGGCGTGTAGTATCGGTTGCTAAAGAGACCTTTATCGTTTTTTAGCGTGCCTTGTTTTTTCCAAGCCCCCTAAATGCACTATCAATAACCAGTGGACGTCGGCTCAGCAGGCTTGGCACCCTATAATACTGCAATTACCGATTTAATAACGACGAGAATTGGTGACTGCGGATTGACGTCGAAAATGAGTTGAGCGCAGGCTAAAATCGCTCAATATGCCAATTTTAAGGCGATTACGTGTGATTTTTCTTTATTTGTTCTGTTGTTTTCCGTGATTTCATACTCATTTGTGATCTTTAATCAAAAATGTTTCAAAAATAACAACGAAAGCGGAAAATACTGACCAGTTATTCGTCACACAAGAGGCGCGCAGCATGGTTGCCAAATGTTGTGCCCATATTGCAAAGTGGGCGGAGCTTAACATTTTTGAACGATTTTTGCCAAAAAACTCCAATTTTGTATGTTTTGCTGCCGTTTTTTAAATCATTTTTCTTTCTTTTAAATCTTTATTAATTTGGTTTGAATATGACCAATACCTTTTTCAATTTTTTTTTGTTTCAGGTGCCAGCGGGACAATGGACATTTGACACCGCCGACGTCGGTAAGATTTTCTTTTCTTTTATTATTTTTACTGTCAAAATTAAAAAAAAAAACGTTATAAAGAAAGAAAATAAATAAAATTTACGAGCGGATCTAAATTGGTTATGCCCTAACAATGATTTTGAATAGATGCGGCACGCCGCTTCGAAAAATATCGATTTTTTCCTATTGAATAGGCTAAAGATTAATAAATTTTACCTATCTTTTTAACAAGAAAAATAAATAACTCGCACAAAAAATTGCTAACATTCAGAGAACATAAATTTATTTTGAAATAATGTTTTAAAAACCATCGCTGAATGAATTCTAGCTCCGTTTGTACTCTTTTTTATTGATAAAAAGTTCAATATTTTTTTAAGCAATTGCAATTATTAGCAGAATAATGTATGAGTCCTCTTTTTGCACAACTAAATACAATACAAATGCAAAAGTGCAGAATTTTTGGAAAAAAGTTTTAAAAAAGCATCGTCGAATAAATTTAGGCGTGCTTTGTTACGAGCAAAAACACCTCTGTGACTTGTAGACCGTGATTTCGGTTCTGCTCGTTCGAAATTTTATTTTTACAACAAAAAATAAAGCAAAAAAATGTGTTTATTCATGTCTTTTGCACCTGTGTCCGTGTGAGGTTTCGTGTGCGTGTTTTCAGCTACTACTGGACCGATTTGCATCAAACTTGGCGAAACATTTTTAAAACAAAGTGGAACAAGGCTGCCGAAGTTTGATACAAATCGGTTAAGTTTGAAGTGTAGCATACTGAAGGCAGGTCTTTTCACCGTTACACCGGAAATTGTCTAGTTAAAATGAAACAAAAATATGAGTTTTGAGTAATATTTTTGACTTTAATTCTGTCGAGCATTAAGCAATTATATTATTCTCTTGAATAAACCGGTCCATTTATAATTATGAGAACCGATACTAGCGTTCTCGCGTTAGAAAAGATTGTTCCAAGCTCTGAACAATTCGGGTGTTTCGAACGACGGTTTCTGCTGATTTATAATAACTAGACGATTCTCAGTGGCTATAGCTTGTGCAACAGTGAAAATACTTGAAAAAAAAGAATTGATTGTAACGGCCATGGAGCACAGACTCATGCGCCGGCAGAGAGCAAAAGCGCCCGACGCTTAACTGAAAATTCATACAAAGGAGGCCCCAAGTTAAATGATATAAAAACTGACACTATTTTGGCTTTGTTTGTAAAATTTTTCACGTTTGCTGGCTCATGCCCATGTGATAGTGGTTTTCGCTCGCGTTTCCTCAAGTCAAAACGTTTATTTTTAAATGTCCGTTGAAAAAAATTATACATTGTTAAGTTTGAACTTCAAATGAATAAGCAAAGAGCGCTTTGCCTAATAAAAATTTAAAAAGAAATTATCATCCTCCGGGAGGCCGAATATCTTACACAACAAAATTTACTGAATTTTCAGACACGTGCCACATCTTGATGATGACAATCAATGCTGAGATGAGCGGGACAACGACAACGACGAATTTTGGAATAATATAAATAATTGCTGTATTGAATTTTTTATATATATTTTTTTTTCAATAAATATTGATAGAAACACGAACTGTGTTAGTTTTCATGAGAAAATATCAAATAAAGAAAAAAGCAAGAAGGTAGTCACCCCGCGATGTAGCAGCTAGCGAACCGCTGGCGGGCCCGCCACGGGCCCGCTGCGTGCACCACGCGTGTACTCTTTTAGCTGTCAGCGGTCCGCTGGCGGGCCCGCAGCGGGCCCGTGGCGCTTCACCAGTGTAGTGCTTTTCTCGTGCGGGAAGCTGTGATTTCTCGTTTACTGCGGTTAAATTCCAATATAATTGTTCTCGCCTTTTTTAATTTACATTGTTGTCCAAAAGATTAATTGCGCGACCTGTCGTACTTGAAAAAACCAAATTTATCTACGTAGCATTTTTGGCCTAGCTTCGAAAATTACACACAACCACTGAAATTTCACCTTCAGAATTTATGATATAAAATGTAGGTTTCCTGTTTCTTTTGTACAAGTTCATTCAATAGAAAATTCAGGAATTCACAGAAATATAGCTGCAGCGCGGTAAAATCCGGGGGGGGGGGGGGGGGGTTTAAATTACTATTTTAACGAGTGTAGATATACTTTTTTATGCGTTTGACGTTTCAAAAAAATCACTTTGACTTTTTTGTGCGTGTTTTCTTCAAAAAACCAATTTTCCTCGAGTTTTTCGTTATATTCAAAAGGTGAAAATGCTTTTCGGAAAATCGGATGCCCGAAAATTTTTCCGACATCAATTTTCGGAAAATCGGATGCCCGAAAATTTTTCCGACATCAATTTTCGGAAAATCGGATATCCGACATTTTTTCCGATTTTATTTTTCGGAAAATCGGTTATCCGATTTTTTCCGATTTTCAAAACTAAAACAACATTTTTTTTAAATTTTGTATTTTCCGAAAAATATTCTTAACAATTGGCTTATGTTTGAAAAAATACGAAGATCAAAAAATTAACCAACAATTTAACAAAAAATTCAGTTTTGAGAAGTTCTTGGTACTTAGAAGCGGCATCTAAAATAACTGCACTTTCCCGATCATTTTCGGAAAATTTTCCGGATAATTAATTCGGAAAATTTTCCGACGGGTAACTTTTCCGAAAAATAAATTCGGAAAATGGGAATTTCCGTTTTCCGACTCCGACCAAGCCTGGTTAGATGCAATCGCGCTCTAATGGCACGCATCAGAGATTAGAGACGCAGAGGCGTCGTTGCGCCAGCCAATGCTGTCTTGGTGCTTTCCCGCTTTTGGTGGCAGTTAGTTTAGTTATTTTAAATTAAATTAATTGTGTGGCACCTTCTTCGCGCCCTCTGTGATTTTCTCAGTCTGTTATTTAACCACCAGGTGGAGTGCGAAGTTTATTTCATAACACAAATCACAATTATATTTCAGATGGGAGAACAATTTGGGAAATTTCACCTGAGCAGATACCTGGAAGTGATCCGACGAAGCGCTGCCAACAAAATGGACGCTAGGACACGTGAAAAAGAAAGCCAAACAAAAAAAGCTGATTTAATCGCTAAAAATCTCAAAACAATCAATAATTTGGCAGAGTTTCGTCGTCATGCTATCATCAGAAACATGGTATTCCCAAAAAATCCATACATTGTTTCATCATTCTAAATTTTCAGTATCCCAAGTCTCTTCTCCTGGTGTTGAAAAAAGGATAGCAACCGGAAAACTGAACAAGCGGGAGAGACGACGACCCGCGGCGGAGCATCTCAGAGAAGATGATAAAGAAAAGCTCATCGGTTACATACGATTATGTTGGAAAAATGAGATCAATGTGTCCATCGAGCACATGGTTCATTGGGTCCGAAATCACATCGCTTTTCCCTACAAACGGACAGTCATGGGTGATATCCCAGGCGGATTAAAGAGAATGAAGGAGATGAATGCGGCGGTGAGCGAAAAGTGGATTGTCGCTACCACTAAAAAATTGGCTGACGGCAGGAATCACTCAGCTGTCCTGATGCTTGACAATGCGCCATACAATTGTCGGGCATTGTCAAAGGTACTTTTACAATTAATTTTAAGAGTGCATTAAGTTGCAAATATTTTTTCTCGATAGACGAATAAGAATCATATATTTAAATTTTCAGCCTCTCATGGAAACCTACAAAATGGAAGAAATCAAGGCATGGTTGTCCGAGAAAAAAGTTCCATTCAGCATTGGCGACAAAAAGCCAGTTCTTCTTGGCAAGATGAACGATTGGATTCAGTCAAACGGAAGACGCAGTCAAACACGGATTTTTACCTGGACAACGAAGGAGCGAAACATGTGGTCGAAATCATCCGAACACCCCCATATCACTTTATTTTCTAGGCGATCGAGCTGTTTTGGGCTCGGCTCAAAGTTCTTTTCGGACGGTTGGGAAAACAAGTGATAAGCTCCCTACGGTATTTTAAGATAACTGAAAATTCTGACCACGGGCTTCTTTTTCTTAGGGCTAGTACAAATTTGCCAAGATTTTACTGTAAAGGATTTTGCCGCGCTCTATCGCCACGTAGACAAGTACGTGGACGAATTTTTTGAAGGCACAGCAAATAAAGAAGCTGCAAAATGCTCTGCTCCCACAGCTTCAACTTCTCTTGGCGGGGACAGTGAGAATGAAGGAAATAGTGCGTGACAGCACGTTCGATACCGAAGAAAATTTTTAGATTTTTGGATTAGATATCATTGCTTTGTATTTATTTTTCAACCATCTGCAAACTCCGCCCCTTTTCTGCGCCTCCTCACTATCAATGGTCTATCATGGTCAATAAACACTTGTTTACCATTCGTTTTTCGACATTGTTTGTCGTTTTTTTACATCTATGAATAGGAAAAAAAAAACGTTTTTTTTGTTTTTTTTCTCCTATGAATAGGTCCATTATTGGAACACTGTTTAAGATAAAAGAAGTGAAAAAAAAGCGAAAAAAGGCATTTTTGAAGGGAAATTTGCTTGCGGCGTGAGGCAGAGAGAGTGCCAGACGAAATACAAATTTGCTGGTGCTTTTCTTGTGCGGGAGGCTGTGATTTCTCGTTTATTGCGGTTAAATTCCAATCTAATTATTCTCACCTTTTTAAAATTACATTGTTGTCCAAAAGATTAATTGCGCGACCTGTCGTACTTGAAAAAACCAATTTATCTACGTAGCATTTTTGGCCTAGCTTCGAAAATTACATTTTTAGCCAAGCTTCAAACGAATATGGGAACAAATCTCTTCATTTCCGATGCTATTTCTTTCATTGCCGTTTGAATTTCAAAAGTACGCAAACACCGCGTTGCAATTTTTTTGTTTTCAATATACTTTTTTATGCGTTTGACGTTTCAAAAAAATCACTTTGACTTTTTTGTGCTTGTTTTTTTCAAACACATTTTCTCCCAGTTTTTTTTCGTTGTATTCAAAAGGTGCAGGCGAGTTTCGGTGCAATCGCGCTCTGCCTGTACAAGAGACATTAGAGATAAGAGACGCAGAGGTGTCAATGTTGTCTTGGTGCTTTCCCGCTTTTGGTGCCAGTTTAGTTTAGTTATTTTTAGTTAAATTAAATGTGTGGCACCTTCTTCGCGCCCTCTGTGATTTTCTCAATCTGTTATTTAACCACCACAAAGTATATTTCATAACACAAATCTGAGCAGATGCCTGGAAGTGGTCCGACGAAGACATGCCAACAAAATGGACGCTAGGACACGTGAAAAAGAAAGACAAAAAAGAAAAGCTGATTTTATCGCTAAAAATTTCAAAACTATCAATAATTTGGCAGAGTTTCGTCGTCATGCTATCATCAGAAGCTTGGTAAAAAATTCCCAAAAAATTCATCCATTGTTTTGTCATTCTAAATTTTCAGGTTATTACTGACCACACCAAGTTTCTGACTCTCAATTACGAAGAAAAACGACATGCAGTTACCGGTAAAATCAAAAAAAAATAGTGGCTGAACTGCACGCGAATGCGCCTCCGCCGCATTCACGCCTCGAGTTTGCAAACCTGTACGGATTTGTTATCACCTTCTTATTGTGTTTTCAATCGACTTGCGACATGAGAACGCGAGACTCCGCCCACTTATTTGTGCGCTACCTGTCTGCGTCTCTTAAGATATCACTGTGTTGGCGTGGTCGCCCCCAAAAAAGTGGGCGGAGTCTCGCGTTCTCATGTCGCAAGTCAATTGAAAACACAATAGACTTGTGGGTTTCGATTGGCAAATTTATGGAAGATGAAAAGAAGCGGAACACAAATGTGTGGATTTCATACGCAGTCATTGATAAATTTGACAATTATTGCGCAGTCGTCGAGCAGTGTCGTCAGGTTGGACACGTGGACATTAAACATTTTCACGATTTGCTGGGATTGCGCGACGAAGTTTTAAAATGCATCCAGAATTATTTGAGGATTGGTTTGCCGGTGAACAACAAGAAGACACCGGTTTATCCGACGGGTATTGATGAACTCTACGCTCCGTACGATTATGAATTTTTATGTGGAAATGTCATTTCTGGAGAGTGAGTTTTTTTTTTTTAATTTTTTCAACAAAAAAATTATAAAAATTCAAAAAGTGCATAACTCAGTAATTTCAGTTTGCTTGGGTATTGCGAAAAAATAATAGGAAGTTCGGAAAAAAATATATTGTAATGGACCTATTCAAAGTACTGTATGCTTCCGGACTTTTTGAGAAAATGTTGGACCGAAATATCGATTTTAAAAATTTTCAAAAAAAAGTTTTTTAAAATCGATATTTCGGTCCAAATTTTTCTGAGCAAGTCTAGAAGCATTTTTGACAGTTTCTCCCAAAATTTCAGACAAATCGAAGGATTTTCCGAGTTTTCTCCCAGTTGTTTGTCATTTTTTCCGTTTTTCTACATTACTTTGAATAGGTCCATAAAAATCATTAATTTTATTTAAAATACACGAAAGTTTGGTTAAATTCGAAAAAAAAATTGCACTTTTTAAATAAATAGTTCCTATATTTCCCTAAAAACAATTCCTGAACATGTCTGAAAAAACGTCCGCAAAATAAAAAAATAATATTTTTTAAAAAGTTATATTGTCCATTCGCGAAGAAAGCAAGTGCGCTCCACAAAACTTAGTACTACGTGGATTTCATTTTCGTCGCCAAATTATTTAATTTCATGTTGAATTTACACGTGAATTGAAATAATTTGGCGACGAAAATGAAATCCACGTAGTACTAAGTTTTGTGGAGCGCACTTGCTTTCTTCGCGAATGGACAATAATATTGACCAATATTCTTAAAATTTCGGTTCTCGGACGTTTCGAAAGTTTTTCTGCATTTTTTCGTCGCGTTGCTTGCACATAAATATTTCGAAAAGTTTTTTGGAAAAATACCATAAGAATCTTTAAAAAAAAGATTGTGTGCAAACACCACGACGACAAAATGCAGAAAAACTTTTGAAATGTCGGAGCCAAAATAGTTTTCCAAATCTATTCACCATAATTTTTATTTACAGATATCATCTCGCTTGTGCAAAATACCTAAGTGGCACCAGAATGGCTCAAATGGACATTGCCTCTATGCGAGCTGACATAATATCAGAACGGCACAATATTGACATAAACTTTATTAAAGCGGTGCGTGTGCCATTGCCAGAGAACCCGACGAACCCCAGCAATTTGCTAGTGTCTTTGCAATTGCGAGAGGGATTTATCCGAGAGAACTACGTGAAGATGTTCGAACTGATCGCAAAAAGTCATCCGGATGATTTGCAACTTCGCTACACGCACAACGCGACAATGTTCCTGGACATTCGTGGAATTATTCGCAGAAAGAAGAGAAACGTGATGGAATTGATGATAAATGCAGATCAAGCGAAAGTTGTTGAGCATCTTCACGTTATTGGCATTTTGTCAGCAATGGAGGCTCAACTCTTGATTCTTATGAAAGCACAGGCGGAATTTGTGGACAACGTTTTTGGCATGTATGGGAAAATATTGCCAAGGAAGGTAAGCCAACACCGTAAAAACTTGTATTGAAGTTGAAAAATTTATTTTACAGATGTTCAGACTAATGAGGCGAATTCTCATCGCCAGTTCCGTTGAAGATCCTGTTCCAAAATATTTTGACATTTGGTTGGATGAACTGCATGGGGTAAAATCCTCGCACATGCTCATGGTCAATGAGCATGTGCGAGGATTTTACCTTAACTTTGAAGCTGCTCTGGAAAGTGTGTTTCAAGGAAAAGTGGACTATGAGAACGACGGGGGTCGATATCGAATTCCGTATGAGTTTGTGGCCAGCGATTTTCCGGCTGAAATGTCGAATAGTGTTCCACAAATGGTGAAGAATTCGCGTATGGAGCAGCATGAGTTGGAGCGGCTTGTCTATCAACTCTGTGAAGTCAGACATGCAAAAACCGCTTGGCCGAAAGAGAAGTGGGTTAGACTTATGTATACATAATAAAGGAAGCTATTGTATTTTCAAACGAGTTGCGACATGAGAACGCGAAACTCCGCCCACATATTTGTGCGCCACCACGCAATCACAGTGCTACTTGAAGAGACGCAGACAAAAAAGGGATAGCAGACTCATTTTTCATGATGCAACTCGATTGAAAACACAATAACTTTTTGGGCAAAGTAGGTAGTTTGAAATGTACAATTGGGTGGCGTATTTACGAAAATCACATTAGAATCGCTCATGGGGCTGGTTATTCACGAAATAGCAAAAAAAAATCGCTGAAACCAGAAAAAAATTAGCGAAAATTCGGAGAATGCTCCGATTGACCTGAAACTTTGGGAAATAATGGCAAAAATACTCTCGAACATTCCCAGAAAATTTCAGACCAAAATATCCTTTTTTAAAAATTGTAGAAAAAAACATTTAAAATTTTAAAAATCGATATTTTGGTCTGGAATTTTCTGGGAATGTCCAGAAGTATTTTTGCCATTATTTTTCAAAGTTTCAGGTCAATTGGAGCATTCTTTTAGCAATTTTTGGGCTATCGGACGTTTCGAAAGTTTTTCTGCATTTTGTCGTCGCGGTGTTTGCACACAATAATTCTTGAAAAAAGCTTTGAAAAAAGGTTTTTGTGTTGTGCAAACACGGTGACGATAAAATGCAGAAAAACTTTCTGAACGTCACACTTTCGGAACGTCCTAGAGCCATTTTTGCTATTTCGTGAAGAACGCCATCAGTGAATTTCACAAAAAAAATAGAAGGAGTACTCCAAAAGGAGTACACGACACGGAGTGCTGGCGACTGATTTTTTCAAACACATTTTTTTCCCGCTGACGCCACGCGCTGCGGTTGCGTCGCGTGACAACGCTGTGTCTCATCGATTACACGCTATCTGCCTGAAAAATTAAACTGTGATTACGCATAATTTGGCACAATGCTGAGATTTGTTCAATGGAGCGAACTTTTGCGAGGGCAGTTGGCAGCACCCCGTGGTACGAAAATCGCATTAGAATCGCTCAGAAATAAAATAATTAGAAGGAGTATACGAAGTGCCGGCAAGTTCAAACGAATTTGGCGTTTTCATCACTTATTCATGCGGTGTGGTTTGTCGACAAATGCCCTTTTTGACAAATTATCGACAAAAAATTTGTCAAAATTTTGTCGACAAATTTATCGACAAAAATTCGAATTTGTCGTTTTTGTCGATAAATTTGTCGACAAAAAATTTCGACAAAAATTCGACAAATTTGTCGAAAAAAAATCGACAAAAAATTTTCGACAAAAAATTTCGACAAAATATATTTTCTTGCTATACTCGGCGAATGCAACATCAGCCTCGCTCTACGGCACTTTTCAATTTTCAACAGTGCAGTGCGCCTTTTTTGAAGCGAAAAATCAAATTTTAACGGCAATTCGTCGTGGATACGTTATCTTTCGTTTAAAAGAAGTATAAAACTAGAATTCGAGTTAATCTTGCAAGTGCAACACTGTTTTAGAGGAATTTTGGCAGTAGAGCGAGGTTGATGATGTATTCACCGACTATAGTCGACATCGGTTGCCGCGCCGATCTCATGCAAATGATAGCGATCGCGGACCCGTGATTTGTCGGTACAAGAAACTATGTATAGCCGGTTGCGTTCTCCAAGAGGGCAGCTACCAGACAGCTACCTGGCAGCTATTTGGCGGCTATTTGGCAGCTATTTGGCAGCTATTTGGCAGCTATTTGGCGGCTATTTGGTAGCTATTTGGCAGCTATTTGGCGGCTATTTGGCGGCTATTTGGCGGCTATTTGGCGGCTATTTGGCGGCTACCTGGCAGCTACCTGGCAGCTATTTGGCGGCTACCTGGCAGCTATTTGGCGGCTATTTGGCAGCTATTTGGCGGCTATTTGGCAGCTATTTGGCGGCTATTTGGCAGCTATTTGGTAGCTATTTGGCAGCTATTTGGCGGCTATTTGGCGGCTATTTGGCGGCTATTTGGCGGCTATTTGGCGGCTGTTTGGCGGCTATTTGGCAGCTATTTGGCAGCTATTTGGCAGCTATTTGGCGGCTATTTGGCGGCTATTTGGCGGCTGTCTGGCAGCTATCTGGTTCGATTTCATACCGGTTCTATTTCGTACGAGTTCTATTTCGTACCAGTTCTATTTCGTACCAGTTCTATTTCGTACCAGTTCTATTTCGTACCAGTTCGATTTCATACCGGTTCTATTTCGTACCAGTTCTATTCCGTACGAGTTCTATTCCGTACGAGTTCTATTCCGTGCAGTTCTATTCCGCTCAGTTCTATTCCGTGCAGTTCTATTTCGTTCAGTTCTATAACGTAGCAGTTCTATTCCGTGCAGTTCTATTCCGTGGCAGTTCTACTCCGTGCGAGTTCTATACCGTAGCACCCCCGAAGGAACTGCCCGGAATACAGCTATCCGAAATAGAATTGTAAAATTTGATGTCTTCTGCAGTTCTACAACAACACTTCGAAATTGCGCGCTGCATTATTTAGCCAATTTGTCGAAATTTTTTGTCGAAATTTTTTGTCGAAATTTTGTCGACAAATTTGTCGAATTTTTGTCGACAAAATTTCGACAAATTTGTCAAAATTTTTTATCGACAAATTTGTCGATTTTTTGTCGATAAATTTCGACGAAAAACTTTGACAAATTTATCGACAAATTTGTCGAACCTTTGTCGATAAGGCACACTGATCCTGGACCATAAAATATTTTCATTCATGTCCAATGTCCAGCAAGTGTTGCCGGACAAAGTAAAACTAGCAAAAACCGATGCTCTTGGCATTCTGGAAAATGCATTCCGAATGCCGATTGGCGAAGAGTTTATTTGGATTGCTCACCAAGTTCTAATTGGAGGCGAAACAGTTCTACAGCCGAGGGTAATTGCACATGCTTTTCTTCAAGAGTGTAAACTAGTTCTTGGTGATAGAACTGTTGAAAGCAAGACTGCATCAGATCTGGCCGTTTATTTCTCTCAAATTGTTAACACGGACATTGATGCGACAGGGATTCAATCAACCTATGCAAACTGCAAAATACATCCTGGATACGCGGCAAGAATGATGGCTCATCTAGTAGTGAATCGATATATGGAGTATCTGGAAACTCATCACGGCTACTCCCGAGTCGTCGCTGATGTTGACGCATCTGCCGAAGAAGCGGTGAATGAAACTTCCGAAAAGGAATCATCTGGAACCTTTTCGGAAGACGATCAGTCGAGCGCTGAAAGCAGATCATGGATTGACGTGATGAAAGGAATGTTGAATGAATTATCGTTGGACGAGGCCGCTAATGCAGATTTTATGCACGATTCTTAAAATGCCATCTACGCTGAAGACGTTCTGGATGAATGCAATGAGGTTCCGGATGAAATGGTCAATATTTTTCTGGCTAATTTTGTCGGCGTTGATCTTGGCCCAGATCTTTCGGTTGATTAATTGAAATATCGATTTGCTGATCTGATTCCTCGAGAAAAATGATAATATTTATAAAAAGTCCCACTTTTTTTTTTTAAATAACAGTCAATTCATTTTGAATACTAATGACGGTGATACGTTCGCTGGCGCGTCAACAAACTTTCATGACGCACTTTCGGTGCTTGCGCAGTTTGCGACTCTCGAATTTTTTTATTGATTTTTTTATTTTTCTTTCAGTAAAACCTGTTTTTCTTTGTAAAATGTATGTATTGTATCTTTTAATACCATAAAATTGCCCAAACTTCAATTTTCGTAAAGATTTATCCTGCAAAAACACCAAAAAACTCAAAACGAATATTTCGCAATGGTGGCTGAACCAAGTTCGACGTTCGTTAGGCTTAAAAAATTTCTAAAGACCTCAGCTATAATTCCGTTGGAGCACATGTGGGAAAAAATAAGAATTTATGCTTTTTTTCCCGAAAAACATAAAAATGCGTCAAAATTTGAATTTCGCGCGAAAAAATCCAGTGGGGCGCGTTTGCTCGGCTCCGCCCACTTTTCAAATCCTGGACACCGTGTGAATATTTCATGTTTAACATTTAAATCAACTTCTCAATATCAAACATGCAATAAAAAATTGATGCACATTAAAAGACTTTTGACATGCGCGCCAATCATCTGCCATTTCTAACGCACTGCCTTCAAAAGTGGGAAAGCGGCAAGTGAACACACGGCCCGGCCAACTCGACGTGGCCGAAGAAAAACTGGTCGGAATTCAGCACGACTCCTCTGCGTATCTAATCTCTAATGCGTGCAGGTAGAGCGCGATGGAGAAAGGTTGTGCTTTTTGAAAATGTATTTAAAAAAACGAGAAGGATGTCGTTTTTTTTTTTAAGAAAACACTCATAAAATCGACATAAAATACTAAAAAACCACATTTTATATGTATCAAAAATTCTGATATTCTTTACAAGAGGTGTAATTTACAGAAATTTCAAAATCATATTTCGTCGCCAATTTTGAACTTTTCCGACCGGTTTTACGCTTAAAATGTTTGTCTCGGTCATGTCTACAAAACTTGAATCGAAAAATCAGGAAATATAAAGCCATTCCGCACGGTGTCCAAGATTTGAAAAGTGGGCGGAGCCGAGCAAACGCGCCCTACCGGATTTTTTCGCTCGAAATTCAAATTTTGAGGCATTTTTTATGTTTTTCAGGACAAAAAGCATAAATTCTTAGTTTTTTCCCATATGTGCTCCAACTGAATTATAGCTGAGGTCTTTAGAAATTTTTTAAGCCTAAGAACGGCGAATTTGGTTCAGCCACCATTTCGGAATAATCGTTTTTAGCATTGCGGAGCTAAAAAAGGGAGTTTTTGGTGTTTTTGCTAGATAAATCTTTACGAAAATCGAAGTTTGGGCAATTTTATGATATTAAAAGATACAATACATACATTTTACAAAGAAGAACAGGTTTTACTGAAAGAAAAATAATAAAATGAATTTTAAAAAATGCGAGAGTCGAAAAATGCGCAAGCACCGAAAGTGCGCTATGCTAATTTGCTGGCGCGCCAGCTCAGGTAACGAGTCAAACTTTTCTAAGCCGTTCGAAAACTTTTTTAAACTTTTTAGGGTGACAAATAAGCGTTGCTTAAAATTTTCTTGAAAAAGTTTGAAAATATCTTTAAAAAGATTGTGGATGTCTTATAAAAGATTGAAAAAGTTTTATTTTTTCTTGAAATTTATTAATTTTTCTTTTTTTGGTGATAATTACGCTGGAACGAAACATACCGTATTTCCTCTAATATAAGCGCATCTCTAATTGAAGCGCACCTCTAATAAAGGCGCACCCTGAGAGGTGCTTCGAAAAATAGAGGCGCACCCTCTAATTGAGGCGCACTCACTGGCTGTACATTTTTCCTTTTTAGTTTTGCGGACTTATTTTTTTTCGGTTTTTTGCAATTGTTCTTAAATTTTTTGGTTTTCTTGCTTTTTTCAATACTCAGTGAATTTGTCGATGTGTCAGATGCAGAAGAATCGGCAAAAAAGCAAAGAATAAATCGAATCCACCGTGATCACAAAAGCAAAACCTATAAGCTACCAGAGATATAGCTTTGGACCAGTTTAGAGCTAGGAAACTGTTGAGGGAATTTTCGGAAACTGTTTGGATTGCAACCCCGAACAGTTCTAGAAGGCCCTCCCAACAGTTACCTACCGTTATCTGAACAGTTCCGAGCAATAGGTAAGTAAAAATGCGGTCGTTTCGTTTACTGAAAAAAAACAGCGTTTGCTGTGCCGCCAAGAAATTTTATTTTGACCGAAAATGTATACAGAGACGGATTACCAATATTGAAAAAATCAATGATAAGCTGCATTTTCTTCAGAAATAAATGTTTGAAAAATAGAAGCGCACCCTCTAATTGAAGCGCACCTCTAATAGAGGCGCATTTGGAAAAGAGGTTGAAAAATAGAGGCGCATGCGCTTAAATTAGAGGAAATACGGTATTTATTAAAAATTCAGCACAAAAAGTTAACAAAAAGACAGAAAATTGAACATATAAAATAAAAACAGCGTATTTGATCAATTAAACGCCGGGTTAGCTCCATCGCCGCCTCCTTGGAGTGCTTCCTTCGAATTGGCCCCCTTCTTCGCCGCCGAAGATGCATTCTTGCTGAAAAATAGACATGGGAGCTTTTTTTTTTTAAATAGTCTTACAAAATTGATGCCTAACACGCCGTGCATTATAACATAACTGCGCGGGCAGCTGAAATTCCCAGCCCTCAAATTTTCAAATCGGCCCTGCCCACGACAAGTATGCTATTTTCGATATTCAATTGACGAATTTTCGATTTTTTGTGTTTTCGATATTTCCGAAAATTTGGTAAAATTGACTTTTTTTTGGAAAGGCCCCACAGATTAGTAATACTTACCTGGTCATCACAGCTTAAATTAACAACTTTCACAAGAACTCTCATTCCATTCCAGTCAGGGATACTGTTGAACTGATGACACATATAAATGATAATACGATCAAAAATTTTGTATGTGGGCTTCTTTTGGCTTCTAAAAATGCCAAGCAGCATATTGGCCGCCTGTTTTGAGCGTTCGATGTTTTCAAGGTCCAAACACAAAACCGTAAACGGCCATAATTCCGTTCTGTAACTAGATTTTGCAATTTATTGATAAGATTTTGACATACGAGGAATTTCTTGAAATTTTTACGCCATCCCATCCTAGTGTGACGTTCAGTGTTTTCGACATGTTCCTCCCAAAAACCGTCAGTTTCTTCATTTACCATGGGATTGTCACCGATTCCATCGCACTCATCCGGATTTGTCTCATCTGAAAAATAAACATAATTTGTGACAAACACGAACCCTACTTACCATCAGGAAACCACAATTCACAGACTTTTCGGCAAGATAAACGGAGCCGCTTGGGTCGAGATTACATTTCTCGCGAGTCTTCCTGAAAATTGAGAAAAAAAATAGTTTAGCTCCCGAAACATTTGTTTCAACAGATAAACTTTTGAAAAAGCGTAAAAATATAAAAAATCGTAAGATAATGCGGAAAAATATGGAAGAAAAACAATAAATTCGAAGGTTCAAACATTTTCGAAAACAAAGTTTTAAAAAGTTTGAAAAGGTTTGAAAAAGTTTAAAAAAGTTTACAACAATTTCGACGACAAAAAGATTGAAAACGGCTCAGAAAAGTTTAAAATTCCCCTTTTTTCTTCAAAAGGTTTAAAAAAGTTTGAAAGTCGCCCAGCAAAGTTTGACTCGTTACCTGAGAGCAAAATAGGTTCCGCAGAATTTTTTTCAAAAAATAATATAATTTTCCGTTAGATTTTACGATTTTCGTATATTTCGTTCTAATTTCTCCACCGATTTCATGGCGCGAGCTCGTAAATTATCGAAAATACATATTTGAACAAAAGTTTAATCAAAAAACTATATAATCAGCCAACAAAAAATTGAGAAAACCACATTTCCAGTTGAGAATGAGAGCTAGTCGGCAACCGCGCCAGCGCACGCAAAGTGCGTCAACGTGCTTGCGCACTACCGTGGTTAGGGGCAGTGTAACGGCTATTAGCCATAAAGCTGCCTAGATCAGCCAAATCAGCTTTTTTTTTTTTTTTTTGGAAAGGCCGTTGCTCTTCGAGAAAATTGACTTCCGGTCAAAATCGTGGTGAGGCCAACTCACAGTGTCACCGCTTTTTCAGAGCATTTTCACATGTTTGAAAGGGAAATTCAATTCCAAAATCAACCGTTTCTTTTGTGTTTACTATTTTGCCAATTAGAAATTGTGCAACACTGGTTTAAAAACTCTGCCAGTTTGTCTGTTTATTCTTTTTCAGAAAATGGTGTACTTGAAGACACCACTGCCCATTTGTCATCCCTTTTCCCTTCTGTTACAGGTGTGCCAAACACAACATCATCATTTGGTTATGGTTTGTGCTTTGTTATTTATTATCAGATCAAACATAATACATCACACGTTATCTTGAGCCTTTGGGAACGTTTTTTAGTCTCACTGGGATGTTCGAGCGGAGTTTCGTAGTGCCAATTTCAATAATTAGAGCTAATTAAAATGTTTTGCGCTCTACCGACAACACATTGTATCAAAGGGACGTTAGACAAAACGAGAAATTATGGAAAACTTGATGTACAAACAACAAACACCTCGTGCCACTAATCACGTTTCTTTTCTAGAATGCGCCAAAAAACGTTGTGAACTTTTGCACCATCACAATATACCAATGCACGTGTTTATCGGCTCGCTCGCCCATCAACAACATTCAAGGCGGACACTAATTTGGAGCCAAATACCAATCGACTGATAAGATACGCAGCTCCGATTCATTCTCTTACTGTCCACTTATTTATTATGTTCATTATTTTTATTTGTATTTTTATTATTTTTTCCTTTTTATGTAACTTTTTTAAACACATTGTCTTGTCTTCCAGAATGAACCCATTCTCTTTGCTTCTTCTCGCTATTCTAGCCGTATCGGGGGTTTCCTCGTACCGCTACTACTCCCTTTCTGACACGTTCCAAGCAGTTTTGGACACTGAAAAAGCTCTTGAGGAAGAGCTCAAAGTGAACTTTGAGAATGCTCGAGCGGCCAGAGACAAGTATCGTCAGGAGGCGGAGAAAAAGTTGAATGAGACGTTGTCAGCGGTGACGGATGCTGTGAAACAAAAGGCTGACGAAATTGCTCAGGAGAAGAAGGTTGGGTTTTGGTTTATAAGTTTGTGGAACTTTTTTTTAGAACAATAATAAATTTAAAGGAAAAAGAAGAAGCCAAGAAAGAAAAAGATGAAGCAGCGATACAAAAATGGAAAGAAGTCTCTGAGCAAGTTGGGCAGTTTGTAAACTCTCTGGCAGAGAAGAAACAAGCCAAGGAGCAGGAGAAACAACAGAAAATCGACGAGTTTGTGAAAAGCGTGGTGGATAAAATCAAGCAGAACAACGAAGAGAAGGATAAGAAAAGACAAGAGCAATTGGAGGTATTTACAGAATTAATTCACTCCTTCTTTATTTCTCATTTTAGCAATGGAATCAACTCGCTCAAAAACTCCGTGAGCAACGAGAAGAGCTCGAGCAGCAAATCCAGGCGGCCAAGCAAAAACTTGATGAGCGTCGGAAGCAAAAGTTTGACGATTTGAAACAAGATTTGGGAAAAGTCAAAGAGTTGGTGACGGCTGAGGTGAAGCGTAGGGTCGAGGAGAAAAATCAATTGAAAGCTGAGCAAAAGGAGAATCAGCAAATTCTCCAGCAGGAGATTTATGTAGGAGGATGGTGGTGTATTATTTTAAATTATTTTTTTTAAGGATAAGTTCTCAGAGTTGAAGAAACAGGGAGAAGCAGTTGGAGAACAATCGGAAACTCTCCAGGATAAAAAATCAGAGCTTAATGATTTGATTAAGGTTTGCATCATATTTTAAAGCTTTTTTTCCTAATTGAAAAACATCTCTAATTCCAGGACCTTATTAGCCAGAGTGTCAAAGACAAAATTTACAACGAAGCCTCCGGAAAACTTCAAAATCAACTAGACAAGGCAGCCCTTGAGGAAGTATTAAAGGAAGAGAAAGAGGACAAAAAAGAAGAGTCTTCCGGTGATGCTCTTCTAAAAGAGGACCCAGTAGATATTGCGCCAAAGGCTACAATTTTGGATGAGTGAGATTCTAGAAATTTCTAACTATGCACATAACTAAAACTTTAATTTCCAGAATCACTGGCAAAGCCGCGTGGGAGACGGTCACCTGGGTTCTCCTGGCTCTTTGCATTCTTTTATCCGTTGCTCTCATCATTATGATCGTGTGCCAAGTGAAACAACGCAATCTCTATGAACGCTTGGATGGCAATGACTATCGGCACAATCAGAGAAGCTCCGAAATTGCTCCACTTCTTCCAGCACCAGCTGTTCCTGTTTCTACAACACTTGTGGTGAAAGAAGAGCAACAGTTTTAAATTTTCTTTCAGAGCTAAATAATTGAATTGGTGTTATCTTTCTTGTCAATAATAATAATAATACATATTATTTAGCAACAAGAATTGTAATTATAAGGTGGTAAAAATAAAACTTTCACGCAATCAAAATATTGCTGTTAAAAATGATATTTCCCATCAAAAACAGTGGCATGAAGCTGGCTAATAACCAAAAACGATACATCGAGGGCGAGAGAACGCATCGCTTGCAGTTCTCACAGCTCTATTTCTTTGTAAACCACATTCAAACGTTATTTTGGTCTATTCTAGATTGTTTCCAATGCTTTCTTATCACGTAACACGTTGAGCTTGTTCACCCATGTGATCAGTTTGTACACTACAAACTAGAAGACCAGTGATGGTCTTCTTCGACTATGCACGTTCGCGGATTCTTCGACTATGCACGTTCGCGGATCCCAGCCGGCGATTGTACATTTTTCTACCGTAGGCTGCTGCCCAGCTACGCTGCTCATCTGTGTTAAACTGATACGAAACGGAGACGCAGAGAAGCAGAGTGCGAGAATATTGCAGAGATGCAGATTCTCAGCGGAGCGCATTGCCAATAACGTTCCGGCCAGCACACCGTGTTGCAGCAACTAGCTAATAGCGGAGTTTATGCAAAACAACCAACAGTACGAAGTATCTGAATGAGCATTAGAGTGTACCGATTCACAGTCAGGTTTTCATTCGCAATCAAAACAATTTCACACTAAAATGACCCCTCAGATCACTTTGGTTCCACTTACAAACTATCTTCTTTTCACTCGTATTTACTGCTCGTCAAACGAATAGTTTTGCTACCCGAATAACATAAATTCGAAATGAATTGAATTGCTGTGACCTTGCGCTTTTCAAATCCAACAAATCGGTATCAGACCTTCAACAGTTTTCGCCTTGTGCCAGTCGGCGGGAATGTCGAGACAACAAAAACAACACTGAGTGCTATCTGATTTTTTTTGCCTTCTTCTTCATCTTTTTCCCAGGTTCGAAACAATTTTAACTGATCAAACCGCCAAGGAACTTTGACTTTGATTTTCAAAAAGTCTGTCAAAAACTATTTGCGAGTAGGTATTTGTATTTAACCTTGACAAGGAATGAAATAAAATGACAACCTATGTATTTATTGGGTGGCAAATATTGGTTTGATTGTGTAGCTATTAAGTGTGATAAGAGGAAGTGTTTCTTTCTTTCTTTCCGTCAGGGGCTAATGTGACGTAATCGTAATCGTAACCGTAATCTTGATCCGATTCTATTTGGCGCTGGCTGCAAAAAAGTGGTTGGCCTACTGTAAAATGAAATGTGATTCATAAATCCCATTTGGAACATTTCGCGCGGTAGTGTCGTGATCGTGACAAAGTGTTTGCCTGGGAACCCGAATTATTCAAGCATTCGCACATTAATCACTCAAAATAATCACAAAAGTTTAGATTGAACGCGCCAATGTTGTTGACGACGGCTGCTGCTGCTGATTGCTGTTATTTTTAATGTGGACCTAATGGCCCATTAATTGGTTTCTATTGTTGTGGCGCCCTAAATGAAACAAGAAAAAAACCTCAACCCTGTCCCCTAGATTAATAAAATCTCTAATCTAGAAATCTAAAAGCGAATAAAAAAGAAAAATTCTCTCCGTCGCCTCAAGGTTTCTCAATGGATTCAATACTAACCTTGGTAAATGATAAATGCTTCTTTTTTCTTTTTCTTGTAAATTGATATCCCACTGCGCTGTCTGTTTTACATGATTATTCCATTTTTTTTTTTTGCGAATTTCTCATACCATGAATAGAAATGAGCTTGATCAACAAAACAGATGCAAATAAATGACAATAAAAAAAAACAAAATAAAGAAATTGTCGTAACAAGTTGTTTTGATGGATGGAATCGGAGCGCAGCGTAGCGTGGATTTTTTGTTGTTGTGTTTTGCCCGTTTTCATTGTCATTTTGTTATTTTTGTCAAATTACCCACAACTTTACTATCAACCCCGGTTGTTTACTGATACGGGAGTGGAAAGAAACGGTCATTACATTCTTTTTTTCATTGTTTTTAGAATTTTTGAGCTACTCGTTAAAAAACAATAAAGAGTCTATTAAAAGTCTACTAGAAGTTTGGCAACAGTTTATTACAAGTCTAACAAAAGTCTACTCGCAGTCTAACTACAGTCTACTAGAAGTTCAACAACAGTCTACTAGAAGTCTCCAAGCAGTCTCACATCAGTCTACTAGAAGTCTCCAAGCAGTCTCACATCAGTCTACTAGAAGTCTTAGAACAGTCTGCTAACAGTCTAAAGTTTAAAAACAGTCTGCTAGCAGTCTAACAACAGTCTGCAAAAAGTTTAACAAAGGTGTATAACAGTCTGCTAGCATTCTACTAGAAGTTAAACAACAGTCTACTAGAAGTCTTAGAACAGTCTGCAAACAGTCTAAAGTTTTAAAATAGTCTGCTAGCAGTCTGACACCAGTCCGCTAGAAGTCTACTAGAAGCCCAACAGCAGTCTACCAAAGGCTGAAATCAATCTTCCAGAGCCTAACAACAGTATACTATAGAAGTACAGCAAAAGTTTACCAGAAGTCTAACATCAGTCTACTAGAAGTCTTAGAACAGTCTGCGAACATCCTAAAGTATAAAAACAGTCTGCTAGCAGTCTGACACCAGTCCGCTAGAAGTCTACTAGAAGTCCAACAGCAGTCTACCAAAGGCTGAAATCAATCTTCCAGAGCCTAACAAAATTATACTATAGAAGTACAGCAAAAGTTTACTAGAAGTCTAACATCAGTCTGCTAGAAATCGCACAACAGTCTGCGAGCAGCCTGAAGTCTAAAAACAGTCTACTAGCTGTCGGACAACAGTCTGCTAGAAGTCTACTAAAAGTCTCACAACAGTGTACTAGAAGTCTAGAAACAATTCACTAGAAGTCTCCAATCAGTCTACTAACAGTCTAAAGCTTAAAAACAGTCTTCTAGCAGTCTGTCGACAGTCCGCTAGAAGTCTACTAGAACTCTAACAGCAGTCTGCTAGAAGGCTACTAGAAGTCTAGAAACAGTTCACTAGAAGTTTCCAATCAGTCTACTGACAGTCTGAAGTCTAAAAACAGTCCACTAGCTGTCGGACAACAGTTTGCTAGCCGTCTAACAACAGTCTACGAGAAGTCTAATAATAGTCTACAAAAAATTGACCACAGTCCTTTAGATTTTACATCTTAACCGTCAAAAGTGAACACAGTGTTTTGGCAACATACTGAACATGATAAACGACGAAAAAAAATTTACACCGCAACTTCTTTTTCTTCTTCCTGCTTCCCTTTGAACGGTGTAGGGGGGTACACGTTTTTTTTCTCATTTTTCCCTCTCTTTCAATTTACAAAATGATAATTAGACGTCAAACGATGGCACTACCAGGCAGGCAGGGAAGGCAACCCAAAAAACTGTGTAAGAAACGGGCTTTTGTGTGATGAGTTGAGTGGCAGAGGCAGAGACAACACAACAATGGCTTACGGCACGGCACGTCTTTGAATATTCGACCTTTCGCAGATTTCATGATTTATCGTTTTCCACTTTTGAGGAGGCTGTATTACAACAGTTTTTTATGTATGTCTGGTTGCTTCTGATTGCCTTCTTCAGATTTTTCCAAGCTGACTGACTGACTTTGAGGCAATTGAACTATAAGCGAAATAGAAAAAAAAACACTGAACAGACACATTTTTGAAGCAGAAGCCGGGACATGCCAGATGACGTTGATCGCATTATTGAGGCAACCATGAAAAAAAAAATACAGAACGGAACGAACACCTTTTGAAAAGAAAATCTGTCAATTCCTAATCGAATAAGTGTTCGCGGGCAGCAGCACGGATTCCATGATTTCCACATCTCCACCAAAGGTTTTGGCAATCCGGTTAAAGATGTCGGTCGGTCTTATTAAATTAAACCGACACATTTTCCACAAGTCTTGCCTTTACCTCACTTTCACCGCTTTACGTGAAAAACGAACAAAAAAAAAGAGAAGACACACACACACAACAAGAAAGAAGTTGAAGCACCCCACCACACCACACCAAACCAAACCAAACCACACCACGCGTGGCAATGTTCACGGCTAATTTGTGTCTGTCTGCGTCGACGGTATCCGGAAATAAATATCGCCTTTTTCAATTGGTTGCAGAATTAGTCATCAATCTGGAGAAGGAATGCATATGTATGTATATGGGCCTGAAAAAATTGTTGTTGTAACTAACTACACTGTTTAAATTAAAAATTTGTTTAATTGGAAACGAAAGGGAAATGAGTCAATCCTTCCTAGTTCAGCAAACAACTTTCTTCTAGGTAATCATGACAGGGCAAAATAACTGTCATTGTCTTCTGAGGGGTGTGTGATAATGGATTAAACTTTTTAAATTCAAAGTCAGGAAAAAGGCAAAAGGAATGTTTCTTTTGTTTTTGTTGCAGAAGTTATCTTATTGGTTCCATCTTCCCAGGCGATCGCATACCAAACCAAACTGTCAAATTCAGATCAGAAAAAGAAGAAGAAGAAGAAAAAGAAGAAGAAAAAGTATCTTCTTCTTCTTCTTCATAGTTTTTTTTTTCTTCTTCTTCCACCTTTTCTGATAACCACCTAGTATCAGTGACAACGGGTGGCCAGTAGAAGAAGAAAGAGCATCAGAACACGAAACGTAGGTAAAACGATTCTGAAACGGCGTCACGACCTTGGCATGCCAGTCTCACTGCTTCTCCCTTGCTATTTCGTTGACTGCCTGCCCGACGTCTCCGATACCATCGCACAACCTCAACGCCTCTCACCTTTGCCAAATCGCCCGCCTACCTGCCGTATAAAAGGCGCCCGCCAAGGGCAGAAAGCAGGTGGGCAATCTCATCAAACCGAATACGGTAAGCATTTCATTTCATTTCTTTTCATTTCTTTTCATTTCATTTCTCGACGCTATCTTTCCTTGATCGAGTAGTAGTATTAGTTACCTGGTTTTGGTTTTGGTTTTAGTTTTAGGTTTCGGTTTTCAACTTAACATACATAGTTCAAGACTTCTTTTCAATCCTATCCTCGTATCAATTCCAATTTTTTCAGATGTCTGACGAGAAACAACTCGAAATTGAGGCTAGCTCTCTCCGCCGTGTGGCTCTCGTTGGAGTCGCAGTCTCCTTCACCGCCACCCTTGTGTGCGTGATTGCCGCCCCAATGCTCTACAACTACATGCAGCACATGCAATCCGTCATGCAATCCGAGGTTGATTTCTGCCGTTCCCGCTCTGGAAACATCTGGAGAGAGGTTACCCGCACCCAGGTTCTCGCTAAGGTCTCTGGAGGAGCCGTCCGTTCCCGCCGTCAAGCCGGATACGAGAGCGCCGGAGTTGAGGGATCTTTCTCCACTGGACACCAAGGAGGATGCTGCGGATGCGGAGTCTCTGCCGCTGGACCACCAGGAGCCCCAGGATCTGACGGAGAGGATGGTTCCGATGGAGCCCCAGGAGCCCCAGGAAACAACGGACCAGACGGACCAGCCGCCACCCCAGCTCCACACCACGAGTTCTGCTTCGACTGCCCAGCCGGACCACCAGGACCAGCCGGACCATCTGGACCAAAGGGACCAAATGGAAACCCAGGATCTGACGGACAGCCAGGAGCCCCAGGAAACAACGGAAACGCCGGAGGACCAGGAGCCCCAGGACAAGCCGGACAGGACGGACATCCAGGAAACGCCGGAGCTCCAGGAGCCCCAGGAAAGGTCGTCGAGGTTCCAGGCCCAGCCGGAGCCCCAGGAGCCCCAGGACAAGACGGACCAGCTGGACCAGCCGGATCCCCAGGAGCCCCAGGACAGCCAGGAAGCCAGGGACCACAAGGACCAGCCGGAGACAACGGAGCCGCTGGAGCCCCAGGACAGCCAGGAGCCAACGGAGACAACGGAGCCGATGGAGAGACCGGAGCCCCAGGAGGTTGCGATCACTGCCCACCACCAAGAACCGCTCCAGGATATTAATTTCTTTATTATCCAATGTATTTTCTCGATTTGCGTTTTTAGCGAATTTGCTCATACGGATAAATTTTTTTGAAACTATAAAAATTTTACGTCAAAACAAAACAAAATTCTTCTTCTTCTTCTCTTCTGGCATAGGGCTGGGCTGCTGGATTGACTTGTTGTTGTTGCTGTTGTTTTTGTTTTCCTTCCCCATTAAACACACAGAAAGTGTAACATTTTTTATCGAAAATAGTGAAATTTTGAATTGAATTCTAAAACAAGAAAGAAGGAAAGAAAGCAAACAATTCAATTCAAGTCGTTTCGTTTCGCTTCTCGGCATCTTGATTTTGAACGGATCCGTATCTGTATCTGTATGTATCTAAAACCAGAAACCAACCCAAAGGCATGTTTGTCTGTTTGATTGCGTCACGTCACATTGGTGGTTCCGTCCTTCCATCTATCATCGTTTTAAATCTTGATACATGCCATAGATAGATGAAACGACCTTTTTTTTAAATTGGCAAACAAAAAAGGTTGTTGAATCAAATGTACAAATGTGTTTAAAGTGGGCAAAAAGTTTGTTCAACACTTTGAACAGAGGTTAAGTTAAACACGTTGTTTAAAATGGCATTTTAAGTTGCAGGGAACGCATTCCGCTGTTTTCTTTTTGCATGACATTGATGGTTTGGATTTCATTTCATTTCCATTTTGAATTGAAAATGAAAAGATGAATAAAAAAAATAGAACGTATTCTTCCTATTGTGGTAAAAGCCAGTTTTAACCAAAGAATTTCAATTGCGCAATGATATCCATTCCCGCTTCTTCAGTTCTATTTGGGTACATACATACATGATTAGCCTCGATTTATTAAACTGCTTAACATTCCTCAGACAGAAAACAAGGACGGGGCAAATTTATAAATTAGTAGCTAACTTTTTTTTTCCATTTCACGAATTTGATGGCAGACAAAGTGGAAGTCGTCGCGACCATTGACCAGGTGACGTACACACTAAAACATTATCGGAACTCAGTTTGTAGCTTTGTGAGGGACAATAGAAAACAATCTTCTCTCCGATTGAATAGTAATCCTTTGCGATTGAGGTAGTAGCTCCATGATCCGGCTGTCCAGGATGTCTACAGTACCCATCGCCTGAAAATGAACAGAAGAAAGAATGAAAAAAAAAACCGGTCAGCTTCTTCAACAAAGAACAAACATTTCGTCTTGATCTCACTCCACCGTCCATCCGCTTGACATACAGCGAAATCACCACCGGTCAGCATGTAGTTTGGAAGGCATCCAAGCAGAACTATGTCTCCTTTTGTGTAGAAATTCTTTGGCTCCCCGATAAAATGACCATTTGAAGGGGGTAGCAAGGGTGGACAGTTGACCACGTTGCATCGGGGGTAGTCATTACTCCAAGAGCCGAGTGATGTACAATGAAGGTTTTGCTCGCCTACCAAAGTGAATCTGGGACAAGAAAAGATTAAAATAAAAAGCGAAATCACTTTTTTACCCTCTATGACACTTGAAGTGCGCCACTCCACCTGTACGGTATGATGTCACTGTCACCGTCATTCTAGTTCCGTTTACAAAGATTGCAGGGCATTGGGCGGCTGGAATGTTTTATTCTTTAGCAGTATTGAACTTCAACCTCTTACCAACACATCTTGGCACTGGATGACTCCAATTTGCATCTTCTAGACATGTGGACACTAAATTTCCTTCGACAAAAAATCCAGTGGGGCACGAAAACTGGGCAACTGTTCCTACGAATAATGTAGAGCTTGAGAGGTCGATTTGCAAGTTTGACGGTCCTGTGGGGTAGGGGCACTTGTCTTCTGGAAAAGTAATGTGTTTTGCGATAAGTCTGTCAAAAGTCTACTAGAAGTCTACCGAAAGTTTATAAGCAGTCTAGAAACAGTCTAGAAAAAGTCCACGAACAGTCAAGAAACAGTTAGCTAGAAACTCTGAACAGTCTCAGTACTAGCAGGAATTCTGGCAAAAGTCTACTAGAAATTTGAAAACGTCCTACTAGCAGGAAGTCTAGCAAAAGTCCTCTGAGGGTTTAGAAACAGTCAGCGAGCAGTCAAACAACAACCTCTAGCAGAAAGTCTGCGATAAGTTTACCAGAAGTCTATCAAATGCCTAACAACAGTTTTCTAGAATTATAGCAGCAGCAGGAAGTTGAGCAAAAGTCTACTAAAAGTCTGACAATATTCTGCAAGCAGTCTAGCAAAAGTCTACTAGAAGTTTTTCAACAGTCAACTAGCAGTCTGATGTCAGTATACTAGAAGTTTAACAGCAGTCTACTAGAAGGAAGTCTACCAAAAGTCTACTAGAAGTTTATTAACATTCTACTAAAAATTTACTACAATTTTTTCAACAGTTAACTAGTAGTCTAACATCGGTATACTAAAAGTTTAACAGCTTTCTAGTAGCAGGAAGTCTAGCAAAAGTCTACCAGAAGTTTGACAACATTCTACTAGCAGGAAGTCTAGCAAACGTCTACCAACAGTGAACTGGCAGTTTAACAACAGTCTGCACGCAGTCTACCAACGGTATGATAAGTCTACCAACAGTCTACTAACAGCCTAGTAGTAGGAAATCTGACAAAAGCCAACTAGAACATTGATAACACTCTACTAAAAATTTACTGAAAGTCCATCAACTGTCTACTAGCAGTCTAGCAACAGTCTACTAGCAGGAAGTCTAGCAAAAGTCTAATAGAAGGTTACCAACAGTCTTCTAACAGTCTACCAGCACTCTAAACACAGTCTACCAACAACTACAAGCTCACCATGAACCAGAAGTTTTATAGAGTTTCTGGCACCATTTGGCAAAACACAATGCAACATCCCGCTGTCAAATGGCTGTGCACTTGCTATTGACACCTCAAACCCATCGATATCATCGTGATCGCCCGTTTTTGCTTTCGTCCACTGCGTTGGATACGAGCGGTAGGTGGATGTGACTTTCTGGAATTATGTATGTTTGTGTGTCTATACTTCTCCTTCACTCTTAAATTCTTACCCATATCGGATCAGACGCCACTTTCTCCGTAAGACACGTCAATTTCACATTCGCCGCTCTGGACACAATCAATTCCCCGTTCGAAGAGATTGCATGAGTGCCATGTGTCACCGCATACTTTATAGGAACACTGCTACCGCTTGGCTGAATAGGAGTGCAATATGGTATTGGATTGCTCCACACGCCGTTGTAGCATAAAAGCTCCCTCTTCCCGTGCAATCTTTCTAATCCAATATTGGCGCATCGGAACAAAAGTTTGGCGCCCGACTCGAAATTTTGATTGAATAAAACTGTTTCTTTTTTCTGGGTGTGATATATCACTGTGTGGGAGTTGATGTTCATTTTCAGAGAGCAAGTGGATTCAACTTTGGAGCAGTTCAGCTTCTTCTTGAATCCCCATCGACCACGTCGACATTTGATGGGAACTGTTTCCACTTCATTGCTAGTTGTTATGCAGCCAATCTAGCAAAATAATTTGGGGGAACCCGTTAATGTAGATCACTCACATTTAAAATTGTACCATGAGCAAAAAGATGCATCCGATGAGCCACATAATTTTCCACGTTAAAAATTCTTTGATTTGGCTCCAAAACCAACGGTGAGCACATCTCGTCATTCGTCGGTGTTTTCCAAGCAGTAATGTTAGCGGCAACTAAAATTTCTTTGAATTGACAACCTGGTTGCATTAAAAAACAAAAATTCAAATCTCACCACATGGTAACAAATTGCTGACCCATTCACCATTTATGCATTCTATCCCGCCAGCTTCTTCTCTATCGTTACACTGGAAAAAAAAAATTCAGTTTTAATGTTCAGGCTCCAAAAATCAAGTGCATTTTACTTTAAACTGAAAAATTGTTCCATTTGGGTAGGCCGATTGGTATCTGTCAATATGGGTCTTTTTCAGCCCGTGGTACCTATAGATAATTGCTGGCGTGGTGTCTTGTGGTGCAATGCAGAAACGGGATTCTGAAAAGCACAACAGTGGAATATCGCAAAAGAACACCCCTACCATTTTCATTGCAAGACGGAGGAGGATTTAGACTTCCTTTTGAGCAGGTTAGAGTCAAGTTTGCACCAGTGCACATTAACAAAACACTTTCCCCATTTTTAATAGTTTCAGCAGTAGTATTGTATTTTCCAACTAACAACTCCGAAAGCACACATTCTTCTGTAAAAAAAACCCATATTTTTCACACAATTATTGCTTAAAATGACTCACGAGGAACACAATGCCCTAGCTGCTCTTTTAGCTCGCCTTTCACACATTCTAAAACACCGTTTCCAGCCAAATGAAAACCACGTAAACACGCCATCTGAGCAACCGTCCCGTCTTCAACCACATCATTTGATTGTAAAATTTGAGAAGTACCCGATTTTAAAAAGAAAACGTGAAGTCGGATAGGTACCCGACACGATTCTGAAAATTGGTGCATTAGGTTACTAGGTTAGGCTCAATATTCAACTTGGAATGCATTCGGCAATTTCAGGTTGCCATTTCCCGTTTATACATGTGGATTTTCCGTCGATTCGTTCGCTAGCAAACTCGTAGCCGTTCCTGCAAATCACCTGAACACGCATAATGCTCCCGAACGAGGATAATTTGGGATTTGGCAGGCCATATGATGGTTTGGGGGTGGTAGAGCATAAATAGCATTATATTAGCGGCATAGTTTTAAAAATTTAATAATTATTTAGCCCCCTTTAGAGTTAAAAAAGGGAAAGAAGCTTTGGTTATATTGTGTTTTCAATCGACTTGCGAAATGAAAACGCAAGTCTGCATTCACCGTTCTGTCTGCGTCTCTTCAATTATCACTCTGTTTGCGTGGTCGCGCACAAATAAGTGGGCGGAGTTTCGCGTTCTTATGTCGCAAATCGATCGAAAACACAATATTTAGTGAGGCAATCAAGAAAGCGCGACAATTCAAATTTTCGGCGCGTCACTTTTGACGTATGCACACACACAAGTGAATATGGCGTTAATTAAATATACTTTAACTGGCTGCAATTTTTTCAGCAAAAATGCAATAAAATAACCAAAAAACGACCATTTCCCAGCCGCACCCTCTCATGCATTCTTTCTCTCTCTCCCATTTTTTTTCCACTGCAGTGACTTGTTTGGTTAGTGAAGTCTCTTATTTCTCAATGCATTTTTCCTAGAAACAAACGTCTGGGGGTATAGCTCCACAGATAAAATGCGGTTTAAGCACATAGGTTCCGTTATCGGAACATATCGAATATTGGTGCATATTGGACGTGATATGTATTCACGTTTCAAACACGGAAGCGCGTGAATTATATGTGGTTAAGAAAAAAATCCGCATGCATGAATATCTCGTTCATCTTATACTGATGCATATATGTTTCATGTCAAAGCGAGCCACCTATCCGGCAGGCAAGGCAGTGTAAGCGCGCTCCATCTGCACGCGCGAGAGAGTGCGAGACGCCGAGACCTATTTCTCATCAAAAAATTATTTTTTTTTCTGATTTTCTTTGATTTTTTGCATGATTTGTCCGTTTTTTCTTGATTTTTTTTGTAAAAATTATTTTTAAAAACGAATTTTGTAACATATACTCGTGAAAATTCTCCGGAGTATGCCCATTTTAGTCAACTTTCACTTTTTTATGGCATTTTCGCTTTTTTTGCGAAATTTACCGATTTTTAACTGAATTCGATCGGCCAAAACAAATATTGTCATTAATGTAATTTTTGGATCTCCTTATCTTTTCAAACACTGTTTTTTGTCTCGGCTTATAATAATTGTTGCAATTTTCAGAATGGAACGAGACGGGATTAAGCTCAGTTGGCGAAGAGGAACAACGACGTTGGTTGAATGGATTGGTGAGTCGGATAAAAAATTAAAAATACAGCTTAATATTCGTCAGCCTTGTTCGGAAAATCGGAAAAGGAACATTTTTCGAAGTTATTTTTTCGAAAATCGGTTATCCGAAATTTTTACCGACGTTATATCCGATTTTTTAAAATAATTTAGCATATTTTTTAAAATTTTGTATTTTCTGGAAGAGACTGATTCTTAACAAGAGTTCTCAAAATTTGGCTCAATTTTTTTTTTTTTTGAAAAAATAAATCAGTAAGTGAACCAAAAATTCAACGAATAAATCACTTTTGAACAGTTCTCGGCTCTTACAATTAGAAATAGCGAAACCTAAAAACACGGTGCTGTCCAGAGTTTTTTCGCAAAAACTTCTGTCGGGAAAATGTTCCGGATAATAAATTCGGAAAATTTTACGAAAAAAAATCATTAAAATGTGCTTTAAAATGATTTTATTTCTGTTTTGCACAAAAATTGCCATCGAAATTACCGTAAAAACTGTATTAAAGCGGCATGCCCCTTTATATTCTACTCTTTCTTTTGGATATTTCTTTATTACATGAACATTTCAATTAGAGGATGCAACTCCAATTGGCGAGTCATCTTATTTTTTCTAATAGCCCGGCCCGTCGTTCTAGTTTTATATATCTGTTCAAATGACGGGTAATTAGAGGCTGGCGCAGCAAATCAAGGTCTCCTTACGAATTTTTAGGCTTTTCCTGAAAAACGATCGAAAAAATGGGGCCCCATATGGGGAAACTTTTTTCCGAAAACAAAACTAGGAAAACACAGTTTCCAAAAAAAATTTCCGAGAAAGCTTGTTGAAAGACCCCAATAGATTTCTTGGTTTTTGGATATACACCACACCAGTGTGCTTCACCGATCAAAAATTCACCGATTAATGGTTTTTTCGATTAATAATCGGTGAATTAGTCGATTAATTTTCACCGGTTTTAGTCGATTAATTAGTCGATTAAAAAAATTTTAGTCGATTAATCGTCGATTAATTTAATCGCAAATTAGTCGATTAATCGCGATTAAATTAATCGACGAAACATATCGCTAAACAACACGCGATTCGTAATTTCGGAGCGTCGATATGGTTTTTTCAAATTAAAGAATTCAAATGATAGCGATCGCGGACCCGTGATTTGTCGGTACAAGAAACTATGTATAGCCGGTCGCGTTCGCCAAGAGGGCAGCTACCAGACAGCTACCAGACAGCTACCTAGCAGCTATTTGGCGGCTATAAGGCGGCTATTTGGCGGCTATAAGGCGGCTATATGGCGGCTATATGGCGGCTATATGGCGGCTATATGGCGGCTATATGGCGGCTATATGGCGGCTATATGGCGGCTATATGGCGGCTATATGGCGGCTGTGTGTCAGCTCTTTGGTAGCTGTGTGGCGGCTCTTTGGCAGCTGTGTGGCGGCTATGTGTCGGCTATAGAACTGCTCGGAATAGAACTGGCCGGAATAGAACTGCCCGGAATAGAACTGTCCGGAATAGAACTGCCCAGAATAGAACTGTCCGGAATAGAACTGTCCGGAATAGAACTGTCCGGAATAGAACTGTCCGGAATAGAACTGCCCGGAATAGAACTGTCCGGAATAGAACTGTCCGGAATAGAACTGCCCGGAATAGAACTGCTCGGAATAGAACCGGCTCTGTATCGGTACAGCTCCTTTAATCGACGATTAATCGGCGACTAATTCACCGATTAATTAATCGACTAAATCAGTCGACGATTAATTTAGTCGATTAATTAATCGACTAAATTAATCGATTAATCGGCGACTAATTCACCGATTAATAATCGATTAAGCGACTAATTTTAGTCGATTAATCGTCGATTAATTAATCGATTAATTAGTCGGTTAATTAGTCGATTAATCGCCAAAAATTTAATCGGTGAAGCACACTGCACCACACCATTGTGGAAGACTTTTAAGATACTCTTTTTTGTTTTCCGAATTTTTGAGGCAAACTATTGAAGAAGGAAACTAGGTAAAACAGTTATTTCTTTGTTTTAATTACCCCTTAAGAATATTGATGTACTTTCAGGTTGCCTACCGATTGCTCAGCTTCAACAAGGATTGCGAAATCTGCTGAGCCAGCCATAACCGCTCCGGAATCTTTTTGTTTATTTTCTCAATGTGTGTGTTTTAATGGACATATTCACAAAACCGGAAAAAATAGGAGGATGCTCCGATTGACCTGCAATTTTGAGAAATATTGGAAAAAATTCTCCTGTACACGCTCAAAAATTTTTGGACCTAAATATCGATTTTTAACATTTTCAGAAAAAAATCGATAATTTTTAAATTGGATATTTTGGTCCAAAATTATTTGAGCGGGTACAGGAGAATTTTTTCCAATATTTCCCAAAATTTCAGGTCAATCGGAGCATTCTCCGATTTTTCCCGCAATTGTTTTCTTTTTTTCCGGTTTTGTGAATAGGTCCATAATACTACTTATAATTTGTTTGCGTTATTATTAATAAATGATTGTTTCTGGCACTATTCAAAAGCTATAAAACTTTATATATAACAGACAATTATCTTAAAATCCATTGAGAGAAGAAGATCCGATTTGACAGAAGCATTTTAAATCCAAGCATCCAAGCGCTTTTTGACCCGAAATCGAAACGTGCATGCTATATGCACCTGCATATATGCGCATGTGCGGGCACGTGGATGCATTATTCATTTCTCCAATTTTCCCTATGAGTTCCACGCAGCGCGCTATATGCTTCAACCGCATTTTACCTGTGTCAGGGGTAGAGCGCTCGCTTTGCATGCGAGAAGTCTGGGGTTCGATTCCCCATACCTCCATAAACGTTTTTGTTTTGGTTTCAAACTGGTGATTAATTTAGGCTCACAGGTGAAATGCGGTGGATGCATATAGTGTCCGTATTTGAATCATTTCGTCCATATTATCCATTGAACGATATATCATAATGATTTTATTTTCTCGTATATATTAAAGCCTAAATATACGATATGATTAAAATACGGACACTATATGTATGCATCCACCACATTTTAACTGTGTCGGTTCTAACAATAAATAATAAAATTCATTCAAGTTAGTCAACAGACCGAGATTCCGTTCTCCGAGTGTTGCATGATCATTCTCTCCAACTTCCCCGGTATCAGGCCACATTTTCCAATAACTTGACGATTGTACGTTGACTCTGAACTCACAATGAACTGTTTAATTATCTAGGGGTTTGACCAACCAATATCACCGCTTTCTCGTTTTGCTCTGGATGGGACACTTCTTTTTTTCCGATCCCACAGAATTTTGCCTTCAATCATAGGGTGGGTTTGCGAAACGCATTTTGGTGACACTTTAGGCATCCATTCTCCATTTATACATGTGGCTTTTGGTGGTCCTGAATATTAAGCGGTGAAGTGATTATCTTTTTTCCCTAGTGGAGCTCACTTACCAATCAAATAATTCCCTTTACTACACTGAAAACTGATCGCACGACCCTCTTCAACTTTTTGAATATAACTTTGAAACTCGTACGCTCCAAGTATTCCTTCCAACAAAATTTGTCCACCCGGAAGAGTTCCATAAGTTTTGCTCGGATGCTCACACCAACTCGGCAAACATTTCATTGGGTGTCCTTCTTTTACCCATTCCCCGTACAAGCATTTGATAATTTGATTTTTTCTGAACGCATGGTAACCGTTATTGCACTGGTATTTCGCAATCGAGCCATGGGATGATTTGGAGAATAGTATTCTGGCGTGGGGCACTCGTGGTGGCCAGTTGTGACAGCTCACTGTTTGAAAATTATTTTATTGTATTTTAAAGGACTGAAACCTTACACGGACTACAAACGGGGACATGAGACCACGTGGAGTTGGCACATATCAACCGCTCATCTATATTCGCTTCGTGTTGCTTGTTACACTCCACAATGATCGTAGAGCCTGACGCTATGAGTTGCCCTTCACTTTTGTCCTTGATCCGTCCATTTTGAATAGGCGGTACTTTACATGAAGCAAGGCATCTTGGCATTGGAGCACTCCATTGCCCGTCTTCCATGCATTTTGCTTTTGATGCTCCTTCATGGGTCATTGTCTCCAGGCATCTACAAGATAAAGGGTCTTTTATAGCTCGATTTGCCCACTAATTTTTTTTTACCTAAAAACCGCAATGGTGCCAAAAGAAGTTTCACCACCCTCGATATAACCATTGGGGAGGGGTGGAAGGAGTGAACAGCGAATTTCCTCACAACGTGGCTCATTTCCTCCCCATATTCCTTCGGCTAGACAGATTCTTTGAACTTGGCCGACAAGACGGTATCCGTGATCACAAGAGTAAGTAACTACGGATTGATAAGTGAGAGAACTTCCGACAACTTTTCCGTGAAGTGGACTTGATGGGCGGGAGCATTCGGTAGCTGGAATTCGATTTTTAGCTTTGTTTTAAACTATTAATCACGGTGTCCAGGATTGGAAATGTGAGCGGAGCCTAATTTGCTGGCGCGCCAGCAAACTAGCATGGCGCACTTTCGGTGCTTGCGCATTTTTCGACTCTCGCATTTTTTTTAAAATTCATTTTATTATTTTTCTTTCAGTAAAACCTGAAAAAATAAAGAATTTATGCTTTTTTTTCCGGGAAAACATGAAAAAAGCCTTAAAATTTGAATTTCGCGCGAAAAAATCCAGTGGAGCGCGTTGGCTCGGCTCCGCTCACTTTTCAAATCCTGGACACCGTGCTAATGATTTTAGGATTTTTCCTTTATATAACTCCTTCGAGATCAAATCATTTTTGACAAAAACTTGAAAAAAAAAAAAACTAAAAAGATTTAAAAAAATATTTTAAAGTTCCTCCTTGTAAATTTCTATTTTTTCAAAGAAAAAAAAACAATAACACGCTGTCCAGAATTGGAAATGTAGGCGATGCTTAATTTGCTGGCGCGCCAGAAAACTAGCATGGCGCACTTTCGGTGCTTGCGCATTTCTCGACTCTCGAATTTTTTTTATTGATTTTATTTTTTTTTCTTTCATTATAACCTGTTTTTCTTTGTAAAATGTATGTATTGTATCTTTTAATACCATGAAATTGCCCAACTTCGATTTTCGTGAAGATTCTCAGGTAATTTTCAGCAAGCTGCCCCTCGAAACGGCACGCTGCCGTTAAAAACGGCAAGCTGCTGCGCGAATTGGCAGGGGTGCCACCTGCCAGCGGCAGCTTGCCGTTTTGCACGGCAGGCAGCCTGCCGTTTTTCACGGCAGCATGCCGGAATAAAGCACGGCAAGCTGCCGTAACCCTGCTTGTTTTTGATTTGATCGATGCTATTCGTTGAAATTAATCAATTTATTAAATAAAAAAACAGTAAAAAAAACATTAAAAGGTAACAAAAAAATTATGGCGAAAAATTTAATTATGTTTACGAAGCATTACACGATCCGTCAATATCGAATCATATCGTTTGTCAAGGTCCATTTCCGCATATCGACGAGTAGATGATCAACTGCAAGAAAGCTTTCAAAACTGAAGCTATTCATTAAAAAGAAAGTTATAGATGTATTGCCGCTCAAAGTTTAAAAAGTTACTGGGTCTGTATTCATGAACGTTTACCGCACGGTACATAAAAACACTAAATGGTTTTCTGGAAGATTAATTTAATTTATGAAGTTTTATTGGCTAGTTTGTACTATAAACGGTCCGTAAATTCGAGATCCTGGTAAAACCGGGAAAAACACCACATCCGGGGAAGTCAAGACAAAACCGGCAAAAATTTAACAGGCGTGAGACACGAGATTTGTACAGAAACTGTTATAAAATGCAGGAAAATCGTGCCACAGACTTGAAATTTTTTTTCCGGTTTCTGAAGTTTTTTTTCCCGGTTCAGTCTTCCTTGGCTTTGACTTACCCGGTTTCGGGGTTTTACCTGCATTTTTCAGGATCTCGGAAATCCCTTTTAGAAATAAAACATTTTCCGCGTAAAACCATTTACTGTTTAAATTTCCGTAGAGTAGTTGTTCATAAGTACAGTTTCTCCAACCATGTTTTTTTGTAGTTTAAAATTCCACGAAAAATTCCAGAAATAACTGATGGGGTTATTCATTTTTTGCAAAATAATTTTTTGCAATTCTTTGCCTTATTTCGCGCACATAGAAAAAAAAAACAATTCACATTGTTTTAAAAACAACTATCATTGTTTGCAACCCTATTTCGTCAAGGTGATATTGCGGAACAGAACTGTAATGTTAAAAAAAACGATCGGTATAGAACTGCTTGGAATGGAGCTGTAGGGGAAAAAGAACTACCCAAAATAGAATTCCATAGCCAACCATGTACAACGGAATAATTTTTCTAGCTGTTCTGTGTCCGTATAGTTCCATATCAGGCAATTCTAAGTCGAACAGTTCGAAACTTGTCTAGTAAACTTTTACAGTTCTATTATTCTCACAAACGAGTGATACAAACAACGCTACGTTTTTTACTGTGGTCTCGCAGCGAATACTGCAAAATATCGGGGTATCGTTTGTAACACTCGTTCGTGAACCTTTCGTCACTTGGCGTTCAATTTTTCCGCCAAAATTCAGATTTGGAAATATGGCGTTGCAAACGTTTCGAAAATTTTGTATTTTTTGACGAGTGATAAATAAGGCAAAATTTGCAAATAATTTTTTTTTTTTGCGTGCTATTGTATTTTCAATCGACTTGCGACATCAAACCAAAAAACTCCGCCCACTTTTTTTCACGCGAACATTAAATTTTAGTGCATTTTGAATTTTCGCGTGAAAAAAAGTGGGTGGAGTTTTTCGGTTTGATGTCGCAAGTCGATTGAAAACACAATATGTTCTAAGATTTTTTTTTCAATTGTCGGAGCGGCACAGTAAAAAAAATACCTGGAAACAACTGGAAACTTCTTTTCCAAAATCGATCGCAGTCGAAATCATCGTGGCCAGCAGCAATGAGCAGATGGCGCGCGGGAAATTCTAAAAAACATATTTAGTCTGCATGAAATAATTATAAACACTTACTTTTTTCACAAAATTGAAGAAAAAATACGAAAATATTCGGAAATAGGACGCGAAAGTAAAACTTATGTAGAAAAAATTGCGTCATCGCGCAGTCTGCGCCAGAGAAGAATGCTGGCGCCTTTGTCGACGCCACGGCACCCCTTCGGCACGCTGCCGTTTTGCACGGCAGCCTGCCGTTTCGCAGAGCAGCCTGCCGTTTTGCAGAGCAGCTTGCTGCTCGTGTGCTGTTTTTTTGCGTAACGCTACCCCTACCCGGCAGCCTGCTGTTTTTCACGGCACCTTGCTGCTCGTGTGCCGTGCACATGCCGAAAATTACCTGAGTTCATGCTGTAAAAACACCAAAAAACTATCTTTTTTAGGTCTGCAATGCTAAAAACGATTATTCCGAAATGGTGGCTGGACCAAATTCGACGTTCTTAGGCTTAAAAAATTTCTAAAGACCTCACAAGGGAAGTGTTTGATTCCTCCTAATCTAGAATTTCCCAAAATTTCGGCATAGGTGCTTTCGACTATGCTGATTCCATTTCTGCAATAAAAACCGGCTAAATGCTCACGTGAGCCAAGTTATAAGCTCCTAAACTTTTCCTATGGTTAAGCATTTTTCGCGTGAACCGAATAGTGTACTAGAACCGATACTGCAGAAAACATCGGTTGGTTGGTTCAGTGGTTCGGTTGCAGGGTTCAGGTGGGGAGGTCACGGGTTCAATTCCTGCTCATGCGAATCTTTTTTTGCATTTTTTTTGTGTGATTTTTTCAGCCAGCAAAAGTCAGAAAATATCGGTTACATTTACTTTTTTTTTTTCAGATTTTGAGTGAATATTCCGGCTGCAAACAGCTTCGAGAGTGCATTTATGACAAAAAATTAAAAATTTTTTTTTTTGATTTGGCGACATTTTGAGCCATTGAGCACATGCAAAAATTTTTTTTCAAATTTTTTGAATTATCGTTTTTGATCTGTTTTATCCGCGTAAACTCTTCTTTTTGGTATACTATTTGGATGTACCCGTCTGTCTCTTGGTGACCTTGTAAGAACTGTTTCTTGATGACCCTCTACATGTTGGTTCAGCAAAATGACGATCCGATCAGCCAAATTCTGATCCCAACAATCCAATTTTGGCTTTTTCGGCTCATCCTTGATTACAGCAGTATATAGCGTAGGCCAAAATAACAATCTTGGAAGACATAAGTACATACAAACAACTGGGGAATTCGGTATCGAGTTTCTCGCTTTTCCAGTTCATTTAGAACAATCAAAAGGTTTACGCGGATACACGTCAAAAACAGATCAAAAACGATAATTCAAAAAATTTGAAAAAAAATTTTTGCATGTGCTCAATGGCTCAAAATGTCGCCAAATCAAAAAAAAACAATTTTTTAATTTTTTGTCATAAATGCACTCTCAAAGCTGTTTGCAGCCGGAATATTCACTCAAAATCTAAAAAAAAGTAAATGTAACCGATTTTTTCTGACTTTTGCTGGCTGAAAAAATCACACAAAAAAAATGCAAAAAAAGATTACCATGAGCAGGAATTGAACCCGTGACCTCCCCACCTGAACCCTGCAACCGAACCACTGAACCAACCAACCGATGTTTTCTGCAGTATCGGTTCTAGTACACTATTCGGTTCACGCGAAAAATGCTTAACCATAGGAAAAGTTTAGGAGCTTATAACTTGGCTCACGTGAGCATTTAGCCGGTTTTTATTGCAGAAATGGAATCAGCATCTCAGGCATTTCATTTCTTTAATTATTAGAAAATTTACGGATTTTAAACGAACGATTCAAGACTATATTGTGGCTTGATAAGATTCATAAAATACCTGAAAAGATCCGTAAAATTTCTGATCAGATTCGCATCGCCTAATATTATCTTTAAAATTTCTGATAATATCCGTAAATTTACTAAAATGATTCGTGAATTTTCTGATAATACCCGTAAATTTATTAAAATAATTCGTGAATTTTCTGATAATATCCGCAAAATTTACTAAAATGATTCCTGAATTTTCTGATAAGATCTGTAAATTTTCTAAAGTTATTCGTATTTTTCTTGGCAAGACAACAACAATTATCGATTTTTCGAAGCAACGCAATAATGCAGATAAATAACAATAAAAATACGTTTTATTTATCCAAAAGTATTACAAAACCTTAGTTAACCAACTAAATTTACAAAAAAATAAATAGAATACAAATTGTGGAGCCGCCACGACGGTCAAACGCGCTCCACTGAATTTAGTACTTTGCGATTTTCATTTAGATTTCCAAATTATTTAATTTCAAGTATAAATTCAACGAGAAATGAAATTATTTGGAAGCCAAAATGAAAATCATGAAATACTGCGTTCTGTGGAGCGCGTTTCACAGTCGTGACGAGCAGACAATACAAATTATTCGGAACTTGATGCGGAAATTGCACGCTCCGTTTGGGATCTCCGCGTTGATATTGGCCATCGTCCCCCCGAGTACGTTTTTCTGATTCTAGCAGGCCCTACTCAATACTTTGGCAGCTTGTCTCCATCTCGCGGTCGGGCTGAAAATAATTATTATGATTAAGCATTAAAAAACAATGCATTACATCAAATTTTCCAATGCGACTTCGACGAGAATTCCACACGCCAAAGCGAAAAACAGTTGACGGAAATCGCCAAAAAATCTTCAAGTGAAACGGAATGCCGTCCGTGGCATGAAACTTAAATCCTAAAAATGCAAATATTTTTGAAATTAAATGAAGAAACGCTAACCTGCGACAAAATCGATGAGCCATTGGTTCAAGACACAAATACGATACACCCGACTTCTGAAAAAATCATATTGTTTTTAAAAATTCGTCACCTCACAAGTGGCGTGAACTTTTGAGCCTATTCCGTGAAATGTCAAAAGAAAGAAAACAATTACAAACAATTGGGAGAAAATTCTTCGATAAGTCTGGATCTTTGGAAAAAATGTTAAAAATTTTGAACACTGTTTTATCCCAATTGTTTTTTATTTTTTTCTTTTTGGATACGTTTGTGAACAAGCCCATAAAATTCGGCCCCGCTTCTTTCCTCAAATTTCAACCTTGTTGCAAAAATTTCACGGGCAAAATAAAGTTACAGTAAAATCACCTGAAAATTGAGCAAAGAGGCGAAGCCTAAATTCAAAGTTATCGCGGATTTTGAAGTGACAAATTTTTTAAATCAATAATAAAGGAATATCAATTATTTAGTTTAAAAAAATTTAGATTAAAACAAACGAAAAAAAAATTTAGGCCAGAATACTGAAAAATGCCTTTACATTTATCTTTTGGCGACACGCGACGCAGCCCAACGCGCTGCGATAGGGGTAATATTAGATCTGATCAGATCCGTAAATTTCTTGATCAGATTCGTGTATTGCGAACTCATTACGAATATTAAAAGATCCGTTTAAGATTCCTAAATTTTCTGATATTTTCTAATTTTTCTAATTTTACTCGGGTCTCCTAATATTACTCTCATTTTTTCTGATATTTTCTAATTTTTCTAATAATTCAAGAAATGAAATGCCTGAGATAGTCGAAAGCACCTATGCCGAAATTTTGGGAAATTCTAGATTAGGAGGAATCAAACACTTCCCTTGTCAGCTATAATTCAGTTGGAGCACATTTGGAAAAAATTAAGAATTTATGCTTTTTTTCCCGAAAAACATATAAAATGCCTCAAAATTTGAATTTCGCGCGAAAAAAATCCAGTGGAGCGCGTTTGCTCGGCTCCGCTCACTTTTCAAATCCTGGACACCGTGAATAACGAAAAAATTGTTTCAAAAAATAAAAATTCCTTTTTTAAAAACTGTGCAATCCGACGTGACGGTGTTTGCACACTTTCACTGGCTACCGTAATCTTTTGTTTTTTTTGACGAATTTTTCCTGTTTTTTGTCTATTTTTGTGATTTTTTCTTCATTTTTCGATTTGAAAAATTAATTTTTGTATTAATTAATTATTTTTTGGAGTGTAACCGATGAATCCGCCGGCCCAACGGGGAATATAGTGAGTTTTTTCCCATAAATTTTGGCCACGTGGATCACGGAAATTTTTTCATGGAAATTCGAGGTTTTTTTTTTGAAATTTCAAAAAAAAAATTGCGTAAAATTGAATGGCGCATATTTACGCAAACACGTGAACCGACGCAAAAATGCAGACTAATAGCTAAAAGTGGGCGGAGCTTAGTACAAAGTTTCCAATCAAATTTTGCCATTTTATTCAATTTAAAACAACAAGAAAATTTCAAACCTTTACAATTCGCCGGCTCATTCGTCCATTCCCCATTGCTCGAGCACTGTCGAGATGTGGAGCCAACCAGTAAAAATCCAGGGTTGCAAGAGTATTTCACATAATGTGGATACTCGAAAGTGTCTCCTTCTCTTAATCCATTTTCAATATCCCCTGGATCAGGACAAGCTCTTGCTGGAATTGGGTTTTGTAACTTTATTAAAAAATATTTTACTGTACTACCTTTGCATCGTAAATCTGGGCCGAACCACTGAGCAACGTTTTTTCGATTCAACAAGCACTTTGAGATAGATAAACCCTTTGCATTAAACTTGTGATATCCTGGTATACAATTGTATGTCACTTCTGCGTCCAGATCGTATTCTCCGGAAAATGATGAGCCGTCGTGGACCGCAAAAGGGATTTCAGATGGTGGGCCGCATTTTACTTAACATAAGTTTAATAATTTTTTGTGATAAATTCAAAAATTATAATATTTCCTTCTTGAATAGCTTACATTGCAATCTGCAAACCGGCTGTGAAGAGCTCCACTCCTTATTAGCTTGACACCTTCGTTGACTGGCTCCCACCAGAATATACCCTTTGTTACATCCGTATTCGGCATTCGATCCAAACCTCAAATCCCCTGCAGTTCTGATAAAACCATTTTCAATATTCGGCAAAGGGTGGCACATTGCTACTGTAAAAAGAAAGAAAGAAGAGTTCACAATTGTTATTATTTTGTTGTTATTCTAAACATTTCCACTCACTCGGGTTCACACAGCTCAGCCCACATTCTCCGTCGCACATGCATCTTTTGTTTCTCTTGCAATCCTCGTCCACTGTACACTCTTTCTTGCAATGTTTCGGGCGTTGAGAAACGGTTACTTCTGGGCAGGAAAGGCTCCAAATGATAGGGAAGTAGTAGTAAACAATGAATATCAAAAACTGAACACGCATTTATTCATGTGGCTTGGGGGGTGGGCGATTTTATTGAATTTGAGAAAGAGGAGAAACTCGCTTGAGTTCTTGCAAGTGTCATTCTCTCACCAGCTGACATACGTTGTATTGATTGGATTTTGCGGGGTCCCTGCTGTAAAGTGTCTGTTAGTATTAATATGCTACTCCATTTTTTGAAGTGGTAGACACGGCAATTTAGCTGCGCAGCCACTCATCTGCGTTAAACTGATACGAAAAGGATACGCAGAGAAGCAGAGTGCGAGGATACTGTTGGTTTGTGTCAGAATGTCAGCGACTCTCGCCGAAGAGACGCAGACACGCAGCCTCCCCACTCAGCGGAGCGCGTTGCCAATAACGTTCCGGTCATCACGCAGTGGTAGAGGTAAAGATAGTGGTATATCAAAAAAGGAAACAAAAAAGTGCCTTGTACCAAAATACATGTATTTATTTCTTGATACTTTATCTTGAAAATTCTAATCTGAAAATACAAGTGGACTATTCGAGTGGAGTGATCAAGAAAAGCTGCCAGTCGGCCACCATCTGTTTCTCGGCCGCGGCCATGTGGTCTCGCAGCGATAGGAAAAAATATATCACTGTTTTATCTAGTTATTGTCGAAGTTCGCGACACCGCGCCGCGTAAAAAATGATTTTACCTCATAGACACGAAATGCATTGCTAGCAAAAATTAGAATGAACAATTCCCATTCACTGATAGCTTCCTTCTGTAAAACCCTACCCTGCTAGTTTCTCTCAGCCGCCTCTCCCCTCTCCGATAAGACAAAAAATTGTCTAGCGAGAGGAACGAGAAAACCAAACCAATGAACACCCCGACAAGCAGTCTTCTCTTTTCCAAATTTTCCAATTTATTTCATCGGGGGTATAGCTCAGGGGTAGAGCGCTCGCTTTGCATGCGAGAAGTCTGGGGTTCGATTCCCCATACCTCCAGGATTTTGTTTTTGTAAACGCAAAATTTATTTGTTTGCACAGTGGCAAATGCGCTCTGCCGCACTATACATTATTTTTGAGACGAGATAAAACGGGGCGCACGGACGGGAAAAGCGCCGCTAGGAATTACTGCTGGCGCATCTCTCGTTCTCTCTCCCTCACCACCGCAGCGAAGCTATTTTTTCAACGGGAATTTGTTTCTTTTTTGATTTTCAGCAAAACTAGACCACTTTTTGAAAATCTGTCATTAAAATATATTCTTCAGGTCAAATGCTTCATTTTTATTACAAAAACTACACGATTGGTGCAGAATTGACGGAGGAGATGCATTTTTAAAAAATTAGTAAGGAATTTTACTAAAAACTCAATTTTCTGCAACATAATAGTGCATTTTAAATGTCTCCCTTGTGCAGAATTTTCTCGCGAACATTTAATACAACGACCAGCTCGAAACGTGCGAATTCGGTTTTTTTCTCGATGTTTCAACATTTTAAAATGCATTTCCTCCGTCAATTCTGCACCAATCGTGGTGTTTTTGTAATAAAAATGAAGCATTTGACCTGAAGAATATATTTTAATGACAGATTTTCAAAAAGTGGTCTAGTTTTGCTCAAAATCAAAAAAGAAACATATTCCCGTTGAAAAAATAGCTGCGCTGCGGTGTTGAGGGAGAGCGAAGAGAGTGCAGACAGTTGAAGACATTTTTCCACTTTGGGACACCGTGGGGCGCGGGGGTACGACAGAATAGAAATAGGCGAAATAGAAATGCTACAAAATAGAATTGCTACAAAAAAGAACTGGAAAAAATAGAACGGCTACAAAATAGAAATGAGCGGAATAGAACAGCGCGAAATAGAAATGTGACAAAATAGAAATGGGCAAAATAGAAATCGGTGCGATGGAGCGCGTTTGCATTATTCTTCGAATTTTCCGATTATTATAGGATTTTTCAGTAATTTTCAGATATTTTACGCACTTAACAACATCGAAAATGAAGAAAGGTATAAAATCAATGCAGTTTCAGAAAAAAAAATGGAAAATCGGCGAAAAACTGAGCAATTGAAAAAATAATGCAAACGCGCTCCATCGCCAAAATTTGTTCTATTTTGTAGCATTTCTATTTCGTAGCATTTCTATTTCGCTCAGTTCTATTTTTTCCAGTTCTTTTTTGTAGCATTTCTATTTTGTAGCATTTCTATTTCGCCTATTTCTATTCTGTCGTACCCCCTGGGGCGCGTGTGCAATTTCTCATTAAAATTAAAATTTAATTTCATGTTTTATCAATGAAAAATTTCCTTTTTTGAGTTATCGTTAATTTCGACGCACGCACACAAGCGTATAAATAGCGTACGCTAGCGTTTCAATTTGACTGCGTATCTGGCGGTTATTTTTTGAGTTTGAAAACACGTAGTCGCTAAAACACTTGGAAATGAAATTTTTTAAAAAATTTATGGAGGTATGGGGAATCGAACCCCAGACTTCTCGCATGCAAAGCGAGCGCTCTACCCCTGAGCTATACCCCCGATTAATTCTAAACCAGGCAATGAAATAAAGAGAACAGCATTTCGCTATTTCTCCTACACAAAGACCAGTTCACAGAGAACGCAGATGGTGAAAACGTTTGCTAAACTTTGAACATGTCAGATTTAAATAAATACAATCCTCAGAATTGGACGCAAAGCAAGTGAAAGTCAACACGAAACTGCCATTAAATTCCTTTTCGCTTCTTGTAAACCACACCGAACGGCCTTAACTGGCCAATTGCCCTCATTTTTCACAGGCAGACCAATGCAAACGCGCTCTGTTGCACACATTTTTTGAACTGTCCTCAGCAACTTCTATCGGCGAAACAGCGGCCGAAGAGAGCTTTTCGACAAGGGAAGGCAGAACGCTGGTCGGAGAAAGACATTCGTTGCAAGACCCACGGAACAGGATTTACGAGAAAATATTAAAATTTTTTTGTTTTTTTTTTTATATTTTAAAATTAAATTATTTTATAATTTATACATTATTTCTATAGTAATTGTATGTTATCATGTATCACGGTATCACGGTTTTATTGAATGACTGATTGTGAGCGAATAATTATCCGTTTAAAAATTCGCGAACATTATTAATTTTCGGTGTTTTTGACTTGAAATGTGTGCTAGATTACCGAACAGGAATTTTCGCAATTCATGAATTTCCCAATAAATAACTAAAAACCGAATCATTAATCGATTTTTCAGTGTCGGAAACAATGCGGCGGGACGCGGCGACATATCGTATAACGGCATTGAGTAGGGTTGGAAGAAAGTGTTTCTTCATAAAAATATTGATGAAAAATATTATTAGCTTTATTTCTGTTTTCAGATGATCTTCTTCACATCTTGCGAGTGACCGATAAATTGCCGTTAAAACGAGCACGATAGCTTCCGAGAAATTTCGGACTCTTATGTTTAATATTTCGCGGAAACGATGAGAGACGATCTTGAAGAAGAAGCAGCAGAGGTCCACACCATAGTTGCATGGATGTGAGATTTCTAAAACAGAAGTCGAAAGTGAAAAAAAAATCAGCGGAAGATGGAATTCCAGGTAACTCTGGTTCACACCTTGAAGCCCAACATACACAGTAAGTTATGTAAAAACTAAAAACTTGTGTGATGTTAAATACCTTTATTTCTCAGGGAATTTTGGTTAGTCGCCGTAAAATTCGTCCAGACTGCCGAAGTGCACCGAAGTCGACGAGTCTTTCAAGCCGGGCCGACTTTTTTGTGGGTTCACTCGTTCAACACGTTTTTCTGCAAACTCATATTTACAGCTAAATCTGGCAAATCGAAAGCTTGCTCAAGGAAAAGTTCGCAAAGCCAAAGCGCGCAATGTTTTCATTCCTGCCCACGCTTTTCATCGTCACAAAAAATTCTTCGGGTTGCGCCCTTTCAAGGTAAACTAACAAAAATCGGGGCAATATGAGTTGAGGGGGGCCACCGAAAAAAAAAAACAATTTTTTTTTTCATTTTTTGTCGTACAAATGTTTAATATGCGTTTATAAGAATTTATTGATCCCCGGAAAGTTCAGCGCAGCGGCAACGCGCCGGAGCATGTGTGGCACTTAAAATGGGCGACCGGAGGGAGCTGGGTGGAAGCATGCTTTGCGAGGGGATTTTTTGTGATTAAATGCGTGAAAAATAAGAAAAGGTAACCGGCAGTAGATTAAACACTAAAAACAATCAAAGCAAGCTTCCACCCAGCTCCTTTCGGTTCCGGCGCGTTGCCACTGAGCTTTCCGGGCAAAAATCAATGCTGAATCAGATAAATATATCAAACAAATCAAAAGCGATTCAAAATCACCAATAAAAACGAAAAAAAAAAGTTTTTTTGAGTGCCTTCCCCCCTAACTCATATTGCCCCCCCCCCCCCCCCCCCCCGAAAATCTACGTTTATTCATGGTCTTCGTATATTTCAGATCTAGGAGAAAATCAATTTGGCCCACATTGATAAAGTCCCTGATGATACCCAACGGGCGATTTGTTTCATCTTAAGCAGTGTCCTGGACAGGTAAGATTCTAGTGTCCCTTTAGGGATATCAATAATGTTTAGATACTTTCTTATCCAACTTTGGGAGGAGAGATGATGCCCCCTTTTATTGGCTACTGTCTAAACATGCTTTATTTGTCTTAATTCAAGATAAACAAGACGGCATGGGAACGTGAAAACACACTCTGGAAGGAGAGATCACGCCTGGCAGCTCGTAACAGGATGGCGGATGGCATTGATTTCCACCGAACAATTAATCTCGAGATAAGAAAAATGATTTAAGAGGTTTGTTTATCTCTAAATTTATCCGAAATATAACTATTACGTTTCAGCCACTAGTCCCCGACTCAAATAATTCAACAGTTCCTGGTACCAGAGTTGAATGGAATTCCGACTTCCAACTTCCGGCTTCAGACTTCCGTTTAAAATATTCAATTCCGATTTCCGACTTCCAACTTCCGTTTAAAAAATTTCACTTCCGACTTTCCTTTTAGAAATTTCCACTCCCAGGCAACTCTGCCTGGTACCTCCTTTACACAAATCCGCAAGTCTGCTGTTATTTTCTAATTTTATATTTTTTTCTGTTCTTCTTTTGTTGTATATTTAGTTATTTATTTTATTCCGATAATAAATTTTCTCGTCTTTTCTAATCGTTTTATGGAGGCACCCAGCAAAATTCAACAGAGGCTAAATAACGAGCGGTTACAACATTCCGCCTAGATTTTTTGAAAACAGCGGCGGAGGGAAGGCAAATCAGAGGTGCAAGTCTGCTACGCTCTCTATTTGCCGCCGATTTGCAATCGATCGGTCGCTGTTTCGCCGGTAGAAGTTGCTGAGTCGTAAATCGACACAATTTAATTTATTTTCTTTTCTTTTTTTTATATATTTTTCATTAATTTTTTAAATTTAATTTCAGATGGAAGAATACATACACGATTTGGATTTCGATACAATTGAGCAGTTCAGTCACGGAGCTCCGAAAGAATGCGCGACACAAGTGGCAAACTCGACGTTTAGCAGTATTTCACCACTGATTTTTCTGGTATGCGGATTCAAAGTGCTTAAACATTTGGGTACGATGAAAAATAATTCAACAGAATATTTAATTGTCCATTTTCCAGCCCTACCCATTCAAATTCGCATATTTGTGCACATTGCTGTGACGATAGGCACGATCGGATGGTTCACCATGAATAAACTCATGACAATCATCATTTTCAACGTGTTCAGCGTGGCTTTTTTGGCTCTGGCTCATCGAAATGTCAATGGATACGTTGTGTTGGTTATAGGCATCATCGGGCTTGTTTCTCTGTGAGTTGTTTTGGAATAAAAATGTGAGAACTTGGAAAAAACAAATAAAAGTAACAATATACCTCTTGCTTTGAAATTTTTGAACCAATACAAAAATTCAGTGAAAAAATTCAAAAAATCGATAAAAACTACGTTTTTTCCAATGAAAAGTTCCCGTCAAATATGCGTATTTTTCAGTAATTTTTTGCAGCCAACTCACCTGTTACTTGTACGACTTCGACGAGTACTTCCTGTCAATCCGCGGAATTCTAATGATGAACATAATGAGGCTCACAACAGTGGCTTTCAAAATAAATACCTTGCCGAGCAAAAACATGACATTCTCCCAGTTTGCCACGTACATTGAATACATCTACTACCCGCCGTTTATCATTTTTGGACCCTACTTGACTTATGATCAGTTTGCTCAGATGCTCAAGAAGAAATGGACGGGCTATTTGGTTGGTTTTTTAAACATTTTTTATTTATCTTCTTGCGCATTTTCAACGGCTAATACTGATAGACAATAGACTATTCCGTAATTGCAGAACGAGTCGGGAACACTGTTAAGATCATCAATTTTCATCGTTATTGGAATTTCATTTGCAATTTTCTCATCTTGCTGCTACGAAGTCTACACTCCGACGTCACAATTTGTCGAAGACGCTCTCACCGCAATGTCTTTCCGCTACAGTCACTATTTTATCTGCTTGGTTGCCCAGGGTACCTTCCTTTTTTCAGCTTTTAAAACCAAGTTTTTCCAGCATTTATCCTGTTCTTGGGCTCCGACGAAATTGTGTCAAATCCACTGAAAATTGAATTCTCGCGATCCACATTGCAAACCGTCTCCGAGTGGAACAAGCCGTTTCATACGTTTTTACATGAAAGTGAGTATTAGGCATTAATTCAAATTTTTGTACCGCGGGCTCAGAAAAAACTCGGTAATTTTCAAAATTAATTTTCGTCTCCAAATTGAATTGTTCTGTTTTTTTGTAAAACCTTTGATTTTTACATTTTTTAAACAAATATCGCTAAAAATTTAACAAATTTAGCGAGAAAATTCCGGAAAAATGCATGTTTTCAATATTGGTCCTATTCACAAAACCGGAAAAAAAATTGCGGGAAAAATCGGAGAATGCTCCGATTGACCTGAAATTTTGGGAAATATTGGAAAAAATTCTCCTGTACACGCTTAAAAAATTTTGGACCAAAATATCGATTTTAAAAATTTTCAGAAATAATCGATATTTTGGTCCAAAAATTTTTGAGCGTGTACAGGAGAAGCATTCTCCGAATTTTCGCTGAATTTTTTGCTGGTTTTTTCTTTTTTTTTTTTCCGGTTTTGTGAATAGGTCCATTATTGAAAACATGCATTTTCATTGTTTTCCCTCAACAAAATGTGTTTTTGAAAAGAAATTATATATTCCATGTTACAAAAAAACCATGGTAAAAAGTAAAAAATTGCTAGTCAAAACTCAAAAAGCAAAAATTTTGTTTTTATTAAAAACAAAAAAAAATATATTTTTCGCGCTGACCGTAGTCTGTCAGAATCGTGACGAGACCTGCCGCTCGCTCATGAATCCATAATGTTTAAGAAATGCGATTTTTAAATTGTTTTTCTGTGCTGCTTTTCGAAAAATTGTTTTTTTCCAGACAGCGATTTTGAACACATTTTAGCTGTTTCAACGTGTTTTGTGAATTAAAAAAGTTTAAAAATAGAGGTTTTAAAGGGGGTGCCAACATTGTGGGGAAAGTTGCTTAAAATATACTCTTGGTTGGGGTATTTACAAATTTCACCTTAAAATCGCACAAAAAAATTGCTCTGATTTTTTATGATTTTTACAAAAAAAAAAAATAGAAGACCACGAGGAGTACACGAAAAATCGTGGCCGTGGCCTAGGAAACCCGCGGCCGCGGCTTCTAGAAAAAGCTATTTTCACGAGAAATATTTATTTTTCTTGTAATTTCCCTCTTTTTTATCATCGATTTTTGATAAAACATGCTCTGATGGCTTATTAAAATTACAGATAATCGCGAAAACACATTTCAGTCATAAATATCGAAAAATCGATATTCGGCTGTCGCACGGAGTAATGCTGCGTTCAAAGTGATAAAGATGGAGAAAATCGGTGTCCAAAGTGAAAAGGAAATTTCTACTTTTTCTCACGTAAAAACATTGTAATTGTACCCAAATCGTGGCGTGACCTCATTTTTGCAACTTTTCGACAAAATTGGGAGGTCTCGCCACGATTTAAGTGCAGTTGCACTATTTTTATGCTTAAAAATAGAAATGTTTCTCTTCACTTTGGACACTAATTATTCTTCCTCTTTATCACTTTGAACGCAGCATAATGGACTGCCTTTTTTTCAAACGATTTTTTTGGCGCGGGAACACGCGCGACGCTCTCGTCTTCTCCGTCTCGTCTCTTTTCTAAATGTTTGCATCACGGTGTGTTGAACGGTACACCGCTGCAAACGCGCCCCCTCGCACTAATTATTGAAGAAAAGTTTTATGGTTACGGTCATTGTTTTTGAAATATCGCATTAATCAATAAATTGACGTGATTTTTTATCTTTTTGTACTCTTCCGCATAAAAAAATTAATGAGTCGATTAGAAGCACTTTTCGTTGAATTAACATAATTGTTTCATTCGTTTTCAATGAAAATGTTTTTTGAATTGTCGTAAGTTTCGGCGCATGCACAGAAACCGGTAACGTTATAATTTGAAAGTGCATGTGACGGCAATTCGCGTAATTTTTATTATTTAAAAGAAAAAAAAGTAGGCTTCAACACACCGTGTGCATTGGCACATTGCCCAAAATTTTTGCCGTCGAATGCGGCGCGTGCGGCGTGCGCGTGTTATCAATGGAGCACGTTTGCACCAGGTCACTCGCCATTACTCCGTGCTGTCGTTCGATTCAACGTTTTAAATACTTTTTTGTGGACATTTTTTGTTCAAATATAAACTTTACATATAAAAGAGTGGGTTTAATGCGGAATTGAGCAGGAAAAGGGACGAAAATGAAATGTATGAGAGGAGAAAAATTTTGAAAAAGAAAATGACGTTTGAATTTCGCGCCAAATCGTGTACTCCTCGTGGCCTTCTATTGTTTTTTTGTAAAATAAGGCTTCCATTCGGACGAAAAAAAAGCGGACGAATTTCGTCCGCTGTTCGTCCGCTCGTCCGCGGGTCGCCCGGTTCGTCCGCTTCGTCCGTTTTTTTTCTTGTTAGTTTTTCTTTTTGTTTCTGCTATATTTTGTTTTCAAAAGCTGTTTTTGTTCTTTTTTCTTTAAAATATCAACAGAAATGTCTTGTTTCTGCTATCAAAAATTCGGAAAAAAAATTGAAAAATGTGTTTTTGCAAAGCTAATTCTACATAAATTTGCAACCGCTTACATTTTCAATGTCAGAATTTTTAAAGAGAGTGCCATAAATTAAAATTCCCAGCCAAATAGAGCGTGGCGGACGAACCGGACGAAACGGACGAACCGGACGAAACGGACGAACCGGACGAACCGGACGAACCGGACGGACGGCGGACGGACGGACGAACGGACGGACCGGACGGACGAAAATTGGTCCGAATGGAAGCCTTATTGTAAAATTTGCCAAAAATCAGAAAAACATTTTCGTGCCCAAGAGTATATTTTAAGCCACTTTCCCCAGAAAGTTGGAACCTCCTTTAACATAAAATTACGCAGCGCTGATTACGAGACACTTTAAATGCGCTCCATAGCTACAACGTTGCGAGGAGAAACGCTCCTTGCCTTGCAGTGTCTTGCCAATCTCTAGACGCATAGGACGCTACGTTTCCGACAAGCGAATTGTGAAGGGGAAGAGGCAAAAAGTGGAGAGACACCATCGCTCTCGTGTTTCCTCCGACCATCTCCATGTTTGTCTGGGGGGTATAGCTCAGGGGTAGAGCGCTCGCTTTGCATGCGAGAAGTCTGGGGTTCGATTCCCCATACCTCCATAAATGTTTTTGTAATGTGTTTATTCATTTTGTGCATTTTTCAGTTTTTGTCTGATTCATTTCATGCAGAAAACTACATTTATGCGTTTTTTCTTCATGAAATGAATAAGAAAAAAAATGCAAGATTCGCGAAATGAAGCTTTCCACGGCGTTTTTTTCACTACCAGTAGCGGAGTTTTCCAGGCCACGGCCGTGTCGTATTGGCGACCAAACGCTGTTTTTTCCGGTTTTCTCAAAATTTTTCTGTTCGACCTCAAATGTTTTCTGATACGATTGTTCAAAATTAAATTTCCTACATTTTGGGCACCTTTTTATAGCGAAAAAAACTGTCATTAAGGCTGAAAAACTTTTTAAAACGGAGGGGGCTGGGGGTCGAGGATTCTCTTCGGTCACCGAAAAATCGTAAATGTCGAGATTTATTCTCAGTACGGAGCGCTGCAAACGCGCTCTCTTCGCACAGTGGTGGACGCGGCCACGTTGGCGACGAGAGAGTGCAGAAAATTGAGAGAGTCGTGGCCGATGTTTTGCTCTGATTTCTCTAAACCTCACTCCAAATGCATGCGAAATTCTTTGTTCGATTGGAGCGAGTTATCAGCGTTTTATACCGAGTATATTTCGAAATTAATTTATCCGTCTATTTTTTCGTTTTTTTTTCTCTTTCTTCACATTTATTTTTCTTATTTAGCTAAAATAAAATATACATTTTTTATTTCAGAATACGATTGGAAATGATGGCCATTCAAGAATGCGGAGCGCGAGGACTGCTGAACAACATCGCGAGCATGGACAAAAATGACATCGCGGGCATGGACAAAATCAACATTTCACAGGAAAATTAAGTTTTTTAGTTTATTAAAATCGAAAATTCCTAAAAATGTGAAAAAAAAACACCGATCGGTCTGTAATAGCTCAGACGACCGATTCGTCGTGGATGGATAAGATTCGTGAACTGCCTCAAAAGACTCGTAAAATATCTCGTGAGATTCGTAAATGCCCTTGTGAGATTTGTGGATTCTCACGAGGTTTCACGAGAAAATTCACGATTCTCATGGGATATTTTACGAATCTCATTCAGCCACGATAATTATTCGAATCAGTCGTTTGAAATCCATTATAGTCGGCGAATACATCATCAACCTCGCTCTACTGCAAAACTCCTGTAAAACCGTGTTGCACTTGCAAGATTAACTCAAATTCTAGTGTTTATACTTATTTTCAACGGAAAATGACGTATCCACGACGAATTGCAGTTAAAATTTGATTTTTCGTTAAAAAAAAAGGCGTACTACACTGTTGAAAATTGAAAAGTGCCGTAGAGCGAGGCTGATGATGCATTCGCCGAGTATATTTTCCTGAAAAATACAGCAAATGAAATGCCTGTGAGGCAACTGCATTTTAATAAATTAAAAACTGTAAACTAGAATTCAAAATGTTCACGAATTTGCTTTAAAAATTAGAAAACAGTAAAACTGAACATAGAAAAATTTCAAATACTTTTTACATTCAATATTTCTGTAAATTTCTTCCTTTCCGACTTGCCCGAAGATTTGAAATTTTGCTCCCAGATTTCAGACCGATCGGGGTTTTTATGGCATTTTCTCATCATTTTTTTGTATTTTTTGAATATATTTGTATTACTTCTTATGTATAACCCCTGAAATTGTATTATTGTGTCTATTAGTCATATCAGCCTCGTTATGCTTTTTTTTGTATTGATTCGGATGTTTTTAATTGTATTTATAAATAATTATGCTATTTTATTGTTCAATTAATTATTTAATTTCTTTTATCAATAAAGTTTAGTTGTTTATTCACAGTAGAGACTCAAAAATGACCATAACAGACACTCAAAAATGTTCACAACAGCGACTCAAAAATGTAAGATGAAAAACTGCGCGGAGTTTTTGCAAAACACGCCCCTTTCTCCGCCCACTTTTCACGCTGATTGGTGGCTGTTTCGTGAGCAAATTTTCTACAGCAGGTAGTGAAAAAAACGCCGTGGCTTTCGGGCACATCTCTTCTATGATTGCAAAAAAGAAGAATCCTGGAGGTATGGGGAATCGAACCCCAGACTTCTCGCATGCAAAGCGAGCGCTCTACCCCTGAGCTATACCCCCGATGAAATGAACAGGAAATTGGGGAAACGAGGAGACTGCTTGTCGGGGTGTTCATTGGTTTGATTGTCTCGTCTCTCTCACTAGGCAAAACATTTTCCGCTTATCGGAGAGAGGAGAGAAGAAAAAAAGATGGGTGGTTTGACGGCAAAGAGAATCTAGCAGGGTTGTGAAAAAGGAAACGGTAAATAAATTTTCAGATGTATTTCAACGCTCTTTTTTCAAATCCACAGGGCTCAATGTTTTTCTCACATTTCTGGTCAGCGCCCTTCTTCACGTAAGTTTGAATTTAATTATTATTGATTTTTTGTTATTATGATTATTTACACGTCCCATTTTCTTCTAGGGTATAGACATACAAATGACGCTCACTCTCCTCACTCTTGGCTTCATTGCTTTTTCAGAAACTGGTAAGAAACTTGAAAATGTTACAGTTTATTTTTTATGCTATCTTTCAGTATTCCGGAAACGACTTGCTGACCGTTTTTCGATGTGTGTTGCCGCTAAAGCTTGCAAAATGAATGCGGGAAAACTCTCTTGCAAACATCGACATACTTCGGTAAGGAGCCTCTTTAATATAGATAAACGGCAAGAATGTGTTGACTGGTTCCTATTAGCATATGTCATTGCGAAAAGATAGATTGTTGAGAATTTTAGAAAATTGTTATTCTAAAGGAGAGGCTGATATTTAGAACAGACTGTTATTACTCTACATGGCATTTAAATGGCACATTGAAAAAAATACGGATCTGATTTTTTGAAATAGGGCTTAAATTTTGTTTATGTTTATTTCGCCGAGATTTTCCTCACTGGTCCAATTTTCGATTTTTCTGTGCACTAGGCTTATTGAAAATGAAAGCCTAACATTCACCATTAACATTTTTTCAGCCTGCTGGAATTGCCGGTATAGTAAACTTGCTCTTTGTACTTCTATCCATGTACCATCTCATTTTCACCGGAATGCCATTTACTGACGACTATTCAGCACTCGGATACCCGTGGAATCACACCTTCAGTATTTGGAAAACTCATTATTTCGCAAGTTTTGTTATTTCAATTATATTCTTGGTGCTTTCAAAAATTTTGTAAATATCTTTTTTTTTTTACTCATTTTATATTCCTGGTGCTTTATTATTACTGGCTAAAACGTGTACATTTGCTTTCCAAACATGAATCTCTTACCGGTTGCATGAAATAAAAAAATAAAATTTTTTTTTCTGTATTCTAGTTACACTGCTTTAAGGCAATGGTTTTTTTAAGGAGTCGTTTTTTTAGTTTGTAGAGACATCAGAGTCCATAGGGAAAAAGACATCAAAACAGATGGTTTTCGGCAAATGCAAGTGCAAGTGCAAGTGCAATAAAAAATTAAGAATAGTTCAAACTTTGTGAATTTCATGAAACCGCAGATTATCTAAATAATGGACCTATTCACAAAACCGAAAAAAAAATTGCGGGAAAAATCAGAGAATGTTCCGATTGGCCTGAAATTTTGGGAAATCTTGGAAAAAATTCTCCTGTACACGCTCAAAAAATTTTTGACTTTTTAAAAATTATGTATTTTTTCTGAAAAATTTCAGACAAATATCGATATTTTGGTCCAAATATTTTTGAGCATTTACATGATAATTTTTTCCAATATTTTCCAAAATTTCACGTCAATCGGAGCATTCTCCGATTTTTCCCGCAATTTTTTTCCGTTGTTTTCTTTTTTTTTCCGGATTTCGGAAGGTCCATAACCGAAATTATATAGTGCACCACAAAAATGAAAATGGGACGAGCAACATGATGAAAAACGAGAAGAAACACAAGAAACTGCCGCGTTAGATGTGCAGGAGGTGTCTCCTTGGGTTACTGTAGTGGCGGCAATTCAAAAAATGTCTCATTGAAGTAGAAGCAGCTGGCGAAGTAAAGTAGACCTTGTATTTTTTCAGGAATAATTGTGGAATGAAAGATAATTAATTTATTATTAAACAAGTCTTGACAGGAGAGATGTTTTAATCACTTGCCTGTTTTGTTCCGAATTGAAAAAATCCGATTTTTGACGAAAATTTGAAAATTTTCCCGCTATAAGGCTAATAGCCGTGGAAAACGGTTAAGAGCCATGGAAAAAGCTAGTAGCCACGAAATTCGGGGACTGTGCCAAATAGAAAAAAAACCAAAATAACGAAATATTTTAATATTTTTTTTTTCACTCATAGGTGAATTGTTTCCCTTCGAAAACCAAAAAATTAATTAATTTCCATTGAAAACACTTCTGAAAGTGAGTGTCAGAAATCATAAGAGACTTTTGTTCTTAAAACAGATTGAAGTTAATAAAATGGGCGGTCATTTTCATTTATTAATATTTTTTATTTTCTATTTGTTTTTGTTCATTCCAGACTTTCGTATTATTACTGTAGTCTCAGCACGCGCTCATCATTAAAAAAAATACCGTTTTGGCATCGTTGAATGAATGCGACCGTAACTCATTCAACGGGAGAGTGAGCAAAAGAATAATCTCACTTTCTCGTTCAATGGATTACGGTCACACTTGTTTCAGCTGTGTTGAAATTCGTGTCGATATTCCTCGTGGAAAAGTGGCTGTTTAAAGGATCATGGACCCAGTTTAGAGAATTAAAAAAAACCATTTTGTTCTTAAATATTGACATTGACCATTGACCAGTTAATGAACCCACTATGAGTTTTGCATGAAACAAACCCGTTGACAAATCCATTAATCAATCTGAGCCGTGCTGCTAACCAAAATGTAGCGGCGATTGTTTCGTGAAGAGTCGAGATGTAATAGCTGAAGTGTTCGAGTGCATTGAAGCAAGAAGCAGGAGCCGTCTTTTCGCGCTCGCTCCGTCTCACGTCTTTGTATCTCTCGTTGATCGGTTGTAATCTCCAAACGTCTTGTGCTCCCTATATCCTTCTCATTTCTAAACAACCAAATCATAAGTTCATTTCTCTTCCTCTTTTCAGTCTGTTCAATCTCGTTTTTTCCACATTTTAACCCGGTTTTTATGACCCCAGTTGTGTTGTGTTGTGCCCTCTGAATCTATCCGTTTACCTGATTTTTTTTGTGCCTGTTGAAATGACGTTGCTCACTCACTCACTTACTCACTCACTCACTCACTTGATTGAGCCTTCTATTGTTGTTTTTTCTTCGTTGATAATTTTCCAAATTAAGATGCGTAACTTGTTACTCATCTCAATTCTTGGATGGGCTAATTGCCAACTGCTCGAAAAGTCCAGATCAGTTTGGGTGGAGCAGGGACTCGTCAGAGGGAACATTTACAATATTGATGGTGTGCACATTCAAATTTTCCGTGGAATTCCCTATGCAGAGCCTCCAATCGGGGATAATCGATTTAAGGTGGGTTTTTTTTTGTTTGCAAAATTTTGTTCCATAAGTTATAAGTTATAACTCATCACTCTTCTTCCCCTCTTCTTTTCATCAGCCAATCATCCATCTATCCATCTATCCATCCACCCATCCATCCATCAAGTATACGTAATTTCAAGTAGTTGGTTGTTTTTGCTTGCTTGCAGCCACCTGTGAAGAAGACGCGATGGCACCAGGAACTTCCTGCAATAGAGTACGGACCGCCATGCCTACAATTCATGGATTTTCACAAAAACGATAAATTCGCAAAAATGAACATGGATCGACAAAGTGAAGATTGCTTGTATCTAAACGTGTTCAGTCCATATGACACTGACGACGAATCGAAATCGTACCCGATTCTGGTTTGGATTCACGGCGGATCATTTTTGGCAGGATCGGCGGACACTGGAATCGATATGGAAATTATTGCAGCCAATATTGTTTCAAAGGGTGTTGCATTTGTGTCAATAAATTATCGCCTTGGGCCACTTGGCTTTATAAACTACCAAAATGGGGATAAATTGGAAGGAAATTTTGGAATTTGGGATATGGTAATGGCTCTTCAATGGATTCAGTCAAACATGAAACAGGTAAACGTTTTTAAAAATGAATTTTTTTAAATAAATTATTTTCAGTTCAATGGGGACCCTGCCCGAGTCACTGTGATGGGAGAGAGTGCTGGGGGAGCTGCTGTTAGTCTACTTGCTTTGTCGCCAAAAACTACAGGTTTGTAGAAAAAAAATGCGCCATTGGCGGAGGCTGCGTAACAGTTCTATTTCGTATCAGGAGCAGGGGTGCCGTTTTTTTTTTCGCATTTTTCGAATTTTTCGCACCAATTGCGAGAAAATTTTTATTCTTTTTTCGCATAGGTTTTTTGTTTCAAAAAAAAGCAACAAAAAAAGCAAAAAAAAAATTGAAAAAATTTGACAACGTTAAACTATAAAAGTTCAACAAATTGTTAGTTGAAATAAAATCGATAGGTCTGACGACCGACGAGAAAAAAAATCCCAAAGTTTTTATTTCTAAAACGAGCCGATGAACTGCCCTGAAAATTTTACATTAATACCAACAGTCAGAACGTGCAGTAAAATTTTCAGAAAAAAATCTTGGACAGATTTAAAGTTACACCTGTTTGAAATTTTGAACTGAAATTCCCGGGTTACGGTAGGTCCAAAAATTCTGAAAAAATTTGAGATGATGCGCGGCCTGTAGGTGCATATGCTGGCAGAGAGTGCTCGCTGTACGATAAAAATGAAGCAAGTTATGAATTTTTAAAGATTTTTCTAGTTTTGCTTTGATCTACAGTAACCTTCCACACGAGACCCAACGTGAAGTCTCTTTACCGCCAAAATGTTCCCCATCAAAGGTGCTTTCGAATGATATATAATGAGCCGGGTTTTGTCACATGGGCCTCTGCGCCTAGCAAGCAAAAAAGCAACAATTTTTTTCAAATTTTCAAAAAAAGCAGCAATTTAGAAAGGAGGCTCTGTCCCGCCGTCTGCGCATCGTAGCAGTTCTATATTGTAGCAGTTCTATACTCTAGCAGTTCTAAAAAGTGACCGTACTCTGCCAACAAGCCGGTGGGAATGATTCTCGTTATGTGAAAGCTTTGCAAAGTTCAATTTTTCTGAATACTTAATTAGATCGTAAATGGAACTGCTACGAAATTTACCTGCCAGAATAGAACTGCTAGACAGACGGCGAGACAACGAGACAACGAAGGCAAGAGAGCACGGCGCTAACCGTTCTAGACCTTCTAACACATTCCAGGCCTCCTCCACCAAGCAATCATCATGAGCGGATCCGCAATGGCAGGCTGGGCAATCCATCGTCACAGTCAACCGGCATACTCGGTCGACAACCTGGTCGCGTACTTCAGGTCTCTTCAGAAGGGGTACTTCAGATTACAGTTGTGCAAATTCTTTCCCTATGTTAATGTTTTGTTTCTAGCACAGCTTCTCCGTTCTAGCACAGCTAAATCCACCGCTTTTCCCTGTTGCGATTTTTGGTTTATGATATAGCTTTTAACCTGGGTCCCTTTTAGAAATTTGGAGTTAAAATCATTGAAATAAAATGCAGGTGCGAAAAGTGGATCAATGAAGAGGATACGAAAGAGGTGGTCGGAGACGAGTATCAACATCTTGCACAGGCAGTGATGAGGGATTCACTTTGCAATTATCAAAATGTTAAGATTGATTGTCTACACGTGAGTTTTTCTTCTTTTTTTTGGCGGTGCTCCCTTTTAGAACTGTGCGATTTAGAACTCAATTTTCCTGAGCCTGTTGTTTTATTCATGTCTTTCCAATCGTTTCAAATATGATAAGAAAGTCAGAAAAGAATTAAAAAGCACAGAGAAATTGAGTTCTAAAACACGCAGTTCTAAAAGCGAGTACCTTTTTTTTGCCTAATTCTAGAAGAGAAGTTCCAATTTTCTCTATTCTTTGTTATGCTCGGTATTACGCTCTGCAAATGCGCTCCAATTGCACAGTGCATTTGCAGTGAGATTCAGAGAAATCAGAGCGAAACATCGGCCACGCTCTCTCGATTTTCTGAACTATCTCGGTGCCAACCTGGCCGCGTCCTCCACTGTGCGAAGGGAGAAAATTTGCAGCGCTCCGTACTGACTCAGTACTACTGAGAATAAAGCACATAAATTAATTGTTATAAACTTTTTTTTTTCAACAGAACGACATGAACCAGCTTGGAAAATTGGACTGTTTACAAAAAGAGCTGAACTTTTCCTCACCACTGTTCAGAAAAGCACTCGCTGCAGAGGTTCTCCGTTTATTGAGCCCTTTTTATTTTATTTTATTCCATTTTTATTTGCAGCTTGGTGTCTCCAAAATGGTAGTAGACGGAGAACTGGTCCCCTCTTCAGGAGTATCCCTTGCTCGCAACAATGCTCGCATACCAATCATGACGGGCGTTGCACGCAAAGAATGGGGTCACAAGAAGGGTAATTTACGCTTTTCTTGATGGTCAATGACCATTTATTTATTTGTTTTTTTTCCAGCCATGTTCTACAGTATGCATCAACGTGACGATTTGAAAAGAAGTGATGTTGAGGAGCAAGTGTACCGGATAATAGATAATAGTTTTCATGAGACTGCTTCTGAGAAGTTGTACAATTCAACGATACAGTTGATTGCCAACGCGACTATTAGTCGGTAAAGACACGAAAACTTAAAAAAAAATATTAAAAAAAAATTAATTATCACTGTTTCAGATACTTGGAGACCCCTACAAATGAATTTGTCGCTGATCAAGTTGTAGGAGCTCTTCAAAAATTGGAATCCGATATTGAATTTGTTGCTCCGTGCGAGCGAGAAGTCGCTGCCTACGTGGAAAAAAACGTGCCGGTTTATCTCTACTCTTTTGATTATGTTCCAAAGAGTCCAATTCTTGAATCGGTAAGCTGACAATAAGAGCAAACAGAACTTGTTTTTTTGGTTTCTTTTTTCCAGGAACGTAAAATCTATTCCCTTTTTGGAGCGAAACCAGTGGATCTGAAGCGAACGGAGAAATCTGAGATTTGTGGGTTGTTTTTTCTCGTCTGTCTCAAACAAAAAAAAATCCCTGTTAATTTCAGTGGAAAAAGCAGCGTTCCATGGACTCGATCATGCGTTCATCTTCACCAGAGGCTACAGTAGTAACTTTGAAATTACCCCTTTTACGAAGCGAGAAGAGACAATGTCAAAGATTTTGTGCACAATGCTCACAAACTTTGTTAAAACCGGAGATCCTTCTACTTCCAGGTTGGTAAAAGAAAAATAACAAAACAAAACAAAATAACAACTCACCAACGCCCGAACTAAAAAAAAGAAGAAGCTAAAACCGAATCTAAACCAAACCAAACCAAACCAAACCAAACTAAAACCAAAACAAGCCCGATGACTCAAAGATAATTATTCAGATTCTCCTGGCCAATATTTTCAGCCAATTCAACGCAACACGTGTCTTTGAACGTTCCACTCAAGTAAAAACAAATCCAATGACGTGTGGTTAATTATATTTTCCAGGCTTTTGGAAGGAGAGATTCACTTTCCGGATGCACAATTCTGGAACAGCGAAGCAGAGCTTATCACACGATACATTTCAAAGGATTCTGAATCCGATTTAGGCCCGGATGGCGAGTTGACAAATGAGGAGAGAGTGCAACTTTTAGCGTATCGCAGATCATGGTATGCCCTTTGGGTGCTTGTTATCATATTATCCCTTTTAATTTGGTCGTTTGTCGGCTATTGTGCTTATCGGAAATCAAAAAGCACACGTAATCGTCCATACGATAATATTCTTATTACGAAACAGACTTAGTTAGGTAGTTGTAGTTTTTAAATATCATTATTAAATTGTATACATTTTTTCTCTCTCTATTTATGTACCCCCAAACAATTATTTTGACTTGCTAAATGCATTCCTCTTTACGTCAGCTTCCCTTGTCTTTTTTTTCCTTCCTTTTCTTCCTTGTTCTATCTACCAAATTATTTAAATTCTTGTTCTCTTATACTTTGTATTACATGCGCATTGCCAAGAAAAAAAATCGTGCTAATTCTCAAACCCACACACATCCGGATTTGAATTTAAATCGGTGCATATAGTAAAAGGTGAAGTGCAAAATCAAAAGCAAAAGCAAAAAAAAAATTCAACGGAAGAAGAAGGAATTCTGCCTGCACGTTGCTCACGACTACAAGGTTTTAATTTGTTTTATTTTTATTTTATTTTATTTTTATTTGCTTTCCTTATGAAAAATTAACATGAAAATGGTGGAACCGCAGCTAAATCAGGCGCGCCAACAGCTATTTCAGAAGAAGAAGAAATTTGAAACCAAAAGACTTCTTCATAGCCAATTGAGTCACTTCCGTTTTTAAAATAAAACGGGTAAAGGAAAGAAAGAAGGAAAGAAGGAGAGAAGGGAGGCAAAAATTTGTTTATCCGCAATTTGAATTCAATTGCAATTTTTTTTTTTGCTTTTTTGGGTTTTGCTCCGTCTCCTGCAACACGGCAAAAATTCTAGTTCCACTGAAAATGTTGAAATGGAAGCTAGCTAGCTGGCTGAAATTCAATTAAAATTTTGTCCTTCCTTTTATCTTAACGAGTAGCTCTCTGGCTTTTTTGGCTGATGAGAATGAACCCTTTTTTCCTGTTTGAAAAACCAGATTTTAGTAGGTATTGTTTTTATTTTTATATTTTCTGTTCCAAGAAATTATTTTTTGTTTTTTTCTCACTTATTCAATCCACCTTTCCTACCTCTCTGACATAGAAAATAGTACTGCTCTGAAAATTCAAATTTCCCGCCAGCCAGAGTTACGACGCTCCGATGTTCTGCAGGTCGCTGCGAGACCTGTGGAGCGTCGTAACTGAATTTTGCTCGTGAATATTTAATAATGTTTAACACAACAAAAAACAACAGACCGCCATAAAATTACAGACGATCGATTTCGAAATACACATCCCAAAACGCCAAAAAACGAAAAAATAAAAGAACGTTCCCTTCGCGATTCTTCTGTTCACAATTCTCGGAAAACGCTCCGGTCTTTGACTTCACTTCTTATTTCACTATGATTATTCAAGATTATGTTGTAATTCAATGCCACGACAAACCGAATTCGGAATTCGCGGCGAGTCGGTCGATTGTCTAAACAAGACCGGGGCGGAATATAAACTGAGACCTCTTCATTCAGCGAGACGCATCACTTATTGCACATTATCCCCTACGGAAGAGACAAAACTTTGCCGTCATCAAAAAAGAACAAAACAAGTTTTTTATTTTAATTTTTTTCATTTTTTTTGTCGTCAGATTTTTGTGATTTCTATTCTCGAAACTGAGTTTTTTGTCCTTGATTTTTCCGTATTTTTAAGAAAAGCTCTGTAAAATTGAAGTTATGTACATATTATCCGTCTCTGAAAGTTCTACCGGGAGCCCATTAGAAATCTAGGACAAAACAGGTGAAATGTGGTGTATGCATACTGTAAAAAAAAATCAGTCGCCTATTTTCGCAATTTCTTTTTTTTATGCAAAAAAAATAAAACGTTATTATGTAGCATCCAATAGATCATATGGACAACTTGATTCAAATACGGACACTATATGCATCCACCGCATAAACATAGGCTAATGCCGCGTCAAAAGTTTAAAAAATTCCTGAAATCAAAGGTTTTTTGCAGTCCAAAGTTCCAAAAAAAATTCCCAGAAATAACAGGCGATCACAGTTGAAACCGGTGTTACCGTAGTTCCTTCCTTCGCTGCTAGACCTTCTATGTTTAAAGTTGCATTTTCCTGTATAAAATAAAAAATTGAGCAACTGCATGGTGTCCAGGATTGGAAATGTGGGCGGAGCCTAATTTGTTGGCGCGACTCTCGCTTTTTTTTAATGATTTTATTATTTTTCTTTCAGTAAAACCTGTTTTTCTTTGTAAAATGTATGTATTGTATCTTTTAATACCATAAAATTGCCCAAACTTCGATTTTTGTAAAGATTTATCCTGCAAAAACACCAAAAAAACTCACTCCGCATTGTTAAAAACGATTATTCCAAAATGGTGGCTGAACCAAATTCGACGTTCTTAGGCTTAAAAAATTTCTAAAGACCTCAGCTATAATTCCATTGGGGCACATTTGGGAAAAAAATTGATAATTTATGATTTTTTTCCAGAATAACATAAAAAATGCCTCAAAATTTGAATCTAGTGGAGCGCGTTTGCTCGGCAAATCCTGGACACCGTGAACTGTGGGAAAATTCAAGTTCAAACATAGAAGGTCTCGCAGCGAAGCAACTACGGTAACGCCGGTTTCAACTGTGCGCGTCTGTTATTTCTGGGAAATTAAGGGAGTTTAAAGGCGTACGGGATCGATAATATGTACATTTTAGACCGTCTAACTCAAGAAAAAGACAAACAAACAGACAGGTTTGACACATAGGGAACCTTGGTTTTGTTTAATTTCAAAAAAAAAAAAAAAACAACGTGTTTCTCCTGAATACCAAAATAAACCATATTTTGATTTTCTAAAACTAGCACTAATATGTATGTACAAGAATCCAAAAATACCCAAGAAAACTCGCAAATTTTTCAAAATGATGAAAAATAGCTCTGTTTATTTAAAAATTTGTTTTTCCAGAAAGATGCACCTTGCGTTGCGCCATTCTTTGTGCATTTGAGTACCATGACGTAGAATGTACTTTGTGCGGAACAAAACATCAAAACGCTTGCAAAGTTGCCAAAACTTTGTAGAATTATTGAAATTTGATAGGTAAAAGATGACTTTTTTTTCCTTTCTGGCGTCAAGAGCTTTTGGATACTTTGACCAATAGGAAGTAGGTACATACATACATACGTATGTGGTCTTGAAGTGAAGTACGTAAGAGCAAAGAAATGGCTTTTTTTTGCTGTTTATAAATAGATTTTCTATACTGTATTTGGATGAGGATCCCTGGCCAAACCAATGTTTTTTGTTGATCAGCTTTTATGATAAAATTAGCTATTCACATGGTGCTTTTCATTTTCATTTTCTGTTTATGTACATACATACATACTTATCCTTGTGACCACTAGGTGTTGTTCCCGTCAACTGATTCGATTCTTATGTTAGTGCTTTTGATGGTGTCATGTTCAAAATTGCGACCACGACCACTGTAATCACGTGCTTCCCTCGCCGACACCACCCGCGCATTTCCAAACAAAATAAAAATCCGATCCTTCCTTCTTATTCTCGCGGTTCCGTAGAGTAGACACACTCATCGCCTCGTCGTAATTATTTGGCGGGACCAAATTTATTCATATTCTTAGTTTTCTTCTTATTTTCTTGTTGTTTCTTTAACCAATTTTTTATTTTTTATTTTTTTTATTTTTTTGATGACAAGGAAATGAATGGGCGGTGCAGCACGGTGAATGAAGCAAGCCAGAGAGAGAAAAGCCTCTCTGCTGAAGAGAGAAAAAATTAGGAAAGAGGTGGGGAGTGGGGAGTGGGAGACAAAAAAATAAAATAAAATAAAAGAAAAAAAAATGAAACAGAATGAATGGTGAAATTCAACCTAAGACCTTCATGTGATCCACTCAAACCTTCTTTTTTAGTCTCATATGACTACTTTATACCCTCGGGCACCGCTCTTTTTTGGCGACCGATCGTGTGCATAAACTACTAGTCGGATTTCTTCCATTTCGCCATGTCTGGTCCACTGTCTGGCGTGGCTTCGCAGATTCAAAAATGCTTCTTGTAAAGTGTGATGTGATGTGATGTGATGTGCAATTTCTCACTTACGTACACACATTCCTACTTTTTTTTTTTTAATTCATCCATTTTTATCCCTGACTAATTGTTTGATGGCGCCCCGCCCGCCCGCCTTTTCCTTTTTGAATTTCACTTTTTGCACGATGTCTCTTTTTCTAATTTACGTCTTTTTGTTATCTCTCTGATGAATCGTAGTTTCTGGAAAGAACATTTCTTTCCTTTTTAGACGTCTTCGCTTCCTGCAGTACTTGTTTTTTTTCTTCTAGAGGTCATGGACATAGTACAAATGTCACATGTTCATTTATATATATTTATTTATTTACCCTGTGCTTCTTTCTAATTTAAAATTGAGCAAAGCATATTTCCTTTTCCATAAAAATCTATTATTTTTTTTTTTGCTAAGACAGAACTTTTAGCGTTTCTTTTTTTGCCTCCGGCTTGACACTTCTGTTCTAAATTGGAAAAAAATTTGTTTTTTTTCTTCTTTTTTTAATTTTCTTGTCTGTGAGCTGAAAATCCGTGACGTGATTGGCAGTGAAATTAGCGGAACTTTTTTTTATTCAAAAAAATTTTTTTTTTTTGCTTTTGCCAAAGATCAACTCGAGGGTTCAGTCAGAGTTTTCAAACACTCATTTCACTCGTATTGTCAGCTTTATGTCTGTCTGCAAAGGAAAAAAAAAATCAGAGTAAATTAAATTAACCGGTTGTTTTCACCTGCTCATAGTATCTGAAATATAAATTTTCATGTTTTTCTTTGTAAGCCTATTTTTTCCGTTCGTCCGCATTGCCAATTTCTTTTGATTTTAATTTTCCATACAATTAAAACGCATTAAAAACTGCAGAATGAACCATGATATGAGCAGACTGATAGTCTTAACATGCGAGTATTTGTTCCCACCATTGGCCACTCTGGGCATCGTTGGTAACTCAATTACCCTGTTTGTTTTGCTGAGTCGGTCCATGAGAAGCAGGTGAGCCTTTTTGAAGAAAATTTAAAATAAATAAATAAAACACCCAAAATGGAACATTTTGATTTTTTTTTGTTTGACCAGCTAGTAACACATAGAAAAATGAGCCCATAAACGCTTCTAACGTCTTTTTCTTTCAGTACCAATGAATTGCTGGCTATGGCGGCCGCATGTGACATCTTATACATTTTGTTTATGACACCCAACCAACTGAGCCGGTGGCCTTCGATAGTGAGCACTGATTGTGGAGGTTTGATTTGATTTTAATTAATAAGTTAATGTTGAGTTGAAAACTGAAATAAGCTAGATACGATTTACGGGGATCGCTTCTTGAAAATGGTTATTAAATTTTGAATTTTTTGATTTTTTGATTTTTGGATTTTTGGTGCAGAAATTCAGAAAAATGGATACTCGATGAATTTAGCAACTTTCAAAGGGGGGGGGTCTATTCTATAGCAGTTCTATTGTGTTTCTAATCGAATGGCGACATGAGAACGCCAAACTCCGCCCACTTATTTGTGCGCGACCACTCGAACACAGTGATATTTGAAGAGACGCAGACAGAACGGTGAATGCAGACTTGTGTTGCGTTTTCATGTCGCAAGTCGATTGAAAACATTGCCCGCGCAATTCAAATAATATTTGTTATGCAAAAACCTTTGTAATTATTCCGGCCTTATCCAATTAGCTCATGATTACCGTCATTGGCAAATTTATAAATAACCCAATTGCAGACGGTGATCCCCGAAGGAGTTGCCCGTCGCAATATCACTTGTTCTTCGCAGAGTACAAACATCACTTGGCATTTTTGGTCAACTGGTTTTCAGCGACCAGTACCTGGTTTGTAATAGTAGGCTAAAAGTCATTGAGATCAAACTAGAAACGTTTCAGGTTCATCGTCGCCGTTTCTTTTGATCGATTGTATGCAATTAAAGCTCCGTTTTCAGCACGATCACAAACGTGAGTGTTTTGTTATTTTACTAGATGAAAATATTTACATAACTTTTCATTGCAGCGTTCGATCTCGCCACAACTATATTTTGATTCCAATGATCTTCTTACTCACCGGAGCCAGCTGCTTCCACATGAATTTCAAATTGCTCGATGATCATGCGGTGTCGTCTGGAACTAGCAATTCGAATTCGACTGTAAATATGAAAATTTTGAAAGATTAATTTAACTTTGCAATTCAGGAAATTCTGGATGATTCTAGCGGCGTGTCCGTTCTCCAAATTCTCACTGTGCTGATGTTCGTTTTTCACATTCTTATCCCGATGGTTTTGCTCATTACTCTTCACTCCTGTCTTCTCTACTATCTTAGGAATCGGCTCAGGGTAAGTTATTAGGATTAGTCAAATTTGCTGCGGTTGAATATTAACTTTGGCACTTGGTGTTTGCGGACGAGTTCACGCTCTCACGGCGTGTTGGAGGCTACGTTTTTGAAATATTTCTCAAAAGCGAATTTTCGCGCGCGCTACTCTACTCTCGCGTCCCTGCGTCTCCTCCGCAGAGACTTGTCGATTTACGAGATTTTATTGTTTATTTCATACTTTTCTTTGTTATTTTTTTGCTCATTCATTATTTTTTTGTTTCCCATTAAAAAAAGTTATGTTTTTAAAATGGCTGTTTTTGAGATTAATGGATAAATTTTTTTGTTGGAAAATTGATTTTAAGTCGGTTTTTTTTCGTAAATAAAAACAGTTAATTTTGATTTTATTTAAATTCAGAAAAACAAAATACGAAAATTGGGACTAAAAATGCGAGAAACGTTATATTTAGCTAAAAAAAAACATATTTGGCAAGGCGCCAAAGATTTTTGGCAATACTCCAAGAGAAATATAAAGAGGAGCAGAGAAAAACGCAAAAGTGCGCCAAGGCGCGTTTGCACTTTTGTAGAGTCCAGCATGCCGTGGCTCTCTCAGATATTCTCGTTGACTTCCGCATTGGCTTGAAAAAAAAGTACAGTAGCAACGAAAATGAATACATATTTCCCATGAAAAAATTATCCTTTTGCAGCCCATGTCCGCAAACACCGAGCGCGAACTTTTTGAAAATTTTGGACCAAAAAAACACTGTCAATTTTCTTTTTTTTTCCACAACTTTTTAAACATTTCAGCACTTTTTCCCTGCTCGAACAAGAAGCGCAAGAAACTCGGCCAGGTCAGACGACGTTCCAGCTCCTCTCCTTATCAATGTGAGCGAAAGATCCGAAGTTGTCCGACACCATTCTGCAAACAGGTACCGCGATCTCATTAAACACCTTCATAAACTTCCATTCAGTTCTAGCGGAGTTTGGAATCGACATCTCAACAAAGCAGAACGTCATGTCACGTATACAGTGACAGCGATTGTGACATGTTATATCGTGTCACACATCCCATCAGCTTTTCTTTATGTGTATATGTAAGTTTTGGCAAGTTTGCATGTTTTCCTAAACATTTTCGTTTAGAAATCTTTTCCACGATGCTCTCTACTCAACACGATGGATGTACACGAGTGTGCAATTCTCTACAACTTTGGTCACAGTCTCTAAAGTTTTAAACTTTATTCTCTTCTGCATGAGCAGGTTGGTTAGGGGAACATTGAAGTTTAATGAATATACGTGTTGCAGTAAGCACTTCCGGAAAGAAATGAGGAAAAAACTGTGTTTTTTGTTTTGTAAAACGAAGAAAGGAATCAGTCAAAAAGACAGTGCAAATCAACCGAGGACAAGGTGAGTGACTCACGGTAGATGTGTGGCACATGTGTTTTGTTTTTGATACATTTTTAGAGTACTAACTAAATATGTATGTATGTACAATATCTCGTTGCATCTTACTTCTACATAATTATAGCACAGTTTGACATTTTGATCGATCGCAGTGTGCTTTTTCTGAATCACTTTTCTTCACTTTTCTCACGTTTGTCATGCATCTATCGTTTGTGTCTTGTATTTTTGGAAGCATTTTACTAAAAAATTCAAAAGGTTCAGGTTCAGGTCACTTCCACTCAATATTATTGGCGACTCGACCAACAATATTTCCTACGAGTAAAACGGTTTTCTTTGTTTTTAACTTTTCAAATATTTGTATACTTTCTTTCTTTTTTTTCCAATTTTTTCTTCCAATGCTGACTAGATTTTTTTATTATTATCATTTCTCTCATCAACTGGTTCCCATAAGTAAATCTCAGTACTTGCAATCTCTCCTCATAAACGGATTTCAGTGAGCTTTTATTGGATGATCTCTTCTTTTTCAATCTGTATTGTTTCAATAAAAACAGTTTATTGTGTTTTCAATCGACTTGCGACATGAAAACGCATTTCATTTCAAGTCTGCATTCACCGTTCTGTCTGCGTCTCTTCAAACATCACTGTGTTCGTGTGGTCGCGCATAAATAAGTGGGCGGAGTTTCGTTTCGCGTTCTCATGTCGCAAGTCGATTGAAAAAATAATACGTGACTTAGAACATTTATTAAATACAGTAAATAATTTAAATTTACATAATTTAAACTTATTATTTTAACTGAAAATTAGAAATCACAAATATACATACATACGTAAATAGGTGGGGGTGGGTCAGAGATCAATTTAATTTAACATTTTCCGGCATTCAATAGAGCTTTCAAATTATCTTGAGCATCTCCATCCATCCAGAACTTTTCCTCATCATCGTGCATGCAGAAAGCGCCCGACTCGTGGAATCCACGTGGACATTGGGAGACTGTAACAAGGCAAATTTAGTTACATCAGTAATCACATTGAATGGCTAATAGCCAGAAACAACTGTATGTACATAAACTCACAGCATCTTCCATAGAGCAACATTCCATTTGTGCATTGACACTGTGGCACGTTCTTATCACTCTTTTTCTTCTCGCAATAAGTATTCGGGCATCTTGATTGGCATTCAGAATCAGTTTGACATCCGTACTCCCCTGGCCACAATTTCATTCTGCATTCTCCATCAATGCACTTTTCATTTGGCAAGCAAGTTGAGTCAGAGTCAAAGTTTTGAATATTAGACGCGCATTTTCGTTTAGAGGCAACGTTGAAGAATACTGAATTGGCGGATGATTTCACAAATTCCGTACTTTTCTAAACTTACGTGGCGACTCTGTCATATTTGAAATTGGTGCGAATATCGGACGTCTTCTCGCTGTTGAGAGCAAAAATTTGCATGGAGAGCCATACTGATCACATCCATTTCTAGCCAAAGTCAATATGGTTGCGGCCATTTGCTCACAAGTGGCTCCATTCGACGCGGCTCCATTCACACACGAGCACACTCCCTGGACACATTGAGCACAACTGCTTTGAAAACCGTTGCACTGGTTCGAATTTTGGCAACCCGTTCCCGGAACACTGAACGAAACGATAGGACTGCCGCTGGAGCAACACGTGCCCATGGTACAACTCGAGCCGCCCGGGCAAACATTGTTGGGCGAGCATTGGCAAACTGCGCTGGATCTAGTTGGGCACACGGGCTCCATTGAAAGGAGGCAACAACCGCCTAGAACAATAATATTAGCAAACATGTATCAATGACGTTTGTTTTCTTATTCTTACCGAGCGGTGTGCACCCGTAACCTGGCGGGCATTCGGCTCCTCTGTAACATCTCATGGAGGCTCTTCCACCATTTGGACACAATGGTAGTGGTTCTAAACAGCAACCACGTCCCTCACAGATGTAACCAATTGGACATGAGTTTGCCATTCCGCAAACTGAAGACGCGATGGTACCGCTAGAGCACATTGGCATTGGACAGCACACTCCGTTTTCGCATTGCTAAAGAAAAAAATTCACTGTGAAAAAATTATACGGCAAATAGTGTGGTGAGAACATAAAATAACATAACATACGTTTCCTGGTGGACATCCAATTCCCATAGCACATCGTTGCACCGACATAAGACCACTTGGACATCTTGGCAAGGAGCAGCATCCATTGTTCACGCACTCGTATCCACTTCCGCATTTTCCAGAGCACATTGAGATAGCAAAACCACCAGCTGGACAGGATGGAAGATCACAACATCCACCGTTTACACAAGTTTGACCAACCGGGCAACAGTTATTGCAGTCAGCTGAGCATCTTTGTGACGCTGTAACGCGGTTGGGGCAAGTTGGAAGTGGGCAGCACGCTCCATTGTTGCATTCAACGCCGATTCTTCCACAATCAAGAGTTCGCGTGCAGATACCAAGTGAAGTGATTCCGTTGGAGCATCTCGGAAGTGGACAGCAAATTCCTTCCATGCAAGCTTGACCCATTGGGCATCCGTTTACAGCTGAGCATCTTCCACGGGCGGTAACTCCATTTGGACAGAATGGGATAGGACAGCAGCCACCATTCGAGCATTCAAGATTCGGGCCACATTCAGCAGCAACCAGACAACGCTTCTGAGAGATCTGACCATTAAAACAGATTGGCAGCTTGATTGGCTCCTGGCAGCATGTAGTTTTTGAATAGCAACTTCCAATACCACAAGATCCAGAGGAACAGAAACCCACAGCATTCTGGTTAGGCGGGCAACGAATCGGACAGCAAGCTCCTTGGAAGCACGCGTTGTTTGGTCCACATCCCTGAGAGCAAGAGGTGGTAGATGGTGTACCATCTGGGCAGAGCAGGACAACATTGTACACAATATCCGTGGATGGTTGTTGCTGAAGGGGACAGCACATTTGAAGTTGTTGATTGCATTGGGTTCCAGACGGGCAGGATCCACAAACTCCAAGTGGTGGGGAGTAAGATCCCGGGCAAAGGGCTGAAATATACGGTATAAAAAAATGGAAGGGGGAAGAGATGCTCACTGATTTTTATAGTTCCAAGTGGTGGCTCGTTGACTGGAACCGGGCAGCAGCCGAGACCAGGGTTACAGGCGGAAACTGAAACAAAGGTATGGTAAAAAAGTTGATAATATTTATGTACATAGTTAATGAAAAAAAACTCACACTGTGGACATTGTTCGTTACATGAGCCAAGTGGTGGGACATTTGATCCAGGGCACACTAAAATAATAAAAAAATTAAAAATAATAATAAAAAAAATTAAAAAATGCTTCAAAACATACATGGCGCTTGATGTTGAATAAGATTGTTCAGATTGAATGTTTCCGTTTGTTGGCAACAAACTTTCTGAAAATTTGATAATTTTATACTCGTTATCAGGGGTGGGACCAAAAAAATTTTTTTTTCGATTTTTTTTTTCGGGTTTTTTTTGGACGAGACAAAAAATGTTTTGATTTTTTGTTCGAGGATGTACATAGATGAGACAAAAAATTTTTTGATTTTTTTTCGATGGTGAAAGTGAGACAAAAAATTTTTTGATTTTTTTTCGATGGTAAGAGTGAGACAAAAAGTTTTTTTTTAGAGCCACGGAGGCGAAAAAAAAGTTCCGGTTTTTGAGCAAAAACTTATTCAGTATATGCTCCGAATTGACAAAAACCTCTAATTTTCAACAAAAACTTGGAAATTTCTTTTTAACTGGCAGAAATACGTACTTTTTTTGGAATTTTTTTTTGGTAAATTTTTTGAGGACAAAAAAGTTTTTTTTTTTGGTAATTTTTTGAGGACAAAAAAAATTTTTTTTTTTTTGTGGAAAATTTTTTAAAGCTCTGCAAATTCGCTCCAATCGAACAATGCATTCATTTGGCATGCATTTGGAGTGAGACTCAGAGAAATCAGAGCGAATTTTCTGCACTCTCTCGGCGCCAACGTGGCCGCGTTCTTTCTGTGCGAAGGGAGCGATTTTGCAGCGAGTACTGAGTACTGAGAATAAGAATAATATTTTACTGCCCGATTTATTCTGTGCTCGATATGTAACAATCCTTACATTTTGACACTGAGCGGTTCCCGGACAAGAGTTGGACGCTTGCGCACAACTGCACACTGGCTGTTGTGTACTACTGTCACAAGAATTTTGAATGGCGCTCGGCACACAAACATTCAGATCCGAGTTAAACGTGGTCGCTTGAGAGCATTGCATTCTCGTCCATTCTCCACATCCTTCTGTGGGAGATGATGGGACGCATTGGAAAAAGTAGGAAGTGCTAGCTGGATCCTTTTGCAGCGCAGATGATCTCCAGTTGCACTCCATTCCTTGATTTGCCACGGATGTGGGTGCTACAAAAATTTTGAACATTATATGCTAAAAGCCTAAAGTTATGGTTACCTTGACAAGCCGGCACACAACCAGTAGCCTGAGCATTCTGAGCACAGGCTACCTGTTGCCTTCTGAAGGTTTTCTTCTCGATGCACCGCTGCTTTGGCTCATCGAACTCGTGATCTTTTGGGCAATCTCTAAGATTCCAAACACCCAGGTATTTCTTGTCAAGAGCATATCCGCTGACCTAAACATTTGCTATTGTTTTTTTTTGTTGCTCCGCTAGACCACACTACCTCTTCATCGTTGAGAGGCGCGCACTCGTAGAACTGTGTCGTGTTATCAGCTGGTCTTAGATGCTCTACTGTCATGCATACTTTTCCGGTTGACGGTGTGGTTTCGGTTCCTGGAATGTTAAGTTTTTTTTTTCTTTTTTTTGTATCTTCTTTTTTTTTTCTTTTCCTTATTACAAATTTTGGGTGTTTCCTTTCCTTATAAGTATGAAACTGAACTAAACTAAACCTATCACGGTGTCCTTTCTTCTCCTTTTTTCTCTTTTTTGGTTTTATGAACCTCTAAAGGAGTTCGACCTTGGTTTCTTTATGTTTTTTTCTTCTTTTCTCGATCGGATATGAGGGAGAACTGACATGATACCGATCTTGTACCTGATAGCCGCTAGTCATTAAAACCGTTTTTGCGAGTACTACTCTCTCCCACTTCAGTTTGGCGCCCTTGAACTAAATAATTTCGGAACGCGGAAGTTTTTGAATGGAAGGAAGAAGGAAGGTGGATGAATGATGGTTTGAGTTCAAGTTCAGATAATGATGCAATAATAAATTGAGCCACCAGATTTTGTTTTTTTTGTTTCTTTTTTATGGTTCCGTAAAGGAAAAAGGAGAGGGAAAGAAGAAGAAGAAGAAGCCATTGTTTGTTTATGTGATTATCCTCATTTAGATTTGAAGCGGAAATTAACTGATCACTAATGATTAATGGGCACGGCACCCCAGCCTTCCAATGGTGTTTCTACCTGGCGCATTTTTAAAACCCTAAGGCTCGGTCATTTTTTGACCAAAAAACCTCGTTTTTGGATTAAAATGATGGTGTCATACTGAACAATCAGACAATGATTCGAATTTCTCAAAAAAGTAAATTTTCGAGTGAAAAAATAATTTTATTATCCGACGAACTTGGTGGCGCATTGGAAGGCGGGGGAGGCGTGATGGGGTTTTTCAAAAAATTAACTTTTTGCTTTATTTTTGTTGAACTGTTAATTAAGAACAATTAATAGCACAATTAAATATTAATAAAAGCTTGTATTTCTTACCTTGAACACTTTCAGTTAATACGAATAAAAATAATGATAAAAAGATTAGGAACAGCTTCATCTTTTCAGTTTTCAGTTTTCAGTTTTCAGCTTTCAGAGACAATTTAATAATAATACAAGGCAAAAATAAGAAGAATAAGAAGAAAAAGAAATTTCGAATGATGCAGCTGACTCGCTCGTTTTCTTCACCTTTAGATTTCCGGAGAACTATATCGGAGCACGTCCGCTTATATGCGCGGCACAGCTTGCCGAGCCAAAGACTGGTTTCCGCGCCGCCGCTCGTCGTCTGACTCACAACACTAGGAGGCGCCAGCGCGTGTGCGCGCGGAAACATTGAGCAGAAGCTGGAGGGAGCGTAAAAAAATCAGCTTGATTACAGTAGTATGAGTCATTCGTTTTGTGAATGATGCACGTGCCACGTTGACAAAGAAAGTACTTACATACAATGACTCATTTCCCATTACTCTTGCTTGATTATCATGTGTTCAATTCAACCATTCACACACCTGAGCAGGGGTGGGACAAAAAAAAAATTTCCACAAAAAAAAATTTTTTTTGTCCTCAAAAAAAAACCGAAAAAAAAATTTTTTTTGTCCTCAAAAAATTTACCAAAAAAAAAAATTCCAAAAAAAAAGTACGTAATTCTGCCAGTTAAAAATAATTTTTCCAAGTTTTTGTTGAAAATTAGAGGTTTTTGTCAATTCGGAGCATATACAGAATAAGTTTTTGCCCAAAAACCGGAACTTTTTTTCGCCTCCGTGGCTCCGAAAAAAAAATCAAAAAATTTTTTGTCTCACTTTTACCATCGAAAAAAAAATCAAAAAATTTTTTGGTCTCACTCTTACCATCGAAAAAAAATCAAAAATTTTTTGTCTCATCCACATCCTCATTAAAAAACAACAAATTTTTTGTCTCATTCAAAAAAAAAACCCGAAAAAACCAAAAAAAAAATCAAAAAATTTTTTGGTCTCACTCTTACCATCGAAAAAAAATCAAAAATTTTTTGTCTCATCCACATCCTCATTAAAAAACAACAAATTTTTTGTCTCATTCAAAAAAAAACCCGAAAAAACCAAAAAAAAAATCGAAAAAAAATTTTTTTTTTTTTGGTTTTACCCCTGCACCTGAGCAAGGATCCTAAAAATTGGCATGTCTGTTTCTCTGCGTCTCTCATCGATATGATACGAAATTCTTTGATATCCAAGTTTTGTTTTCCAGCTTCAAGGATCCGGCCTCTGGCCCCAAAATGGAGAGTTATTTTTTTTTGTTGCATGATCTCAATTTCGTTAGCTCATGATGACGGCAGCGAATTTCTAATCGTCTTATGTTAGAAGTGAGAAAGCGGAAGAGAGAATAAAAAGAGCACAAACACCCCACTTGATCTGTTGCACAATGCTCGAACACCGCGATGAACGTCTTTGTCCCCCCCCCCTTTACCATCACAAAATTGCTCGATGAACCAGGTATTTTTGACCATTTTTCTGTTCTGTTCATCACAAAAAGCTATAAACAATTGAACAAGTGTAAAGAATAAAATATTTATAAATAAAATACACCAACCTAGTTCCTCATTAACGATCAAATGTTTCACTTTCTTTTTGCTACGAGTGATTTACATCTCATCTCTGCCGCGGAAAATTTTAATGTCTAATTGGAATAATTTCCGTAATCAAAAAAAGAGGAGAAAATTGAAACTGAACATATGCATGTATGCAAAGAATTTTCTCATTCATTCCACGCGTCGAAAGCGTTCCTTTTGATCCTTCATATCCAAAAGTAGAAAGCGAGAAAAAAGACAAAGAGGATAAATGTCACAAAAAGGGGGTTTTGAGTTGGCTGGTGCTGAGCCGGTTTTTCAAGGGCAGCATGCTTGCTGCTGTTTTGGTGGAAACAGATGCGGAAGAGGCTGGGAGAAAGTGTCGTTATCACAGACAGCGGCGGTGTTCCTCGATCTATTAGCGGTGATAAGCTGCGAAATGTTGCGTCACTGAAAAAAAATTAGGCTGAAATCAAATAAATAGGTACATAAAAAATGCATTTAATGTGCTGCGCGACGCGACGCGGCGCGGCGCGGCCCTTCTTTTTTTATCTGCCAGTTGATCAAAGATTAAGCTGCAAATTTAATATTTTTGATGGGAAATTTTGGCGCAGATGTGGCTGATAGCCATTGAGTAATGCCCTACCCTTTCAAAGATTAAAACCTTTTTATACTCGGTATAAAACGCGTTCCAATCGAACAAAGAATTTCACATGCATTTGGAGTGAGGTTTAGAGCTATCTCAATTTTCTGCACTCTCTCGTCACCCACGTGGCCGCGTCCACCACTGTGCGAAGGGAGCGCGTTTGCAGCGCTCAGTACTGAGAATAAAGAGATGCATTTCCAACCCCGCCAATACATTATTAATTGTGATTTACTTTCCAAGGTCACCAAAATCTGCCTGCCGGAAGCAAGGAGATGAAGGGGAAAAAAAGGAGAGAAGACGAAGAAGCATCATCATCATATCTTCAGATTCTTATCTTTCTACCCTCTTCAGAAACCCCCCGAAAAAAAAAGAAAAGAAAAACTACGGCACGGACAAGGAAGTCGTTTGTCCTACCCACTAGAAGGTCACTTTTCGGAGCCGTCACGATGCATACATGGTTCATATCTTCTCTTCTCTTCTCATTTACAATTGACGACGTCAAAAAACATTAGTAAACAGAGATTTCGGTGTGGCAGCACTTTCAGATAACATCAGACTGTGTCTTTTAAAAAATCATCAGAGATCATCGCCCTGACCTTTTGTCGATTTTTGAGCCTTTTTTTTTACTTTTTCAATGTGATGATGGCTGAACCATATAAAATACCGCACAGAAAAAACCCAAGTCTTCAAAAATAACAAAAACAATGTTTATAGTGGGTACTGTGCAATAGTTTTTGATCGGATCAGAAAAATTCCGGGGCACGACCAAAAAAAACAAGTTTTTTTTTATAATGTTCGCTCATTCGTTCGTTCGTTCATGACAGTGTATGAATGATACAAAATGTTTTTGTTGGTTATTTTGCGGATGGACCCCTACTCCTTCCCTACACCACAAATTGCCGATGAAGTAAACAACGTAATGTGGACAGACGGACGGTCGACCCCACACATACACACAAAAATGGATGGATAGTTTTTTTGTCTTTTAGCCTACCGCTGCTATCTAATTGTGTTTGTTGTATCGTGTCTTGGGTGGAAATTTCTTCAGCTTCATTATTCTTATGTGATCGGAAGGGTTGGGTTGGGTTTTGTGGGGCTGGTTGGTTGGTAATGTAATTGTGACGCCCAAGAAGAGTAGAATATTGTTTTTGGGGGCATGAAGAATATAACAAAGGGAATCTGATTATTACATCGTGCATACATATTAGGTGATATGATGCATCAAAGAAACTTTACTGTAATGAATTTTTGAGAATTTGATTGGTCATGGAAACAAAAAACAAAGCAGGAAAAATTACAAATAAGCAGAAACTAAAAAACACAATGCACAGTTTGGAAACAAAACAATTATGTAAAAGCTACATATATCTCAAGGGAAAAGTCTAATCCACCAACAACAAATTCCCTATTTTTTGTTCAGAGAACAAATCGTTGGCAACACCGTCCTTTCCAACTTAATTTGAATATTTCTCATACAGACATCTCCTACCCATCAGCTTCAATGCCATATCAATCGTTCAAATGATAGAACATTAGACAGAGATTACGGAACGATCGAGCTTTTGACCTTGGCATAGCTTCTTTTTTTCTTGTTACATGTCTGCGTATCTGAAGAAGGAAGAATGTTTTCATTCCTACACCCGTGCGACAAACACCGCCTACTGCGGGTATAAAAGGCGCCTGTGAATGGCATTAGGTAGGTGTTTCATCTCATCCATTTACGGTAAGCATTTCTTCTCTTTCTTGTTCTTGTTCTTCTTATCTTAGGTAGTAATTGTTATAATCTTGAGAATTAGTGACTAACCTGATTCAACTCGCTATTTCTCATCTTTTAATTTTAATCTTTGCAGATGTCCGATATCAAGCAACTTGAAAATGAGGCTAGCTCCCTCCGCCGTGTGGCTCTCGTTGGAGTTGCCGTCTCCTTCACCGCCACTCTTGTGTGCGTGATTGCCGCCCCAATGCTGTACAACTACATGCAGCACATGCAATCCGTCATGCAATCCGAGGTTGATTTCTGCCGTTCCCGCTCTGGAAACATCTGGAGAGAGGTTACCCGCACCCAGGTCCTCGCTAAGGTCTCTGGAGGAGCCGTCCGTTCTCGCCGTCAAGCTGGATACGAGAGCGCCGGAGTTGAGGGATCTTTCTCTACTGGACACCAAGGAGGATGCTGCGGATGCGGAGTCTCGGCCGCTGGACCACCAGGAGCCCCAGGACAAGACGGAGAGGATGGAGGCGATGGAGCTCCAGGAGCCCCAGGAAATGACGGACCAGACGGACCAGCTGCCACCCCAGCCCCACACCACGACTTCTGCTTCGACTGCCCAGCCGGACCACCAGGACCAGCCGGACCATCTGGACCAAAGGGACCAAACGGAAACCCAGGATCCGACGGACAGCCAGGAGCCCCAGGAAACAATGGAAACGCCGGAGGACCAGGAGCCCCAGGACAAGCTGGACAAGACGGACACCCAGGAAACGCCGGAGCTCCAGGAGCCCCAGGAAAGGTCGTCGAGGTTCCAGGCCCAGCCGGAGCCCCAGGAGCCCCAGGACAAGACGGACCAGCTGGACCAGCCGGATCCCCAGGAGCCCCAGGACAGCCAGGATCCCAGGGACCACAAGGACCATCTGGAGACAACGGAGCCGCTGGAGCCCCAGGACAGCCAGGAGCCAACGGAGACAATGGAGCCGATGGAGAGACCGGAGCTCCAGGAGGTTGCGATCACTGCCCACCACCAAGAACCGCACCAGGATATTAAGCTCATTCACTCTGTATCTCCAATGTTTTTATGCATTGCCTGTCTTTCTTTTTACCTCAAGAAATAAAATATTAAATTGATATCTGACCGTGTATTGAGAAAAGTTCACAGTTTGCGAAACCAACGCAAGTAAAGCGGACACATTTTTCAAGCCAATTGAAAAGGGAAGTGTTCTAACAGAAATAGAGTGTTTGTTTTTTCAAATTTCTGTCTTTGAGTTGGTCTTCGAGTTGAGCATATTGCTAATACCAGTTTAACATATTGTGCAACAGTTTTTGCAACAGACGGGAACTTTCAGAATACGATGCTTCATTCAGTTTTTATTGGCTTGCTATTTTTGAAAAACAATTGAAAAATCTTTTGTGGTAACGGATTGATGGGCATACGACCTTACTCTTAGATACTACCGAAATGCGGAAGTTATTTGAAACCCGAATTCAAAACGTACGACCGCCACGATTTCTTATCTCGGCGGCGATTGGCAATGACATTGATGAAACATCCAAAAACAGTAATAGAAAACGGTTTCCGTTTAGAATTCATGAAAGTGTTCATAAAACAAAAATGTTTCACTGGTGAGCGGTCAAACCCTGGAGACAAATGAACCACCGTGAGTTACAGTGAAAGAAACATAAAATATGAAATTAATTTGTGATAAAGCCTATCATAAAGGATATAACAACATTGAGAGCCCCACAACACATCAGTTGCGATAATTACAATAGTTTGGATTTTGAGCTGGACACATTTAATACTATAAAGTAATATGTTCTTTTGCTAAGAATTCATCCACTTGAATGCGCTTCGTACTTATGCAATTTTTAGCATTGACTGTCATCTGTTCAGAAACCATAATGATTGGATATCGTCTTACGCCTCATTCAACTTTCTAAGCTTTCCTGGTTACTGTGTTTTTTTCTCTTCAAAACAAGATGTGGAGAAAGTTTCAAGTTTGTATCATATCCTTCCTGAATTGCATGATACCAGTAAAAAGAGGAAAATAATTACCGAAACTTTGAAATTTCCTTGTGATCTGTGAAGCGATGAAAACAATCTTATTTCCATGTTCAGAACTTATGTTCCTGTTTTGTTTCACCGAACACCTTCACTTTTTTTTTTCAAATCATTCTAATTACTTTCTAAACCTGATCAAGTTTGATCCATGACAGCTTGAGTGAAAAATCGCTTACATACTTGTCCCTCATGTTTTTTCGCGAGGCAATGTAATCAGCATTCGTTATTTTTCATCAACTTCCGCGTTGGTTGTCCCTCACACAAAACCTACCGGCTTGTGTCTTGGGGTGTAAAACAGAGTCTATTACATCATCAAGTCCAAAACGCTTTTTATCACAAACTGACGACCTTTTGCGGACATTTTTTTTCATTGTCTTCTCATTTACTAATGTCTCATAGTTTCATCGTATCTCTTGGCGAACGACTCCGCCTCTTCATTCTTTTCGCTTCCATTTTTTGCGTTGTGATTACAATGTACGTCAAGGTGGCAAACACGCCTACCTCTAGTATAAAAGGTAGGGTAGGGTGGCATTTGACAGGTGTCTCATCACATCCCAACCCAAGGTAAGCCTTTTAGTTTCCGCTATTAAAGTTTTAATTAGAGAGTGATCGTTTTGTTCGGCATTCTTCTTTTTAGCGATTCAAAATACCATTCAATTTAGGTGCTTTATTTGACCTGATATCAATTATATTAGTTTTATTTTTACAGATGTCTGATATCAAGCAACTCGAGAACGAGGCTAGCTCCCTCCGCCGTGTGGCTCTCGTTGGAGTCGCCGTCTCCTTCACCGCCACTCTTGTGTGCGTGATTGCCGCCCCAATGCTCTACAACTACATGCAGCACATGCAATCCGTCATGCAATCCGAGGTTGATTTCTGCCGTTCCCGCTCTGGAAACATCTGGAGAGAGGTTACCCGCACCCAGGTCCTCGCTAAGGTCTCTGGAGGAGCCGTCCGTTCCCGCCGTCAAGCTGGATACGAGAGCGCCGGAGTTGAGGGATCTTTCTCCACTGGACACCAAGGAGGATGCTGCGGATGCGGAGTCTCTGCCGCTGGACCACCAGGAGCCCCAGGACAAGACGGAGAGGATGGAGGCGATGGAGCCCCAGGAGCCCCAGGAAACGACGGACCAGACGGACCATCCGCCACCCCAGCCCCACACCACGACTTCTGCTTCGACTGCCCAGCCGGACCACCAGGACCAGCCGGACCATCTGGACCAAAGGGACCAAACGGAAACCCAGGATCCGACGGACAGCCAGGAGCCCCAGGAAACAATGGAAACGCCGGAGGACCAGGAGCCCCAGGACAAGCTGGACAGGACGGACACCCAGGAAACGCCGGAGCTCCAGGAGCCCCAGGAAAGGTCGTCGAGGTTCCAGGCCCAGCCGGAGCTCCAGGAGCCCCAGGACAAGACGGACCAGCTGGACCAGCCGGATCCCCAGGAGCCCCAGGACAGCCAGGAAGCCAGGGACCACAAGGACCAGCCGGAGACAACGGATCCGCTGGAGCCCCAGGACAGCCAGGAGCCAACGGAGACAACGGAGCCGATGGAGAGACCGGAGCCCCAGGAGGTTGCGATCACTGCCCACCACCAAGAACCGCTCCAGGATATTAAGCTCATTCACTCTGTATCTCCAATGTTTCTATGCATTGCATGTCTTTCTTTATACCTCATTAAAATAAAGTATTGACAAACTTCATAAATTACTGTTTAGTGTTTTGTATCTAACCGATTAGAATTGATTCATCAAGGATGAGAGCGAACTGATTGAAAACAAACAAGATGCTGAGTAGCCATTATTAATCTTTAACTAAAATCTGCAAGTAAAAACACGAATTCATTCTTAATTGTTTTACGGCTTCTACGCGCTTGTCTCGCCTTATAAAGCAGAGGATACAGAAAAGTTTATGTTCCATTTCAGAATTTTCTCTGGTTTGTTCAGCAGTCGTTCTATTGTTTTGTTTTCATAAGCTACCGGTTGTCCAGTTTTATATCTGCGTAGTTATAAAAGTCGTCTTGAATTTATCTTCGAAAAGTTTTAGCTACTTCTTTTATGAATTTGTGTGTTCATACGCATCATAGTGATGATTCACTCTTATTTGAATGCCACCTCTAATATAATGCCCGCTAAACTTTGTTCCGAACAATAGAGTGCCATGGCCATATAATAGAGTTTTTACTTTACGTTATGTACGGTTTTCACCGTATCACAGGTTGAAGGAAAATAAAAATATTTCTCTTGCATCAAAATAATGTAATGAAAATTGATCTTATAATACCTCATACAAGGGTTTTTAATTTTATTTAAGTGTTGATAAAATATATTGCGTAATGTGTTCTAATTAAATTACGTTGTCTTTGAATCATCGCTTATCCCTGCCAGGTTCAGGGCGATATCTTTCTAGGAACATGTATGAAGATGTAAGTGGGTGTCGCATATTTTTGGAATAACGATGTTGCCAAGCAAGAAATACAAGGATAATTAACGCTTTCCTGTGGAATTCGTCTCTTGTTGATAGGTCACAAAAAATGAGTTTTTGTGGCGAAAGTGGAATAAATTTGACATACACACCCTGTAGTCGTTCTACCATGTCGGAACATTTTCACCAGTTCAAAATGCCATAAAAATGCAAATAGTTTTCTTTTCACGCATTCGTTGGTCTCCCGGCGAATGTCTTCTGTCATACCACTCTGTTTGACGGTATCCTTTTTTTCTTATTGTTTTTGCCAAGGCCCTTGGCGGTAAATACTAGCGAAACAAATTAGTGAGGCTTGAATTGGTTCGCCGTGTTAGTTGGAATGCGGACAAATTTAAGATGTCCTTCAAAATTAGCAACAGCAGTCTTCTGGTTACCCTTTTTCGATACCACCCAGTGAACATCGATAGTGGGATCAGAGAAACGTTAGAAAATTTGGTAGCAGTTTAATTTGATGGCAAGGATCGGAAATACAGCAAGGGCAGACGGCAAAAAAACTTGATTTTGTTTTGCTTTTAGTTCCTTCTTGAAGCCGACTGATTAGGCAGAAGGCATTTGTCGTGAAAATGAGAAATGAACTTTTGAAGAATGACACTGATATGAACAAGGTGTAATAAGACAGAAACAAAGTAATAATCTAGACCTACATAGTGGGTTACTGTAGAACAAAAGAATTGAAACACAGAAATACTATCAAAGTTTTTCAGAAGAGAAATAGTATAGTATGTGGTTGAGAGTACTTGATTTGTATTGTTTTCACATTTTTTATATTTAAAATTGAGAACAACTAGGTTAAAACAGTTTCCTTAGTTATGGCTTCTAACTATCAAATTTGGCTGACCGATCGAAAATTACTCTTCATCATTTCCGCGTTCAAAATAAACGGTTTACACGAATGCATTGCTTAATGCACCGAACCTTATGATCTTGTTAGGTGGTCTTTTTCTCTGAAGGCAACTCGCCTCGTTTGAAAAAATCTTTTCCCTGTATTGGCGGCCCTAGGTATTTCCTTGATGCCGAAAAATATCACTGTTTTGTTCAAGGCTGCGTCTCCGCCCTCCGCATTGTACATTCATTAACTCATCTCCGCCCACTTCCAGTATAAAAGCAGCAGTTGGCGAACAGAGGACAGGTGCCTTCTCATCTCTTTTGCATAGTTTCAAAAGCGGTTAGTTTTTTTCTTTTCATTATTCTCGAAAATTGATACATTCAATTTTTATGCTAGATTTAATTGCATTGAATATTTATTTAATTTTGTTTATTCTAGATGTCGGACATCAAGCAACTCGAAAACGAGGCTAGCTCCCTCCGCCGTGTGGCTCTCGTTGGAGTCGCCGTCTCCTTCACTGCCACTCTTGTGTGCGTGATTGCCGCCCCAATGCTCTACAACTACATGCAGCACATGCAATCCGTCATGCAATCCGAGGTTGACTTCTGTCGGTCCCGCTCTGGAAACATCTGGAGAGAGGTCACCCGCACCCAGGTCCTCGCTAAGGTCTCTGGAGGAGCCGTCCGTTCCCGCCGTCAAGCTGGATACGAAAGCGCCGGAGTTGAGGGATCTTTCTCCACTGGACACCAAGGAGGATGCTGCGGATGCGGAGTTTCTGCCGCTGGACCACCAGGAGCTCCAGGACAGGATGGAGATGATGGATCTGATGGAGCCCCAGGAGCTCCAGGAAACGACGGACCAGACGGACCAGCTGCCACCCCAGCTCCACAACACGAGTTCTGCTTCGATTGCCCAGCCGGACCACCAGGACCAGCCGGACCATCTGGACCAAAGGGACCAAACGGAAACCCAGGATCCGACGGACAGCCAGGAGCCCCAGGAAACAATGGAAACGCCGGAGGACCAGGAGCCCCAGGACAAGCCGGACAGGACGGACACCCAGGAAACGCCGGAGCTCCAGGAGCCCCAGGAAAGGTTGTCGAGGTTCCAGGCCCAGCCGGAGCCCCAGGAGCCCCAGGACCAGACGGACCATCGGGACCAGCCGGATCCCCAGGAGCCCCAGGACAGCCAGGATCCCAGGGACCACAAGGACCAGCCGGAGACAACGGATCCGCTGGAGCCCCAGGACAGCCAGGAGCCAACGGAGACAATGGAGCCGATGGAGAGACCGGAGCCCCAGGAGGTTGCGACCACTGCCCACCACCAAGAACCGCCCCAGGATATTAAGCTCTTTCACGTTGTATCTCTTTTGCTCAGTCTCAATTCATGTACTTTTCAAAAATTTCAATAAACAGTAAAAAATAATTCTGCCTCGATTAAAGTTGTTTGTCAAAAATGATAAGTATATAAGTTTTTCAAAAGTTGTTATGTAGTTATTTCTGAAAAACACCAAAAAGAACAACGTAGTACATTTGAAAAAAAAAAGAAAGTAATGCTATTCGAAACTGGTTATAGCAGACATCAAATCAACTTGACCGCCCTGAAAACTTCAAAAAAATAAAAATCAGAAAAAAAAATAAGGACTGATGCAGTGATTTGATCAACGTCAATGAAACAATTGAATGGGTACTCGCAACAAAAAGAACAACAAAGTACCTACACAAACGAAAAGAATGTCAATCTTCATCGTGCCGGCCACAAGTGATGTTTTTTGTAATAATTGTTTGTTTACCACAACGAATTCTTTAAAAAAAAATTTGAATTTTCGGATATGTGTTTCTGACAAAAAATTACGCAAAGTTGAAACGGAATTTTATGTTTTTTTGGAACTGGTGTTGAAAAAAATCAAATAAAAAAGGTACAATATATTTTCAATGATTAATGCAATATATAATTGCAGCAATTTATCACATAAATTGTTAAAAACACAATTAAGAATCTCATTACTGATGAAATAAGACACATAAAAATGCAAAAATGATATATTTTATAATTATAGTAGAATGAACAATTAACAAAAAGGAGTATAACCTTTTTACATAATTTGTCTTTGTTCTTCTGCTTGACTAGACGCCTACAGAAAAAATAAACAAAACAGCCCAAATAGTAAAATTGATAATTTCGAAGTACCAGAAACTTCCCTTGAACTATTTTTTCCAGATCAACATGCCAATGGCAATGAAACAAAACCAGCTAGTTTTGCAGCTTTGCTACACATATAGAAAGATTGATATGCACTTCCTCGTTCATATGAACTAACGTCCTCTTTGGAACAGCTTAAAAAGTTTTTTTTGGTCTGAGAAAACGCAACAAAAAAAACGCTACAAATTAGTGGTTCAACAATCACTTCCTCTACCACTATACAAACTACGTTGCCAGTTCCGCCATTTGCAAAAAAATGTGAATTTTTACGTGCGGTGTGGTCTCTCGCTATGGCCGTCACCTAAACCCGAAGCCCTGTCTTCATGAATGTCGTAAGTATTTCCTTGATTGAAAAACTATCACCTTTTTTGTTTTGCAACTAGGTCTCCCTGTCGGCAGTGTACACTCATTAACACATCTCCGCCCACCTGTCGTATAAAAAGCGGCAGTAGCGAACGGATGGCAGGTGACTTCTCATCTCTTCATTGTTCTCAATACGGTAAGAAAAAGTAATCATTTTCTGAAAAACTATCTAGATCAATTTTTCAGATGTCTGATATCAAGCAACTCGAAACCGAGGCTAGCTCCCTCCGCCGTGTGGCTCTTGTTGGAGTTGCCGTCTCCTTCACTGCCACTCTTGTGTGCGTGATTGCCGCCCCAATGCTCTACAACTACATGCAGCACATGCAATCCGTCATGCAATCCGAGGTTGACTTCTGCCGTTCCCGCTCTGGAAACATCTGGAGAGAGGTCACCCGCACCCAGGTTCTCGCCAAGGTCTCTGGAGGAGCCGTCCGTTCCCGCCGTCAAGCTGGATACGAGAGCGCCGGAGTTGAGGGATCTTTCTCCACTGGACACCAAGGAGGATGCTGCGGATGCGGAGTTTCTGCTGCTGGACCACCAGGAGCCCCAGGACAAGACGGAGAGGATGGAGGCGATGGAGCCCCAGGAGCCCCAGGAAACAACGGACCAGACGGACCATCCGCCACCCCAGCCCCACACCACGAGTTCTGCTTCGACTGCCCAGCCGGACCACCAGGACCAGCCGGACCATCTGGACCAAAAGGACCAAACGGAAACCCAGGATCCGCCGGACAGCCAGGAGCCCCAGGAAACAACGGAAACGCCGGAGGACCAGGAGCCCCAGGACAAGCCGGACAAGACGGACACCCAGGAAACGCCGGAGCTCCAGGAGCCCCAGGAAAGGTCGTCGAGGTTCCAGGCCCAGCCGGAGCCCCAGGAGCCCCAGGACAAGACGGACCAGCTGGACCAGCCGGATCCCCAGGATCCCCAGGACAGCCAGGATCCCAAGGACCACAAGGACCAGCCGGAGACAACGGAGGCGCTGGAGCCCCAGGACAACCAGGAGCCAACGGAGACAATGGAGCCGATGGAGAGACCGGAGCCCCAGGAGGTTGCGATCACTGCCCACCACCAAGAACCGCTCCAGGATATTAAATTTCTGTTTAAATATTTTCTTGCATTTTTTCTATGCAAGTTTTTACCTCCAAGCTCCCAATAAAACATGACCTTATTTAATTTTTAGACACAATTACAGAAACAATACGGTTTACTCGGAATAGCTTTTTCAGAAAATGCTTTTTCAGGTCTGTGTGTCTCGCACAAGCGAGTTGAAATTTCACAAAACTCGAACCCGCCATTTTCGATTAACGCTAAAGCCTGTTACCAAATTAACTTAATGTTGACGAGAACTCTAGGGAGTTAGGGTAAAAAATGATTGCCATAACTAAAAAATAAATTAAAAGTCGACAAAATCCGCAAGATTGGACCGATGGTTTCTCCAGAGACCACTCTTGTACATGAAAACCTCTCCGTCACCTAGAAGATGAAGATGTCGATTTTTTCTAAAACTCCGGAGCAATTCGTTTCTCCGAAAATAATCAAATTTGCTCATCGTTTTACGTCAAACAATGTTTTATGAACGGATTAGACACCGTCGAAAAGAAAGTGTGCCAAATCCCGTCCACTGCACGCCATAGAAAATGAGGAAAATCTCAAGAGAATCGCAATATATATCCAAGAACCCAAGACCTAAAATTCTTGTCTCAGTTTTTTGGTCACCCGCCATAGAACAACTGCTCGAGGCAAGATATAGCAAAAAATAAATCCTAGAGTTGGACTTGAAACTCTTAAGCAGTAACTTTGGTTCTCCGTGGTTGCATCACCATCAATCAAGAAAATTCCACCACTGTCTTTCCGGAAAAAGTCCGCAATGTTATTCATTCATTCCAAAACAGAAACAGAAGGTGCAGCCCCAAATCATCACTGACCGAAAAAAAGCCGACTCACGGTGTCCCAAAGTGGAAAAATGCCTTCAACTGTCTGCACTCTCTTCTCTCTCCCCCACCACCGCAGCGCAGCTATTTTTTCAACTGGAAATTTGTTTCTTTTTTGATTTTCAGCAAAACTAGACCACTTTTTGAAAATCTGTCATTAAAATATATTCTTCAGGTCAAATGCTTCATTTTTATTACAAAAACACCACGATTGGTGCAGAATTGACGGAGGAGATGCATTTTAAAATGTTGAAACATCGAGAAAAAACCGAATTCGCACGTTTCGAGCTGGTGGTGGTATTAAAAGGTTCGCGAGGAAATTCTGCACAAGGGAGACATTTAAAATGCACTATTATGTTGCAGAAAATTGAGTTTTTAGTAAAATTCTGTACTAATTTTTTAAAATGCATCTCCTCCGTCAATTCTGCACCGATCGTGTGGTTTTTGTAATAAAAATGAAGTATTTGACCTGAAGAATATATTTTAATGACAGATTTTCAAAAAGTGGTCTAGTTTTGCTGAAAATCAAAAAAGAAACAAATTCCCGTTGAAAAAATAACTGCGCTGCGGTGGTGAGAAAGAGAGAACGAGAGATGCGCCAGCAGTTATTCCTAGCGGCGTTTTTCCCGTCCGGGACACTGTGCGACTGCAGAAAAACTTTCCGTAATGATGCAATTTAATCATACAGTACTGGCCATAAAGAATGCGACAACTGGTTTTTTGACGATAACTTCTTGGAAAGTTAACTTTTTGACCCGAATTTCTTACTGTATCTGCAATGGAACCTCACAAAACTTGCGTAATTGCGAATTGCATCATTCTGCAAAAAAAAAAAATTTGTTTTTAATTTTTTAAGTTTTTCTCATTTTTGCACTTTTTTCATGTATTTCAGTTTTTTGTATAAAGTTGAATGTAAATTCATTGGGAGTAGTTCTAATTTGTTTTTTATTGTTTTTCAGCCATAGTCAGACCATTTGGGAAAAAACTTTCACTGTGGACGTTCGAAAAAGCATCGTACGTGGACATGAACTAGGCGCGCATCCGAAGATACTCGCTACCTAGTTTGGTTCTTCTTCCAGCGAAATTTAACGTGGTTTGAAGAATAACCGTGATGATGTAAGGTTTCAATTAGCTTTATAAACTGATTTCGACTATTCAGGATGGTGTAGTTCATCGTCAATCTCCAGGAAGACCCCGAACCACTTCCAGAGCTATGGATCGAAATATCTTGCGCGCGTGCCGAGAAGATCCTAGGCGCACATCTACGGATATTCAAGTTTCCGTGACGTCTCCAAATGAGCCGGTGCCATCGAGAAGGACTATTAGAAGACGTCTGCAAGTTGCTGGACTGCACGGATGAAGACCAGTCAAAAAGCCACTTGTTAGTCTAAACACCGGAAAGCTCGCGTTGAATGGGCTAAACAGCACTTGTCCTGGGGACCTCGAGAGTGGGCTAATCACATCTGGAGCGACGAATTGAAGTTCAATCTGTTCGGTACTGATGGTATTCAATGGATTCGACGTCCTATTGGCTCCAGATATGCTCCTCAGTACCAATGTCCGACGGTAAAACATGGAGGTGGATCTGTGATGGTTTGGGGATGCTTCTCCGACACTTCCATGGGTCCATTGAAGAGAATTGTTGGAACCATGGACGATATGTGTACCAAGACATCCTGGAGAACACAATGCGACCATGGGCAAAAGCAAATTTGGGCCGATCGTGGGTGTTTCAGCAGAATAATGACCCGAAGCACACTTCGGGTCATGTTGCCAATTGGTTTCGACGTCGCCGTGTGGATCTCCTAGAATGGCCAAGTCAGTCTCCGGACTTGAATCCCATCGAACATATGTGGGAGGAGCTAGAACGACGTCTCAAAGGAGTCCGAGCCTCCAATGCCAACCAGAAATTCGCTCAACTCGAAGCTGCTTGGAAGAGTATCCCGATGACGGTGGTTCAGACGCTCCTGGATTCGATGCCACGTAGATGCCAGGCTGTTATTGATGCCAATGGATACCCAACCAAGTATTAAATCACTTTTTATAGTTACCTTCCTTTTGTTTTTGACCTTCGGTGATTCTAGAGCTTATTTGTATAGATCTCCAAAAATGTCAATTTTAATGAATTTTCGAAAAAATTAAATAAAAAAATAATTTTCAGCAGAATTTCAAAATCAACTTGACAAAAAGGTTTCTGATAGCGCTGAAAAAATCTCACAAAAAATTTGGGTCAAAAAGTTAACATTCCAAGAAATTATTGTCAAAAAACTAGTTGTCGCATTCTTTATGGCCAGTACTGTAACTGTCTCAAATGATAAAAATTGTGCAGTACAGACAAAATTTTTAGAAAACTTCACTCGATTAGCAATAGAAATACAAAAAAAAAAAGAAAATGAGCGAATAAAGTTGAGCCATTAAGGGTAGTGTAGAATGAGCAAGACTTTGCTATTAAAATGCGTTTTCTGTTTCCGCGTTATTTTAATTCACTTTTATTTTTCTCATACATATTTATCATATGACTTACATAATACGCTGATTTTCACTTTTTCACATAATTTATTTTTTCATTTTCACTGAACAACTTTATGATATAGTTAGAACAAATAACTTTTTTTTCCGATTTTCCATTTTTTTTATCAAATACATATCCGCGAGATTAGCTTTTCCGAAAAATTTCCGAAATCGGTTTCGACGGAATCTGTTTCCGAAAAGTGCCGGAAGACCAGCAATGCTGATTTCCGTTTTCACACAAGCCTGGCATACTGTGATCTGCGTACACACCTTCTTGTCGAACAACAGATCGACTAAAATACTAACAAGGGAACTACAAATCCATGAGGGTTGAGAATTTTACCAAACTTTCGGAATCGGTACATTTGAGTACGGTGATTACGAATCTGAATTCACTTTTTCCCCAATCGATCTGGCTTTTCAGAAAATTTGTCTTCAAGTTGGCTCAAAAATTTAGTTTTCAATGGAAATTTATAGCGTGCAGCGCCTCACTGAGAAATAGAGGAGTCCGCGTTATAGTGACTGGCCTTCCGAACAATTGTTTTCAACAGTGGATGGTTCAGTGGTAGAGTGGCCGCATGGTAAGCAGAAGTTCTGGAGTTCGAGTACGCGCTATTTTAAAACTTTTTTGCAATTTTACAACTTTCTTTTTTTCTCATTTTTTGTCGCTTTTCCACAAGTTTTTTTTCATAAAAATTTTTTCAGAAATTTTTTTCTCAAAATCTTTCCTTGATTATTTTTTCTCGGTATAGAAAAATTCTGAACTTTAACAATTTTCAGCTTTTGTGGGTAGATATGGAAATACTTTTCAGATGGTAATAAAGGTTCTGGGGTTGCCAAGTGTAATGTGCAGTTGGGGTTGGAAAGTATACTAGTCTGGGGTCAATTTCTATACATCTACCCAAAGGTCAATCTCACGATACATTTCTGTAGTTGTGGTCGAATAATATACCATGACCCGTTTAATACACGGCCTCAGCCAAAAACTTGAAATTCAGAACTTTGGTACACCGAGAAAAAACAAACAAAGCAATTAAAAAAAAAAAAATTTCTGAAAAAAATTTTTGTGAAAAAAAAACTTGTGAAAAATCGACAAAAAATGAGGAAAAAATGAAAGTTTAAAAATTGCAAAAAAGTTATTAAATAGCGCGTACTAGAACTCCAGACCTTCTGCTTACCATGCGTCCACTCTACCACTGAACCATCCACTGTTGAAAACAACACAGGTAAAACGGCATGGCTGAATGGTGGTTCACTGGTGCGCCGCTCGATGCTCGAGTGGCGGAACCACCAACGGTTGAATTTGCGGTTTTTCAATGGTCCACCTTTCGCGCATCAGCGGTTTTTCTATGCGCAAAGTGTCTTTTTTCGCTCATAAAACATATTGATTTTAAAAAGGGATCGGGCATTTTTATTAAATACAACTATTCAAAAAATGGAAAAAAATGCACATTAATTATTCGTCGTCCGCCTTTTGTCATTGGTGGCTTTCCATAGACGAACAATTTTGGATTTGAAAATCCGATTTCGAAACATTCCGTTCCTGAAAATAAATAAACTTTGTATCGAATAGGAATTTACAGAAAATAGGTTTTTGTAGAAATAGTGGACCTATTCTTATTTTGTGTTCAATCGAGAGGCTACATTAAAACATTAACGCCCGTTCAATTTTTTGCATGTGTCTATTTAAAAAGCAGGCGGGTTTTTGTGCAACTCTATTGAACACACAATAGTCGAAGATCTTACCAGCGCGATCCCGAATAGCGCCAAACAACTCCAATAGAAAATAACACGAAGAACACCAAGAAACTCCAGTATTCTGTGTAGAATGGAAATATCATGGTATCGAGTCCAGCCATCATAAGAGCAATGTAGTTGACAACCAGAACGGAGACTTCTGGCTGATCAGCAACCCATCCACATCCGATATGAGCAATAATGTTGAGAACTTCTATCAACGTGACGATTATTGAATTTTCTGCACCAGTACGGCCAGCGATCTGAACATATATTTTTTTAACATCGTGAAGTGAATATGAATATGGTGCTCAGCGTCCAATTTCAGGATAAAAGTAAACAATTTTTGTGTTTCCAAACGAGCGGCATCATGAAAACATGAGTCCGCAAACACCATTCTGTCTGTGTCTCTTAAAACATAGCGTAATTGCACGGCCCTCGGACGTTTCGAAACGAAAACTTTTCAAAACTTTTAAGTTTCGAAACGTCCCAGAGCCGATTGCGCGGTCGCACGCAAATAAGTTGGCGGGGTTTCCCTTTTTAATGATGCGACTCATTAAAAAAAATCACGGTTCTGGGTCGTTTCGAAACTTTAGTGCATTTTTAACGTTAAGTTTTTCAGTAAATTTTGAAAAAATCGTCGAATTTACTGGTAAAGGTACGACAACTATTTAATCCTTGTCCAAATTTTGTCAATACTGCGAACACGGCGACGAAAAATTGCATTAAAGTTTCGAAACTTTCCAGTTTCGAAATGACAGAAAACAAATGTGTTTTTTCTTTGAAAATATCCAAAATCAAACCTCTTCCAAATAGTTTCCAACAACAATGAACGGCTCGTAGAAGCAGCAAACAGTCAGAGTTCCGGACGGCGATCCGAGGAGCCGAGAAGACTCTTGAAAGACTATCCGATATCTCTTTAAGACATGATGAATGGTTCCGTCGTCGGCAACAGTGAGATTTTTGAGAAGCTCAGCGGCTTCCTCACGGTTCACTGTAAAATAAAAATTTTTTCATAGCTCACTTGATTCAGTACGGTTTCTAGCCGCGGTAATATTTGAACAAAGTTCAAGTATTCATAGGTACAGTTTGGTTTTAACTGATGATGCAAATATATTAATTTTTTAATTTTATAGTGAAGGTAAACAAGTTTTTCACGTACTTCAATATACAAATAAATATATACAAATAGAAAAAGATGTAAAAAAAACCATAGTAAACTTCACGAGAAAAACAAATTAAAATTACATAGGATCAAGCGCATGCGCTGAGGCCATATTGCGCGATCGATTATTCGCCCACCGGTGGTGCATCGTTCAGAAATTAGCGGACACTCACGCATTGTTGTTGCGGCTCCTCCACCAAGCAGGCACCATTCGCGCATTACCGCCTGTTGGGCCACCATTCAATCACTTCTCATCCATGCCGGTTTACCTGTGAAGGGTTCGGAAGGCCAGTCACTATAACGCGGACTCCTCTATTTCTCTGTGAGGCGCTGCACGCTATAAATTTCCATTGACAACTAAATTTTTGAGCCAACTTTAAGACAAATTTTCTGAAAAGCCAGATCGATTGGGGAAAAAGTGAATTCAGATTCGTAATCACCGTATTCAAATGTACCGATCCTGATAGTTTGGTAAAATTCTCAACCCTCATGGATTTGTAGTTCCCTTGTAAGTAACCAAAATAAAACAGCTCATTCACTACCTCTTCCCCTGAAAAAACGACGTTTACAGTTCCGCCATTTGCAAAAAATGAGACTTTTTCGTTCTGTGTGGTCTTTCACCACTGTCGTCACCAAAACCCGAAGCCTTGCCTTCATGATCTTCGTAAGAATTTCCTTGATCAAAAAATACCACCTTTTTTGTTTTGCAACTACGTCTCCATGTTGGATATGTACACTCATTAACACATCCCCGCCCCTTGTCGTATAAAAAGCGGCAGTAGCGAACAGGTGACAAGTGGCTTCTCATCTCTTCCTTGTTCACAATACTTTAAAAATAATCCATGTCTCATAAACTATCTACTTTAAGTTTTTCAGATGTCCGATATGAAGCAACTCGAGAACGAGGCTAGCTCCCTCCGCCGTGTGGCTCTCGTTGGAGTTGCCGTCTCCTTCACTGCCACCCTTGTGTGCGTGATTGCCGCCCCAATGCTCTACAACTACATGCAGCACATGCAATCTGTCATGCAATCCGAGGTTGATTTCTGCCGTTCCCGCTCTGGAAACATCTGGAGAGAGGTTACCCGCACCCAGGTTCTCGCAAAGGTCTCTGGAGGAGCCGTCCGTTCCCGCCGTCAAGCTGGATACGAGAGCGCCGGAGTTGAAGGATCCTTCTCTACTGGAAACCAAGGAGGATGCTGTGGATGCGGAGTCTCGGCCGCAGGACCGCCAGGAGCCCCAGGACAAGACGGAGAGGATGGATCCGATGGAGCCCCAGGAGCCCCAGGAAATGACGGACCAGATGGACCATCCGCCACCCCAGCCCCACACCACGACTTCTGCTTTGACTGCCCAGCCGGACCACCAGGACCAGCCGGACCATCTGGACCAAAGGGACCAAACGGAAACTCAGGATCCGACGGACAGCCAGGAGCCCCAGGAAACAACGGAAACGCCGGAGGACCAGGAGCCCCAGGACAAGCTGGACAAGACGGACACCCAGGAAACGCCGGAGCTCCAGGAGCCCCAGGAAAGGTCGTCGAGGTTCCAGGCCCAGCCGGAGCCCCAGGAGCGCCAGGACAAGACGGACCATCTGGACCAGCCGGATCCCCAGGAGCCCCAGGACAGCCAGGATCCCAAGGACCACAAGGGCCAGCCGGAGACAACGGATCTGCTGGAGCCCCAGGACAGCCAGGAGCTAACGGAGACAATGGAGCCGATGGAGAGACCGGAGCCCCAGGAGGTTGCGATCACTGCCCACCACCAAGAACCGCTCCAGGATATTAAATTTCTGTTTAAATATTTTCTCGCATTTTTATTATGCAAGTCTTTACCTCCAAACTCCCAATAAAACATGACTTTATTCAATTTTTGGTCAAAAGTTCAGTAACGATACATTTTACTCAGCATAGCTTTTTCAGAAAATGTGGTCCTCAAAAAAATATTTTATTGCAAAACTTCAAACAAATAAAACCTGCTTTTGGCATTCTCGTGTCCAGCTTGACCGCGGGAACGGATGGATCCTCAAGAGAACTGATCGAAAATCTGGGCGCGGGTGATTTCTCTCTTTTACATGTGAGACTCTCCAGAAGATACCCAGTAGATTTACGTTTTGGTGTTTTCTGAAACTCCAGCGTATTTCTGTACCCCGACGAAGATTCAAATAGCTTATCGCGAAGCTGTCGAAAAATACTATGAAAAGTGTGCAAAGTTCACAGAATTATTATTGCCTCAATTTTTTGGCTTTTAGTCATAGAATAATCTCTCGGGCAAGATAGAGCAAAAATATTGGAATGTTCGACTTGCAACTCTTACAATCAGACAGCAAAGTTTCTCTCATGTTCACGTAAGATGATAAAATACAAATGACCTGAAATTCTAACTTTAAACAATGCTAGAAAAATCTAGAAAAAAAAACAAATGTCGGAAAGATAAAAATATCAAGTTGTATCAAAAGTCTTGCATCGTTTTCAAAAAAAAAAAAAAAAACTTTCGAATCAAAATGTATTTCTTTAATGGTTAAATTATTAACCAACATATGTACATACATATGCACCATCATTATCGACAAAATACTGCCAACGGTTGGGTAACTGTGCAATTCTCTTTCGGTAGTTTGTTATCGAAGAATGACTGGAGATCAGTTTTATAATCATTTTTATTCTGAAATTCCCGTCTTTCCAGGAAGTGATCTGAAGGCAGAGATTTGAATAAGTAATAATCAGAAGGGCTCATGTCCGGAGAGTACGGTGGATGAGGTTGAATGGCCCAGCCTAGTTCTTGAATTTTCTGACGAGTCGTACATATTTCTGAAATGTTGTCGAGAATTGTCATGGGGGAAAAATTCTCTGTTGAATTTCTAAGCCAAAATAGTAAATTGCTTGCAGTAAAGGTATACTGTGACTGTTGTATTGGTTGGTGGGATTTACCAATGAACCGATCGCTCTACGTTAAACCAGGCCCTTCTTTTGGTGTGACCCTCCATTTGGAAACGGAACTCTAGAATCCATCTGATTCAACCCATGACGGCCACGAGAAAATTTTAAATCCATACAGGGTCCACTTCTCTTTTCTAGTGTAAAGATTGGAAAACCATGTTATAATAATAATAATATAATAATAATATGTTTATTCATTTCTCGCATAAAAATATGTATATGGCACGTTGTCGTCCTTTTGTATGAAAAAAGAGCCTGCATCTGTGAGGCCGACAGAATATGCTGTACCCAAAATGTCATTTTCGAGGAGAATACGAGGGGGTGGATGCTACGATTAATTGTGCTATGAGAGTGATCAAGCCTCTTCGCAAGACACTTACTCGATTACCAGTTCCAAGTCCCATCAATAGATTAACTCTGTCCGCGGCTTGTCTTTTTCCGAAAAAATTATTTTAAAAAAACCTGGAAACTTCGGAAATCCGGCAATGCCGATTTCCGTTACAACACAAACCTCGTATGCTGCAATATGCGTGCACACGTTGTTGAAACCGAAACAACTAACAAGGGAACTACAAATCCATGAGGGTTGAGAATTTTACCAAACTTTCAGAATCGGTACATTTGAGTACGGTGATTACGAATCTGAATTCACTTTTTCCCCAATCGATCTGGCTTTTCAGAAAATTTGTCTTAAAGTTGGCTCAAAAATGTAGTGGTCAATGGAAATTTATAGCGTGCAGCGCCTCACTGAGAAATAGAGGAGTCCGCGTTATAGTGACTGGCCTTCCGAACAATTGTTTTCAACAGTGGATGGTTCAGTGGTAGAGTGGCCGCAGGGTAAGGAGAAGGTGTGGAGTTCGAGTACGCGCTATTTAAAAACTTTTTTGCAATTTTACAACTTTCTTTTTTTTCTAATTTTTTGTCGATTTTCCACAAGTTTTTTTGTCAGAAATTTTTTTCTCAAAAATTTTCCTTGTTTATTTTTTCTCGGTATAGCAGGTTTCTGAGCTTCAAGTTTTTGGCCGAGGCCATGTATTAAACTTATCCGACCCCCAACAACAGAAATGGGTCGTGAAATGGACCTTTGGGTAATTGTAAAGAATTTGACCCCAGACTAGTATTCTTTCCAACCCCAACTGCACATTACACTTGGAAACCCCAGAACCTATATTACCATCTGAAAAGTATTTCCAAATCTACCCACAAAAGCTGAAAATTGTTAAAGTTCAGAAACCTGCTATACCGAGAAAAAATAAACAAGGAAAATTTTTGAGAAAAAAATTTCTGAAAAAAAAAACTTGTGAAAAATCGACAAAAAATGAGAAAAAAAAGAAAGTTGTAAAATTGCAAAAAAGTTTTTAAATAGCGCGTACTTGAACTCCACACCATTCACTATCTTTACCAAAGAAAAAGCGACGTTTACAGTTACGTTATTTGCAAAACATTATAATTTTTCGTTCTGAATGGCCTCTCACCATGATCGTCACCAAAACCCGAATTATTGTCTTCATGATCTTTGTAAGCATTTCCTTGATCAAAAAATGCCACTTTTTTTGTTGTTCAACTATGTCTCCATCTTGGGCGTGTACACTCATTAATACATCCCCGCCCCTTGTCGTATAAAAAGCGACAGTGGCGAACAGATGGCAGGTGACTTCTCCTCTCTTCATTGTTCTCAATACGGTAATAAAAAGTAGTCATTTTCTGAATTAGTAACTAGTTCAATTTTTTTTAGATGTCTGATATCAAGCAACTTGTAAGCGAGGCTAGCTCCCTACGCCGTGTGGCTCTTGTTGGAGTTGCCGTCTCCTTCACTGCCACTCTTGTATGCGTGATTGCCGCTCCAATGCTTTACAACTACATGCAGCACATGCAATCCGTCATGCAATCCGAGGTTGATTTCTGCCGTTCCCGCTCTGGAAACATCTGGAGAGAGGTTACCCGCACCCAGGTTCTCGCTAAAGTGTCTGGAGGAGCCGTCCGTTCCCGCCGTCAAGCTGGATACGAGAGCGCCGGAGTTGAAGGATCTTTCTCCACTGGACACCAAGGAGGATGCTGCGGATGCGGAGTCTCTGCCGCTGGACCACCAGGAGCCCCAGGATCTGATGGAGAGGATGGTTCCGATGGAGCCCCAGGAGCCCCAGGAAACAACGGACCAGATGGACCAGCCGCCACTCCAGCCCCACAGCACGAGTTCTGCTTCGACTGCCCAGCCGGAACACCAGGACCAGCCGGTCCATCTGGACCAAAGGGACCAAACGGAAACCCAGGATCCGACGGACAGCCAGGAGCCCCAGGAAACAATGGAAACGCCGGAGGACCAGGAACCCCAGGACAAGCTGGACAAGACGGACATCCAGGAAACGCCGGAGCTCCAGGAGCCCCAGGAAAGGTCGTTGAGGTTCCAGGCCCAGCCGGAGCCCCAGGAGCCCCAGGACAAGACGGATCAGCTGGACCAGCTGGAGCACCAGGAGCACCAGGACAGCCAGGATCTCAAGGACCACAAGGACCGGCTGGAGACAATGGAGCCGCTGGAGCTCCAGGGCAGCCAGGAGCCAACGGAGACAACGGAGCCGATGGAGAGACCGGAGCCCCAGGAGGTTGCGACCACTGCCCACCACCAAGAACCGCTCCAGGATATTAAACTTTTATTTAAATATTTTCTTGTGTTTTTATTATTCAAATTTTCACTTCCAATCTCCCAATAAAACATGACTTTCTTACATTTTCCCACCAAATTACAAAAACATGCGCTTTTCCCAACATGTTAAGATTTTACAAAATGAACAGAAACTTTTATGCGATTGCAATGAGATCCCATCTCTCTGAACCTATTTTCTCCATTTCTGTAAAACGTCTCCAGTGAATTACCCCATGCCAAAATCTTAAAAGACACGATGACAACTAAACTACTCAAAGCTCAGAGCAACTTACAGGGTATGGCGGCTTCCAAAATGTTCTCTCTGTACAAAATTTGATAAACTTTCGATACAATATCCACAAAAACGAGCGGTTTTTTTCCATCTGTAGAGATGCCACTGAAAACCATCACACTTGCCGCACGAGCGGTTTTATTGAGGATCTTCAGGTCTGGCACGCTGTGAAAGTCCTTGGTAATAATTTGAAAATGTTGCCCGTTCTTGTTGTTTTCAATAGTGAAAATCTTCTCGTCAGAAACGATCGTTCCGACACGAAAGTTTTCCGACGATCTCAGAACTGTTCATTTCTTTTTGAACGCATTCAATAATTGCATTAAGAAAAGGCTTTGACATACCTTCAAAATGGACATTAAAAACTAATGGGGTTATTCTCGAAACCAGCAAAAAAGCAAAAAATAGAAAAAACCAGCAAAAAATTCAGCGAAAATTCGGAGAATGCTCCAATTGATCTGAAAGTTTGGGAAATCATTTAAAAAATACTTCCGGTCATTCCCTGAAAATTTCAAACCAAAATATCGATTTTGAAAATTTTCAGAAATAAAAATCGATAATTTTTAAAATCAATATTTCGGTCTGAAATTTTCAGGGAATGTCCGAGAGTATTTTTAAATGATCTCTCAAAGTTTCAGGCCAATCCGAGCATTCTCCGAATTTTCGCTGAATTTTTTGCTGGTTTTTTAATTTTTTGCTGGTTTCGAGAATAACCCCATTATAGTTTTAAAAATGCGCCAGGTAGAAACAATTTTGGAATGCTGGAGTGCCGTGCCCTTCAGAGCCAAAATTTCGCTGAAGACAGCAAGCAGCATGTTTTCGACTTACAATCTGGAAAACATATTTTAATAAACAACAAAAATTGAAAATTAGAAAAACCAGGATAAATAAATCAAATTTCGAAAAAAGTTGGGAATAATATAATCCTGGCTTGAGTACTTGAACTTTTTCAGTAAAACCCTGTTACGGTACCGTTCACGGTGTGTTGAACGGTGCACCGCTGCAAACGCGCCCCCTCGTACTACTCATTGAAAGAAAGTTTTATGGTTACGGTCACTGTTTCTGAAATATCTCATTAATCAATAAATTGACGTGATTTCTACTTTTTTTGTACTCTTCCGCATAAGAAAAAATTAATCAGTCGATTAGAAACACTTTTCGTTAAATAAACAGGATTGTTTCATGCGTTTTCAATGAAAATGTTTTTTGAATTGTCGTAAGTTTCGGCGCATGCACAGAAACCTGTAACGTTATAATTTGAAAGCGCATGTGACGGCAATTTGCGTACTTTTTATTATTTCTGAAAAAAATGTACGCTTCAACACACCGTGCCGTTCACATCAGATTTTTTTTCAGATTTCCCAATTTTGTTTTAAAAAATTTCTTTAGGAAATATCTGTTCAAAAAAAGAAAAAATACCAGGGCTCTTCGGCGGTTCAATATTTCTATTTACAAACTACACTGGTTAAGTGATTCTAAGGCTCAAACCTTGATGTTAAAGAACGGATTGTCTAACAATCAGGAACAAAGTAGCTAAAACAGCTAATCATGATCACTTCCCCTGCCACTAAAAAAACGTTGTTTACACTTCCCTGATTGGCAAAAAAGGACATTTTTTGTGCGATATGGTCTCTCACCATGGCAGTCACCCAAACCCAAGGCCTTGACTGCGTGAACGCCGTAAGCATTTCCTTGTTCAAAAAATTATCGCATTTTTCGTGTTGCTGCTACGTCTCCATGTGGGCAGTGTACACTCATTAACAAATCCCACCCACCTGCCGTATAAAAAGCGACGATGGCGAACAGAGGACAAGTGACTTTTCATATCTTTCTTGTTCTCATTACGGTTAAAAATATATTCTAGGTAGTAATGATCACAACTTTGAAAATTAGTGACAATTAGCTATGTTTCCTATTTCATTTATTATCTTTGCAGATGTCCGATATCAAGCATTTTGAAAACGAGGCTAGCTCCCTCCGTCGTGTGGCTCTTGTTGGAGTCGCCGTCTCCTTCACCGCCACTCTTGTGTGCGTGATTGCCGCCCCAATGCTCTACAACTACATGCAGCACATGCAATCCGTCATGCAATCCGAGGTTGATTTCTGCCGTTCCCGCTCTGGAAACATCTGGAGAGAGGTTACCCGCACCCAGGTCCTTGCCAAAGTCTCTGGAGGAGCCGTCCGTTCCCGCCGTCAAGCTGGATACGAGAGCGCTGGAGTTGAGGGTTCTTTCTCTACTGGAAACCAAGGAGGATGCTGTGGATGCGGAGTTTCTGCCGCTGGACCACCAGGAGCCCCAGGACAAGACGGAAATGAAGGAATTGATGGAGCCCCAGGAGCCCCAGGAAACGACGGACCAGATGGACCATCCGCCACCCCAGCCCCACAGCACGAGTTCTGCTTCGACTGCCCAGCAGGACCACCAGGACCAGCCGGACCATCTGGACCAAAGGGACCAAACGGAAACCCAGGATCCGACGGACAGCCAGGAGCCCCAGGAAACAATGGAAGCACCGGAGGACCAGGAGCCCCAGGACAAGCTGGACAAGACGGACATCCAGGAAATTCCGGAGCTCCAGGAGCCCCAGGAAATGTCATCGAGGTCTCAGGCCCAGCCGGAGCCCCAGGAGCCCCAGGACAAGACGGACCAGCTGGACCAGCCGGAGCACCAGGAGCACCAGGACAGCCAGGATCTCAAGGACCACAAGGACCAGCCGGAGACAATGGATCTGCTGGAGCCCCAGGACAGCCAGGAGCCAACGGAGACAACGGAGCCGATGGAGAGACCGGAGCCCCAGGAGGTTGTGATCACTGCCCACCACCAAGAACCGCTCCAGGATATTAAATTTCTATTTAAATGCTTTTTTTTTGTATTTTTATTATACAAACTTTCACTTTCACTTCCAATCTCCCAATAAAACATGACCTCATCAAATGTGTGTAACGGCACCAACACCAAGTGCATCGCGTTCGTTGTGATGCTGTACAGAAAATCTGGTTTTTTTTTAATTAGCTTTATTTAACAGATCACATGTTTTGCCAAAAAAAATGAAAATGCTCACTTCCAACCTCCCAATAAAACATGACTTCTTTACATGTTCTCCCCAAATTACAGAAAGAAAATTATATTAGTGAAAACCAGAAGGTTTGTGAATATATCTGGCGGATTTTATCACAGAGCACGGTGTCCAGGATTGGAAATGTGGGCGGAGCCTAATTTGCTGGCGCGTCAGCAAACTTCCATGGCGCACTTTCGGTGCTTGCGCATTTTTCGACTCTTGAATTTTTTTTATTGATTTTATTGTTTTTCTCTCACTAAAACCTGTTTTTCTTTTTAAAATGTATGTATTGTATATTTTAATACCATAAAATTGCCCAAACTTCAATTTTCGTAAAGATTTATCCTGCAAAAACACCAAAAAACTCAAAACGAATATTTCGAAATGGTGGCTGAACCAAATTCGACGCTCTTAGGCTTAAACAATTTCTAAACACCTCAGCTATAATTCCGTTGGAGCACATGTGGGAAAAAATTAAGAATTTATGCTTTTTTTCCCGAAAAACATAAAAAATGCCTCAAAATTTGAATTTCGCGCGAAAAAATCCAGTGGGGCGCGTTTGCTCGGCTCCGCCCACATTTCAAATCCTGGACACCGTGCAGAGGTTAACACGTAGATGAACATATCAGAGTTTTACTTAGCTCTAATTTAGCGAAACATTTTTAACTAGACTTAGCTTCATCGGTTCAGCAGACCATTGAAAATGGTTCAAAGGAAAGCCCTCCATCAAACAGCAACACCAGCCTGTCGTCTTGATACGGAGGCTTCGGCAATACATCGGAAAAGGTATCTTATTTCACGGTGTCCCAAAGTGGAAAAATGTCTTCAACTGTCTGCACTTTTCCACTGGAATTTGTTTCTTTTTTGATTTTCAGCAAAACTAGACCACTTTTTGAAAATCTGTCATTAAAATATATTCTTCGGGTCAAATGCTTCATTTTTATTACAAAAACCACACGATTGGTGCAGAATTGACGGAGAAGATGCATTTTGAAAAAATTAGTACAGAATTTTACTAAAAACTCAATTTTCTGTAACATAATAATGTGGCGCACAAAGTAAAAAAAAGCACGCGTGAATTTGCAAAACACGCGCACAAAGTGATGCGAGATTTGCGCGATTTTGAAGCGTCATTTTTACAAAAAGATGTTATGTCCCTTTAAAAATCTTACGGTACTTGTTATATTTTCAGTCGATTTTCTCAACATTTTGCGGCAAATTGGCGTTTTCTGCGGTTTTAAATATATTTTTCGATAAAGTAAATTAATTTAGCCCTAATTGAAAGAGTTTACGTCACGTAATCAATGTTTTTTATTTACCAAAATATCGGTTTAAAAAATTATCATTAAAAAAATCAATTTTTTTTTAATTTGATATTCCGGTCCAATTTTTTTGAGCATATCCAGAAGTATTTTTTGCCTTATTCACCAAAATTTCAAGTCAATCGGAGCATTTTCCGAATTTTGCGCAGTTTTTTCGTGCAAAACCCCATAACACAATGCTACAAAGTTATTCAGAAAAGGATACAACAAAATAAAGTAACATTTGAATTACAGACATGCCGGCAAAAAAATTAGGTAGGTTTCCAAACAATGGAAATTTACTTTAAATATTGTCCATTCGCGAAGAAAGCAAGTGCGCTCCACAAAACCTAGTACTTCGTGGAATTCATTTTCGTCGTCAAATTATATCATTTCACGTTGAATTTACACGTGAAATGAAATAATTTGGCGAAAAAAATGAAATCCACGAAGTACTAAGTTTCGTGGAGCGCACTTGCTTTTTTCGCGAATGGACAATAAGAGAAAACAGTGATTACATGACGCAAACCCTTTCAATCAAGGCTAAATTAATTTACTTTATCGAAAAAAATCTTTAAAACCGCAGAAAACGTCGATTTGCCGCAAAATGTTGCGAAAATCGACTAAAAATATAACAAATACCGTAAGATTTTTAAAGGGACATACCATCTTTTTGTAAAAATGACGCTTCAAAATCGCGCAAATCTCGCATCACTTTGTGCGCGTGTTTCGCGAATTCACGCGTGCTTTTTTTTACTTTGTGCGCAGCATAATGCATTTTAAATGTCTCCCTTGTGCAGAATTTTCTCGCGAACATTTTAATACCACGACCAGCTCGAAACGTGCGAATTCGGTTTTTTCTCGATGTTTCAACATTTTAAAATGCATCTCCTCCGTCAAATCTGCACCAATCGTGGTGTTTTTGTAATAAAAATGAAGCTTTTGACCTGAAGAATATATTTTAATGACAGATTTTCAAAAAGTGGTCTAGTTTTGCTGAAAATCAAAAAAGAAACAAATTCCCGTTGAAAAAATAGCTGCGCTGCGGTGGTGAGGGAGAGAGAAGAGAGTGCAGACAGTTGAAGACATTTTTCCACTTTGGGACACCGTGTATTTTGGCATATCATTCAACGTATTGGCGAAATTCGCTGGCTTTCAAGTTTACGCTTTAGCTGCTGGCTCTAATCCGGAAGAGTAAGAAAACTTTTATAAGATCTTACATTAGAAAATGTTTAAGCTGCTTGTCGTAACCAGTAAAAGCTAGACGTTGTGAATTACAAAACTCAAATGGGTTTTAAATTAGGAAACACACAGGTACATTGGGACACGCGTAATAAAACGAAATTCTTAAATAAATTTAGATTGTGAGCTTCAATCAAAGGGGCTCTACAATCGACCGTCACCCCTTCTTTCAGCGTAGTCTGTTACTTCCACGATGTCTTTTGTATTGCTGAACCACGTCAGTTTGGAACAACGTAAAAACTTAAAGCGTACAACGAGGGTACGACAGAATAGAAATAGGCGAAATAGAAATGCTACAAAATATAATTGCTACAAAAAATAAATGAGCGAAATTGAAATGCTACGAAATAGAACGGCTACAAAATAGAAATGAGCGAAATAAAAATGCTACAAAATAGAACAAATTTTGCGATGGAGCGCGTTTGCATTATTTTTTCAATTGCTCAGTTTTTCGCCGATTATGAAATTTTTTTCTGAAACTGCATTGATTTTATACTTTTCTTCATTTTCGCTGTTGTTAAGTACGTAAAATATCTGAAAATTACTGGAAAAAACATATAATAGTCGGAAAATTCGAAGAATAATGCAAACGCACTCCATCGCACCGAGTTCTATTTCGCTCATTTCTATTTTGTCACATTTATATTTCGCGCTGTTCTATTTCGCTCATTTCTATTTTGTAGCCGTTCTATTTTTTCCAGTTCTTTTTTGTAGCAATTATATTTTGTAGCATTTCTATTTCGCCTAATTCTATTCTGTCGTACCCTCCGTACAACAGTTCTACACCAACTGCGCCACCACTATCACACCATTCCATAGGAAAGTCGAAGTCTCGATTGAAAGGGTTGTACGCTAAAGAAATTAGGTCTCTCTTCTTTTCTGAACAACGCCTTTAGAATACTCCCATGACCAAGTCTTAAAGCATGATAAGAAAATATTGACACCTGCCCGGAAGGCATTACCTTCATCACTTAAAAATTACGATATTTCAAAATGGGATTTCAGGAAAATCGTTTTCCTTTCTTTCCAGTTCATTTTTAGTTCGGTTTTCATATTTGATTCTCCATGATAGTCGCTCCCAAGCCGTATTCGAAGAACAGATTGATCTAAAATGTAAAGAACTAAAATAACAAAGCAATGCAACTTTTTTTTCCACTGAACGAACTACGTTAACAGTTTCTTAATTGACAAAAAATGAGAATAATTTCTTGCGGTGCGGTCTCTCACCATGGCCGTCACCCAAACCCGAAACCTTGTCATCATGAATGCTGTAAGCATTTCCTTGTTCAAAAATATCACTTTTTGTCTTGCAACTACGCCTCCATGATGACAGTGTACACTCATTAACACATCTCCGCCCACCTGTCATATAAAAAGCGGCGGTGGCGAACAGAGGGCAGGTGACTTTTCATCTCTTCCTTGTTCTCAATTAGCTAAAAAAACAGTTCTTGTCCGAATCATCACCAAGTTCAAGTGTTTCAGATGTCTGATATCAAGCAACTCGAATGCGAGGCTAGCTCCCTCCGCCGTGTGGCTCTTGTTGGAGTTGCCGTCTCCTTCACTGCCACTCTTGTATGCGTGATTGCCGCCCCAATGCTTTACAACTACATGCAGCACATGCAATCCGTCATGCAATCCGAGGTTGATTTCTGCCGTTCCCACTCTGGAAACATCTGGAGGGAGGTTACCCGCACCCAGGTTCTCGCTAAGGTCTCTGGAGGAGCCGTTCGTTCCCGCCGTCAAGCTGGATACGAGAGCGCTGGAGTTGAAGGATCCTTCTCTACTGGAAACCAAGGAGGATGCTGTGGATGCGGAGTCTCGGCCGCTGGACCACCAGGAGCCCCAGGACAAGACGGAGATGATGGATTCGATGGAGCCCCAGGAGCCCCAGGAAACGACGGACCAGACGGACCATCCGCCACACCTGCCCCACACCACGACTTCTGCTTCGACTGCCCAGCCGGAGCACCAGGACCAGCCGGACCATCTGGACCAAAAGGACCAAACGGAAACCCAGGATCCGACGGACAGCCAGGAGCCCCAGGAAACAATGGAAACGCCGGAGGACCAGGAGCCCCAGGACAAGCTGGACAGGACGGACACCCAGGAAACGCCGGAGCTCCAGGAGCACCAGGAAAGGTCGTCAATGTTCCAGGCCCAGCCGGAGCCCCAGGAGCCCCAGGACCAGACGGACCAGCAGGACCAGCTGGATCCCCAGGAGCACCAGGACAGCCAGGATTCCAGGGACCACAAGGACCAGCCGGAGACAATGGATCCGCTGGAGCTCCAGGACAGCCAGGAGCCAACGGAGACAACGGAGCCGATGGAGAGACCGGAGCCCCAGGAGGTTGCGATCACTGCCCACCACCAAGAACCGCCCCAGGATATTAAAATTTTATTTAAATACTTTCTTGTTTTTTTTATTATACAAACTTTCGCTTCCAATCTCCAAATAAAACATGACTCCCTTATATTTTTTCAGCAAATTACAGACACATGCGTTTTCCCAGTATATTTTCAAGTTATTGTGTTTTCAATCGAGTTGCAGCATGAAAACGAGAGAGAAAAAGACATGTTTTCTCTGCTTCTCTTCGAATCGAACTGTGTTTGCGTGGTCGCGCGAAAAAAGTGGGCGGAGTCACGCGTTCTCATTTCGCAAGTCGATTGAAAAACAATAAATTTTATTTTTAAAAAAAGGAGTTCATTGGGTTATACATATATTCACCATCATGGTCAATAACCTCTTGTCAACACGTCGGAAGTTGAGAAATTTCATTCTCATAGAACTCCGGAGACATCCAGATGCCGAACTTTAATTCCAAGATCCTGGAGATTCTGACGGTTAATGGTCTCACGTCACCGTGCAGATGAAGCAATTCAATCTTCTCGGGTGATGTCTCAGGCGAATCGTAAGATTAGGATACCGATTCCAACTTCTGATCTGTAAAAAAATCCGATTCCGATCCCGGCCATGTTTAGATTTCGCAATTTTTCCGTATTTTGTTTTTTTTTGGATATAATGCTAGGATTATTTATTGATTTATTTTATTACAACTTTGAAGTACGTGAAATAAGATGAAAATAAAGAAATAATAAAATGAATAAAAAGAAGGATCGAATATCGAGATAAATAACCAGACATTTTTTTAAACAAAAAAATCGCGATTGCAAGGAGTTCCCTCTCTCAGAAACTATTCTCTGTTTTTCTGTAAAACATCTCCAGCGAACTATATACAGTACCGTGCAGTAAGATATACAATTAAACTTTTTTGATTATAACTTTTGAACGGAGAGGATTAGGATTTTGGAAATTTGCATGGACATGTTCCGTAAAGTTATTGTTCAGCTCCCAAAATAGATTTAATCAACTCGGAAAATTTCGTCAAAATTTTCGACCCAAAAAATGTGATATTTTCTTAGATCTGCCAGAACTCTACATTTGTCATCTAAATGAAGTATTTAAACTAAAATTATGATTTTAGTTGACTTCGGGTTAATCGGACCATTTTCAGCTGAGTTACAACACTTTGAGTATCAACGTGCAATGGGCAAGTCAACTTTGACACTGATGACACCTTTAAGGAAAGCAAGCAAAATTTAAGAAAATTAAGAAAAATTGTATCAAACAGTCAAAAAACAATGTTTAATAGATTTTGCTTGGATTTTTTTTTGATTTTCAATAAAAGTGACATCCGACTTGCTCATTGGACGTTGACACTCAAAGTGTTGTAACTCAGCTGGAAATGGTCCGATGAACCCGAACTTTGGGGGTACGACAGAATAGAAATAGGCGAAATAGAAATGCTACAGTCGGCGAATACATGATCATCTGCGCTCTATGGAGACTCCTCCCTGCGAAACCGTGCCGCACTTGCAAAATTGGCGCGAATTCAAATTTCAATATTTTTTTCAACCTGTTTTAATTGTTAAAAGGTTATTTTTGCGAAAACTTAAATGATAAAATTAATGTTTTATGTCTTTAAAATATGTTTATTAGTAACAATGCTGATACACAGCTTTCTGGCGATTTCGCCACCTCATTTTAATTTTTTTTTACCTTATCCAAAATATTAAACAAAACAAAAAAAATTAATGACAATAGAATACAGAATATTTCAAAATAAACAAAAAAATTTAAGAACAATGAATAAATTATAAGTCGCTAAAAGCCCTCCGTCTTCGAATGCTCCGTTGCTCTGAAACAAAAAATTACAATTCTACCGGATATGGTTTTCAGCATTTGTCACAATTTTTCTCAAAGATTCCCGAATATTTGTCGAACTAAATTCCAATTAAAACGGCGTGCATAGAAAACAGAAATTCAGAAAACGCAACACCGGAAAAATTCACATTTTTCTAATTTTTTCGTTTATCGAGCACACAAAAATTTATAAACGCTCGATATTTACTATTTCAGTATGAAATTTATTGACCATGACTTGCTACATCTTTCAGATGTTTTTTGTTGAATTTGCAGACCAACAAGAGCATTTTCCGATTTTTTGGCTCAGTTTTACGGTTTTGCTATAATTAGCGGCAGTTCTTGAGCACCGTCATGAAAGTTGACAAAAACTAACGTCGCGAAATGAAGAATGCTCCAATTAGTCTTGAATTTTGAAAAATATTGCCGACAATTTTTGATGGAATGTTCAAAATTGCGTGTTGAGCACATCCGCGAATAGTTCGGCAATATTTTTTTCAATAAACGATTTTTTCAATTAAACTCACCGTGTCCTTTTCGTTTCAATTCCGGCCATTTCGCAATAATCGGCGCCGTCGGGCCGTTTCCTTCATCGCAACCATCGCTTTTCGCTGTAATAAATTAATAAATTACAAAGAAAAAATTTATAAAAGCGTCCCTACAAATAAAAATGAAAAAAACTCAGTAAACGAAAAAAATAGAAGGAGAAAAATGGAGAAACGACGAATCGCAATTCAAATGTGAATTTTCGCGCCGAGAGAAGCGCGCCGCATTTGGCAAAACTGGAGGAGTCTCAATAGAGCGCAGTTGATCATGCATTCGCCGACTGTACAAAATAGAATTGCTACAAAAAAGAACTGGAAAAAATAGAACGGCTACAAAATAGAAATGAGCGAAATAGAACAGCCCGAAATAGAAATGTGACAAAATAGAAATGGGCGAAATAGAAATCGGTGCGATGGAGTGCGTTTGCATTATTCTTCGAATTTTCCGATTATTATAGGGTTTTTCAGTAATTTTCAGATATTTTACGCACTTAACAACAGCGGAAATGAAGAAAAGTATTAAATCAATGCAGTTTCAGAAAAAAAAATTTCATAATCGGCGAAAAACTGAGCAATTGAAAAAATAATGCAAACGCGCTCCATCGCCAAAATTTGTTCTATTTTGTAGCATTTCTATTTTGCTCATTTTTATTTTGTAGCCGTTCTATTTCGTAGCATTTCTATTTCGCTCAGTTCTATTTTTTCCAGTTTTTTTTTGTAGCATTTCTATTTTGTAGCATTCCTATTTCGCCTATTTCTATTCTGTCGTACCCCCCGAACTTTACTAAAATCATAATTTTAGTTCAAATACTTTATTTAGATAACAAATGTAGAGTTCTGGCAGACCTGAGAAAAAATCACATTTTTTGGGTGAAAAATTTTGACATCTAAAAATTTTGAAAAATCGGAAATTTTTAAAGTTGATTGAATCTATTTTGGGAGCTTCATAATAACATTACAAAACATGTCCATGCAAGTTTCCAGAATTGTAATCCTCTCCGTTTAAAAGTTAAAGTCAAAAAAGTGAAATTGTATATCTTACTGCACGGTATTCTCAGTAGGGAGCGCTGCAAACGCGCTCCCTTCGCACAGTGGTGGACGCGGCCGCGTTTGCGACGAGAGAGTGCAGAAAATTGAGAGAGCCGTGGCCGATGTTTTGCTCTGATTTCTCTAAACCTCACTCCAAATTCATGCGAAATTCTTTGTTCGATTGGAGCGAGTTATCAGCGTTTTATACCGAGTATACTGTAACATGACAAAATCTTAAAGTTAACGATGACCAATACGACAATTTCATCGGAAAGAATATACTGAGCAGAATTTAACTCAACAATTGTCCGCCGACGTCATTGTTCTGGAAACTGGGGGTCCAGGGATGCAAACCAACGAACTCTAAAGTGAGTCGAGATGAGTTGAAAAATAGGAACAGGTCTATCTTGGTAGGCTACTCAAAGCTGAGAGAGACTAAGACCCGAAACTTTTCCGAAACGCTGAGCAGCACGTTTTCGCCTTATTATCTGGAAAAAACTGTTGAAAAAAATTGGGAATAATATTATCCGCGCAAGAGTACTTAAACTTGTTTAGCACAACACATTTATGGTACCGTTCACATCAGATCGAATAAATTTCGGAAATTTTGGGTATTCGGCTGTGGAGAAGAGATTTCACATTGTGATGTGGAAAGAGGATCGTCTCAGGAAAAAAGTAACTAAACCAGCTATGCCTAATCACTTCCTCTACCACTAAACAATCGACGTCTGTAGTTCTGCCCTTTGCGAAAAAGGACATTTTTGTTCGATATGGTCTCTCACCATGGCAGTCACCCAAACCCAAGGCCTTGACTGCGTGAACGCCGTAAGCATTTCCTTGTTCAAAAAACTATCACATTTTTTGTATTGCTGCTACGTCTCCATCTGGGCAGTGTACACTCATTAACAAATCCCACCCACCTGCCGTATAAAAAGCGACGGTGGCGAACAGAGGAGAAGTGACTTTTCATATCTTTCTTGTTCTCAATAGGGTTAAAATTTATGCTAGGTAGTAATTATCAAAACGTTGAGAATTAGTGATAATTAGCTATGTTTCCTATTTCTTATTTCATTTATTATCTTTGCAGATGTCCGATATCAAGCATCTTGAAAGCGAGGCTAGCTCCCTCCGCCGTGTGGCTCTTGTTGGAGTTGCCGTCTCCTTCACCGCCACTCTTGTGTGTGTGATTGCCGCCCCAATGCTCTACAATTACATGCAGCACATGCAATCCGTCATGCAATCCGAGGTTGACTTCTGCCGTTCCCGCTCTGGAAACATCTGGAGAGAGGTCACCCGCACCCAGGTCCTCGCTAAGGTCTCTGGAGGAGCTGTCCGTTCCCGCCGTCAAGCTGGATACGAGAGCGCCGGAGTTGAAGGATCCTTCTCTACTGGAAACCAAGGAGGATGCTGTGGATGCGGAGTCTCGGCCGCTGGACCACCAGGAGCCCCAGGACAAGACGGAGAGGATGGATCCGATGGAGCCCCAGGAGCCCCAGGAAACGACGGACCAGATGGACCATCCGCCACCCCAGCCCCACAGCACGAATTCTGTTTCGACTGCCCAGCCGGACCACCAGGACCAGCCGGACCATCTGGACCAAAGGGACCAAACGGAAACCCAGGATCCGACGGACAGCCAGGAGCCCCAGGAAACAATGGAAACGCCGGAGGACCAGGAGCCCCAGGACAAGCTGGACAAGACGGACATCCAGGAAATGCCGGAGCTCCAGGAGCCCCAGGAAAGGTCGTCGAGGTCTCAGGCCCAGCCGGAGCCCCAGGAGCCCCAGGACAAGACGGACCAGCTGGACCAGCCGGATCTCCAGGAGCCCCAGGACAGCCAGGATCCCAAGGACCACAAGGACCAGCCGGAGACAATGGATCTGCTGGAGTCCCAGGACAGCCAGGAGCCAACGGAGACAACGGAGCCGATGGAGAGACCGGAGCCCCAGGAGGTTGCGATCACTGCCCACCACCAAGAACCGCTCCAGGATATTAAATTTCTATTTAAATGTTTTTTGTATTGTTATTATACAAACTTTCACTTCCAATCTCCCAATAAAACATGACCTCATCTAATTTGTGTAATGGCACCAACACCAAGTGCATCGCATTCTTTGTGAAGCGGTACAGTACCTATGGTTTTTTTAATTGCCTTAACAGAATAGATGGCTAAAACAGGGATAAGAAAAAATCATAAAATTTAGAAAAAATCAAATCTACGAAAGTGCCACCGGACAAGTTGTTACTTACGGCGAAAATATCAATGAGATGTGGGGAAAAAAAAAACTTATATTAATACTCACAACATCAAAGGGCTCTTCCATGCTCTTCCATGCTCTTCCAATCAGCATGCCAGGTTACTATCACAATTCCCAAGGAACTGAAGTGATTACTTGTGGAAGTGGAAGAAACTCTTAATTTTACAAAGCAAACAACATAGAACTTTTTGATCCATCGGCGCCAAGGATCAAAAAACATGATCTTCTGTGAACCGCGCTCACAAGCTTGGACCCAGAAAAAATTTAATAAATGACAAACACAATATTTCATTGTCAGGTTAGTAACGCTTCGAAAAAAGCGGTGGTGAGTGTGTAGAAGTACTTTTGAACACGGAAAACACAATGTTTTCTAACTTCAAAGTGGTCCTTGTTTTATTGAACTGTTGAATAATTCAATGGGTGCTTTTTCGAATATAATCTCAGCATTTTTATCCGAGGCGCCGCTCTTGTCCCATGGTTACCTCTAAAAAATCCTCTTAATTTGCACACACTCTCGCTAATATGAGAACACACACACACACACATACACACACACACACACACACACACCTCATAGATGCCTAGAAAAATTCGACCTAACCGTTCACCGGTCGTTTATAGTTCAATGATTTCTGTAAACATTCCGAAACTTTAAATTTTTGTCGAGGAAACCATCTACCTTTTCAGTACGGTATTGTCCATTCGCGAAGAAAGCAAGTGCGCTTCACAAAACTTAGTACTACGTGGATTTCATTTTCGTCGCCAAATTATTTCAATTCACGTGTAAATTCAACGCGAAATGAAATAATTTGGCGACGAAAATGAAATCCACGTAGTACTAAGTTTTGTGGAGTGCACTTGCTTTCTTCGCGAATGGACAATAAATGTTCATTAATACGGTCTCAGAATTTTTATACGAGACATGAATAAGGTCGAACCCTTTTTAAGACAACTTTGAGGAGTCTGCGTTTTTTTCCGGAGCAGCGGAAAGGTCAAAGTTTATCTGAGGCATCAATGGGACAAAGGCGGCTTCTTGGAAAAAATCGCCGAGATGCCGTTTTATATGATTCTTTTGTATGTTTCATTTTCTACTCACAAAAATTTCATATAATTTTTTTATATGTTTTTAAGAAATAGTTTTTGACCGTTTCAAGACGTGCAGTTCCCATACCACTACTTTTCGTTTATTTTTCGGCTTTTTTTAGCTTACCAATTTCAATTTTTTTGTTTCAAAGTTACACTTTCAGTTTAAAGTTTATCGAAAAAAGCGTCCATGGGCGTTCACCATTTTTGGTCAAGCAATTATATTTTATGTGCAATACTATTAGAGTTTAAATCAGTGGTTCAACAATCACTTCCTCTACCACTATACAAACTACGTTGTCAGTTCCGCCATTTGCAAAAAAAAAATGAGATTTTTGCCGTGCGGTGTGGTCTCTCAATATGGCCGTCCCCCAAACACGAAGCCTTGTCTTCATGAATGTCGTAAGTATTTCCTTGATTGAAAAACTATCACCTTTTTTGTTTTGCAACTAGGTCTCCCTGTCGGCAGTGTACACTCATTAACACATCTCCGCCCACCTGTCGTATAAAAAGCGGCAGTAGCGAACAGATGACAGGTGACTTCTCATCTCTTCATTGTTCTCAAAACGGTAAGAAAGAAAATCATCTTCTGAATATTTATCTAGTTCAATTTTTCAGATGTCTGATATCAAGCAACTCGAAAACGAGGCTAGCTCTCTCCGCCGTGTGGCTCTCGTTGGAGTTGCCGTCTCCTTCACTGCCACTCTTGTGTGCGTGATTGCCGCCCCAATGCTGTACAACTACATGCAGCACATGCAATCCGTCATGCAATCCGAGGTTGACTTCTGCCGTTCCCGCTCTGGAAACATCTGGAGAGAGGTTACCCGCACCCAGGTCCTCGCCAAGGTCTCTGGAGGAGCCGTCCGTTCCCGCCGTCAAGCTGGATACGAGAGCGCCGGAGTTGAGGGATCTTTCTCCACTGGACACCAAGGAGGATGCTGCGGATGCGGAGTTTCTGCTGCTGGACCACCAGGAGCCCCAGGACAAGACGGAGAGGATGGAGGCGATGGAGCCCCAGGAGCCCCAGGAAACAACGGACCAGACGGACCAGCTGCCACCCCAGCCCCACACCACGAGTTCTGCTTCGACTGCCCAGCCGGACCACCAGGACCAGCTGGACCATCTGGACCAAAGGGACCAAACGGAAACCCAGGATCCGACGGACAGCCAGGAGCCCCAGGAAACAATGGAAACGCCGGAGGACCAGGAGCCCCAGGACAAGCCGGACAAGACGGACACCCAGGAAACGCCGGAGCTCCAGGAGCCCCAGGAAAGGTCGTCGAGGTTCCAGGCCCAGCCGGAGCCCCAGGAGCCCCAGGACAAGACGGACCAGCTGGACCAGCCGGAGCCCCAGGAGCCCCAGGACAGCCAGGATCCCAGGGACCACAAGGACCATCCGGAGACAACGGATCTGCTGGAGCCCCAGGACAGCCAGGAGCCAACGGAGACAATGGAGCCGATGGAGAGACCGGAGCCCCAGGAGGTTGCGATCACTGCCCACCACCAAGAACCGCTCCAGGATATTAAATATCTGTTCAAAGCTTATCTTGTATTTTTTTTTATTATGCAAGTATTCACATCCAATCTCCCAATAAAACATGACTTCATTACAATTTTACAAAAATACAGAAACAAAACGCAGTTTACTCACAATAGCTTCTTCAGTAAATGCCGTCGTCAAAAGTTCCATACACATCTGAAGTACTTGACTTTTTCTTGGAAATTCCACTAAAACTATTTGAGTTCAACATGTATTGAATCTGAAAATTGTAATAGTGTTATTGAGGAACTAAAAAAAGGGATAACATCCGCTACCCTTAAAGAAACCTGCTTCATAAAAGCGCTTGCGTAATATTCATCAAGCATGTATCATTACATTTTTTATGCGTTGCTTTCACACTTTTCTTCAAAGTGTGATATATTTTTGTAGAAAAAGTTAAACTTCGAAATACATAACAAAGTATTGCAAAAAGGAAAAGCTAGGCTAACTAATTGTTGTTTTTTTGGTGGCAACAACAATAGTCGTAGTTGTATTCGTACCTAACATTGTACCATTAAACTTTTTGTATGATAAATGAATGTTGTTTAACAATGACAAGGAAAAGATTCTAAAACCTGTTTCCGCACACAAAAGAAGTATACCTGTCGTAGGTTTGCTACCGGAGAAATGTTATAGTCTAGTCTAATGAAACAACCTGCACCATGCTTAAGTGTTCATCATTTAACTTCCTTGGAGGCTAGACGGAAAAGCATGCGGCATGCCGCATACGGCATGCCAGACGAGAAGCCACTCGACAATATTCACTCACCTCTTCACTCGATCTCCCTTTCGTTTCTGGTAGATACAGGTAAATGACAACGGCAGCTGCCAGAGCGGGACCAGCCGCCAAGACTAGCAAACTGCAATGGAAATTATTTTTGTTTTGTTGATAAATAACTGAAATTCCAACCTGTAACTTCCAATCAACGCATCTATACTTAAATAGAAGAACGTTTCCAGCATTGTTGTAGAAAGTAGAATCCCTGTGGAAAGAGGTTGGAAAATCCAGGCATAATCCGGATCGACTAGTTCCGAAGTCAAAAACCATGCAGGGCCACCGCATCCAACTCCAATGAACATCTTGGTGGCAGCAAAACAAAGTGAAACAATTGTTTTGTTTGATGTATAGAAAGCAGCTCCAAAGTTGGCAAAACATGTACCGAACAAGCCCATCAGGACTAATCGCCGTCTTCCGTAGCGATCTGCCTGAAACTTTTAGTTATTAAAGGGAGTGCCAATTTTTTGGGGAAAGTGGTTTAAAGTATACTCTTGGGTGGGTGATTTACGAATATCAAATTGAAATCGCACAAAAAAATTTCTCTGTTTTTTTATCATTTTTACAACAACAAAAAATAGAAGACCACGAGGAGTACACAAAAATCGTGACCGTGGCCTAGGAAACCACTGGGGTATGAGGAGGGAGTGAGTAAGCGCGCCCGGACGCACACACGCAACGCATCCAATTGAGGCCCAAAAAATAAAAAATCGCGCGAAAAATTTCGCATTTTCGGAGAGAAAAATCAACGCGCGCGAAATAATTTCGGATAGGATTTCGTAATTTTCACTATTTTGCGTTGGTTTTTCTCTCCGATAATGCGAAATTTTTCGCGCGCCTTTTTTATTTTTTGGGCCTCATTTGGATGCGTTGCGTGTGTGCGTCCGGGCGCGTTTACTCACTCCCTCCTCACACCCCAGTGGGAAACCCGCGGCCGCGGCTTCTAGAAAATTCCATTTTCACGAGAAATATTTATTTTTCTTGTAATTTTCCTCGTTTTTATCATCGATTTTCGATAAATTATACTCTAATCGCTTATTGAATTTTTAGATAATCGCGAAAACACATTTTAGCCATGAATATCGAAAAATCGATATTTGCCTGTCGTTCGATTCATCGTTTTAAATAATTTCTTTTGAACACTTTTTGTTCAAATATAAACTTTACAGATATTGTGTTTTCAATCGACTTGCGACATGAAAACGCAAGTCTGCATTCACCGTTCTGTCTGCGTCTCTTCAAATATCACTGTATTCGCGTGGTCGCGCCCAAATAAGTGGGCGGAGTCTCGCGTTCTCATGTCGCAAGTCGATTGAAAACACAATAAAATGGTGATTTTAATGCGGAATTGAGCAGGACAACGGGAAAAAATTAAAGGTATGGGAATTTTGTTCCGAATTTGTTTTATCATTAATATTGTGATCAACACGCATTAATTTGCTATCTGAAATCACGAAATAATGTTTGTAATATATTTCCCAAAGATTAATGCAAAAAAAATTAGAAAAAGACTGGTGAAAAATGATGAAAAAGAAAAATGGCGTTTGAATTTCGCGCCAAATCGTGTACTCCCCGTGGTCTTCTATTTTTTTTTGTAAAATTTGCCAAAAATCAAAAAAAAAATTTCGTGCGATTTCAATGTGATATTCTTAAATCCCCCACCACGGTGTGCCAAAATCCGAAAATGTTTGAACTGTTCGCAATGGAGCGCGCTTGCATTTTCAGTGCTAAAATGAACGGTTATTTGCAACCTTTTTCAGGTTTTTCGTAAAATGAAGAAATTTTAACAAATTTTGAATCAAAATATTGCTTCAAAAAACGATTTCGATGATTTTGAGTCAAAGATGAGGCAAAATTATTCACAAACAACGTTCCCATAAGCATTTGAACAAAATAACGTGAAAATGAGTGTCTTAAAGGCAATTTGCTGTTTTAATTTGATCGGAAATTCTGCAATTCAATGATACAATTGTTCAGCTCTCGGCTAAACCCGAATTTCCTTTAATTTTCGCCTGGTATTGGTAATATTGAAAGTTCCGTTCTAATTTAAGTTGCTTTTAGGGTACTTTTGCATCAATCAGAACCAATGACCCGTTTAAATGCCCATAGGAAACTAATGGGTTTATGACTGAATCGCAACAAAACACGGAAAAAAGTGAAAAAAAGAAAAATAAAATTTTGTACGATTTTCGCGAAAAATTGCCTTTTCTGATAATTTCAAGCCGAGAGCAGCGTCAAAGCAGTTAAATTTTTTTTTTTCAGGTAGTTTTGAGCATTCCATGAACCGAATATATGAATTTTCCAATCAAATTGGATCAGAAATCGGCTTGAACACACTCGATTTCACGCAATTTTTGTTCAAACGATTATAGTGACGTTGTCCGTGATTATTTTTTACCTCATCTTTGCATGAAAATGATCCCATACTACTTTTGAAGCAATCGGATGTTGTAAAATTTGATGAAATTCCTCCATTTTACGAAAAATCTCAAAAATATTGAAAATCCCGTTGAAAAAGTGCAGACGTTAATGACGAGCTTCCCTGTCGACGAATTTTCACGTTTTTTAGCTTATTTTGCAGATAAAAATTTTCTTAACAATAAATATGTTGCAAAATACTGAAAAAATCAATAAAAATGACATATTCTGAAGTTGAAAATCAGCGGCCATTTTAGCACTGAAAATGCAAGCGCGCTCCATTGCGAACAGTTCAAACATTTTCGGATTTTGGCACACCGTGCCCACTCCAGAGTATATTTTAAGCAACTTTCCCCAGAAAGTTGGCACCCCCTTTAAGACTTAAAATTAAGCAGGCTTTTTTGCGTACCAAAAAGATTCCAAGAAGAGAGGAAGCGAAGAGCACCAACCCCAAAGCATCTGATACCAAAATCGTAAAAGTGTCAGTTGACTGATGAAGTTGTTTAGAGCCAACGTTATCACCCTGAAATAATGATGTTTTAAAATTGTTTCTTGTAATTTATATTGCATTATTTTACAAGCAACATGTTGGCGGAAAATGTATCAATCAAGTCGTCACCCGTGAATGCATAAGATGCTGCGACCACAGCTCCGATCAGAAATCCTTTGAAGGAGTCTCGCCAGGATTTTCTAAAAAATGAATAAAGCAAAGTTTTAGAAATATGTACAAGGTTGACTCGCCCATATCTGGCATATTTCAGATTGTTATTGCTCTCCATCAATTCATAGTTTGATATCAAAGGCCGATAAGAGTTCGATCGTTGAATCCCATGATAGAACAATTTTGATTCTATCGCTGAAAACAAAAAAATCGTTTTTTAGCTGGAAAATCGTTATGGGGTTATTCACGAGAAAAAACTGTTTGTTTTTGTTTTTTTTTCCAATTCACGCGATGTCGAGAATTGTAAAAAAATACAGGTAGAGAAACGGGGTTTTCCCTGTTATAGCATTGATATTGAAGAGACGCAGAAGGTGAGGAGTTCAAGAAAGGGGCAGTCTCTGTGTCTCTTCACTATCAATGCTGTATCCCCGTTTCTCTACCTCTATTTTTTTTACAATTCTCGACATCGCGTGAATTGGAAAAAAAAACAAAAACAAACCGTTTTTTTCTCATGAATAACCCCATTAAGCTCACCTTCATGAATACATTCTGGAAAGAAATTACTCAAATAAGATGGAGTTTGTGGTGTGATAATCAGTAAAAATAGCAGAAAAAGGATAGGTATAACTGCGAAAATTTGCATTATGATATATCTCGCATTACCGAGGGGAAGAATTTCTTCCGAGCCAAAAACCAAACCGAGAAGAGTGGCAAAGGACTGGGAGACTTGCTGGAAAGTTGGTTCTGTCAGTTTTATCAAAAAATTGTTTTTCACTACCTGGAAGTTGTTGAGGAATGATCGATAATGTGGTGGACTGATTTCAATTATATAGAGGGGGAGCAGGCAGAGAGAGCTTCCAGCTTGCAGGCCAATCAATAGTCGGCCAATTGACAGGATGGTTGTGAAGGTTACCTCTCCTAAATTTAAAGTTACTGAATACACATAATGTGAAAACAAAAAAATTGAAACGCGGTGTTTGCGTACTTTTAAAATTCAAACAAAAATGGGAACAAATCTCTTCATTTCCCATGATATTTTTTTCGTCGCCGTTTGAATTTCAAAAGTACGCAAACACCGCGTTTCAATTTTTTTTCACAATACGAATACGCATACGCGCTTTATTTGCAAAAAGCGTTCGACCGGCTGTGGCACTATGCAGTGAGAGAAAGAGAGAGAGAGGGGGAGCGCGCGCACAGACAACAAACAAACTTGATGTTACGATTGGAGCGCATTCATAAAAAACAAAAACAGAAACTAACCAAAAGAAAGAAAACTTAGAGCAAGAAAATGCACCGCCACACCAATCGTAGCCGCCATACACATGATTCCCAACGATCGCTTAACTCCCATGCATTTTGTCATGAATGGGACCTAAAATTCATCATTTTAAACTATTTTAAATACTCTTTTACCATAGCGAATCCAAAAATAGTTCCCGGGTAGAACATACTGACAGTGACACTCCATTGGGACAGCCATTGAGGCTCCGGTAATATGCACGTCGGGCACGATCGTGATTGTTTGTACGCTGTTTTGGCAAGTTTGTAAAATGTATCAACAGATGTGTTCACATAGGTGATCTGACGAAAAAAAACAATGTCATTAACTGTCAAAATAAAAAAAAAGGTTAAATTCAATTACCTGGAACGCGAACGACCAATTGGCGCAGAACGAAGCGATGGCTGCTAAGATAACCAAACGGCATGGCGGTATCTTCATTAAGCGTCCTAAACAAATACCTTAATAGAATGGTTTATAAAAAATAGAGAAAACAGTGAAGAATTATGGTACATGCCTGAGATTGAATTATAAACAGGGGAACGAAAGGCACGGCGAGCCGTCATAAAATTTGGATTTTTATGGGTTTTGAAACAAGAAAAATAGAAACGGATAGATGTGAACAACGAGACGAAAAAGTAGAAAACATGAATCAGATCTAAGAGGAGCAAGCACATTTGTGCACATCGAGAACGGCAGCATTTGCAATTTTTGTTGTATTGTGGTTTTCCTCTTTCTCACTCTCTTTCTCCTTCTCATTCTCCATTTCTCATTCTCCATAATAGTATCAAAGTAAAAAAAACAGTTGATAAGATTGACGTTGATGACGGACGGTGCGGTTGTGACTATTCACGAGCTTTTTGCGTTGTGTAGGAGTCCCCCCTGTGCTCGGCGATAAGATAGCAGTTTCACTTTCTGCGCTGTCAGCACACATTATTGTGGATATGACATTAGAACAAGGCACAAAATAGGAATGGAATGGTTATCAGGTGTGCAAAGTGTAGTTGACTAGAGTTCTTGGGTTGAGAACCAGAATTCAATTTTGATATTTTAATTTAAATTAGAATTATTTTAATAATAAAAATTGATCATTTTTGAGTACACTGTTCAAATTTATGGTTTATGAATTCAAAATGATTGTTGTCATCCTTAAAAATAGTGAAACACTACAATCTTTATCAAATGTTGTTTAAAATCAGTAAATATTGTCGTGGCGTATTGTGTTTTCAATCGACTTGCGACATGAGAACGCGAGACTCCGCCCACTTATTTGTACGCTACCTGTCTGCGTCTCTTCAAATATCACTGTGTTCGCGTGGTCGCGCACAATTAAGTGGGCGGAGTCTCGCGTTCTCATGTCGCAAGTCGATTGAAAACACAATATAGATATTTTTCGGTTTTGTCTAACTTTCTAACTTTCTAACTTCCTTTCTTCTTTTCTTAAGTTTTAAAATCATGTTTTTCCTCCGAAACAACTCAAAGGATCTTAATTTCCCGTAGTTTTATTTATTAAAAACAATTTCAAACTTATTGAGCATCATTTTAGGAAAAAGTGAAATAAAAGCATATTGTTCAGGCCCAAAAAATTGAATTCGCGCTCTACTGATGGTGCGAGGCACGGCGTTCTAGACTCTACGCAAAAGCAAACGCGCGCCATTGCATTTTCTGCGTCTCCTCAGCGGCGTTCTGCCAAGTTTAGCTAAACGCGATAAAAGGCGCTAAAAATTTCGCTTTCAAACTAATCTTGACCGTTTTCTGCGATCTCCGTTCTGCCGATTTCTCGTTCTGTTTAACCGTCTGACAGCCTCTCGTCATCGATGGAGCGAGAAACCAAAATTGATTTTTCACGAATTCACCTTTATGATTTTTTCTATTTTTTTCTATGATTCGATTTGTTTTATTCCTATGGTTTGATCTTATGGTTTCGAATTGCCTTGAAAAAAATTTCCAAAATTTCACACCGAGGCAAACACACAAATAATATTTGTAGTATCCCGTTTAATGCGTTTTATCGCCTATTCCACTTCTAGTTTTACGATTAACAGCTACCTTGGATGTTTTTGTGAAAGGAAATGCGGACAGCGAACACAACGGATACCCATCTCGTACAGAAGAAACCAAAAAGACGGTCAGTTTAGGGTGGCTAGTAGAGAGAGAAAGGTGACAGACTGTCTGTCGGCCTTTTTTTTTTTTTTTGTTATCCATCCTCTCTTTAGCCATTATATTCATCACATTTTTTGCATGGAAATTTTTGCAAAAATAGTGCTTCTGACATACACTTCTCAAAATAATTTATTTTTTGTTTCCCACTATCTCGCACCCATTTTTCCTTATCAAACCGTTTATTTTTGGTAAAATACTAGGGGTTTTTGTTACATTTTTCGTTTTTCATCGAGTATTATCTGTTCACGAACGAAATCGACTCTGCGACACTCCGATGTTTGTTCGCTTCGAGACCGCAGTGAAAATCTGCGGAACATTGGAGCATTGTAAGTCAATTTCGTTTGTGAACAGATAGTACGTGCGTGGTTTTGATTTTGCCAACCATAAAGCGCGCCAATTTTTTCAAAATGAAAATATTTTACACGAAAATGACTTTTGGCGATTCGATTTTCTCAAAAATTGAATTTTTAAAAAATTGTCCAATTTATATTTTTTTAATTGTTCAAAAATGCGCACTACTATTTAAATATTTAAATAAATACGCTGACTTGACTCGATAGAACTGTACACTACTCGAGAGATCAGTAAATGCGCTCCACCGAATTGGCGCGAACGACTTTTTGTTCGAACTTACCATCATATTTTTAATCTCTGAGAGTTCCACCGCTCGAAAACGCACCGTGAACTGCGGATTTTCCCGCATTTCGTCTCGCGTTTCTCAATTTCCCACGTAGAAATTGCGTATTTCGCCGGTGGCCTTGTTCTGCATGGCCTTGGTTCCGATGGGCCCCCGGTGGAACTTTCTTGGATTTATAGTTTTTTTGTTTCAAAGTGCCTATTTTATCAAATATTAGTTATAGTTTTTGCCTATTTTTACTTTTTTTGTTTGAAGATGCTAATTAGTAAAGTCGAAAAGAGCTCGGAAATTAAATAGTGTCGCAAAAATATTTAAGGATGAGCAATCGCCGCTATTTAGCAAAAGACAAACTTTTTGCCGGGCGTTTCACCTTTTTCTTCCAAATTTCTAATTTTTTTTTTCGTGATTTTTGCTTGTTTTTTAGTTTGTGCAAGTTGAATATTGCAAAATTTGTCTATATTGTCGATCGCCAACCTTTCTCAACTCACCAATGCGATTTTTTACCGAAATATCGGAAATTTCACATTTTTTCGATGTCCATTTAAAATAATTTGTCTCATTTTGTTTTCTTTTCTGTATTATCAAACACCTATGTTGGTTTTAAACGAAAATAATCCAAAATTAAATAGTAATTTTGTCATTAAACATTAAAAATCAATAATTTCGCTGTCGGTGTTCATTTTTCATCGCATTTTTAATCAAAAATTGTTGATTCTCGAGTAGCATCACAATCTTCGAAAAAAAAAAACATAACACAACTGATGCAGTGTTTGAAAAATTAACATTTCGCGCCAATTCGGTGGAGCGCACTTAGTGATCTACCGCTTATAAGCATTAGTGCTCGTTCCTTCTGTTTTTTTTTCTGTCTTTTCCTTCGTTTTTATGATTTTTGCTGTCACGGCATGACAGCGGAGAGCCAAGCTGATAGACCTAATGCACATTGCGGTGCTGGTCGCAGGGTTGGCCGTTATAATCAGCATCTTTCTTTTCCAGCTGACTTTATTTTTTGCTCTCCAACACCTTGTGCCTTTTCAACAATCGATAATCGGCACTGTTCACAAAATATATATTCTTGGGACGTAGAAAACGTGCTCCAACGATGATGCGTTTTGGGTCACCCGTAGCGCGTGAAAACGTTTTCTACGCTCCAGAAATATGATTTTCTTGCCGAATTCTTGTCATTTTCTAAATGGTAATTGTTCCTCTTTTCTATTTCTCTTTCTCGCAACTACTCTCTTGTTTGTTTGCGGAAGACAAATGATACAAAGGCGTGACATTTAACACGGACTCCTCTACTTTGCTAATTTCTATGCACCACGCTTTTGTTTTAATTTCTTAAATAAAACATTTTTTCTCCAGATCAGCTAATTGAACCGGATCTCATGATTTCAGCCGGCGCATTTATTCAAGGGAGGCTCGCTGAGCTCGATATCGCAAGTTTTTGTGTGTAGTATTATACTTATATCAAAAGTGTTTATTTTAAAGATTAATGCGGGTTGGCGTTACATACATCGTAGAATGAACGAACAGGATCGTCGCCTGTTTGAGAAGATGATCAATATGCCATATTTTTGTGTGACAAAGTTTGAAGAAATATATCTGAAGAAGAAAATTGATCCGTTTGCAAAACGTGAGTTAAATAAATCATGATTGGAGAGCAGAAAAAAAAAAATTTTAAACTTTGAAAGTCTTCAGAAACCGAACGTCCGGATATTGTATTTGAGCCATCTGACGTACTCGTCTGCAATTCCCTTGCTCATGATATTACGGATATATCTGGTACGAAAAATAAAATTTCTGAACTTCTTACCAAGTTGGAGGATCTGTTTGAAAAGTTTGCTCCTGTCGTTGCATCTTCTTCGTCATCTAGTTTGACTGAAACTTTTGAGAATTTGCAGAAAAATGTGAGATTTTTTAAAATGCGAAAAATATTTCTGTCTATGGTTTTTTCAATCGATTTGCGACATGAAAACGCTAAACTCCGCCCACTTATTTGTGCGCGACCACGCGAACACAGTGATATCGGAAGAGACGCAGACAGAACGGTGAATGCAGACTTGTGTTGCGTTTTCATGTCGCAAGTCGATTGAAAACACAATATTGTCGGCCCGCCAAAATAGTCAAACGCGCTCCGCTGGACTCAACGCTATGCGATTTTCATTTTGGTCTCCAAATTATTTCATTTCACGTTGAATTTATACGTGAAATGAAATAATTTGGAAACCAAAATGAAAATTGCATAGCGTTGAGTTCAACGGAGCGCGTTTGACTATTTTGGCGGCCCGACAATACGTGTTTTTAATTGTGCATCAGCAATTTCGCTCTATGAAACAAACACCGCAAAATTCATTCAAATTTCAACCATACCATTTTCAGGCAATTCATGAGCTCGATAAGATTGATATCAAAAGCAAAATCAGACAAAGAAATTCGATGAAGAAACCAGGAATTGACGCGAATACTCCGATTTTCTTGGAAAATAAACCGATTCTAAAGCAAAATCTTGAATTGAAAGAAAAAACTGATGTGGCGAAGGAAAATACCGCCAAACCTGTCAGTACGTTCATAAAAAATATTCAAAATCAAACTTCTATGACGGCTGATTGCGTACAAAACCAGAAATTTGAAAATGTTTCTGTTGAAACAGATGCAGTTGCGAATACACTTCCACCTGGAGACTTGCAACAGCTCAGTTGTGACACAGAAAAGGAATCGGAACTTATCAAAATTAGCCCAAAACCCGAAATCAGTCCGATTCCTCTCGACAATGTTCGATCAGTGGGAACCCCGGATTCGGGAATGATCTCTGATATCGCTGACTTTAAACCTGTGCTCATTGAGAATCCAGTGAAAAATAAAAAACCAGATGACCCAGAGAAATTGACTGGTAGAGACGGACGCCGATACCGAAAAAAGAGAGAAGCCGAAAAGATGGCTACAGAGCAACAGGCGAAACGTGAAGAAGAAACATCAAATTCTGAAGCTGTGGTTCTGACTGGAAAAGAGAAACGTCGCTTGAAAGATAAGCTGAGAAAGGAGAAACGAGCTCTGATGGCTTCTGGCGATCTCATCGAGGAGACAGTTGCGGACCATGAGACAAAGGACGACACCCAGGAAGAAGTAGCTTCAATTTCAGAAGAGGCTAGACTATTTTCTACTGTTTCAAATTTGGATAAACCATCTCTGGCAGACCAGGTTTGTTGAAAAATTGTTTTTTTTTTATATTTTGACCGCGGAAGAAATTTTTACAAATTTCACAACTTTCAGACCACCCCAACTGATGCGCCCGTCTCCCATAAACCCAGCAAAAGGCAAAAGAAAACGGCTAAAAAACAAGCCCAGAAAGCAATGTATGTTGTCAATGAAAATTCGGATATGTCGCATTCCGTCGAGTTGTTGCCGGGTGACTTCAAAATTGTCAAGATTGATCAGGAGTTGCACGTCGAAGAGATCTTCTTGCACACTACTGTTAGAAATGGAAAAGAAGTGAATATTGATCAAGCGATTGCTATGGCTGATGAAAAGAATGCCTCTAGTAGTAAACAAACAAAGGTGAGAAATCGATTTTGTTAAAGGGAGGGGGCAACTTTCTGGGGAAAGTTGCTTAAAATATACTTTTGGGTGGGGGATTTACGAACATCACATTGAAATCGCACAAAAAAATTTCTCTGATTTTTTATGATTTTTACAAAAAAAAATAGAAGACCACGAGGAGTACACGAAAACAGTGGCCATGGCCTAGGAAACCCCCGGCCGCGGCTTCTAGAAAATTCCATTTTCACGAGAAATATTTATTTTTCTTGTAATTTCCCTCGTTTTTATCATCGATTTTCGATAAAACATGCTCTAATCGCTTATTGAAATTTTAGATAATCGCAAAACACATTTTAGTCATAAATATCGAAAATCGATATTTGCCTGTTATTCGATTCAACGTTTTGAATATATTCTGGTGAAAATTTTTACTCGAATATAAAAGTTACAGATAAAAGAGTGAATTTAATGCGGAACTGAGCAGGAAAACGGTCAAAAATGAAAGGTATGAGAAATTTTGTTCCGAATTTGTTTTGTTGTTAATTTTTTTATTAACACGCGTTATTTTGGTACCTGAAACACGAAATGATGTTTGTACATTATTTCCCAAAGATTAATGCAAAAAAAGGAGAAAAGACGGGCGAAAAATGTTGAAAAAGAAAATTACGTTTGAATTTCGCGCCAAATCGTGTACTCCTCGTGGTCTTCTATTTTTTTTTGTAAAATTCGCCAAAAATCAGAAAATTTTTTTGTGCGATTGATTTCGATGTGATATTCGTCAATTCCCCACTCAAGAGTATATTTTAAGCCACTTTCCCCAGAAAGTTGGCACCCCTTTAAATGAATTCCAAACCTTTGTTTCAGAACTTGTTCGCTCCTGGAAGCGTACCCAAACAAATATTGGACAACGGAAAATGGCTCGCGTATGTAATTGACGAGAAAGATCCACATAATCCGAGAATTGACGAAATTAGCGATGAAACGGTCGCCGAAACTATTGCTCATCTTAATGCAAGACAGAAACAGTTCGAGGAGAAACAAGCGGCTGAAGCGTTGTCGGGCTTGTCTGAGGTGAACATATGTGAGAAGAAGAAGAAGAGTATCCCGTCATACACCGGCAAACTACCCGAGCAAGATGCTGATTTTTTGAGGAAAAAATTTTCGGATATGGAGAAAAGTGAAGGCGCTAAAGCTAAAAAATGGTCTGATGTTAATCTCGGTGTCGGTGAAAGAGAAATGGATGAGCTTCAGGTTTTCTTAAATTCGAAAGACCCTGAAAACATTCGCTTTCAATCTTCTTGTAAGAGTATCAAAGTTATCAACGGCAAATTAATTTAATTTACTTAACTTTACAGTTGCTCAAAGAACTGCTCCTCTTCTAGTTTGCAACAGCGAATTCAAAACTTTCTGTCGCACGTATGCCAATTCAAAATACACTACCACTCGTTAGTCAGAAGCTGAAGTTTCAACTGATATTTTTTGACTGATAAAATTTCAGAAACTCGAAAACTCATTCAAATGTACATTGACAAGCGAATTGTTTTCCAGTATTTAAAATTCAAAAAACTGGCGGATAAAGAGGCGTATCGAATCTCCATGTGCTGGAATCGCATCGACGAGAAATCTTCGTATGCCTTGATGATCATGCTTTTTATCAATAGTCCGACCTCGAATGTTTCGTTCTCAGACGTTGAATCTGTATTATTCCCACGTTAATGCCTTTGAGATAATTTACTAATTTTTTGTTTTTTCGCGCTCCACCGATGACGCGACGAGGTTTACGTTATTGATCGGGCGCGAAATTCAAACTTGTTCGTTGTTATTTGTTTTTTTAAGTGAGTTGAAATAAAGATGAAACTGTTCGAGAAAATTTGCGTGTTGTATGAATTAATTGGAGGTAAATTTCCAGAATAACGCTGCAAACGCGCGCCCGCGCACCATCGTACTCTAGGCGTCTTGGTTTCTATAAAATTATGATGTACTCTGTATAAATTATAATACGCTGCAAATTTTCTCCAATGACACCGTGATTTGCGCATGCATTTGTAGTGAGAATCAGAGAAAAAAGAGCAAAAATTCGGCCACGGGCCCAATGCAAATGGAGAGAATTCGCCGAGTTCCGTACTGAGAATATTTTAAAGGATGTTTCATCAGTTTATTCGAAAGAATAGGCTTTAGAAAATCAATAAATAAATAACAAAACCTGTGGTTCATATGTAAATACATAATTTTGGGCGCAGAATTCTAAATGTTCCGCCCGCGCTCCCCCAAATCGTTAGACAGTTAGACAAAACTACGCATTGGAGAAAACGAAGATACGCAGGCAGTATCATCGTATTGTTTTTTCAATCGACTTGCGACATGAGAACGCGTGACTCCGCCCACTTTTTTTCGCGCGACCACGCAAACACAGTTCGATTCGAAGAGAAGCAGAGAAAACAAGTCTTTTTATCTCTCGTTCTCATGCTGCAACTCGATTGAAAACACAATAAGAGCGTAAAATAAATTTCTGAGCCCCAACACTATATTAAAAAAAAAATAACAGAAAATAAACGCATTGGGCACCTAATACTCAAATTAAAAACAACATGAAAACAACAACAACAACAAACACTTAAAGTGATAAAAATACCCGATCAGTTTCGGGGTCATATCCAAGCACCTGTAGATCAAAAATGGCGCCCAGTGTCTGCGATTTTAACTCGCGAATTTCACACTCTTTTGAACAAGCGTAATTAAAAATTGGGAAGAAGTTGGGCGGCATGACCTCCCGAATTATGAGAAGGGTCAACATCTTTTCTAGCGATGATATATCCAGGCAATCGCTGCGCATGTAGTTCTGGAAAAAAAATTAAATTACAGTCATTAATATTGCGAGCACATTCGCTACTAATTACCAGGTGAAACATTTTGATTAGTCTTTTCAATTCAGCTTTTGCTTCTGAGTAGATATCTGAAATTGTTAAAGTAAACATCTTATATTAAATAATTGACGTGGATTTACCCGTTTTTCTATTGAGAAACTGCTCGAAAACATGACAATCAACAATGTCGTAAAACTTGTTCAAAAGTTTTTCAAACAGAGGGAGCTTGGCGGAAAAGTAGACTTGCTTCCAGGTCTCCAAAAATATTTCTAGATTTTGTGGATTGTGATTGATAAATTGGTAAACATGTTTTAAAACTCGAGAATCAACAGTGGGAGTGTTTAATAGTTGTTTGAGAATGCTTCCTGGAAAAAAAATCTGATTAAAATGTTAACAAAAATAGGTTTATTGCCTTTTATATTGTTATTTTCATTGATTGTAGAGTTGCAGCTTGTTGAAACCATTTTTTGTTTGTGTTCTGAATAAAGAAATTTTTAAATTTTTAAATAGACGTTCGCAAAAAGAGAGGTTAGACAGTCAGACAAAACGGAAAAATGGGAATCACGAAAATGCGCAGACAACAAAACTCGCGTCACCGGTAGCGCGCGCTTCATTCATCTAGAAAACATGAGGATGCATACACCTTTCTGTCTTGCGTGGCCACGCGAAAATAAGTGGGCGGGGTTTCATTTTTTGATGATGCAACTCGATTCAAAAATGAATAAAAAAAAGAGAAGAATACAACAATGATAGTGTCATACCGTATTCAAAAAAAAAAACGGAAAACGCGACATCTCTCATCCGCATACGCATACGCATACGCCACATATCAATCAGAAGAAGTAGCAAAAAAAAGTGCCACTGTCACTTCTCCTTCGATTCGTACACTGTTTTTAGGTCAATGAAAGAAAAAAAAGCTGAGATGAATGCCACGAATGATCGAAAAGACAAGGGCTTTCTTTTTAAGGTGTTCCCATGATAATAACGCAACGGGTAGAAGTTGACTAGGGGATGTAGTGGAAGAATAATAAATTAAGCGAAGGGATATGTATGCCAATTGACCTTCAAGCATTTGCTTATGGGAATACATGGGCAAAGAAGGACACTGCATAAAAAATAACTGACTATGAGAAAGAACTGTTTGTGAGATCAAAGCCGAAACCGATTTTTTCTGAACTAATTTTGTTGTAATAAATTGCATTTATGAAACATTTATTGTGTTATCACCCCATTTGCATTTCTACACAAGCACAAGTCAGTTACGACCCTCCAATGTTCCGCATGGTTTCCAGCGACTTTTTTGATCTCTGACATTAAAAATATGTTGATTAATAAACCATTCAGGGCTCTGGGACGTTTCGAAACTTTTTTGCATTTTTGCGTAGCGTTTTTTGCCAATTGAGACTAAAATGCACGCTCATTTGGTTTTTATTTTTTGCTTTTATCAATTATTTTTATTTTTACGGAAATTTAAATACATTAGTACGCCGCAAAAATGAAAAAAAAAGTTTCGAAACGTCCCAGTTTCGAAATGGCAGGTTTCGAACCGTCTCAGAGCCCCAATCAGTCGTAGTATTTACCAAAGATGAAAGTCCAAACATTTCAAACTCTTGTTTCTTTTTTCTTTGACCAGATTATATGTAAATACATACATACGTAATCAAAAATGCCACTGCTATAAATCTATGTGTGCTTTTTGCCAGATGAATTTTGAAGGTTTCCAGTATCATTTTTTTTTGTTTTGCTCATAAAGCGTTTGTGCTTCCAGATATGCATTTTTTAAAATACGTGTTGTCAAATTATGACTATCAGCCGTGTATTTTTCTCACTTTTCATGAAAGCAAATGATCAGCATAGACATTTTTGCCCTTTTTCTCTACTTTGCTCGCCCCTCTTTCCGCTTTTCGGAGGATATTGCTTATTCGTTATCACTGAGCTATTTTTCTCTCCCACGTTTGCATTTGTCCAACTTTTGCATTCCAATATATCTTTAGCTCACTTATTGTGTTTTCAATCGACTTGCGACATGAGAACGCGAAACGAAACGCCGCCCACTTATTTGTGCGCGACCACGCGAACACAGTGATATTTGAAGAGACGCAGACAGAACGGTGAATGCAGACTTGAATTGTGTTACGTTTTCATGTCACAATTCGATTGAAAACACAATAAAAAGAAAAAAACTAACAGTTTAGAGTCAAATTATAATTATCGAGATTTTCTAGTTTTAATTTTTCGGTTTCATGTTGTTTGACGCCCTCACTTTCCAAATTCCTTGCAATTTCAGCTAAATACTTCAAATCAAAAATGTACCAGGGATCAACTTATCTTTCCCCGGAAGTAAGTAATTACATATGTTAATACAATTACCAAACCATTTAAAGGTTGCCGCGATTCTCCAGCCTTCAATAATCAAAAAACAATATGGTGTGGTGGTATATGCAGAGAAGAGCCCAAAACTTAACACCCGTCATGAGGTTTTGAAGATTTACATGAGGTTGATAAGTTTAAAATGAGGGTTTTTATTTGTTGGGTTGCAGAAGAAACTATCCAACGGTTTCGATGAGAGCGGATCTTAATGATAGCCTTAATAAAATGACACTGGACGCTCAACCAAGCTATTTTCAGCACCCAAAGTGAGTTTGAGTTTGATTTATTCGATGTTTAACATCCAAAATGTTTATGCCACTGATCTATGAAATAAACAGGTTTTTATAGCGCATTAATTTCTTTTGCAGAACCAATCGGAAGCGAAACATTCGCAGAGGTGAGCCATCCCGTCTAAAAGCTGAAATTTTTAACGCATTTTCTTGAAGCTCAACGTTACATGCAACACCTGGCGTCAAAAAATGGATTTCTGCTCTACGATAACCGTGGGAGGACCAAAAACGGGTATAGAGGTGAGATTCTCTTCATAGATGTTGAAAACATTTCTTTTTTTAAAACCAGATATCATAGATCGCATGCGCTATTCTCTAAAAACGTATATTGAGGAATTGAACTTGGTTAGTTTTAGTTTTAAATTCCCTCTTTTTCCATTTCACGTTTTTTTCTGTTTCAGGTGTACCAAAAAGCTGACCACATCCACTTTCTCTACGAGATTTTGTTTATCAAAAACCTTCAAACTTACCCGTTCCCACGAAGATGGATCACATTAATTGCGTACTATCACGGAATGCCCGAGTATGAAAGGCTTATTGCAGCAATTCGTGTGGTGACAGAGTATGACGGTAATCGTGCTCCAGAATTTCACGCCGAGTTCTATTGAGTGAACTTTATTTATTTCTTTGTTTTGTTTTGTTGTTAATTTGTGATTATGCTAATTCAAATTTAATAAATTTTTTTTTTTTTTTGAAAAGTGGGCGGAGTGGAGCAAACGCGCCCCACTGGATTTTTTTCGCGAAATTCAAACTTTGACGATTTTTTTTATGTTTTTCGGGAAAAAAAGCATAAATTCTTCATTTTATCCCGAATGTGCTCCAACGGAATCATAGCTAAAGTCTTAAAAAAATTTTTAAGCCTTAGAACGTCGAATTAGGTCCAGCCACCATTTGGAAATAATCGTTTTGAGTTTTTTGGTGTTTTTGCAGGATGAATCTTTACGAAAATCGAAGTTTGGGCAATTTTATGGTATTTAAAGATACAATACATACATTTTACAAAGAAAAACAGGTTTTACTGAAAGAAAAATAATAAAATCAATAAAAAAAATGCGAGTCGAAAAATGCGCAAGCACCGAAAGTGCGCCATGCAAGTTTGCTGGCGCGCTCAGTTTTCGCGCTTATTTCTCGCAGCTCTGCGTCTCGCACCCACTGCAGAGACGCAGAGATTGTACCTTCACGTATCGTCTAGCGCGCCGTGTAAGGTCCACCCTTTTTGAATTTTTTGAATGAAGGTTTTTTCCAGCTAGATATTTTTTTTATTTTTTTTAAAAAACGTCTCAAAAAAGGTTAAATAATTCACTGTAAACAAGGCTGCGGCATCCGCGCTCTATCGAACAAATTGAGGCTGACGGTATCTTGCTCATATGCTTTATTTTTGAGGCTTCAAAAATTGATTTCAGCAAACAATTCGCCTTAGTCCCCAACACGTTTTTTCTCTTGCAAAATCCGATTGGGCGACAACTTGATTATCACAAAAAGGTTTGCACTTTTTAATCACGCCTTTTGCAATAAATAATTATTATAATTTGTTAATTTTAAAAAGCTTAAGAGAGTTCATGTGCACTTTGAAAACAAACTGAAAAAGTTGTCCAATTATGTAAGCTGATAGATCTAATTTGCAGATCTTTTTTGCACTGCAAAAAAAATGGCCCATCAAAAAATAAATGTTTAACATTGAGAAAACGCATCCTGATCATTATTAACGCTGAACGAAGCACTGGATAAAAAAGTTATTGTTGAGGTTGCTCTTGGTTCTAAAAGTAATGGCCACGTGTTTGAATCTAGACAAATTGTAGGTACTTGATCCCGAAGATCAGCTTTCCGGGGTCACAATAAGAAAATTCAACTTTTCGTCAATTCAGCAGTCCGTCTGTCGAGTTGAAATTTCGGCGATTTTTTCTAATTTCGGTAGCAGATTTCAATAATTAATAAAAGCAGAACCCGAGGCTGAATTTCACGAGCTATATACACATGCAAACAGATGAATCTGCCTGTACATTTTATCAAAAGGTTTGTTTACAGGAAAACTAAAAAATCAAACAGTTCAACCCTCTCTATCATTACAGCGCGTGATGATTACTAAGTATTTGAAGATGACAAGATACATATCTCGACTGGAAAGTGATCAGAACACTTTGCCATCATGGACATGTCTTATTTTCAAACAATTCAATCTCGGTGTAGGCAACGCCCTTCTGCAATGAAATTATCTTTGTTTAACTAACTGCCTTCTCTATCTTTATCTCATTCTTTTCTGTTTTCTAATCATTGAAATATGTACATAAATGCTCTCTTTTTTTTAGAGTTGTAGCAGCTATGTACGTTTCCTTTGCTTTATGATTTGATTTGAATGAATATATGTGAAGCGGTTACTTTTCTCAATTTTTATCATCATCATCATCATTTTTCCTATTCTGTTTGCTAAATAGTATTCTATTTTAGGTTTTTAGCGGCGTTCGCGCTTCGCGCAGATTACGGTCACACTCCTTTCAGCTGTGTCCGGTCGTGATGAGTTCACGCGCGGAAGAGTTTGCATTTTCTAGGCCACAGCTCACACTCCTTTTGAAACCGTGTGATTTTTTTTTCTCCAATTTGGAAATCTATCCCAATGAGACACACGTTTTACTGTGCACTTTGCAAAGCACTTATATTTTGTTTCATAAAAGGTGAGTCAAATTCAAACACATAGTTTTCTTCTTCTCTTCTTTTTTTTTTTTGGCTTGTTGTCGCCCTTTTTTCTACTATATGTACAGTTAGTTATATTACAATGTGCACAAAAAACATGTTGCTGGTAGTCTCCCAGACAAATTAATATTATTGAATTATCGATTTGGCTCTGTTATATGTACAATACTTTACTTTATTTTACTTTACTTCTCTTGAATCTGTCAAAACGAAAACATTCAGCGTCTACCACTCGTGTTGATGAGTCACTTTTTGTGTTATTTTTTTAAATTTTGGGTTGGTTTGCACTTGCGAATAAACAATAATTTGGCACAATTTGATGTTTTGCATGTTTTGCATGTTGTGTTGTTTTGTGTTTTGTTTGATTTTGCTTTTCAAAAAAAAAAAAAAATAAATCCAAAATTAAAAAAAATTTTCAAAATTTCAATTTTTTTTTGAAATTTGCAACTTTTTTCTTTAGACCTGATAATTCTTGCTAGCAGTAAAAACGGTGATTTACAATTTTATTTAAACAATTTTTTACTTCTCACTCGTCATTTATAAATCACTAGAGCAGATGTTCAATTTGACGCTTTTGTCTACACCACTCCGCCTCTTCGCCTCCTTTGAAAGGATGATATAGGGCTAATTGGAAGGCCAAAACTTCTCTTTTTTTTTTTTCATGTTTCAATCATAATCGCAATTGCACAAATTTATTTTGAAGCTCGTGATTTCATCACATGTCTCCTCATGTTTTACTGTTTCAAAGGCCAGAGCTGTCAGGCGGCTGGTTTTGGTGCCAGTGCCATTTTCATTTCGGTGGGTCATCTGATTGTTTCTGTAACCTCGATTTCTCTCTTTTCTCAGCACCCTCCACTTTCTCAACGTTATTTCTTATTCATGTTCCCTCTATGTATGCTCTTGGCGACGACGTCAATGTGCGGTGCGCAATTCCTATTTGTTCTATGCTATGCTTTCTTTCAATCATGTTTTTTTTCATGCTTGCTACCTTTCTACTTGTTCTGTATTAGAAACTTTTCAGCAACATGAGCACTGTAGAAGCGGTAGTTCAGACGATGATGAACATAGAATACATTAACGCTGAACCGATATTCAAGAAACATATAGAAAGTGAGAAGAAAAAGAAGGAGAAAAAACCAAGAACCAAGGAGCTTTGGGGAAAATTGATACTATCCGCGAGCCATATGACAATGACCTACCCGAACGCCGAATCGTCATTCTTTGGATTGCTGCCACATACTGATAATTTCATTCAAATTGAGAACTTTGTACGTCCTCGGCATCCTTACTACAGAGCAGTTACTGAATCGGTGCAGAAAAATGCAGGGAAATCGGAAAAAGTGTACACGTATCATTGGGCTTCAGGTGAGGTTTTATAATTTGTACATGTGCTAATTGAGCATTGCTCTTAAATCGACTTGCGACATGAAAACGCATTTCATTTCAAGTCTGCATTCACCGTTCTGTCTGCGTCTCGTCTCTTCAAATATCACTGTGTTCGCGTGGTCGTGGTCGCGCACAAATAAGTGGGCGGCGTTTCGATTCGCGTTCTCATGTCGAAAATCGATTGAAAACACAATATGTATGTACATATTGAAATTTCCTTTTTCTTTTCTTTTTCAAACCGAAGTCCCCACTTTTAGTCAACCATTTTTTTTTCGCTGGCTTGTCAAAATTCCAATTTCCCAAGTTTAATAACTCATTATTTTTAACGTTCAGTTCGCGGAAAATACGAGCCGTATCTCGTCAAATACACCTGCCGACCATTAGCAGAGCCAACCCTTCATCGTCGAATCAGAAATCAGAATACACAGTTGTAAGTTGGTATGCAAATTCGCTCCAATCGCACAGTGAGAAAAAAAGCGCACACGCTTTCTCAATTTTCTGCACTCCCTCATCGCCAACATGGCCGCCCTGTCCACTGCGAATAGAGCGAATTTACAGCGCTCCGTACTATAGAACTTCTGTATTTTAGGCACGAGATCAACTACAAAGCCTACATTGCCTTCAAAGACTCAATTCTCGGCCAGACTTACAAAATTTCGACAAATCACTTCAGCCTACCAAAAGAGGATGAACCGCCCGGTGAGATCGACTCCATGTACCTTGGAATGTTGGTCTCGGAGCGAATACATTTGGCTCAGCAGAGACCCGAGGAGAGAGAACGTAAAGTTTTTAATTTATTTTGATCATTTTTTTGGTTCTGTTTTTTTTAGGAATCAAACGACACTGTATGCAATGCCTAACCGACATCCTCGAGTATTACGAAGAAGTAAACATGTACATAGTTTCTAATTTCCTTAACACAAATTCTTTCAGAAATACAAATACTCGTACAACGAGTACTACCTTCAGAGAATGTTCTTCTGGAAGCATCTCAAGTATGAGCACATGTCCGACTATCATCGCGTTTTGATGGCCGTCGTGTACAAAATGTGGTCTAATTTTAAGCCTCTCGAGTATCGGCTCCGTGAGGCTTATGAAGAGAAGCTTCTGTCAAAGTATTTGGTCTAGAAAATGTGTGTATTTTTATTTTATTTTAAATTTTCTTCCACTCAACCAACATCTCCTCAATGTGCAACAATGTTTCATGCCACGGTTATTTACAGTTTTTTTTAAATTAAAATTCAAATAACGTGTTTAATTTTTCTGTTTGTAATTCTAATTAATAAATTAGAGCACGACGTCTGTCTGTCATGCTGTCTTAGCAGATTCGCAATGGAGCGCGTTTGCATTATAAGCAATTTTTCAAATTATTCACATTGAAAACTTCAATTTAATCCAAAAACGAAGAATTTTCGGAGGTTTATTTACAAAATATTACTGCTTCAAGACTTGGCAAAAATCAGAAAAATTAAAAAAAAAAAGAATTGTCCACCGGGAGTACACAAAACTAAAAAAAAAAAAAATTTGCAAAACCTCTTTCAAAACTCAAATTTTTTTATTGTTGCGTATTTTTTGTTGTTGTTCACGGTGTCCAGGATTGGAAATGTGGGCGGAGCCTAATTTGCTGACGCGCCAAAAAACTTGCATGACGCACTTTCGGTGCTTGCGCATTTTTCGACCCTCGCATTTTCTTAAAATTGATTTTATTATTTTTCTTTCAGTAAAACCTGTTTTTCTTTGTAAAATGTATGTATTGTATCTTTAAATACCATAAAAATGCCCAAACTTCGATTTTCGTAAAGATTTATCCTGGAAAAACACCAAAAAACTCAAAACGATTATTTCGAAATGGTGGCTGGACCAAATTCGACGTTCTAATTTTAAAAAGTTCTAAATACGTCAGCTATAGTTCCGTTGGAGCACATTTGGGTAAAAATGAAGAATTTATGCTTTTCTTCCCGAAAAACATAAAAAATGCCTCAAAATTTGAATTTCGCGCGTTTTTGCTCGGCTCCGCCCACGTTTCAACTCCTGGACACCGTGCTTGAAAACTTGGTAAAAATCAGAAAAATTAAAAAAAAAATGGAAAAATGTTCGAAATCGTTGGATTGTCCACCGGGAGTACACGAAACTGAAAAAAAAAAGAAAATTTGCAAAACCTTTTTCAAAACTCAAATTTTTTTATTGTCGCGTAATTTTATTTGTTGTTTCTCATTTTTCTAGATGTTTTTTTCCGCTGTAAATTATAGAAAATATAAAGGGAATTTTTATTAATTTTTTTCGATTTTAAATGTTCACCTGTCTTTCTCATTATTTTATTTAAAATTCAGCTTTTCATCGTTCAAAAATTGGCGTTTTTTACGGAGTTTTTTTTTTCATGTTACCCTTAAATTTTCTGGTTTTTCTCTTGAGTTTCTTGTGTTTTTTTTTAGTTTGCTAAGTTAAAAAAAATAGGTTAATTTGTCGATTTTCAAATAATTTTAAAATGCACAATGTGAATCTTGATTATTTTGTTTCGCAATCATGTATCCATGCAGTTCATTTCTGCTGATCTTATTAATTAATACATTTCAGTACTGTTCCTAACTCATTTACCTACCGCTCTCCCCGTCGCGCTCCTCCCCGGCTCCGCGTGCACACCAAAGCCGTTTTGCTCCACCCATTCTCCGTGCACTGTGATTTGAGAGGCGAGCAACACCCTTCCTGGCAAGACGGAGGATACTCTGCCGCTTCATAACCTTTTGGAGTTGTTGTTTCGTTTCGTTTTTAAATATAAGAAATTTCATTTTATCTGATTTTGTAACTTTCTTTAAAAAAACAGGTTTTTCAGAAATGGTGAAAATATTTCAAAAATATGAGAAAAAGTTGCGAATAGCTCAGGAGGGCGTGATCACTCGGAACGTCACAAAAACTAGGGAACACGACGTGATAGTCGACACATTTCCAGGTCCTACAATTTTAAAACAAGACAAGACGTTGCGATGGGTTATAAGTACGTTTTGAAGTATCCAATTTCAAAAATTTTTGTGATTCTTTTCAGAAACCGAGCCCGATGAGAACAACAATTTTTTCCAATATACAGTAAAATACACACCGTACCGTGGAAAACGGCCTGAAATCCCGGAACGAATCTATAGAAGGAAACGGAGCATGTGAGTATGTAGTAACAGCCTGGGGTCACTTTGCGCACGCATCGTTAAGATTTATGACTATTTCCGAGTACACCCATATATTTTGAGAATGGCGCGAAAAAAACCTTTATAAACAAAATATATTTTTTTGTCCTCCGTTTTCTGTCTTCCGTGTCATGCACTCAAAAATCCTCCAGAACAGCATAAATGTAGAGTCAAACGAAACTGGCAATTATGCGATTTGGAGCCAATTATGTGGTGGTTTTATTCGTTTCAATCTGTCTCACGGCCCAAATCCTTCCAATGTGTGATGATTATTCAAATATGTACCCATTAAAGTAGGGAGCGCTGTAAATTTGCTCCATACGCAGTGGACGAGGCGGCGACGAGAGAGTGCAGAAAATTTAGAGAGCGTGGTCGATGCATGCGTGCGCGGTTCACTGTGCAAGTGGAGCGAATTTGCAGAGCTTTATTGTGTTTACAATCGACTTGCGACATGAAAACGCAACACAAGTCTGCATTCACCGTTCTGTCTGCGTCTCTTCAAATATCACTGTGTTAGCGTGGTCGTGCACAAATAAGTGGGCGGAGTTTCGCGTTATCATGTCGCAAGTCGATTGAAAACACAATATATCGAGTATAATATAATGGTCCGACGAGAAATAATATATATGAAGCGTAAGAAAAAGAGAGAAAAATCGCAAGAGAAGGAAAACTAATTTAGCTTTAGCAGATCTTGGGATAAACCGAGGATAATGTGTGTCCGGTCCAGTAAAAAAGATGAAAACATCAATCTCGCTCTTGAACACTTTTTAGTACAAACACACAAATAAACATATACTTTCCGGCTTTTCCTTTCCATCATCATAATCCCATTGCTGCTTTATGTTTGATTTGAAATTGAAAAAAAAAAGAAAATTCTAAAGTGAAAAGCAAAATATGTACATAATACTTGTCCACATCACTTTTTCCTCCGCTTTTCTCATGAATATTTAGTAAATAAATAAACCAACAACGAAGGACACGAACACATGTCCGCAACTTTCTTTCTCTTTTCTTTCGCTATCTTTTGACGGCGGTAGACTGATACATCAAAAGAGTTGGAGGATGCTGCAAACATGACTGCTTGGCGCAATGGTAGCGCGTTCGACTCCAGATCGAAAGGTTGGGCGTTCGATCCGCTCAGTGGTCAAAGCTTTTGCATTTTTGCCCACTTTTTTGCGCGCACTTTTAATTTTCACAGGTAAAATGCGGTTGAAGCATATAGCGCGCTGCGTGGAACTCATAGGGAAATTTTGAGATGTGGTTAATGCATCCACGTGCCCGCACATGCGCATACATGCAGGCGCATATAGCATGCACGTTCCGATTCCGGTTCAAAAAGCGCTTGGAGGCTTGGATTTTAAAGGTTTCTGTCAAATCGGATCTTTTTCTCTCATTGGATTTTAAGATGGTTGTCTGTTAAAAACTTTTATCGCGTTTTACTAGTTTCAGAAACACCCATTTATTAATAATAACGCAAAAATTATTAGTATTGAAACAATTATTGAGAAAATAAATAAAAAAATTTCGGAGCTGGCTCAGCAGATTTCGAAATCCTTGTTGGAGCTGAGCAGTCGCTGCCTGAAAGTACATCAATATGCTTACGGGTGTATTTAAAGTGGTGTATATCCAAAAACCCAGAAATCTATAGGGATCTTTCAGCAGGCTTACTCGGAACATTTTTTTTTGGAAAACTTTGTTTCCTACGTGTTTTCCGATTTTATTGTGTTATCAATCGAGTTGCAGCATGAGAACGAGAGATAAAAAGACATGTTTTCTCTGCTTCTCTTCGAATCGAAGTGTTTGCGTGGGAAAAAAAAAAGTAGGCGGAGTCACGTGTTCTCATGTCGCAAATCGATTGAAAAAACAATATTTTCGGTAAAAATAATCCGAATTTTGTTTCGATAGTTTATCGGGAAAAGTCTGAAAATTCGTGAGACCGAAAATTGTCGCGCCAGCTTCGAATTATCCGTCATTTGAACAGATATAAAAAATAGAACGGCAGGGCGGGCTATTACTATACTATTTTTGCACAGACGCCATGCAAAAATAGTGCCGACCTTCTGCAATGTTTCCCCAATACCGGGGCAAACATTGCAGAATCTTGGGGCAAAGGTAGCAAGCGACTGCCGAGTAGAGAAAATACGGTGACTCGCCAATTAGAGTTGCAGCCTCTAATTTAAACGTTCATGCAATGAAGCAAAATCCAAAAGAAAGAGTAGAAATTAAAGGAGCATGCCGCTCTAATACAGTTTTTACAGTAATTGCGATGGCAATTTTTGAGCGAAACATAAATCAAATCATTTAAAAGTTTTTATGTTTTTTTTTGTTGTAATTTATCATTAAAATTCATACTTGCCCTGCATTTCATTGCGGAATGAATAACAGGCTTGGTCAGAATGGGAAAACGGAAATTCCGTTGTCCCACGTTTTTTTCGTAAAATGTTTCAAATTTATTAACCGGAACATTTTCCCGATAGAATATTTTGAGGAAAAGCTCGGGAAAGCACCGTGCTTTTAGGTTTCGCTGCTTCTAAGTGCCGAAAACTGGGCAAAAACCCATTGACTACACCACTCTTTGACCACATGCACTCATTGACTACACATTCTCATTGACTATAAAGTCTCATTGACTACCAAGTCTCATTGACTACATATGATATGAGGTGACAACATTTCCTTGAGCCACTGAGATAATATGCTGATGCTTTATCGCGCATGGAATAAAAAATATACTTAATCATTACAGCAAAAATAAACAGCCTTTTAATTTTACTACAAGTTTCTCTTAATTTTTCGTTGGTTTCTTGCAAATTTTCATAAAAAACATCCATTTCCGGAAAGTTCAGCGGTAACGCGCAGGAAGCATGTGTGACACCTTTAAAATGTGCGACCGGAGAGAGCTGAGCAGAAGAATTCTTTGATTTTTTGTTTTATTTAGACTCACTTTTAGGATGTAAAAAATTATATAACAAAAATCTGATCCTCAAAGCTTGGCTTAATGAAACTTTAAACGGTCCACAAAAAGCATTCAAGAATACAGAAACCAATATTTTCCGCCCGGAAAATCATTTACTATTTCAATTTACCGACTGTAAAAATTTATGAATATAACCTCATATGTACTCAATGAGACAAGTGTAGTCAATGAGAATTTTTAGTCAATGAGTGCATGTAGTCAAAGAGTGGTGTATGTAGTCAATGGGTTTTTGCCCGAAAACTGTTAAAAAGTGATTTATTTGTTGAATTTTTGGTTAACTTATTGATTTAATTATTTTTTTCAAAAAAAAAATAGAGCCAAATAAAATTAATTTGAAAAAAATGTTCCTTTTCCAATTTTTCGAACAAGCCTGATGAATACTAAGCTGTATTTTTGGTTTTTTAACCGACTCACCGATCCATTCTATCATTGGCGTTGTTCCTCTGTGCCAAGCCCGTTCCGTTCTCTTCTGAAATTTGTAACAATTATTATATGCCGAGACAAAAAAGAGCGTTTGAAAAGAAAAGGAGATCGGAAAATTACATTAATGACAATATTTGTATACGCGAAAACCCGATCAAATTCAGTTTAAAATCGGTAATTTTCGCGAAAAGAGTGAAAATGTCTTAAAATAGCGAAAGTTCACTGAAATGGGCATTACCCGGAGAATTTTCACGAAATATATATTACAAAATCCTCTCGATAATAATTTTTACAAAAAAATCGAGAAAAAACGGACAAATTATGCGAAAAATCAAAGAAAAACAGAAAAAATAATTTTTTGATGAGAAATAGGTCTCGGCGTCTCGCACTCTCTCGCGCGTGCAGATGGAGCGCGCTTACACTGCCTTGCCTGCCGGATAGGTGGCTCGCTTTGACATGAAACATATATGCATCGGTATAAGATGAACGAGATATTCATGCATGCGGATTTTTTTCTTAACCACATATAATTCACGCGCTTCCGTGTTTGAAACGTGAATACATATCACGTCCAATATGCATCAATTTTCGATATGTTCCGATAACGGAACCTATGTGCTTGAACCGCATTTTACCTGTGTTAATGAAAACCAAGCCGTTCTCATCTGGAAATCGGATCGGTTATTCTGAAAGGATTGAACACAATGAAATCGTATTTTTGTGGGCTCTATGTTTGCACGCGTTCAGCTGAACTCAGCAGAATACCACTGTGGAAACGCAGAGAATGCGATAGGGCGCGCTTGCCTTTACGTAAGGTCTAGCACGCTTGCAGCAAACTTCCACGTACATCATTGTTTCCTTTTCCAAAGTTCCTGCCATTTTACATGATAACAAACGAAAACGCTAAGGTAATTAGCTTTTGGAATTCCCAGGACACTTACACAAGCACTTTTTTAACTTTATGTATAATAAATATCTTCCAAAATTAAATATGAAAAACATAAATGTGAAATGAAGGCTCTCGGACGTTTCGAAAGTAGACATTTCGAAAGTGTGACGTTTCGAAAGTGCGACGTTTCGAAAGTGTGACGTTTCGAAAGTGTGACGTTTCGAAAGTGGACTTTTCGAAGGTTTTTCTGGGTTTTGTCGACGCGGTGTTTCACACAATCATTTTAAAAAGCTTTTTAAGGAAAATTCCTCAAACACCGCGACGACAAAATCCAGAAAAACCTTCGAAAAGTACACTTTCGAAACGTCACACTTTCGAAACGTCGCACTTTCGAAACGTCACACTTTCGAAACGTCACACTTTCGAAATGTCTACTTTCGAAACGTCCGAGAGCCGAAATGAAGCAGATTATTGAGCAAACTAAACTTTGCGCTGACCTGGTTGGGTGAACAAGCTATTTAATTGTTATTTCCGGGAATAAAATTGTTGAACAGCATGCAAAAAACATTGGATAATTAATTCAGCGTACCGCGTCGTGACAGCTACATCGCTTACTGTGACTCAATGATGCAATCTGAAAAACCCCAAAAAGAAACAATATCGAGTTACCTGGAGAAAACCGTGCCAGAATACACAGAAGAGCAGTTGAGAGAAATGGATGACTATAAGCCATTCTTCAAAAATTGGGACAATGGCGTTTATGCGGAAGACGGTAAGTAAGCTCAAAAAAATTGTCAGGAATTTATTTTTATTTTTACTGTTACAATTAGATTGCGAAGAAATTATGTTGCAAGCGATAAATGGCAGAATAGAAGTGTATCAAGAGGTAATCCGTACAGTTCCCTTAAGACTTCATTACAACAATTTTGATTTATTCTTTTTTTTAGTTCTACAAAGAAACTGCGAATCAAGAATTTCTTGCAAAAGCCGTTTTCATCAAGTCCCTTAAATTGAATCGTCTTTCAAATCTTCACAAGTTCTATTTGATTCTTAGTGAAGAATGTTGCTTCCCAATGTTTTATGTAGAAGGAATTCTACGGCGCCACTATCAGTAATTGCTTAATGATTTTTTTTAATTGTTTTTTTCTCTCACTATCAGTTGCCATTGCCAAGCCAAAAAGTATGGATTTCGCGCTCTAGCGATGATTCGCAGCGGACGAGGCGGCCACGAGGGAGTGCAGAAAGTTGAGAGAGCGAGCGTGGAGCGCTTTTTTTCTCTGAATCTCACTCCAAATGCATGCGCAATTCACTGTGCGATTAGAGTGAGTTTGCAGTCCTCGGTAGCGCGGGAAATCAATATTTTCGGCTCGATAATAATTATTTCTAGTGTACATATTTATTTGCATTCTTTGTTTTTATTTGTGTCGTTTTGTTGCAAGCTACTTCATTCTTGATTTTCCCGCCAAATAAACACATTAAAATAATAACCTTTATATCAGAAATCAGGAAAAGAACAATAAAATAGTGAGATCTATCAAAAACGGTTATGAGGTTTCCAAAGACTTGAGTTAGAGTTAGCCAATTCAGCTTGTATGTATCACAAATTATAGTAATTCGTCCCAGTGTTTTTTAGTTACAGTATAATTATTACATAGTGAGGATTACAGACTTTCTACGACTTATTGTGAATTACTTGATCGATCATTAAATTGAACTTGTGATTAAAACGCATATGGACATATTGCAGATAGTTAAAACTTTTTGTACAATTAAATGAATTTTAACGATGAAAACTCCCAAAACTCAAACAACGTCCTCCATGACATCATCAATTAGATCATGAAATTTCTTGTTTTTAACCAATTTCAGGATTAAATGAAAATCCTTTTGATTCTTCTGACGAATTTCCAATCCGTCGCTGAGAGCAATGATCGAGGCATAATGAACCGGGCCACGTGCTCCGCGATTTGCAAGACAGTACTTTATAAGAGCTTGGCTATATTGTTCTTTTTCTCGTGTCACGACTTTGCGTGCGTGATCGCTGAGTCCAGAAATACCTGAAAAGAAAATATTGATTTTTGTTTTAAGGTGGACAAAACTTACTTGCATTGCACAGTGTGATTGCTTTGAACAAAACATACTCCTTCTTATCAAAACCATACGTTGCAAACACGTGAATAGATGCTGCCATATCCGCTAAGATGTCTTCCACACGCCTCTTTGGGAATAGTTGAAGCATTTTCTGCTCGCTATTATTATCCGGAAAAGGCTTCAAAACAGGAGTTGTCCCATCGGGATTCAGAATAATATCATGTTTTCTTTCATATGAGTAAAATGTTTGATTGAGCGCCATCAGTTTCAGAACAACTGCTCGGAGTAGTAAAATCTGAAAGTCAATCCAATACATGTACATACTTTTTATTCTCATAATCAGATATAATCGGTGAATGCATGATCAGCCTCGCTCCACTGGACTTTTCAATTTGCAAATGTGCGGCGCGCCTTTTCGGCGGGAAGATTCAAATTTGAGCTGCCATCAGTCGTTTGGCAATTTTTTTATTGATTTACAAGCCTGCTGCGCAGTCCTCTGTGGCTCAGTCGGTAGTGCGCTTGAATACAAATCCTAATGTCACGGTTTCGTGATTTGTCCACTGCATTTTCTTGCAAAAGGCAAGTGAAAAAGGCAAGTGATCTGGGTTTTTATATATAAGAAAGATTCGCTGCGTATTTCTTTCCTTTTTATTATTTAAAAAATGATACTAAGTTTTTGTAAATTATTTATTGATTTTAGCAAACGCGCAAACAAGGAATACCGATGAGGAGGCGCAACTGCGACGTGCTGGTGAGTATTTTGCAATAAATTGTAATTTAAGTTATTTTTTGTTCATAAATAAGACAAATTATGTGAATTATTTAATTTATTAGTAAACAATGAAATAAAAAATTTAAATTCGCGCCGATTTTGCAAGTGCGGCACGGTTTCGCAGAATTTTTTCAATGAAGCTGATCATGCATTCACCGACTATAGTTACTTCCAGCTATATTTACCTGATCATTTTTCTCAATTTGATGGATAAACATGAAGGTTTTGGCGTATTCCACAGATGTTAACACGTCATAAATAAACCAGTGTTTCCTGTCCGGAGCAAGTGGTAAATCTTGATCAGTGTTGTGATAATTTTTCAATTCTTCGCAGGAAATTGGGGGTAAAGGCCAGTTAGGCATTGGCTGAATAAAGGGGTTTAGTTAAAATGTTAAAATTATTTTTTATTGCAAAGTGCAACTAACCCCAAAATGATCAACCATTCCAAAAAGTGATTGCTGTTCAAGAAGTTGGCCTAACTTTTTGTATTCACACCTTGGCGGATTGTATGTGGAATTTCGGAATTCGTCAACTTTAATTTCCAGATACAACAATCCATCAATGAGTTTGTCAATGGCGTTATCAACTGAGATTAGGTCAGTTGGGAGAAGCATCTAAATAAAATAAATTTTACTCATTACTCATAACTCATTAGACCCCACACTAATTTTTGAAACCCAATAACAAACCCTTACCTTCGAGGTAGAGGTAACCGAAAAATCGTCATTATTTTTCCTCTTTCCCACAATTTTGGAGACCACCGTGTTTTTGCACAGAGAATCATTTGTTTTGATAGCTGCAAAAACATCAGGTGGGAAAATTAATTAAAAATAAAAGAATAGAATAATTATTTACCCATAGGGTTCATTCCGACCTCCACGCACTTTTGAAATCGACAAGAGCGACAGGAGCATCTTTTCTCTGAAACATGCATTTTTTAACAGGGTGGTATTTCATTACATGGTATTGTGTTTTCAAATGAGTTGGAGCATGAAAATATGAGTCAGCCATCCCTTTTTTGTCTGTGTCTTTTCAAATAGCACTGTGTTTGGGTGGTCGCGCAAAAAAAAAAGTGGGCGGAGTTTCGTGTGTTCATGTTGCAACTCGATAGAAAACACAATAGGCTGCTATTTTTTAAACAAGTCTGGAGATGTGCTTATATTACAGGGTGGGCTTATAATGCAGTATTTACGAAAATAATTTAATTATGATTTTTTTTTTCGATTATTTTTTTGCTTTGACTCGGCTAGCTCCCATTTTCCACGACTAACAATAACATCCGCGAAATGGATATTAGCCGCCATTTCCGCGCCAAAAATTTCCTGAGTAATAGAAATTAATAATTATGTTATGACTATGACTCTACGTAATAGCAGATTTTTTTTTTGACGAACACGTGTTTTTTTGTAGTGTTCAATTATTTTTTGTACTTCCGCTTGTCTGCCCATATATGTATTCTTGGAAAAAAAGCGCAAAAACTTGTTTTCAGAATAAAATATAATTACAAAAACTACTGTAATACTTTTTAGAAAAAAAAAATTCTCAAAATTTTTTTTTGAAAAATCATCGATTTCAAAAAATTCACAGTACGGCGTTTAAAAAAAAGTAGTTCCAGAAGTTCAAAACATTCTTGAAAACACACTTAAAAAAGAGACATGAGAACGCGAAACTCCGCCCACTTATTTGTGCGCGACCACGACCACGCGAACACAGTGATATTTGAAGAGACGCAGACAGAACGGTGAATGCAGACTTGAGTTTTCATGATGCAACTCGTTTGAAAACACGATACAAATGCGTTATTTTTTTCTGTGTTTCTTACTTTTCGGGCAATTTGGATAAATTTTGCTGCTAAATTGCTCCGCAAAATTCTTATGTAACATTTCAAATTCCTCGCTCAATTTTGCTAGCCTTCGATTTTCTTTTTTATTATCAATCTTATGACGACTGTAGAGATAAAAACCTATTTTTGTTATCAGTAAGTCATTTTTGGATAATTTGAACCGGAATTGCGACCATTCCTATCAGAATCAACCTCAAAAAGTTCGAAAACAGTTTTACTGATTTATAATATAAGTCAACGATTTTTAGCATATGTATGTACCTTTTGGAAGAACGTTGAAACATTTTCCTTCACGCATACAATCGTACTTTCTCTGCGACAACACGGTTCTCCGAAAAAACGTTTTACAACCATTGCAGGAGGGCACCTGGAATGAATCAAAAAAGGCCAAATAGCGGCAAAATATCAGGTACAAAATGATGTGCGTCAGTACTCTCCTCACCTCGTAGTGATATCCAGTGGCTTTGTCTCCGCAAACAGCACAAATAGTCGGGCAAACATTGCGCGGCAAGTGGTGAAAAGCAACAACCTGAAAATAAACTTGGTAGGCCTCTTGCCTCTTGCGAATTCAAAGAACAGAACACTACAAATTGTAACTAAATACAATGGCAAAAAAAACGTAGTGTGATACCTCTTTGACTTCCTTTGGCGATTCAATCGGCTCTAGCACATTTTTAATATCATCGCCAAGGTCCGGAAACTCGCCGACACCGGTCCAGGTGTTCATGATACTGGAAGGATCGGTGTCAGAAGCTACGGAAGGCGGGTCCGAGTTGTCCGACGAAGTAAGACTATTTGGCGGTGAACTGCAAAAAAATGCATGTTGGGAACGTAGAACGGTTTTGTACAGTTTTAGTGGTGTGAATATGAGTCTAAAACATTTTCTCTGAGAAACTAGTAACGACAATTTTAAGCGCATATTTTTAAATTAAAAAAAAAAAGATAACAACTCTATTGTGTTTTCAATCGACTTGCGACATGAGAACGCGAGACTCCGCCCACTTTTTTGTGCGCGACCACGCGAACACAGTGATATTTGAAGAGACACAGATAGGTAGCGCACAAATAAGTGGGCGGAGTCTCGCGTTCTCATGTCGCAAGTCGATTGAAAACACAATAACACTTTTTTTTTGTGTTAAATTCAAAAATTGAAAAAAATTTTTTTTTTTTTTTTGGTTTTTTTTTCAATTTTTTGTTTCATATTTTCAAGAAACTAACAGCGGGCAGGCGGAGTTAAGTTAAATTGTTGGTTTTTGATGGCAACTTTTATTTTAAAATGTGAGCGGGTTGAAAATGGCTATTAGCCATTACTGGCAAAAATGGCGATTAACAAACGGTTAGCCAAAAATTCCAGTACTTACCTCTGATGTTGATAAAGATATTGATCAGAAAACTGCCCAATTCCGTTTTGGTCTGCAATGTAGTGAAGCACGTTCATCACAAAACCAAGTCTGAACTAGCAAAAATGATTTTAGATTTTATTCGTATGATTCATTTAAAATTGCAAGCAAATATCATAAAAATTCGACAAATAAAAATGTGTATAACATGAAAAAGAGTGAATGTTAGGGGGATTTGTGTGTAAAAGGGGATAAAAGAGATGTGAAACAGTGCGTGCGTCCGTTTTTTTCTTTCTCTCTCTCTCTGTCGGTCTGGGGAGGTATGGTTCGATTCGTTTTGATGCGATTCAATTCGTTTCGCAGCTTTCGCACGTACAGGCAAACGCGCCCTATCGCATTCTCTGCGTCTCCACTGTTGCTGGCGGGCAAAAATAGAGTGGAGACGCAGAGACGCTTTCAAACGCATGGTGAAGTAACGGAACACCAAAAAAGTGGAAAGTGCAATGAAACAAACGCCAAAACAAGAAAATAGGACAAGGTCTGATTTAATCTGCAAGGAACGAATCCGAGAAATTCTAAAAAGGACGTCTCGTCCTTTTCATGCCCAATTTTATAATGTGAGGGCAAAAAAAGGGAAAGTGTTTCGGGCATGTAAGTCAGCCAGCCAGACTTGAACCAAGTGGACGCCACGGCGGTTGCCAAAGGTAACAACGCGCAAATCACATGGAAAGTAAAATGAGAAAAAAGAAAAAGAGAAGGAGAAGAAGATGAAGATGAAAAACAAGAAGTGAGAGAAAAAGAGGTTTTTTTTTCTTCAAAATGTTACATTTTTTGTCATTTCTTACCGGATTTATGTACTAAAAACATAAAATAAAAAGCTAAAAAGACTGATTATTTAAGTTCATAAAAGGGTCTAATAAAAATATGGGTGGAGACGACACCTGGCATAAAAAAAAAGAAAGAAAGATAAGGAATAACGTGAAATAAACGTCGTTTTTGGTTGTTTCTATGATTTTATGAAATCATGGTATTATTCTCCTGGCCTCTTTCTTCTGACCGACAATGACGCCCACGTCGGTGACAGCGACCTTTTTCGTATAATGATGGGCAAAGTTGTGGGCGAGAAGGAGGGAGAGAGAGAGAGAAAAACGTGACACGATGTTTAGATAATGAAAAAAAAAGAAGCTGAGAAACGGAACTGAAAAAAGGATTCGGACGATTTAAAATGGAAAGGAACGATTTCAATTTATTTGGATCGACAAATAAATAGAAAGTTTTCAAGTTTTCCAATGTTTCGCCCCTCAAGATGTTTAACTCATGTCCGCGGGCGCTCCGTTGAAAAAACCTTGGCAGTGTGGTCGGACTTTGCCGAGACAGTCGGCAGCACACTGTACGTGTAATTTCATGAGGTGCTGGTGCTGGCGACTGCCTTTTCATTTAAACGTTTTTTTGCCGCCTGGCGTCGCGTGGCAACGCTGTTTGGCACACTGCCAAGATCTTTCCAATAGAGCGAACTTTCGCGAGCGCAGTAATTATCCATTGCGATTCTCAATGCCATTGAATAATTGAGAAAAAAAAGGTCGGAAACAAAAAGAAACCAATAAGAAATTGAAAACGGCAGGACAGATTCCCACTGACTCATTGTCAATTCGAAAGGAAAAGAACGTAGACTAAAGCGCGCGCGGTTCGAATGTTTGTCCAAAAGAGGAGGCCCGGAATAGTGTACTCATACTGGCGAGGTCTGTGCAAATGTTGACTTTGAGTGTGTTTTCAGGTAATCTCTCTTGTTCGTTTTCATTTTCACCGCCGCGCGGCGCGATTTTAAAACAAAAAATTTTAAAATAAAATATTTTTATTATTGTGTTTTCAATCGATTTGCGACATGAGAACGCGAAACGAAACGAAACGAAACGAAACGCCGCCCACTTATTTGTGCGCGACCACGACCACGCGAACACACTGATATTTGAAGAGACGCAGACAGATCGACACAAATAAGTGGGCGGAGTCTCGCGTTTTCATGTCGCAAGTCGATTGAAAACACAATAGGAAAAAGGCGGAATGAAGGCTGATACAACTTTATATATTTTTTTAAAACGCGAGCTTTATTGCTATGGAAATATGCGCATATGCAAAAAGAAAATGCTGGCATCAAATTAACAAACATCAGTTTTCGAAATAAGTGCAACAATCGGAAAATGTTAGCAAATAAAAGCGGAGAATAGATACAACGGCAAAAGGGTTGGCTGGTTGGCTGGCTGGCTGACTGGCACTGAATCGGAAATCATAAAAATTGAAAAGTAGACGAAATATTTAACAAAAAAAAAAGGACAAAAACACATTGCATTTCCTCCTCTTTTGTTTTATTGCACTCCGCTATTCGCATTTGGAATTATACAGTAATGAGTGTGTCTGCCCGCATTTTTAAATGAAAACCAGTTTCAACCGGACGATTTAATCGTTTTAACAAGTGTGGTAAAGTAGGTATTCACAGAAGTGTGGGAGAGAAAAAATGATCCGATTGGTCCGAAGGCTTTGAAAATATTGTCGAAATTGTTTTGAAATTTTTTTGCAATATCCGCGAATGTTGGCTAATAGCCGTCGAATTTGAGGCATGTGCGCCGAATCCCACGCCGATTAGGTGCCAATAATAGCTACCTTATGGCTATTAGCCGTTTTAACAGGTTACTCCAGGCCGAAAATTCTCTGTTCACTGTGTCCAGGATTGGAAATGTGGGCGGAGCCTAATTTGATGGCGCGCCAGCAAATTAGAATGGCGCACTTTCGGTGTTTGCGCATTTTTCGACTCTCGCCTTTTTTTAAAATTGATTTTATTATTTTTCTTTCTTTGTATTTATTGTATTTTTAATACCATAAAATTGCCAAAACTTCAATTTTCGTAAAGATTTATCCTGCAAAAACACCAAAAAACTCAAAACGATTATTCCGAAATGGTGGCTGAACCAAATTCGACGTTCTTACATTAGGCTCAAAAATTTTCTAAAGACCTCAGCTATAATTCAGTTGGAGCACATTTGGGAAAACATTAAGATTTTTATGCTTTTTTTTTCGAATAACATAAAAAATGCCTCAAAATTTGAATTTCGCGCAAAAAATCCAGTGGAGCGCGTTTGCTCGGCTCCGCCCACTTTTCAAATCCTGGACACCCTGATGTTTGATAAAAAAATTGAAAAGACCAAGTGAAACACAATACTTTGAAAATTTGAACAACCTTGTTTACCCAGGTTTATATTTGAATATTTTACTTTTTTCAAACTCAGCTTTGAATAGAACTTGGTCAAAAATCGGAAAATTGGATTTTCGGGCATTTAATCTTATTTTAATATTTATTTACTTAAAAAATTACGTAAAAATAAATAATTTTTATTTTATTAACGATCAAAACACAACACACACATTATGCTTATTTTTCAAGGCACAAATTGAATGTCTCTACTGTATTTTAATTCCTCCACTTTTTGCTTGAATTCCTGAAATTGTCAACAAAATTTGCTAATTTTCAATGAAAAAAAAATCAGCATACATGTTTAGCAAGTTGATCATTTAGTTGTTTGTTGGACTCCACTAGACTTTCGAATTCTTGGTACTCTTTATCTAAACTAATAAGCATTTTAGTCAAAAATGATTTTCAATTTTACCATATGGTTTGAGAACAGCGAGGTTGGTGCGTAATTGACTGTTGGCAAGAGACGCATAATCTTCCATTTTTTGTAATTTGTCAATTTGATTGTTCAGCTGACCAACTTTTAGCTTCCATTGCTCAATTTCGTCATTCATAACTCTAATGCTCTGAAATGAAAGCAAAATGAGACCAAGTTTCGTCCAAATTTGTTCAGTCACCCATACATCAACGTTGATACTTTTCGCAAAACCTTTGAGAATCTTCCACTGATCATTAAGCCGATCACATTCCAGACTACATTCCCTGATTTGGTTGGTGATCATACTGCGCTCATTTTCCAGAATAATACGCTTTTCGGTCATTTCTAAAACATCTTCTCGGGCTGCTGACGTCATTGTCAAATCCTGACCATTTAAATAACTATCAACTTGGTTTGCGGGCGGCACCATTAGTAAAATTACCTTGTCAGCAAGTTCTTTTTGTGACTTGTGCGGTGTGGTGGAGTGTAGTTTGTGTGCCTCCTCTTTTTTGGCTTTCTCGATTAGTTCGTCGGTTTTGGTAGAATAAAAGAGGATATCAGCCTGCCGGAGCTGCAAATATTTGGTATATGTATTATCTGCGGTGAGAAAACATTTAGAAATCTCTTCGAAATCCAAAATCCAAAATACATACAACTTGCAAATTTTGATATTTAAGTGAATGCGAATATTATCGTCCCAAAGTTCTTGTCGGTTACAGTAAGCAATGGCTCAGGTATTTCAAATTAACGCATCGCAAAGACTGAGTGGGTGTGTCCTCTTGTCATCTCTGCGTCTCTTACAAATTTTGCGCGAACGAGAGCATATGGTAACCGGCAAGAAAATTGAAACGATATATTGTTGATCAAATGCGCTCCGCTGAACTCAACGCTATGCGATTTTCATTTTCGGTATCCAAATTATTTAATTTCACGTTGATTTTGCACGTGAAATAAAGTAATTTGGAGACCAGCGCATCTGACCATTTTGGCGAGCCGACAATATAAATAATAATGATTACTTTATTTCACGCACTACCAATCTAGTTTGGAAAAATCTTTAACCACCAGAACATCTGTCAGAGAATTAGATGGCTAACTCGCGCCGATTGCCTAATATTACTGTGTCGCGAAAACCTGTCAGAGCAAGGCATGCGACTCGGCTGTCGGCCACACTTTTCGCGGCGAGACCATAGCCGAGTCGCACGCTCCGCTCTGCCAGGTTTTTGCGACGCGTTAGTAGGTATCAATATCCATATAGCCATGCCATATAAAATGATTTTTTAATCGAGAAATCTTCACGTTTGACCCCAGCCAGCCACAACCAATGCGATAAAGGGCGATTAACTATTTCGTACGGCTGGCACAATTTCACCATAAAAACTGATTATTAAAGATTATTCCATCACTCCACGACATATCCCCGATCAGCCCAACCCCGATCAGATGCCGGAGTAAGCAAAATTATTATTCTGAGTTTTATAGGCAAGTTTTTCTGTTTTTCATATTCCATAATTACAAATTGAAATTACATTTGTGATTTTCCAAAGGATATACTCGGTATAAAACGCTGAAAACTCGCTTCAATCGAACAAAGAATTTCTCATGCATTTGCAGTGAGATTCAGAGAAATCAGAGCGAAACATCGGCCACGGTCCCTAAATTTTCCACATTCTCTCGTCGCCAGCGTGGCAGCATCCACCACTGTGCGAAGGGAGCGGGTTTGCAGCGCTCCGTACTTAGAATAACAAATTAGGGCACTTGAAAACTTATTTGAAGGTTATAACTTTTCTATTTTCATAGCCATATTGTGTTTTCATCGAGCTGCAACATGAAATTATAAAACCTCGCACAATTTTTTGGTCGCGCTTGCGAAAACGTGATTATAGTGTTTTTTTCAATCATAGGTGCGCGAGGTTTCATGTTTTCATGTAGCAACACACTACAATGGAAAAATAAAAATGCAAAAAAAGTTTGACCACTGAGCGGATCGAACGCCCAACCTTTCGATCTGGAGTCGAACGCGCTACCATTGCGCCAAGCAGTCATGTTTAAAGTGACACTAACTTCATTTCATGTTACGATAGCATGGCGTGTTGAAGTGTATATTTTTCAAAAAGAGAAAATTTTCCGCCAAGTACAATTTAATAGCTGCGTATTTGGCGCGATTTTTTGCGTTTGAAAAAAAAAACGTACGCTTCAACACACCGCCTTTTCCAATAAAAAAACTGTTCTATTATTTTATAATCTTACAGAAAACAAATGAAACACAGTAATTTCCCGTAAAAAGCACACAAATTCCGCCAGTGGAACAGATTTTTCAAAATTATTTCCCCCATTTATTTTTGTCGAATTGTTTTTTTTCAAAAATTTTTTTTCCATTTTTTCAAAGTTTTTTAACGCGAGCGAAATTCACTTACGACGCTCCGATGATCCACAGGTCGCTGCGAGGTCTGCGAAACTTTGGCGCGTCGTAAATGAAAAAAATACTAAAAGATAAAAAACCTGTTTTAGTCTAAAAATTGACTACACAATGTTGCGCAACAAACAATAATTGTTTGAACTGCATAATTTCGGTTTTCGTTTCCTCTTTATTTCCGTACTTTTGGTTTTCAAAGACCTACCATACACTCTAAAAATCAAAAAAAAAAAGGTGACATCATCGGCGCGACGAAGTTCGTACGCGAGGGCGTTGCGCGTAAAGATCAAATGTAACCGTTTCAATGTGTATGTATTAAAAGAAAACGATACGTTTATTGTCCATTGATGGTTGTTACGCCATTGCCTTTGTTTTTAGTTTAATAGATTTTATTTACATAAATTACCTCAATTTGCTCCTTTAACCATTTGACATCACGATCCATAGAATTGGCTTCTTGCCTTTGACCGCTCACCACACCTTCCAGCTCTTTGGACTCCAAGTGTAAAATTCGGATTGCCTCGTTCTCAGTGGCACGAAGAATATGCAAACAATATTGATATTATTCCATGTTTTTGTACCAAAAAGCACAAAAAACCTACTTTTTTCCTATTATCCAGCATCTCATTGTAGTACGAAAAATCATCTAATTCATCCATAAACTCCACAGATTTTTCTGAGCTTCCAGGCTTTGTTTTAAAGGATTTCTGAAATAGTGTTTAAAAATAAACAAAACTATTGTGTTTTCAAATGAGTTGCAGCATGAAAAAATGAGTCCGCAAACACCGTTCTGGTCGCGCACAAATAAGTGGGCGGGGATTCCTTTCTCAAAACTCGATTGAAAACACAATACATGTTTAAATATCTTCAATCACTTCTGGTAAAGTCGACTTTCTTTCCTTTGAAACATCCAATCTCTCCATCAAATTCTGATTCAAGTTCAAATTTGCCGTATACGCAGCGTACATTGGAGTCAATCTGAAAAATGTTATTTGAAAAGCAAAAAAAATTGCTGCAGAATCTCTTCTTTTTACGATTGCAAAGCGGCATAATCGTTTGCAATTTTCAACTGCTTTTGTTTCTCCTCTTGTTTCAATGTAGGCAAACGTTGTTCCTCTAGTACTCGGATTTTTTCATTTATCTGGGAAAAATAAATTAATTTTGTTGGTTTCTTTTTTTTTTTGTTGCAAAATTGCATACTTTCTCAGTCTCATCTGTCAGTTCAAATTCTTTCAAACGGATCTTCTCTTGTAATGAGTCCCATGCATCTTCCATCTTCTCAAGTTCTTTTCTTTCTTCTTCAGTTTTTTCAGGTTGAAACACATTATCCTCAGCTATCTTAATAACAAAAAAAGTATACTTTTTATGAAAAAATATCAGAGTACTGACCGTAGACTCCGAAATTTGTGAACTGAGCTTTCTATGCCTTCGTTTTTGCTCTCGAAGTGCTTTCTCTGCTTGCCGGAAATTAACCCTTCCTCTCGATGTACCTGTGGCAAAGCTCAAAAATGTATTGCAGAGTACATATTGGGTTTTCAAACGAGTTGCAGCATGAAAAATGAGTCGGCTATCCCTTTTTTGTCTGGGTCTCTTAAAATAGCGTGTGTGTTAGGTGGCCGTGAACAAATATGTGGGCGGGGTTTCGTGCCCTCATGCTGCAACTCGATTGAAAACACAGTACATAGGTTTACAATGGGGCGTATTCTCCACGCCTTGTTTAGCAGACAGAGGCGCCCGCCCCCGCCTGTTAAGCTTGTAGATGACATTGCTCTTTTTGGGGGCTTCGGTTGCCCCCGACACCCGCTATCTGAAAAGGGCGAACGGTAGCGAAAACAGGCGAGTAGACGCCCCGACCTCTACGACGGAATGAGGGTTGTCCCCGCCATCTCGAACGGGGTGAGGGGGCGCACTCGTCATTTAATTCGGGTTGGTTACGCCCACGTTATTTTAGATTAGACAGGGCGAGGCCACGCCCTTATCTATTACGCGTAGCACCCGGGGTGGGGTGCTACGACCCTATCAACCCACACGGGCGAATGGACGCCCCCCTTTCCCAAGCAGGGCTAAACGGCCCGCCCCTTATATGGCTCGAGGTCGCCCTTTTACGTCCATTTCAGTTTCTTGATCAGCTATGTATATACCAACATCATACAAAAGTACAGAAGAGCTATGAATAACTTTCACTCACCCATCCGAATATCCTCTAATCGTCTTTGATTTATGAAAACGTCGTCGATCAACCTTGTTAAATATTGCTCAAGTGTCTGCAAACGTGATTTTGTGATTTCTCGCTTCAAATCACAAAATTATTATGTTTGGCTAGATTAGAGTTTATGCATCAACAAAAGTGTACATATAATTATATATTTCAAGAATTTTCAGCCATTATGTACAAAAGTGGGTGTATAAGACGACAAAGCTCAAAACTAAAGAAAGAGCAGAAAAAAGTTGATTTTCAACATGAAAAATCATTCATTTTTGGTGAGAAACTGCTAAAAATACTCTGTAAGACCAAAAAGTACAACATGTGGTCACGGAAAAGAGTGATTTGGGAATAAAGAGAAGATAGACTTTTTTTTACCTTTTCAGTTTTGAGATCAGCATCAAATGCGTTTTCCAACTGAATTCTCTCTTTTTCATTGTTGTCTGCTTTTGTAGATAGGTTATCGACACTTCTAGAAACCTCATCACCTGCAAATAGAGTTACCGTATTTTCGCTAATTTAAACGCATGTCCGTCTATTGTTTCATGCCATCTCAACTGCAGGGTATTTAGAGGCTTGCACACCAAACTCGGCAAAACACTTTCTAAGCGAGCGGCATGAGACGACGGAAGTTTGGTGTGCAAACCTCTGTACTCAGGAAATTTTTGGCGCGTATATGGCGAGAGTCGGCATCTAGGTGGCTAATAGCCACTGAAAATGGCTAATAGCCGCGGAAAAGGCTAATAGCGGTTATAATGGCAACTAGCCGACGAATTTGGCTATTAGCCAAAAAGTTACCGTATGTCTTTAGTATCAAATGCTAAAGTTTTGCACGCAGTCAATTCGAGCACGTGGCCGTCTTAGGACATTGATAATCTTTTTTTTTTTTTAAATTTTAGAGTTTAGTCATATTATCCTCTCAGACATCTTTTCCAAATGATAGGCTTCATGTAGATTTGTCTAACACTTTTGCAAGTAAAATATACGTGCTAGACCATCATTATGAATTCTCACAGTTTGTCTGACTCACACGTTTCTCGAAGTTCCTTCTCAATTTTTATCTCATGGGCCAAGTCATCGTGCAACTTTTTTTCCTTTCCATCCAGAACCGTCCATTGTTGAACTGCCTCCTTCATTTCATTATTTTTCTGTTGTTGCAACAAAAAACTTGCTTCAGCGCTTTGCTCTAGTTTTGTAAATGCTTGATCCACTTCATCAGCTTGTGCCTACAGAAACCGCAGAATTAAGTTTTTCTGAATTGAATTCATTCTTGTTTGAAAAATTTGCCCCACCAATTTTAAATAGTTTGCCGGTGCTTGACTCATTGTTTACATTTCAGCCGAAATGCATAATACATAGTACGTTAGTTAATTTGCTTTCTTATCTTTCTTTTTTCGTGTTTCTAATGCGGTTTTTAGTTGCCCGGAATTAATAAAATGGTGGGAATTATTTAACTATTATAGCGAAAAATGGCTATTGGGTTTTCAATCGAGTTGCGACATGAGAACGCGAAACGAAACTCCGCCCATTTATTTGTGCGCGGCCACGACCACTCGAACACAGTGATATTTGAAGAGACGCAGACAGAACGGTGAATGCAGACTTGAAATGCAGACTCGTTTCCATGTCGCAAGTCGATTGACAACACAATAAAATCATTTTTTTTTTTTGGTTTTTTTTGTTGAAAATTGTGACCCCTTTGATCAAAAGCAACACATTTTAAAGTCAAGTATTGTAATAAATGACATGAAAAATCAATTCTTAACAACAAAAGAATTGACTAACCGACACGTGAAACCAACTTTTCTTTCTCTCTTTTCTTCTTTCTTATCAGACACGTTCTGCAATTTTTAGAAAACTTTTTTGCCCCTTGATTAAAAAAAAAGTGATTACCAGCAAATGCGCGTGGTCAGCTTGTATGCGATTTTTTTCCACCCGCAACTTTGTCACTTTTTTGCAAATTTGCTCATATTCACTACATTTCTTGTCCAGCTGCTTGCGCTTTCCTTCTGTCTGTATAAAACAAATAAACAATAGTAATAATCATAATGACAAAAGAACAAGACCAAAACAAGCACGACTACATGTTTCACCTGCTCCAAAAGTTTCTGTGTAACTTCCGATGATGTGGGTAGACTTGTACTCTCGGCTTCCGCTATTCTAGCGGTCACGCGAGCACGTTTGACTGTAGCTGACGACATTATACTATGTAACAAATAGAGGAAAAACAATAAAAAGTGCCGGCGAACGTAAAAATGTCGTCCGCCGGCTGCTGCTGCCGTTGCTATGTGTGGCGGACTAATGTTGCACGCTTCAACGCACCATGCTTTGAAATGTTTTTCTTTTTATTTGCATGAGAACTTTACAGGCTATTAGCCATCTAAAGCTTTTACTGGCACCTAGCCAACAGCCTAATTTTATATTTTTCTCGCATGAACAAAGGTCACTCGAAGGAAATTGGAATTGAAGTTATGTACATACATTCAAAACTAAAACTGCAAATGATAGTGTGATAGTGCAAAGGAGGGGTAGTAGATACCTATCAATAGCACCTTGTGATAGACGATCGAAACGAGAATACACGATTTTTTGACGTAGTGCTCTTTTTACGACGATTCACATTTGCATTAGCTTGCAGATAAACAGAAATTCAAGAGAACATTTCTGATTTTTTTTGTTAAATTCTAAGCTAAATAAATAGTGCAACTATACTCTGTCAAACCGATGCTTCTCCTAATGCGCAAAGCAAATGAACGCAAAGCCAAAGTCATTTTACTTTTTTACTTTCAAAGATCATTTTTCTCAGACACACTCGCTGCAGAACAAGAAAATTCCCAGACAAAAAATTGAAAAGGCCAATATTAAGCTCCTCGTTACTTCCCTTTCCCTGCAGACTTCAAACGTCACCATTCAAACATAGCGGCGAAAAAAAATAAAAGAAAAATAGTCTAGTTTGATCCTTCCGTGTGTTTTGCTCACTTTTGGGGTAGGAAAAACAACGAGTTCAATTATGAAAAATTTCCGAATGCTTTTGGTGGAAATTTTCCAGTTATTTAACTTTATTTTTCTTACCTTTTGCTTTTCTACTCTTCTAACTGAAACCAAAAAAACAACAAAAAATGAATTTAAAATATTCAGTTTCTGTGCATATTCAACACATTTTTATCGGGAACCAGTTTTTCTTCATTTTTTCTCTCCAATTTCTTTCAACCAGCCTGGCCATTGAACAGTTTTCAATACAAATTGTGTTAATTTTTTGACTATCAAATCACGGGTCGCACTTATGATTTCTCATTGACTGAACTTTTCCTGGTTGAGCAAAGCTAACTGTAACCTTTTTGTTTGCATTTCTCGAGCTTCTCTTGTCTGCCCTTTCAATTGATTCTCCTACAACTCAACTCAAAAGTCTAGAGCTAGAATCAAAAAAAGAACATTTTTTGAACCAATTGAACTGAAATGTTTGATCGCGGTGTGCTGTCAACGTCATGATCGAGTGAAACACGTGAACTGGCATTTCTCTGCTGTCACCTATAGGTATCTCAAAATACAGGCAGTCGGTCAATCCCAGTCACAAAAAACTGTGTACGAAAGCATAATTCACACACAGACACACACACATGAGAGAAATTGTTTTTCTCTATCTCTCTCATTCTTCTTCTCTCTCTCTCTCTCTATCTATCGTCCTCCACGCCAAACATTCTCTCTCGAAACCCACGGGATTTGTTTCCTATTTTCTTCCAACTTTTTACCTTTTGTCATCATGTTTCATTTTCCTGACAACACTGCGGTTTCCAGCTAGACCAGCTGAATTTGCATATGACTTTTCTCAGAGTATCTTGTCTTTGTAATTATCCTTATTGCTAATTGGATTTAGAAAATTGAGGGAATTTTCGGCTATTAGCCGTAAAAGTTAATGTCATAATAATGGCTAACTGCCATTTTTTATGAGTAATGGCTAATAGCCGCAATATCCACGAGCGCTGCAAATTCGCTCCAACCGAACTGTGAAAGAGATTCAGAGAGAAAAAGCGCGCCACGCTCTCTCAACTTTCTGCACTCTCTCGTCACCAACGTGGCCGCCTCGTTCACTGCGAATGGAGCGAATATACAGCGCTCTGTACTGAGAATATAAACGAATTTTTACACGTTTTTAGGATGTTTAATGATTTCTCTAATTTTAAGCGTTTTGGAAGCATTGCATTTATGAAAGCACGCCTCCCCCGTCGTCCAATCCGCCAACAAATTCGTCGGATAATTAAATTATTTTTTCACTTGAAAATTTACTTTTTTGAAAAATTCGAACCATTGTCTGATTATTCAGGATGACACCATCATTTTAATCCAAAAACGAAGCCTTTTTGTCAGAAAATGACCGAGCCTTAGGGTTTTAAAAATGCGCCAGGTAGAAATAATTTTGGAAGAAGGCTGGGGTGCCGTGGAAAGTACTATTTTTGATAATAAAGAAAAATCTACGATTTTGCTTCTCTTCTGTGCCAGCGGTGTATGTATTGTCTGTCAACATAAGAGCGACAATTGTACAAAAGTTGAGAGACATTTTTTTGGAAACCGTCTACCAGGAAGGGGGGGGGGGGCAAACATTTGTAGACTCTTGTTAGTTAGCAAACCTTGAAAAATTGATTCGCGGGTCGAACCAAAATCATGGTTTTTGTAGGCTTCCCTTTTCCTTTATGTTTTTGATTGATTGTAATCTCATTTTAAAAATATCTATAATTATCTTGATCGCGTCTCGTCACGTGACTTAAAAGCGCAAGCCGAAACATCCTAGTTTTTTCGAAAACCTTGTGGTGAGACGTTTGCCCATTCCCTTGAAAATTAAAAAAGACACTGAGTCATAATTTCATCCACACTTTTTCAAATTACATACGCAAATAAAAAACAAAATTGACGAAATAAAAGAAGCCCCAAGTCACGGTGCTTCGTCACGTGTCAAAATCTGCTATTTTTCACCGAATTCTTTCCCAAGAAAGATTTCGTCGCCAAGTACTTAATATCAAGTCATTTTCTTTTTTTTTTTTTACTAACAAGGCTTATCAGACACAAAACCGAAAAGGGACACAGAGAACTAAAGAATAGCAATAACAGCCGTCTTTTTTCTTAGAAACAGGTGTATTACTGCTTTTTTTTCTTCCACTTTTATTCTTCTACCACACACATTAAATATGCTTATCTTCCCAATCCTATTTGCTATTTTTTTTCTGTTTTTCCTTTTCCTTTTTTTTCATGTCCCACTCTATTTACCTACTGGTACTTTATTCATAAACACGCCTTTATTGTCAGTCGATGGCCCAGGAAGAATGAATTGAGAATGAAATGACAGTCAGAAACCGGAAAAAAAGACGACTGTTGAGTCGAGTCAACAGTAGTAGGAGGCAAGAGAAACAAGATTTCGATTTTGGTCTAGTGATGTCAGACTGTAATCGATACTCTCATTTTGTTGTCAAGCAAAACATTTGTTTCACTCGTTTTTTTCTCTGTTCAATTACATATTTCACGCCTCGACCCGACCCGACCTGATTTTTTTTCCAGATGTCTTCATACTGGGAAACCATGAATTGCACCCATCTCGACAAATCCAACAAACTGCTACACCCGTCACCGCCAATATGGATCAGTCGTGACTCGATGAACTGGGTCAGTTTTATTATCTTTGGATTGTCACCGATTGTAACTCACTGATAGCCATCAAAGGGTTGGGACCATTAGAACAACCAGTCAACTTTGTATCGTCCTAAAATCTGCATAGCATACTGACTAGAAGATCAGCATCACAATTGCACCTATAAATAATTTTTTTTTTTTTGAAACGTATAGTTTGATGAACTTAAGTCTAGTTTTGTGATCATCTATTGCGCCGTAAAATTTGTTTCATTTTGCAGCTAGACTCTCTATTTTTTGTATGTTTTTCTATGCAATTTTACGGTACGTGAAAATTAGAAATTTACTAAATAATTATCAACGTTTGATTTTTAAACTTTAGTTTACCAAAGTCTAAAGAGCCTGATTTTTTTCTTCTTCTTCCTAGAACAGAAAAATTAAATGTGTTTTTTTTTTTGATTTTTAGTTTTCGCTTACATATGTACATGCTCATTATTAATTATTTCTAGCTTACTTTATGTACAAAAAATTAAATTTGCACCTGCTCTTTTAACAACTTTTAGCTTTCCGCTTTCTGAAAATTATTCACGCAGTTGGTCGGAAGATTAAAAACCAAAATGCAAGTTTTTTTCGGTTAAAATAAAACGAAATGCTGATGACTGCTCAAACAAAACGTCATTAACGAAAAAAAAAAATGTGAGCACGCAGTGCTCAGCAAGAGCAACTGCCTTATTGACGACTATGTCTGGGCGTTAAGGACTAAGGGATTTTATTTGTTGTTTTGAATGTGAATTTTATTTGTTTTGAATAGTTAGGTCAAATCACTTTGATTTAATTTCACTGATATAACAATCTCTACCAATAACACTTTTTTTTTTGGTATCGGTTCTGGTAATGATTATTGGAGACATATTTTTTCATTTTTTTTTTCTCTTAAATTTCAATTTCGAGTGGTTTTTTTTCACAATTTTTAAAAAATGTAATTTTAGGTTCTAGATAACATAGAAAAAAAAATCAAAGTCAAAATTTAATTGTATTCAGGTAGACGGAAGTCTCTCCTCGCACTCTCCAATGTCATCGGATTCGGTGTCTCCGTTGCGGTCTCCAGTAGAAGACTCGTCTATGATGGAATGTTCTTCAGCTGAACTTCCTCCTGCGCCAATTCGAAAAATCCGAAACGTTCGCAAAAGTGACAAACATCATTGTTCAGTTTGTGGAGATCGGGTGAGTTCAGTTCAAAAGTTTAAAAAGTTCTAGAATGTATCGGCACCTGTGTATTTTTGTAGAAAATTTTTGAGGCTCACCGCTTCCTTTTAATCCTTCTCAATCAATTTTCCCAACAATCATTTCCAATTAATGCACATATTATTGAAAACAACTTACTAAATATCTTGTTTTATTTTTGAGGCTCTAACAAAGAGTCCAGAAAAAAATTCTGGGAAATTGATTATGTACATACATAGGTACTATAATAGGTGTGGGACGTTCTGGAACGTTCCAAAACACAAAAATTCGTGAATTGGGGGTTTACAACACATTCCTGTTTTCAATAAATACAAGAACAAAGTTTATCGAATTCGCCGAATCAGACGATAAGGGTAGAGGGGAAATGGGAATGTGAATTTAAAAATACATAGTTTAGCGTGAAATGGCTATTAGCCCTTGAACTGTCTGCGGGGCTTATGTTAAGCTTATGTCAAAAGCATTCACAGGGAAAATGCGGTGGATGCATATAGTATCCGTATTTGGATCATATCGTGCATTTATGCATACGAGGGTCTAGATATATGTACATTTTACTAATTTAGCCACAAAGATCGCAAAATTAAAACAATTTCGTGTAAAAAATCAGCGCCGTATATAAAAAAAATTATTTTATAACGTCCAATGGGTCATATGGACGACATTATTCAAATACGGACACTATATGCATCTACCGCACTTCACCTGTGTTGGCTAACTCTCTCTCTCTCGTGCGCGCCATATGGCTCTCTGCAAAATTCTATAGCAAACGGCTAATAGCCATGTACAATTTTCCCCAATTTTCAGCCTACCGGATATCACTATGATGTGCTTAGCTGCAACGGATGCAAGACGTTTTTTCGAAGGACCATCATCAATAAACGCAACTTTGTATGCACCAAAGGAGGAAATTGTCAATTCACAAAAGGTGCTCATATAATTTATTTGTTTCTCTATTCCATCATCTTTTTTCAGACTTCCGATGCGCATGCCGAGCCTGTCGTTTCGAAAAATGCGTCAGAGTTGGCATGAATCCTTCAGCGATCCAATTTCCAAGTATGATGAAGCAAGAGCTGGATGACATGGACAGTGGAGATGAAGATGCCACGTGTGCTGAGCAAGATGAACGATCTCTTGCTCTCATTCCATTTGTGGCTGCTCCATTAAGAGAGAAAACTATTCACACTTATCGTTGGGTGGATGAAATTGTATGTTTTTTATATTGATGTTTTTAAAACTCAACTTTTGCAGTTCCGAAGGGAGGATGCCGTTTTAAAACATCGAATCCCTGGAACTCTCCCCGTTGACGATGACTTTTGCCTTGGACAACTTCTCCGGCAAAGTATTTTGCTGGGTGGACAAAACATGATTGACAAGGTACAAAAAAAACCAACAGCTTTTTACCTTTTTAACCCCAAATTTTTGTTTCAGAAGCCAGGAGCATTGTACACAAAAGACCCTGTCAGATACTGGATGGTAGCTGATCTTCTTCTAATCGTAGAGTTTGCAAAAACGTTTGAAACATTCCGAAAACTGTGTGAAATGGATCAAAAATGCCTCATCTCACATATTGGAGGAGTTCTCCACGTGGCAACTCAATCTTTTTATTCGTATTTTGAAGCCAAATCTAGCACATTAACGTTCCCAGATGGTCTTAACGCTTTTGAGAGGAAAATGGCTGATGTGAAGAGAGATGAGAAACGGTAAGCATTTTTAGAGTTTCTAGAGCGTTTTGTCTCATTTCAGCCCTTTCAGATCAGTTTTTGTGAATTACTATGCTGAGATGTACAATGAGCCAGTGAATGAGTTTTTGAAGAATAAAATCACAATGACAGAATATGCTTTCTTCAAATCCATATCGCTGTTTTCACCAGGTAATTGCAATTTCTATTTAAAAAATGTACACATCAATTTCCTTTTTAGACAACCTGGAAATGTCCCACACTGGCAGAATAATGGTTAATGAGGAGCGTCAAAAATTGACAACTCTTCTCCGGAAGTATTTGGTAGCAGAGTACGGTTTTAAAACCGGCATAAATCGTTTCTCGTTTATCCTCATGGCAATTTCTACTTTTGTAAATTATGGAGAAAAACGTCGTGATTATATCTCTGTAAGTAAAAAAAAAACAAAAGAAAGGCGCATAAGACCATAACATATGTAATTAGATTACAACAAAAAAATTTAACATTTCAGTTAATGAATCTACTTCAATTCGACATTGCAAACATAGGAAAAGATATTTACCTCCGGAAACCTTCTGAAATGTTGTAGAACTTTTATTAACTTGTTAACTTTCTTTTTCTTTCCTACCTTATTATCTTGTTCTCATTTTGTTTTATTTTATTTTATTTTATCTTCTCACCGCACCCAAACCTCACCACGATCTCAAAATTCTCATTAAAGTATAGTCGGCGAATACATCATCAACCTCGCTCTACTGCTAAAATCCCTGTAAAACAGTGTTGCACTTGCAAGATTAACTCTAATTATAGTTTTACACTTCTTTTCGACGAAAAAAAACGTATCCACGACGAGTTGCAGTTAAAATTTGATTTTTCGCTTCAAAACAGGTGCACTACACTGTTGAAAATTGAAAAGTGCGGTAGAGCGAGGCTAATGATGCATTCGCCGACTATACATACTTTTTTTTCTCCAATTTTTGAGCACCCGTCGCACGGCACCCCAGCCTTCTTCCAAAATTGTTTCTACATGGCGCATTTTTAAAACCCTAAGGCTCGGTCATTAAAATGATTATGCCATCTTGAATAATCAGATGATGATTCGAATTTATCAAAAAAGTAAATTTTCGAGTAAAAAAATAATTTCATTATCCAACGAACTTGGTGGCGCATTGGACGACGGGGGAGGCGTGCGTCGTTTTTTAAATTTCTTTGTATATTTTTTGTCTGATAATCAGGCTTATCATGATTTGCCTGGTATTCTTTTTTTTATTAATTAATAAACCTGTGATGTAATAATAATCCTAACGCTTTTTTGTTTTTGGAATTGGAAGGGATCTCACATGAAATGAATCACAGGCAAAAAACACGTAAAAAAGTGGTCATGAACTTTGTTAGAGTTGCTATGTATTCGTTTTTGTACATATTTTCTTGTTGACATCAATTTTTTTGTTCAACTTATTTTATCAAAATCACTTGTCTTGAAAGACACGAATTTGAGGCCGGCCAGGAGGCAACAAAAAAGTGACATTGGAAAATATGTATGTATGTATGTACAGTACATGCTATAATTAGTCGAAATCATTGGAAGATGATATGTATCGCATCGCTATGGGGCCCAACCGAATTGGCCCCCATCTCCACAATGCACGTTTCGACAATAGTCATCCGGCCCGGCCCTCCTCCTCCTTTTCCTCCTGACATTTGTTTCTCAACTCTTTTCATTTGAATTCCCGCACCGTCTTTTTTCTTTTTGGATTCATCCTTGCAGACAATTCTGGAGTCTCAAATATCCATCGACAATGGAAGAAATTCCATTCGAAGTTACGGCTAGTACACTGTTTGACAGTACCACTAGTACTGTCACCAGTAGCACTTCAGAGGTTTACGCAGAATATGAAGAGTGCTACAATGATCCGATGTTCACAATTTTCACTTATACAGTAAGAAAAACGCTTGTTTTCTATTTAGCCTTGTTGTCTTTTTCTATTCAAATAACCGTTGATTTTCTAAGGTGGATGACATGCTTCTGGCTGCCAGTATGGCAGCTACCGTATTCAATGTAATGGTAATTTTTTGTGCAATTAAACTATTCAAACGTAGTGGGGATACAATGCACTTATTTATTCTAAACATGACGATTGGAGACTTGGTTCTTACAAGTAAGATTACACATACACATCGTATTGAAATGTAATTACATTTTTTTTTCTTCTAATTTCAAGTTTTCTGCCACCCAAACGAGCTTCTAATCCGCAAACATGACTTCCTTCAACAAAAACATCTCTGTGCAGTTGTTCATTACTTTAATTGGATCGGCTTAGCAGTTTCTGGCCTCTCTTTGACCCTTCTTAACGTTGACAAGGTAAATAAATTATTTTTTTTGGGGGGGGGGGGGTACTACGTTATAGAAATCGCGCGGAATAGAACTGCTACGGGATAGCGGATCTTCTGTGCATCAAAATACTTGTTTCAGCTTATCTATTTCCGGTGGCCCCTAAACTACGACCGATCTATGTCAAAGCGGCGAGCAGCCATGTTCTGTCTGGCAATTTGGGCAGTGTCAATTGGGTGAGATCTCGGTCTCACTGACAATAATGTGCTCAAATTGTTTTCAGATTCGTCTCGTACTGTTGGCTGTTCAATATTGTTTACATTTTTCATCAAGATTGTTCTCTTCAAGTTAGTTTTCTAAAAAAAAATATTTCAAAGACCATTCGCAATGTTTCAGATGTCGCCAAGTAAAAAATTCTACTACGAAATCTTCACAATGTTATTCTGTGTTCTCCCGGTCACATCTTCGCTAATCGTCTCTATTTACCTGTTCAGCCTCACTAGAAGCAAACGAAACGCTACAAATGCCGGAGACACTAGTGCTTTCAAAAACAAGGTAGTTAGGAATTGAAATAGTTGAATACGTCTTTTTAGAAACTTTTATCTCAGGTCAAGTCGTTGGCGTTTATTTTTGCCACCACGACGTGGACTTCTTGCAGTTTGTTGCCATACCGTATTGTCAACCTGGCACGGATTCACTTGTTTACGTAAGAAACGTTCAATAAATAAAAATAATAATATGAAAAAAAAACAAAGATTTCAGATGGTCAGAACTTAGTTGTGAAGGCAAACAAAGAATGAATTGGATTGCATGGGTTCTGGTATATCTTCTCACTCTAAATCCTGTGAGACTTTCAAAATTGAATTCTTTTTTTGAATTTGAATTACTCTGGTTTTCAGATCATTAATCCATTAATCACCTCCCTCATCTACGCGCCGTACCGTCTGACAATTAAAAAATTCTTGGTCAATATCCCAGTTGGAAACCGGCCTTTATATTCCTACCAACCGGATGGTTTACAATCCGACAGCAGCTTTGCCTCAGTGCGACGTAATCGCAATCGACGATCGTCTTGCACAGAACTTGCCAGTCTTCGCCAGTCTACAGAGGTTTAAAAAATAAATACGCAAAAAAACATGTAGAAGGAGATTTCAGGTAGTCCGTATCTCAATGAGTGAGCCTCCGCAAACTCCGATGAAAAGTGATGACGGTTTTTCTTTTGAATCGCATTCGCAGTCTTCCACGGATAAGAAATTACAAGCTGGCAGTAAATGCTAATCTGATCTGTCTTTTGCGCTTTAACAGTATTTTGTGAGATCACAAATAATAATAAAAATCGACTTTTCTAGATTCTCATGTCCCCTCGTCGCATTTTGTCTCAAAATGATAATAAATGTTTTTTGAAACTTTGAAAAGTGTTTGGGAAGACGTTATTGCAACCCGCCGGGGAAACGCGCCCCACTGGATTTTTTCGCGCGAAATTCAAATTTTGAGGCATTTTTTATTTTTTTCGGGAAAAAAAGCATAAATTGTTAATTTTTTCCCAAATGTGCTTCAACAAAATTATAGCTGAGGTCTTTAGAAATTTTTTAAGCCTAAGAACGTCGAACTTGGTCCAGCCACCTTCGAAATAATTGTTATGAGTTTTTTGGTGTTTTTGCAAGATAAATCTTTACGAAAATCGAATTTTAAGCAATTTCATGGTATTAAAAGATACAATACATACATTTTACAAAGAAAAACAGGTTTTACTGAAAGCAAAATAATAAAATCAATAAAAATGCGAGAGTCAAAAAATGCGCAAGCACCGGAAGTGCGCCATGCAAGTTTGCTGGCGCGCCAGCAAATTAGGCTCCGCCGACATTTCTTAGACACCGTGACCCGTACATATTTTTATGCAAAGCAAAAATCATCTAAACATCAAAAATTGTTCAATATTTACGTACATTGTTACGTGACTGTGTTTGCAGACTTGGCTGAGTGCCAACGTGCTCCATAGAGCGCAGGCGCAGATGCTACGGGATTCACGAACAAAATTATAAAATAAATAAACTATATTTCGGACTTTTGTCGATTCCTGCTCGACAGAAAAAAACTATTTCATAAAACTGTGTTTTTTGGCTCTGGGACGTTTCGCAACAAAACGTTTCGAAACTTCAGTACTATTTTTCGGCGCCGTGTTCGCACTATTGACAAATTTCGGCCAAGGATAGAATGTTGTCGAATCTTTTTCCGGTATACGGAGAATTATTCAAAATTTACCGAAAAATTTACCAATTAAAAATGGGCTCTGGGACGTTTCGAAACTTTTTTGAATTTTCGCGGCATACTAGTGGATTGAAATTCCCAAAAAAATAAAAATAACTGATAAAAACGAAAAATAATTAGCAAATGCCCGCGTGTTTTGGTGTCAATTGGCGAAAACCCATGCAAAAAAGTTTCGAAACGTCCCAGAGCCTAAAAATGCACTAAAGTTTCGAAACGTCCCAGTTTCGAAGCGAAAAGTTTCGAAATGTCCCAGTTTCGAAACGTCTTGTTTCGAAACGTCCCAGAGCCTGTTTTTTAAACACTTATTGCAAGCATAACATTTTAATGTGCGTACGTGCATTACGAAAATGCAATGTTAGGAAGTAAATTTTAAGCAGAATGGCTTTGAAAAATTCATGCACATAAAACTGACGGGACGAGTAGACATCATTTCCTTGAAACATTTCTGGATCAGTTTGCGGAATTACGGCGTTCCAGTTACTACGTGTTATCATATGATTCTAGCTATTCCCGAGCAGAACCTGCTGACTGGCCAGGTCATCATCATTTGTAAACAAAAGCTATCGGGTTCCTTCCACCCGCAATGCAATATTCATCGAGTCCATCTATAGTTGACACGATGTCGTCCGGCGCGTGGAACGACTTTACCGATTTGCCAGCAGAATTCATCTCACAATTTGGATCAAATTCTATCTACAACCCAAGACAACATAGCTGTTTTTACTCTACGTCGTTTGTGTATTTTGCGACAGCGGTGAGCGGTTTAAATACATTGGTCCAATATTTTATTATTTCAGATGGACGATTTATTGATAGTTGCCTGTCTGATAGCCACCCTGTTCAATTTGATAGTTATCGCATGCTCAGCAAAATTATTTCAAGAAAAAGGCGACACACTTCATTTGTTTATTCTCAATATGACGCTTGGAGACTCTATACTCACATGTATTCAATTAAAATGTTTAATTTTTAAACGAAGACCTAATTTTCAGTATTCTGTCATCCGTATGAATTATTTACTCGCAGACATGTTGGTGTTCAAATTCATTCGTTGACAGTTTTTCTAAACTTTGCCAATTGGCTCGGACTGGCTGTTTCCGGATTATCACTCACACTTTTAAACGTGGATAAAGTGGGGAAATGGAAAAAATTGTACATTGATATTGGAATTTCAGTTGATATTTTTCTGCTGGCCATTCAAATACGACGTCTGGATGTCTTATTTTCGAGCCAAAATGTTCTGTATTGCAACTTGGGTGATATCTATTGGGTTGGTTAGATTATGTGCGCATGAGCGAAATATTCAGTTACGACGCTCCGCAAGTCTCACAGCGAAAACGTTTTATTTTTTCAAAATTTTTTAAAAGCAGATTTTGAACGTTGAAAACCTTCATTTTGATCCAAAAACGAGTCATTTTTTGCAAAAAATGACCGAGCCTTAGGGTTTTAAAAATAATACTAGAAAATGAGAAAGTTTGGATCTGTAGGAAGTAAAAACATTTTTCTTTATAATTTTTTTTTTTACAAAATATTTATGCCTGAAAGTTGGCAAAAATCAGCAAAAATTGGAAAACATGATTATCCACGGGGAGTACACAAAACAATGCGCGCGACATTCGTCGCGGGCTAAAATTTTGCTTTTCAACACTGCGGAAGTGAAGAGACGAAGACAGAAAATGAATGAAAACAGCGCGCAGGAAAAGAGAGTGGTAGAGATAGAGAGCGTCAAAGCGGCCAACTGAAACAAGAAAATCAATAATTCTTGCAGATTTGCCACCTATTATTGGATGTACAGTTATATGTACTTTTTTGACAGAAAAATTGAAATGACGGTTGGTAATGATAACTCCTTCAGCGAAATTTCTATAAAATTACAGAAACGACTTGAAATTCAATTTGTTTTCTTGACAGTTTTTATGAATGGTGGCCGGGTAAGCACATGACCTCTTTAAAGCTCTATTTTTGTTTTCAGCTATCACCAATCAACAAATTCTTCTATGAAGTTTTCACTGTGCTCTTTTGTGTCATTCCAATAGTTTCATCCTTGTTAGTTTCCTGTTACCTCTATGATTTGACAAAACGGAAACGAAAAGTGAGACTTCCAACTGCAACTTTAGCAAGAAATGAGAACAAAGTAGGAATTTGTTTTATTTTTAAACAGTTCTAACCAATTTGTTATGCTTAGGCAACTTCCTTTGCATTTATCTTTGCAACAACGCTCTGGACATCTTGCAGTTTGCTACCGTATAGGCTTGCAAATTTAGCTAGAATTCATGTGATTGCGTGAGTTTTATGAATTTAAAAAATTAAAAATTACCAGTAAATTTTCTAGCTGGCCAAATTTAAACTGTGGTCTCAAACAAACGTGGAGTTGGTTCACGTGGTGTATGCTGTATTTATTAATTCTCAATCCAGTAATAATTTTATTAAAACTTTTAAAATTTGGTTTTTATTTTAATTAAGATCATCAACCCATTGATAACTGCATTTGCCTATGCACCATATCGACAATTATTGTATTCTGTGCTCACAAAATCACCAATCGCTTCGTTGAAACACTACGCTGTAAAAGCGTTTAAATGGTCTCAAAAAGAAAGGGAAAACAAGAATGAGCAGGACCCTAGCAGGATATATCATATTGAACTTTCCAACTCGAGAGATGTGAGTCTATAGGTTATATGAACATATAAAAGTCGATGTGACACTTTCAGACTGGAAATTCATTGTCAATGGAAATCCCTAGAGCTCCCCTTGCCAGGCTCCCGAGCATTTGCTCTTGTGGATCTTTAGTCACACCAAATAGTGTCAAATGTACACGGTTTTAAAATTGATACTCAGCACACCTTCTTCTCAGCAAAACATCTCAGTTTTCTAATTGTTAATCTCTAAATTCAAACGATCTCAATCACTGATATCTATCTCATTTCATTAAAAAATTTAATTAATAAAAAATTTTTATTCGAAGAAAATAAACAACTAGCTATGTGATTTATTTGTATAGTATTTTCAATCGACTTGCGACATGAAAATGCAAGTCTGCATTCACCGTTCCGTCTGCGTCTCTTCAAATATCACTGTGCTTGTGTGGTCGCGCACAAATAAGTGGGCGGCGTTTCGTTTCGATTCGCGTTCTCATGTCGCAAGTCGATTGAAAACACAATAATAGAGAATTGTATGACCTTTAGAAAACATAAAATTTGAAATATGCGACAGAGATGAGTTCATAGATCCGTAGGAACAAAAAATCCCAATACGAGATTTCAATACTGTTTTTCGAGTTTCAGAGTTTAGAGTGAGAGCATGAGTAAAAGCAATGTACATAGGGGCAAACAAAAAAACAAACCAACTAATACATATTTTGAGTAGCTGAAAGAATAAAGGCATATTTTTTTCAACAATTCGAGGTGCTCGGCCCATTCAAAAGACTCGTCTCGTCATCAACAAGAACGTCATCTTCTGGCTCTGCTGTATGTAAAATCGATGAACGAACATCCCCTAGATATCCTGGGGTGTGAGATCTGAAAACACAGACCGTTTGGAGTGTAAGTTTCAGAACTTTCCCACCTCGCAGTGAACATTTCCATATCGGTGCTAGTGACCGATTGTCTTGCTCTTTCTTGATCCCGTCTAGACGTGCTTGGCGCACTGAATTCATTCCTCGGGTAGGATTGTTTAGAATATATGTGCTGGTTAGCTTGACTTCCCATTAAAAATTCAACCATCATGTCGATTTTTTCATCCATTTTTCCAACCTAAAAAAAGAAAAACGAATTCAATAAGTAAATAAAATTAATTAAGAAAAATCCCACCGTAGTCTCCAAAGTAGCAATACGGCTGTACATTGAAATTTTCGGATCCAATTTTTCTATATTCTTCCCGCAAATGACATCCAGTTTGGCTTGAACTGTTTTCACACGACTTTGCAGATCGACGTGACCAGCAGAATACTGTTCAATGACATCTTTGACATCGTACGGTTTTAAGGCTTCTTTGAATTTTCTCCTAGCGACAAGAAGTTGGATTCTACGGATTGCTCGCACACAATTTTTGAGAGCCGGCGTGAACTCCTCAATGGTATGCGGTTGGTAGCCAACGTTTTCTTCTTCTGAAAAATTGGAGCTTTGGGTTGCGTCATCATGTTTTTTTTATATTGATTTTGATTAGTTTTTGGGTAACAAAAAAAAATAAATTCTGTTTTTATCTATATAACAGGGCGTGTTGGACGGGACGTTGGAGGTCACACTTTTCTACCGTAGGCTGCGTTTAGCTGCATAGCCACTCGGCTGCGTTAAAAACGGATACAAAGAGGAGACGCAGAAAAGCTGTGGAGGCCATTTACATCAACGTTCCGGGCAGCACGCCGTGTAAAACCTAACCAACAAAACCGTGAGGCATGGTGTCCAGGATTTGAAAAGTGGGCGGAGCTGAGGAAACGCGCCCATTGGATTTTTTAGCGCGAAATTCAAATTTTAAGGCATTTTTTATGTTTTTCGGGGAAAAAAAAAACATAAATTCTTAATTTTTCCCAAATGTGCTCCGACTGAATTGTAGCTGAGATCTTTAGAAATTTTTTAAGCTGTCAAATTTGGTTCAGCCACCATTTCGGAATAATCGTTTTTAGCATAGCGGAGCTAAAAAAAAAATGAGTTTTTTGATGTTTTTGCAGGATAAATCTTTACAAAAATCGAAGTTTGGGCAATTTAATGGTATTGAAAGATACAATACATACATTTTACAAAGAAAAACAGGTTTTACTGAAAGAAAAATAATAAAATCAATAAAAAAAAATGCCACAGTCGAAAAATGCGCAAGCACCGAAAGTGCGCCATGCAAATTTGCTGGCGCGCCAGCAAATTAGGCTCCACCCACATTTCCAATCCTGGACACCGTGTGAGGTTCAATATTGCATTTGCGCTCTACCGATAACGCGAGGAGTTTTGCGTTGTTTCTAATTGTAAGGGAAACTAGTTTTTTTTTCAACAGAAAAAATGAAACACGCCTCGCGTCATCGATAGCTTGGCCCAACATGAAATAAACTGAAAATGTTACGATTAATGCAAGGCAAAAGAGTGAGAGTGTCAGTTTTTTCTATGTACATAATTTCATGCCCAACCTATTCAAAGCGAGCGATGCAGCAAGCAAAAAAAAAATCAAATAAAATGAAACTAAATTAAACCACCAATAAAATTAAATCAAATCAGATCAAATCAGAAATCAAAGCTGATAAAAATAGAAAATAGACAGTCCCAATCAAAATTTCCATTGTCTCGCTCACCGTCGCCTTCCGACACGTCTTGAGTCCGTCGCGTCGCGCACGTCGTCAACTGTGACAATTGATTCCAAACACCGTCGTCCACAGGTGTGTTTTGCCTGCGCACCATTTGTTCGCACCACTGGTAAATGGGTGCCATCATGAGCGAGTAGTCCCCGATGACGTCACTATCCGATATGGCTCGTGGTTGTGAGGACTGCAGTTGTTGGCTGGTGACTACATCACGACACAGCGATGCGGACCTTCGAAAGCGCCGCTGCATATCTAGAGAGAAAGAATCACGCCATTCGGTCACACCAAAAATGGGGGGGAGGGGGGGTGAAAGATTGGAGGATAGTGAAAGAAGAGTGGAGGAGATAAGGAGGAACGAGCAGGTGGGGAATTGCGGGTTGAAACAGTGCACGAAAAGAAGCACATACACACGTTTTTCTACGTCGAAATTTTCATAATTTAATTCTTAACGGGACTTTTCACGCAACTGTAAAAAATTTAAAACACAAAAATATGTACTAGGCCTACGCCGAGCGAAAAAAAAAACTAGGGACAGAGGACATAACTACATCGTGTATTTTTTTAACATGCTTTCTCATATAAATAATTTTTAAACAAATAAACTTTAAAGTGGATATACCATCAATAGCGTGAGCATTTGACTGTGTCATCATTCTCGATTGCAGCATCGAATCATCCACCGCTTTTCTCGATCCACTGTATTTCGACTTGGTTTTCCAGCCTAAACACCCAAAATTAGATGCTGAAAAGCTTCATTTTTGATCCAATACCAAGAGAAAATCCCAGTGCTCCCAACTGCTCAATTTCAGAGATATCTGAGGTGGACACGAGACTTATTGTGTCATGCACACGAGGCACCGATAGGTTTTTTGAAGAGGTTTGAGCGTTGACAGAGAGATTTTGATTGTTGATTTGGGGACTTTCTAAATTGCAAAATTGAGAAAAAATATTAGGAACAATTAATAAAATAGAAGGGTCTCACTTTTTGTACTTTGGCGAAGGCGATTTATCAAGCCCGTAGCATTATTGCTTCCGTTTGGTGTTAGTTTTACTCTGAAACATAAATATTTAAAAATATCTAAAAGTTCACGGTGTCCAGGATTTGAAAAGTGGGCGGAGCCGAGCAAACGCGCCCCACTGAATTTTTCCGCGCGAAATTCAAATGTTGACGCATTTTTTATGTTTTTCGGGAAAAAAAGCATAATTTCTTAATTTTTTCCTACATGTGCTCCAACAAAATTATAGCTGAGGTCTTTAGAATTTTTTTAAGCCTAAGAACGTCGAATTTGGTTCAGCCACCATTTCGAAATATTTGTTTCGAGTTTTTTGGTGTTTTTGCAGGATAAATCTTTACGAAAATTGAAGTTTGGGCAATTTAATGGTATCAAAAGATACAATACAAACATTTTACAAAGAAAAAACAGGTTTTACTGAAAGAAAAATAATAAATCAATAAAAAAACGAGAGAGTCGAAAAATGCGCAAGCACCGAAAGTGCGCCTTGCAAGTTTTCTGGCGCACCAGGAAATTAGGCTCCGCCCACATTTCAAATCCTGGACACCGTGAAGTGGTTTTTTTCCAATGTTAATTTCCACTCACAATGGAGGCATTTCTCTGGCCAAGTGTATCTTCCAGGTGGCCAGTGACGTGGATTCAGAAGCCGCCGAATAGTGACGCCATAGACATTGGATGAGTTTGGCGGCCGGAATTCGCCTGCGTATTAAATGCTTTTGACGCTGGTGTTGTTGCACTTTCAATGCAAATCCTGAGCCGAGGATTCCCTAAAAAACATCATGTTCATCCCTCTGCCTAAAATCTCAAAATCTCCAATACCGCCGGAAGAGCAAAGAAAGAGATGCCGAGAAGAGCGCAGAATGCGGCGATGATTTTTCCAGGCCATGTTTCGGGTGTTTTGTCACCATAGCCAACGGTGGACAGTGTAATCTGAATAGTGTAGTTGTAGTGTGGGTGTAGTGTCGACTACAACATACCACACCCCACCATAATGCATCCGCAAACGTTTGATATTTATCATTTGTGTTCTTCTCACAGAGGTAAACCAAAAAAGAGGAAAAAATTAGACCTAGAAAGCCAATGTAGACAGTGGTGAGAAGCTCCTGAAAATAAAATATAGAAATTGCTACCTAGCATGGCGTTCTAGCCCCCAGCCTTCTTCCAAAGTTGTTTCTTCTTGGTGCATTTTTAAAAACCTAAGGCTCGGTCATTTTCTGACAAAAACGCTTTGTTTTTGAATTAAAATGATGGTGTCATCCTGAATCATTAGATCATGATTCGAATTTCACAAAAAAGTTAATTTTCGAGTCAAAAAATATTTTCATTTTCCGACGAACTGTGCCCTATTGCATTTCTGCGTTTCCAAAGTGGCATTCGTCCAAGTTTGACTAAAAACGGAGAAAATAAAGAACCGAAATTCGCTTGATTTTCAAAAAAATAGTCCCGAATACGTCGAGCCTAACTACAGTACCGGACAAAAAGATAACATATTTTGGTTTTTGGAGTATAACTTTTGAATGGAGAGGGTTATGGTTCTGAAAATTTGAGTGAATCTGTCCCGTAATGTTTTTTGACAAGCTCCAAAAATGAATTTGGTCATTTTTGAAAACTGCAGATTTTTGAAAAAATTTCAGATGCCAAAATTTTCGACCCAAAAATAATTTTTTTTTCAGATTTTTCAGGACTTGCTATTTATCTTCAAAATGAAGTTTCAAAACTAAAAGTATGATTTTAGTTGACTATGAGTCGATCGGACAATTTTCAGCTGACTTACAGCACTTTATCAAGGTCAAGGTATCAAGGTCCACATGGGTAAGTCAATTATAACTTTTATTGAGAATCACCAAAATTAAAGAAAATAAGGGCAAACTAGATAAAAACTGTTGAAAAGCAAAGTTTATTTTATTTTATTCGGTTTTGGTGATTCTCAATAAAAGTTAAAGTTGACTTACCCATGTGGACCCTGATATTCAAAGTGCTGTAAGTCAGCTGAAAATTGTCCGATCGACCCATAGTCAACAAAAATCATACTTTTAGTTTTAAAACTTCATTTTAAAAATAAATTTCGAGTCTACAAAAATCTGAAAAAAAATTATTTTTGGGTCGAAAATTTTGGCATCTGGAATTTTTTGAAAACCACGCAGTTTTGAAAAATGACCAAATCCATTTTTCGCGCTTGTCAAAAACATTACGGGGCAGATTTATTCAAATTTTCAGAACCATAACCCTCTCCATTCAAAATTTATACTCCAAAAACCAAAATATGATATATTTTTGTCCGGTACTGTATGTATCAAAAGCTGTTAAAACTTTTGGTGCTCATATCAGATTTTGTCTTTGGTATTTTCTTTTTTTTTTTTGGATAGACAATACATATGCAAGGGTTTTCTCTACAAAAAGGATGACAATTATTAGGGACCACCGTACACCAGATTGGTTTTTTGATCTTTTAACTGCTGGCTATTCTATGTATCCTGTGTACAGGTACAGATCAAAGATCAAATGGTGTCACGTGAATGAATTTGCCTGGTCCCTCTTTTTCTACACATTCTTACATCTACGGAAAAAAGAAAGAAAGACAATACAGGACATCGCGCGTAGGTCACCAAACCAAACCAAACCTAACCCCGCCTCCATTTCTTCCTGAGCGCACTATAAATAGACGGATAGTCATTATTTTCAACAGTCCGTCATTCACTGCTCTGACGACAGTTGCTATTCTTCTATTTCTTGTCTACTGCTCAACGAGCCACATCCAACGAGACCATGTCCCGGTTAGTTTATTTTTAAAACATATTATCAATTCAATTTTTTGCTGGCTGTCACATGCGCCCGCGAAAGTTTTTTGTAATAGACGCAGACATAACGAGCAACACACCCGCTCACATTTTTTGATCTACGTTCAGTTGAATTGAATTGAATTCAGTTGAAAAGACCTGATGGGGCGGAGCCTCGATTTTTCCGCGCCACTGCTTACTTTAGCCGGCAAGAATATTGAATTGATAATATGAATGTACCTGTCTATGTGCCCATACAACACTTCCAAGAAGTTTCCAAGTTCCCGCGCGCCGGTCGATTCTGAGCATTCTCAAAATCTGGAAGAAACGCAAGCCGCGGATAGCTGATGCCGCGAAAACTTGTCCCGTTGCTCCGATGCATAGTACAGTAATAGATGCCAAAATCACAATAATATCTGAAAATGTTTCGCTAGTTTATCTAGATTCGTAGTTCTAACATAAGACCAACCAATGACGCAGTAAGCACTTGTAGCGAATCGTATCCGCCCGCTGATACCGCGATATCTTGAGCGACATCCGGCCGACCAGACGCGACAAATGTATTCTGTCGCGAGCCAGATAACAAAGACAATTTCCTGAGAACTTTTGTGTGAAGGGAGAAATTTAGACTACAAATTTTGATATATCTCAATTTTTACTTACCAAATAATAAAGAACGAGAGTTGCTTGTATTTCAAAATCAGGCATAGTAGAAAAGACGGAAAGTGCCAGACACATTAGCACCATTAAAAGACTAGAAAATAAAGTAAATTATTAGTAAGTAACGTCTCAGTAGGCAACTCACACTGCAAGGTGATAAGTGGCAGCCTTCCAGCCTCGCGGCCTTTCCAAAAAGTTGTGCATTTTGTTTTGCATTCTGCGAAAACGTTGATCAGTTCGGTAATTCTTGTAGCTCAGTGGTTTGCCGACTAATGACATTTTCCGGTTGCCTTCCTGCAAAAATGGGGGGATATTGTTAAAACAAGAAAGTGGAAAAGTGATGTGTTAGGGTAGGTCAGTGTTTTCCGCGTCAACTTTTCTGCGACGGGTTTATAGCAACTCCATGTGGCAACGCTTAACTTTACTATCCTACACACATTTTCCTAGATTTATTGATCGATTTGAAAGCCAATGAGCTAACACTAACACTTAACCAACCTCTGAATCGTGTGGATTTGTCAGATGGTCGTTCTCGTGCACTGAAAATTTTTTTTATTAGGTAGTTGCTCTCGCTGTACCTGGTTCTTGAAATACGACAGTCTTGCGATATTCTTGAGCAACGGCAGACGAAGAGCCAGCTTCTTCCTGCTCATCACTCGGAGCTGCTTGATCAGTCTGAAACTATTTTTTTTTAATTTGTACGTCACAAAATTTTTTTTGCTAGCAGGTTGCTCTTTTCATTTCTAATTGGCTTTGTTAAAGTATTTCCCCATTAAAAAAGTTCAAAAGAAAACATGAATAAGGAAAAAAGTGAGAAGAAGAAGAAAAATTTGGAAAGAAGATGTAAAAGCGTTGTAGTGAGATGAATGACAGCGCGTTCTAATCTTGGCTACTTATGAGGTGATAATCAGCAATGTTCCAGTGGCTCCTCGCGTCTAGCGGACGCACGAGATAATATGGATTACGGAACTGAAATATATACATACATGTATGTACACACTAAAAATTTTATGAAAATTTGAAAATTGGAAATTGAAAAAAAATGAGCATCATTTTATTATTAAACAAAGAGAAATTTTGGCTCGCAGAGGAAGAGTAGAGCAGGAGCAGCTTCCATAAATAGAATGGCTTCCAAAACAAATACCGATCAAATTTTGGCTTGAAAAGAAAGGACAAAAATATAATAATAAAATAGAAATTTCCTTTTTACGTACATTCAAAAAAAAAGTGTGGCGATATTTTTTTTTCATCTATCATCTATTTTTTCAAATGCTCTTCTCTATTTAAAGAAAAAGAACATGCCAGCTCGATAATCGCTATAATTAGAGGAATATACAGGGTGGCCGATAAGTATAGGACGCTCGCTTTCAGCGTTCCCTGGCACGGTGCCAAGGGATATTTTCGAAAAATTTCGAAACTTTTCGAAAGTCCAGAGACTATATAAGTAAGCTTCTCAGTCATTTGTTCTCACTTCTCCATATCGCCGAGCTATGAAAAGTTCTCCTCATCGTCCTTCCATTGAACTCTTGTTCAAGAGAGGCCTCGGAAGTGCTGAGATCGCTCGACGCCTTCAAATTTCGTCTTCGACGGTTCGAATTCTTCGACGGCACTTTGCTTGTGGTCCATTTATCCTTCAACAAGACTGGGCACCGTCCCATGGCTCGAGATCGACATTGGCCGTCTTGGAGGCGCATTTCCCTGGATTCCTGGACAAGAACTTGTGGCCTGCTTCCAGCCCGGATCTCAATCCGATGGATTTCAGCGTTTGGGGCATGTTGGAAGGGAAGATCGCGGGAAAAGTTTTTGCTACTGTCGATGACTTGAAGGCCGCTCTCGAGGTAGCATGGGCTTCGATCGACGACGGATACCTGCGGCGCACTGTCAATTCGGTGAAGAAACGTTTGAGAGCCTGTGTCAAAGCTCGTGGATCCAACTTAGAAATTCTCTTGTAAAATCAAATTTTCTGCTTATTTTTTGTTGTTTAATAAAGGTTGTTCTCGAAAAATCCTCAAATTGAAAAAATGGGAGCACTTTCAAAACGTCCTATACTTATCGGCCACCCTGTAATTGTGGTTTTGCCTTTGTGCACTTTTTCTTTGGCGCAGAAAATAAGAAAACTGAATATTTGCGTCTAATCTGTCTTAAGAAAAATTTATGAGGTAGATGATATAGAAGACGTTTGGATTTAGAAGATTCAAAAGTAGAATCAATAGGCGTTTGTAGTGACTATAAATTTTTGAAGGCATTTGTTTGAAGCATGAAGTATCATCAATAGAACCGAAATAGAATAAAAGGCATTTAAGGTTTGGAAAGAAGAAGAAGAACTAGAAGCCTTAGAAATAGCCAACTTACGAATAGAATGAATATCAAAACAATATAACGCAGATTATGAAAAAAGATATGATATTGATAAATAAAAGAAATCAATCTCCTTTTGGCTTGCTTTTAGTTTACACTCGGCTGGTTGGCTTATTTATGTTTTTTTCTTCATCCTTTTTTTTTCAATTTTTCGGTTACTTTTTTTTTCGATCCACTTTAAGAGAAAGCTAAAATCGTCCATCAAAAAAAGAGTTCGAGGCAACTTTCAGTCGTAAAACATAAACGTTTCATATAAAAGCCACACAAGGTGTTCAAAACATACATAGTCCGAGTCACATGGTGGGACCGCTCAACAGAAAGTAAGAGGGGTTGGGATGGGGCGCAGCGAAACCGGATACCAGAATGATTTTGGGCCGTGTTTTACCGCACTGGCATCCTCTTCCTCCTCCTCCTCCTCCTTCCCTTTAAAATGTTGAGTAAGTCATTGCTCTTCGGGTTACAATGAAGGATTGAGGCTCTTTCTTGTCGGTGGTGTCATAAGACAAGTCTTCCATTTGGTGATAAATTTTCCCACCGTTTCGTATTGGCTTCACCATGGATACCAACCACGTTTTCTTTTCTTTTTTTTTTTTCTTTTCCTTTTTTGACTTGTCAAGCAGTTAGTTGTCCACTTTTCCTCACTTACCAGGCTCGTTTCCTCTTCCATTTTTATTTCGTGTGACGTTGACAGCTTGAAAAATTGTAGTTGAAATCAGAAAAGAAAATGGCGAGTAGGAGGCAGAATTAGACAGAAGAGAGGACAAGTACAGTGAGGGGGGGAGAGGGCAGATTAGAGCTGTGTTTTTTTTTGTGGTGGATAAGGGAAAGGTGAGAACGGAAAGAGGCCAACAATCAGTGAGCCCTTCCGATTGTTATCTCACCGCTTCGGGTGGCTCTCTGTCGCGCTTTTGCCACGCCCACTTTGCCTTTTTTTTTTGCTCTCCCCTTTTTTTTTTGTATCTACTGTCGCAATTGGAAACAAGTGCTTTTCGCTTTAAAAAATTATAGATTAATAGCCAGAGGGGTAGAAAAAAAAAAGAGAGAGAAAGATGGGATGAAAACGAAAATGAAATGAAATGAAAATAGGAAATAATGACACAAAACGTTGTTGTTTTTCATTTTCAAATTTTCTTCGTTTTTTTTTCCTCCGACGATTACTAAGAAAGATAAGGTAGCCGATCAGAGCCGTTGAAAAGTGAGAAATAATCAAATTCAAGATCAAATTTGATTTTAGCATAACTGGGCAGGCGGGCGGTCAGAAAAAGGGCAGAAAAGTTTGTTATTTAGTGAGTAAAAAAGTTTAAAAAAAAAAGTGTTCAGTTTCATCATTCTGCTCACCGGACGTTATTTTAGTAATCGGATTAGATTCTGTGATCAACCGAAAAACAATTTATCCCGGTTAATCGCGAAAATTGCATTGTCAGCTAGAAAGGAAGAGAGATGTTTGCAAGGGCAAGGACTGCTAGGGATTTTTGCCAAAAGAGATTTGAATGAAACGCGATAGAAAAGAAGAGAAGGGATGTTTACAAATGTAAAGAATGGGCTTCATTTCTTACTTACATCATCTTCCTCGTGAAGCATTGCGCAGCTCACCGATTTTATGCCGCTCCAGTTTCCAATTAATCCTGGAAATCATACAAGAAGACGCTCGTGGTGAGGTGTGGTGTGGAACAGATTTTCTTATTGGATCTCTTTTCTTTTCCTTTTTTTTTTATTACCTGGATGCCATGGCAATCTTACAAGAATCATCCCGTCGGGTGTTAATGGAGATTCTGGAGACACCACGCCTTCTTCTTCTGCAGCTTGAGACATTTTCTGAGACGCTTTTGTTAAGATTTAATCATAGAAGCAAGTTGCAAAGAAGTGTTGGTAGCAAGAGGGAAGTTGTGTATGTGCATAAACCTAATCTTAATCAAAAGTGGGGAAATTTTTCGCTGCGAAATTTTGCGCGGCACTCTGATTGCGATAAACGTTGATAACTTTGTGGGAAGGATATAGTGCAAGAATTGAGCCAATAACAATGACAAAATGGAAAATGACGAGTGTGTCAATAGGACACTTGAAACTTATCAAGTGCATTAATATTGATAGAAAGCGATGATTTAGCGCTTTATTGGAAATAAGGACGTATAAAGAATATAAATTTCAGACTTATCAAACTTGCTCTTCTTGTGGCCACCGTTGGCTTTGTTTCTACTCGTTTTGCTCAAGGTTAGCCACACAATTTCCACTTAAATACTTAACACAAGAAACGGTTTCAGTGAAGCTTTTCAACTGGAGCTACAAGGATTTTGGCACCATCGCGTTCACTGACATTTCTCTGGATCAGCGTCACCGTTTTGCCGACTTTCCGGTAAACTAAACTGTCTCGTGATTTTAAAACCCTAAATATAACGTATTGTAGACCGGAACTTGTCCAGACGGCTGGATTCGATTCTCCGACTCTTGCTACTGGGTGGAGCAGCACAAGCAGAGCTTTGCAGAGGCTGAGAAACGGTGCTATGAGAAGAATGCGACACTTTTTGTGGTGAACTCGCAGGATGAATGGGTAAGGACAAAGGGAGAGGGGGGGGGAGGGGACTGTGGGACATCTCTACATGTGTTTGGAATTTGTTGCAATGTTGCTTTCCAATGCATACCCAATGATATATGGTTGGGTTGTACTGGAATGAAATGTCGAACAAAAAAAAAGTTGTTATAGGACGCGGTACGCGAGCATTTCCCGCTCATTGGCTACACTTGGATCGGACTAGTCCGCTTCACTCACTTGGAGAAGGCGAACGACGCGCCAGCCTGGCAGACTGAGGGAGCCGTGAACCCAACCAAGCTGTGAGTTTTAATTTACAATGGGTGGGGATTGGGTGTTTGGTTGTGACGTTTAGATTGAATTGTTTCGGCTCTGATTTTGATTTGCCTTGGCCTTGGCATTTTCACCTATACATTTTCAGCAACTGGCTCATTCGCCCGTACAAGCCATCGTCTAACGGATGGTCGGCTCTGTCCAATTGTGTTGCTCACTTCACTGCCTCTCGTAATGTGGATGCGTCCACTTACACTCTCTACCAGCCGTGCTCTTTCAAGTACACCTCGATCTGCGAGAGAAATGGAACTATTCTGGATTTTCTCAACAGAAAGTTTGACTTTCAAATTTAACTTTTAAATTTCATAATTTAATTATTTTGTCTTCTGTTTCAATTTTTCTGTGACTGCATCACATTGACTGCATTGCTTTTTTTTCAAAATGGGTATTATTTACCAATTTAATAAATCGTGGATTGAGAATTATTGAGGAAAAGTTAAAGATGGTTGAAAATAGTGGAATCGAAGAAATGGGAAAAAGTCATATTCGCGGAGGTAGAGATAAATAATTAAAAATAATATGGATGAAATGGAGGCTGCTATAAAATGATGATCTAGAGTGCCAGACGTACGGCAATGTGAATTCTGGATTTGAATTTTTAAAAAGTTTAATTTTGTGATCTTAGAACGATATGAGATTTTTAATAGAATGTCGTTGAAAAAAAAAAGGAAAAATGAAAAGAAACTGGTGGAGCTACAAAGAAGCTCGGTAGATCAGGTGTATACAATGCAACACATTTATTTGTGAATACAAAAAATAACGAGGTTGTTTATTTATAGGTATTACTCTCGCCTCAGCTGATGAGAGCTGTGGCCTAAAAAATCAAACTCTTCCACGAGTTAACTCAGCAAGACAGGACACAGATGAAATGAGTGTGACCATAATCCTTTACAAATAAAAAAAACCCAAAAAAAACCAATAAAAAATAAGAACATATTTTAACTCATTCTCTTGTTAAATTATGTTTGAAAGGGTTACGGTCACACTCATTTCAACTGTGCTCAATCGTGTTGAATTTACTCGTTGAAGATTTGAATTTTTTAAGACACGGGGACAAGAGAAATATTAAGAACAAGTTGCATTATTCAAAAAAAAAAAATAGACAAAATTTCCATCGGATTTTTTTTAAATTTTGGAAGTTTTTTTTGTTCAAAAATGAGTATTTTCGCTATTTTTACTTCAAAATCTACCTACTTTCTTCACATTTTTTTTAGTTTCGGGCGTTTTCTTATCACTCTATGAGTTTTTGGCTATTAGCCGTTTGAATTCGGGCTCGGAGTCTCATGTTAAATGCATTGACATTTCAACGGCGCCAAAAATTACCTGAGAACACTTTCACAAACCTGCTAAAAATTCCATCAAATATTTAGATATTTTCCGTTTTCTAGAGCAATGTTGTGTAGTTTTGAATGGAATAAAATTATGAAAACGCAATTACTCCAGAAATAACAAAATACAAAAGATAAGCCCCGTTCTGCACAAAATGAACATTTTGTACTTTCATGATAAACCTTGTTTTGCTTTATTTATCCAACAAAGATTTAAAAATTGTAAAATTTTATTTTGTGATAAATCATAAACCAAATTATTGATAAACTGATAAATAGTTTAAATTAAAATAACCAATATTTTTTTCACAGAAAAAAAATTTTTTGAGACCTCATGAGTTTATATGTACAAAAAATGCGTAGAAACTATTTAAAAAAATAATTTTTGCGTTATTTTTTGTTTTTGAAATTAAATTTGAATTTAAAATTTAAAATTTCGAATTTCGAAACAAAAAGTGCAACAACTGCGTGCGGTGCGTCTTTTCTCGGTTTCTGACCTCCTCTAACAAAAAAACTAATTCCAAGAATAGAAAAGAGCATGTTTTATAGCTATGTTATAACACGCGGCATGCACTATACTATACTATACAACTCAATTTTTTGATCCGGTCCACCGTAAAAATTTATGCTTATGTAATTTAAATAGAGGAAAAGATAAGAATGAAAAAATTGACATGGAAATACATATGTATGCGACGACAAGAAAAAAAAACAGGTGAGAAATGCTAAATTGAATTTAAAAAAAAAAACAAAAAATGTGAGGAGTAAGAAAGTACATACATAGGTACAAAAAAAAGGCCAGTCTCAAACTATTGTCTCCTTGTTTTCCGTGGGATGAGAGCTACCAAAAAAAGCCGTTATGATGCCTTCGGACACAAACAGTCCACACGATAAAAGCGAGAAGATCTGGAAAAGCGCACAAACATTGATATGGCGGCCGCAAAAAATAAGAAACTCACCCCCGCCAAAGCCCACCCGTTGATAGCACACTGAGAGCTCATGTCTGACATACTGTAGGAGATAAAGTACTCATCCAGCCAGGGGCACGTAGAGTAGTGCATTTCGAGTCCAAACACGAAAAGTGTGAAGGGGACTGCTCCAAAGGAATAGCACATGCTCTGAAAGATCATAATTTCAAAAATTTTGTTCTTCCGCTTCACAGGCCTCCTTTATCCTCTTTTACCCCCCCCCCCCCTTTTCACTATTCCGTGTCAAATCAAACAAAGCTAATCAATGCAATGCTCTAATTACATCGGAAAGGAAAGCAAGTAGGGACACACACGAAAATTGAGAGGAGAGCACATGAGACTAGATAGCAAAGCCAATTAACAAAAATAAACTTGCCGTAATTCTAGATATCGAAATTCCACAAAGATGCAAAAGTTGCAGAAAAATGGTTGAAAACAGTAGAAATACAGTGATGCAGGCAGAAAGGTACTGCCCGCTGAGCCGTAGGAAGACAAAAGTTTCTGGGAGCTCATCGTTTGACGAGTCGTACGTCCATTTGTCAGCGGTTAGCATGAGATCCTATGAGAGTTGTATAATCATTTATTTTTTTTTGAAGAAGAAATGTTACCTGATAACGTCCATCTTTTTGTACTTGATACTTTCCAAATCCCGAAAAAATGAGAATATTAATTAGAAGCAGGAGAATCTGAAATTTTGAATGTTAATAATTCGATGAGATTAGATGCTAATCCGCCGTTTTTTTTTCGTTTTGTTTCTTCTCCTGCTTACCGTGTTAGCCACCCTTATTGAAAATGTGATTTTTATTGCACTAATATCATCGTTTCGCCGAGTTTCCACTTCTGACTCGAGAGCCTGAGCGACCAGGATTAATCGGTTGAGCGTTCCAGTTGAAACTTTTCGGTCAGCAGGCTACAAATTGAGGTTTTAAAATATAGAAGGAACTGCCAATTAAAAAAAAAATGAAAAACCATACTATATATTTACCTCCATTCTGTTTTTTGTGGTATTTGAAGAAGGCACGGCTACTGTAGGCACACTACTGGATTTGCATGCTGTCTGAAATAAAGATCACGCTAAATAAAATTCCAAGATCTGTCAAGGAAAAGAAAAATTGATTCTAGACATTTAAATGTCACATCTCCGGCAGAAAATTGTACATGCCCATAAAGTATAGACACGCGTGCGTGATTTTGGTTCCCTTTCTCTGAGCCTTGAGTCTAGAGGGAGGACCAAGATCGAAGTGCGAACACAGGAAAAGTAAGCCATATTTTGATTTGGGAATTGCATTTGGTAATGAGAACAGGAAGTGACGTAAATCGTAGACAGACACAAGTGAAGGCGGAAAAAAAGGTAAAAAAAAAGGTGCTTATTTTTTTAAAATCCAGGTTCTCAAAGTTGCTCCAGGATTAAGAATTATAAAACTAAAAGTGAGCAAATGAAAATGAAAATGGGAACAAAACAAAACAAAACAAAATAAAAACAAAACAATAAAAGCCAAAGCTATGATCACTGAGCATTGAGAACTATAAATATTTTGATAACAACGCAATGACACCGTAGTTCAAAAGTATAAAGCTTTACACTTTTCAGTGCAACAGAAATATTTCTTATTTTCGGCTAATGACTCGACAAATTGTGCGTGTGGTCATTGAGAGAGAATACTGAGCAGAAGAACATTTGCCTTAAAACAGACAAGTCGCTCCCGGGCAAAAGAGGAGAAGTATGTAGAAGAAGGCGAAGGCGAAGAAGAATAAGAAGAGCAAAAGAAAGAATCCACATGAAAATTTCACGCGATTTTTTCTTTTTTTTTTAAGAAAAAGACAAATTTTCTGCGTTTTTTTTTTCTTCTTCTACTTACTTCTCCTTATTTTTCTAATACATCCCGCGGTAAATTTACTGAAAAATATTGCAAGCTGCATGGAGTGAGTGACAAGTGCAAGTTTTTGCAGTGATTTTCAGCTAGAACTAGGGCATTTTTAGAGCTAATTGCCAGTCATAATGAATACTGAGAAGGGGGAGAAAATTGAGTGTTGCATAGCATACATCATTGCATCACAAAAAAAAGTTGTCACTCGCAGACACGGAACAACAATGTCGTAAAAAGAACCCACGGAACCCACGAACGAATCGAAATGTTAAATTTGGAATGACGAAGAACAAAAAACGAAGCCCAAAAACGAAAATGTCAAAGGAATTGAAATGAAATGCCCAGAGACAAAAAAAAGTGACGTGTTCATTAAAAAAAAAAATTAATAATAATGAGATTGAGATTGAGAAAAACAAAAATAAAACAAGGAGAGGCTGTTCTCAACGCCGGTTAATCTTCTGATGACGCCGTTATTTCTATCGGCTTGTTATGTTAATTTCTTGATGCGCACGGCACCGGGGGATAAGTCAACGTAAAATGCAGAGCTGGAAGTGAGTAAGAGGAAAAGTGAAACAGAGCGAGGAGTGAGAGTAATTTGAATGCAATTATCATTCAGAAATGTTTTAATTCCCTTTTGCACCTGCGTGCGTCATTGACCACAGTTAAACTAAAGGTTGAGTTTCAGCCAAACAAAAATAACTTAAGGAAATGCTGATTTTTGCCGAACTCGCGCCGATCGAATTGGGCTGTGTGTCATATGCATCTCAGGAAATTTTTGGTGCGATATTGCGAGATTCGGCGTCTAGGTGGCTAATAGCCACCTAAAAATGGCTAATAGCCACTGAAAACGGCTAATAGCGGGCGATAATGGCAACTAGCTGACGAGTTTGGCTATTAGTCATTATGGCTATTAGCCGTTAAATATGGCTATTAGCCATTATTGGGTACTGTTGCCATGTCCGAAATTTGAAATTGAAAAAGTTTTTAAAATTATAGCCGACGGAAACGGCTAATAGCCATGGAAAACGGCTAATAGCCATCGAACATGGGGCGTTTGCCAAATAAATATGGTACACGCCCCGAATCGGTGGCTATTAGCCAAAAATTTTCTCAGATTTTGTGCACATCCCATATTTGATGGCTATTCACCATTTTTAATTTGGCGCACGCCCCAAATGCGATGGCTAATAGCCGTTTTTAACGGCTATTAGCCGTTTTCAATGGCTAATAGCCGTTTTGCATGGCTATTAGCCACATAGCTGCCTCGCCATATACTTGCCAAAATTTTCTGAGAATGTTTCGAATTAAAAATGCGACACAATTTGAAGAGAAAAGCCACATTGAGAACCATCAATATGAGCCGTGTGCCATATACAGTTGGCACACGTCCCAAACTTGATGGCTATTAGCTGAAAATTTGCTGTGAATTATTCGCCATCTGCAATATTTTGTGGCTGTCAGCTTTTTTCAACGGAAAGAAGCCGTTTTCAATCGCAAAAAAATTGACAAAAATGACGAAAATCCATTTTTAACGGCTAATAGCCACGAAGCTGCCTGTATCCTCTAAAAATTCCCGAGGCAAATGTCAATTTTCGAAATGGTCGAAATTTTTTTTTATTGCTTTGGGATTTTTTGGCGGGGATATGATAGCCATCAAAAATGGCAGATAGCCACGCAAAGTTGGCAGCTAATTGGCGCAAGTTTGGCGATAATCGGTACAACTGTCGCGCTGGTTTGGCGCCCATTCAACATTTCGGGCTGTTTCGGCTCTGTTTCGGCTCTGCTTCGGCTAATAGCTAAACACTCCCTCGGCGATCTATTTGTGCCTTTTCCAATCGAAAATGGCTAAAACAAACCTTATTAGCAATTTTTTCCATATTGCAGTACTCTTTGTCCATGGTTACTTGTTTCTTCATTTTGAAGCCAGGTCAATCCAAGAAACCCTGAAAAAGCGAAAGATAAAGAGAATAACGAAAAAAAAAATGTAATACGTGTCATGAAGCTGTACATTTTCAAGAAACATTTAATCCTGTTAGACAAAAAAAAATCACATCGTTAGAAAAAAAGCCCAACAAAAAAGTATAAACAAATGGAAAGGAACGAGGAGAATATGTATGTATGTATGTACAAATGGGTGAAATGACAATGCTACGATTCTGGCTGGCTTTGATTCCATTAACACAGAAGAGGAAGCAGAAGCCGTAATTATAGGTGTAAAGGTGGTCCGGTTTGCTGCTGATGGTGCATGTACGACGATATTCTATGTAATAACAATGTGCAGTGTCACAGAGAATTAGGGAGCACTAATGACGTGATTAGACGTGTGCTCTTGTTGGACAAGGTTTGGCGGCGTGTGATTGAGTTATTTGTGAAAAAGAGCTGCAAACTAAACCAAGTGGAATGAAAAAAGAGGATTCAATGCATTTTATTAATACCCAGATCTAACACTTCAGTTTTGAAATTGCACATAAGCTATTGTGTTTTCTATCGACTTGCGACATGAGAACGCGATTCGAAACGAAACGCCGCCCACTTATTTGCGCGCGACCACGCGAACACAGTGATATTTGAAGAGACGCAGACAGAACGGTGAATGCAGACACAATAAGATCACTCAATATATGCAATTTTTTAAGCTAATGAATAAAGAAACATAATCCAATTGGGTTTTATGATTTTGGGATGAAACGATGAAACGATGAAACGATGAACTGAAAAGTAGAAAGAGGAGAGAGAGAGAGAGAGAGAGGGAGTCGTGGCTTCTATGCTATGAGATGAGCAATCGGGAACATCAATCCCCTCCTGCCACACTCATTTTTCTAATCGCAGTATTATATCCGGCTTCATTCCGATGCTCCCTGTCGCTTGCTCGCCCGACAAAACAATATTCTAATACCTCGCGGATTATTCTAATCCGCTTTTAGATGCTGTGGTGCACATCCACATCCATATCAAACTTCTCCCCCTCTCTCTCTCTTTCTCTTTGCTTATCCCTTTCACAACTTCCAATTTTTTTTTTCGTTTTTCTTAACACTACGTTTTTTGGTCGACTATTGAAAAGAGCACAATTAATTTTAATGTTCAAAAGATACAAAAGGGGCTGAAAAAAGAGCAACTTCAAAAAACTCGGCTCGACTCAACTCGACTCGACGAAACGAACCAAACCAAACCAAACCAAACCAACATTTATTTAGATGATGAAACGAAACTGAGCACAGAATGCCAAATGTTTTAGCGGAGCAATTGTTGTGGTTATGCTCCTGTTCGCGCAACGCAACGCAACGCTATGAACAATCAATCATAAAGAAATGCTGCTAAAAAATAATAAATCAAATTTTACAACTGAACTCTTGGTTATTTGATATAAGCTCCTTTATACACATAAGTGAAATGAGATAAAATAAAGAAAAATAAAACAAAAAATTGAATATGAAGGTGAAGGAAGAGCTGACGGATTAGTAAGAGTCCTGCTCATGATGGGCGTGACGACGGTGGTGTCTGAAATGAAACAAAATGTGAAAAAAGGATAAAAAGGCGTTTTCCGCTCGCCAAAAAAAATAATAATCACATCATTCTCAACACCGAGCAATTTCCGCAGAGAATCATTGTTTTATTAAACCCTATTTTTTTACCTGAGACGAGAATGAACAGAGTTCAATTTAGGGATTCCTCCCACCACTCCAGACTCAATTCCACACTCGTCGACTCCTCTGAGGATACGGAAGAAGCCATCCTCTCCCCAATCGGTGTTCCAGGAGTTGGCAACAGTCCAGTATGGAATTCCGTCTTCGATTCCCCAACCGATAAGCTTGACGGCGTGTCCACCTCCGAGTTTACCACCGGTGTGCTGAAACAAAAAGGCATCAATAATAATGATAATTATTAGTAAGCTTTCCATGATGGACGGGCCGTCCGCGTTGCGCGGTCTGCATTTTGACGTGCCGGTGTTTGCACACTCCACCCATTATTAGACAAGTTGGAAATCGGTTGATCAAAAATTTTCTCAACGTTGAGCACATTAATCTCGATTAAAACATTTTTTTTCTTTTTAATTTTCACGCGGGCATTTTTCTTTTTCCCCGGGGATCGGGCGGCCCTTTCCCCGAACGGGTCGGACGGGCAAAAAACGCCCGCCGTGGAAAGCTTAATCATTATTATTGCTCGTTCACACGGCGTGTTGGAGGCTACGTTTTTGAATTATTTTTCAAAAGCGAATTTTCGCGCGCTACTCTACTCTCGCGTCCCTGCATCTCCTCCGCAGAGACTTGTGTCGATTTACGAGACTTTATTTTTTCTTTCTTACTTTTCTTTGTTTTTTTTTCGCTCATTTATTATTTCTTTTTGTTTGTTTCTCATTTAAAAAAATTATGTTTTAAAAATGGTTGTTTTTGAGAGTAATGTGATAAATTTTTTGTTGGAATATTGATTTTAAGTCGGTTTTTTTGTAAATAAAACAGTTAATTTTAATTTAATTTAAATTCTGAGAAACAAAATACGAAAATTGGGACTAAAAATGCGAACAACGTTATATTTTGCCAAAAAAAAAACATATTTGGAAGGCGCCAAAGATTTTTGGCAATACTCCAAGAGAAATATATGGAGGCGCAGAGAAAAACGCAAAAGTGCGCCAGGGCGCGTTTGCACTTTTGTAGGGTCCAGCATGCCATGGTTCATACCACATAGACTCCTCCATCGTAGTTCAAAAAGTCCTCATAGACTTCAAAAGCAATCTCGAGTGGTCCATGAGTCATCAACTCTTTCTGAATAGCCTCGACGTCATCCTTGACACCGTAGGCACTGGCTCCGAAGAATTTGTCTTCCGAATAGGTCTTGTCTGTGTAGTCAGAATCGCACTTCTTCTCGCATTTTGGAGTCGGGTACAAGTCGTGTGGGCATGGCTCGAAGTGGGTCTTGTGGGAGTGGTGCTCACATGGAGGGAAAGGATATGGCTGGAATTGGACAATTGTATGTCTGTATATAATTTTCTATACCTTGCATCCATTGTTAGCGGTGTAGTTGGATCCAGTGACAATTCCTTCCTTCACCCAGTAGCGCCAGGCAGCCAATGGATCTCCTCCGTTGCATCCGAATCCACAGCTCTTGCAGCAAGACAAAAGATCATCGGCGGAAAGAGAAACTTGAAGTTCTCCATGAGAGGCAATGCAGATACGGTCGGACATTGCCTCAACGGCTCCGAAAGCCCAGCAGGATCCTAAATTATGTCATCAAAGAATAATTCATTTTTTTCATACCACAGCTCGATTGGTCTCTGATAGCCTTGATTGAATCGCACTTTGGCCACTGGTCGCGAGAATCAAAGCTCTCTGGAATAGCCATGTCGATGTCCTTGGTCTTTGACAAGTGTTGCTTGCCCTGCAAACATATAACAAAGTAAATCATGGGTATTTACACACATACATAAATAACAAAGTTAGGACGAAACGAGCTGATAAGTAACTCAATCACCTGATTCGGTTTTTATAAGTAAACACATTAAATTATGAAACATACCTTAACGGAAAGTCTGACATGATTGACACCCATCAATCCCCACTTGGCCTTGTCGTTGACCTCTCCGTAGACTCTGGTGAAGCGTTTTTGTCTTCTAGCCTTAAAAAAAAACATATGAATAAAAAAATTAAATATAGAATAGAAGAATTTTCAACGTACGGTCCACAAGCTCTGAGCATCATTGACGTAATCGATCAAATCATCTCCCTCCAGGTCCGCAGCTTCAACGCTGATTTCACGGTCACGGTACTTGTCAATCACCGACTCGACGTTGTCATCACAGCCACAGAAAACTGCCACAAAAAGACAGGAGAGAAGAAGCAACGTCTTCTGAAGCATTAAAATTTGAAAGAGTAAAAATAAAAATAAAGGAAACAAAAATTGTTTCACAATCAGAAAGAAACATACCATGTTCACTTCGACGGTCAGCGTGTTGCTCGCTTTGTCGTCGCTTGATTACAAGCCGTTATCAGCATGCTTTTATAGAACGTGTTGGCTTATCTATTTTGGCCTTTAGCACGTTGATAACAACCGTGTCGCCGGCTCTGTCTATCACAGTGTCATGGTACATCCTAGGACCGGTCACTTTTCTGTGATGGCGGGGCTCTACTTGCAAAGATAATTGTTTGAACTATGCTGGAATGTTTGATGAGCGAAAAGTTAATGTTAAAGAAAGTTAAATAAGTTATTTGTTTTTATGTACACAACATTAAAATTTCTGTCATATGATTTAATATGAACCTTCAATTAATAGGGTGTCAGTTTCGAAAATATGGCATTTCTATGTAAACTGTCATTATGATAATTTTATATAGATTGAAGGAAAAAAAAGCCACATGTTTGATTTTGGGGCGCCATCTCTCGCGTCTCTGCGTCTCCATTTTGCAGGCATGTAGCTAAACTTGATAGACTACCACTGTGGAGACGCAGAGAATGCGACAGGGCGCGTTTGCTTTTACGTAGAGTCTAGAGGAGCAATATTTGCACTCTGTGCATTCAATAATTGTGTTTGATTGGCTCTTCTCGGGGAGCATTAAAAACAAGCACCATGAACTTCAATGCCTGAAAAACCGATAAGCAAGAAATACAAACATTTGCAATGAATTATCAAAAAATGTTTGGCAAAAATAAATTTGAATCATTTTCAAAATATCTTAACATTCTTATAAACACTAAGCGGCTTAGTAGAAAAAAAAACTGATAAAAAGTGGGAAAAAAATGTTTGGAAGGTTTAAAAATATCACAAAAACAAAAAAAATTGTTTTCTAAACGGTTCATAAATTTGTAGAAATTTTAAAACACCCTCTTTGAGAAAATTGAGTCTAGGAAAAATGTTGAACATTTTTTACAGTAATCCTGGAGTCGGCTCAAGCCTTTTTATGCAAGTTTGGTGTAGGCCCGGGTACTACGGTATAACTCGCACATAATAGAACTGCTGCGGAATAGAACTGCGCTAAATAGAACCGGCTGAAATTGAGCAGTACTGGAAAAAAAACCACTGCACGAAATAGAACTCAGGGACTCACAATGCACAGCGAAATACTTCTTCGAGTTGTTCGAGCGGTACTGTGTTCCGTGCGAGTTCTATAACGTAATTTTGTGCCTGGGAATGAATCCAAGAACAGAATCTGTCCAAAATCAAATGGCCAAGAGTCTGATTTGATAATTTATTGGCGCATTCTATTGTGTTTTCAATCGACTGGCGACATGAGAACGCGAATCGAAACGCCGCCCACTGATTTGTGCGCGACCACGCTAACACAGTGATATGTGAAGAGACGCAGACAGAACGGTGAATGCAGACTTGTGTTGCGTTTTCATGTCGCAAGTCAATTGCCAAATATTATTTGTTTCCATTGGAATAAATCATACAATTACATAGACACATACACTATGTAAAACATATCAAGTTACCATTGTAAGTTTTTAATTTTTCAAGTATTTATTTTTTTTTGCATGTCGCTTGTTTTGAAAAAAAAAAGCAAAAATTGTAAACTTTTGAACCCTAAAAAAGGAAGAAAAAAATATTTTAATTAGAGGTTAAGGGACTCAAGAATAGTAATTAATTGGAAAACCCCCAATTAGTCGCTTCCGTTGGCTACAATTCCCAGGGAATAAAATGTATTATTTTACGCATATGTTGCAGAAGTTTCTTCCTTCTTATTTTCTTCTTCCAAACTTGTTATTCTCATATTTTTTTCAATAATTTTTTTGCTCCCAACTCAAAAAGTGCAACCTAATCGGGAACCAAGTAATAAATTAATGATAAGATGTATGTGTTTTGCACTTTTTGTTTCAAAACATTAATCTTTTTTCTTTTTTTTTTACTTTTTGTCTGATTTAATGTTCCGCTTTCAAACCTGTCTAGTGATATTTTTATAGAGACCGCAAAATGGTAACACTTCCTGAAAACAACGTTATGAGATACTTTTCAATGGCGTTCACCGCAGTTGGAATTGCTCTCGCGGCCACTTCGTTGTTTTCTGAGCGTAGGTTTTTATTTGTTTTAGAGTTTCTAAACGTTAATTAATCAAAAATTTCAGACTGGGTGGAAGTGGAGGTGATAAACCCAAGAGGTCACAACTTGCTCCTTCATCGTGGGTTAATCAAGTGGGTCTGCATCAATCAAAAAGATGTTGGTAGCCACTCTTGTATAGCCAAGTACCCGGTAATCACTTTCTCCAACAATTTAAAAAGTTTCGATTAATTTTAGGTCTACCCCGGTTGGCTCAGATCAGTTTTCCTTTGCATGTGCGTCGGGTTAGGTATTGAATGTTTTTTGTTCATTCTCGCTATTATTTCACTGTGAGTTTTTAAAACTTACATTACCTTTATCAATTAAAACTTTTTTTACTGCTCTAGATTTATCAAACGCGGAAAAATGTACTTGTCAGTTGTCTGCACCGCTGCTTCATTTTCTGGATTTCTTCTAACTACCATTGCTGTTGGAATTTTTAGCGGAGAAGCTAAACCGTTGTATTTTGGTGGGTAAAAGGGAAGGGATTTTACAAACATCACTTTGAAACCGCAAAAAATTTAGCGAAGAGAATTTATGGCCTAGCTTCCTTCTCCCCGCTGGCCTAGGAACCGCCGTCTGGCTTTTACATGTTTTTTTGCCGATCTAATTGATAGAAAATCGTTTTTGAACCCAATTTTGCACTATTTTTTGTGGCGTCAAATTTAGTATGATTCTGTATGAGAAAATTGCATTGTCACACCCAAAAATTGAAAAAAATTTTTTTGTTGAATATCGATTTTTTAATACAGCAACGACTCGGGGACGTTTCAAAACATGTCCTTTCAAAACTGAGACATTTAGAAAATTTGGTGCATTTTTGCAAAATTGTTTTTTTTTTAATTATCAACAAAAAAAAATTTGATTGGCGGAAAATGATTTTGATTATTTTTTTCTGTAAAATTCACCAAAAATCGACTTGCGACATGAGAACGCGAAACGAAACGCCGCCCACTTTATTGTGCGCGACCACGCGAACACAGTGATATTTGAAGAGACGCAGGCAGAACGGTGAATGCAGACTTGAATTGCGTTTTCATGTCGCAAGTCGATTGAAAACACAATATGACGGTTCATTTTTTTGCTCTTTAAACAAAAAAAAAAGCATAGAGAAAATACTTTTTTTAAAAAATGGAAAATTTTTAAAATGGGGTTATTCACGATGTAGCGAGAATAGAAAAAAAAAAACAGCAAAAAAAATTAGCGAAGACTCGTAGAATGATCTGCGAATTTTGGGGAATAATTTAATTATTACTCCCGAACATTTCCAGAAAATTTCAGATCAAATAAATGACCTCGAAAAAAAAAATCGATTTTTTCCTTTATTTAAAAAATCGATATTTTTGTCTCAAAATTTCTGAGAATTTCCGGAAGCATTCTCCGAGTTTTCACTGCATTTTTTGCTAGATTTTTCTATATTTTGATATTTCCTGTAAGCCCAAAACAGTTAAAATACAATATTTCAGAAACCTACGTGTTCAAAGGCCTCACAGTATTCTGTCACCTTGGGTGGTCCTACTGGCTCAGTGTCGGCTCAATCATCATCTCAATCCTGTGCACCGCCCTAGAAACTGTCCAGATTTTCTTGAACAGCGACATGGGCTATTCTTCGACGACACTCCCTCCAGAAGCGATGGCGACATGGAAATACACCATGTAACGATATCTCGTGACAATTTTTTTTGCTGACATTTATTCAAATGTGTCATATATTTAATATACATACATTATGCTATGTCACGTTTGTTTGTTTCGGTTGTGAAATCGTGGAAAAGTTCTTTTCGATGTCTCATCTTTGTATGTGTGGTGTGCAAAGAAGGGAAAGAATAATGAAGTTACTCTAAACATTATGAATCAGATTTTAAGTCAACAAAAGTTATCAAGATATCGTTTTGAATAAATACAGAATGGGCGGTACGAAGTGTTTGGAAATATTCGTTTGAGAACTATATTCAAAAAGAGTGTGGACAAACTTGTGCCTTCATTCTAAACATTTTCTTGACCGGACAAGGTTAAAAGCTATTTTTTTTTGTTGATAATTTAAAACTTAATTTGTGTACGTACATCAGCGAACATTTAAAGCTTAATCCCCGTTAGTACGAACTTGGTTGTCTTGTTCTTTTGCAAACTTTTTTTGAGTGACCAATGGGCGGTTCTGACGAATAAATTAGGTTAACCATAAATGAAGCTTCTTTTTGGCTTTGAGTGGGTTTGAAAACAAAGCGCAAACTGAACCAAACCACTCAAAGTTCTGTCAGCTGACCCGTTTTAAAATCGTACAATATGAGGTAAATTGAATTAAAATTGTTTTTTTTTTCAATTATGATAAAATATTAATGGGGTTATTCATGAGAAAAAAAAACGCTTTGTTTTTGTTTTTTTTTTCAATTCACGCGATGTCGAGAATTGTAAAAAAAAAAAATACAGGTAGAGAAACGGGGATATAGCATTGATAGTGAAGAGACACAGAGGCTGCCCTCTTTTTTTTTGAATTCCTCACCTTCTGCGTCTCTTCAATATCAATGCTATATCAGGGGGAAACCCCCGTTTCTCTACCTGTATTTTTTTACAATTCTCGACATCGCGTGAATTGGAAAGAAAAAAAAACGAAAACGAACAGTTTTTTTTTCTCTTGAATAACCCCATAAATAAAATTCAGGTACATAATGCGTCATCATCACCACAAAGTTCCATTTGTCACTGCTGGATTTTTGGTTGTGGTGACTGTTCTTACTGGAGTGGGCACGTTTACCGACTGTACATAAATTTTTTTATTAAAAAAAATTAAAAGTATTTGTAAACCCTTTAAAATTCAGACTGGGGAGTAGCATCGGTTGGACCTTCTTCTATAGCCCACACTGGAATTTATCACTGGGGAAAATCAGATGCCAATTCACTTTTTAATGTATTTAACATAATACTTACCATAAAAATCTAAAATATGAATATTGCAGAGAGATCCAGGATGGTTGAAATGCGTCGTGGTCTGTCAGCTCATGGCATTTTCCTTTGAACTTTTGTTCTGTCTACTCATGGTCCCTGTGATGTCAGTCCATTTTGAAAGTATTAAATTAATAATCAGACTTTCAGATTTTTCCGAAAAATGGTTCCCGTGCATGCAGCTTGTACCCTACTATCACTGTTTATTTTCATTCTTCTGGCAATTTCAAGTATATTATTTGCCGTCAACGTTTCTGATTACAATATTTTGGTGGTTAAGTTGAAGGTAAATTTCTTAAAAGTTTAAAAATATCTATTGTATGTTCAATCGACTTGCGACATGAAAACGCAACACAAGTCTGCATTCACCGTTCTGTCTGCGTCTCTTTAAATATCACTGTGTTCGCGTGGTCGCGCGCAAATAAGTGGGCGGCGTTTCGTTTCGTTTCGCGTTCTCATGTCGCAAGTCGATTGAAAACACGACATGTATGATTTTCCTTATTTAGCTTGGATGGTCATGGGGAGTCTCATTGGCTGCCACAATTGCTTCACTTTTGTTATTTTTGGTGAATGCAAGTGCAACTGGATATGGGACGTATGCAGTGTATGGATGATCAATGAAAAAAATTGTTTATATGATTAAATTCATTTTTTTTCTTTCTATTTTTTGCTTTGTTTATTATCATCATGAGACAGACACGTGAATTTGTGAAAAAACCATATAATATGTATAAAAATAAATAAACAAATTGTAAGGGAGATCAGGCTCCCTTAGGTTACCATAGGCTTATCACTTTCCGGAGGGAGCTCTTCACGTGCTCTGCACATGAAGGGCAAGACAATGCACACGCCTCGTCTCCCCGAGGAATGCGTACGGTCGGGCACCGGAAAGTGGCGTCGTTAATTGGATTTTCCCCGATTACGAAACACAGAGCAAGTCTCTGTGTTTCTCTCCTCTCCGCGGTATTTCCTCATACAGTGGAATCTTCCACATCCGTCAGCACAACAACCCACGCAGTGCACGCCCCCAAGCGCATGCCAAGGAACGATATAAAACCGCTCGGCTGGAAACAACTCGAGGAGTGAGATCTAAGGAGTGTCCCCGGGACTACGATCTCCCAGGTGGACACCTCCCATTCCTTCCCCCTTTTTGCCCAATTCACCTTTTACCGATCCACCGTTTACCCATTTCAACTCTTACCGCTTACTAACATTATTGGTAGCAGCGAGTCTGGGTCTTCCTTACTAAAGGGACCCCGTAGATCCACCACCATCGGAAGAAAGTAAGTGTTTGGTTTAAGTAGTTAGTTTCCCAGATTGAGTTTAAGACGCGCAGGGCACAAGTTGCCGTAGTAAAATGATTGAGTTATGAGCGCGCAGAAGTTTAAATGATTAAGAGCGCGCAGAGAAAAAGAGAGTTCGAGTTTAAGACGCGCAGGGCAACGTATGCCGTTGAGTTTAGGACATGTCCAGTTGTGAAGTGATTTAGCGCGCGGGCACAAGGTTGCCACAGAGAGATACAGAGTATAAGAAATGATTTGAAATAAGCGCAGGATATAGAGATATGACCCGGCCGGGTAGAGTTACGGTAAGTATGAGATGAAGTGCAGGTAATTTTGCATAGTTGAGTAAATCAGGGCCCACGATTTATTTAAGTAAGTTATCATTACTGAGTCAGGTGAATGCATTCACACTGCGCATTTTAGGCGTCATACAATTCGGATAAGATGATCAAGTTGAGTTTTGAGTTTTGAGATAGTTCTGGGAAAATTTTTAGTTTAGTATTAAGATATGGGTAAACCACGATAGTATGTTTTGGGAAAAGGGGAACCGAGAGGAGGGATCGAAGCCATAGAGTGCATTAAGTATTACAAAAGTTTAAAACAGAGAGAGAGAGCGAAAGAAGGAGTGAGTCACTCAGACAGTGACCTCGCTAGATTGTTCATTTAAAAAAAAAATAAATAAATAAAATAAACGGCGCGGGACGACAAGGAAAGTGAATCATATCATTTTCGTACGCTCACATTTTCCGGTATTTTTTTCCAAGTGTCCAATCTTTGTCCGTTACTCACAATTATTATTATTTTCGATGGCTAGGATGTAGAAGCAGCAATGACATATTGAAAGAATCAATAATTTCTTTCTTTTAAAAATATCCAGCAACAGAGGCGAAGGACCGCCAAAAGACACCCGAGGAGGGACTACCGGGACGATAACCTCCCAGGCCCCCTCTTCCCCTATCACCCAGAATTCACCATCGATCTGTCCCAAGCCAAAATCTCTGAAGAAGAGAAAGAAGCTCTAACTGACCTACTTAATGAGTTCTCCGACACTTTCTCTAAAAATAGTTACGATCTAGGTAGTTCAAAAACCGATCCCGTCCACATTCAAACCAGTACCGAAGTTCCAGTAAAAGGTAGACCATATCGAGTTCCAGTGAAATACCAAGCCCAGTAATAAAAAAAAAACATTAATGCCTTTCTTAAGTCAGGTAGAATCACCGAGAGCAATACGCCTTGGACAAGCCCCATAGTACTATTCAAAAAGAAGAACGGATCCCTTAGGGTGTGCTTAGATTTCAGAAAACTTAACGAAGCTACCATACCCGATAACTTTCCGCTTTCCCAAATTGACGCTATTCGGGAAAAGGTGGGAGGCTCCAACTATTTTTCTAGTCTAGATATGGTCAACGGTTACTTACAATTACGTCTTGACCCGTCATCGGCTTATAAGTGTGGCTTCATCACTGAATCAAAGGTATACGCCTATACGCACCTTCCTTTCGGACTTAAAGCAGCAGCTTCATATTTTCAGCGAGCTTTACGACAAGTCTTAGGAGGTTTAGAAGAGGAGGTTTTAGTGTATATTGACGATATTTTAGTCTTCAGCAAAACATTTTCCCAGCACCTGAAATCATTAAGAAAAGTCCTAATGAGATTTCGCGATTTCAACTTGAAAGCGTCACCAAAAAAAATGTGAATTCGCTAAAGAATCAATTACCTTTCTAGGCCACGAAATCAGCAAAACCACGTACACGCCTGACAAAGCCAACGTCGCGAAAATAGTAGAGTTCCCAACCCCAACTAACGTCAACGAAGTCCGAAGGGTCGTGGGAATGGCCGGTTTCTTTAGGAAATTTATCCCCAGGTTCTCCGAAATTACCGAGCCCCTCACCCGCCTAACAAGAAAAGACAAAAAGTTTGAATGGAACGCGGAGCAGCAAGCAGCTTTCGAAAAACTCCGCGACGCGCTAGCTTTGGAGCCAGTACTCTGATTCCCCAATTACGACGCACCTTTTCACATTTTCTGCGATGCAGGCGCAGTAGCCCAAAGCGCCGCCCTGATGCAAACTAGGCCCTGCAGCGAAAAAGACTATTAAGACATAGCGTACGCCAGTCGGACGATATCAGACCCGGAAACTCGTCGGACCGCCATCCAAGTAGAACTTGGCGCAATAATCTTTGCGTTACGACAGTTTAGACCTTACGTATGCTTGTAGAAGATCATCCTTCACTCAGACCATAAACCCCTAACTTTTCTCCTACAAAAATCTAAAACACACGATAACTTGGCGCGCTGGCTAATCGAATTGCAGTGCTACGACATCTCGATAATACACATCGACGAAAAAAAGAACACCGTCGCCGGCTGCCTACTCCGCGCCAGAGAGAACGACGAACCCGCCTAATACACGGAACTCAAGGACATAATCGAGTTTCCGGTGTGCATGAAGGTTCAACCGGGCTCTCCCCAAACAAACAGAACGCTGGTCGTCAAAAGAAATCAACCAACATCTGTCCTCGACATCACCAAAGAGCAAGACGGAGATCCTGACATACTGGTCATCAAGAAGGTGTTGCAAGGTAAGCCGAGCGCAGAGTCGATCCCAGAGCGAATCGTTTTCTTTTACCCCACCGGCGACTAAAACATTATTGTTTTGGGTTTCTTTGCTACCTCTCTCCTTCTCTCCCTTTTCGTCTCACCATTCATTTTTTTTTTGGTTATCTCAAATCCCATGCTCCGAATCTAACACCAATCATTTTCTCACGGCTAAGGGTACCCGGCAATAAAATCCCGGTGTCATCCTGCGCTCAGTCCTCATTCATCCCTTCTCTCAAACCGCTCCACGTCGCAAGAAACCTCGTTAAAACCGTCAAAACGTTTCCACTAACAAAATTAATATTTTTTATAAACAACCGTCGAAATGATTCCCGCAGGCCGTGGAGCGGTTCACAGCAACCACACTCCAGTCTTGAGAAAATTCGCCGACTACGATGAATATTCCAATGACAAAAAAAAAACCAAAGAGGCCGAAGCCGTAGACCTAAAAGTTGAAGAAGTTGAAGTTGAAGAAATAGGAGCTGAAGAAAAATCACAAGAACGTGGAGAGGTCGAAACCCACCCACCTCCAGCCCAGATTGACGTCTTCGATCTGCCGGCCGGAGCAATTGTAAGGATGATGGAACTTCCCGCACACATGATCACATCCGAGGTCCACCAATTCGCTAGCTCTTATGTGGAACCGATCAAAAAGATGGATCTCCCGGACAGCGTCACCAAACGAATGGCCTACTACTGCACGCTGGACATGATTCAAGCAGGCCGGAACAGATCAATCACCGATGCAAGAATTATAAGCGAGACCCGCCCGATGTTGAAGCCCATTAGAAGAGAGAACCTGCAAACAATTGACTTTTGGCCGAACCACGCTGACGGAGCACTGCCGTATGTACTCAGGACCCGCGATGGAAGGAGATGGTAGGCTGTCCCACTCTTCGCGGAAACCGTGGCAGACGATCAGCCGGATCTGCACATGGTCATACTCGACGTGTTCGCCAACTATCTGTGAAACGGCGACCGCATCGACATTAACGACAATCTGTTCGGAGACATAGTCCTCATCACAAGCTTCATGGCCCTTCCGAACACGCGATTGGCCGACATCGTATCGACGTTCGATAATATTCATCGAACAGAATCCCATCGTTTCCTCGCCGTCAAAGAATTCTACTTGCTGAAGAGGGAGTTCTCGGAGACCCAGGTCATCCAAATCCCGCTTCGAGCACCACGGGGAAATGTGTTCTGCGTGGCTCGAGGCCAAACCCTCCACGTCACGGCCCTGACAAACCTCTTCACAGCCAAAGGGATAAAAAATGAACCTGGAGCGAAGCCATTGCCACTCTTTTCCACCCGCAACTACATCCCGGGCAATTTTTGAAGTCAATCTTGGAGGACGACTATGTGACAATCCTCCAGCGCACCAACGGTCACCTAACCTCGGACTCTACCACACCGTCCGTCGTCACAATCAAGCACCTGAGCAGGAGAGACGCCGAAGACTTCGACGCAATGCCACAACCATTCCGACGCTTCAACGCAGATAAGAGCACTCGCAGCCCTGGTGGAATGCGCCTTCGTGGGATTTACCGGAATTATGGCAGCGGCCAACAAAAACAGAGACGTCACGACCTACGCAACCACCGTCACAAACTGCACACGACTCCGAGCTAAACCCGTCATACATTTCACACTGTCCGGGCCAAGCGGTCCGCCATCGTTTCGTTTCTGGCATAAAGACACACCATGTCACGCATTTGGCGCCGTCTCCTCAGCGAGATCGGATCTCGGAATTGCTCTCACGAGAGAACCCTACGCTTCTAAACGGGTCGGCAACGGGACTACCAACCTCCCATGTTGTCGATCTCGTACCCCGGCAAAAGAAAAGGAAGGTTACAACGGGACCATTAATCTCCCTAGTTGTTACCTTCCGCCCTCCAAGCTCACTACCAAAAAAAAAAAAAAAAAACATTCTTCTTATTTTCACCATCTCTTACCACCGTCTCTGGTCTCTTTTCAATTCCGGGAGCCACTAAAGGAAACTTAAATCACACCCACAAGTTTGTTGCTTACTGTCGCTTAAGTGCAGCTCGTTCCTCAGATCTTGCCGTGGCCGCCACGTCTCAGCAAACTGTCAGGTAAGTACGTACGTTAAGAAAGCAAAAGACAGGACCAGGGTCGGTCCTAAGATAAGGTGGGAGGTGTAAGGGAGATCAGGCTCCCTTAGGTTACCATAGGCTTATCACTTTCCGGAGGGAGCTCTTCACGTGCTCTGCACATGAAGGGCAAGACAATGCACACGCCTCGTCTCCCCGAGGAATGCGTACGGTCGGGCACCGGAAAGTGGCGTCGTTAATTGGATTTTCCCCGATTACGAAACACAGAGCAAGTCTCTGTGTTTCTCTCCTCTCCGCGGTATTTCCTCATACAGTGGAATCTTCCACATCCGTCAGCACAACAACCCACGCAGTGCACGCCCCCAAGCGCATGCCAAGGAACGATATAAAACCGCTCGGCTGGAAACAACTCGAGGAGTGAGATCTAAGGAGTGTCCCCGGGACTACGATCTCCCAGGTGGACACCTCCCATTCCTTCCCCCTTTTTGCCCAATTCACCTTTTACCGATCCACCGTTTACCCATTTCAACTCTTACCGCTTACTAACATTATTAAATCAAACTGTGTGTATTTAAGCGTTGCATATTGTGTTTTCAATCGACTTGCGACATGAAAACGCATTTCAAGTCTGCATTCACCGTTCTGTCTGCGTCTCTTCAAATATCATTGTGTTCGCGTGGTCGCGCACAAAAAAGTGGGCGGAGTCTCGCGTTCTCATGTCGCAAGCAGGGGTGGGACCAAAAGAAACATTTTTTTTTGTTTTTTCGGGTTTTTTTTTGGATGAGACAAAAAATGTTTTGATTATTTTTTCGATGGTGAAAATGAGATCAAAAAATTTTTTTTTAGAGCCACGGAGGCGAAAAAAAGTTCGAAAAAAAGTTGGGCAAAAACTTATTCGGTATATGCTCCGAATTGGCAAAAACCTCTAATTTTCAACAAAACCTTGGAGAAATTCTTTTTAACTGGCAGAAGTACCTACTTTTTTTGGAATTTTTTTTGTTTTTTTTTTTGTAATTTTTTTGCGGACAAAGACATGTTTTTTTGTTTTTTTGTTATTTTTTTAAGAGAAAAAAAATTTTTTTGATAATTTTTTTGGGGGACAAAAAAATATTTTTTTTTGTGGAAATTTTTTTTTTGTCCCACCCCTGGTCGCAAGTCGATTGAAAACACAATAGTATTCCAATTTTCAAACTTCAGATTTCACACTTCACCCTCTGACTCATGGTTTCTAATTCTCTAATTTTACTACCATGATTCATGTTTTGTTTTCTTGTGTTTTCAATAATAAGAAACAGCTGTCGGGACCATAATACACTGTGGCTCTGATAAAAAGAACATTGAAAACACTGGCAGACGCATCTCTCGGCCGGCTCAGTGTAAACGTCCTCAGTCTCACCGAGATTCTCAGCTCTTGTCATTTCTTTAATGTTACTTATTTTCTTTTCTTTAATTTAAACGTTTTTTTTTTTCAGAAAAGAAATGCGCTCTCTTTTTGTTCTTTTTGCTTTTCTCGGAGTTGCGGCTTCAATTGAAATGTTCGGACGGGATCAGTCCTCAGCGGTGAGTTCGAAAATTTTCAAAAATATAAAATAAAATTCCCCAGGTGCGCGGAAAACTGATTTGTGACGGACGACCGGCTAGCGGGGTCAAGGTCAAGCTCTGGGACAAAGACACCTGTAAGTTTTTTTTTTCCCTCTGATTGTGAAACCGACAAATAAAATCAATATCAACATTCTTCCAGTGGACTCTGATGATCTGTTAGACGAAGGAAGCACGGATGCCAACGGCGACTTCCAACTCTCCGGATGGACCAAGGAGTACACCCCAATCGACGTGAAGCTCAATGTCTATCACGATTGCAATGACGGATTCAAGCCGTGTCAGAGAAAGTTTGGAATCAAGATCCCAGACTCGTATACCACGTCCGGAAAGATTGCCAAGAAGGTGTATGATGCTGGAGTTATTCAGTTGGCTGGTTCGTACCCAGGAGAGAGCCGTGATTGCATTCATTAAATTGTTTATATTTAGTACTATTCCATGTTTTTTTTCTTATGAAGTACACATATGAAGTTTCTGAATTAAAAAAAAAAATTTCATAGAAGTGCTAAAAACCATACAAATTTACGATCACAATTAAAAAAAAATACAATGAAATAAAGAGATGCTTAATTAAAAAGAAGTTTGTTGAAGTACCTAGAGCAGTGAAGTAATCCAGTTCGGCACATTTCTGTTGTTCTGCAACGCAAATTATTGTTAACAGCCGTAAACAAAACCCCATACCTTACAACCGACATTCTATCGGCTCGTTCAAAGTTGCTCCTCACAAGCTCATAGTACTGCCCGTCGGAAAGCACAATCGAGTGAAGCATGAGACATTTCATGCGGAGCACGTCGATGAATTTGCTAAAACATAGCACTATTCCCCAACAATCATTTTAAACCAAAAACATTACCTAGATTTATCCGAAAACCTAAGAGTTTCATCATCCCATCTAACTTCAAGCCTTGTCAATCTTGGGCAGTTTTGTGCGATACAGTCAATAAATTGATCAACGTGAATTTTTGCGACCACTTTCGGGCAACAGTCCTCAGCGATGCCCATCACCATAACCCTAATATTCCTTAATTGCGGTATCATATTCATCCAAAAGTACTCGAGCAGTTTGTGTTGTCCTCCGAGACAAAGTCCGTGAAACTGGTGACCGTGTCTTTTGATCATGTCAACAAGCGCCTGCTCATTTAGTGAATCACACGTATCCATGTTCAAGAACTGAAGACTTCCCATAGCGTTGGAGTTTTGCCAGGCCTCCAACACCTGGTCCGTCATGTTTTCCAGCCAGCTGGCGTCAAGCCATCGGAGATGCGGCAAGCGCGTCAGGATCGATATGAGCGCCTCGGCGTTGAGCTCGGTTCCCTTGATGTCGAGCTCTTCGATGCGGGTTTTCTCCCAATCCACGCTTTTTATTATGTTGTTGTCGAGTTCTGAAATACAAATTTTTGCAATTAATTGAGCAATAAAGGATTTCATATTTTACATACTTGTATGTGCAAGGAAAAGAGTTCGTAGTTTTCTGCATCTTTGAAGTACCAATTTCAAGCAGGAACCAGTAACTTTGGCGCAATAGTTCACACATAGGCACTCCAAATGAGCACAGTTGGAGGAAATTGCATCAACATGCTCGTCGGTGATGAATGGGACTCCCCACAGGTTAACCACTCGGAGGTTGGGCAGAAACTGTTTTAACTTGAATACGTTGACAGTTTCGTATACTTCTTCCTCTTCGTCTTCGACTTTTTCGTAGGTTCCTAAAGTATTAAAAAAAATTGTAAAAAGTAAAAACAAGAAAAAGAAAAAGACAAAAAAATAGATGCCCCGAACCAGGATCGAACTGGTGACCTTTAGATCTTCAGTCTAACGCTCTCCCAACTGAGCTATCGAGGCAGACAAAATTTTAACCTTGCATGTGGTACACATCATGGCACTTATTTCTCTTTTTCTTTTGCCTCTTCTCTTTTTTTCCCCAGCCTGTTTGGTTTGCATTGCATTGCAAGATACACACATTGACGCACTCTCACTCACTAACCAATGATATGGAGCGTTTCGACGGATGAAATGAAAGTGTACACTTTTCTGAGAAATCCTTCCAGGAAGATGTTCTCCGATAGACATATTGTGAGCGATTTCAAACGTGATGGGAAAGTTTGAAGGTCTGTGAAGTCGTGAAGCTGCATTGCTGTGGAAAAGTCTGAAATACAAACACAATTTAAAATAAATAAAAATTAATATTGTGTTTTTAATCGACTTGCGACATGAGAACGCGAAACGAAACGAAACGCCGCCCACTTATTTGTGCGCAACCACGCGAACACAGTGATATTTAAAGAGACGCAGACAGAACGGTGAATGCAGACTTGAATTGAATTGCGTTTTCATGTCGCAAGTCGATTGAAAACACAATAGTATTCACCCAAAGTTAAATACTGAAGTTTTGGGGACTTGTTTGCCAGCTCATGGAGCACATTTGGAGTGATGAGGTCGGTGGCGAGCTCGACAATTCTGAGCTCAGAGAACCGGGTGCCAATGAGTTGCAGGAAAAAGTCCATGCACTGGGGGTTGACCTAAATATTTCTTCTCAAAATTCGACTCAAACATGTAACAAAAATATTACCTGAATACCTCCATAACTGGGGCGGAAAGACACGAATTTCCAAAGCAAAGGATTCTGAGAGTTGGTTCTCCACCGTCGGCAAACTTGGCCAACTGAGATTATCTGAAAGGTTTATGTTTTAAAGTACAAATTATTGGACAAAAAAAAACCTGTTTTGGTGACAAGTACTGGAAAATGTCGCGGAGCACTTTATCTGGCAGCTTTTCTATTGTCTGAAATATAGAAACATTTGCTGATTGTTAACTAAAAAACTATATATCTAAAGTCTTTTATTTGAATTTTTTCAATTTAAATATATTTACAGATTGTGGTCTATCATAATTCGGTTGATTACTGTCAGCGAAAAAGTCCTGCATATCAGTTTCCATGTCATCATAGTTTACGTCTTGATTTACGTCGTGCATTGTTACACGACGTGTCATGTCGTAAATGGCGGTCATTTTGTGATATGACGGGCCTAGAAGAAGTGCTATCAAAAGAGAGTTCAAAAGGAGAGAAAAACAAAGTAGATGTACAATCAAAATTAATTGAAAACTGGCCATTCTTCTATTCTAATTTAATTTAAATTTCAAAAGTGATGGTGATAATAACGAGATTGATAAACACGGAGCCGTGAAGAAGTGCGTGTGAGCGGTTGTGAAAAACGAGAGAGAGAGAGAGCAAGCTGAGAGAGCTCTGTTTGTGTGTCGAAGGTGCCACTGAAGAGATACTTTTTCGCTGCGTGGCCCTACGGCATTGCCGCAGATCACATGCGGCAAATATGCTGTCATTTTGCGAAGAGAATGCGATCAAAGTCAGCTGCCTTTGCTCTTCGAGGGTGTAGCTTTCACTGATGGTGAATCGAGTTTGCATGTTAAATTTATTTACGAGGGATGCGTAATGAGCAATTTATTCTTTTTTTTTGCTGCAAAATTTTGGGATCGATTTTCTTTCAACAAGTTATCAATTGTCGGAATAACCGATTTTGCTAATTTTTTTGTCCTCTGGGAACTTTTGATGCGGATATGGCGGTTGTATGGCTGTTAGCCGTTGAATATGTGGGATTTAGCTATTGAAAATGGCTAATAGCCACAAATATCGATGGCGAACAGTCAAGTTTAAGGCAGCTTTATGACAGATAGCCATAACTGGCGCATATTTAGCATCAGATCGACGATGGGCGCGAGTTTGGCGCGGGTTTGGCGTGGATCGGCGCACAAGCGGGATTTAGTCAAAAATTCCCTGAAAACCAAGGAAAAACATAGAAAACCACACAGGGAATTTTCGGTGTGGTTATGACGGATATATGGATGGCTATTAGCCGTAAAAAATGGCTATTAGCCATCGAATATGGCTACTATTCATTACTGACGAACAGCTAGTGTCTAAATGGAAGTCTCGCGGATGTATGGCTAATAGCTATTAAAAATTTCTGTTAGCTAAAGAAAATAGCAGATATTCATTATTGGCGCAGAGTTAGCATCTAATCGGCAATCAGCACGAGTTTTACGACAATCGGCAATAGTTTGGCGCGCGTACAAGTGCGGTTTAGCCAAAAATTCGCGAAATCCTTGAAAAACCACACTCAGAGAAATTTTGGCGCGGATATGGCGGATATATGGCTATTAGCCGTTGAAAATTGCTGTTTGCCATTGAATATGATCACTGGCGCAAATTTGGCATCTAATCGACGAAAAAGCGGGAGTGAGCTAATAAAAATGGGCTAATAGTATTGAATTAGACGGCTAATAGCCAAAAAATCCTTGAGAACATTGAAAAAATTTAAAAAAGCACACTCAGAAAATTTTTGGAGCGGATATGGCGGCTATATGGCTATTAGCCGTCGATTAAAGCAGAGAGCCATTACTGGCGCATAGTTGGTTTTTAATTGACAATTGGCGCAAGTTCGGCGAGAATCGGCTTGCAAGCGGGTGTATATTAGCTATTAGCTGTTTTCGTTGGCAATCTGCATGTGGCAAACGCCCCGAATTTAACGGCTAATAGCCAATAGCTCCCTGAGATCAATTAAAAAGTTTAGAAAACCACAATTTGAAATTTAGAAAATTTTTTTTTTTAAATTTTTTTAAAACTGTTTTTTTGAACATTGAGCATTCTTGAGTTTTATTGATTTTTTTTCTTTTTAAAAAAATATTTTCAATCAGTTTTTATGTTCATTAGAACTGCAAACATAGTTTTTTTAGGCAACTTGAACAAAAACGGAAAAAAAAATTTCGAAAAAAAAAATTTTCCACAAAAAAATTATTTTTTCTTTAAATCAATATCTTGCAACAACAACTTACTTGATTATGAAACAAATGGTGCTCACCACCACTCCGATTCGGATAAAATTCTGTGTGATAAGAATGGTTAGCGCCGAATTGAGAATCTCGTTGAGAATCTCGAAAGTGGGGCATTTCGAAAAGCGAAACGATGCTAAATTATGATTTGAGGCGACCGAGCGACTTCTTTTTTTTTCTCTTTCCGTTCGGATTCGGCTTTTTACAGCAAGCAGGCAGCCGTAAAGAAAAAAGGTTGGATAGATGAGAAATTGCGTTTCGCCACGTTTTTTTTTTCGCTCGCGTTCAACAGATGCTGTGCCAAATAATGTGGCTTGAGAAAAGTTAACGACTGATGTTTGAACAATTATAAATTATTTAAAATTTAGAGTACCCATCGTTTTGTTCAAAGCAAAATGTTGATAACTATGGAAACAAACAAACCGGCATTCTCGACAAGACAAGTGCCAGGTTGATCTTGGACAGGGCTCTCAGTTTGCTCAAAATCCGCGCTTTTTTCACTTTCCATTCTTCAGTGTCCCTAAAGTGTTTCTTCTTTGCCAGCCAGGTATTTGAAGACGTGGATGCGTGTGCTTCATTCTGGAAAGATAAATGGATTATGAGTTTATAAAAAATCCACTATTTTTAATGAAAAACAGTGAAATATTTATTTATTTTAAAAATGCATCAAAAATCCTTTCTAACTTGTAGCATGCAAATATTGATATTAGAAGTAAGAAAACTTACAACTTTGGTCTCTCCTTTTGCTCGAAAAAGATCCAACATTGATAATTTATTGACCCGTTAGTACTACACAACTGAAATCGAGCAATTGTAGAAGAAGGTAAAAAAAGAAGAAAAAGAGCTACAGAACTGTATTAAACTGAAGAAAAGGAAGATTGATTGAGATAGAAAGGTTTTCGATTCAATTTGATGCGATGCAATGCGATGCGATAGATGCGTAAATCAATATTTGAAGCCTGGGAAAATTTTTAAAACAAGCACAGGTGAGATAGTGGGGGGAAAAGTGAAGAATCGTCGGGATGAGAGATTTAAATCAAGCCAATTTGTTAGATTCTCTTGGATTGGTTAACAAAATTTGACAAAATTCAAATCTTTTAGATTTTTTTCACAATCAAAAATTATCTTATTTCTCGTCTAGCTCCTAGCCTTCCCGTGAGTGATGAATTGGTATCAAGCAAATTATTGAGAAATAGAAGATGAAGGGTGTAATGTTTGCGAGAAGGTACGTGGTCAGCACTTGCCAACAACACCAGAGCTTTTCCTTTTTTTTTTTTTCTTCAAAAATGTAAAATAAAGGAGAGTGTAGTAGTAGTGGCGCGGCAATATGATGACGCAAGGGTATTCTGAGAGTGCATAGATACATCGATTGTGCAATTGTGATATCCTGTCGTGAAGGTTTACTCCTCGAAATATCTCTGCACATACATACATACATCGGAGGCCAGTTGGTCACTCTGTCTTTTCATCAGCGCCAGTGCTACCGCAGTGACACGGCTGGAGAGGCAAATGGGACAGAAACTTCTAGTGTTCCGAGCCTGGTTTGGAGCAGTGTGGCTATGAAAAAAGAGGAGCTGCACTCTGACTTAGTTCATCCTAGCCACCACGTTTAAATCATTTTTTTTTTTGCTTCCGAATTTATTGGCCACTCATTGGCCCGTCAGAAACCGAAGGGTAGTAAAGATAAAACGAGAGCAGTTCTTCGAAATAAAATGGATACCTCATAAAAGTATATGGCCGAGTGATGATGCACACCACTGCCGGATGCTTTCCGGCGAAGAAACACTTGCCCATTTGGTATTTCTGGGTAGGGTTTCTCCAGGGAGGTCATCGATGATCCCAGTAAGGTGTAGGTGCTGGAAATCATGAATGAAAAAAGTTCAAAAATGTTATTTTTTACCTCCGATACTTTCTATCCAGCGGGTTAGAGCTCAAAAGCTCTCCCTGGACAAGTCTTCGCCGGAGCAAGGAAGATTGGGCTACTTCTGAAAGCAAAAAATATTTATTTATTGATTGAAATTATATCGCTACTAAAAAACCCACCAAAATCAATCGCTTTCTTATCAAGCGGCATCGGTAACTAAAGCGGTCGAGTTGATGAAATGAAGAGCTTTCGCAGATTTTATTTGTTTGATTAATCGATTCGCGCACATCAAATCAAACACGCCCCTTGCCGTTTGAACTGGCATGCTTTTTATTTGGGATTTAAAAGAGCCAAAAAAAATACAGAGGATTTCTAGGATCATCAGCTAAATTTACAGTTTTTTTTTGAGTGTAAAGTCGTCGATTTAAAGTAAGATAAAAGTAACTGAATTGTTAATTATAGTAGCCAACTTGTTAACTATTTAATTGTTTACATTAACCAAATAATGTCATTTTTTAAAATTTCGGATTTTTCAAAAATTTTAGAAGTCAAAAAAATTTTTTTTCAATTTTTTTAGAGCTTCATACTTTTTTTAGAACAAAGTATAAGATCTAAAATTATTATTTTAGTCAAGTTTATGCTGATTGCACCACTTTCAGCCGAGCTACAGGATTTTGAGTATCATGACCCAAACATGAGTAAGTCAAGTTTGAAACTGACAAAAAATGTATTGAAATTTAACGAAATCAAAGGGAAATAAAAAAAAACCTTTAAAACCGTAACAATCAATCCTTATCTTACTGTAACGTTGCGGCAGGTATGCAGTATGCAGGCATCAGATCTCACGACAAAGTGCACACTTTTTGAAATTATTTAAAGTGATGTAACTCGGCTGAAAATGGTTTTACCAACGCAAAATTAACGGAAATCATGACTTAAAAAACAAGATATTAAATCAAAAATAGTTATGGAGTTCTGAGAATTCTGGAAATACAATTTTTTTTTGAGTTGAAAATTTGAAAATTTGAAATTTTTTGAAAAACTTCAAAACTTCTAAATTAAATGAAATTGGTTTAAGAGCTTTTTAACAACATCTCAGGGCAATTTACAAGGAAATTTTCGGAATCCGAACCCTCTCAGTTCAAAAATTGTACCTCAAATTTGAAAAAAAAAATTTGCCTTTTATTTTACACCCAAAACACAAAAACTTAAAAATTGGCTACTCTTTCCAGAACATTTTTTTGAATATAAATAGAATGGAATTGTCAGTTTTGCAGACGCCTTCGCAAAAAAATTCAACATGAACTTCTAAATTAGAATACTTATTCGCTTTTTAGGGATCTTCCTTTTCTGAATTTTTTTATCCGTCTATTTTTTTTTACTATTCTTTTTTTTATCTTTCACTCTTATTTTCTGTGCTTTTTCATTGAGAAAATCAAACAATTTGCCAACAAGTTTAAATAAAATAAGCGCGCCACCGAAAAATGTTAATATCATTTTTTAAACGGAAAATTCCAATTTTTAAACAAAGTCAGAATTTAATTTGGCAACGTAATAAATAAATCAATGAACAAAACGATAAATTACGTAAAATAAAAACCGCAAAACCTTCCAAAATAACGCGCTCGATAGAGCGCACACACATTCCAGCTGTAATCTGTACATTATTTTTGAGTTTTTAAGTCTTGCGCGGTCATTATTGACCTCCGCAGACCATAAAATAAACAATTTAAATTTTCCTGCCACACTACGGAAAAATGTTCACAATTCATTGTGATTCTTATCCAATTTTCCGCAAAACCATTTTAGAGTCTACCCATGACGCCACCCTATTCTCCTTAATCGGCTCTTTTCTTCTTCTTTGTCTTCCTCTAGTTTTTCCTTCAGATTCTTGTACAAATGTATGTTCGACAGTGAATGCAAAAGCGTTTTATAGTTGATTAGCTTGCAAAATTTGAAATTGTGGTTTGAAGTATACTGTACTTTGTTTTTGTACATACATGTATCTGAGTACATTCGCTTGTTCCGGCCAATTTCTTCATTTTCTCCCATTGAAGTGCACTTTTTTCCATTCGGTCTATCTGCTCTGCGCGTTCTTTTTTCGCCGGGTGCCATTCATTTTCATGCACTTCTTTTTTTGACCGGCAGTGCGCAAAAATAGAAATGGAGGGAAGAGAACTAAACTTCTTTTTTTTGCTTTTGATGTGCATGCAGGAATTAGATGGCGATGGCATTTTATTCATTTTGATCCGGTCGTTTAATTTTTGTTGTGCAAAAGTTACGAACTATTTCAGTCTGGGGTTTTTTTCTGAAGAAAAATTTTCGTGCAAGGGTGCATCTTTTTTGTTCGTGTTTCGATGAAAATAGAAAATCCCATTCCGCATTTGCCTCACGTCATAGCAACGAACGTTTTTCGCCGCTCCCGGTTGCCAGAGAAGAAAAACTGACTTTCAAAAGATTTTTCTATTTTTATTTCCATTTTCGTCATTGTGCATGGGCTTTTATTGTGTTTTCAATCGACTTGTGAATCGACATGAGAATGCGAAACTCCGCCCATTTATTTGTGCGCGATCACGCGAACACAGTGATATTGGAAGAGACGCAGACAGAACGGTGAATGCAGACTTGAAATGCGTTTTCATGTCGCAAGTCGATTGAAAACACAATATTTTGTTTCAATTTCAGCGATTTTGCGCGAGGGCAAAAATAGGGGTGGGCCCATCGTCACCCCTACTTTTTAATGTCCCTTTTGGTACTAAACATGACTATTGTAGGTATTGCATTCTTTGGGATTGATGGCCTTCCCTCCCGCCTATATCTTCAGTGCAATTCCGGCTCCAGCTTATTAGATGTGACTCTCCGAACAACAATCAATTTTGCAAAAATGATCAATTATCCGTTCGCCCCTGCACCCTTTCGGTATGGATCCAATTCCGTGGAATTATCGATGGAACAGGTATTTAGATTTTAATTGACTGCACCTTCCATTTCAATCCTTCAAAAACCCTTATTTATCAATTCAGATGAACCGCCTTCTTTTCTTCACAGTTTTCATCGGGCAATTCTCCAGAAAGGTCCTACAATTCGTCTGCTACGGAGTTATAGTGCCTCTCAGTTTTGTGTTCACTTTGTACATTATGTATATCATGTTTAAAGTAGTTTTTGCAAAACATGTACGCCGGATGCGAATGATTTTCTCGTTTTATGGAATTTGTCAAGTAATGGTTATGCATTTGTTTGCATCGACTTTTGCAATCTATTATTGGACGTTTGGCGCAGTGCGGTATGAAGAGGGTTAGTTTGACAATTTTTATGGGGACTAGAAAATGCTGAAACAGCTCCATTTCTGTCACTACCGTCCTCCGAGTTTTCCTACCAACGTTTCCCAGCGTTGATGGATTTTGGTGAACTGATTAGTCACATATTTTTGCCCCTGTACCCAGGAAAATAAGCAATGAGCCTGTCAATAACGGGTTGGAAGAGATTAAACTGTGAAAATCTACGCGAAAGTTCCAATTACGTCTGAAAGAAAGGAAGCTTCGTCAGGTTAAGTTACAGCCCGTAAAAGCTCATTAGTCAAACCTAGAAAAGTTTGACAGACAAGATTCCAAAAAATCATCAATCGCTTCCAACAGATCAGCCATCGGGGAATCATTTTTGGCAACGAGAAAATCATCACTGGAACAGGCTTTCAACAAGCAGAAATTGCGTATAGCGGTACTCTGCGGTCCAGGAATCCCCTCCCCGACGTGATAAACTCTCCGGTATAGCCTCCTTAAAGCCCAGGCTTGAAACCGATGGCTTAATCCGTCTGGAGTTTGAACAAAAATAATTTCCGGTAGCTAACAGGTAGAAAGTTGCCAGCGGATTCTGCAGATCTGTCCGGAGCAGCTGCTCGGCAGCTACTTGGCAAATACCAAAAACTCTCTGAGAAGAGCAGGGGCTGTCCTGAAAGCTGCTCTGAAAGAGTCTAAAACAAAATCGATCAGAACTTTCTCTCCTGGACAAATTTACCACGAGGTTGCAGGACTGCTTAGAAGCAAAGAGAGGGTGACTTCAAATCTAACATACATTAACCAAATTCTCTTATTTTTTACGGAGTTATGGTAAAAGTTCCACCTACCAGCGCTTATTTGACACCCCACATAACCAGTTAACCTTCTAATTTCAGAGTATGGAACGCCAAAGTTCACATGCATATTTTATCTCTATTTTTTCAATTTCGTACCTGGCTACTGCCTAACCATTCAAAAGTGCACAATTGGTTTCATGATTATTTTTGATTATAAGAAAACTAGAAAACCGTTATGCGGACGATGCTATCCAACAAAGAGCGTTATTTGCACGCTTTATGTTTTTCTGCTCGTTGTAAGATTTTTTTTTGAACAATTTTAGAGCTAAATACCATAAATTTTAATTTTTATTTAAGTTCTGTGTCTGGGACTTTTTCGCGATCTTCGCTCTAACTTCATATGCAACTATTACAAGTGATTACCCAGATAACTATCAACAAAAGTGTTTTGTCTTGATGAATCCTGTATTTGAAAAGGTTAGTTTGAAAGTTTAGCTAGAAACCGAGGTATTCCAAAGTTTTAGTTCGGTCTGACCATCTGGATGAAAAGTTATGAATGGTTTGCAAGAGTTACATTGCACTGGCTTCCTCATTTTTTCGCAATGGTAAATAAATGAATAAAACTGTAAAAAAATACATTTTTTCACGGTGTCCAGAGGCCGTATTCATGAACGTTTACCGTACGGTAAATGTTTTTCCGCGAGTTAATCTAAATTTTCGAAGTGTTCACTGGATAAATAACGCTATAAATAGTCCGTAATTGTCTTTATGGCTATTGCAAATGTTATTTACGACAAGAAGGATCATTTACCGTTATCATTTACTGCGTGGTAAACGTTCATGAATACGGCCTCAGGATTTGAAATGTGGGCGGAGCCTAATTTGCTGGTGCGCAAGCAAACTTGCAAGGCGCACTTTCGGTGCTTGCGCATTTTTCGACGCTCGCATTTTTTTTATTGATTTTATTATTTTTCTTTCAATAAAACCTGTTTTTCTTTGTGAAATGTATGTATTGTATCCTTTAATACCATTAAATTGCCCAAACTTCGATTTTCGTAAAGATTTATCCTGCAAAAACACCAAAAAACTCGAAACGAATATTTCGAAATGGTGGTTGAATCAAATTCGACGTTCTTAAGCTTAAAAAATTTCTAAAGACCTCAGCTATAATTCCGTTGGAGAACATTTGGGAAAAATTAAGAATTTATGCTTTTTTCCCTTAAAACATAAAAAATGCGTCAAAATTTGAATTTCGCGCGTAAAAATCCAGTAGGGCGCATTTGCTCGGCTCCGCCCACTTTTCAAATCCTAGACACCGTGATTTTGAAAATTTCGATTTTCAGATTTATCTAGTTTTCACGCTAATTGTATTGTTCAAGAAGCACATGAACCATCGTTATGTACGAAAAATAGAAAGGTGAACAACGCAACCGAAAACAAAACAAACAGAGCTTTCAGAGAAGAACCACATTATTATGCAGGGTGTGTCGTTGTCATAATAATCACAATTGGACTGATAATTTTTGACATGGTACCTTATGGGGTTATTCACAAAACCGGAAAAAAAGGAAGAAAACGGAAAAAAACTTCGGGAAAAATCGGAGAATGATCCGATTGGCCTGAAATTTCGGGAAAAATTGGAAAAAAAATCTCCTGTACACGCTCACAAAATTTTGGACCGAAATATCGATTTTAAAAATTTTCAGAAAAAAAATCGATAATTTTTAAAATCGATATTTCGGTCCAAAATTTTGTGAGCGTGTACAGGAGAATTTTTTCCAATTTTTCCCGAAATTTCAGGTCAATCGGAGCATTCTCCGATTTTTCCCGAAGTTTTTTTCCGTTTTCTTCCTTTTTTCCGGTTTTGTGAATAACCCCATTAGAATTCCCAAATATTCATAGTAATCAATAATTGTAATTTATTCAGATTTTCAACTTGTACTGTGATGGATATGAGATCAGCCTTCACTTCACTGATAAGTCTACTGATCAGGATCATTTTTTCTTGCTCAGAACCATTAGAACGGCGATGTATGTAGGCAGTAGTAATTAACAGATCAAATTTTACCTTACTGTTTCAGACTTCCAGTGTATTTCATCACAGCTCCAATTGCATTTCTCTCACTTGCTTCTTTACTCCCCCACTTTCAGTCAACAATGGTTCGGTATTTGCACGATGGACAAGAAATTCCGGTCACAAAGTATAAAACTATTGGCGGATATTTAATGTAAGTCGGTCACTGAGAAATGACAATAGTTTAATTCAGCACAAAAGCCCACTACTCTCCGCTCCCAGAAAAACTTTCTTGGCAAGCCCAACTTTATAAAAGGTAAATCGACTGTTTCGAATATTTGACAAGTGACCCTGATTACAGTTTTATGCGGTGCTATCTGGCCTCTTTGGTCTGGGACAAAAGTATAACCATGTGTGAAGACTTTCGAAGGTGGCTCAAATGCTCCAAGAGGCGTAAGGAGGTGTATCGGCAAATGGAGCACGGTAAGTGTTAAATGAAAAACGTTTAAAGAACAAATCAATGCTATTTAGACATGAAGCTCAGAAAAAACAACCTGGAAAAAAGTGAACTGTATCTGAAGGTGAAGACGACAAAGATTGAGGTTGAAAATGAGTTGTCTCCGGAAGGAACCAAAGCTGATCATTTCCCAAAATTGACTCCATCGATATATTGTTGCGAGGCTACTGTCTAATATTCAAATCGATTGTTATGTATTTCCTATTATCTTTCACATGAATTTGTATTGTATCCTGATGATGCCCTTTCATTTCGGTTCACCAGATTGTTGACCAAATTTAATCTAGTCAGAACTGCTACAATAACCGCTCCACATTCTGACAAACAACGTTCAAATTGTTCTTTCTTTCATTTCTGCCTGCCTGCCTTGGATTTTTCTTCCACCAACCACTCTGACCCATTTTCCCACCCATTGGGCTCGTTTATTGTGTGAAGCTCTTTGCCACAGCTCTTCTCTTGCTCAGATGGTTTTGTCGTTTTGTGAACTTCGCTTTGTTTCCGCTAGCCACCCGAATTGCCCCCTCCCCCTATTTTTAATTAATTGCCACGCACGGTGTCCAGGATTTGAAATGTGGGCGGAGCCTAGCAAACGCGCCCCACTGGATTTTTTCGCGCGAAATTCAAATTTTGAGGCATTTTTTATGTTTTTAGGGAAAAAAGCAAAAAATTCTTAATTTTTTTCCCACATGTGCTCCAACGGAATTATAGGTGAGGTCTTTAGAAATTTTTTAAGCCTAAGAACGTCGAATTTGGTTCAGCCACCATTTCGAAATACTCGTTTTGAGTTTTTTGGTGTTTTTGCAGGTTAAAACTTTACGAAAAGCGAAGTTTGGGCAATTATATGGTATTAAAAGATAAAATACATACATTTTACAAAGAAAAACAGGTTTTACTGAAAGAAAAACAATAAAATCAATAAAAAAAATGCGAGAGTCGAAAAATGCGCAAGCACCGAAAGTGCGCCATGGAAGTTTGCTGACGCGCCAGCAAATTAGGCTCCGCCCACATTTCAAATCCTGGACACCGTGCCACGTGGATTCTGCAAACATTAAAAAAGTTTTCGTGTTTTGAGCTCATATGAATTTATTACGCGATTTATTTGCCATTACTTGCTTTCAGTTTATTAATTTTCAGTTTGGTTTGGTTTTCATTTTATTTTATCTGTCCTAAAATAAAAAAAACTTTGCACAAAATGGCCAAGGAAACAGAAGCAAAATGAATTGTTTTGTGGTAGTGTTATGAGTATACTTGCTAGAAAGAGTGGAAGTCCCCTCTAAACTCTAAAATTTTCTTATTTGAGCAAGAAATTTCGTCACAATTTTTTTCTATTTCCATGGTTCAATATAATCAGATTTATCTTCAACGTAGGCTGAAAAAAAAGGAAAAAATAAACAAAACCTCAAAGTTTAATTAAACTCCTGATCTTTCAATCAAAAGTTTTTTTTTTCCTTTTTTTTCTATGTTTTTTGCTAACTGTTTCATTTTCTCATCTCGTGACGTACTTTTTTTTGGAAATGTCGTGCTCCGCTTTTCTTTTTTCTTCATTTTGTTTCACTTTCGGTTCTAAGAAGTAATCCCACTGAATTCACAACTGCGTAGAATATTGGAAGTTTTTGTCGGTGGCTGGCGTGGGTGGCGAAAACAAATTCCACCATAACTGCCCGTTTGATTTGTTATATATTTTTTTTTCATTTTTCGATTTTAGTGTTTAGATTTTCATTTTTACTTTTATAGAAAATAATAATTAAAAAGGGGAAAAAAGAAAAATAAATAAAATTGCCCCCTCCCCCCCCCCTCGCCAAGGCGTTGGGGAGGGAGCCCGTGTGCACGAGCTCAGTTACATTCGGCCCAGCTCTAATTAAATTATTTGGACTAATTTCTCTCGTGGTCCTATGTATTTCTTCAAAAATTTTGAAACACTGAAGGCAACAGCCTCAGATTCATCGGGAGGAGGAGGAAATGAAAAAAGGTGGTACTGGGGGGTAGATTGTAGACAAGACAACTGGATGGATGGATAGACTGAAGTCTAAAGTTTAATTTCATTCAATTTGGCACGCAGGGAGAAGAAAAAAAGGAGAAAAAAGTATAGGATAAGCTGCGTTTCAAGACGACGCGCGCGGTGGCACTTTCGACTTTATGTCATTCTGAACTGACGTATGACGTGGCGGAGAGAAAAGGCTTGAAGACTGTTTGAAGTTCACTTGGGTCGCCTCTCTCTCTCTCTCTCTCTCTCTCTCTCTCTATTAATCGGTTGACCCACCCACCCACCAGCCGTGAATTGAAAGAAAAACATAATTGCTCTTTTTTCATTCGTTTTTGCTTTTTGCTTTTTGCTTTTGCCGATTTTCGGTAAGGAAGCAACGTTTCCTGTTTCTAACTCCAGTTTAATTTCCTATTTTCTCTTTGGGACCAGAAAAAAGGAAAGAGTGGAATGAAATGAAATAAGGAACCCTTTATGGGGTTATTCACGAGAAAAACAAACAGTTTGTTTTTGTTTTTTTTTCCAATTCATGCGATGTCAAGAATTGTTAAAAAAATACAGGTAGAGAAACGGGGGCTCCCCCTGATATAGCATTGATATTGAAGAGACGCAGAAGGTCTCTGTTTCTCTACCTGTATTTTTTTACAATTCTCGACATTGCGTGAATTGGAAAAAAAAAACTGTTTTTTTTCTCATGAATAACCCCATTACAGATTGATTTTGTGACCCACACCTTTATGCTTCTGAGAATAACCGATCTCAATTTTTTTCCGCCACTTTTTTAATCTGGAAAACTTTAACCTCACCTCACAATCAGTAAATATTAGAACGTACATTTATTAATCTGGAATAATCATTCCTTTGAGTTCTCTAATCTCTGCTCGTTCAAAAATTCCCCCAACTATTGCCAATTTTGAAGTCTTCAGTCAGGATTCTGAATCACCTTGTAGCAGTTTTCCACGATGTGAACGTTTATAAAACTGGCACCCCATCCTGCCAAAATTGTTTCTACCTGGCGCATTTTTTAAACCCTAAAGCTCGGATATTTTCTGACAAAAAAAGTCTCGTTTTTAGATTAAAATGATGGTGTCATCCTGAATAATCAGACAATGATTCGTATGACCCATAAATTTAAATCCAATTTATTTCATTTCAAAATATTTCCATTTATATGTACATAAGTATAGAGTGACTGCAAAATCTCCGTCTACCTTTTTTTTTTATTTCCAATTTTTTTCCGTTCCTCTCCATCTTGCTCCATTCGAATTGAAATGAATGTGATTTGTTGTCAAACAAAAACTCCTAGTTCGGTCGTTCGTTCGTTCGTTCTCCTGCTCTTTTTTTCTTTTATAGATTCTTCTTTTTCCTTTCATCTATCTATTCATTCTTTCTTTTTCGCTTCCTTCCTTTCACTTTGGTTTATGAGTTGGACGAAACGGAAAAGAATCCATCAAGGTCCACGGAGAATGTATTTTTCTAGGATTTTTTGACTGAACATGACGATGTGATGTGATGTCCCTCCCGCCCTCCCGTTCCATTCCGTTCCAGTTTCTATCTAGCTATTCACACTGGATTTGGTTGGTCGGCGGAAGAACTGGAAACGAACACTAGCTCACTACGTAGGAGAAAAAAAAAACGAAAGAAAAACATCTGAAAACCAAACACAAAGCCAGGATGAAATAATGCATCAGACGGGCGCGTGATTTTGACAGTTTTTAAGGCTATTACGTCCCGCCTCTCTATCCTTTACGATATACATTCAGTCTGCTTTAAATTCAGTTTTGTTTTTGCAAAGTGTGTCGCAAAGTGGCTTTCGCCTGGATTTAGCTGGTTTCATTTCTGAAATGCATACTAAACGAAGAAAGTTAGAAAAAAAAAAAAAAAAGGAAAGCGCCTCATTCTTCTTCATCCCTATTACTTGGTGTTTACCTATACGTAGTCAACTCGTCAACATCTTTGGGAGCTCAATTCGATTCATTTTGAATTCTTCGGTGACTTCAGATACTCTTTCCACTCTTCAATGTTCACCCTTTGACCATTTTTTGTCTCGTTCCTCTTTTAAAACGAGATGATATCTTCTAATTGGCAATTTCGGAGCCTGAAGAGGTGTTTCTCCTTTTTTGTTGCGCCTATTTTAACCTTCTTTGAACAAAAAAAGGTTTCGTAAAAGCTCACTGCTCATCAGTGCTCAATCGCGTGGTTTCCACATGAATAAGATTGTGAATTTGTTAACTAACCCAGTGATAATTCGTCCCTTATATCATTAAACACGTTCTGCGTCGTCGTCGACGACGTTACGTTACGTTATGTTACGGAGAGCAAAAGAGTGAAGACAAACATCTATGTTTTTATCTTTATCTTTTTTAGGAAGTCATATATTTTAACACACTTTTTTTTTTTCAAAACTGAAAGCGTGGGAGATAGATTATGTACAGATGGAAGAAGCCTGTCACAAACGTTCAATATGAAATTTTCATTTTTTTTCTTCCATAAAACAGAGCAAATATTTGAAGATATTACCTCATATGAAAACTATTATGGGTCATTTTAGAAAATAAAAACATTTTTCTCAGAAAAAAACCTCATCTGGTGCCAGATTCTCATCCAACCCACTGAATATCGTAAGCTAAGCTCAGCTCTAAAAATAAAATACACTTATTTCTTTTCTTTTCTCTTCCTTTTTCCCTCTTTTTTCCTTATTTTCCCCAATCTGTTGACACATCCGCCCTCTGTGGAGCCCGAGGTCGGCCCAAAATGGAATCAGACTCAGACGCACACATGTATGTATAATAGTTTCTATTGTATTTCGGCTGCGCCGTTGTCTATTATAATTTGGTTAAATCAGCCTCAGGGACCCACATGCCAATGGATGCTTGCAATTCGTCTTCTTTCTTTTTTTTTTCCTTTTCTAGCGAATTCCTTCCTAATCTCGCTCCATCTTATTCGATGTATGGAGGGTAAGGAAGAAAGAAGCCTGTCATTTTTTTTTATCAGAAAACCAAAACTAAATTCAAGTGTTTCGATTTTTAAATTTTTTGTTCTAGGGAATAGAAAATAAAAAAGGAAGCAGACAGGTTTTCAACTGATTTCCAAGTTGCTCCTGCGCTTACACCCACCTACGCTTCATTTTTTCTCTTCTTTCCGCAGTGGCGTCAAACGGTGTGATAAATTGTCAGTATGATGTCTCAAGTGTGTCAACTGACACCTTGTGAACGCACTTTTTGATTTCGTATCCGCTCCGAGAGGTCTCACGTGTTAAAACGAACATAAATTACTCGACACGAGACGCCACAATATTTACTTGTTCTAGACCCATTTATCTGGCCCACCTATGCTCGCTTTTATCTTTTGTTTTCTTTTTGTTTACAAAAATTACAACCTCTTCACTTTTCTTCTTCCTCTGCTTATCTTTTTGGTGTTCTCTTCTTCCATGTGCTTCTCATTTGTTATTATTCTGTCAATGAATAACACAAGGAAAAAGAAACTGGCGGAATATTTCTTATTGTCCGTTCTGGCATTGACTAACACTGACAAAAAAGAAATAGTTAGACCATAAATTTTTTCTTTTTCTTTTATGTTTTTTATAGCTGATATCTACGAGAATAGATTATCATCCAGTTCACCTTGAGATCAAGATTTTAGTGTTTGATTGTATTGTATTTTCAATCGACTTGCGACATGAGAACGCGAATCGAAACGAAACGCCGCCCACTTATTTGTGCGCGACCACGAGACGCAGACAGAACGGTGAATGCAGACTTGAATTGAATTGCGTTTTCATGTCGCAATTCGATTGAAAACACAATAGTAAAATAAATACAGTCAAGGCATTTTTTCTATGTTTTTATTTTATAGTATTTTTCTGATTTTTCTTCTCAGATTTCTTTCTTCAAAACGTATCCAAAATTACTTGGCTCCACGTAAATAAATTTTCAAAAAATCCCTTGATAACTTTTCATTAAAACCAATGATTTTCTACATTTGAGTTCCCAGACACTCGAAACAAGACACATAAATTATTGAAAGAAAAATTGCACGTTTCTATGTTCCATACCCTGTCGTAATTTTTCAAGAGCTCGCCGAGTGGTTGAGAACAACAAGAAAAGAAAAAAAAAAGTGTGTCCAAGGTTTTATACATTTTTATTCAACTCCTCACCCTGATTATATGTATATGACTAATATTTCTTTAATGATAGGGTTAGAATCTTGGAAAGAATCTGATCCCGCCCTTTTCTGGTACTAACCCCAATCCACTTTGGTGCACGTCATCGCTTGCGAAGACAAATAGAGCACATCCTATAAACCTTTGCTTGAATGTGGATGCCAATCTTCTAATGTCTGCCTACCCATAAAACCTTTGAGGCGGAGCAGAGCAGAGCAGAGCAGCGAGCGCTGCAAAAAGTACAGTTTTTCTTCCGCTTCTTTGTCTGCCCTCTGAGTTCCTTCCCATTCGATCTTTTTGTTCAAAACTTTGCCTACTTCTTTTTCAGTTTAGTTTTTTATCCATGTTCTCGACAGCCGCCACTGGAGCTAGCTTCTTCATCCATCTTCTCAAATTTAGCCTATAGCTGCAAGGAGTGTTCTCTCATAGATTTATCTTGTGGTTTATGACTCCCTACGGGACTGATTGACCTGACAAGATAGACACAATCCGTTCCTATCTCTTAGGGACCTCGCTGAGAATGGATAAAGCCATGAAAGTTATCACTGTTATTCTTTTTTTTTTGTTGCTTTTCTACATACTTAATCTTTTTGCTTTTTTTGTTTTTTGTCCTGTCTTCCGCCTGGTCCACCCCCTCCCGTCAAATCGGCGGCTAGGTGATGAAAACTTGCGGCTAGCCAGCCACATGACCGATTTGTGATTCACAGGATCTCGAAGGTCCGGCAAAGTCCACAATTCTAGAAAAATGCGGAGAGCAGAGAAAAAAATTGACCCGAGAATAAGGAAGGGTGCGTAGGCTACAAATTAGTGTTTGCATTTGGAATTTTTGATTAATTGAGAGAGGGTGCGGGTTCAGGGCGCTGAAGAGAGTGTAATCGACCCAGAAAAGCAGGTCTGTACGGGTTCTGCTTTCAGAACTTCTTCCGGAATAACATGTTGTTTTGACGTAGAAATTGAAAGTTCATTTATCCTTAAATACGTCAAAAAAACTTGTACAACGGAAAGGAAGTGAGAAAGATTATTTTCTAGTTTTACAGCTTTCATAATGCTACCATACACGCCACCCAGTTCGTCGGATAATAAAATCATTTTTTCACTCGAAAATTTACTTTTTTGAGAAATTCGAATCATTGTCTGATTATTCAGAATGACACCATCATTTTAATCCAAAAACGAGGCCTTTTGGTCAGAAAATGACCGAGCCTTAGGGTTTTAAAAATGCACCGGGTAGAAACTATTTTGGAAGGCTGGAGTGCCGTGCCATAAGATATTGGTTTTCCTTTATTTTTGCTTGCGATCGATTAGATGGGTTTCAATTTTTTAGAGCATTAACAGATTGCTAATCAGATTTCTTCTAAAACACTAGCTCAGTGAAAACAAAGCGTGGATGCCGAAAATGAGCTGAAAAGGGAGGAAGACCCAGAAAGTCTGAGCCGGATTTTACCTACTCTAGGAGGAGGGGGGGGGGGCATGAGCCAGACCAGGACCAGACCAGACCCAATTCTTTTCCTACCCGGTTAAATTTAAATTGTATCTTTTTTTTTTCGTTCACGTGTCTATCTCCCGCTCCTGCCGGCTTCAGGTCCGGGTCGATTCGTGCAACTTTGTTAAGTTTTTTTTTTCCCCTCTTCACGACTAAATCAGTGTTTTTCCACATTCAATCGTCTCCTATTTGGGGGCGTCCGTCCAGCTTCGCTTCCTCTCCTCTTTTTTCCTCATCCTCCATTTTCTTGAGGCACGCGCTTGAAGAATGGAGGCGGTAAGACCTTCTTCCAATTCTTCAGATCCTCACTCTCTTCTCCATAAGAAGAAAAAAACAGACATTCACAAACGTATGCCTAGTCGAGATATTAAAACATTCATTTTCTTCCACTCATACTTCTTCACCAGGGCTCTTCATTCGCTCACGAATGTGTCAGTTGTGTTTGTTTAGATCTGGTCTCGAGCAACACCAATTATTACTTTTTTATTTTTTTCATTTATCTGTTTTTCTCATACATTTTTAAGATTTAGAGAGTTCAGTCCAATATCCCTCTACTATTATTCTGCACTGCACATTACCGTACCTCTAGTTTTTGTTAAAAAAGTGTTTCCGTCAGTTGTTTATTACTATCCGGATCAAAATCAATATAGCTTGTTAAGAAGATCGGATCATTCGGGATGCTTCTGCAGAAAGTGTAGCTGCTTTCAAATGTCCTAGTGCTCCTCTCTTAATAAGGCTCAGGAAGAAAGAAAGAAAGGATAGAAGTGTTATGAATATCAATGAACGGGATAATTTTGGCGATGCGATCAGCATAAATATGTTGGAAATAGCGCAAATTTTTCGTTTGGTCACGCATATTGACCATTCCTGGTTTTGATTCCTTTTTTCCGGTGTTAACGTTGTATGACTTTTTTTGCCACGTCATCTCAACTCTACTACTACAATAACTCCAAATTTGAATGCATTTGTAGCACCATATTTATTTCTCTTTCACACGTGCTCTGCGACCGTGGGACCAATGTACCGGGCGCGTTAGCTTGTTCAAAAAAACGTTTTTGCACTCTACTTTTCACACTTTCACACTCGTAGAGCTTACGAGCTATGATCAGATTTATCATTCAATTTTCTGCATTACATATATCATTATATCACTTTGGCGCGTCCGTTTAGAAAACAAAATTGAATGAAGTCATTGTGACTATAAATTTGAGAAAAAAAAAGAACTGCTGGTGGGGTTTTACCATAATCCTTTTTCTTGTACTCGGTTTTCTATACCCACCTCTTCAGTTCACTCTACTCTAATCTCTTTCAGACATATTTTGACTTTCTTTACTTTGAAAAAAAGAATGAAATGGGAAAGTGACATTAAACTACATTTACTCCCGTTTTTTTGCGGCTCGGTTCAACTATTGTCAGATAGTTATGGGTTCAACAATAAGTTTACCTCTGCTTTTTTTTTCTTCCTTCCACCTCTTATTTATCCCAGGCGCTCTTTTGTTTTGTTGTCCACCAATTTCGAAGAGATTTCCGTCGGAAACTTTGCACCTTTTTGTGGAAGGGTGGGGGACTCAAAAAAAAAGACGGCTAATAGCCACCGATTCGGGGCGTGTGCCATATGTATTTTTGTATTTTCTACTATCATTTTCAAATTTTTTTCCATTTCAAATTTCGGACATATTGTGACCGGAAAAAGTTGCAAAATCGCTGAGTAAGCGCGAAGATTATTTCCCTTAATTGTTGCATGCAAACATTCTACGGCTAATAGCCATAATGGCTAATAGCCGAATTCGTCGGCTAGTTGCCATTATCGCCCGCTATTTGCCTTTTCAGGCGGCTATTAGCCATTTTCAGTGGCTATTAGCCACCTAGACGCCGAATCTTGCCATATGGCGCCAAATATTTCCTGAGTTTGTGCAAGCTTGGGGATGTCTTTTGGCGCTTGTCACCCGTTGATGTGACCGACCACTAAACATGTTTCGATATTCTCAATGCATAACCAACAATTGTGAGATGAGCGATGATTGTTCAACGATGCACAAACTCGTAGAGCCGTGCAAATTTTAATGGTAAAAAGTGATGCCATTTTTGGCGGGTTTTGACTGCGCCAAATTCTTCTTTTTTTTTTCTCCAGAATGTTGCATGTTTTCGAGAATTTTTTTTCTTCTTAAAATGATATGTGTGTTTGTCTCCGTCTTTGATGTGAAACAATTTGTTTTCTCATTCTTATGGCCACGCCGACCCCTATATATCCCCTAGAAACGTTTGTTTTGCCGTCCCGCCTTGCTTCTTCACCCATCCTTGGCGCTATTCATATGTAGACAGTGGTTGAGTGAAAATTTCGTACTTCTGTTCCATCTTTTTGTTTCTTTTTGCCACTTTTTGCCTTCTTCGCCTTTTTCAGCGTTGAATCATGCAGAAAAAAACACAGGGGGAGAAAAAAAAGGCGATGAGGTCCCCACAGAAAACATTGACAAGAAGAAACTGAGCCTTCTTTTCTGTTGAAGTATCCCCGGCTCCTTTTCTTCCTCTTTTCCGAATAAGTCTATAAAAAGCGAAGTGGGCCCCTTTTCACGGGTTTTCATGCGCCGACACCCCAAACACATCAGCTGCCCATTTTTCGCAACAACTTGTTCATATTGCTGCCGCCCGAAACTTCCTTATTCACTCCTACTTCGCTTCGCATTGTTTCTTATTCTCGTCGAAGGACACACGACAAACGCAATGTTGACCGGGCAACACCATGTTCCAGGCATTGAGTCACCTCTGATGGTTGTGCTATGGCGAGTGGCCGCTGGCGTTTTTCTGCCCCTGGTTCCAACGATGGCCGTCTTCGGTAATGCACTCGTCATCATGTCTGTTTTTCGGGAACGATCACTTCAAACTGTCACCAACATGCTTATTGTGAGCTTGGCAGTCTCCGATTTTATGGTGAGCAAGAGACAACAAAAATTGGCTAATTGAAAAATGACACCCTAAAATATCAGATTTTTTTTCTTATTTTTCTTCCTTTTAATGAATGAACCTAGTAGAAAAACTCCCTCCGATCAATCAACAAGAATACATAAAATAACAAAACAGCTACATAGCTAGTCACTTCAGACATAGCCCAGCTCCATACTTTGGTTCTCGTCGGCTCCCCAGGGAGGGTAGTTACCGATGGCCTCAACAAATTTTCAAACATAACATATGTACCTGCCCGCCAACAATTATTTCCCCTATTCTGCGCCGAAAACACTGCACTTTTACTCATTCGGCAAAAACCCATGATGTCAAAGAATATGTTCAAGTAAATCGGACCCATGGGAGAGCAGATATGCCGATAATGCGAACAAAAAGTTTAGTGCAAAGATTTTGGGCACTGACAAGGAAGAAACCACCGATCCAGAGTGGAGGGGAGGGGAGCTGACGTCATTTTTCAGCGAGCTAGATATTTCTTGAATATAAATATTTGTACAAAGAACAAAAAAAAGCGGAAAATTATGTACAAATTTTATCCCATTTGCAGGTAGCGATCGGTGTGATGTCCTTTGGAGTATATTATGAGTGGAATAGTTTTAAATGGGGACTGGGTGCATTTTTTTGCCACGTGTATCAAGCGCTCGACGTTGCGTGCTCAACAGCTTCTATTCTCAATCTTCTTGCCATTTCTTTAGACAGGTATGTATGCACACCTTGCTTTCCGGAACATTGAAAAATCACAATTTCTTGCAGATACATTGCCATTGGCCATCCAATCTCATATGCTCAATACGGTGCTCGCGGTGGTCGTGCAATGATCTCAATCACAATAGTCTGGGGTGTGAGTATTGCGGTCGCTTTGCCGCTTCTTCTAGGAGTCAATCCTATGGAGAACGATGTGAGTTTGAGGAGTTGTTCTGTTCGGTTTTTTTATTTTTGCAAATAGTAAAAAGAAAAAAATAAGACAAAAAACACTTGCATCGAGGGAGAGCTCGTCGCCACTGAGGAAAACCAACAAATCAAAGTCGGCGAAAAAAAAATAGGGGAAAACTTTATGATTGATCACTTTTTTCTGGAACGAATTGAATACCGAAAAGAGAGCAAACGACTTTATTTTTTGTCTGTTCTTTGTGCTTGGGGTTTTATTATTTAGCAATCTGAATTGTCAGTTTTTATTTTTCAAGCTACCGTATTTCCTCTAATATAAGCGCATGCCCTTCTATTGTTTCATTTCTTCACAACTGCCGGGTATTTAGAGGTTTGCACACCAAACTTCGGTCGTCTCATGTCTGCTTGGTTAGAAAGTATTTTAGCGAGTTTGGTGTGCAAACCTCTAAATACCCGGCAGTTGTGAAGAAATGAAAAAATAGAAGTGCATGAGGAAATACGGTATTTTCATTTTTGTTGCGGACAAACAACAATTGAAACATGAAATTCTAGGATTTGCACAAATATTGTAAGCTAGGATATTTACAATATGTTTGGTCTTTGTATAATTAAAAATAAAAATTTAAAAAATTTGAAAAAAATTATTTTTTCAATTTTTCAAAATTCTTTAGCTCATAAAATTTTTGAATTTTTATTAATTTTATTGCATTTTCTATAATTTTACGATTTTATAAAGGATTTTTGAACTGATTTATGACGTATTGAACTGGAAAAAACTCTTGAAATTTTTACCAATTACCATTAAAAAAATTTTTTTTGAATTTTTTGTTGAAAAATTTTTTTGAAAACTTTTTTTCCAATTTCAGAAAATTATAGGTATTTCTCTACAATCAATTTTCTGGTTATTGTGTTTTCAATCGACTTGCGACATGAAAATGCATTTCAAGTCTGCATTCACCGTTCTGTCTGCGTCTCTTCAATTATCACTGTGTTCGTGGTCGCGCACAAATAAGTGGGCGGAGTTTCGCGCTCTCATGTCGCAAGTCGATTGAAAACACAGTAGCTATACGCACGAAAAAAGCCATACGCGCCATTAAAATGAAAATGGGCAAAACTGTAGTTTTATTTATAATTCACGTGACAGGTTCGCGGGGGTATCAAAATCGAATTAAAGCAAGTTTGGTGGTCCGGCAAGAAGAATGACTGGGTCTGGGGGATGGTTGTAAGTACTAATTGAATTGGCAGTAGAAGAAAACGCATTCACTTTTGTTTTAGTGTGACAAACACGCGCACATATCCAAACACATCAGACAGTGACATCATTATGAATTACACAGAGCATGGGCTAAAAATGGGGTTACAAAATCTGGAAAATTTTATAGGGAGATTTCCTTTTCAGCAATGCGAACTTGCAAATCCATACTTCAACATGATCTCCTCAATTTTCTCCTTCTTCATTCCATGTATCGCAATGATCATTTTGTACACTATCATTTTCCGGAGACTGCGTCAAAGAGAACGGGCAAGGAGTTTAAGGCAGGCTCAGAGGAATGAGACTGATAAGGTTAGTCTTCTGTTATTTTTTCCTTTTTTTATAAGCATTTAAATAAATTTCAGATAAGCTCAGCACTGCTCGGTGGAGCGCAAATCGCTCGACAAATGGGCAAACATTTCAAAAACCGGACTGATCAGATTCTTCTAGAAATCAGTTTTCAGGTAGATATTTACCTTTTTTTTGTACAAAAAAAGTAAAATAACAAACAACCAATCACCAACCATCGTTGTTCCACGTGTTCATTTGATCAGACCTGTCAAACGCAGTTTGCTTTTGTCATTTCTGAGTAAGCGGATAGCATGCGCTGCGCTGTTATGAAAATTAAAAGCCCAAGTCCTGATTTTGACATTTTTCGTTAAATTTTTGTTAATCTATACAGCAAACCAACAAAGTTGAGTCATAGTGCAAGGGCAAGGGAAAATTTGGAAAAAAAAAATAAGAATTCTTCCAGACGTCATCATTTCCGACAATGTCAGAATCTTCGGATGATGGGTCAACGATCTCACCGATGATCAACTCGTTTACCAATTTTCTTCCAAAGAAAACCACATATCCAAATACATCGATTCCGGCGATTCCGGAATGCGGCTCTATGCCAAATCTCACAATCCTCGAGAAACCAGGTGATTATATATTGCGTTTTCAATCGACTTGCGACATGAGAACGCGAAACAAAAACTAAACTCCGCCCACTTATTTGTGCGCTACCACGCGAACACAGTAATATTTGAAGAGACGCAGACAGAACGGTGAATGCAGACTTGTGTTGCGTTCTCATGTCGCAAGTCGATTTAAACAACAATGATTTTTTTCGATTGGGCAATTGAAAACAAAAAAATTCATACTTTTATTCATTCCAGACGAGGAGAAAGAAAAAGAAAAAGAGATCTCAATCATGGACTTACGGGAAACGGTCGAAATGCTTGATGACAAGTACTCTTCGGCTGCAATGACTAGGTATGTAAATTGGTTTTTAAACAGAGCATCCTACGTTTCCGTAAAGCTTTCAAACTTCCAGATCCTTTGGCGAGGAACTTGAAGAAATCCTGCCATTCATCGATGGGTCAAATAGTGTTAAACATTCCAGGGAACAGTTGCATACCACTAGGTTAGATTACACTTTTCATTACCCTTTTAAAACATAACTATTTATTTTCAGGTCAAACACGAGTACAGCCAGGCTTTTAGATGTGAAGCCAGAGTTGAAGAGTATCAGTGTATCGAGTATTCAGGACGAGAAAAAAATTAATCGACGGGATCAAATATCAGAAACTCCGTTCAGTGCGCAGAATGGAAATAGCAAGCAGAAACTTCTTCCGAATCCTGGTATACTGATGAAGAGCAAATCAACTACACTGCTCAAGACTAATGGGCTTATGGATACAGACTCGCTGAAGAATGCTCATAAGAAAAGTCTTGTTGATCTCCTAGCCAATGAGGAATTTTCATTTTCCGATTCTATGCGGGTATATAAGAATCGACTGTTTAAAAGGTACAGAAATAAAAAAAATTTACAGCTTATGAATTTCAAAACATGTTTAATTTCAGCTTAAGCCGAGCAACTAGCGGGTGGAACAAACCGCGTCCTTCAAGGCATATGGTAAAGAAAGCAACAAAACAAATGAGACGGGAACATAAGGCTACTGTAACTCTTGCAGTTGTTTTAGGTAGTGAATCGTGTTCATTTTGTTTGAAAAACATTTGAAACCCCATAGTTTGCAGCCGTCTTCTTATTCTGCTGGCTTCCATTTTTCATCCTTCACTTGAGCAATTCGATTTGCTTGATTCATGATCCACACAGTGATTGCGTCGGGTTTCTTCCGCTTTACCTTGCCACGTGGCTTGGATAGTGAGTTTCCGTTACAAGTTTTGTGAATATTCTGATTTTCTAGTCTCAACTCATCACTCAACCCTCTCATCTATACAGTTTTTGACCAACGATTTCGCAATGCCTTCCGGAATATAATCTCATGCGGGATTTTCAAGAAACGATGATCTTGAAAGAAATAGAAATAGAACTAACGATCTCTTAAAACGTCTATCGGAAACTTGATGTGTCATTTCATTTTCATTGTGTGCAAATTTGATAATTATTTATTTTTGTACATAATTTTGAATAATTTAATTTAATTTTCTATAGAAAGAAGAAAGTTCGTTTCGAAAAAATGAAAATTTTAATTTTTTTGTTCTTAAAGGGGTGCCAACTTTGGCTCTGGGACGTTTCAAAACAAGACGTTTCGAAACTGGGACGATTCAAAACCTGCCACTTCGAAACTAGGACTGTTCAAAACTTTGAGTGCAATTGTGCGTCACGGTGTACGCACTAGTGACACCAGAACACACGCACATAAAATGTTTATTTTAGTTTTGTCATTGTTTTAAACGCTTTTCACGTAATATTCATTTTCTTTTTTTGTTTTGTCATTGGCCGATGCAAGACGGTTGAAGTTTTTCTAAATAAAATAAATCACCGGTAAAGGTTCGTTAAATTTATCGGAAAATTTACTAAAGCGTTTTACCGGTAAAGCACTCGACAAAAGACAAAACACGAGCTCGGCGAATTTGACCAAATTTAAATACCGGCAAAAAATTATTTTTAAAAAATGCGAAACGAGAGCAAAACGCGTGAAGAGAGTTAAAAAATGACAAAACGAAAAAAGAAAATGAATAGTACGTGAAAAGAGTTTAAAACAATGACAAAACGAAAATAAAGAGACCCTGACAAAACCTGGGAAAACCACGAAACCGGCGAAGACGAAACCAGGGAAGACAAAACCGGGGGAAAAAAAATGGACAAAACCGGGGAAGAGGCTCCGCCCCCTTTTGCAACGGCTGCATGATGTTTTGTACTGGAAGTGTTGAAAAAACAGGAAAAAGTGCGCCGCAGACTTTCAACTTTTCCCGGTTTCGTTGTTTTCCCCGGTTTTGTCAGGGTCTCAAAATAAAAATTTAATGTGCGTGTGTTCTGGTGTCACTAGTGCGTACACCGTGACGCACAATTGCACTCAAAGTTTTGAACCGTCCTAGTTTTGAAGTGGCAGGTTTTGAATCGTCCCAGTTTTGAAGTGTCCCAGTTTTGAAAAGTCCCAGTTTCGAAACGTCTTGTTTTGAAACGTCCCGGAGCCGCCAACTTTCTGGGGAAAGTTGCTTAAAATATACTTTTGAGTGGGGGATTTACGAATATCACATCGAAATCGCACAAAAATTTTTTTCTGATTTTTGGCAAATTTTACAACAAAAAAAAATAGAAGACCACGGGGAGTACACGATTTGGCGCGAAATTCAAACGCCATTTTTCTTTTTCATCATTTTTCTCCCGTGGTTTTCCCATATTTTTGCATTAATTTTTGGGAAATATATTACAAACATCATTTCGTGATTTCAGATAGCAAATTAATGCGTGTTGATCACAAAAGTAATGATAAAACAAATTCGGAACAAAATTCTAATGCCTTTCATTTTTTTCCCGTTTTCCTGTTCTCAAAAATCGTGTAAAGCCAGAGATGCTACTACTCAAAAAGCAGAAAGCTTTTCATCACTCACACAGTCTGGAAAAGTGGGACTGTTTACTTTTATCGGAGTGAATGAGTGAGGATCAAATTGTTTATGTACCAACAAGGAAAACAAGTGCTTTCGGGGGTAAGAGGGAACCATTTGGCGAAGAGTCGGGTTACAATAAAGACCTTGGTTTTCAACTAGCATCACATCACGAATCTTAGTTTTTGCAACGTCTTGCTATGAAATGCTATGAGATGAAAAAAAAAACAATTGTAGATATGTACTTATTGTCGAACCGCTGAACTCAACGCTATGTGATTTTCATTTTGGTTTCCAAATTATTTGAAATAGGCATAGCGTCGAGTTCAACGGAGCGCGTCGACAATACAAACATATATATTTTTCTTTCATTCAAGGCCCGCCAAGACCAAGACCAAGAAACCAGTAAACCAACCTGACCATAATAACAACTGTAAATTTGCATTTGCTCAAGTATTAAGTTCACGTCTGAACATCATGATCACTCAGGTTTCAAACCTACCGATCATTGGTGTCTAAGAATAGGATCGCGTACTGTCTGAGCTCAGTAGATGCTTCGTTGCATGTGGTAGTTAAATTGCTTTCCCGATTTCACGTTTCCCGGACTGTTTGCCAACGTTTCATTGCTTTCGGAAGTGAAATGAAATGCTCGGTTTTTTTTTTCAAGCAGCTCTCCAACCAGAAATCAGATTAAATTCCTGCCACTGTCAAAACTGCACGCAATTAATCTTCAATGTTGCTATAGTACCCGCACACGTCGTGCTTTAATGCTCTCCTTCTGCCACACAATATTTACATTACGGTAGAAACTAGAAAAAGGAGGCCAAACGCGGACGAACGTAATGGGAGGTAGCAGCAGCGGCGGTGGGTGAGACGGAATGGTAGGAAGACGGAAAAGGAGGCAATTGACACCTGGGGGGCTCTTGCGACTGGCCGAGAGACTCGACACTGCTCAAGTTTCCCATATATGGGTGGTAGGCGAGCGCAGGGTGCACACACGTGTATTGTCTGACTCACTGTATTCGAATTCCGGAGCTAGCTTTCTGATTGTATTCATAGTCACCCTTTTTTTTCGTTGTTGTTGCTTTTTCATAACCTCATGATACCGTAAGATTTTCTTTATTTTTCAGGCGAGTGAGTTTGTTAGCGGGTCGATAAAAATATCAACTGCTGATGAGATTCCTATACCAATTTCCTATACTTTTCACAAGTCTGTTTACCACGTTTTTATAAATTAATTTTGTAATTAATTTTTTAGTTACACTATGTTGCCAGCTGAAGGATTTCTTGCCGTGTGTAATGCAACTGAGCACCCAAAAGGTTTGAATTTTTGAAAATTGTAAATATAATTCATCTAGAAGTATTTTAAGGTTGACTTTAACATGGATCCTGTCGAAGTTATTTTCAATATTACATCAGAAGCAAAATTAATGCATACTTGCAGGTAACTCATTTAAAATTGTGGTTTCTAATGTTTTCTTAGGACATACGGAAGAATATTCCCATGCTTTGATCAGAAAATGGTTCAATGCGGAACACCTACTGAAAAATCTCAACTGGAACGTGGAAAACGACTACATACGTATCTCTGTGCTCCGTTTTCTCTTCAGCGTCAAAAAATCTTTTTGAGAAGAAGTAAATGTATTCAGGAAGTGCTCGCCGAGCCACAAACATCGACTTGTGATAGGAAAAGTAGCTCATTTGTGGAAAAAATTCAGTCTTGCAGGTAAGTTGTTGTTGGTAAATATTATCGACCTCTGAGAGTTCCACCGCTCTGGAACTTTCAGAGATTGATAATACAAAAATTAAGTTAAGTTTTTAATCATGTCCAGAGATATGTGTAAAACTCCTGAATGTGCAACTAAAATCGAGCTCACGGAAGTTTCTACGTGCACTTACATCAATATCGGAAAACGGTGCACCGCTGAAGCCGCACAATTCTTTGCTCAAATGCAACAGGCAAATTATTTTCAAATTATTCCGTTTACATTTATGATTTAGGTGCTAACCAACAAAGAATACCCAATGCAATGCCAATATGATTTGAGCCCGAAACCGGAAACTGAGCAGAGCAAAGAATTTCCAAAGGAGACACATACTACTTCTTCTACCACATATGTGACTGTTCACCCACCAGAGCTTCCTTCAGTGGTTGACGGAGTTGTCACAAGAACAAGTCTTCCGATAGTGAGAAGAACTGATCCAAACTCAAAGTTTAAGCCAAGGCCGACAATTCCTTTGTCTTCGGGACCAGTTATTAAAACTGTTCTTGTAGACGAAAAAGGAGCTCCAGTAGTTGGTCTCACCACCCAACAACCAAAAACAGTTCACAAGTTTCTTCCGAATCCATACACGACCAAGAACCCAAATGCGTTGAAAAATGATATCAACAGAACTACTAGATTTGCTGGTGATAGCAAAAAAAGTCAGACATATGTTCCATGGAATTATAAAAATGATATTCAGGTAAATGCAATGAGCGTTGTTTTTTTTGTATGTAGCAAGAAGATATTTCAGGTTTCCACTTTGTCCAGCGCTATTGTTCCGGCTCCGGTCCAACATACAGAAACAGTCTTGCCAGCACCACCTTCCACATTCAACTTTAAAATTCCAACAGAGCAAACTTCAACTCAACCTTTTAGAATAGAGATCAACTGGATGAGCGATGGAGTTAAAGATGAAACGACAAGAGCGCCAGGACAGGTGAGTCCTCTTCATTTATTCAGAATTTATCAAAATTCCACAATTATTTTAGTTCGTATCTCCTTGGTTCCTAAGAACCCAATCTTACATCCCACCGGAGCAGCTGGTAACTATAACTGCTCCATCAGCCAATATACTAGAAGCGGCGAACCCACTACTCAATCAGATCAAATCGCAGTCGTTGAATTTCACGGAACTGGGAAATCAGGCAAACAACTACTTTTCGGCGGCGTTGAGTGCGTTTGCGGACACAAAGGAAAAGGCACACAATGACCCGTGGCGGACTTTAATAGGTTTGTTGAGATCAACTGTTTTCTCCATGTCCGGTTCGTGCAGACAACGCTTACTTGTTTTCATAATTGAGAGTAGGCTTTTTATAGATTTAAAATAGGATTTTTAATGTTCTTGTTAGATAGATACAGTAGGCTCTCAAAAAATCAGTGCATAGAAAATTTTAAAAAAAAACTGTGTACATTTTATGGTTTTTTAATCACGAAGCTTGGATCTCAGACCATATTTTTCCTATCCTGATTACTCTGAGAACATTGGGCTGTCAATGGGAAACGAGTCCGCTAATTGCCGAGCAAATTGGCACATTGCCACGATATTTGGCTGCGAATCTGCCCGGTCAGCTAATGGGCAGTGAATGAGCAGCTATTGGGCAGAGAATGGGCAGCTATTGGGCAGCTAGTTTAAAGCTAGTTGACAAAACAGCAGCTAATGGGCAGCTAATGGGCAGCCATTGGGCAGCTAATGGTCAGCCATTGGGCAGATAATGGGCAGCCATTGGGCAGCTGTTGGGCAGCTATTGAGCTGCTATTGGGCAGCTAATTTAAAGCTAGATGACAAAATAGCAGCTTATAGGCACATTGCCGAAAATTCTCTATTTTCAGACGCAGTTGCTCCAACAATCCACAAACTTTCTCCAGATGTAATTCCCAGAATTCGTGAGGAAATTAATCGTATTCAACCGCAACAACCCCACAAGAAACATAGCTAACCATTCATGCCATCTCCTGTTACTTTCTTTTTTTTTACACCTCGCCATATTTATGCCATCTATTTATCATTCGCGTTGACTTAAAACCTTAATTTTATCTTTTTTTGTAAATTAGTAATAATAACAATATTAATAATAATAATAACAACAACAACAAAAGATAATAAATACTTGTTTTCATTTTTATTTGTCATAAAAACAACAAAAACGGAACATATGTATTTATAGCACACCCGCAAAAAAATTGTCAACTAGAACCGCTGGAGCAATGTCAAAAAAAAATGCAGCAAGAAAAAAACGTTTAAGGGACGTTAGTTACATCACAGAAATACCAGTAGAGAGAAGGAAGTGTGAGGAACCGAAAATCGAATCGTAATGATTGTTTTGAGAGAGTTTTGTGCAAACGTCAAGGCAATTTTGGTATTTTTGATACAAGAAAACTGAAAATGAAGGTGAAAAATAGGTAAGTTAATCGTGGGAGATCAAGAGACCTAAATACAAATGTTAATTATCTGTGTAACTAATAAATTTAATTTCAACATGTCGTTTCAGAACAGTTACTTAGTAACTGATATGAAGGATCTGAAACTGAATCCATTGGAATCGAAGTTGAAGATGAAGGACAGTCCGTGAAAAGTTCGGCAAGAGAACTAGAAGAAGGCACATAGCCACTTGTGGATGGCTGGTTTGGATCCATAAGAAGTGTAGACTCATTCTGATAGATTGGATATGCTTGGTCTTGAGGTGACAAGGTCAGAAACCTGGAATGAGTTTGATTAAAGTGGTTTCCTATTACGATATTACTTGGTCCTACTTAAATAGTTAAAAACCACCAAACCGATCAAAGAAAAAAATTAAAAAGTTTGGTTAGGAATATCACACCGCCTAGTAAGTAAATAGTAAAAACTTATGAGTTTCAATAAAAACAAAGTAGGGGAACATAAAAAAGCAATCAGCACCTACTACTTACTCGCTCATAACCAGCGTGTAACTGTGAGCGATCGTATCCTTCCATGTACTTGACCAGTTCGGGAATGATATGCACCAGCTCGCTGAAAGATGGACGTCGAGATGGGTCAGCACGCCAACATGCTAGCATGACATTGGTGTATCTGAAAGAAGGATATAGACAAGTTATAAACAGCGGAACATTATTGTGTTTTCAATCGACTTGCGGCATGAAAACGCAACACAACACAAGTCTGCATTCACCGTTCTGTCTGCGTCTCTTCCAATATCACTGTGTTCGCGGGGTCGCGCACAAATAAGTGGGCGGCGTTTCGTTTCGTTTCGCGTTCTCATGTCGCAAGTCGATTGAAAACATAATAAAAACGTACAACTTATCCGGGCAATATGGCGGTTTTTGCAACCGGTTTGCCTCTGATTCCTTCAACCACGGGAGCAGCATCGACCAGCTCATTTGTTTATATGGGGTCGCTCCTCGTGTGAACAATTCCCAGATGACGATTCCAAACGACCAGATGTCAGAGGAGATTCCAAACTGTGGAAAACATGTTTACACAACAATAATTGGTGAACTTTTGAACTTTTGGTTTCATTCTTTATGCTATGTGTACGCTTAACAGAATAAAATACATAATAAACACTCACCCCTATTTCAACAATTTCCGGCGGGAACCAACGTACTGGCAAATCTCTTTCGTGCATTTGTTCATACAGTTGTGTCTGCATGTTCACTTTGCGACAAAGACCGAAATCGGCGATCTTTACTCGAAGTCTGTCGTCCAAACTGAAAAACTAGCAGGTTTTGGAAAAAAAAATTTCCACAAAATATGGAGGACATCAAATAAATAACTTACAGACAATTTCGTGAAGCAAGATCTCGATGAATGTAGTTCATTGAATGAATATATTCCATTCCTTTAGCAATATCGTATGCAAACTCGAATAAATCTCTCATTTTTATAGTATTCTCTTCATTTGAAATATGAGTTTTCAAATCTCCTCCGGCCATGTATTCCGTGACAATTATTGGAAAATGTGACGCTTCATCAAGCGCAACACCAATTAGTTTCAAGATGTTTGGATGTTGAAATTCCGACATTATTCTTGCTGAAAGAATATATGCGTTAAAGGGGGTGTCAACTTTCTGTGGAAAGTTACTCAAAATATACTCTTGGGTGGGGGATTTACGAATATCACATTGAAATCGCACAAAAAATTTCTCTGATTTTTTATGATTTTTACAACAAAAAAAAAATAGAAAACCACGAGGAGTACACAAAAATTGTGGCCGTGGCCTAGGGAACCCGCGGCCGCGGCTTCTAGAAAAATCCATTTTCACCAGAAATATTTATTTTTCTTGCAATTTCCCTCGTTTTTATTATCGATTTTTGATAAAACATGCTCTAATAATCGCTTATTAAATTTTTAGATGTTTGCGAAAACACATTTTAATCATAAATATGGAAAAATCGATAATCGGTTGTTGTTCGATTCAAAGTTCTAAATAATTTCTTCTGAATATTTTTTGTTCAAATATAGACGTTAAAAATAAAAGAGTGAATTTAATGCGGAAGTGAGCTAGAAAACGGACAAATTTGAAAGGTATGAGAATTTTTGTTCCGAATTTGTTTTATCATTACTTTTGTGAATAAAACGCGTTAATTTGCTTTCTGAAAAAACGAAATAATGTTTGTACATTGTTTCCCAAAGATTTATGCAAAAAAATGAGAAAACGACGGAAGAAAATAGATGAAAAAAGAAAATTACGTTTGAATTTCGCGCCAAATCGTGTACTCCCCGTGGTCTTCTATTTTTTTTGTAAAATTTGCTAAAAATCAGACAAAAATTTTCGTGAGATTTCGATGTGATATTTGTAAATCCCCAAAAAGTTGGCACCCCCTTTAATTTATTTTGTCCTTTTTTTTCGTTGCAAATATTCTACATTCCTACCTTCGTCATAAAACTCTGAAATCTTTCCATCTTTCAGGTATTTGCAAACAACTTTCTCTTCGATTTTCTTTGGTGGCGCGTATACAGCTTTGTACACAACTCCATAATGTCCTTGGCCAATTGATTCAAACTTGTTGACCCGGAGATTTTTAAAATCAATTTTCAGCTCTGGCCGCATACTTCTAAAATAATTACAATAGCAGTGTGAAAAATAGCTTAATCAAACCTAAACACATTCACGTATCCATCACCGTTAATTGAGAGTTGAGTAGCTCTTCCCATTCCAAGGTGTCCAAGATCATATTCATTCTCAACTCTTTGTGGCATTGTTGGTCTGGCATGAGTCTTGATGCGTGGGAATCTGTTTCTCATGTAGTACACAATCAAAGCTACTATGACGATGATAGTCATTACGGATAAAATTGCGATTGCAACTTTCCACCCCGGACTGCTTCCTTTTTTATCCTCAGCAGCTGCACTTTTTATATCCGTCTGAGTTCCTCTATCTGATTGAGTGTAATCAAATGGGAACGAGTAATTTTTCCCTCCAATTGTTCCACTCAGGTAGACAGTTCGACAGTTATCATCAATAGCATCATCAGCGTTTGTATCGCATTGGATGGTGTTTCCTTCAACTTGCGTAACCGCACAGTTTACGCCACAAGCGTTTAGTTTCGGATTTTTTAGAGCTTTGAATCCATCCCCGAGTGCGGTAAAACCAGAGTTGTTGTTGTATTTGTGGATCTGCAGAACGTAAAATTAAAATTATAACGTCCCGCTGTGCTCGTTTTTGCCGTGTCCGAAAACTCTTCAAGAAATAAAAAATACAAAAAGAAGTTGAAGAGAAAAGCGTATTTTGAAATTGTGCCAATTTCATATGGCTCACGGCCCGATTTGATGGCTGTTAGCCGTTTTCAATGGCTATTAGCTAAAAATTTCCCAAGAAGAGCAATAGAGCGCAATGCAGTACATATACGGGGTGCTGGCGACTGTCTCTGGCGGGTAAACGACGAGACGCAGACGAGAAACAGCGTTGTCACGCAACGCGACCGCAGCGCGTGGGCACCGGCGCCAAGATAGTATTTCAAAAAAGGTCAGCACCCCATATTTTCCTTACCCATCGCATTTCCGGTGAGCACTCGTACTTCATTTTGTTCTGACAACCGTCTGCCTCTTCCGCAGAAATAGTACGGAACATTGGTCCATCAGCACACCATGAGCAATCAAGAGGATCTGACCAACCGCCAAGGCGAAGAGCATTACAGCTTGGGTACAGCTCTTTGCAAGAGATCAATGTGCTTTGAAGCTGAAAAATAGCATTTTTATTGTTTTGCTTTTTATTTGTTTGTAATCGTCAGACTTACCCCTTCAACGGTCGCATATAAAAGTCGATTTCCTTGAATTTTTGCGATCGAAAACTTTTCAGCGCTGCTAATGTTACTCTTCCAGTTTTGCTCGAAATCAGCACTATCGGAAGCAGTGAACTGTAAACAAAAAAAAACAGCCTTGCATAAATTATGTATTTTTTTACCCTGATAACATCCTCGATTCCAGGTCCTCCAGATACTGCAGCGAAGAACGCTTTGTTATCAATAATTAGAGACTCGAAGCTTCCAAGAAATGGATTTTCGGAAACTCTGAAAAGCAAGCAAGTTATTTACAAAAGATTGCTTAAAAGTGAGTGTGTTTACTTCATCATCAACTCTCCCTGCATGACATTGTAATCCTCTAGCCATCCATAGCGGTATGTGTCACTTTTCACCTTGTGAAGTTGACAGTTATCCAGTGGTTGATCACGCTGAAAACTTTGTACATAAATGAGCGGGAAGGAAATTGAGTTTTAAAAATTGAAGGAGAGATGTCAGACAAACGAGACATTGGGGAAGCAAAGAGGCGCAGGCATGATCTCGGCGGGGCGCGTCTGCGCGCCTACAATAATTAAAATATGTATTACATACTCACCCCAAATCTAGCGCACAACGTCGGTGATAACTCATCGTCGAGGCGGCTGTAAATCAAGCAGCCTTCCTTCTTCCTCATTACATCAAATAGCGAAGGATATTTGCATTTGTTGGTCTTTGCTGGGATTTCAGAGAATGAAACTTCTTGGCAAGTTTGCCAAATGCTGCTGAACCTTTTATTAAGGTTGGAAAGCTTGAAGCGGCACATCCCATGACCCATAGAAGTGTGATTGAACATCATGATGTAGACTTGACCAGTATCTTGATCGTACACTGCGGTTTCTCCTCGAGAGCTCAAGTGTTGATCTGGAAATGTTGAAAGTTGAAACTAGGGTTTTCTTCCAACTTACATTCCTGATCGCATCCTACTAACACTGAAATCTTCGACGCTAAATCAGGAGTTTGGTCTGCCGAGCAAATTCTGATAATTTTCGTGACAGTGACTTGATTGCTTGACTGATCATGAAGGAACAAATCAGGTTCGAAAATTTGTAACGATGTTGTGACAAAATACACAAATCCATCTTTTTCGAAACCAGTTAGAACATGTTGATCCTGGATGAAACTTGCTTCTGCGTAGTTGGCAACAGGTAGCACGTTTCTGAAATTTGTAATAAATACATACAAGCAACCAGTGTACCTTATCGACAAAGGTTCGACAAATTTGTCGATAAATTTGTCAAAATTTTTCGTCGAAATTTGTCGATAAAAATTTTGACAAATTTTTTCGAAATTTTGTCGACAAAAAATTTCGACAAATCGGCTAAATAATGCAGTGCGCAATTACGAAGTGTTGTTGTAAATAGAACTGCAGAAAACACCACATTTTACAATTCTCTTTCGGATAGTTGTATTCCGAGCAGTTCCTTCTATTCCGGATAGTATATCTGCCAAAAAGCACCCCAATAGCCGCCAAAAAGCAGCCAAATAGCTGCCAAATATCTGCCAGGTAGTTGTAAGGTAACCGCCTTTTTGGAGATCGCGCTACGCGCTACCGGCTTTACATACTTTCTTGTACCGACGCATCACGGGTTCCGACGTTTTCTATCATTTGCATGAGAGCGGCGCGGCAACCGATGTCGACTAGCAAGAATATATATTTTGTCAAAATTTTTTTGTCGAATTTTTGTCGAAAATTTTTCGAAAAAATTTTGACAAATTTTTTTTCGAAATTGTTTTAATGTTTCAAATTACCCATTATCTTGAGCATTGTAACGCAGAATGAGCATCTTGGTGCCTCCTTCCACGTTTTTAAATGAAATCGTTAACAACAGCTGCTCCATGTTCTCCATCTTTACCGCCGACGCGCTGATGATTTCTGCTATTCTTGGCTCATCATCGTGCAGAGCTATTTTCGAGCAGGATGATGTCATTCCAGAGTATGTACACAATCTGAAATGAAAAATGTTTCCACTGTTTTCTCGGTTGCCTTTGATATTTAGTCGTTTAGCTCACCCGCAATTTGAATCATCGCAATAGAAGATTTCCGATTTTGAAAACAACTTCAGTTCGAAGAACTTTGTTCGTGATTGCATATCGAGAGCAACACTGCCAACTGTTCTGCCTGCAAATGATGAGTTTGTTAACCGGATATAAAAAGTTTTGAAAAGATAACATACGTTCTTCATTGTCCTCGTAGAAATGAATTCTAGAGCGTGTTGCAACGACTAGAATTCCAAAACCTGTAGTAACACCGAGTACCTGCAAACGAAGGTGTGTAATACCGGAGAAAACTACGAAGCCAGGAAATTCAAAAGTCAATTTCTATAGAAAGAGTTTAATAAAATGGAGAAAAACCGTGCCGGACAGTTACTTACAAAGGGGCGGGGCTTGTTTCTCGGTTTTGTAGCCAAAAAAAGATAACTTTGGATTACACAGGTGACAGCAAATGCGCCAACTAAAAATTATTGCAAATGAGAATTTTGCAACCGGGCGCGTTTGCTGACAACCGTTTCATGTCCCTGCGTCCAATGCGCCACCAAGTTCGTCGGATAAAGAAATTATTTTTTCACTCGAAAATTTACTTTTTTGAGAAATTCGAATCATGGTCTGATTATTCAGGATGACACCATAATTTTAATCCAAAAACGAAGTTTTTTGGTCAGAAAATGACCGAGCCTTAGGGTTTTAAAAATGCGCGTGAATTATACCAAAATTATAAAAAGAAAACAAACTCACATTCTTATTATGAAGTTCATCTCTAGATACATAAACTCCATTGCTATTAAGTTTGGCGTTGAGCTGACCGGCCACCACCACAGAAGTGAAACTAATCAAGAGCACCAGGAAGCGGAAAATCGAACTTGCAGCGGTCAACTCCCTTCCCGAATTGTTCGATGAGCCGGTGAGCATTTCCATTCAACCGCAGAACATGCTGCCACACGCCTGGTTGATTGACAGGTATTTTTTATCGAGGAAAAATACAAAGAATACAACGAAAAAAAACGAAAGGAGAGGAAAGAAAAGGAAGAACACAGAACAGAAAATTGAAACACTTGTGACGTCTGACTCGGGTCAAAACGAATCGGCTGAATGCTATCAGTTTATGACACTTTCTTCACGTTTTTCACTTTTCCAAGTGTTGAACAAATACTACTCGTGAAACCTAGACCGCAAACTATTTGAGGAAGTATGTAGAGTAGAGTCAGGAAACAAAAAAAAATGAAGAATGGGTTTAATTGGAAATAAACTAAAAAAAAAGCAAGAAAGTTAAATAAGTTTGGAATAAAGTTGCGAAGAGAAAAGAAGAGAAGAGAAGAGAGGAGGCATGTGTCTGTCGACGGCAAAAAAAAATGAAAGAATGAAGACAGGCAGACATTGGCAGCTTATTTCGCAATGATGGAAATGGGCAAAAAAGAGGAGAGAAACATAAAAGTTGTAGGGTTGAACGGATGGACAACAACTTTCCGACAGACTATCGAACAATTATGTGAAATGATCGGTAAAAAATCGGTTGAATGTTGAAATCGGAATATAATGTGAAACTATGTTATGTGTGTTTTGATAAACAAAAAGAGTACATATTTTCATATTTGATCTAGAAAATGCAAACTCTTCCACGAGCAACTTCAGCACGAACCGACACAGCTGAAATGAATGTGACCGTAACCCGTTAACAAAAACTTTAATGGATTACGGTCATTCTCATTTCAGCTGTGTCCTGTCGTGCTGTATCTACTCATGGAAGAGTTTAAAAGTATTTTTCAGAGCCACAGCAGGCGCCAGCTCAGACAAGACAAGGGTAATAAAAGTTTTGGCGAAAATTTTTTTTTCTAAATTTTGATTTAAACCTGAAACTTTTAATATACTAAAGCCGGAGAAACTGAAAAATGTTAAATTGCTCGTAAAGCACATCACACGGTGTCGAGGATTTGAAAAGATGGCGGAGCCAAGCAAACGCGCCCCACTGGACTTTTTCGCGCGAAATTCAAATTTTGACGCATTTTTTATGTTTTTCGGGAAAAAAAGCATAAATTCTTAATTTTTCCCAAATGAGCTCCAACGGAATTATAGCTGAGGTCATTAGAAAATTTTAAGCTTAAGAACATCGAATTTGGTTCAGCCACCATTTCGAAATAATCGTTTTGAGTTTTTTGGTGTTTTTGCAGGATAAATCTTTGCGAAAATCGAAGTTTGGGCAATTTTATGGTATTAAAAGATAGAATACATACATTATAGGAAGAAAAACAGGTTTTACTGAAAGAAAAATAATAAAATCAGTAAAAAAAATTCGAGAGTCGAAAAATGCGCCATGCAAGTTTGCTGGCACGCCAGCAAATTAGGCTCCGCCCACATTTCCAATTTTGGACACCGTGCATCAAATAAATTTTTTGTTGAAAATATACGAAAAAATGCCTGAAATTTTCGACCTGCAAAACTTCTTCCACGGCCATGTTTTAAATGTTATTAATTTTTCTAATTTTTCTAATTTTTAGCGAGTTTTTTTTTCCAAAATTTTTCAATTTTTTACTTGATTTTTCATAAAACTATACAGAAAAAATGAAAAAAATTTATTTAAAAAATGAAAAAAAAAAATTTTTTTTAATTATTTTTAAAAAATGCAAAATGTACTAACTTCTGCGAAATTTTTTCCACGATACAAACAACTGGCATTTTTGCAAAAGACATACACAGAACATAGAAAAACGACCATTAACAATAACATCTCGTGAAATCGATTATGTCACATCACATGTTGCACTGAATGCCTTATCAATTTTTTTTTTCCGAGCCGAAAAAAGTTCAGCGGCACAGCACACACGCACACCGGCACATGCACAAAAAACTGACTACAGTTGGGGAGCGCAACTTGAGTTGGCTAATCTTTTTTTTTTTGTTTTGTGTTTAGTGATGGTTTTGATATGGGGGGCAGTAAATGACTCATGAAGAGGAAAAAAATGGCCAACTACTGATCGACCCCGTTTCCGACGATGACAATTGATTCGTTCCAATTGATAGACCGAATGATTTCATTGGCACACACACACACACACACGCACGCAAAAGATAATAGGAATGACGTTATGTAGAAAGAACATTTTAATAATGCTGAAATGAAAGAGCAATTCCGCCCTAGTGAACAAACTGACTATGAGACCAGACTTTTGAGGAAAAGCGAGAAGAAGAAAAACACAACACAATACATACAGTGATTTTCTTTCTCTGTATCGAAGCGTGAGAGCGGGGTTAAATGTTTAGATTGATGAGAGAAGAGAGCCATAGGGCGACAAAAAAAAAGAAGGAAAAAAAAACAGAAACAGAAAGGAAAAGGAAAGCAAAACGTCGAGAGAATGAAGGTTTCGGGGCGAGAGGAGAGGCCAAATTGCATCGAGAGAGTGCCTCCAAAGTGCTGGTTCCATTGAGACGCAAACACGCAATAGATCTGTCGGAGACCAGCTTTAGGCGCAACGCGACGCCGTGTCCGTTTATCGATTGAATCATGGCGCATGATCTTGTGTCTGTTTTTTTTTCCTATAGGCTTTTGTTGAAGGAAATTAGGTATACATACAAAGTCTGGTCGTAGACAAATAAGAAAGGGTGAAGGCTATCAGGTTTGCTACGGTTTGCTTTTGGTTTGTGGAGTGCGAGAGAAACGGAGAGAGAAAGAAGGTTTTATTTACTAAACAAACGAACTATTGAGTCTTGACCAATGTTAATCTTCTGTTTCTAACAGTAATTGACTCACTAAACTTCTTGGAAACTGTTTGAAAAAACAGGTTTTTGAACTGTTCACTATTGCGCGCCGATCATCTCTAAACTTGCGCTATCTGTCATGGCTAATAGCCATGTAGCTAGCTAAAATTCCTGAGCGCGAACGCCTCTTCTGTTGTCCAATGTGCCAGCGAATTCGCAGTGGAGCGCGTTTTCATTATTCGCTGGTAGCGAATGGAATTTTTCAAATATTTTTCGAAAAATTTGCTCCATTTTCAGATTATTTACGTTGAAAACTTCATTTTTATCGAAAAAACGAGGATTTTCGTCAAAAAATGGCCTTACATTAGGGTTTTGAAAAAAAATTTACTGGAACCTAGAAAGTTGGGATTCTGGCTCCTTGAATACATATTTTTGCCTGAAAACTTGCAAAAAAAGATTGTCCACGGGGAGTACACGAAAATGGCGCCAAGGACCAAACATTTTGAAAGCGTGGGGCAATGTCATGTCGTCACTTTTAATCACATTCCATTTATTAAAGACAATAAAAAGAAATCAAACGAAACAAAACGAACAAAAAACAAAAAGGCCAGTCTGGAAAAAAAATGCAGTCACCAAAAAAGCTAAATAGATGAGGTATTGCGAAACTAGAGACTGAAAAAAAACCGATTCAGATAGAAAAAACTAGAGAAATTGACGGAAAACAATCGTGTAGCATCGTTGTTTTTTTTGCGTAAATAAATGCATACACACAGAATATGGGAACGTTTACGTTAAAAGGTGGAATGGAAATGAATGAATGTACGTAGTTTTCTTTTTTTTTTTCGCCCCTCTAACCTTTGATACGAAACGTTTCATTCAAGCAGAAGTGCAGCGCATATACATGTATTTCCGGGCTTTTACTTTCATGTAAAACATTTTATTCAAAATTGACAGTTTTTGCCAAAAGAAAAGAAAAAGAAAAAGAAAAATCGGCAACGGATTCTATGACACTTTCGCGTGGTGTTGGTGTGGGTCGGCGGTGTCAATTTTCACAAAAAATGCTAACAAAGGCAAAAAATTGTGATTTTTGAGTGCTTGCAATCAAAGGGTTATGTCACATTTCCAGACAGACTTTGATGACGCTGTTTTTCAGTTTTATTGTGTCTTTTTTTCTGGTCTTCAAACTGATAAAACTTGCACTTCTTCTCTTAGTTTTTGCTGTATTTTTAGCTCTAGGTCTCAAAGCTTTAACCCTGCATTGTTATGCTCTAAAATCTCGAATTCAGTCCAGATAAAAACCAAACAAAATTCATAGTGGCTAATAGTCCTTGACAGCTAGCTTTTTTATGGACCTATTCACAAAACCGGAAAAAAAAAGAAAAAAACGAAAAAAATTCCGATAGAAACCTGAAATTTTGGGAAATATAGAAAAAAATTATCCTGTACACGCTCAAAAAATTTTGGACCGAAATATCGATTTTAAAAATTTTCAGAAAAAAAATCAATAATTTTTAAAATCGATATGTTGGTCCAAAATTTTTTGAGCATGTACAGAAGAATTTTTTCCAATATTTTCCAAAATTTCAGGACAATTGGAGCATTCTCCGATTTTTCCCCCTTTGTGAATAGGTCCATTAAAAGGTCACTATAGTTATTACTCACAGAAATGAAGTAAGCTAGGTTGTTCTTCATTTGATATTTTTTTGTATTGCCGTTTAAATTTCAAAAGTACGCAAGTACCGTGTTGCAAGTTGTGGTTTTCCCAATAATTTTTTTATGTGTTTCATTTATTTGTTGTTGTTGTTGTCATTCCCAATTTTTACTGTTTCAACAAAATATATGCATTTTTAACTGGTATTTTTTTTTATTCACTTCTTTAAAATATAGTATTTTTAAAAATAAGATTTACGAAAATCGCACAAAATAATTTCCCTGATTTTTTCCAGGTATTGTGAAAACAAAAAAGTTGCAACGCGGTGTTTGCGTACTTTTGAAAATTCAAAGGGCAATGAGAGAAATAGCATGGCAAATGAAGAGATTTGTTCCCATTTTCGTTTGAATTTTAAAAGTACGCAAACACCGCGTTGCGACTTTTTTGTTTTCACAATAAGCAGAAATATAAGTTTTGTCCATTTCAAAAAAAAAAAAATTTCGCAAAAAATATGCTGGCCGCCGTATTCCTAGACCCCGACTTCGTGTACTCCCCGTGGTTTTCTATTTTTTTGTTGTTGTAAAAATCATAAAAAATCAGAGAATTTTTTTGTGCAAATTCGATGTTATACATATTCGTAAATCCCCAAGCTACTTTCCCCAAAAAGTGGGCACCTCATTTAAGTTCTTCCTAAACTTGCATTAGCTAACATAAGCAAAATTTTCGGTGCACCAACACTCATCAACTCGATCTACGTAACACCTATTTTTAATACCGGACACGTTGTATGCATGTGTGCAACGTAGCGGCCGGATTAAAAGGGATTGAAACACGTTGTGGGGCGACGTAGTCGCTTGTGATCGGAAATGGCACATGTACTTTAGAAAACCAGTGGAGCCATTGGCTTGCAATGTGTTCGTTATCAGGATGAAAACAAGACGCAGGTAGAACTTGATATTGTGATTTATGAATTTTAGTGAGAACAATAAATAAAAACTTTATTAGTAGTTTTAAACTTCTTGAACACGCCAAAATAATATTAAAATTGGTTTGCTGAACTAAACGAGTACTGTCAACAGTCGGACGAAAGTCTGATAAAAGTTTTTAAAAAAATAGTTCAACTTCATTTTGAATGCTTACGGTATTTTGTAGACTACGGTATTTTATTTGCCCCCAATTTTTTATAGACTGTCAGCCCCTTCATTTCTGAACGCTCTTCTGTCCTCAATTTTGTATAACGATTTAGTGCGTGTTGGCACATTGTTATAATCTTTCATCGTTTTAGCCAGCCGCTACGTAGGCAATCACCTCTACAAAATGTCTGACGACGTTAACTATTTGTAGGGCAATGTGGCCGTACAATTTTGCATAAATATTCAACATTCAAATCATCCAAACCTCTAGGACCATGCAAATACAAGAAACCTTAAAGTTCCACAAAAATTTGACGTAAAAGCACACTTCTTGAAGGTGTTCATTTTTTTTGTGGTTTGTTTTACACAAGTATCAAAGAGCATCGTATTGAAGACAGGATTATAAGCCTTTTGAAAGAAAAAAAACGCAAAAAGGAAGCAAAAAATACGATGTTTGATATTCAATTTTTACACAATTTTTCCTCAAGTTTACTTTTTTTCCAACCTAGAACGAAGCAAGATTCTCAACAAATCTAAATCCCGAGTTCAGCAATGTGGATGTTCCAGGAGCCGAACTAATCCAAAAAAAAACATTTTTTTCTGCAATCCTGTGTAGGAGGAAATTTGGATTTTTAAGAAGAGGGTGTAAGCCGGGATTTTCATTGCAAGTAAATACTGCGTTTTCAAATGTTTCCATAAGTTCCAGGAACGAAACATGTCCCGATCTTTGATAAGAAGACACCGTCTATTCTTCGTTAATTCCGACAGCTTTCTTCGATCATTCATCCCTTTTCTGAACAAATGAAACTAAACTTTTCTTCATTTATGTAATTTCTAGACTACATTGAGCTAAAAATAAGTAACCCACGTGGTTAATCTATCTAAAATAAACTTTAAACTCAAATTATAATCCAGGTATACAATTGCCGATGTCATCGCTTTGCTGGACGCTACTTGGTTTTGTAGCCTACGCAATTAAAGTGCATCAATGAGAACCAAAAAAATGTTTTAGATCTTTTATTACAATGTTCAGAATTTTTATTTCTTTTTTTTGAATGTTTTTCAATTTTGAATTTCAATGAAAAGACAATACACGTTAAACAAAACTGGCTGATTTGAGATGATCTTTGAAATCAGAGTTGAGATTCTTGGGGGGTGGAAATGAGATGTAAGAAAAGTAGAGACAACATGGGAGATCAGAGTACAATTGAGAAAAAAAAACAAAGTATGATATGAGATCAATGTGTAGAAACACTACCACCCGATGAAACGAGAGACAAGAAATTTGACTTTTAAACTGTAATCTGATATTCCAAATTTTACAAGTCAAATCAAATCAAATCAAATCAAATAAATTAAATAAAAAAAACTAATTCCAGTCCTACTTCTTAAAACTATTAGCTATGACAAAATAAAAGTGAAACAAAATAAGTGTGAAGTACTCGTAACAGTGTTTTGAATGAGATGGTATTTAGCAAAGATGTTTTGAAACAAAAAATCAAAGGAAAAGAGCATTGGCCAAAAAAGTAAAGAGCCCCGAAGTTTGGGAGGGTATGTTCAGAATGTACTTACAGGTGGACTCCGATAGAAGATTTCGGATTTGTATTATGAGCTGAAGTTGCCGAGACGAGTGGGTGAATTGACAAAATTGCCTAGAGGAAAACGATTTGATCACAGGAAAGAAAAGGATGAAATGTGGCTAGATGTCCCGTTGCGTTGCTGTACAAGATCACATGTAGAAGTGAGCTATAATCGAGCTGCCAACAAGTGTAACAGGTGCCTGTACGACCTTTTGAGTTTCTTTGCTGGGGGCTTCCTCACAGGTTGTTCATTTTCTTCACTTTCTTCGTCGTCGTCATCGCTATCATCATCATCTTCATCATCCTCATCGTCATCAGCGAACCGACCCATTGCCCTTAACTTGGAGAATGGATCACTGCCGATTGGGTTCTTGAAGATTCCTGGCTGTCCTGCAGACTCCAATGGTTCTAGAGTTGTGCTCTCCTTGTCGTCATTTAGCACAATGACATCTTTGAATTGGTGTTGGCGTGCACTGTTTTGAGTGAGTAGGCGAATTTCGTTTTGGATTCGTGCTATCTCAGCGTCTTCCTGAAATCAAAACAAAATAAAAATTTTAAAAAGCTGTAAAAGATGTGTGTGTGTTTATTTATTTGTTATTTTACTAACCAGTTTTTTGAACATGCAGAAATGAGGATCCTCGTCTTCTCCGTTCGGGCAATCCCGGGTATCATCACACAACTCAATTACTTCAATACATTTGGTCACTTCGTTCACATCTGAGGCATTTTTCTTCGGACATGACATCATATCTCGATTATTTACCATGCATTTTGGATCATCTGGAAGTAAAAAAGTTCGTTTCTATTTTCATTCCTTGTTTTTTCTTCCTACAACTTACATTCTTTTGTAAGAAATGGATTTGGCACAAACACCGTCGGACGTCCTTGCTCCGCTCTCTTGTGCCGTCTAGGGTGAACGGCTCGTGTTAATACAAAGTTTTTTCCCTGAAAAGAGAACTGAATATGTAAAAAAAAAAACTAATCATGCTGGGTAGGGAGTATACAATGGAGTATTATTTTGTACTTACTTCTTGAGCCGAAATAAGATAAACAACGTATTGAAGAACAAAGACTGAGAACCAGCGGCACATCCTGAAATAACTCACAGTTAGTTGCATATTGAGATTACGGTAGGAGCAGATAAAAGTACATGAGGAGAAAAAAGAGAACAGACAATGAGGAAGGAAGTGAGCAAAATTTAGAGTAAACAAAAAAGGAATGTTTCAATGAAAAAAGTGACGAGTGTTAGAAAATATTCGAAGTAGAGGGTGGTAGAGAATAAGAACCACTGCATCTATTTCCCGTTAATGCTATAATATAATAATTCCAAAAAGAGGGCGAAATGCGGGAAAGAGTAGGAGGAGATTCCTGACATGACGAACAAAAGTCCGTGACGACTGACTTGTTTGCAAAAAGTTATTACTAGAAACGTGTAGTTCAACGTAAACGACTTAAGGCTTCGAAACGGTGGCTATCCGGAAGCGATACGAAACGAACTAAAAATTTTCTTGTTCCTGTGATGTCAGTGGTCGCGGATTAAGAAAGATGCGCCACTTTTATTTTAAAATTTATTTCTGAAACGAACTTTAGATTCAAAGTTTTGAATTTTCGGCCACTAGGATTTGAGTTGAGTACAATTCACCAAATTTGCATGGGCAGCTCTAGAGATACAAAAAAGAAAAAAAATAAAATGTGAAACAATAATGTTGCCATTTTATAACTAATATCATAAGTTCATTAAAAAAAATGTTTGCAAAATTAATTTTTCTCTAGGAAAGAATGAGACAGAAGTCAGAAATGGAAATGTTGGATTTATCTAATTGATGATTTGATAATCACAATCCGTTGGATTTAAAACAAAGGAATTTATAAGATTTAACTTCCATATTGTGTTTCTTGTTTTCAGACATCAAAATTTGTTTTCTATGGTGCATTTATTTTTTTTTCAACCGGAACTTTTTTGCGCTCATCAAAAAATGTTTGTATGTATTGTCGGCCCGCCAAATTGGTCAAATGCGCTCTGCTGAACTCAACGCTATGCGATTTTCATTTTGGTTTCCAAATTATTTCATTTCACGTTGAATTTATACGTGAAATGAAATAATTTGGAGACCAAAATGAAAATCGCACAGCGTTGAGTTCAGCGGAGCGCGTTTGACCATTTTGGCGGGAAGACAATATTTGCATTCGTGGGATGTCAAATTAAAACAAATAGACCTTCAAGACGGTGGGATTATGTAGATCGACATAAATATTTACAAAAAATTGATGCTGGCGATAAAAAAATATAAATAGGGCGGAACGGAAACATCAAACAACAACTGTGTACATCACATGTGGGAGCCCTTGGCAATGAGGATGTGCCAGAATTTTACAAATTAGCACAATATATATATGTATAATTTTAATCTGTTGGAGGATGAATGAATGTTTGCAACAAAACAAAACACGAAAACGATTCTTGTGATTTTATTTTTTGTTGTTATGCTTTGTGTAAGAGTCCATAAAGCCTACCTCATGTCTTCCTTGTGCGTTTGTTTGTTTTTATGTCTTAATTCTATTTAATTCTACAATATTGAAAGGCTTCAATAGTAAGTAGAAAAAATAACAATTGTGCAAAAGTTTTAAAAATGTGACAAAAACGTAATAGTTCAAATTATCTGGCCAAAATCATACGGTAGTGCGTGTTTTCCGCGCAAAAGAAAAACGTAAAGAAGCAGAGAGAAAGTTCGGAACAGAAATAAGAAAACGCACAAAAACATGAACGTCAACAGTGTGTCTCTTCATTTATTCCAAAAACATAGAACTGGAAATGAAATGGAATGGAATGGAATGGAAATCGGGATTGGAATCGGAATTGAAATTGAAATCCAAGTTCGAGCCCGCGACCGAATCGTCCCGCCCATTACGGTGAATGCGAGACTGAAGAATAGTGGGAAGCAAGTGACGTTACACTTCACATAGGTTTTCTAGTTTCATTTCATAGAACTGAGATCTATGGATAAGTGCATAATGCCTGCTGTGTTGATGTTGATGTCACCCTTGACCAGCCAGTCGTTCTTAACATAAATAGATGAGTAATTCATTCCAAGGGATTCTAACCCATGGGATTTCACAGTACGTTATTTTTTCCAATTGTTACCTCCAGCGGCTTCTAATTTTGGTAATTTTTTTTTGTTGATTTTTTTTTAAATCGTGAACACTGTCCAATTCAATGCAGTCACAATCAGTTCACGTTTTGGGTTACGCCTCTTGCCCGAAACTTCACTTTAGTCGTGTTTTAATTGTTCGCACATGATTTCTTCAAACAACGTATTCCAAAAACTGCTCGATAGTCAAAGTTTATCAGTTCCTCGGAAATAACTTCTTGACACGTTGTCAAACATGATGGTTGCAGTCACAATCGGAGCTTGACAGGAGGGTGTACGCACTTCTTATTTTAATCTAATTTATGTACGTTCTTTCTCTGAACACTTGTGTTGAGAAGAGCATAAACTAATTAACGTTGAAGTTTACTACTGTCAAAAACTGTGTTGTGGTGTTGGTGTTTCACTTATCGCAGAAATCAAAAAGAAAACGTTAAAAAAGCTGGAAGTTAAATCAAACCGCATCAGCTCAAGCGCACGTGATTCGTGACGTACTTTTTCTTTAGCGACCCCACCCTAAAATTCTACGTAGCACGGCGTTTTTCATCAAATTACGAGTAATCGCTTCTTATTTTTAAACGTTTCGTGTTGGTGCAATAATTTCTATAGTAACCTCACAGGGATTAAGAAGAAATCCGAAGGCGGTTATTTACTACGCAAATAAGAAAAAAAGAAGAAGAAGGAAAAAAAAATATGTACGTAGAAATGATCGCAATGGATTGGCGGCAAATTTAGAACATTTTTAAGACGGGGAAAAAAAATAAATCTGAACGTGTGTGTGTGTGATTCTGGAGACATCAAAATATATACAGACACATTGCTGGCACAATAAACACGCGTGTGACGTAAAAAGCAACAAGACGGAAAAAGAATTCAGTCTTTAAATAATACTTTGAGGCATACGTATGTGTAAATCAAAAATACGGGCCTGATATTCAGATAGCCATGATATGTTCTTCCGGAACTTTAAAAAATAATTTGAATGACGAAATATGTGATAATTGATTTTGAACCTAGATAGTCGTAGACATATTTGTTTACAGCTCGTTCTTGTTTATTACCGTACACCCTCTAGAAAATGATCTAGATCTTTTATTTGTTTTGCCTTCATTCTCAAATCCAAAAACAAACTAGATTATCAAATTAATAGAAGCCGTAATAAATTAAAAAAATTACCTATTTCAATTTCTACACAATCTTACACGAAACTGCTATCCATTCGCAGATTTTAAAGTAAATTCTAGTGTTAAAAAACAAAGATTAAGTATTAAAGAAAAAATGTTTCCGAAAAGTCGTAATCTGATCGAGATGGAAAGTCTAATCGGATAAGAATTTCTTAGCAATCCAATTACAAAAGTAAAAAAAGCTGGTTGAAAAACTTTAGAGGATGTGCAAAAGGACATAACCAAGCAAAGAAGGCGTGAAAGGAAGTGCATCCGTTTTGTTTTTCAGTTTTCTTTGAAGAAAAATCAAAGTTTTAAAGCACGGAAAAATTAATACTTCATAGGTGAGAATGCGTGTTCAAATTTACTAAGCACGGCATTTTTGGTGTTTTGTTAAATACTTTATAATGCTTAAATTTGGCTGATCTGATTGAATTCACCTGATACTGTCTTTTTGAACTTCTCTTTAAGAATCAAAGACAAATTCTTGGGTTTTCAGCTGCATTTTTAATGTCAAATTCTGTAATTTTGGTCAATCATGTCATTTACTCTAGAGCACCTGTTCGTTTTCCTTTAGCTCATTCATATTGGTCGCTTTTTCCATGTGCAGTTGTCTACTATACTCAAAAAACTTCTGTCATTAACGTGAAAGCTGCTGAAATAGCTTTTAATGTTAACTGAAAAACAGATCAAAAAGATTTTCTATTTTTTACACTTTAACTCACCACACCTTTCAATACTATGCACATAAAAAATAAGTTTAAGATAAGCTAAACGGTAATCCGGTGAAAAATACTAAAACCAGGAACTTTGAAAAAGAATTTGCGTTCAGCTTCTTACTATGTTAATATTAAAAATACTAGATTTAACTTAACCCAAAACAAGCTTATGGGTGGATAGTTTTAAAACGGCACTGACTCAATCGGAAAAAAATGTTCTTACACTGGCCTGTCACAACGAGACTACTGACGATTTTCCAACGACAAAATAAGGCGAATTGTTCAAGGCAGCGGGGTACTCGGAATGGGATCTGTTTTTTGTCCTGTACTTGCCAATCTTCTTTCATGCGAATGCTCAGTTAAATTCACAAAGCATATTTTTTGTTGAAAATAGTAATTTGATAAAACGGTGGTTGAATATTTATAATTGCTATCTGGAACTGGGATTTGGGAACCTAACCGAACCGAACCGAATCGCAATAACAATGAAAAAGCCTTTTGTTTTGTTTTTTTGACTAAACCGTATTTTTTTCAATTCTTAACTTTGGGCTGATAGTGGTGGCAATAATTTTCCACTCCATACCATTTTCCTTCCTGTTTTTAATGATAAAACAGGGAATGAAACGTAAGATAAAATTGAAACCAATACAAAAAAACTTTTCTAAAAATTATCAGAGCAGAATTTCTTCCTGTCAGGAAACGGTTGTGCTCCAAAACAAAACTTTCTATAGTTTTATAATTTCTTGATTTTGATTTTGATTTTGATTTCAATTAAAATGTATCGTTAAATCAAATCAAATTTAGTTTGAAAGTGCGATTGCAACTCTATTTGATGTGTGATCATCATTTTCAGTGGAGGCTCTGTCTAGAAAGCAGTCTGTATAGTCTTGTGACATACGGTCTAACGTGCTATCGCGAGTCCAATCGTTTCCGATTTGCGGAAAAAAAAACGGAATTAATCTTTTAGAGTTTGGACTTCGTTATCAACTATGTTTTCACTTGCAATATTACTTAAAACTTTTTTTTTCTAGCCCGTTGCCAATTGTAAAAAGGAATGATAAGAACTGTTTGGACGGCGTACTTATGCGAAAAATAGTTTAATGCACTAGAATACCGTAATGAAACAAAATTTTTCATTTTTCTTTGATCCACAGACCATCAAATTAACAATAACAAAAAAAAATCAAATCACAGATTGTTCGACCATCAGACAGAATAATTTTTGGTTAGGCATAAAAGCACTTTTAACTGGAAAAGAAAAGCACGTGTGAAAAACAAGTCAAAATCAAGAAATCAAACGGTACCTTTGGCTAACGGGAACGGGAATTCAAAGAAAGATGGAACTGACAATCTGTGCTTTATGTCAGAAATACCAAAAAGCAGACAAGAGTAATAGACAAAAGACAGCCTAGTTGGTTTGTTGCTAGTCATGTCTATTCCATTCCAATTCTGGCACCTATGACGTCGGCAAGCATAATGGAAAAATATGACAAAACAGACTGCACTACTGAGAAAACAATGCAGAGGTGAATTTGTAAGGAGTCACTGTTTAGGTAATAAGGAAAATTCACGTCACGGGCTTGTCGGCAGCCGGATTTGTTCATTTGAAAGGAAGATAAATTCTTTTAATTTATACCTATTTTAGTGTTTTTAAACTAATCGAATAAAAAAAAATCAAATTGTCACTCATTCATTCACTTATCCACTTATCCAGTTGAAACCGGAACATTTTCACGGACATTAACCTTTTTGTTGCACCGGCAAAACCAAAAAAAAAAATAATGAAATGATAATAATAAAAAAACAATTTACAGACGAATAACTTTAATAGGCAAGAAGACACTAACTAGCCGTGAATTTTTGTGACCTTTGCATTAACGTCCCCGATTTCTGATTATTTGTTGTTTTTCCATTGTACTCAAGATGCACTTTCATTGAAACTAATGCTTTTTTTCCGTTTCACAGGATAAAAAACTGCAAAAACTTATTCATTCAGAAAGTAATGCTTACTCATTAGTAAACATTTCGATTCTATGCTATGTACAGTTGCATTTTTATATTCTTTTCAGAAGATAAAAAAAGAAAGGAAGGAATGGAGAAAAAAGTAGCAAGCCCAAAAAATCAAGAAATCTGAAAGGAAGAATTAGTTAGTGAAGTATAATAGACTCCTAATGAGAAAAATGAACACAATATCACTTTTCTACAGAATAGAAAACTGTTACATCAAAAAAAAGAAAACCAAAAAAACAAAAGAAAATCTGCTAGAGCATATTAGAGTTCTACTCTATATAATTTCCTTGTCCGTCGCCACCCCCACCAATCAAATGTCTACTGAAGCCAAGCTTGCACATTTTTTTGACCTGATATTGGATTATAATATAAGCGAAATCCAATCTACGTGTTCATGAAAGCCTCTGGAAAGAAAAGTTTCTTTCCTTTTTGATCTTGAACTGTCTTTCTCCGTGTTTCAATGCAAAACCGAAAAGGAAATATAGCCAATTGCTCTTTCCCTCTTGATAAGTCTCCGACTCCGCCTACAAACGTCCTAAAGTGTATGGTATCTATGCGCCTACGTAAGAAATGCCGGTTTGTTGACGGAAAATATACAAGTAGACGCACGTGTGCACCGCTATAAAAGACAGTATCAGAGTCTTTGAATTCACACAGCTCATTAATTCTGCTGATAATGTTTGTCAAGTCTATCCTTCTTCTTTCCGTCGGTAAGTCTAAAATGTTTCAGTGCAAAATCTACGATATGAAACTCTACACTTGATTTGTGATATGATCTCTGAAAAAAAAAAAACAAAAAAAATTTGGTTTTCAACACGGAAGGTAGTTTTAGTTTTAGCTCGCCGCATAATATGTTGATAGGCTTCCTTGCCGACAAAAATTATTTAGAGCAAACTAGCAACAAAGATGGCTGTCGCTATTAACTTAAAAATGCATATTTAACAGTTTTAACAGAGAAAACAGTCATTATTTTCGGTATTTCTACTTATGAAAAATATTCTTGTAACTTTTGGCATTCAGCGAAAACCAAAAAAAAAAACTAAATTTTTGAACAAGTAGAATTAGTTAACCCAGTTATCATAAGTTAAATGAATGATATCTTTCCTTAGTTTTTAGCCTATTTACAACTGATGTTGTTCTTTAATGCAGCTCAAAAGTGCAATGTAGTATAATCGTTGGAAAAAAAAGAAAAATATTAGTTTTTGCTCGTGATGAGCTATGTTTTAGCCACGAGCAAACTAAACACCTGTGCTTGTAAACAAAAATACATTTAAAAAAAGAAAAAGTAGAACCTACAAGACTACGGTATTTCAGCGATTGCGTACGTCTCTGCCGACTGTCTTCACTGCATTTGCGTGAAAGAATCTGGCTGTAAGCCAATTGGATGTCACATGGACGTTGGATCACTCTCCTGCGGATACTATCAGGTAAGGAGTGGCAAAATGGAAATAAATTCACATAAACAAAATAAATTTCATTGCAAAATGAAACCATACTAGATTTTTGGTTCCTTGTTGATCATTTTTTGCAATTGAAAAAAAAAACAAGAGCCAAGGCAAGGAAATCTCGAGTAACTTTTGAAAATGCACGAAATGATTTTTCATGAACCCATTCACCGGTACGGATTACATGGTCAACTGACCAATTTGGCTTGTTTTGCATTTTGCAACGTTGTTTTTACAACTTTTTTACAACCTTGTGCGTTAACATAGTCAGATTCATTGCACAAGTTCACACAGTTCAATTTTCAAACCCTTATCAAAGGAACGATAAAAGGCAATCAAGAACTGGTATGAATTAAGATAAAAAACTGTCAAGAATAAAAAAAATGAAAATGTTAAAACCAGAATTGAAGTTCAAGCAACCAAGACGTTTGTTATATACCAAATTTCAGTCCAAAAACATGCGCCAATTAGTTCTTTTTTTCATTTTAGCAAAGATTTTCAAAACCTTTTAAAAAGGGTGTTCATTGAGAAATTTGTTCATTGGAACCAAAATTCTTAGACTTTGAAATGTGTAGGTGGCGAACTCAGACTAAAACTTATCAAGGTGTAAAAAAATAATAGTCACACGAAGTTCGTAAAAACTGGTCGAAATGAGTGGCAGAGTTGAACCTCTCGGACCAAAATCGTTTCTTTCGCTGAGCTAGGTACCCAAGACCAACACCATAAACGGTTAATTATATGTTTTCTCGGTTTACAGATCAAGATCGGTTACTACGAGGATTGCGGACAGCCAGGAAAGCAGTCTGGTGAATCGACGGAAACCGCCTGGAAGAGATGCGCTGATGATCTCAGCTGCTCCACCACTTGCGTCGAGGTATAGTGTTTTCAATCGAGTTGCGACATGAGAATGCGAAACTCCGCCCACTTATTTGTCCGCGTCCACGAAAAGACAGTGTTTTTTTGATGAGACGCAGATAAAAAAAAGGGATAGAAGACTTATTTTTTCATGATGCAACTCGTTTGAAAACACAATATGAATAGAAATGGGTTTGGGCGAAAATTAAAATTAAAATCAAATGTAGTAAATTAAATACTTTGAAAAATTTAAAGTGTGGGCGGGTGATTTCGGGATTATCCGCATTTCATTTCAGTTCAGTTCAGTTCAGTTTAGTTCGGTTTCTAAAAAAAGCGCTCTTATCCTTTGGGAAATTTGCCACGAGTTATGTAGATTTAGAAAGTCAAAATTACTAGCTACTAGCAAAATTAGAGCCGATCACCTACGCATCATCGGATTACGTGGATCGGAATCACCGGGGAGTTTAATTTCAACGGAAAAGAAAATTCGTGATTTATTTTCTCTCTTCTTTAAATCACGTCACAGACTAATAGAGTAATAAGAAAAAAAGCTAATGTTTCATGGGAACTTGCTCAAAATACTCTAGACATTGGCAAAAGTCGCCAAAATAATCTTATTGGAATGGAATGCAAAAACACCCACATGGCGTCAGTTTTTTTTTCTGTGGCAGTGAGCGACATGCTAACTGAATTGAGGAAAAAAGAGCCCAGAAGGTCTGTGACTTACTGTTAGAACAGAATTTACAAGCTTAAAATTTGACTTTGAAGCAATACAATATGATATAACAGACTATATTTTGAAAATTAAGAAAATATCAAAAAATAACAAAACAATTCTTACAAATTATAATTTTTTTTTTTTTCAGAACTACTACAACCGCTACAAGAGCCAGTGCAATGGACTTGGAATGGGAGCCTGCCAGGTAAAAATTATTTTGGGGGATTTTTTCACTAGACGAATGAAGATCAAAAAAATCAGGAAGCAACTCGTGATAAATAAGATGAGCGACTAACTGGTGTGAGATAGGTCATCTAGCTATGACTACAATTTTCATTTTTGCTTGTACGATTAACTATTAACATACAGATTTACGCAAAAACATGTCAAATAACATAACACGAGACTAAATCTTGCTAAGATGGTTTAAGTGATTTTAGATTGGCATTTTACAAATCAAACAAAACAACATATGTACAATCTAAAAACTAGCAAGCACAAAGTACCAGTTCATGAGGCCGGAAATTGAGGAATGATGGTGGTGAGACGCCCAGAAAAAAAAATACCGTTCGTTGCAGGCAGGCAGACAGGCACGCTAAAATTAGATGGCGTCTCGTCTCATTTTCGATTCCCAAAACTGGGTATTCTGACGAAAGAAAAAGAAAAAACTAAACTACAAAATGATTTTCTTTTTCCGTGATATTTTCTATCCTAGCCACACCACACCAAACACGATTTTAATTGTGCTTCTCACAAAAAAAGACTATTAAGAACCAGAAAGCGACGTAACAAAAAAATCCGAAAAAACATACTACAATAGATTTTTGTATCCATTCCAAAAAAGATAGCCTCTGAGAACTGAATTCACGTTACGTACCTTTCGATCACGTTTTCAAGCAAAAATCAAAATTTCTATTTATTTACATTTACAGATCATGTCCCGCAACCACAACGGAGGACCACGTGGATGCCACAACTCTAATACCGTCGGATACTGGAACGATGTCAAGAGCTGCTGCGGATGCACATAATTTTTATGTCAATTTTTGTATCTACATATCTAATTAATAAAATCATTCAAAACCAAAAAAAAAAATGTCTACAGTCTTGTATACTCGGTATAAAACGCTGAAAACTCGCTTCAATCGAACAAGAAATTTCACATGCATTTGAAGAGAGGTTTAGAAAAATCAGAGCAAAACATCGGCCACGGCCCTCTCATTTTTCTGCACTCTCTCGTCGTCAACGTGGCCGCGTCCACCACTGTGCGAAGGGAGCGCGTTTGCAGCGCTCCGTACTGATAATATATAAAAAGTGTTAAATAAACAAAATGCGATTCTCGAATTGCTAACGAACATTTAGAGAAAAAAAATAAAATTGAATAAGCTATCAATAAGAAGATTATATCAAAGCGAGAAATACGAATGAAGGGGTTTTAAAAACAAATGCAAAGTAAAAAATAGCAATATTTATGTCCATATTTATCTACAGTCATTAAGAATATTGGAGCATAATATGTGCATAGCTCTGATTGATAAACTGTTGTTTCGAAATTTTCACATTCGAATCCAGCTTAAATTGGTAAAAGGAAATGAAATAACATTTTGGAAGCAATAATTTTCGTTGTTTTTTTAATAGCGTTATTTAAGAAATGTCAGTTTTCACGTGTCATCAAGCGGAAGCAAGCAAAATAAGTACAAAAAAAGCTAAAATATTTACAGAAAGTCACTGCGTACCGTTTCAAAGAACGCTGTTACATAAATTAAAACAACAACTTTATAACTATATGTTTAATTAACCTGATTTGATATGCATGTCCTTTTTTAATTTTGATCTTGATGTCTCTATGACCTTCAGGATGTTTTACCACAAATTATGTAAAAGAATGTGCACTTTTTGGGTTTAAACTGAACTACAAAGTTTTAGATTTTGAATAACGAAACCTTGATTGAAAAAAGCAAAAAAAAAAAAGAACGCTGGAAATTTTCTGCAAGGAAGTCAAGAATGTTAAATGGTGTTTTTCACGCGTTTTTTTTTCAATTTCGGAAAATGTAACATTTTATCTGTTTGCACACAAGTGAACGTGTTCGGTTTCTTCTTTTTTTTTTCATTTTGCAAGGGATGTTCTTTGATATTTTTAATGGTCGTGTTAGAGGCAACCTATTACTGTACTTGGAGGAAATTCAAAAAAAAAAAAACAAAAAAATGGTCATCATGAAAAAATAAATCTTATATCCCTTTTTTATCTGCGTCTCATCAAAAAACACTATCTTTTCGTGGTCGCGGACAAATAAATGGGCGGAGTTTCGCATTCTCATGTCGTGTCGCAACTCGACTGAAAACACAATAAGAGCACAAAAAAAATTGGCACGTTGTGTGTGTGTGTAAAAGATGAAACCCAATCAGACGGGAAAGGGACTGATAAGAAAAGTTCAATCAAAACAAAAATGTTTTTCCCACGTGGGAGTGGTTTTTTTTTTGTTTTTTGCTTTTTGTTTTTGCAATTAACATTTGATGTCAAAATAATCAAAGTTCAGCGTTTTTTTTTTGCATGACAATTTTTTCACTGAAAACAAAGCCGTTTCAGTTTGCCACTTAAATCGATACAGGTGATTGACAGGTTGCTCCAAGCATTGAAGAACGACGCGGACAACTGTATACAAAGTGTGTGTGTGTACGTTATCAATGAAAAAAACGACTGAACAAGTGTCAAATTCACCACTTATCGGCCGACAAAGTGCGGCTCAATACAATCTTTTTTTTCTATTTTTTGTATTTTGTTGCGTTTCTATTTTTTTTTTTTTTTTTTTTTTGGAATTGGGGATGAGCGGTTGGCTCCAGCTTTTTAGGTTGATGTTTTGTTTTCAAAAAAAAAATCAATTTATTTGATAAAAATCATAATAACAAGTAGCAATTAGAATAGACCGCTAAGCCGCAAATTAAGTGGTTAGCCTGGTGGACCAAAAGTGTTTGCTAGGCGCGGTTTTCAGTTTTGATGTACCACGTAATGAGTCAACAATTGGCTGAGGCGACAGCAGAGGATAGGTAAAGTGACAGTAATTCAATAATAGAATGTTTACATTAGACAGTGACCAAACAAAACAGTGGGAGGTGCTAGCTACCCAATCAATCTACAGTAGTCGTTTTTTCTTTCATTTTTTCTCTGCCTGAAGGCTTTATTTTTATGCATTTCTATTTCTATTTCTATTTCTAAACATATGAATGTCAGCTTTTACTGTCAGCTACACATGTAGATTATAATTGTTGTTCTATTTTTCCAAGAAACACACACACACACACACACACACACACACACATTAAACAGATTTAGAATGGATCATCTGATGAGCCGTCTCAAAATGATGGTCGCCAACGACGACGTGGATCAAAACTTTGTAACGTAAGTGAACATTTTTAGATTGAGATCCATATGTTTAGTCGTATACGTCGATAAGACGAAACGTAATGTTTTTTGAGTTTGGTAGTAAAATGCGGAGATTATGTACAGTAATACCTGATTTTGTTGAGCTGAAATTTAAGTCGAGAGCTGATTTTTTTTTGGTTATCATGTATGCATGTATATAATAGGATTTAATGGAGGTGTATAGATAATCTTAAGAAAAACATGGATTGTGATGACAACTGGAAACTTTTGGCCTTTTTGGTTCTAAAAGGGCTTGTTGAAAAATAAGTTCTACATATGTATGTACAAACTCAGTAAATGTTTGGCTAATATCCATCGCTCTCTGTGAGATTGATCAGAATTTGAAATTCGAAAAAATTTATGCGAATAGTCATCGAATTTGGGACGTTGTTTGATGGCTTTTAGCCGTTTTCAATGGCTATTCGCTAAAAATTTCCTGCAGGTCTAGAAATGATTGTCTTTTTTGTTGATCTTTATTTCATGAATCTTGTTTTCTAAAACCAACAATTAAATATTAAATATTAAATAATAACTTATCCTTTTGCACCGATCTATCACTATAATGAGTCAATTTTGTGAAATAAGAAAGTCACCAGATAAAACTTTTCAATCCAATGCAGATCACGTGCGCGCGTGAAAAAAACATGAACCTATCGGATCTAGAGGATATAATGTACTTGCACAAGATGTGACTCACTTGTTTTTTCACATTTCGGGTCATTATAATTGTAAGGGTTTAACAAATTTTTGTTTTGCAGAAAGGATTTCGCAATGAACCCGTATCGACAACTTATTCACGAAATAATGCTCGATAGAAAGGAATTGTTACGTAAGAATGAGAGAAAAATATTAAGGAGATTTACAATCAAATGGAGAGTACAGTACAGTACAGTACTCGTTGAAAAGTTATTGATTTTTGAACCGGTAGCTCTATTATGAATAGAACTGATTGTATCGTTTTTTTCTCGTCTCAGCAAAAGTCCAAGAGAAATATCGGCACAAGATTTGACACAGTTGAATGAGTGCAACCGTAATCTATTCAACGAGAGAGTGAGAGAAATAAGAGACAATTGGTTTCATTTTTCTTTGCTTCTTACCCTTATTCATCACTCTCTCGTTTAATGGGTTACGGTCGCACTCATTCAACTGTGTCAACATTGTTCCACTGCTATTACTGCGTCGCGAAAACCAGTCAGAGCGGAGCGCGCAACTCAGCTGTGGTCTCGCCCCGAAAAGTGGGAGTCACAGCCGAGTCACAGCAGAGTCACAGCAGCGTCGCGCGCCTTGCCACAGCAGCGTCGCGCGCTCTGCTCTGACAGGTTTTCGCGACGCAGTAATAATATTACTCGTGAGAATGCGGCCATTTTGAAAAATGATGAGCCTTTGCTGTGCTGAGACGAGAGTAATAATTTGGTGAAAATTGAAAACGGAAAAAAACATTTTATTTTGAAACAATTTGATTTTGAAAAATATGCTTCAACAAATGAACACTTGGTCTATCACGTATTTGCAATAAGTGACACTTATCGATTTTTTAACAAACAACTCGAAAAAATTCCCGTAAAAGGAAGGGGGTACGACAGAATAGAAATAGGCGAAATAGAAATGCTACAAAATAGAAATGCTACAAAAAAGAACTGGAAAAAATAGAACGGCTACAAAATAGAAATGAGCGGAATAGAACAGCGCGAAATAGAAATGTGACAAAATAGAAACGGGCGAAATAGAAATCGGTGCGATGGAGCGCGTTTGCATTATTCTTCAAATTTTCCGATTATTATAGGATTTTTCAGTAATTTTCAGATATTTTACGCACTTAACAACATCGAAAATGAAGAAAGGTATAAAATCAATACAGTTTCAGAAAAAAAAAATGGAAAATCGGCGAAAAACTGAGAAATTGAAAAAATAATGCAAACGCGCTCCATCGCCAAAATTTGTTCTATTTTGTAGCATTTCTATTTCGCTCATTTCTATTTTGTAGCCGTTCTATTTCGTAGCATTTCTATTTCGCTCAGTTCTATTTTTTCCAGTTCTTTTTTGTAGCATTTCTATTTCGCCTATTTCTATTCTGTCGTACCCCCAAAAGAAATACACTTGTCACTCCTGGCAAATACGTGGTAACTACCCAATTATCCAAAAAAAAACTATTTTTTTTTTGCAGGCTCAAAACTGAACGTGGTGTCACTATTTGACCAAGAAGAACCATCCTCGGAGATAGAGGAAATTTTGGTAAATAAACAGGCAAAACATTTTTCTATCAAATCAACTGTTCAGGAACAATTTACAAATCCAACTTTTCCTTTGGAAGAGATCAATACAGAAAAAGATGAAGAGTGGCAGCCACTGGAAAGAAAGTATCTGGACGGGGTGAACAATATTAAACATGAAATGATGATGAAGCAGATGCAGCTCGACAAGGTATGATGACTTTAGAGTCCAAAACGAATAGCATCATAGAAAAATAAACGATTTTTGAAAAACGACTTAGCCAAATCTGTTGGCAATTCTTGAAATCGAAGACATGACAGACGATGCCATTAGAGAGTTGACAGTTGTTAGAAATTGACAGGATTGCTGTGAGGATCAAAGTGGCTATTTTCAAGACCAGGCACTTTAATTTTCTTTTCTTTTTTTTCGATTTGCTATCACTTTCTGGTTAAATGTCAGGCTTCTGATTTCAGCTCCTGCTAATTCGGGATATGGAAGGAAACTTAAGGGGCTTTTCTAGATGCTGTTTCAAAAATAACAAAGTGAAACAAGCCGGATTTTCTTTTCAAAAGTTTATCTTACAGGATATGGAAAGAGCAGTATGTCGTCAGCAAGAAGTTTTACGATCTCAGCAGGAAGTTCGTCCGATTGACGACAGGGTAAAACATTTATTTAAACCTGAATTGTTTGCCTTACCTGTAAAGCACAGTACTCTGTAGTAATAAGTTAGCAATCTGACTTTGATTCCTTTAGCTTTAACAGTAATTCGAATCGCAGAAAATATGTTATATGAGGTTTTTATGTAATCTAGCAATACGCATATAGTTTGACCTCAGCAAATGTGTTTTGCATGTGTTTGTAGGTATTATGAGTTTTGCTCAAAACATTTGGCGTTTAAATGAATCAAATGTTTTTTTGCGGAAAACAAGAAATAGATAGGAAGAAAATAAACACAAATACATGTATGACTCCCCAAAAAGCACCCAAACGTCAATGGAAAAACTGAATTGAATGAAACATGAACAGGGCGGTTCATCATAGTCCAATCGGATATCCTTACTCACAAACTCTGGATTAGTTTTTATTCTGTACTTTACCGTTTATCCGAGACATTTTCGTGACTAGTGAAACCAATGCGATGAATTTGCATGATATTTCAATGAAATTTCAGGATTTTTGTAATTCCCGAATGTGTATTGAAAGGAAGTTTGAGCAGACAAAGATGAGTCTTCGCGGAGAGGCGGCAACTAAGATTTTGGTACTTCGTAGGGACATTGAACAACAAGGGTGAGTAATTTTGAATTGGAATATGGACAGAAATCAGAGACATGTTGCGATAGTCAGCACAGGAGATGTACTCTTCCTTGTTTGAAATCTTGGCTAAGCTGGCTCAAACTCTTAAAACAAACTTGAAATCCTGAAAGGCTATTCTTGGAAGTGTACCCTTCTTTAAAAATACAGTTTGGGGGTCTGACACGGTGCCAAGTTTTGTTTTTCGAAACTGGAAAGACTATTCAATTGGCAAATCTTATTTTCAAGTTGTCGGAAAGTTGAGTGTAGTTTAGAATATCCCTCAATAATTTGAGCCCTTTCAATTTTTAATGGGGGGTTACTGTAATAAGAATATTTTGTTCTGCTCTTCTCTTCTCTTCTCTAAATTTCGAATTGTACATACATGTACATGTGATTGCTTAAGACGTGGAACAAGGTCTAAGAAATATTTATACAATCAATTTTTGAGATCTTTCAGAAGAAAACGCCGTAATTTCGATAAAAACACCACTGACATTCTTCAAAATTGGTTCCATGAGCATCGTCAAAACCCGTATCCGTCCGATCAAGAAAAAGCTGATTTGGCCAAGCAGTGCAACATTAAAATTTCACAGGTACGCTTTCTTTATCAGTAATGATTAAAAATCAGAGATTCTTGAATTCAAAACACAAGATGAGTCAAAAAAAAAAAAGAAAAGAATAAATGCTTGATTTTAATCCCAAAATAAATAAAATAAATATCTTCATATGATTGTCTATTATTAACATTTTCATTTTGTTTAAGCATGTTCATCCAAAATATTTTAAATCGCCATTTTTAAGCAAGCGATAATACTGTATTTATCAATCAAATTTTTGTTGACGTGTTTGAAATGGTTCACTAATGTATGTAAGTTCAAAAAGTTCAGTCCAGACAGTTAACTCTCTGAGAAGATAAATTTTGTGACATTCACAGGAGTTTGTGCGATTTCCCGAAGCAAAACTGAGCAGTGCTCTTTTATCGTGGCTAAGAGCCTGATCAGCTCTATCCTTTCGAGTAGACAAGGATATCATTTTGTTCCGTATCATTGCGTTATCAGTAACGTTTTCTTGAACTTTTCAGAGATCTAAGAAAGAGAAAAAAGATTAATCCGTATCTTGTTTGATGTTGGGACTGATATTGACTTGGTGTATCACTGGTTTTGGAAGATCTGGTGAACTGAGCAAGACTGGAATTACAGCAGTAGAAACTGTCAAAATTATTCAACCTGTAATAATTGTTTGCATTTTCTAATTGGCTAGATAGTTCATTGGACTGCTTCTGGTAAAAGCTAAATTTTTTCAACAAACGATTTCTACGTACAAATATTTCATAAATAATTTCAAAATCTTCTGTGTAATATTTCTGTCAATCGATAATGGAGTTATTCATGAGAAAAAAACGGTTTGGTTTTGTTTTTTTTCTCCAATTCACGCGATGTCGAGAACTGTAAAAAAAATACAAGTAGAAAAACGGGTGTCTCCCCCTGATATAGCATTGTTAGTGAGGAGACACAGTGACTGCCCCTTTCTTTTATCTCCTCACCTTCTGCGTCTCTTCACTATCAATGCTATATCAGGGGGGAAACCCCCGTTTCTCTACCTGTATTTTTTTTTATGGGGTTATTCTCGAAACCAGCAAAAAAAGCAAAAAATAGAAAAAACCAGCAAAAAATTCAGCGAAAATTCGGAGAATGCTCCGATCGGTCTGAAACTTTGGGAAATCATTAAGAAGATACTTCCGGTCATTCCCTGAAAATTTCAGACCGAAATATTGATTTTTAAAATTATCGATTTTTATTTCTGAAAAATTTCAAAATCGATATTTTGTTCTGAAATTTTCAGGGAATGACTGGAAGTATCTTGCTTATGATTTCCCAAAGTTTCAGATCAATCGAAGCATTCTCCGAATTTTCGCTAAATTTTTTGCTGGTTTTTTCTATTTTTTGCTTTTTTTGCTGTTTTCAAGAATAACCCCATTACATTTCTCGACATCGCGTGAATTGGAAAAAAAAACAAAAACAAACAGTTTTTTCTCGTGAATAACCCCATAATGGTTTCCTGAGGTTTTAGCTCATTTTTCAAAATTTCTGGCATCAGAATAGCTTAAAATTCGTTTGAAAAAAATAATTTTTTACATAAAAATTCTTAACATTTTTACAAAACTTTTAAAAATTCATTATATAATTAATGCTCAATTTGAATAGAAAATAAATGTTTTTTTGTACAAATTTTGTTTATAGAAAACACCAAAGACCGAGACAGAATCATAATGACTTTAATGTTATAAAAAATTTTTAAAAATTTATTTACAAAAAAAAATTTCACTTTCAGGTCAATAACTGGTTCGGCAACCAGCGAATCCGAACCAGACAACAAACCATGAAAATGAAAGAGGAAGAAGAAAGAGAGCGAGCAACTCATGCAGCTCTTGCCGATCAGGCTCATTTAATGTCCGACAATTCACAATCAGCAGGAATGATGATGAACTCTCAGATGCAAACTATGGTGATTCCAGCGCGTTCTCATCAACAGAATATCATGGAGAATCATCAAGGTTTGCATGCATTTTTGATCATAAACTACAATGTCTAATAATTTCTAGGATTTCTTCAACAACCACACTATTTTCAATCGGGAGGACAAATGCCACATACTGATAACGGAAATGGACAGGTAACGTTGATGTTTGATTGTGATTGTGGTTGTGGTTGTGCAAATCGATTGTCAATTTTTGCAGCAATTTTACAATGAGTTTGACACATTTTCCTTGATCCCATCGGATCCGGACCATTTCAATGGAATGCAGTATTGAAGAAATTTTTTTTTTTTGGAACGAACTATGAAGCTTTTAATTGGATTTTTGTTTTAAATAATTTATTGATTTGTAAAAAAATTTTTTATTAATAATTGCACAAATTACACTTTCAAAGAAAAAACACACTGGGACTACAAATTATTTTAATACAATCTCTTTGGGATAGAAATCTAGGCTATGGGGTAGAACGTTTTTAAACAGTACGTTTTTCGGAAAGTTTTCATAGGAGAACAAATATATTAAAACCTTTTTTGCAGATAATTTTGTGGTAAAATGGAAGGGTTGGTTACTTGGAATGTTGGATTAAAAATTAAAAATTATAAATTAACAATTGTGGAAAATTAATTTAAATACAATTACAAACGGGATCAAACAGGATCTTTGAATTTTGTGTCACTGGTGAATAAATGAGCCGTTATTAAAGTAAAGTAAAGTAAAGTTTCAAAACGGGGAAGAGAGAGATGTTGCACAAAATTGCACAAATTCAAACATTCTTAACTGGGATAAATTGCAATAATACTTTGTTTTCCCAGCGACAATTGTAATAGGAAGAAAAACATTTTGGACTATAAAAATAAAATAAAAGTACCTTGGACAATAAACACGAATTGCTTGAATATAAATAAGTGAATGGGTGTGTTCTACAACGAACAGTACATGGAAGAATATCTTTAATCACAGATATCGGGAAACGGGCGGCACACTGGATCGACAGGGTGAATTGTACAGATATGGATAGATGCAATGAATAACTCTCATGCATACATACAATACATACACAAAGTATGCATGTCTTCCAGCTGAATGGTGACTACATGTTGTAGGGCGGAAGGAACTTATACACCAGGCGTTGCTTCTTTTCTGGTTTTTGAATGATTCCTGAAAATATTTTGATGATGAAAACTTGTTGAATTAAATTAACTATAAGATATGTACCTTTCTTGTAATACTGACGAAGACTTCTTGACAACTTATCGTAGTTCATCTGTGAACGATTTTTACGTTGCCCCCAGTATCTGGCCAGTAATAACGAAGACTCTATCTTAAAAGTTCCTTCGTCTCTATCAACCCAACGCACACAAGCGCTGTAAGTTTTTGGCTGATCGAGCAGCTCGCGAATAAACTGCCAAAGATGAACAGTTCCTTGGTGACGGGTGTAAACGCGATCATCGTCATCAGGCTCACTTCCATTGCACATTGAATCCATAGGAGAGTTCATGTAACCTTGATGATGGAAAAAGTTAGAAACCCCACAGTTTCCATTGTTCAGATGATGGTCAATATCGTCATCGTTTACTAAAAAAGTGCGTTGTACTTAATTCAATTTCATGATGTTTCAATCTCTTACTATCTTGGCTGCTGCTCGATGTATCGCTGTTGCTCGGTGATGGCAAAACGGTTGCTTGCGGGAAAAAATTTCCCATTGACATGTTTGCATACCCTCCTATAAATATTCCGTTCAATTCATTCACACATTTAAGCGTGCTTCCGGTCGACGATACGACAACACAACACAACACAACACAACACTAACCGTTTCCATTGAAAAATGAGTGATTCGGGCTCTCAGCAGCTGCCATGTTGTTTGTTTGATTGTTGGTGTTGGCCATCTAAAAATACAAAAGCTTTCATGGAGAAAAAAGAGCAAAAGGAAGGAAAAAAAGAAAGAAAGAAAGAAAGAAAATGCAATGTGCAAATATGTACATATATGGGAAGCGCAGAAATTTGTGCGCTGTATATGAAAACTTACCCAGTTGGTTTTTGCCGTCCGCATGCTGTTATCATTGGCGGTCATTCCTGAACTCTGAACAGTCACCGGTGGATGATACGACTCGAAAGCTGAAAGTAAAAAAAAATTGTTTGACGTATGTGGGTAAATTGATAAAAATAAGCACGTAATTTGACGTACCTGTCTTCCATACTTGAAGCTGAGCGTGCAACGTGTCACCACCCTCCGGCAAAAATGATTCAAATTCTTTTTGCCCCATGCTCAGCAAAACACGACCAGTGACAAAGCAGTTTCGCGGTGGCTGAAGGTTGAACTGCTGGCACATTTCATTGATCCAACGGGCTCCATGCTCGGCGGTCCACACATAAAAATCTGTGGGAAGACCCAGTTTGGCACATGTGGTGCTGATATCTTGGATCAAATGGCGGAGTATCAAATCCCTGTAAATATCCATTTGTTGTGTATCCAATCCATTGTCCTGAGCAATTTCCGCGTTGGCATTGAAATTGAGGATGTTTTCTAAAAAGTGAGGGTTCGTTGTGACAAAGATGGTTGTTGCAAAAAAGTCATGGGGTCCCTCCAAAAAATTACCGCTCATCTAACCCTGACACATTTCCATATCTAGTGCTAAAAGAATTGCAATCTTTAGATCTTGTTCTTCTTCGCCTTTTTCGCTTTTTGCGTTTTTCTTTCTTCCAACAGATGACCCCTATTCGGAATATATTAGGCGGCTGCTTGTGTCTGTGTGTGTATATGTGTGTGCGCAAACAACTTTCACTGGTCAATCCAGGCGTGCCGTCTCGTCAGGCGAGAAAAAGCTGACCTGTGCCTAACTACCCCCATCATCTCTAGAAGAAACGTGTTTTCTAAGGGTATCTTCCAACAAAATGAGAAGTTTTTTGATGGGGTTGAAAAGAGGAAAGCGAAAAGCGAAAAGCTAATAGCGAATAGCGAATTGCGAATTGCGAAAAAAGGAAAACATTGAAAACGAGGTCTTTAAAACAAAATTAAGCATAATAGCTTATTGCCAACCTACCTTCAATTTCGTTTTTCACAAAGCTTGTGTCGTTGGCGTCCTAAAACAAACATTCTCCGATTAGGGATGTTTTGGTAAGTATGTATATATGTACCTTGGAAAATCTCCTATTGTACTCGAGCGGTGGAACAGGCATATGACACATGTCCATCGGATTTTGCTGCTTGATCGAATTGTTCACCTGAAATTTCATAGAAACTTTCACTTCTTTCTTGTTATTTCCCTTGACAGTATCACCATAAAAGTCACTTGCGGCTTGAGTTAAGAGGGGGGAGGCGAAGCGCGGTGGCTTATCAATAATTACCTTTATGACGCAAATGGCACTCACGTGCCAGGCAAAAAAAAAAGAATATGACAATTGAGTTTTAGTTTTTAGTTGAAGCAACATTGAGGATGAGACACAAAAAAAAGAAGAATCACTATGAGCAGTGAAGAGAAGAAAATTTACGAGTAAGTGTAAGTTTACAAATTAATGCCAAATGATTCCGATTCAATTTCAAATTTCCCCCCGAAAACTAGTTTTAAGAGCATGTAAGGATTGAATTAAATAATTAAACCCAACCACACCCTACTCGAGGCAACAAAAAAAAACCTGAAACTGACCTTGTCGATTCCAAATAGATCATCATCAAACGGAAACTCGCTTTTCACAAACGGTGTGCTCGCTGTTGATTCGGTACCGGAATGGGGCTCCGGGCTCAGCGAATTCCATCGCTGAGTGACTGAGCCGGTGTCGTTCATTGAATGAAAATCTGGAGAAATAAAAGTTTTAAGAGTTAAAAAAAGTTTCTAACTTACAACTGCCGTAGTCGTTGTTTTCAAAATCGTTGAACGGGTAGATGAATTGGCTCAAACCATGAAACGGTTTTGTCTCGCCTAGAATTTAAATGATTCATTCTAAATTGTTAAAAAAATAGAATAGAATAAATAACATACAGAAAGCAATAGCCATGATGTGTGAAAGTGTGAATTACAATTACAAACTTCTGAGGAAGGAATAATTAGTAGGGGGGACAGAACAGAACAGTCGACCTGTTTGTGCTCTCGCGAAATAACGAATAGACCGAGTGCAAATCAGTTAATTTTTATCACTTCTTACTCCAACCCCTTTTTTCGTTTTGGCGCGTTTCACTAGAGTTAATCAGAAAGTTGAAAAAAAAGAAAGTAGAGAGAGAGAGAGAGAGGGAGAGAGAGAGGGAGTGTGCGCGCGCCCGGTCAGCGTCACATGAAACAGTCAGTTTTCCAGAGTAAGCCGTTTATGGTGATAAGTGTTTGAAATTGATGGTGCCGCGCTGTTACAGTCGGTAGTGTTTGTGCTTTGAAGGAGTGAGGAAAAGTGAGTGGATTGCGTTCAATACGCGCTTTTTTTTATCAGTAAATCATTTTGCACAACGACTTGTGATTGAATTGGAAGAGAAAGTGATCTAACTGTCAACTCAAAACGTCATTGTAGAAGTTTTCAAGCTTCAATCAAAATGTGGGTTGGGAAAAATTGTGGAGCTGCTTTAGAAAACTGTTGACCTTCAAAGCTTATTAGAATCAATATAAATTTGATGAATAAGATGAAACGTAGTGAATTGAAGTGCTAACAATGGAATGAGTCAGGTTGGTCGTGTCAGACACGATGTCCGACAATGGTACAAAACTCTTGCCGCCCCCCCCCCGTTGTTCAGGTCCTCAAATGAATTGTAGAAAAATTGTATTTTACTGCTCCAAGTCCCCCCTCCCCCCCACCCCACTTACAAATAATAATAAAAATATAAACTTTTGTGTTGTCATTGTGAGGCCAGCATGGAAAGTTGTTTTTTTTTAACAGTTCTATTTTCTACAGACATTCATTGTTCGTCCTGTCTTTGTTCTATTAACAGTAAAAAATTAAAAAAAAAAAAACTTTTTTGTGTTTTCAATCGAGTTGCGACACGAGAACGCGAAACGAAACTCCGCCCACTTATTTGTGCGCGACCACGCAAACACAGTGCTATTTGAAGAGACGCAGACAAAAAAGGGATATCTCGTTTGAAAAAAAGCAGCGAGTAAACAAAGAATCGAATGGTTTTCATTTTCATTTTTTTTTTTAAATTTTTTTTTTAAGAATCAAAGCGTGGGCTGGATTCCATCCATTATCCCAGCTCCCAATGGACGAATGCTCTGTGATCTTTTTCTATTTCTATTCTGCAACCAATTGTTCTTGTGACAACACTTTTACGTATCGCCAATTTCATTTTTAAATTTGTGATAATTCATCCCAGCAACAAAAAAATCTATCAACACCGTTCTCTTTGCTTCGCAAGCAGAAAAAAAGCTTAAAGAATGCTTAAAACGAATTGATAGTGAAGACTGATTAAATTCAAAAGCTTTTACGTCATAAATCATGCAACCTATGGACTCGCGCTCAAAAAATCGAAAGTTTTGATTTTGATTTTGACACGATACAGTACGCTGATAACATTTTACTTGTATCAGCACATATTGCTAGTTAGATTCTTTTCTTTTTACAACAAGAGAGAAAAGAGATACAATAAATAAACTGTTGGATTATCCATGAATAAGATACACACCGGTTGTAAAAATAAAAATATTTATTTGGTCTTGTGTTTTGCGCTGCATTTCATTGCATTTCGAGGGTAAAAAAATCGAGGGTCCAGTTGAAGTCGTTTTGCAAACATTCAAATGACCGGCTACCGTACGGCGCAAATCAGCAAGTCAACGCGAGTCTTTGCCTGCCAGTCACCAGCAGCAGCAGGAGCAGAAACAGCAACAAACAAAACAAGAATGGCTCCGAAGGCTCGGCGCGGCGCGCGCGGACAGAGCCCTCGGTATATTTTCACACTGTTTGACCGGTGGCCAATACTTGAACAAGCCGAGCCACTATCCGAGACGGAGAAGATTGGGACTGTGGCGGTGGCGGTGGCGCGACTTTTTCAATTGAATGTATTAAATTTTATTGGCGAATTTTGCAACGGCAAACAAATATGTAGCTTCTATTCAATGGGCGGCATGAGGAAGGATGGAAGAAAAGATCGACTCGATGAGAAATGAAACAAAAGTGCATGAAGAGGTTTTAAAAAAATACTGGGAAATTAGAATTCTCAATTGTAGAAACTAGAAATCAACTCACAATAAAAAAAAATAAAAATAAAAAACGCTTGCTAAAAAAATAAAAAACAAACAAACTGATGATCAAGTAGACCATTTAAACACAAAAATTTAGATACCAAAGACAGTAGGATAAAAAAAAAGAAAACGAAAATACAGTGTGTTTTGAGCGAATTGACATTGCCCCATCGTTGCCTCACAGTGTCGTTCAAGACTCATCAAGCCCCACCTCGACCAGCCGCCCGCGGCGGCGGCACAAGAAGCCAAAAAAAAAAAAAAAAGAGTTGTGGACAGATCGGGAGGCGGTGCCCTCCGCGCGGCTACCGCGCGCCGGTGCACTCTCTTCTGTACAAATACACTCTCGCGGCTCTGTCTCTTCTAATACCGGCCCTGCTGTTTTTCTTCGTTTCAGGTTGACATGTATGAATGAACACACAAAAAATTGACACCGGGTTTCGGTAGGAGTGAATCAAACATTATTTTCATTTGCTTGCTATGTAGATCAAAAATTTAAGTGCTCACAATCAATAAAAATTTTTACAGTTTTTTTTTCATTTTTTATTCGAAAATAAGAAAAGGAAAAGTTCAGATCTTATCACACTGCCTGTATTCAGGGTTTAAAAATTGAGTCATCATAGAACATGAATTAAAATGATATGGCAAAGAAAATGAGAGGATGAGAACATCATATCTCAATGATCGACGGAGAGAAATAAGTGATTTAGAAAAATGGCCACACTGTTTTACAAAGTCATTCCTGTGTCCAACGGAAAAGACAATGTGAAGTGATTCGTGAAATTGATAGTGTAGGGTAGGTCATCAGAAAAAAAAGCATTACAAGAAAAAAGGTGTGCGGAATAGATGTGAATATTAAATAAAAACAACAAAAATCGGGGATGAAACATTGAGGATAACGGTGAGAAGGATTCCTCTCCTCCTCGTAGAGGTCAAACTTTTTGATGTTGTCACAAAAGTGGCCCTCGTCGCTCCTAACGAGGGACGGGCCCCCTCCCCGATTTCAGGTGAAAGTGCTGGCGCGGTGCGTCACGAGAAAAGTGAAATGAGTGAAGAGCGAGGATCCAGGTCATGGGCTGGCCCTTTCTCCTCCCGCCCGAAGAAGCTGTACGATCTGTTTCTCTCTGTTTCTCTCTTATTATTCTTCTTTTTCATCCGACCTTATCCTCTTCTTTCCTCCCGCTTGATCTCTTTTTACCTCAACAAGATCGGAAAAGTGAGGAAACACCTCCCACGTTTTCTTTACCGACTAGTTTACTTTCGTTCAAATTCAAGGAAACTTGCAAGAAAATCCATACGGCGGAAAAAAAACACACAGATGATGTATACAACACAACTGTATGAAAAGAAACGCGTACGACGCCACACTTACTGTCATTTTCACTTTTCCGACAGAGTCTTGATGGGAAAATCGAAATCGCAGCTTAAAGGGATGATCAGTAGTGAGCTTAAGGGGGTGAATGGGAAATTGGAGTCGATCGGCTTGGTAGTAAGCATCTTTCTTATTATATTCAGTACGGTACGCGGGGCTCTATTCGCAGTGGACGTGGTGGCCATGTTGGCGACGAGAGAGTGTAGAAAATTGAGAGAACGTGGCCAATGTTTCTCTGATAAACGCGCTCTTTTTTCTCTGAATCTCGTAAAAAAATTATCCTGTACACGCTCAAAAAATTTTGGACCGAAATATCGATTTTAAAAAATATCGATTTTTTTCTGAAAATTTTTAAAATCGATATTTTGGTCCAAATTTTTTTGAGCATGTACAGGAAAATTTTTTCCAATATTTCTCAAAATTTCAGGTGAATCGGAGCATTCTCCGGTTTTTCCCGCAATTGCTTTCCGTTTTCTTCCTTTTTTTCCGGTTTTGTGAATAGGTCCATCGCTCCAAATGTATGCGCAGTTCACTGTACGATTGGAACGAATTTGCAGCGCTTTATACCGATTATAACTTCACGGATACCCAGGCAAGCGTATTGTCGATTTTCTGAAAAATCAATTGAAGATAAACTCCCAGTTATTCATCCAATGCAATTGAGAAAAAAAAATAAACACGCACTATGACACTCCGTTTGAACGATTCAGTGCTTTCTCTAGCTTTGCCTTGCCTTATCTTACCAGAATTTCGAAACAACGTTTTTTAATTTTATTTTTTTTTGACAAATAGCGTCTCTGCGTCTCCATCTTTTCACGCGCGCCTTCAGCTAAGCTTTGGCACCGTGGAGACGCAGACATGACATGCGATAGAGCGCGCCTACCTTTACGTAGGATCTTGCAGAAGTTATTTGATTTTTGATGCATTTGGTTTTTTTTTTTTTCAAAATTTTTCTTATCTCTCCAATTTCCCTACCCAGTATCAAAGTTTTGCAAATATTCAATTCAAACCTTTTTTTTTCTCCAACTATGTATTTGAAGAGGCATAAGATGTATGTATGTATGTAGGTCGAATGAAACGAAACACACACATTCGGATTTCAAATTCTTCTCACCTTTTACTGTTTTGAGTTGTGGTCACCAATAAAAACATGTTTCACTTTCGTCTCCGAAATTTCCTCTCATTTCACACAACTTCTTCAACAAACATTCGGGCGAGACCTCTTCCTTTTTCTTCTTCCTCACTTTTCGGTGGCATGTCGTGCCCGAGGAATTCAGAAAAAGTGAAAAAAAAACACGTCATCAAAGAGTTTATCAAGTTATTTTATTGTGATATTTAGATAGCGAAAAAAAATTTTTAAAACAAAACCAAAAAAAAAAAAACTCTTAATGATTACAATCTCGACTCTCTCCTGGAAGCATACCCTCAAGATTCCAAATTCCAATATCCAAAGTTTTCGGAGCACCATCCGAATCCTTGAAAATGTAATGATTTGGAAGCTCGAACTTCCATCTTCTCTGGCAGGGCTGAAAATTTCTATTTTAAGTGATTATTATCTTCGACACCACACTCACATTAATCCCATCATCACAATCATGATAAATTTTCAAATGTGGGTCAATGGTGGTCAATTCGGTGGTATGGCCATTTAATTCAAAAACTCCATTCTCATCAGTGTACCCTTTTCCAAGATCGTCATCTGGATCGGATCCTGGAAAAAAGAAAATTGTTTCGTTTTGATAATCAAAACCGAATATTTTTACCGAAATCATCGTCGATAAGCTTCACTAACACATTCTTGGCGGGTTGAGTTCCACATCGGAAGGCACCTTTTACCTGAATGAATATTATGTTATTGTGGGCCCGCCAAAATGGTAAAACGCCCTCCGCTGAACTCAACGCTATGCGATTTTTATTTTCGTCACCAAATTATTTGATTTCACATATAAATTCAACGTGAAATGAATTAATTTGGAGACCAAAATGAAAATCGCAAAGCGTTGAGTGCAGCGGAACGCGTTTGACCATTTTGGCGGGCCGACAATATTTAAATTTTTATCTAAAGATAAATTAAATTTTCAAAAGTACCCTATAGTTTTGTCGTCCTGTGTGCTGCTCGGGAACATCGGAAGCATTGGCAATTGATAGAACACAGATTAAGGCGATTAAAACTTTGGTGATCATCTGAACCACTATCCTCTGTTCACGAACAAACGCGACTTACGATGCTCCGATGTTCCGCAGTTTCACACTGCGGTCTCACAGTGAATACTGCGGAACATCGGAGCGTCGTAAGTCGCATTCGTTCATGAGCAGATAATAGTATTATAAATTGTTCAAATTAGGTACAAATGGAATTCAACCATTAAGTTACAGAAAAAGAACAGTGTCAATTAAAACATTTGAAAAAAAAAACAAATTTTTATGATATTTCGACATTTTTTAAACCTTTTATATTTAGAATATTATTTATTGTGCACAGCTTCTACTTTCGTTGTCCAATTCAATCTAAAAAAGGAAAAAAAATGTATTGTGTTTTCAATCGACTTGCGACATGAGAACGCGAATCGAAACGCCGCCCACTTATTTGTGCGCGACCACGACCACGCGAACACAGTTATATTTGAAGAGACGCAGACAGAACGGTGAATGCAGACTTCCAAGTTCATGTCGCAAGTCGATTGAAAACACAATAACAATTAAAAATTAAACAGTTAACTCACTTCAAGATTCAAAACGCCCAAATCCATGACTTCTTTGACTTCAGGTCCATTGGTAATGTATTTGGATGGTATCCTGATCACCCATTCTCTTTGGCAGGGCTGAAAAAATTTTTCGGCTATTAGCTGTTTTATTGCCGACTCAAAGCCGCGCCGAATAGCTGCCAACTACGTGTCAGAAATGGCTATTAGCTCCCTGCATCCGCCACCTCTAGAAAACTCACATTTCCATGATCAAGGCAGTCGTGGATGATTCTCAGCTCTGGATCGATTGGAGTCAACTCCATAGATGAGCCACTGAGCAAAAAGTTGCCCTCATTATCTGTTTCCTTTTGGTCTAGCACGTCATCTGGATCTGGTCCTTAAAACAAAAAATTGAACAGATTAAGTTTATTGCTAAATTTCAAACCGTTATCTTCGTCAAAAAGTTTCAACTGAACACCGACGGCTGGCTTGTTTCCACACACGAGTTTTCCTTTGACACCTGTGGATTGCGTGCGAAATGCGAATGTGGCTCCGGCCAATAAAAGAGCACAAAGGAGAAGTTTCATTTTCTGAAATTACATTTAAAATTCAATAGAACGTTTTTTTTACAACTTTCAACAAAAAGTAAATGTTTTGTTATCTAAATATCTAAATTTGTTTTCAACAAAAAAAAACACTGATAACACGTAAGCACCCAGTGAAAAGAAAAGAAAAGAAAAACCCATGTGCAAGGTCAAATGATGAGTGAAAGAATGTGGCGATTGGGGACAAAACGATTCTCGGGCCAGCTCGGCACTCCTCTCCGAATTGTGTTGACCGAAACCGAAAACAAAGCGCGCCAGTTGTTTGGTCCCACACTCTCCAGATTCGATTGATTGCATTACGAACGTTCGAGAGAGACAAGCCACATGGTGGTTGGTGAGTCACGTCTGTGAGTTTGAGTTTGAGACAAGGAGAGAGCAAGAAGCACAAAGTAAAACTGATAATTTATTTCAATGATGTATACCAGATAAATCAAGAGACAGATTCAATATGTTCCGTTGACGTAGATTCTTTTGATTGTCATTTTCCCCCGTGTCGACAATTTCAATTTTTGGAACAGAAATGCTATGGATGGAATGTGGAGAGACTGTTGAAATTTCCTCAAATGGTTGAACAGCAGGCGCGTTTTTTCGCATCTAAAATTTGTAAAATGTTCGTGAGTAAACTGGTGCACAACATACCTTTTTTCTAATAAACAAAAATATAAACTCCCCGCAGAAAAGTATCAATCCTAACACCACTCCAGCGAAAAATACCCAAAATGCTCCTTGAGATCTTTTAAGATCCAAATAACCTTTTAAAAAATGTATGAAATCGCACAACTTTTGGTGGTATTGTGTTTTCAATCGACTTGCGACACGAGAACGAGAAAATCCGCCCACTTATTTGTGCGCGACCACGCGAACACAGTGATATTTCAAGAGACGCAGACAGAACGGTGAATGCAGACTTGAATTGGCTCTGGGACTTTTCAAAACTGGGACGATTCAAAACCTGCCACTTCGAAACTAGGACGGTTCAAAACTTTGAGTGCAATTGTGCGTCACGGTGTACGCACTAATGACACCAGAACACACGCACATTAAATGTTTATTTTCGTTTTGTCATTGTTTAAAACTCTTTTCCCGTACTATTCATTTTCTTTTTTCGTTTTGACATTTTTTAACTCTCTTCACGCGTTTTGCTCTCGTTTCGCATTTTTTAAAATAATTTTTTGCCGGTAAAAGAGTTTAATCCATGACAAAACGAAAAAAGAAATTGAATAGTACGTGAAAAGAGTTTAAAACAATGACAAAAAAAATAAACATTTTATGTGCGTGTGTTCTGGTGTCACTAGTGCGTACACCGTGACACACAATTGCACTCGAAGTTTTGAACCGTCCTAGTTTCGAAGTTTGAATTGCGTTTTTATGTCGCAAGTCGATTGAAAACACAATAAACAAACTCTTTGGCCCAGTGATTGTAGAATTACACTCGCTAAATTTCTGCATAGCCACGTAGGATCTGTAATCAGTGATCCATTTTTGTGTGAATCCACGCTCCGCCATTTCTCGGATCCTGAAAATTAAATTAAAAAATAAATAAACCAAGAATTTCGGGGTTTCAATGGCAACTCACTTTGTGGAAAAGTACGGTGAATATATAGAATGTTTTATAAGTGGAATAGAAAGATAAACCGGCAAAATGCCATCATTAATTAAAATAACTTTGCAGTCTGAGAAGGCGTAAAAGTCTAAAGTAGACATGGGGCCGAGCAGTGCATATCCGGGATTGGCTCGCACGAAAGCGACACCTGAACAATTTTGACAAAAAAATTCGGGGTCAGAGCAGCGTGCAAGAAAAAGTGTACCTCGAGCAATTCCGTTGACGTATTTCACTTTGTGGTTCGCGTTCATTTCGTGCCACAAGTCTTTGTAAACTGGCAGCTTTGAGCGCTGAATTTATTTGTTTTTAAGCAGATTTTTAATCAACAAAGCTCTTTAAATAACAAACCGCAATCATTTCCGTTCTTGTGAATGAATTTTCGTCCATCACAATCTCAAATTTCCCTTGTTTAATTAGCTTTACAAGTTGCTCAATGTCTGAAACAAACTCTTCCTGTCTAATTTATTTATTTATTTTTCTTCACTTTGAAATGGTAAGCTTGTTTTGTCAACTGCAAAAAGTGCGACGAGACTTCCAGTAAACGTGGCACTCAGTGTAATACTTGCCAGCCACCAAAGAGCCACGAGAACTCGACAGCTCCAGCTTCGCGGTTGCTCTGGCAGTCCTAGAAACACGGATGTTTTAATTTTATTGTCTCTTTTATCTTTTTTTTAATTTATTTTTTTTGTTCACTTAAATTCCCTCACCTTGCTGCACAAATATAGAAAAAAACACCCATACTGACTCGAAAGGTGTCACTGACATCTCCTGGTGAACTTTCTTTAAAATTTTTGTCATTCCCAAGAAAATCACTCCTGATATGAGAATAACAGCGGCTGTAATAACCCACACTTCCCAGGAGAACGGCTCGGTGACAATGAGCAGAGTGTCGTCTTCGTATTTTTCAGGAGATCTGGAATAAAATGGAGATTTTTTGTGTGTTTGCACGGTGTCCAGGATTGGAAATGTGGGCGGAGCCTAATTTGCTGGCGCGCCGACAAACTAGCATGGCGCACTTTCGGTGCTTGCGCATTTTTCGATCCTCGCATTTTTTTATTGATTTTATTATTTTTCTTTCAGTAAAACATGTTTTTCTTTGTAAAATGTATGTAATGTATCTTTTAGTACCATAAAATTGCCCAAACTTTGATTTTCGTGAAGATTTATCCTGCAAAATCACCAAAAATTCCCTTTTTTAGCTCCGCAATGCTAAAAACGATTCTTCCGAAATGGTGGCTGAACCAAATGACCTCAGCTAGAATTCAGTTGGAGCACATTTGGGAAAAAATTAAGAATTTATGCTTTTTTCCTGAAAAACATAAAAAAAATTCCACAAAATTTGAATTTCGCGCGAAAAAATCCAGTGGAGCGCGTTTGCTTTTTTTTTTTTCAAATCCTGGACACCGTGTGTATGTAAAAAAAAACCTTATCAAGATTCCAGTAGGTTCAAATTGAAACGGGTAAGTTAAATCGGAGACCACGCTGCGATCGTATTCCATGATAGCTCCCCCAGCGAGCAAATCGACTTCCTGTTTGAAAAAAGGTATCGTTTCCATATCAATGGCACATCGATGCTAAGCGCGCTGTTTAGGTGCCTGCCACCTATACGCCAGTATTGGCTAACAGCCATTTCCGACGGCTAATAGCCACGGCGTTCTAGGCCTTACGTTAAGGCAGATGTGCCCTGGCGCATAAAGGCTGCCCATTAAATTATGTTTTCAATCTAGTTGCATCATGAAAACATGAGTCTGCTATCCCTTTTTTGTCTGCGTCTCTTAAAATATCACTGTGTTTGCGTGTTCGCGCGCACCAAACTGGGCGGGGTTTTGTTTTTGCATGATGCAACTTGATTGAAAACCCAATACCAACACGCCCATTTTGTTTTTACTCGGTACAAGGCGCTGCAAATGCGCTCCGATAGCAACGTCGACGAGAAGGTCACGTTTGCGGTGAGAGAGTGCAGATATTTCGCTCACAAGCGCCCATTTTTTCTCTGAATCTCACTCCACATACCCCTCGTACAAGCTGTCCAAAAGCGCCCGACCACGTGCCATTAAAATATTCGCCCCATGTACTGCCAGACGCCGGGATTATCTGAAATTTTATTTACTTTTTCGTTTTTTTAATGTTGTAAATTCTATCGACTTCTCTTCTTCCTCACTTCATAGGTCAAGTTAAGCCTCTTTCCAATTTCTTTGAGTATCTCAATTACAACTCCCGGCCCGTATCCTTTTTCTGAGACAGCCGCGTCTGAGAAATTGACATAGTTCACATATGGTGGCTCCACGGCAGGCACCACCATTTTCAATGTTCTATCTCGCATGAGACTGAGCGGAAAGTGTTTTTGTGTGCTGAGCTGGAAAATGGTTGGAGATAAATACATAAGATTGAAAAAATTAAGAAAAAATGGTTCACCATGTAGGCGTCTCCATAATCGTTTTCATATGAAATTTGGGGTGGCACGACGACTTCTGCAACAAAATATTTTAAATAATTGTTATTTATTCTCAGTACGGAGCGCTGCAAACGCGCTCAATTCGCACAGTGGTAGACGCGACCACGTTGGCGACGAGAGAGTGCAGAAAATTGAGAGACCATGGCCGATGTTTTTCTCTGATTTTTCTGAACCTCTCTTCAAATGCATGTGAAATTTCTTGTTCGATTGGAGCGAGTTTTCAGCGTTTTATACCGAGTATACAATAACACAATTTCAACAAAAACGACTCACTTTCATTAATAGACTCTAAAATTTTGTTCAGTGTTTTTATGGAATTCGGGTCCGCAGTGGCATTTTCTAACTCGTACGACATGATCTTGCGAAAATCGGAGCCACGAATGAAGAACACAAATAGAAAGAGTACACGAAAGGAAGTAGGCATGTTGAGTTATACCACATGAATTCTTTATTCACAATTGAATTTTTGAATGCTTACTCTACATTCCTCGCCATCCTTGATGAAGTGACCGGATCAAATTTCCGCGTATTCCTTTATGACCCATTCCGAAATTCGAGCTGATGAAAACAGGGTTCCACTCAAGTAGACAGTTTTTTATTCGAGTCATTAGGGAAATAATAATAATAATTAATTTTGGAAATTTAATATTTCTGTTCAACATTTTTGACATTTATTCTCAAATTTTCACACCAATTGGAGCATTCTTCGGGCTTTCATCGATTAGAGCGCGTTTCCAATATCGTCGTCGCGGACGACCCGCGTGGAAGAAGAAAAATCGGCCACGGCCGAGGCCGCCGCGTTTTATTTTTTTTTTCTTTTTGAATTTCATTTTTCATTGATTTTATCGATTTTTGCTATTAGAATTTCGTGTTTTTCGTTTGGTTTTTTGGTTAAATTGGTGAATTTTTGTTATTTTTATATGTAAACAGGGTTTTTTTTCCCTATATTTGCTCAATTTACTCGTTTTCTGCGCTGAATTTCGGAAAATTACGCCAGATTATCTGTTTTTTTTTGGTGTAACCATTTTTGTGTAAAAACAACAAAAAATACTTCTTTGTAAAACAATTGCGACGATAAAAATCTGAAAAGCATAAATAATTTCACGGTACCGATTTATACGAAACGAAATTGGCTACAAATATTATTTTGTAACGTCGTGCTGAGCAGCCTAAGGATTTTTTTTTGCGAAATTCAACGTAGAAAACTGTTAAATTTAGCAGGTTTAGTGAAAAAACACCAAAAAATCGATAAAAACCGAAAATAATTTATTTAATCGCTGGCGGCCGTAGCCAAATTTCTTCCGTTTTGCTAAATATTTAATATTTTTCGATACGCTTTTATCGATTGGAGCGCATTTCCGATATCGTCATCGCGGACGAGCCGCGCGGAAGAAGAAAATCGACCACGGCCGCGGCCACCGCCGTTTTATTTTTTTTTTTGTTTTCGAATTTCATTTTTCGTGGTTTTTATCGATTTTTTTCTATTTGAATTGGGTATTTTTTGTTCGGTTTTTTGCTTTTTTACTGAATTTGTATTATTTTTAAAAGAAAATATATTTTTTTTTACTTTAATACGTAAATTTGCTCGTTTTCTTCCTTGAATTTCGGAAAATTACGTCAGATTATCTGTTTTTTTGGTGTAGCCTTGTTTTGTGTAATATTCTGAACAAAATACTTGTTTGTGAAACAATTGCGACGATAAAAATCTTTAAAAAAAAACATAAATAATTTCACGGTAAAAATATCAATTTATTTACGAAATGAAATTGGCGGCTCCAATTGTATTTTGTATTAAACGTTGTGCTGAGCAGGATTTGTTTGCGAGCGAAATTCAACGCAGAAATCTTAAGTATTTAAGCATTTTTCGTGAAAATTTAATGTTTTTATTGAAGAATCGCTGAAATATATGAATTTTATTTGGCGTCCAGGGCCGATTTTCTTAATTTTTGCCGAATTTCATGAAATTTTAGTCACAATACTTTGAGTATATTCACCGGAGGTCATGTTTTACATTATTTTTCCAATTTTTTATCGAATTTTCGCACAAATTTTTGTATTTTTAAACCTTTTTTCGACATTAGCATTATGTGCCCATTTTATCAATGAAAAACAATGAAAAAGCCAATTTTATTTTCTTTTATTTTCCCAATTAGTATATAACTTTTGCGCTAGCCGATTACTGACGCGTTTCTTGCGTGTTGACGTGTTTTGCGCGAGCCCACCCTGCGCAGTAAATAGTATACTCATCGACCGACCCCCCGGCTAAATATATATTTATTTACATGGCACACTTTCTCCTGTTCTTTGAATCTTTCGCTGATCTCAAACACGGAAAATAAACAGAAAAACATGTCATAATCAATGTGAACGACTTGAATGTTGGCGGATATTGTCTATTTTTGCCGCCATTCCTCTCTCGCCTGTCTACCCATTTCCTCGTTTTGTTCTATTTTCGCAGGCAGGCTCCATCACTAAATATCGACCCAGCATTGCATTGCCAAGTTTATTGTGTGAAGTAAAATATTCGTCAACTCTTTGCTAAAATGATTCAAATCAAACATCGGGTTTGTTGGCCGGTATTTGAATTTGTATAAATATCTTGTATTATTTGCGTTACGTTTGTGACTCGGTTTCGAAGTCGTAAAAGGCTCGGCTCATTTCGCATTTCATTTCGTATTTCCCGATGATATCATTATCAATATCAGTTTTGAAATTATGCCTGCCCTCTTTTTCCCTTTACTTCCAATTTTCTTTGTCCTTAATTTCATTATACCCATGTTTTTTTTTAAATATTGCACAGTGGCATGAGATTGGAGTCAGCAAACGCGCCCGGACGCACAACGCTTACAAACAAGGCCCAAAATTGATATAAAAACGTGAATAATTTTATGAAAATACAAATGTTTAAATAAAAATCGCGTAGCGTTGAGTTCAGCAGAGCGCTTTTGATCATTTTGGCGGACCGACAATAATGGACCTATTCATGAAAAATATATTCACAAAACCGGAAAAAAAAGAAAAAAATTGCGGGAAAAATCGGAGAATACTCCGATTGACCTGAAATTTTGGGAAATATTGGAAAAAATTCTCCTGTAGACGCTCAAAAAATTTTGGACCAAAATATCGATTTTTTCTGAAAATTTTTCAAATCGATATTTTGGTCCAAAATTTTTTGAGCGTGTACAGGAGAATTTTCCCCAAAATTTCCCAAAATTCCAGGTCAATCGGAGCATTCTCCGATTTTTCCCGCAATTTTTTCCGGTTTTGTGAATAGGTCCATAATGGGGTTATTCTCGAAACCAGCAAAAAAAGCAAAAAATAGAAAAAGCCAGCAAAAAATTCAGCGAAAATTCGGAGAATGCTCCGATCGGTCTGAAACTTTGAGAAAATATTCAAAAAACACTCTCGGACATTCACTGAAAATTTCAGACCGAAATATTGATTTTAAAAATTATCGATTTATATTTCTGAAAATTTTCAAAATCGATATTTTGGTCTGAAATTTTCAGGGAATGACCGTAAGTATCTTCTTAATGATTTCCCAAAGTTTCAGATCAATCGGAGCATTCTCCGAATTTTCGCTGAATTTTTTGCTGGTTTTTTCTATTTTTTGCTTTTTTTGCTGGTTTCGAGAATAACCGCATAATAAAATGGATTTTGGAAAGTTCAAAGTTGTGCGCTCGGGCGCGTTTGCTGACTCCCGGTTCATGCCCCTGTGATATTGCAACAGAACAAAAAATGCTGTTTTTTTTCAGATGCCGGTGACTTTCGAATCAAAATCAACACCGGCAAATGCAACGGTCGAATCGGCGGCAGTTGCAGCAGAAGTGACTTTGGACGACCTCAAAGATGATAACGCTGCTGGCGATAACACGGTTTTTTGCACTGGATCGTTGGCTAAAATTCGTCAAACCAAAGTGAGTTTTTGAGTTTGATGTGCGGGTTGCTGTATAACTTAACGGTTGTTTTGCATTGGAATGAAAAAAAAATTATACGAAAACTGGTAGGGGAAATGAGAATGTCACGTCAATTTTTCTCCCTACATTCATTTTTTAAAGGATTTTTTTTTCTCTAACATACATAAAGAACAAAAAAAAAATACATGTCTTACGAGAAATGATGTAATTATTGATCTGTCTGAGTTTCCCACACTTTTCCATCGCATTTTGATATTATCTGGAATAATAATGGAAGGAACAACCCTGATTGATAGCGGAATAATCCGTTTCTCCCACTTTGAGCATTATTCTTTTTTTTGTTCTCCTGCCGATTTTGGTTTCTCTCACCTTTTTTTGTGTCGCAATCGTCGCACAGATTGGCTGTCGGGCAGGGACGGGACAGGGGGCCTTATCAGAAAATTTGACACAAAGCGTCTCGTTATCAAATTGAAACAAACTCCCCACATTTCGGTACTTTTCTACGTGTTCAATCTATGGGGTCGACTCCTTCTTCTTCGGGTCTTATTCGGCTACTTTTTTTTGTTGTTGGAAAAATTCATTAAGCACGTGTTTGCTCATTTTGTTGAATGGTTTTTACTCGGATAGTTTTTAAAAAAATTTTCTAACAGCGCGTTTTGATTTGTTTTTTTCTTTTTTTTTTTTAATTTTTTCCCCCTTTCGTTTCGGTCTCTTACTTCTCCTACACTCTAACCTTAACTATCGATTTTTCAACCAAATTTTTTGTAGCCGTGCTAGAAAATAGAATTAAGGTTATTAGTACCATACAAAACAATAATAATCACTTGATCGACCGAAAGATGACAATAGAGAGCATGGAAATATGTGAAACTCTTGAAGTAATTGATTCTTCAGAAGTTCTAGAAGTTACGCATAAATTCGAAATTACGGTAGAAATCTTTGATTTTCCGGTTCAAAATTTTAATTTTTGTTTAATTTAAGATTATCGATAATTGCTCTCATGGCACACATGGTTTGGAGAATGGGCTCAAGCTGAAAGGCGAACCGATTGGCAAATCGGAATCTGTGAAGTAAGTTTGTTTGTTTTTTTTAAATAAAAATTTATTCAAAGAAAATATCAAAAATTAGCGGTCTTTAATTACCAATGTTTTTGTTGGAGCGCGTTTGCTTTAATGACGACGCGAATATCGATTCGCCGGCCGGTTCTCGGACGTTTCGAAAATGGGAAATTTGAAAGTTTTTCTGCATTTTGTCGTCGCGGTGTTTGCAGACATTAATTTTTAAACGATTTTAAAGCTCAGCGATTTTTTTCGAGGACCCGCCCTTGTCCCATGGAGTCCTCAGAAAAAAAAACATGTTTTTTCCGGAGCAGCGCAGAGGTCGAAGTTTCTCTAGAGCCTCCATGGGACAAGCGCGGGTCCTCAGAAAAATTGCTGAGGGCAAATTCCATAAAAGGCTTTGAAAAAAAAAACGATTGTGTGCAAACACCACGACGACAAAATGGAGAAATACTTTCGAAACGCCCGAAAGTCGATTTCCCTGGCATAAAAGTCGGAGGGCGGTCATCACAAAAGAAAATGCATTTTAAAAATTACGGAGAAAGTATCTGAAAGAAAAAAAAACAGCTGCGATAAAAATAGGACACCATAATTAAAACCAACTATGTATACATAATCTTTTCCCGGTTCCAGAGGTGTTAGCCGAAGTCTCATCATCCAAATCATGATGACTTTGACGTTTTGTGTCATGGAATTTGTGACTGGAGTAATTTGCTCCTCGATCGCAATGCTCGCTGACAGTTACCACATGGCCGCAGATGTGATGGCGTTGATTGTGGCGTTCACGTGTATTAAGGTAGGCTTTTTATCTTTTTTTGATACCGAATATTCCCAATTTTTAGATCGCAACTCGCCCATCAACTCGACATGGCTACGGCTGGGTGCGCGCGGAGACTCTTGGCGGATTTTTCAACGGAATCTTTATGATCACCGTGTGCCTTCTCGTTTTTCAAGAAGGCGTCGGACGGGTCATCAATGTGCACATGATTACTCATCCGTTGCAAGTGCTCGTGATTGGATTCATTGGATTGTTGATCAATTTGTTTGGAATGTTCAATTTGAACGGGCACGGTCATAGTCACGGAGGCGGAGGTCATGGACATAGCCATGATAAAAAGAAGGATGCGCATGGGCATAGTCATGGAAATAATCATGGACATAGTCATGATAAAAAGCATGGGTGTGCAAGTGGCAGTGATCACCACCACGATGATGATGAGCATCATCATGACCACGACCACCACCACCACCACGACGAAACGTTCCCCAGCAACGGAAACATTGGTACAACCTCTCAAGTCGGAAAATCTGATGCTTTAACTCGTTTATTGGAGGAGGAGGATGGCGAGGAACATGTGGAACGTCGTCTATCAGGAGTGACTAATCAGAATACAATCATTGCGACGGTCGACCGCCAAATGACTCCCTATGGAACTCATATGGCTAGTGAGGTACTCAGCAGCACCACTGTTCTCGATAATGCGGAGGAAAAATCAAGAAATAAAAGTGAGAAATCAATATCCAATAGATATCGCAGAAAAAAATTTTTCTGATTTTTTATGATTTTTACAACAACAAAAAATATAAAAACCACGGGGAGTACACGAAGTCGCGGCCTAGGAAACCGGCGGCCAGCATTTTTTTTTCGAATTTTTTTTTGAAATAGACAAAACCTATATTTCCGCATACCAGACGCAATTTTGGCCGATTTTTAAATATTTTTATCAAAAAAATAGTGTAAAAAATGAAAGGAATAGAAGAAACAAACCGATTATTGCTGCCGGCAGCCTAGGAAACCTCTACTTCGTGTACTCCCCGTGGTCTTCTATTTTTTTGTTGTAAAAATCATAAAAAATCAGAGCAATTTTTTGTGCGACTTCGATGTGATATTCGTAAATCCCAATTTCCCCAAAAAGTTGGCACCTCCTTTAAACAAAAATAATCGCACTTTTCCAATTTTCAGAAGAGAAAAATGTCAATATTCATGGAGTTTGGCTGCATTTGCTCTCGGACGCGTTTGGCTCTGTCATTGTTATGATTTCAGCCGGTTTTGTCTATTTTTTGCCACAGTGGAAGTTTGCTGCTTATCTCGACCCATTGCTCAGGTATAAATATGGCTCTCGGACGTTTCGAAAGTTGTTCTGCATTTGTTCGTCGCGGTGTTTGCACAAAATATTTTTTTTCAAAGCTGTTCATGGAATTTCCCTTAAAAAGCTTTAAAAATTATTGTGTGCATAAAATGCAGAAAACTTTCGAAACGTTCGAGAGCCATAAATATAGCTTTCACGACGAAAATCGATATTTTTTTATTTGTTGCAGCATGTGCCTCGCCTCCATAATGGGTTTTACTGCAGTCGTTTTGGTGAAGACGTCGGGCGAGAAGTTGCTAAAACAAACGCCGAAAGAATTGGATTTGGAGAAAGTGAAGAGTGATTTGTGCAAGATTGCCGGTGTGTCAAAAGTGGTCAAGTTGTCGGTGTGGACGCTCTGTGGACAGAGAATTATAGCGGCTGCTCATGTGAATTTCTGTCATCCGGCTATTTTTACCGATGCTGCTTTCACAATTAAAAAGTATTTTCATGACATGGGAGTGCACTCGACAACTATTGAACCCACGTTTGAAGTGAGTTTTTTTTTTCAACAGAGGGTGCTGGGTGCTCCGTTGAACACAATCTTGCAGGGAGCGTGCAAGCGATGAGACGCAGAGCGTTCGCGTGGGCGTCGGTGGCGGCAAATTTTTTTTTTTCAGGACACTTGCATGCAATCGATGAAAGTAATGGTCAAAAAGGTGTTGAATGGTAAAAGTATTGAAGAAGTCATGGTGTCGACAGAAGATGAAGTGAATTCTGAGAAGAAACCAACGTTGTCCAACTAGTCAAATCCTGTTCCATGGCATGCATGACCGGTTCATAATAGTTATAAATCATAATAGTATCATTCCTCTTTTTTTCTGTGCTAAGGGTTAATTATCATGTATCCTATTAAATTGCTTTTGGCCTTTTTTCCTTTTCCCCACCACAAATCCATGTCAATAAAAAAAAAATGAAAAAACATATCCAATTTCTCTGCAAATCCTAGTCTGATTCGCCTTTTCCCCTCCCCTCCCCTCCCCACCCATTGAAACTTCTGGTCTAATTGAAAGCACTTAAACCCATTTTTTACGTGTTCCATTTTTTTTTTGGATTTTCCGAAATGCAATTATCGTGTCATTGTATAGCACCTTTATTCGAATGTAATAATTATGATTATTGAATCGAGAAAATCTGTAAAATGAAGAGAATCTGTTTTTATTGACATTGAAATTTTAAGGTCAATTTTATGAATATGGTTATGAAAATCCACAGCAAATATATTTTTTTTTTCAAAACTACGTACACCTCAAAAAAAAAACCAGCCTTCAGATGTCCCGGGGATCCATATCGATGACGTCAGACGTCACGATCGAGTTGGATATTGATGACGATTCGGGCGATGAGACGGATATTGTGAGAATTGAATTTTTGGGCTACACGGTGCCCAGCTGGTGCGCCAGCAAACTAGCATGGCGCACTTTTGGTGCTTGCGCATTTTTTTCTTTCATTAAAACCTGTTTTTCTTTGTTAAATGTATGTATTGTATCTATACAATTCCCAAACTTCGATTTTCGTAAAGATTCATCCTGCAAAAACACAAAAAACTCACTTTTTTAGCTCCGCAATGCTAAAAACGATTATTCCGAAATGGTGGCTGAACCGAATTCGACGTTATTAGGCTTAAAAAATTTCTAAAGACCTCAGCTATAATTCAGTTGGAGCACATTTCGGAAAAAATTAAGAATTTATAAAAAATGCCTCAAAATTTGAATTTCGCGCGGAAAATTCAGTGGAGCGCGTTTGCTCGGCTCCGCCCACTTTTCAAATCCTGGCACCGTGAGCTAGAATGATGATTTTAAATAATGGAATCTGTTTTAGTACCCCGACGCGTTTGCCGAGGAATATGATGATGAAGTGATAATTGATCCGCCAATCATGTTGAGCCAGGTTATTTGCAAGGTTCCATCGAGTGTACAGTACGTTTTTTTTTAGTTGCGGAACCACGGGGTGCTGGCAACTAAGTAATGGGTCTATTCACGGAAACCAGCAAAATATGCAAAACATGCAAGCAATTCAGCGAAAATTCGGAGAATGCTCCGATCATTCTGAAATTTTGACAAAAATTGTCGAAAATTCTCCCGGACATGTGCAGAAAGTTTCAGACCAAAATATCGATTTTAAAAATTATCGACTTTTTTTTCTGAAAAATTTCAAAATCGATATTTTGGTTTGAAATTTTCTGCACATGTCCGGGAGTATTTTTGACATTTTTTTGTCAAAATTTCAGACTGATCAGAGCATTCTCCGAATTTTTTGCATTTTTTGCATATTTTGCTGGTTCCGTGAATAGACCCATAAGCTAAATTATGCAAATTCACAATTTTGAAACGAATTTTTAGGCAGAGAGCGTGTGAGCGATGAGACGCAGCGTTATCACGCGACGCAACCGCGGCGCGTGGCGTCGGCGGCAAAAAAAAGCGTTTGAAAAAAAAAACAGTCGACAGCACCCCGTGCGGAACATCGGATCGTCGTAACAGAATTTCACTCGTTATAACATACATACTAACAACAAATATTCTCAAAAAATTTCCCAATTTTCAGAATAAAAGACTTGTCAAAGGAAGTGCGTGACTTCATTCAGCAAAATTTAGATTTTCCGCCGGTAGTTAGCATAGGCTCTTGGGCGACCGTTCATAGTTTTCTTGATGGTGGAGAGGTCCGACTTATTGCTAAGTTTAATAAATTACAATAGAAAATCTGTTTCAGCAAAAGGACAAGCGAGTCGGCAAAGATTTTTTCAAGCCCTATTACAATATGCACGCTCAGATTTTGTTGAATGCGCTGGCACATGCAGAACGGATTGATATTCTCGCAAAGCTGAGAACTATCATTGAATCTGGAAATTATCTTTTGAAAGCGAGAGGTTAAACATTGCATGTGACGCAAATGCAAGCAATATTTTTTTTCAGAATCGGAAAACAGTCAGACTGCAACGCGTGCCCTTGCCAATGACAACAACTTTAACTCACCGCCAGTCAGGGCTCCAGAAGAAAAATTGGGCTGGGACAAAAGTAAACTTTCTTATTCTATTCGATATTTTGGGTTTTCAATCGACTTGCGACATGAAAACGCAATTCAAGTCTGCATTCACCGTTCTGTCTGCGTCTCTTGAAATATCACTGTGTTCGCGTGGTCGCGCACAAATAAGTGGGCGGCGTTTCGTTTCGATTCGCGTTCTCATGTCGCAAGTCGATTGAAAAAACAATAACAGAATATACCAAATTTTTATCTTTTAGCAATATTGGTAGTACATTATGAGAAAACCGACAAAGAAAAGAAAGATTTTGCATGGTTTATGCAAAACATGAGAAGGAATTTTCGAGAACAAGGAGGACTACGGGCTATGGATGTTGAAAGGATGGAGAAAAATGACGAAGGAAACAATTTGAAAAAGTTGGAGAAAGTGTATTACAAGGTATACTTATAGTCTAACACTAAAACAAAACCAAATTTTCAGATTCCCCACATTATTGTCTGTTTCAATGAGGCGTATTGCAGAGCTTTGTGCGCTGAAGAAATGGAAAAAGATTTTGAATTTAAAAAGCATATTCACGACAAAGCGATGATTGAGTTTTTGAACAATGGGAGCAACAATTACCGCTTTCGACCAGTGTTAATGCCGGTTAGGGCTTGAAAATCATTGCAAACCAGTTAATTTTTCTTTCCAGGGCACCAAAACCATTCACAGATCAGACTGGGCTTCCGTCACATTGAAATATGAATTTCCCAAAGATTTTGAAGCACTTTTAAAACGAGTTTATGAACCTTCAAAACGGGCAAGAGTCGATGATAACCAATCAAATTCAAGCATTACGGAAAATGGTCAAATTAACGCGACACCACCTCCGTTAAACAATTGATTGTGAAAAAACAAAAAACACATTTCGTTTTATGTACATATTAAAAAAACTGGTATTTTTATTTGCATGCAATGATCTCATTTAATGTTAATAATTTTTTTTGACAGATAAAATGTTTAGACTCTGTTAAACCGATTTCAATCTAATCTCAGTTGTAAATAATAATATAATTTCACTTGATGTGCAGTATTCATTTGCATTTAAATTGTACATTATATTGTACAACTGAGATTAGATTGAAATTGGTTTACCTAAGGAATTTCGACCTGAATAGTGAGTAAGCAGCTAAATTCTTAAAAAGGTTTTTTTTGTCACATTACATGCACTATTTTAGTCGATTTGGCATCCATCTCTACGCGCGAAATGCGGCTCACAAGGTTTACCGTAAAACGCGCTACGAAGAGAGTTAAACCTCTGCCAAAATTACTGTACTCTGCGGCACACCGCGGCGCAAAAATGCACACTTATTTATTTATCTGTTAGTATTATAAATATTGCTTCTTTATTTTTTTTTCGAGGTTTTTAAAAATTATTTTTTACTTAAACTTTAAGTACATACATTCTGCATTTTTCAGTTTTTAAATTACAATTTCGGACCGAAATATTGTGTTTTCAATCGACTTGTGACTTGAGAACGCGAAACTCCGCCCACTTATTTGTGCTTGACCACGCGAACACAGTGATATTTGAAGAGACGCAGACAGAACGGTGAATGCAGACTTTCGTTTTCATGTCGCAAGTCGATTGAAAACACAATATCGATTTTAAAAAAATATTGATTTTTTTCTGAATTTTTGAAAATCGGTCCCAAAGCTTCAGGCCGATTGGATCATTCTCCGAGTTTTCCCACTATTTTTTTCTATTTTGTGAATAACCCCATTACAGTTCAGATTACAACGATATTTTGAGTTTCAGGGAAACCAATGAGATCACAATTGGAATGGAGTAAAAGAGCAGAACGGCAAGAACGATAATTCATTGCATGAACATATGTATTTGATATTTAAATACAAGTTTTATAATTTTTTTCCCTTGTTTTTTTGCATTAACGGCTACAATAAGAAGTGGCGCGAAAAATCGAAACTCCGCCTCCTCCGGTTTTCAACTGAACGCAGTGCAAAAATGTGAGCGGGTGTCTTCACGAGATGTCTGCGTCTATTATAATTTTTTTGCAATTTTTCATAAATAGACGCAGATATATTTGCGTTCTGTTCTGTTCAAAAACCTGAGTGGGTGGGACCTCAAAACTGACGAGACATGAAATGTGCATACTAAATGACGCTCTATCGTTCAAAAATGATGATCGTCGGAAACCTCGGTCACTGTGCCATGGATTTTTTGTTGAACAAATCGTTGCGTTTCCACGTGCACGATTGAGCACCGTTAAGTATTTTGTAAGCTAACACTTTTTTCAACGTTCAAATTTCATTTGAATTATATAAATAAGAAAAATTATTGAATCCTTCTAGACTTGCTTTTTCTTTTCCTTTTCATAATAATTGCTATGCTCTTTTTTAGAGGACAACCTATATTATTCGCGACCCACTTGATATTTTCTCAACGCTCGCTGACACATCTGCCGAGTTCTAATTGCATTAGCGGAAACTTATATTCAGAACATACGCCTATCCGCACAATTTTTTCGTTTCTCAGCGATTTTGGTTGCATTTTGAAAATGTTTTAATGTACATACATATGATGTCTGCCATCTTTTCTTTAATGCTTCCTTTTTTATTCACTTAAAGTCTAGAACTGAAAGAAAAGGATGGAGCGGTGAAGACATGGATTAGGCCGATGAGGGGAAATGCGAAAATAATAGCAAAAAGCTTATCTTTCGCTCTGCCGATATGAAGATGAAGGTGGGATGAGGTGGCACATCTTCAGCAGCTCCTTCTCTCTACCTCTCTATCTCTATCAAATTGAGATTAGAAAAAAATATATATTTTGTTTTTCGTCTCATCCCCTAGTTTTGTACGACCATAACATTTCTATATTTCCTGATTTCTTTCTCAATATGAGCCTTTCCCTTCTTTTTTCCTACAACCTTTTTGGCAAATGTCTAAACCAAAGATCTTAAAAGTAACTTTTTGTGCGACAATAGAAGCAAAAATAAAGAGAGAAAAAATACAAAGCAGGCTCTAATTGTTAGACAAATGCACATAAAACATGCTTAAAGCACAACCAGTTATATCTGTCATTAATTCAAGTTTCATTAAGCCATCGATTCGCATCACTGCACCAGCAGATCAACCCCTTCCTTGTTGCTCAGTTTTTGCTTTTTCCCATTTTCTTTTTGGAGCATAGGCGCAAATGTTGTGGTAATTTTCTCCTACACTGTACTTTTGTCCACAAAAAACCAGAAAACACCAAGATAGATTCAATCAATCTTCCGGTGACATCTAACACTCGCACGCCGTTTTTGTCTCAAATTTGTTGAGAGCACGAAATGGGAAACACGGAAGAAAGAAGACAGAAAAAAAACTATTTTTTTTGTGTCTCTTGGATATTCTCAACCGATCGAATTTCAGCCTCGTTTTGTCTTTCCTTTATTTTTGTGACATGGTTCTTGAAAAAAACAAACACATTTGAATTGTTTCCACCATCACAAAAAAATCATTGTGAACAGCGGCAGGTGACTCGGTGACTCATTAATCCATTTGGTTTTATCTTTTGAAGGCAAAGGGCATTTTCAGAAACTTTTCAATTATTCATAAGTCTTGGCTAATAGCCGTGCTGCTGCAATTGATACCCACCATTGAAAAAAAATGAAACAGTAAATAAACGCAGCCTAACCCCTAGCTTAGCAAAGAAGGAAACGTTCCTTGTTATTTTCCTCATTACCTGGTATGCTACATCGCTTCTTATTTCTTATCATGTTCAGAAAAACAGCGGCAAAAAAATAATTGCGGTATTAAGTATTAAGCGCCTACCATTCAAACCACTTGCAGAGCTGAACCATGAGTCTTCGAAAATGCTCTCATGTGTTTTTTTGTGATAATTTTTTTGTATTTACAAGGCTTCGTAAAGATTTTTTTGGTTTAGAACATAGTACATACACAGGTTTCAATATTTTGTTTTGAACTTTGCATCTTGTTTTTTTCTCTGCAAAGAAAAACGTGCTTCTTCTTCTTCCTTTTTTAATTATTTATTGGATTAGTGTTTGCAAGAGTGGAACAATCATTTGAGTGACATCTACATTTGTAGTTAGATGATTTCATTCTGGCCAATATTTTCTTCCTGTTTCAAAAATTCAGGGTCCGTGCTTTTGGCGCGAATTTGGCGATGTAGGTAGCCATATGCCCCGTTGACCACAATATTGGCGATGAGCCAATTTATGCAGATACACGTTTTTCGAAAAGCAACGAGACGCAGACTGAGAGACAGCGTTGTTACGCGACGCAACCGCAGCGCATGGCGTGTTGTTGGCGTCGGCGGCAAAAAAGCGTTTGAAAAAAGGACTGTAAGCCATCAAATATGGCAGATAGCCATCACTGGCGCAAGCTAATCGGGTCGACAATCAGCAAGCGCGCGCCAAAAAAAATTATAAAGAGCGCTCGCTGACTTGTAGCCAGATAAACCAATACTCAGACAACTCTGATTCTTGAAATAGAGCAGAAAAAAGATCAGGAACCTAATCATAATGTGACGTGATTCTTTGGTTGTAGTGGTTTCCAAAACCTACAATTCAAAGGCGGCGGTGTCATTAAGAGCAACTTTTTTTTCTTTTTTTCTATATATTCTATTTCTGAGTAACCACAAAATGAGACTGGCTCTTCTTGAATCTATAATTTCAATCATTTTTGCTGAAAAAAAAAACTTTCCTATCTTTTTTTTTGTAGCTTCTCTCACATTTTAAAAGCATCTTGTCATATTATATATATTTAAATTTTTTAAATTGAACATATATGTATGTGCATATATAAAACCGTTCTAAAAGGGGAGGGGGGGGGGAATAACAAAATGATACGTCTGGGAACATGAAAGAAAAGCTTGGAAAAAGATTATCCGGCTCTTAATGTAAGCTCTCTGTGATTAACGATTTTTCACCTAGCGCCCGCAGAATAATAATTTTTTTTCCAAATGGAAAGTTGTCATTTTTATGCATTTGAAAAAAAGAGAAGATTAGCATTTTCAGTTTATCAAGTTGCACGGCACCCCAGCCTTCCAAAACTGTTTCTACTTGGCGCATTTTTAAAACCCTAAGGCTCGGTCATTTTTTGACCAAAAGGTCTCGTTTTTGGATTAAAATGATGGTGTCATCCTGAATAATCAGACAATGGTTCGAATTTCTCAAAAAAGTAAATTTTCGAGCGAAAAAATAATTTCATTATCCGACGAACTTGGTGGCGCATTGGATGACGGCGGAGGCGTGAGTTGTTCTTCTTTTTCTTTCAAAAAATGGCTCACGATTTTGCGGTTCCAAAAAGTTTTTCTTTCTATTGTGTTTTCAATCGACTTGCGACATGGAAACGCAACACAAGTCTGCATTCACCGTTCTGTCTGCGTCTCTTCAAATTTCACTGTGTTCGCGTGGTCGCGCACAAATAAGTGGGCGGCGTTTCGTTTCGATTCGCGTTCTCATGTCGCAAGTCGATTGAAAACACAATAATTAAATGTTTTTTCAAACTGACAAGCTGTGAAAGTCAATTAGCCGTCACTAGCGCGCCTAACTCCCACCAAATCCCTTGTAATCTACCATACTCTATGGCTAACAGTCATTCATTTTAAATGGCTAATAAATAAAACAATTTACAGTCAATTTTTACAGTCGACCATGTATTTTACAAATTAAATTAACAAAAACAAAACAAAAAAACCTTGCAAATGTTTTTTTTTCAATAAAACACACTGATCGCATATAGAATCTCTAGACAAATTATAAATTTTTATTCCCCCAGTTTTCCTCCACCCTCGCTCTAACTCACTTCCGTTTCCTTCACTTGTTCACACCTATTCCACTTCGTTTTTCCGCCTCTACTGGTCCCTTCGCATTGCTATTCAGACGAGGGTGGGTCAATTTTTCTCGCTTCATGTTTATTTTTTTCTCTGTCCAATCCATGTCCCCTGGGTTTTTATTTTTCTTCAAAGGGGTTAGATGGGTTATAAAATCTTTGAACATCCGGCCGAGGATGAGGAGCAGGAAGAGGCAATGCAACGCCAATTCTTGTATCATCTTGACTTCACTTATTCACTTTTTGAGTGAAAACTCTCCAGTTTTTGTCGTTGTTCAAAAATACGAAAATAAGAAAGAGATTAGGCAGAAAAGGCAGAAAGGAGAAGAGCACAACTACAGTAGGACAAGGACTTGGAGATATTGAAAGCTTCAAAGGCTAGGTTATGAGTAGGTCGCGCGACAAATTACATCACAAATGACGAGCATCATCTGAATGAAACAAAACAATTCCAATGTTTTTTTGTAAATTTTATTTTATTTTATTTTATTTTTTGGTCATATGATTCAGGGAATACACCCCACCCCACCCCACCCACTTTCTCTGTCATACGCTCCATTCTGTCTCAGTTTGAACATGACTACGTAAAGATTTCATGGCTCATTACACTGCAACCCTTGCTCCGGTGAATATTTGAAAGCTCGATCGGTCGCTTATTTTTGACTGTATACGTCATAAACTAACTATCAGTCTGAAAGAGGATTCAAATTTATCCTAGGACGTCTGGAAGGAAGATCTAATGATCTGGTTCCAGGAAAAAAAAAATGCGTTTTCGTGTTTATTTTGATTTTGATTTTTATTTAAGTTAATCTACGGATTTGATTTGCTTTAGTTATTTTCAGTTTATTTCCTTTTTTGAATTCAAAAAAAAACAGGGAGCTGATTAATTAGAAACAGTTCAAATTCAAATTGACTCTGACGAACCAACCTCGTTTTTATGTACCACCCCGAAAATGTTCACCGACGCGGAATAGACGTAGATGGGACTAACTGATCAAAAGCCATTGAGATCCCGAAAATTGTTTTTTTTTGCCTTTATTTATTCTATTCACCTTTTTTTTCCCGTCGCGTCCAACATTCTTCCACTTCCTTGACAATAGGTTACTTTTACAATTTTTTGTTTTGTTTTTCTGTAAGCTTTCAGTTAACTTCTTCCTTTTTGAGTCACCCTCACCTTTTTTTTTTGAAAAACGGAAAATAAATACATATAACTTGTTCTAAATCGTGTGTCAAAGGGGTTTTAGAGTGGAGAGACGCCTTGAAGCATGAAATAAAACAAGATTTCTATTTTTTTTTAACCAAGTAACATGTACGTATTCCTCGACATGCGAGTCTCGCCACGACAGTGCATACACCATCGCGGCGAGACCCGTATGCGTACTATTTGAGGAGGTAAATATCGCAAATCGAGAAATACGTAGAACGCGAAACTCCGCCCACTTGTTTGGCGCGAACACAGTGATATTTGAAGAGACGCAGACAGAACGGTGAATGCAGGCTTGTGTTGCGTTTTCGTGTCGCAAGTCGATTGTGGTTTGCAGCCATTGTGAGTCTGAGAAGTTTGAAGTGAAGTAAAGCTCTGTTCTACAATTATGATTTCCAAAAAACAAAAAGTAGAAAATGAAACCATATAAGCTGACAATTTGTTTTGGATTAGTGCTGTGATTCTTTACACTTTCTTTCTTTTTTTCCACCTCTTACTTTTGTTCTCAGGAGCCCCTATTTTTTCTTCCTTCTTTCCTCCGGGATTTTCTTTTATTTAATGAAATTCACGTTTTTTCCTCCTTTGCCGACCGCTCCCTTTACGTATTTTTTTCATCTTCCTATCTATCTATCTATCCATCCTTATCCTCACTTCATCCTTATGAAAAGAGTTGGCAGTCCGAGACGCCCATATGTGCTGATGAATGATCCTCGTCGCATCATTTCACTTTTTTTTTCCGGGGTGCGGTGCGGCGTTGGTCGCTTTCCTCAAAACTAACCACTTGATGATGATGATGATATTTCTTCTGCTTCCCGAAAGCTAAACCAATTTGCTCATGCTTTTCCATCATCAGATGCCACTCAGATGTCATTGAACTAGAGTTTTCATTTTGCTCCGCTTCATACCAAATAATTGCATTTTCTCGAGAAGGAAACGATTTTTTTGTTGTCTAAATTCAAAATTCAAAATTCAAAAACCACAAATCTAAATGTTACTTTTATCCAAAATCGAACAGGAAAAGGTTTTCTAAGACAAGTGCTTTTGCAACTCAATTTCCCCCCAACTTCCACTTGTGAGTTCTACTACAAGAAAAACAAAAATATGCTTTTTTGGCAATCAAAAACTTACATAAAAACCAATGTTCACAAGCAATCAGTTTTGGAGAGAGAGAGGGAGGGAGAGAGAGGGAGAGAGAGAGTAGCACAGAAATCAAAATCAGAAAATATGTACATGTTTCCTGTGCCTAGAGCCCAATTTCTGCCCCCGCGCCACCCCCGTTTGACGTACATGCATATTTCGTGTTTTCACCCAATCGAAAGAAGAAACTATCCCCGCCGTGACATGCATGCTTGTGCGCATTTTGTTCCATAACTAAGCCAATTGTCGCATCGGCGGAGCATTGGCTCAGTTTTTGAAAGTTGAAAGATAAGTGTGAAGCAGGAAAGAGGGAGAAAGGAAACACTATTGCGATCAGGCTCATCTTTTTTTTTTCTTGTTTTGATTCTGATCTTCTGTTCTATTAATATTAATCCTTTCGAGACGAGAAGAATATGTACATACATATGTAGGTCATAATTCTGTATTTTTTAAAGACAAATATTAGAAAAAGGGCGCACACGCCCCACGCCTCCCCCCCCCCCCCCGTCGTCCAATGCGCCATCAAGTTCGTCGGATAATGAAATTATTTTTTCACTCGAAAATTTACTTTTTTTGAGAAATTCGAATCATTATCTGATTATTCAGGATGACACTGTCATTTTAATCCAAAAACGAGGATTTTTTGCCAGAAAATGACCGAGGCTTAGGTTTTTAAAAATGCGCCAAGTAGAACCACCATTGGAAGAAGGCTGTGGTGCCGTGCGCCCCGTGACATTCCAAAACAAAACGAAAAAAAAAAAAAAAACAAGAATCAAACCTAATTCCAACTAGCACTTTTTGCGCATTGCACTGCACTGCACTACACTGCACACACCCCTATAAATTGTGACCCCTGAGTTGTGGTTTCGATGGGATGGATTCACGCGATAAGTTGATTTGAGAACAAGTAGATGCGTTGCGTTGCGCAACACGCCTCCTGAGCTTCGATGCCGACCGAGAATGCTGCTCGATGCAACAAGTACCGCCCCCAGAAAAGTTAGGTTTTCGCACCAAGTCAAAAGAATAGTGGGAAAGGAAAATGGCGGCGGCTAGCAGGAAATTCGGAGTGCTCTGTGATCCTTCATCATCGTTTTTTTCTTCTTCTTCTTTTTCTTCTTCGTCTTCTTCTGATGTCGTGTCATATTCCTTGATTTTTTGAATACCTCAATTACTTACGTACATCACTTTTTTTTTCGCATTTGTTGGTTTTTTTTTTCACATTTTTTTATTCTCAGAATAAATTCTTCTAGGTTAGACATTTTTGGTTAGACATTTTTTTTTGTTGAAGTATGTATGTACATGAATATGCCTTTCTTTCTCCATTAGTGTGCAAAAAAAAAGGAGCACTGCTTTTGATCTAGAAAAAAAACGACAAATTTTTTCCTTGCATTAGCTTATTTTGCAATTCAATTCATTATTGCGGACATAAAATCAGCATATATTGGATTTACACGTCCTCCACCCCGACCAACGCCACGTATCTCTCATAACTGCGAAAAAAAAATGAGAAAAATAAGAAGAAGTAGAAGAAGAAAAAAAAAGGAGAAATCTGAAGAACGAATGAACGAGAAAAGGGAAGAAGAAAGAAAGAGCTGGCATTATTTCTTCACAGGAACCAGGAACATGTTCCTTTTCTTTTCTTTTCAAATGATTTGACATGTATGAAGTGGACTGCCATTCTTATATTATTTTGAGCATTTTCTTAAAAGTCAGTCAGCCGAGTATGGAAGTAAAAACTGAATTCTATTTTTTTTTCTTCTTCTTCTTCTTCCCTTTCTCAATTTGAATTCTGTTCCCTTTTTTTGTCTTTCTTATTCTTCTTGCGAGGCTTCTTTTTTTTTGTTTTTTTTTTGCTTCGTTACCATATATTTTTCTGTTCTGTTCTCTTTAGTCCAGTCCCACCCTTTCCTTTGATGGCGGCCCGCAAACACTTTTTTTTTTCAAACTTAACTCCATCTGGTCACCAAGCCCCTTCAAACCGGCTATACGGTCGAGTGAGCTTAAAAGTTGAGTACCACAGCAGAAAGTAATAATTGTTTTCCACGAGGTGAAAGAAAAAACCATTTTAATATGAACCTTTGAATCATGTGTTGCTCCGTTTTCACTCCTTTTTTCTCTTCCTTTCTTCTTCATCATCTAGGCCCATATAGCCTACGAGTGTTCCAGGCGCCGCCCCTTGAAAAAGTGTTACTTGTTGTGCTTCTGATTTTTGCTACGCTATAAAGAGGAGAGTTGGGGGAATGGCAATGGCAATGGCTTTTTGTTTTCTTTTTGTCCGATGCACTATTTTGATCTCAAAATACTTTTTTTTTCCTTTCTCGTAAAACCTTTGGAAGTGAGAGAAAATAGAAAAAATCCCAAAAAAGTAGGGCTCGTTGGTCTCCTACGTTTTTTCGCCGCTTTTGCACTTTTTGTCCGCTTTTCTGATTTACTGTTGTCTACATCTTTGTCTTAAAGTGAATTTGCTCTACTTTCTATCTTTTAGTGTGGGCAAGATCTTTTAAAGATCTCATTTGGATCTGGCCAACACGAATGCCCAACAATACAGTGTTTCCGGTTGTGGATCCGGCAGACACTAGCTGGAATTCTCCGTACAGCGTTCCTGTTCAGGTATGCTTTATTTCTTTTGTTTTTTTTTTAGGGATCTTAGATTACATTTGTTCAATTTTTTTTAAATCTTATTGTTAATAGAAGATTTGTAATCACGGCGCCCCAGCCTTCTTCCAAAATTGTTTCTACCTGGCGCTCGGTCATTTTTTCACCAAAAGGCCTCGTTTTAAAATTAAAATGATGGTGTCATTCTGAATAATCAGATAATGATTCGAATTTATCAAAAAAGTAAATTTTCGAGTGAAAAAATATTTGCATTATCCGACGAACTTGGTGGCGCATTGGACGGCGGGGGAGGCGTGGTAATCAAAATCAAAATAAACTCATACATTTGTCTACATATGTCTCAAAAGACAAGTACAAACAAAAAATCACTAGAGAGGATAAAGTGATGACGTCGAACCCTATTTAATCGGATAATAAAACAGAGAATACGTAAATCTGAATCTGAACCTGAAAAGATGCTTGAGTATGTTTTGTGTTAATTTTGATGACATCAATTTTTCCAGATGGTGGTTTGGCTGATCATAATTGTGTTGAGCTTGGAAACTATCATTGGAAATGCTATGGTGATTGTTGCCTATCGAATTGAGCGCAATATCAGTAAACAGGTGTGTCGGCAAACGAAAACTTATTAGTTCTCAGAAATGAAATAAACGAAAATCAAGAGAAAGTAAAAACAATAACCGTTTCAGGTCAGCAACCGATATATTGTTTCCCTGGCAATATCCGATCTTATAATTGGCATTGAGGGATTTCCATTCTTCACTGTCTATGTTTTGAATGGTAATGTACATAATTAAATTAAACAAACTTTGAAAAATTACATTGATAACAACACAAATTTAGGTGAAAGATGGCCATTAGGATGGGTGGCTTGCCAAACTTGGCTTTTCTTAGATTACACGCTGTGCCTAGTATCAATTTTGACAGTACTGCTCATAACAGCTGATAGATACCTTTCTGGTAAAGGATAGTGTTAGGGTCAATTAAAAACCTGTGTTTTTTCAGTATGTCACACAGCAAAGTACCTGAAATGGCAAAGCCCCACAAAAACACAACTTTTGATCGTCATGTCTTGGCTCCTTCCGGCAATTATTTTCGGTATCATGATTTATGGTTGGCAGGCAATGACAGGTCAATCCAACAGGTTAGGGACAACATCAAATTCATCATTTAGGGACGTTTTTTTTACTTTGCAGCATGCAAGGATCCGAGTGTTCTGCGCCTTTTCTCAGCAATCCTTACGTGAACATGGGAATGTATGTGGCATACTATTGGACGACTCTTGTTGCCATGCTAATTCTTTACAAGGTTTGAAAAAGAGCAGACAGTGTATGTTTTTATTTGCTTCAGGGAATTCATCAAGCCGCCAAAAATCTTGAGAAAAAAGCCAAGGCTAAAGAGCGTCGCCATATTGCGTTAATTCTGAGTCAGCGACTGGGAACACAGGTGTGCAAAATTATGCATTGGAATTTCATTATTGATTTATAGGTTGGTGTCTCATTGATGCTCCAATCAAAAGCAGAAAAGGAAAAGGCAGAAGAAGCGCAAAAGGACAGTGGATACACTAGCAATCAAGCAGGGGTAAGCGATGAGAAAATAACAAAAAAAAGTAATAATAATAATAATAATAATAATATTACACTAAAAACAAGACACGAATGATTATTCACCTTTTTATTTTTTATTTCTGAAAAGCTTCACAAGCATTCTAGGAATACGCCCACGTTTTGCGCATGTTAGGTTTCCTTTTCTGCAATTGCCCTTTTCATTCAGGATTCCATTAGTCAACGGCGTTTTGGCTTTTCTGAGCCTGAAACAAGCCAGTTTCGTGTTGATCCCAACTCGAATAACAATCTTACTGTAGAGGTAAACTCGCATGCTCAACACATTATGATTTCGTTTGAAGTGATTGTTATTTTACTACTAATCATCATAAGAAATGGCTTACCGTACATATATTTAAACTCTGAGTTTCTTAATTTACCCTGTAGCATGTTCTCGAAAAAGAGTCAACGAACTAACAAGGTAAATAAATATTTATAATAAAATACATGTAATATGTAGATATCCAACGCTAACTGTTTCCCATGTCTAACTCTAATGTCTATTGTAACAAGAACTGCCATTAGATTTAAAACGTGTAATAATATATTCTGTATCTAGAATGTACTCTCTTATCCGGAATGTGAAAAGTGCTAATGTTTGCTCATTACTCGTTGATTTCAGGGCTCGGTGAACACCGACAATGATCAAAATCTCGGAGTCATTGAAGAAGAAAGAAGTGGATTTCTATCGAGGAGGTAAGCAGAAAACAGAAAATGGCATGCCCTTAGCCTTTATGTGTTGTTATTATTCTGTTTGCAGGGAAAGCAATGAGAGTTACTACCCGGGACCGCATCCGACGGCCGCCAACTCAAGAAGGTGTAGTGAGATGGAGAGGGTTTCATTGTTGAGTGATAGCGATGGGGTGCCGAGTCAAAAACCGTTGAAATCTTATGGAAGGCTTTCTTTGAGGTATGAGTTATTTAGCAGCAACACCTGTAATCAAATTGTTTTTTTTTTGTTTTGAAGATCCAAATACAGTGCGTCTGATAGCATAACAACGACACACGAGGAGGAGAGAGAAATTGAAAAGGCGGATAGTTTGCGGAAACTTTTTGCTGATGATGAACTTGGCTCGGTGTTGAGCTTCAAAGAAGAAAAATTGAAAAACACTGATTCAAATAATGATAGTGATACCACATCTGTGATACTGCAAAGGAGTAGGAAATATAAAAAGGTGAGAATGAAATGCAAACATGCTGTGATTCTTGTAACAAATTGGCATGTTTTGCCTGTGGTCTTGTTTTTGCTGGATGGTGAAACCCGGGGTGCTGGCAACTGCCCCGCAAAAGTTCAAGAGCACGGTGTGTTTAACGGTGTACCGCTGCAAACGCGCCCCCTCGCACTACTCATTCAAAGAAAGTATTATGGATACGGTCACTGTTTCTGAAATATCGCATTAATCAATAAATTGACGTGATTTTCTACCTCCTTTTGTACTCTTCCGCATAAGAAAAAATTAGTGAGTCGATTAGAAGCACTTTTAGTTGAATTAACATAATTGTTTCATGCGTTTTCAATGAAAATGTTTTTTGAATTGTCGTAAGTTTCGGTGCATGCACAGAAACCTGTAACGTTATAATTTGAAGGCGCATGTGACGGCAATTTGCGTACTTTTTATTATTTTTGAAAAAATGTACGCTTTAACACACCCTGCAAGAGCAATGAGACGCAGCGCTGTCACGCGACGCAACCGCAGCGCGTTGGAGTCGGCGGCAAAAAAATCCCTTCAAAAAACAGGTAGTAGCAAGCACCCCGTGATGACAGAGGTTTTTATCCATAAAATTACTCGTGGATTTCAGAACAAAAGACTAAGGTCAAGTCGACGATCAGAGCGTTCCACGCCAAGAGCAATTGCCAAAATAAAACAGGCGGAGGCAGCTGCTGTCGAAACCATTAAGGAACCTGATGTTCCGGTAAGAAGCCTATATCTTTCTGAAACCTTTTTCTCACCTTTTTGCAGGAAGAAGAACCCGTTGAGACCATCGAGGTAAAAAGAGCCGACCGATGGGTGGTTTCCATGAAAAAGAGAATCGCAAGAGCCCTGATCCGTCGGCGGAGTACAAGACGGGAAAGGGGTAGTAGTAGCAATAGCGAGTAAGTTTATTTTAATAGATATTATACAAGCAAAACTTCTCAAGCGTTAGAAACTACTACTTCTTCTTCTTTTTACTTACTTATCTTTGCTTCAAATCTGAAGAATTATAATTCACATAGTGCAGAAGTGTATAATAACATTAACGGTGTTGTGTCACAATGGTTATCATTGTTTAATGGACGTTTCTAACACGTTTTGTGTGTGGTCAAAAAAAAAACACCCACAACTAAAATGAAACAATACAAACTTCTCATAACTTTCCTGTCAAAGCATGACATAACACGTCGTCCTCTATCTTACAGTGATACTTCTTCTGACGTTGAAGGCGATGATAAGCCAGATAGCAATCGTAACAATAGTATGAAAGTTCCACAAATGACTGTGAACAATGCGGGCTCCACTTCTGCACCACCGGAACGTGATCGCCTGGCACCATCCAACAAGACGGACACTTTTCTGAGCGCTTCTGGGTAGGTTTAGTAGGCAACTGAGCATGTCTCACAAAACACTTTTGTTCGATAATTTCCGTAGAGTTGTATTTCACCCTTGGTTGGTAGTGGAGCTTTGGAGTAGCTATATTATAGAGTCTCCAGAAAAATTTCAACGATATCAACCGTCATCACAAGAGAGAAAGTGATTTCATCGATTTTCGCGCCAATCGCCGTTTTTAATAGAAGAAGGAAGCAAACGAAAGCGGAGAAAAGAGCTCACAAAGCTTTCAGGTACGAAGACAAAGTCATTTTACTGACAATGAATTTTCATTTTATTTCAGAACCATCACTTTCATTGTTGGGTTCTTTGCGATTCTCTGGTCGCCATACTACATCATGGTCAGTTTTAGTGCTTCTTTTTTTTTGAAACTTAAATTGACTATCTATCGTGGTTTCAGGCAACAGTGTACGGTTTTTGCAAGGGAGAATGCATACCTTCTTTCCTTTATACATTGTCTTACTACATGTGCTATCTGAATAGTAGCGGTAACCCATTTGCCTATGCACTTGCCAATCGGCAGTTCCGGTCAGCTTTTATGAGAATGTTCCGTGGAAATTTCAACAAAATTGCTTAACTGATCTTTTTTTTTGGTTATTTTTTCTTTCTTGATTCATAAAAACCACCACAACCACATTTTTGACGGGTTTCCATTTCCTTTTCTGATAATGCTCGGATTTCTTCTTTTTTTTTTTTGGTTTTATGAGCTTTATTTCTAGATGTTTTTCATTACAAATGTATATTATTTATGTGAAGTTTTACTAATAAAACAGCATTCAAAATATAAAAAATTTAACAGTTTCAAATTTTTGACGGCTTGAACCGATCAGCCGAAAAGAAGGAAACATCGACAGTTGTTTTTCTTCCAGCCGCCATTTCCGCCAAAGCTTTGCCAATTCCTGGAGCTACTTTGAAGCCAGATCCAGACCCACATCCGCCAACTAAAATGTTTGCGTTCTTTCCCGGAACACGTCCAATGATATAGTGATCATCGGGAGAGTTCTAAAAAAAACAGACAAATTATATAATTCGTTTTGGAAATAAAAATTAAAAATAAAATACACTTACCGTGTAAATGCACTTGTCCACTTTAGTAGGCGCACTTCCATCAACAACTGGCATGTATTTTTTTATGAAATCAGCAGGAAGATCGATGCAACGCTTAAAATGACACAATGCATTGTGTTTTAAATCGACTTGCGACACGACATGATAACGCCAAACTCCGCCCACAAATTTGTGCGCGACCACGCGAACACAGTGATATTTGAAGAGACGCAGACAGAACGGTGAATGCAGACATGTATTGTCGGCCCGCCAAAGTGGTCAAACGCGCTCCGCTGAACTCAACGCTATGCGATTTTCATTTTGGTTTCCAAATTATTTCAGTTCACGTTGAATTTATACGTGAAATGAAATAATTTGGAGACCAAAATGAAAATCGCATAGCGTTGAGTTCAGCGGAGCGCGTTTGACCACTTTGGCGGGCCGACAATATTGTATTGCGTTTTCATGTCGCAAGTCGATGGAAAACACAATATTAAGAGGTTTTTTTTAAACGAAAATACTGACCTGAGAACGTTGCTCAGGATGCTTATTATCCTTAGTTAGTGGATCTCCGTAATGATAGCAAAACTGAAAAAAAACATTTTGATTTCATTTTTCTCCGTGCTGTGTTTTAACCTTGATAGCGCCCGGGTAATCCGTGTCCGGAAGTGAATAATGGAACACTTTTAAATCCATTTCTTGCGCAATAACAACCGGATAATGATCTTCGTTGAGAAGAAAGCTATCCGCTTGATTTTTGGCTTTCCAGTAGCAGACGGAAATGCTTATGGGCTGAAAAAAAAGTAAATGTGATATATTAATATATATGTAAAGAAAGGGATGCTAACCTCAATATTGAAGTTGACATGTGGAAGGAACTTGGTTATCCAGCATCCAACTGTGAAAATAATTTTCTTTGTTGTATATCGGCTTTTGGGAGTGACCACCGATAAGATTTCTCCATTTTCAGAGTGAGAGAGTACAGCTTCATGGTCGTGGATTATACCACCAATTTTTTTAAATTGATCCTAAAAAATATAATATGTGCAGATTCTATAAAAAAAAGAAAAAAAAAAGAAAGAAGCAAACTTGGAAGGCATGAAGCCACTTATTAGCATATATGACACCACCCATTGGATCAATCAGTCCGTTCCACTCATCATTGAATTTGAATTGCGGGTAACGAGATTCAATTTCAGTTCCTTTCACTACTTCATGCTCAATGTTTTTTGACTTTAAGTTGTTGTGGATTTTCTCGACCTCGTTTCCCGTGGAAACCCAAAGAAGGCCAGTCTTCCTAAAATTAAACATGATACACACACATTTCAAATCCCAATTAATTATGCATCTTACTTCCATAACTTCTCGCCGCGAATTCTCTCCAGTTCAAATATTTGCTCATAAGCATCACTGACCAAGGGGACATATTCCACTTCAGTGTGTGCATAGCGTGTAATTCTACTTTTTCCGTGCGAACTTCCATTCACATGACCTAACTCGAACTGCAAAGTGAAAAACATATTGTATTTTTTTCTTTTCTTTTTTATTTCTCGTTTGAAAACCTAAGAAAAAAGTAAATAATCGTCTGACATACCTGTTCGAGCAGCAAAGTCTTGAGTCCTAGCTTTTGACAGTTGTAAGCTGTGCACGAGCCGAAAATTCCAGCACCCACAACAATCACGTCATAGTCAGTGGACATTGTTTTCTGAAGACTATATCTATAGGTGTACATATTTTGGTTAGATTTGGTAAGTGTAAGAAAGATTGGTCAGGAAAACAGAAATGACCGAATGTTATCTTCCCACTTTGCAGTGATAACAAAAAATGTATGATATTGATCTCTCTGGGGTTAAGTAAAGTTTGATAAATTGCCAATGAGTACGTGTTTTATGGTGTCGGTCGCACTTCACGTGCTATTGTAAAATATAGTGTAATATAAAATTTATTCAATAGTTAAAAATCCACATACATACCTCCTCCCCCCCCCACTCCCAAAAAAAACCTTATCAGTTTCATACTTATATTTTTGGTTGTTTGAATTGGGTTCACAGATCATTTATTTCAATTTTTAGGATCGCAAACCTTGGGATCCATGATGAATCATTTTCTGAAATGAAAAAAAAAAAAGAATTCCAAGCTGGGTCAACTCGCGAGTCAATTCGTCACTCGGTTCTGTTTTTAGGATGATCTGTTTTTGAAAAGCTGATTTCTGTGATTAAGGTTTTTCAAATTATCGGTCTATATTTGTCGAGGAGGTGACGAATTTTTTGTCCCTTTTTTGTAAGAAGAGCCAAATAAAATTTGAAGTTTGAAGAAAGGGTCTAAACTTTAAAAAAAGGAGTTCACACTGTTGGCACGGCGTTATTTGCCTTTGCGTAGGTGTATCACACTATTCTTTCTGTTTTGGTGTAAATCTGCATTGTGAAAATAATAATAAAAAATTACATTTTTCCGTCAGTCACTTTACCAATTAAACGGGGTGAATTGAAGTTTTTTAAAAGATATTGAAAAAAAAATTTCTCCCCGGCCGGGAATTGAACCCGGGTCTCGCATGTGACAGACGCGGATACTCACCACTATACACAGGTTTTGCGCGATAGGCCTATAATAGGTTGCGCGATAGGCCTATCAAGTACCCGCGAAGGACCCTATAGTAAGCCTATTATAGGCTTATCGCGGCTCGTCGCCTATAATAGGCCTATAATAGGCTTATCGCGGTTGACTCTCGCCTATAACAAGCTTATCGCGGTTACGAGTAAGCCTATTGTAAGCCTATAATTGGCTTATCGCGGTTATTCCTAATTCAGGGATAGGCTTATTATAGGTTATCCCAGGCCAATATACGGGCTCTTTAGGCTCAAATGTACATACATTTAAGCCGGCATATCTGTAAAAGCTACACACTAAAGAAACATAACATTTATTGGTAAATTCTGCTATTCCAATATTTTTTTTCTAATAAAAATGTGACAAAACAAAAAAAAACACTTAAAATAACAACAAATAGAAAAAAAAAAACACTTTAATTGACGGTGTCGTCATTCATCGTCACTTCCGAATCCACCACCGCCGCCATCCTCGCTATCGTCGGAATATACGACCCCAACACGAGCACCGCTGCTGCTCGGAGAGAAGAGCCACGAACTGAAACGAATATAATTTTAAAAAATGTAGACATAGGCACTATGGCGAAAGCGCTAGAACATATTTAAATATAGCTGGACGTTGGGTCCAGGCTTTCTTGGAAAATTACGCAAAACATTTATTTAAATATTGTTTTAACGTACTGAAAACTGGTCATTTACCAACGTTGTCCGTATTTCTGTGTAGTATTATCAATCTAAAAAAGTTCCACCGGGTGCCAATCGCAACCTACGCCATGCAGAAAAAGGCTGACGGCGAAATTCGTATTTTCTACGTGAGAAATTGAGAGACGCGAGACGAAATGCGGTTAAGTCCGCAGTGCACGGTCTGTGTGCGAGCGGTGGAACTCTCAGAGATGGATAATATAATGTATTCGTGACGGAGTGACATTTCACGTGAAACTGGGAGACGAAAAATCTCTTCATTTATTCAGTTATTTTTTCATTTTTTCGAATTAAAACGTGAAAAAAATTGTCACTCCGCCACGAATCCATTATAGTATAAGTGAAATAGAATACTCACTTTTCTAATCCATTTTGGCAATCCTCTCGCAGCTTCGCAGCATCATCTTCGGGGCTCGCAGCCACGTCCGACTTTTTGAGGCTGGTCCTTTTTCTCGTGCTGAATCCGTTGATTTATTAATTTTTTTTTGCGGAGTCTTACCAGAGATTGGTTACAATTCTGTTGGAGACGTGCCTCACGTAGGATTTTACATCGTCCGATCGTTCCTGCCCGAAACCATCGATGGCGAATTCTATAAACGAACAGAAAATTCAACCATATATTTTTTAATCCTACCATCTATCGAGTCTCTCAATTTAGAATTCAGCGAAATGTACACGGAACCGGCGTCGGTACCGGTGTACCTGTGAAAACCACCATCTTTGTCGGCAAGCTGTAAAAAAAAATATTACATTTTGAATGAAGCTTTTCAAACTCTTAAAAAAATTTTTCTAACAAGAAAGTTGCATAATTTCAGGCTTCCAGAATTTTCTCCGCGTAATCGAAAAAGTGCACCCTTTTCCAGATTTCCGAGTTCTCCCACCGCTTCCCGCTAAACGGGGTGTTGAGAGGTACGTGGAAATTTAAATTTCGCGGGAAAGTTGCCGCGTCACTCGAGAAAAAATGTTTTTCGGTAACGCACACTAACCGGTTCCAGAATTTTTTTTTTAATTTGTAATGGCGGAAGAGTTTTTTATTTCGGAAAATGTTCAAAACTTGATATTGTGCTCAGAATAATTTGGGGAGTGACCGAAAGTATTTTTTAATGATTTCCCTGTTTTACATCGATCGAAGCATTCTCCGAATTTCCGCTGAATTTTTTGCTAGTTTTTTTTATTTTTGCTGGTTTTTCTCGTTCTTTGAAAACCCCCATTCCTAGTGTGCGTTACCGAAAAAAATTTAACCGCTAAGACATGATTCGAAAATTTACCGGTAAAATTGTCAAATCTTTACCGATAACGCACACTAACCAAAACCACACCGCTTTCAATTGAGTCCCAGCAAAACGCTGATTATGTGCACTCAATGTTCAGAAAACTCTGGAAGCCTGATTTCAACTCCCTAAAACCTGTCGTCGAAAGCCTAGACAAACAACATGAAGCAATAAACTGAAGAACATCCGTAGGTACACTTTTCAAGAATCGCTTTAGCTCTAATTTATAAGAAATCTACATGAAAATAGTCAAAATGGGTACCTGGAATTTCCTCGTCAGCTGACTGATTTGTTCCGTTACTATCCTCATCCTCTTCGAGTGCTCCATGTGCAATGAAGTCGCAATCAGATTGTTCTTCAATTCCTTCCATTTCCGTGCCAATCGAATCAGCGTTCTCCGCCTTCTCTGCGGCATTCGAAACGTCATCTAAAAAAAAGTAGTGTTAATGATATTTGCACGCATCAGTTGACCTGAGAAAAAGCGAATCGCGGGTTCGGTTTGAGGCCTCGAAGCGGCCCAAAACCTCGCAGCGCGCCTGGGCGCGCTAGTCTTTTAATGAACAAACTGACCTGGTCTATTCTGGTATAAGAAATCCGCCGAGAATGTTCTTGGCATCGCTTGAAGAATATTCGGAAGAACCCAAACGATTATTCCTGAACAAAAATGGAGCAATTTATATTTTTATAGACAATTTTCGGATATAACGTGGAGAAGTACTTATTTTTTACACAATGGATTAAAAAAACCTATATCAGAATTCTACAAAATATATTAATTTAGAAATTTTCGTTATCAAAAATAATAAGAAAAGGAAGCATATTTGAAAGAAAAATGAATGAAAACGCATGTTCACGACCTCGGCGTCTTCATTGCTCATTCTGATGTAGGTGACAATAGGTCGCTTATCTCTGAGAAATTCACACTCAAGATTTTCTTTTTAATTTTCACCGATAAAAAGGTTAATATTTCAAAAAAATCATATTAAATTGAAAAATTTGAAACGAAAACTTTTGCTCGCCGGCCTTCTCTCCGCCGCGCGCTACGAGACCCATTGAAGCTTGAAATGCTCTGCGCCTTTAAGATCACACTTGCATTTTACCACTCGATTGTGTTTTTAATCAAGATGCATAAAAAAACGTGAAATCCCGCACAATTTTTCACGCGAAAATTAAAATTACACTAAAATTTAATATTCGCGTGAAAAAATCGTGCGGGATTTCACGTTTTGATGATGCAACTCGATGGAAAAAAATGTTATGTAATTATTAACCACTGTGACACTTCGCAATAAATTGTGAGACAAAAATATTTTAATTTCTTCAGATATTTCTTAAATTTGATTGAAAATGTATCATTCATTTCATCATGCATTTCGCAACTTATGGGGTTATTCACGAAATGGCAAAAAATGGCAAAAAACGGCAAAAAACTGCGCGAAAACTCGGAAAATGCTCCGATTTACCTGAAATTTTGGGAAATGAGGGAGAAAACTCTCCCGGACATTCCCACAAAATTTCAGATCAAAATATCGATGTTTAAGAAATATTGCTTTTTTTTCTGAAAATGCTTAAAATCGATATTTTGGTCTGAAATTTTGTGGGAATGTCCGGGAGAGTTTTCTCCCTCATTTCCTAAAATTTCAAGTCAACCGGAGCATTTTCCGAGTTTTCGCGCAGTTTTTAGCCGTTTTTTGCCATTTTTTGCCATTTCGTGAATAACCCCATTAAAAAAATTCGTTTCCTTTCTTTTTTATCTGGTGCTTGCATTTTCTGCCATATTCTTTTCATGCGGAAATGACATTTTCTGAAGATAAATGCACAAAATGGCGTGCCGTTAGGCATAGAATGAAGCAGACTCACTCATTTCTTTTGTGGACAATTTGAACATTTTGTATTCTATTCAAAGAAATTACAGGAAATATTACGTTCCGGTTCTGAAAATTTGTTCAGAGGTAAAATAAATTGAAAATACTTCGCTTTAAACTATTACAAAAACTTTGCTTGGTGAGGATTGAACGTTGGTCTGAAAAGCGATATGTTATGATCCCAAGATTGAAACGGCAACATGGAATCAGCATTCTTATTAAAATGAATTGAATTTAAGGGAATTTGATTGAAGAATTTACCTTTTTTCATTCTTCCTTCAATTTGTGCGCATATATTAGGTTGGCAAGAAAGGGGGTTCTTTTGGATTGGAAATTCGACAAAATTGAAATGTCACTTTTTGAAAATTGCGTGAAAATAGAAATCCACGAAATAGAAATGTAATAAATCAGAAACGTAACAAAACGGAAACGCGTGAAAACAGAAATGATCTCGATGATTGTGGTCCCTTTGTGCTTGCGTGTAGCCTAGTGTGGTGTTCAGCCGTGTGTTGTTGAGTGAAGACTTAGAGAATGGGGAGAAGATCGCTTGGCCGTGCGAGACGCAGACGGTCAGACAAGTGAGCGCGCATATTGGAAGACTGAAACTATGGCTATATAGCATTGTGTCTGAAACGGAAACATTAGTGACGTAATAACGCGTGGATTTGAGTAACAAAGGGATGATAAGGGCGAGTTGCGTGAGTTTCACAGATAATAGCTCATGACAGAGCCCGACAAAAACAAAAAGGTTAATTTACTGGGTATATAAGAAACCTACCTTAAGGGTACGACAGAATAGAAATAGGCGAAATAGAAATGCTACAAAATAGAAATGCTACAAAAAAGAACTGGAAAAAATAGAACGGCTACAAAATAGAAATGAGCGAAATAGAACAGCGCGAAATAGAAATGTGACAGAATAGAAATGAGCGAAATAGAAATCGGTGCGATGGAGCGCGTTTGCATTATTCTTCGAATTTTCTGATTATTATAGGGTTTTTCAGTAGTTTTCAGATATTTTACGCACTTAACAACATCGAAAATGAAGAAAGGTATACAATCAATGCAGTTTCAGAAAAAAAAAGGAAAATCGGCGAAAAACTGAGAAATTGAGAAAATGATGCAAACGCGCTCCATCGCCCAAAAATTTCTATTTTGTAGTATTTCTATTTTGCTCATTTCTATTTTGTAGCCGTTCTATTTCGTAGCATTTCTATTTCGCTCAGTTCTATTTTTTCCAGTTCTTTTTTGTAGCATTTCTATTTTGTAGCATTTCTATTTCGCCTATTTCTATTCTGTCGTACCCCCCCCCCCTACCTTGTTGACAATAGCATCCACTTCCCCATACTGCTTCTCTCTCTCAAACCCCATGGACCATTTCAGTCGTGACCGAAATCGCCTACGACTTTTCATTATTATTGGCCCGCCAAGTCGGTCAAACGCGCTCCGCTGAACTCAATACTACGTGGATTTCATTTTGGTTTCCAAATTGTTTAATTTCACGTTGAATTTACACGTGAAATAAAAAAATTTGGAAACCAAAATAAAATCCACGTAGTATTGAGTTTAGCGGATCGCGTTTGGCCATTTTGGCGGGTCGAAAATATCTTCTTTTTTTCTATCCAACTTGAAAGTGCCGAAGGTTAATCGCCGCCTGTTGCAAGTTTATAAGAACGAGGCTCTTCATGAAATGATCATTCGCATTTGGTTGGGAAAATTCGAGAACAAGGACTTTTCCTTTGACTTTTCTCTGGGTTGTCTGTAGTTTGTCCATGGTGTGGACGACTGGGAACTTCTGGACGAAGGCAAAACTAACACGGCCAAATACTACTCTGCCCAACTGCAAAAGGTCAGGGCCCAGCTCAATCTTTCCCCACTAAAAGGTCTCAGAGTGCACTACCTTCAGGATAACGCCATTCCACATGTGGCTTTTTATTTCATTTAATTTCAGAAAACGCTTTGTGACTTATTATCTTCCTTTTTATATTTATTTTTTACCTTCTTTATTTTCATGTTGCGTCTCGCCGCTAGACCTACAAGTAGGCCTACCGCGGTCGCCGCACACCGCGTCCGCGATAAGCTTATTACAGGAGGGTAGGCGCTGCCGCCCGCGATAGGCCTATTATAAGCTTATAATAGGCCTATATTTGGCCTCAACCTATTATAGGCCTATCGCGCAAAACCTGTGTACTACCGAGGACACGTTAAACTATCAACCAAAGGGTCGTTACTTTTTCGTCTTTCTTCTCAGATGTCGCAGATAGTCGGCACGTAATTCGCATCTTGTCGGCGGATGGTTGCGGTTACATATTGTGTTTTCAATCGAGTTGCAGCATGAACCCACGAAACTCCGCCCACTTATTTGTGCGCTACCACGCAAACGCAGTGCTATTTGAAGAGAAGCAGACAAAAAAGGGATAGCCGACTCATGTTTTCATGCTGCAACTTGTTTGAAAACAGAATATCTGCTAAAATTACCTGAGAACTCAACACGGAACCCAACAATCCATTAGTTCAAACACCCAATAAACTTTCACATTTGGGATTATCTTTTTTTGGTCAATCGTGGCACTGAACACAATTGATCAAAGTTTGCCCAAATTTGAACACTTTTTTTTCACATATTAGTTCAAAATGCGGTTTGTAACAATTCTCGCAATTATTTTTATACGAAATGTTTATTCTTCTATTATTCAAAACGAGCCGCTGAAAATCGGTAAGATAATAAATACATATTAATAGTATTTTTTTTTTAATTCTTGACTTTTTTTTGACTTCAGCAGTTGGTTCCAAAGCAGAAACCAATGGAGATGGAGATCAAGTTGTTACCAATTCTTCAACTTCTCATTTTAAAGTATATATTTCTTCAAAAAACTTCGAGCTTAATAGTTTTCGCTTTTAGAATGTGAATGGTACTCCTGGTATGAATATGACAGCAGCTGGTAGTGCGACTGGAGTTGGTTTAGCTAAAATTGCAAACTCTGGAGGGGGAAACGTTGGGATTAATAGTACAGTTTTTGCTCCTTTTTTCCAATTAAAGTCTTGAATTTATTAACAGTAAAGTTCAGGCGTTGAAAATATGGCTAGCGTAATTTCAATTGGAAATTCCTCCAACTCCTACTCTGACATTTTTGCTGCTGTGGAAGGAAAACAGTTAACATCAAACGTAGTTCAACGAGTTGGAAAAGTTTCTAATGTTATTAAACGTTTTTTAATTTTTCTAGGGAAAAGTTGTTGGACAAGGAACGACATTGTCTAATGCCAACGGTGGAAGTACTTTGAAAATTAATAAAACAGAAAGTAAAACAGAGCAAGCTTTTGGGTTATTAAAGAATAATTTCGAAACATTCAGAAACTGGTTACTCCTATGGAAACGCAGGTGGCACAGGATCGATAAACACAGAAACAGAAATCATGACAGACCAGGCAATGACTTGGGATCACTTGAAGGCAAAGCTTGATGGTTCTTCATTTGCGTCGGGATTGGGAAGTGCACAGTCAAATGTTGATCTTGTAACTGGTGTAGATAATAACAGTCAGTTTTGTGATTAATTAATTATTTATTTTATCTTGATTGAAAAATGTCATGATAAATTAAGACATGACTATAAGTGGATTGGTGTCCGGATTGAACAGTGATAAGGGACAGGTGAACGCATTGGTGATTGGTAATGGAACAGTGAATGGAACCAATCGGGATGTTTTTGGAATCATGAATGGTTCAGTTGCTGGAACTGGTAATTCAACAATCGTTGGCGCAAGTTCAATCGACAGTAATCCGAACCAGACATCAGGTGCTGGTCAGTTTGCTTTTTTTTTTTTCAAATTATTCGTTTTCTTTTCTGGAAGTGAATTACAGAAATTCAATCTTTTGCAAACTCGAATGCTTTTTCAAGCGGAAACAGTTCAGTCAGTCTCATTTCCAACACAAATATTGAAAATGATGTGGGTTTTATTTTTAATATTTAACTTTGTTTGTTGTTGTAGAAACTTAAAAAGTGTAAATGTTTCTTTGTGTTTTGTCGGCTCCCACGACAAATAAGTGGGCGGCGTTTCGATTCGCGTTCTCATGTCGCAAGTCGATTGAAAACACAATACTTGGGTATAGAACTGTAGAAAATTAAAACTGCCTGAAATGAAGCTGTACTGACCCAAAAAAAATAGAAAATCTCGAGCTTCAGTTAAACAATAATTTAAATTGCGGAAGTTTTTCCAGAATGGTATTGGGATAGTGTATACTGGTGGAAAAGGGCAAGGAACCAACAACTACATTGTAGCCAGTAACGGACTGAAAAATATCAATTCGAACGAAGATGCAGCTTTCATTGGTTCCGGATATGTAAAAGGAGTTGGTAGCGATCAGAGCTCCAACGCTTCTCAAAGTGTGGACACTGTCGTGGATGATAATGGAAATGTGATGTCAGTTGTAAATTTAAAAAAACCAGATCTTTTTTCTTTCTCAGAATTCAATCCCAAAGCAACGGGCGGTCAATATCCAATGATGGAACCAATTCTTCATTGTCGTTCAGTTCAAACGGATTATTCGGAGAGTGGCAGCACTCTAGTTTCAGTATGAATTTATTTTCGTTTTTTTTTTGGCGTACATATAGTCGGCGAACTTTTCAATTTTCAACAGTGTAGTGCGCCTGTTTTGAAGCGAAAAATCAAATTTTACCTGCAATTTGTCGTGGATACATTATTTTCCGTTAAAAAGAAGTATAAAAACTAGAATTCGAGTTAATCTTGCAAGTGCAACACTGTTTTACAGGAATTTTGCAGTAGAGCGAGGTTGATGATGTATTCGCCGACTATACATACATACATAATAATTAAAAATTGTAGGTGTTCTTGAATAATATGTATTTTGTCGTTCTAGCGCACCTTTTCGCCCATCATCATTTTTACACATTTTCAGCCATTTTAAGGCTCATTTTCAACCATTTTAAGGCTTAGAAAATGTGTCATTTTCAAGAATTTTCAAAAATGGGGAAATGGTCGAAAAGTGCGTTATAAAAAAATGTGGTCAAAATATTGCGCTAAAAAATGGACGGATTTCAAGCCCCCTTTGCCCACCCCCCCCCCCCCCCCGCCCACTTCTTTGGTAGTTTAGAGAGAGAGAGAGAGCGAATGAATTTATTTGTCTACAAAAAAAAACAAATTAGCATCGACGCGCAGTCGTTCCTTCTGTTCATTTTGGAAGACAGCACAGGTGCTGCTGAGCTCCGCCGGAACGAACTTGGGCACTTCATCTTGTATATTCTACAATATGTGGCTATGTATGTATCTTCTTCTAACCATGCGGGACCGCATTACGTGATCAATGTAACAATCATCTACTCACCTGCTGAAACTGCGATGCCAAGAAGATAGCGTCCTGATAGGTCAGAACAGGATAGCCAACTTGAGCGTACAATATGTTTCTTTTTCACGTGGTGCAATCGCGGAGCTTAATACCGCAAGGCAGTGGAACAATCCACAAGCACCTCTGAAACGGAAATAAAAAAAAATCCGGGTTCAATTAGGTCTGCCAAAATTTTTGACAAATCATGAAAAGCTGGCAAAGTTTATCAAAAAATAAAGGAATTAGTGATTAATTGTGAGAGATAGGGAAGGTCAGCATTGGAGCTTCGGTGGAACGGCGTGCTTTTGGATAAGTTTGAGAAAAGAATCGTAGTCTTCAGCGACGTACATCCCGGAATCATTGCACCATAGACGCCTTCCTTTACACTGCTCGCCCATGGCGACGTCGTCGTCAACCAAAGTGAACGTGTTCACTGGATACAGCGACTGAAATGAAGCCTTTCTCTCTCTCTACCTCCCTATGATGTATTTCTTATTACCTGAATGCGTACAAGAATGCTGGTCTCCGGCTCGTCGTCGCTGCGTTGTGGATAATTTAGTGGAGTAGCATCCGAAACACTCTTCTGAAATTACAAGGAAATAAACAAGATTCCTCTATCTCTCTCTCTCTTCCTTACTTGTTGATTAAGACGGTGGAAGAGGGTGGCCGACTTGCAATGCTTTCCTACTCCACGCCACTCGCATCGGAGGTGAACGCATTTGGAAGAATCGACGAGTACCACGAGCAAGGCTGTAGTAGAGGAAAGAGATGCAATCAAAAACAGCAGTAGAGTCAGACGTTCCATTGCCCCACACTGAGCCCCAGTCTCCACATCTAGGCGGGGCACTTCACTATCGCTTTTGCCAATCGACCCTCTCTCTCAGGTCGAACGGGAGCGATGGATTGCAACGATAAGAAACGACAGAGCGAGAGTTGGATTATACATTTGATAAGATAGTTTGATGAAATAGCCTGATAATATAGCAAAATACCAGTTCAATTCCTAAATGTGCCGCCTATTTTTGCCTTTTTTTTTGGTTTTCACAATCACACAAAGCCAAGAAGTGGAAAATAGAAGAGTTGTTAACGCATCACATGAGTTTTGAAGTTTTGTTTTTTATTAAATGACTACTTTTGGTCTCCGAAAAGACTCTCCAAGTCAAAATTTGTAAGTAAACTCAATTTTTGACCCAGAAATGAATGCCATTTTATTGGGTTTTAACTACCGTTCAGTTAAAATGATTGTCTTCACTCGAGAGTGAATGCATTTCCACCTAGCCATAAACCCCAAACATGGACCCACGCGAGGGCTTTGAACTTGTTTTACTGATCTTTCAAGGAATACTCCTTTAGGTCGAAGGTTTTACAAACCTATAGGTGATCAATATTCAATTAAAAGATAAAAAATAATATGAAACAACAATCAATAGCAATCTCGTCTTTGCGTTCTCCGAACACATTAATTTTTCTCCAATCATCTTCGTTATTTTGTTACGACATTCCTTGATCTCTTTGAAGCTTCATCATCAAGACCTCAATTTAAAAAAAATAAAAAATTGAAATTAAGAAAAAATAAAACAAACCGTTGTTTATTATCATTGATGTCTTCAGGAGCCTAGTGATTAATAGTATTCATCATTGCAGGAGTCTACAGAATTCAGACAGATTGATAAGTATTGGCATGCATAAGCTCATTTTAAGAAATCAAAGGAAAGTTTTATGAAGAAGAACTCACACTTTACAATAATATCAATGAAGAGTATACAGTTGAAAACGTGATAAAACATAGAATATCTAAAGGAGTAAAAGAAGTGTTTGTTATAGTCGGCGAATACATCATCAACCTCGCTCTACTGCAAAATGCCTGTAAAACAGTGTTCCACTTTCACTTTCAAGATTAACTCGAATTCTAGTTTTTATACTTCTTTTTAACGGAAAATGACGTATCCACGACGAATTGCAGGAAAAATTTGATTTTTCGCTTAAAAACAGGAGCACTACACTGTTGAAAATTGAAAAATGCCGTAGAGCGAGGCTGATGATTCATTCGCCGAGTATAAGTGGTATGGATATCCGGAAAAATTAAACTCTTGGATAAATGAAACGGATTTAAAGATCTTATGGACCTATTCAAGAGAGAAAAAAAAAAGAAAAAAAAAGAAGTTTTTTCCGATGCAGGAACGGCAAAAAAATAAAAAAAAGGAAGAGAAAAATGAATTTCCTTCCTTTTTTCTCTTCCTTTTTTTTTTCTTTTTTTGCCGTTCCTGCATCGGAAAAAACTTCTTTTTTTTCTCTCTTGAATAGGTTCATTAAAGGCGCATCGGTATATTTGAATGGGTCTCGCCACATATGACTACTTTATCATCGGCAGAAAATGAATTTTTCTCTTCCTTTTTTTTCTTTTTTTTTCTCTCTTGAATAGGTGCATTAGCATTTCATACTCAATCATTAAAATAATCAAGTTTGATTTATCAAATACTGACAACCTTAACTCTATTATCGTTGACTTCAACAATATTTTCACTCAAAATTAAGCAATAACATTTAGTACTTTGAGGAATATTTTTATTAAAGGAAGCCTTCATCAGGTCGAGATGCAATAATTCTATCATTCTGTTTTGATACATCGAATACTAAAAGAGGATAGTAATAATAATAAACATCTTCTTCCATGAAAATGTAATCTTTCGTTGATTCATAATAACTATTTCTAAATTATTTAGCAAAATTGTATTGTTGGACTGCATTAAATTTATCAAAATCGAATTTTAAGCATTCATATGGATATTTATTGAACATTATTTTTCTTCAAAATTGTTAGCGCAATATTTCGACCATTTCGACCACTGGATTTCGACCACATTTTTTTATAACGCACTTTTCGACCATTTCCCCATTTTTGAAAATTCTTGGAAATGACACATTTTCTAAGAATTAAGACACAAAATCAATGAAAATAAGCCGGCTGAAAATGTGTAAAAATGAAGATGGGCGAAAAGGTGCGCTAGAACGGCAAAATACATATTATTTTCTTGCAAGCGGGCTTGGTCTTGCTAGTGGTGCCAACACAAATGTAACGGGGAATGGATTTGTGAACATTGACGGAGATGCGCTGAATGGTAACTCGTCAATGACGGTAATCAAAATGTGCAATTTACGGTTGTTTTTCATAGTTTAAAGTTTTAGGCTTATGGTGGAGGTGATGGGTCGTCTGCGGCAGATACGAAAGCTGTATTAGACCTGGAAGAAGATGGAGTTCGTAGTGGTACTGTTCATTTTTAATTCTGGGGGATAGTGCCCCGCGGGACCAACAATAGCTTCCGAACATTTTTTATGTACAGATGAATCAATATCCGGATCTGTGAATGCTGTTGGTGATAATACAAATGTTCGTAGCACATCACTAAGTAACAAAGAGGACGGTTAGTTTTCCACGTTTTCACGGTGCGGTGGCTGGCCGAAACGTTATAGGAATTGCGCTCCGCTGAGAGGAACGCTTCTTGTCTGCGTCTCTTCGGCAAAAGTCGCTGGCAGGCTGCCACAAAAACATTCCGTGCATTTTTTATTTTGCTCTCTCATTAATCTCTATTTTTGCTTTACAGGATTTGAAACTTTAACAAATATGCAACATGTTAAATCTTCCGGCAGTCGAGCTTCAAGTGTTTCTGCATCAAGTACAGCAATTTTGAAGCGGAAAAAACGATTTGCTATCCTGCTGAGAATTTTCAAACAATGACCTTGAAAAATTGATCATTTTCATTTACTTTTATTGATTGCAAAGGATTGATGGAAAATAAAGAAAAATTCTGACAAACTAAAGCCAAAAACAGCTAAAGCTTTTTTTTCTGGAAAATGCAAACTATCACGCAAACAAACACAGCTAAAATGAGTGTAACCGTAACCCATTCAAAAGTTGTTTTTTTTTTAATTTTGATTAATTTATTTTTACATATTAATTATCATCAAAAAACTCTTAACAATATATTGTGTTTTCAATCGACTTGCTACATGAGAACGAGAAACTCCACCCACTTATTTGTGCGCGACCACGACTACGCGAACACAGTGATATTTGAAGAGACGCAGACAGAACGGTGAATGCAGACTTGAATTGAATTGCGTTTTAATATCGCAAGTCGATTGAAAACACAATATGAACATTTTTACTTTTTGATACAAAACACATGAGAAAAGGCACTTGCATGAACAACATTTTGTTTTACATTAAATAGACATTTTAATATTAATTCCGTCGAATAGCCGCGTATGTTCTCAAAAAATGGAAATTATGCCTGGGAATGTGTTTTCTCGCGCTCATAAACGGATTGCATTCGATCAAGTGTGGATTTTCGACAAATTTCCAATTTTGTTCACAAGCGGAGAAGTACGGCCAACTTAACTGCGCTACGGAAGGCACAATTGTCCTAAAATAAGAAAAAATTACTATTCATTTTGGTTTCAAACATACCATCCGGCATCTCGAACGCATGAGTATTTCTCATTAACATTACTGTTCTTTCTGACAAAAAGTGTATGAATGTATTCTAGTTTTAACGCAGGAAAATTGATTTTTGTGTTGTTAAAAGTGACATAAGTCGATACAGCCTGGAATTAGCAAAATAAGATAAATGAAACCTTGGGGGTTCCACCAGCATAGTGTTATTAATGGGTGTTCTCATTTCCCACACCCCGGCTTCTCTTCTCGCTAGTCCAATTCCTAGTCCTCCATCTTCCCAAAGAGGTTTGCATTCCGTCACTGCCATTGCATCTTTTGGGGCATTCAGTCTATAATTTTTCACATTTTTAAACATATTTTTGGAAAAGGACACGTTCTTTGAGGAACTCGATTGTTGGCTTTTTACAGTAATATTCACATTGATTAATATTAATCAAAAATGTTTCTCATAAAACGTGTTCAAAACACTTTACTTATTTAATCGCTTTCTCAAGTTCAAAGCCGTCTCGAATGGTGACGCTGGTAAAATACTGGTGTATATCATTTTTGATGCGGGAGAGACTGTAACGCAAATCTGAAATTGCAACAAAAAAAAACAAAATGACTCAGTAATATTAAAAAAAAAATATATTTTTTCTTACCCTATCAATTTCCGGTGGCATTGAATTCGAGCCTAATCCATGTACCGAAGAAAGTAAAGTGATGTTCAATCCTATTAAAAAAGTGGACACAAAAAGTGACAAATAGAAAACTGTGTAGTGAAATGATATTGAAAAGTATCTGCACAACAAAATTTAAATAAAAAAACTTTGTATTATGAAGTACCTTATAAAAGATCTGCACAATTTATGTCGATGATAAAAACTGTTGTGGCGACAAGTGTAGTGGTATATGCAGGGTATCCAGCAAAATAATGTCATGAATAGATATGTGAAAAATGAAAGTGTAAACCAACATGTATACCCGCAAAAATCTCGACAGACTGTTTCACACTAAAAACAAATTATAAAAATTTCAGTTGTGTTTTCCTAATTGCATTTTTTTGTTATGCACTCGGTATTAAACGCTGAAAACTCGCTCCAATCGAACAAAGAATTTCGCATGCATTTGGAGTGAGGTTTAGAGAAATCAGAGAAATCACAAAACATCGGCCACGGTCTCTCAATTTTCCGCACTCTCTCGTCGCCAATGTGGCCGCGTCCACCACTGTGCGAAGGGAGCGGGTTTGCAGCGCTCCGTACTGAGAATACATGTATTACATGCCTTCATTTTTGCGCGAAAATCGTCAGCTTTTCGTAAAAATTGTTTAACTCCAACATTAGGTTTTTCATTGTTATTCATAAATTTAGGAATCTCATTCACTGGACTATTCGTAATAGACGAGTCACATAGCTCCTGAAGAATAGTTTTCATAATGCATAGATTCCTAGCCGGATTTAGATTTACATCATGATGTGGTCCAATGGTTTTTACTCGTGCCCATCTTATTGGCCAAGTTTCATCGTATTCTCCTAGTCGACCTCCGTTTGTGCTCCCGCTAAAAAAGTCAGTTGGGTTTTCCTGTTAAGCAACGTAACATGTCTACAACCTGGTATCAATTGCTTTTTGGAAATGTTTCTTAACTGGAGTATTCACTGCCACTCCGGACACTTTTTTTACTGGTTTCCTAGTGCACACCATTCGTCTGAAAATGTTAAATGTTTCCGATTGTTATCAGTTTTTTGTCTTTCTCTTTTTTTTTTCCTTTTTTCCTTTTTCCTACTTGTAAGAGAAATAAAGAACTGTGATTCGCCAAATCAATGATACGGTGCATGAACTAGCTGATAGAACAAGAGGCCATGAAAGTATCTGCAACCGTTTCATGTTTGTATCTTTTCCAAAACCCAATTTGTAGATAAAAGCGAAAAATATTACTTTAGGGTTAGGACATCTGCATGCTGCGATAAAAAAGTAGTTGAAAATTGTGATTGGTGCGTCGTGCAGTGCCATGATAAGAAAAGACATTCGGAAGTTGTTGAATGCCTGAACTAAATAGGTAATACTTGTTGAGTTGAAAATGACATTTTATGCCTGAGTCCACTCGATAAACGCCTCGAACAACAGTGAGCATCCGCTTCGATAAGGTGTGATGTCAAGTCTATGAGCAAATGCATTTTCAATACAAAGTACCTAAAATATTGACGATTTTCTTTTGGAAAACGTTGTCTCTCTTGAAATTTACCAATAATAGCCAAGTAAACATTGACCCACAAACAGCAGTAACAACTAAAGAGATTACTATCCACGTGTTCAGTGGAAATGACGTCACATAGCCCTGAAATCGAAATTAAGTTTTTGATGCTGAATGCAGCTTTATAAAACAAAGAAAAAAAAACATGGAATGTGCATACTTTCACTACAAAACTGATGTGGAGCCATGAACAAATAGAGTTCGTGACATAGACAACGAATGAAATGGCGTAAAGAGTATGGAGAGTTTTACCTAAATATAATTGGGTATTATTTCGGTTTTAATGTATATAAATAAATGAGCAATTTTGAAACAATCAACCAAAAAAAATATAATCAAACCTTTGAGTAATGGTGTGCTAGACGAGGCCATGGCAAAGCCCGAAGTATAAAGAGTATTGAGAAGTGCCAGAACATTTCCGGATTTTAGTGAAGGTGTTGTAAGCTCATCAGTCATGGTGGCTAGTGTATCGTCAGAATAAAAAAGAGGAGAAGCAGTGAATAATGAGAGTGGCCGACAACAAACTGATGTCCGTGGCACACAAAGCATTGCACCGGATATATTCATCCGGTTGTCGCATGTCAACTTTCAAATTAGGTCCGAATTTTGAGTTTAGCACTAAACTTTGATTTGGAGGAGCAAGAAATGAACAAGATTTTTTGATTTGTTGCATGTTTGCAAATGCAAAAATCTAAATTCAAGTTGTTGTTTTTTTTTTGAAAAGTGGAATACATTCAATGTGCTCAACCGGTGGCAAAAACCGATAAAAACCGGTAGAAACCGGTTTGAATCGGTTTCCAGCGGTGTGAAAAAAACCGGTTTTCGCCGATTTCTACCGGTTTTCACCGGTGAAAACCGGTGTTTCGTGTGAAAACACAACGACGCGCAATTGCGGACCCATTTTGTTTTGTTTTTGTTTTGCTTTTTCTGTTGTTTTTTTAAATGGATTTTCTGCAATTACGCGTCGCTGTGTTTGCACAGAAAATACCGATTTTTTTTTCAGAATAGAAACCGGTTTTTTGAATGGAAAACCGGTGGAAACCGGTTGTTGGCAATGGGTTGAGCACATTGGAATACATATCTTCATTTTGTATAATTTATTTTTCATTCATTCAACATGAAATACAATTACAATGGATGTAATGCAACAATGTAATAGCAGGCTTGTTTTCTATAATAACATACGAGAAAAGTTGGAAACGAATTGAGCGAGATTGGTTTATACAATTGGCTATTAATTTAAAAATGTATATCAAACTGATTTCCTTCGTCTGAGTTGAAAGCTTTGTTATCAATTGAATACCGAGTATTATGCTCTTCTCCTTCTTCTTCTTCATCATCATCATCTCCTCCAATCTCGTCGTCCACTTCATCCGTTGTGTAATAGTTATAAGAGTAATAGAAGATTGAAAGAAGAGCAAAGACAGCGATAACCACAAACATAGCTCCGGCATATACAAAGAACTCCACAGCCATATTTTCAAATAAGTTTAGAATAGTGATGATGACAATGATCGTGTCTCCGAAGGCAGTAGTCAGAAGCCAGAGAGCTTGCACAAGAGCTTTCATGGATGGAGCAGACTGTAAAAAGTGATAATTCGAGAATTTAAATTCAATTTGCATTAATTTAATTCAATAACAGACAACAACTAACCTGAGAATAGGCGAATTCGTATCCAGTAATGGAGAAGAGAATTTCTGCTGCTGTAATGACAACAATCTGAGGAATTTGCCAGAGAATAGAAACACGATTGGACTGCACAATTTGCAAAATGTGACCGTTGGGTTTGTTTTGTGGTCCTGTCAGAGCATAGATATAAACTCCTCCTTGCTCGTAAAGAGTAGTGTTAATGTTAGTTGGCACAACAATAGTAGCAGACTTGTTGTAAGTTTGCCTATTCACATCCTTTGGCGTGTTCAAAAGGTAGTACAACTGCCATTTTCCTGGTTTTACCGACTTTTGCGTGTACGTGGTAGCTGGCCAGGCTCTGCCTCCAACAATAGTGCTGTTGCCATCTCTGTCATCAGTTCCGTCATTGTAGTCAGTCTCCCAGAAGTAGAAATCAGCAGGACGTCTTGGGTTACATGGGTGAGCTGCATCAAAGTCGCTGGCATCTAATCTGCACATGGCAAAGTTTCCAGAATACGGTGTGTCAGTTACAGTCACAATTCTGCAATAATGCTGATTTTTTTCTCACATTTATACCAAATAGTTGATACCCCATGGAGAACTCTCCTGTGCCGTCAGTTGGTTTGGCAGTGTTAGCTGTATTTTGGTAATATCCGAAACTTCCAACTCCAACATATACTACTTGCTTACTTTTCGCGACCACGTTTACTTTCTGGGTAGTTCCCGCCTGAAAATTAATGCAATTGTTTTTTTTTCATATTTTTTGTTCCCACATTTGGACATCCGGCTCCATATTTCACAGTAAAGACAGTGGTCCAATCATTATCATTACTTGGGTGCGGGGAAGAGCTTTGGAAAAGTTTATAAACTCCGGCACTGTCGTCCTTGTCCTCGTGAAGTGCCTACAACGTATAGTTTGTGTTTAGTGGTGTTTCAATGGAGCTGATAATTTAGTTGATTAGGTTCTCCGAACAGCTTCTTTTGCTGTTATCTATTTTTTGAAATGGCATGATTGCCAAAGGAGAAAGAATAAAAGTGAAATTTTCTATTACGTTACCATGCTCTGGTTGATTAATCTCATGTGGTTCTTCTCATCGGTAACAGTGAACGAACAGGCGGTGTCAAACTGATTCCAGAAGCTGACAGAGCATTGTCCTTTGCCTGGGAGGTTTGGAAGCGTGGTCTTTAAAAAATAAGCTATTTTGTATAAAATACATTAGGGAATTGGTCTTACATTGACTTGAAGTTGAACGAATCCTGTTATCAGGAAAGCAAGAGAAGCGAGAAGTCCTCCAGTGACCATCTTTCTAAGCGGGCTGAAACAAATATGTTACTTATGTGTTTTTTTTTCTAATCCAACAAAACATACGTAAGGTTGACAAATTTAGAAGCAACCGGATAGATAATGATTTGGAAAAGAGGAATAAAGGCAAGAATGAGAACAGCGTTCAAAGTTTGCATTTGGTCAGGAAGCAGCAGAAGTGAGTCGCTAAGACGGCAGTCCATTTGAATAGCTGAACATTTTTAAATATTGTAATGCGAATAAAACTTTCTCTTCTAGTTCTACCTTGAATGAGCCAGACAGACCCTTGCTGATCGTAAAGAGCCCAAAACATTGGTACAGGCAGGAACATGACGAGAACACGAAGAAGGGATTTCACATCATCAATGAACTTTTTCTTCTGGCATAGTTTCTTGTTTCTCTTCAAAGCCTGAAGCTCAAGGCATTTTGGATCGCGGGAGCAGTCATGAGTGGTGAGGTAGTGGAGAAGCCAATGTTCCTTCGGGGTTGATCCTTTCTTCATCTTGTTTCTAACGGCTCCCTGAATAAGAAAGAAAATTGCTTTCACGCTAATAATGCACTATTTGCTTACAATCATAAGACGCGAGACTTCTCCAAAAACGTTATCCTTTGGTGGGTTCTTCTTATACCAGAATGATCCTCCCATGAAAACCACTGAAAAACACTGTTGGTTTAATCTTTAATAACCAGTGAAACTTACAAGTAGCGACGATCATGAGAATAGCTGGAATACCAAAAGCCATCGGATAGCAGGAATCTTGACCAAGGCATGGTTGAGCTAAAATAGTAAATGTAAGAATTTATAAGATATCCGCATATATATTGTTATGTACATCTGAAGATTGGCGAGATGAAAGTGGAGATCATGGATCCGGCATTAATGGAAAAGTAAAACATGGAGAAGAAAAGAGAAAGCATTCTTTCTTGTCCCAACTCGAACTGATCTCCTCCGAAAGCTGATACACATGGCTTGATACCTCCAGTACCGAACGCAATAATCAGCAATCCAGCTAAATCCATCCATCTGAAAAAAAAAACAAATTATATAATCCTTCACCTATTATCATCATTTTTATTTTATGTTAAACATTCTTTCGACTTTCTTCTTTTGTCAGCGTTTTTATGGTGCCAATGCACCGAAGCACAAAAATTGATAATTCCGAGTGCTTATCTAAGAACTTTCGCTTTCCTTTTTGCTTGTTGGATCAAAAATTTCCAGGTTCCTATCCTATCTACCGTGAAAAATAATTTTGAACAGTTTGTAATTTTTTTGAAAACTCGCTGATAAGTTTTGCCTCTGATAGTTGTAAAGTTTCACTTACGGGTGAACCGAAGATTGATAATTTTTGATTGAGGCGAGTGCAAGAATGACTTGTCCAATAGCATAAAGAATAGAAACAGAAAAGATTGTCCTAAAATTCGAATTTCATTCATTCATCTTTGCCCTAAACCCAAATCTGACCAGAATTTTCCAATGTAACCGTCAGCCACAATTGATCCAAGAAGAGGTGTAGCGTAGCAAAGAACCGTGAATCCATTGAAGAAGATTGTAGATCCAGAATCGGAGAATTTCAGCACGTTGAGAAGGTAAAAGGTCAGCACAGCTACAAAAACCAACAACGTGGTGATTTTTTTTTGAACTTTCAACGTCATTATCATTTTCAAAGATAGTTTATTCAAAGACTTTCTCTTTTTTTAAACCGGATTATGATTTTTTTTTTGTTTCCTTCACGTCTTTTCGTTACAATTTCGTCATGCTGCTCCGGTTTGTGATTGATGTGGGAACGGTTTCAACTCAACTTTCTATTTTAGTGCAATTTTGCACGGTAAATAAAATTTGTACAAGTACATTTTGATTAGAATAACACAATAGAATCCTCTATGTTTGAGAAAGCGATAATCAAGGTACTTCATTTTCTTATCAGTAATGTTAAATTCTAAGTTTGTCCACTTTGATGCAGGCTAGGTGTAGGAAAAAGGAAAAAGGAAACAGTAACTCACTTCTCATTCCATAATAAGAGAACCGTTCACAGAACTCATTGGAGACAATGCAAAGTGTGGTTTTTGGCCAATGCTTGATCATGTCGGGCCATGTTGTGTAGATCTTTTTTTCCGGAAGGGGTACCGTTTCGAGTTCATGTCCGTAGGATTTTTTCCCTAGAAAATGGTGGTTGTTGACTGGTAGTTTTAGTAAATTGTTGGTTCTCATTTCAGAATTTTGTTTCCAAGTAAAGAACTTTATGAAATAATATATTCAAACTCCAACTTCAAAAATTGAATCTATGAATCCTAAAAAAATGTTTGGCTTTAAAAAACAGTAAATAATTTTTTAAAAACAAAAGTATATTAAAACCCTTGCAAAAATTAAATTCTTTAAGAATGGAATGCAAACCTTTTGAGCTAACGCTCTGCGTGCGACTCTCCGAGTAGGCCATAGTGGCGATACTGACGAGGAATGCTTTCTGTCGATTTATTTAAAACGAAAAGAAGGAGGAGTATAAGGAGGTGGGTGCTGACTCGTTGGCGGTGACTGTCCTTACCGTTTTGTCTCCGCACCTTTTTATCAGTGCGAACTATTCTGTTCTCAATAGTGCTTCTACCACTCTGTTAAATATTTCACTCATAAATTTATCAACATTTTTTTTCCCCTCCCCTCTCCACCTCTGTCTTGTAAGCCATTCGTACATTACTATAATCGGATAGGCGCAGAAGGCAGGCGGCCGGGAAAGGAGAAGAGTACGTGTCACTCAGCGAGCAGGTTTCCAGTGGGTTGTCTGCAAAGGAATGTTATCTGGTGCGGGAAATATTGTTTAGAGAAAGTGAAACTCTGACCGAGGGCAAATTTGAAGGAGCACGGCATGACATTAAAAGCACAAAGTTGAAAATGAGAATTACAAACAATGAGATAATCTGCATTACATTACTGATGATGAAAAGTGATCAATTGAAGAAAAAAAAATCATCACGGGGGAGGGGGGGGGGGAGAGAGAGAAAGATTTAGATTGCTTGATTGTAGCCCGAAATGTTAAGCCGACAATAAAATAATGATGTAAACAAAATAGTCGATGCGATGTTGTCTGATTTCGGCCAATTCATCTTGCTTCTTTGGTTAGAAAAATAAATAAAATTGATTTTTGTTTTTTTAACACTTTAATCTTGTCTTCAAAAAAAAATCAGTGTTTAATGTTTCTGTTCATCCTTTTTTTTTGCCTTTTACCGTAATCACCATTCTTCAAGAGTAGCGGCAAAAAAATAAAGGTTTTCCAATTAACCTGTCGACCTTTACCTCCATTTCTGATTTGCCAAACTAAGAGATACAACCACCACACATACAAACTTCTGCATCGATTCTCACCTTTCCGCAGCACGTACAAACGAATAGGTGTCGTCAATTCAATTTTACATCATTCTAAACTAGTTCATGCCAAGATTGTCATTCCATTCTTCTCTCCTATTTTTGAAAATCATCATTTCGAGAACTGCGGAACAAAACTTATCGGTGAAAATGTTATTTGTAACTATTTTGCTATCTCAATTTGTTTCTTCTATGACGCAACCTGATTTTTTTGAACGCTCTCCTCCACCGCCACCAGGTAGGATTTTTTTTTGTTGGGTTATTTGACATTTTGTTGGAATGACAAGTCACTTGACTTGTTAATTCCATATTTCATTTATCAAGAATGTTACATTTTTAACAAAACAGGAAGTTTTCACGCCCATAAGACTCATAACTTTTTTTACAGATTGGTTTTTCAGAGGAGTTCCGCCTCCTGGACCCTGGGGACCCCCTCCACCGCCTTGGGCTCGGTAGTTTTGTTATGTGAACTATTAAATTGTAGAAAAAATTGTTTTAGACACCGAGGACCCCACTTCCCATGGCATCGACCACCGCGTCCTTGGCACAGACCTCCGTGGCTCGGAAGGCCACCATGGGTAAATTTTGGGACCAAAAAAAAGATTAATTTTGCGCTCCACTGATAACGGGACGCGACGCGTGTTGTGTTGTTGTAGATAATAAGTAGTTTTTAAAACATTAAAAAATCATAAATTATAAATTATAAAAATAAAAAGACGATGCAGGCTAATGCGCAAAATAAATATTTTTGCGACCCTTTTTTTAAGTAGAGCACGGTGTCCAGGATTTGAAAAGTGGACGGAGCCGAGAAAACGCGCTCCACTGGATTTTTCCCGCGAAATTCAAATTTTGAGGCATTTTTTATGTTTTTCGGGAAAAAAGCAAAAATTCTTAATATTTTTCGCAAATTTTTTTCGCTCCAACTGAATTATAGCTGAGGTCTTTAGAAATTTTTTAAGCCTAAGAATGTCGAATTTGGTTCAGCCACCATTTCGGAATAATCGTTTTTAGCATTGTGGAGCTAAAAAAGTGAGTTTTTGGTGTTTTTGCAGGATAAATCTTTACGAAAATCGAAGTTTGGGCAATTTTATGGTAATAAAAAATACAATACATACATTTTACAAAGAAAAACAGGTTTTACTGAAAGAAAAATAATAAAATCAATTTTAAAAAATGCGAGAGTCGAAAAATGCGCAAGCACCGAAAGTGCGCCATGCTAATTTGCTGGCGCGCCAGCAAATCAGGCTCCGCCCACATTTCCAGTACTGGACATCGTGTAGAGTGAAAACATGAAATAAATAAAATGTTTTCTATCATGACTTTCTAAAAATTTAGGATGTTCCACCTCCACCACCTATAATAGAAACTCATCAAGATGAGCCACAAGTCATGTTCAGCCAAGACATTGATAAAGTTGTGAATAGCGTGAATTTGAACACTGCGGCATTCCAACGACCCGGAGAGGGATATGACAAAGTTATAGAAATCATGAGTTCCTATTTCAACAGAAAGTCAGGATCACAGTATGTGAGTTTTCTTTTTCTTCTGTTTTTTTTTTTGAAAATGAAATTTAAGAACATTTAAATTTTCAGGACATGAACACGGTTATTCCGTCTAGTGGAAACACGAATAATGAAATAAGTGCTAATGCTAAAATTGCAGCAGTGATGTTTGAGAGTGACATGGTTTGTCAATTGTGATATTCGAACATTGTTTCATCTTTAAATCATCTCTCAGGCACTGACCGTACCACAGATGAACACAGTAGCGCAAAATGGATTCAGAGTGAAAAGAAAAATGAATACAAATGGAACAACGTGGTCCCGAAATATTGCATATCGGTTTCTAGATACAGATTGTTGGTTGGGGGTTCAACACAAATTGTGTTTATTTTTATTTTTTATTTTTGAATTTTAATTCATTGAATTTTCTAGCAACTTGGCAATCTCAAATTACAAATGCCTTGAGATATTATGAAAGAAACAGTTGTATACGATTCACCTTAAATGGAGCAGATTCTGATTACTTGGTTTTTAGTAGAGGAGAAGGGTAAATCAGTACACAGAATTTCAATAAATTTTCTCGCTGTTTCAAATTACAGATGTTATTCGAGTGTTGGGAAACTCGGTGGACCGCAAGAGATATCAATTGGGTATGGCTGTGAGACAGTAAGCTCAAATATAAGTGTTCTGAACTCAACCAACCGATTTTTTTAGCTTGGAATTATAGCTCATGAAATTGGGCACTCTTTGGGATTCTGGCATGAACAAGCTCGTCCGGAAAGAGATTCTTATGTTAGGTGACTGAATTTTTAAACTTTGACAAACATAGCAAAGTGTGTGTTTAGAATCAACAGGCAAAATGCTATAATTGGTTTGGAAGGGCAATTTGATAAGCGATCTTGGAGTGAAGTGAATGAATACAGCTTACCATATGACTACGGGTCTATTATGCATTATGGTCCTAAAGTATGTATAGCACGGTGTCCAGGATTTGAAAAATGGACGGAGCCGAGAAAACGTGCTCCACTGAATTTTTTCGCGCGATTTTCAAGTTTTGAGGCATTTTTCATTTTTTTTTTCGGGAAAAAAGCATAAATTCTTGTTTTTTCTTAAATGTGCTTCAATGGAATTATAGCTGAGGTCTTTAGAAAATTTTTAAGCCTAAGAACGTTGAATTTGGTTCAGCCACCATTTCGGTATAATCGTTTTTAGTATGGCGGAGCTAAAAGAGTGAGTTTTTTTTTGTGTTTTTGCAGGATGAATCTTTACGAAAATCGAAGTTTGGGCAATTTTATTGTATTAAAAAACACAATACATACCTTTTACAAAGAAAAACGGGTTTTACTGAAAGAAAAATAATAAAATCAATAAAAAATTGCGAGAGTCGAGAAATGCGCAAGCACCGAAAGTGCGCCATGCTAGTTTGCTGGCGCGCCCGTGATAGTCAAATAGTTTTTTTTAATTTTCAGGCGTTTTCTCGCTCATCATCATTGGATACTGTAGAGCCGGTGGATGCTGCGTTTACCAATACTATTGGAAATCGCGTGGAACCCTCATTTCTCGACCTAAAGTTGCTGAACACGGTTTTTTGTCAAAGTTGGTTCCAAAACAATACAAGTCTACAAAATTATGTACATAAATTGTCCAGATGTATGCAGGAACCAAATAAACTGTCAACATGGAGGATACCCGGATCCAAATAATTGTAACCGATGCAAGTGTCCTACTGGCTTGGAAGGAATTTATTGTGAAAAATTGCAAACATCTAGTGAGATCGCTTCTGAAGTTAGAAATCATGACCGCTCCGTTATGGATTACAGATTGCGGTGTAGAACTGCCAAGAGCTGATAACACGTGGCGTAACATTTCCTATTCTGGATCTTCAGATTGTTATTGGAGAATCACTTCGGTAAGTTTTAAAGGTTTGTGTTTATTTTTTCATCATTTTTTTCAGGGCAATGGTGGTCAAATTCGTTTTGAAATGACATATGTTATGTACAAGTGCTCTCCCGTTTGCGAAGAGTTTGTAGAAGTGATAGATAACTGTTACATATATCAAACACGTTTATTCAATCAATATTTTTAGATTAAAGCCGAATATTCTCACGAAGCTACAGGATTTCGGCAGTGTTGCAAAGCAGTGGCAGGGGAGAGAATCAGCAAAGGAAACAGTGTTTTAATAATTTCAAAAGCCAATGGAAACTCGCAATTTGTTTTTAGATATAAAGCGGATAGACTCCCCGTCGCAATAACTGAACCTGTTTCAAAAAGTTTGCTTCTTCACAGATTATTCTATATTGGCATTCATTGTACTAGAAACTTTCAGCATACTCATTACAGTGGTCAGGATGGACAGGGTGTTCTGAAAACTGTGGATCCTGTGGAACCCAGTACAGAACAAGATGTACAAGTACAACAAGTTGCTCGTAGGTTGCAATTTTTTTATTTTGTTTTTACTGTTTAAAAATGCACATTCAGAAATCCGTTCCGCCAAACTAGGGTTTGCAATACCCAACCATGTGCACAAGGAACTACGAGAGGAAAGCGAAGTATTCTAGAAGCTCAAAGTAAAAATGGCTTTAAATATATTGAAAATTTTTCTATAAAATCAACAAACAGTGCGTTGTGGGGATAGAAAAAATTCCATAATTTTTAAAAAACCTACACTGATTCAGTACCATTTTTTTTTTGCAGGTTCTCTGCGTCACAAACGATTCGGTGAATGGTGTTGTGCCCGATTTGTCCTCTCGAGAGGTGTCTGTGTTCCAGTGCGGGTTGGATAGCAGAGAGAAGAAGTAGACAACAAGATTTTCGAATCGAAGAATAAAGAATACGTAAAAGTTTAGAGTACATACTTTACTGCTTGAAGTTTGCTTCATAACATAAATGACCTTCAGGATATATGTACAAGAACATTGAATGAAAGTGTGTGGTCTTGGTGGTCTTTTTATTGCTGAACAAATATAACATGTAGGCGTTTATTAGAATCCACTAGAAACGGATAAAATCAATTATTTAATTACACATAAAGAGCAAAATCTGGCCTCGAAACAATGAGTCTTAAGAGGGAAATTTAGATAAAATAAAAATAATAAAGTTTGAAAATCCAAACGCGGTTCAGCGCGATGGAAAAAATTGAGTTGCTCGGCATTTCAACAGCGATAATTGTTTGTTTTTGTGCATTTTTACGAAAGGATCTTCATTCACTTCAATAATATGGAAAAGCCCCTTCAATTGGAACCCCCCCCCCCCATATTTCTCTCGTCCCAGCAAAGCTTCACCAACTTTAAAAAAAAGTCATCCTTCTCACGAGGGGTCTTGAGACGATTTTCGACACAGTTAAATGAGTTGCTACCGTAATCCACACGGTGTGTTGAACGGTGCACCGCTGCAAACGCGCCCCCTCGCACTGATTGAAAGAAAGTTTCATGGTTACTCAGGAAATTTTTGGCTAATAGCCATGGAAAACGGCTAATAGCCACCGATTCGGGGCGTGTGCCATATGTATTTGGCACACTCCCCATATTCGATGGCTATTTGCCGTTTTCCATGGCTATTTGCCGTTTCCGTCGGCTATCATTTTCAAAAAATTTCCAATTCAAATGTCGGACATCTTGTGGCTGGAAATAGTCGCAAAAGCACTGAGTAAGTGCGAAGACTGTTTCCCCTAATTGTTACATGTGAACATTTTATAGCTGCGTTTCAAACAGACGAATTTTTCATAAGCGGTGGTATTACCCAATAATGGCTAATAGCCCTTTTCGGCGGCTAATAGCCATATTCGACGGCTAATAGCCATAATGGCTAATAGCCAAATTCCTCGGCTAGTTCCCATTACCGCCCGCTATTAGCCTTTTCGGTGGCTATTAGCCATTTTCAGTGGCTATTAGCCACCTAGACGCCGAATCTCGCCATAACGCGCCAAAAATTTCCTGAGTACGGTCTCTGTTTTTGAAATATCGCATTAATCAATAAATTGACGTGATTTTCTACCTTTTTTTGTACTCTTACGCATAAGAAAAAATTAATGAGTGGATTAGAAGTGTTTCATACATTTTCAATGAAAATGTTTTTCGAATTGTCGGAAGTTTCGGCGCATGCACAGAAACCTCTAACGTTATAATTTGAAAGCGCACGTGACGGCAATTTGCGTACTTTTTTACACTGATGGACCCTTGCTGAAACGAGAAAGCGCGTTTCATTTCGTACGTATCAAATATGTATGTATGTACAGCTAAATATTTCATTTTTTCAAATTTCCTGGCCACTTGAAAATGAGGAACAAAACTCAAAACGAAGAATAAATCGGCACGAAAAAGCCTTCAAAGGTCACCGATTCTTCTTGAAACCTCCTTCTGCAAAAAACTGGTTACACGTGTGAAGCAGTATAAATATTCCTTGAAGACGTAGAAATCCATACAAGCTTCTTCCTATTTGCCAGTATGAGTACTTCGCTTCCAGTTTTTATTGTCTTGGTAAGATATTTGTTTGAACACATATATTTATGACTCACACACTCTTTTTTTTCAAGCAAGTATTGATTTCCGTGTATGCTCAATATCCGTTTGGAAGACCATGTGGCGGCGGATGTGGTGCACCAATGTGCCCACCTAGAATGCCCTGTGGAGCTCCTCCGCCAATGCCAATGCCAGTTTGCCCTCCACCAACGCCATGCCCTCCACAGTATGCTTTTGATCGTTTTTGATTTGAAGAAAAACCCCCGAACCGTTACAGATTCTGCCCACCACCACCACTTTGCCCTCCACCACCACCACCACCAATGCCATGCCCACCGCCGCCACCAATGCCAAGACCAAGTTGTCCATGCATGGGAATGATGCAACGTCCCATGTTCTACACACAGTATCAGCCGCAGTACTACCAACCGATGCTCCCTCAGCCGATGCATGTACCTTCTGCTGGAGGATGTGGAGGAGGAGGAGGAGCTGTCCTTCCGCCAGTTAGAATTCCAGCGCAGGTAAAAAAAACAACGGGTAGACAATATTTTATATACGACTTGACTAATTTCAGAATGATTGCTGCTGTGGCTGCTCTTCTCCGTGCAAGTACAAGAGTGTGCGCCGCGCTGCATTTGCAGCAAAGACCGTCGATCCGGCATGCAACAGCATTGAGTTGAAGAATGTCATTCTTGATGTACATATATCAACGTTTTGCTGGACTTTATTTTTATTTTACAGAACATCAGCAATGACGCTAGTGAATCGAAAAGGAATATTCAAAAAATGGCAGAGGAGGCTTTAGGGCATGAGGTGAATGTGATCTGCGGAACGGGAGAATTCAGTTACATTGCACACACTGATTCTTTCTGTCAGGCGTTCAAAGATGACGTTACATGCTACGCATTCAAGCCGCTTTGAATAAATTCATTTGTTTTTTTTGTCGTTCCAATGTTTTTTTCTTCATTTGTCTGTATAAATTGCTTCAACTTGTGTTTTGCAATACAATAAATATTGTGTTTTCAATCGACTTGCGACATGAAAACGCAATTCAAGTCTGCATTCACCGTTTTGTTTGCGTCTCTTCAAATATCACTGTGTTCGCGTGGTCGTGGTCGCGCACAAATAAGTGGGCGGCGTTTCGTTTCGCGTTCTCTTGTTGCAAGTCGATTGAAGACACAATATGTCCCTGTGATAGAAGCATGTTCTCTAATCAAAAATCACCAGCAGCGAGTCTTTGAAAGTGTTTTTTAAATCTAGTTTCAGTGCTATTTGGAGAGATGCAAACAAAAAGTGAATTCCGACTCATTTTTTCATTATGAAACTAGATCATATCTTCGTATTATTAAAATCGGCACTCGGTGTTTGCGTACTGGAGTTTTGTACTTTTTTCGTATGATTTTTGCATTAATTATTGAATTTCTGCCAATTTTTTAATGATTTTTTCTTGTCTTTTTTTATTAATTTGTATTGCAGATTGATTATTATCGCGTTCAAATGGGTTTTGGACCAAACTCGAACCAAGAGGAAATGCAAAAGTCGATAATCATGCGCCAACATTCGCCGGAGCGCACTTACCGATCTCCCGGTTTTCGCAGTCGACTTGCGTCAGTGTCAGCGTGGCAACGCCAGTACGCAAGCACCGACTGACATTTTATTATCAATTAAATATTCTTGCCGTACCACAGGCACCCGCGAAAGTTTTATAATAGACGCAGACATAACTAGGCTCTCCATGAGCGGTGGGCAAAAAACGGTGGTCCGCCGACCGTCCGGGCAAAGTTTGCCCGCTTTGCCCGTTTTCCCCGCATGTGCAATTGCGCGTAGCGGTGTTTGCGTCCAATAGTTAACCGGAGCAATAAATACGGATCTTCTTTATTTTTGTGAATAGAATAATGCAATTATTTGTTTTTCAACGATTAATTTCTTATTGAATAATTTGATTACTATGTAAAGGATAAAGATATCCTTTATTAGGTCAGAGTATACGATACAGTATCCCCACTAGCCTATGCCCTCGGGAGCACAAAGACCATACGTCACGCACCACTCAAGAGATAGGAATTCCATCCCGAGATCCATTAACGCCCGTGGGAGCTGAAACACCACATTCCCTCTCTGCATTCTTCTCACTTCCCACACACAGTGCAACCGGAAGTCAGATGGAGCCCCGCCCGACACCTACACGAAAACGGCCGTATAAATATAATTTCTTTCACTGTTTCTAGGCCTTGTATTCTTACTCTAATAGGGTCTCAGACCCGTTAATAAACCATTTTCCTCCAAACACGCGTTACACCTCCATTGGTACCAGCGAGTGGCTGGATTTTTTTTATTTTTTTTTTCTTCTATTTTTCATCCAGCTCTATACGATCCACCGGACGCTGTTTGGTTTGGTTAGGTTTATGGTAAGGTTCGTCGCTGCCTGGGTAAAATCTACAGTTTCCCACTAAAGTTTCACGGATGCATCCAGCGGTTCGAAGGGATGTTCGTCATTAGGATAAGCTTATCAGTACATCGGTGTAAGACGTTTTCTCAACACATTTGGGTTTGGCCAGACGCGAATTGAGAGATTTCGTAAGTTTAAATTCACTCACTTTTTTAGTTAGCACACCGCCAGCAGCACGAAGTTTTTTTTTTTTTTTTTTTTTTGTAGTCAGCAGTTAAGGCCCGCTTATTGGGAAATAAGCGCATAGCCCGGACACAGGAGTCAGATAGAGAGCGCGCTCGCCTCCTCCCCGGCACCATTCTTACATTGTTTAAAGTACAGTCGTACAGAGCAGTAAACAATTTGCACACCCTCATCTGCTAGGGGCAAGTGACCTTGACATTTTTCTTCTCACCCCACAAGCCCTTCTTCTCTCGCTCCGTTCTCTTTCAATTTTGCTTTGGGTACAACTTACCAACACTTTTTTTTTCTCTTTTGAATTTTCTTGGCGTAACTAAACACCGTCGCACCGTTTTTTTTTTCTCAGTGCTGAACAAGATTTTTCTTTTTAGAATGTCCGAAGACCTTTCGGTATTCAATAGCGCCTCGGCTATGAATACTATTGCTTCCTTAAAGCAATGCGTGGTCTCAGACCTGCAAGTTATACATTTACGCATCCAAGAAATTGCGTCCCTCTCAGCGGACCGTCTCGAAACACTGGAGGAACGGGTCACACACAACACCAACAAATTGGATGCGCTCCTCCTCAACACGGCACCCACCCAGCAAGTGAGGGAACGACACGATTCTAGTAGTGGCAGTGGCAGTGCACCTACAAGGTCTCCACAACAGCAGGACAGCAGGGGAACTTCGCCGAACGACGAAGGAAGCATACCCTTGTCGGTCAACGTCTTGGGACTCAAGATGGGATCGCGGATCCCCACTTTTGCGGGAGCACCGAACGAGAACTTCTCTGCATTCGTTCGTTCCTTCATGGATCACGTCAATGCCGCCGCACCACCATTGGAGGAATCTTCTGTCAGAGCAGCATTCCTGACCTACCTGTCTGACTTTGCCCGCGACAAAGCAGAAGAGCTCTTAGAGCTATCACCTTTATTTTCATGCAAGCAGTTGGTGGACGAGATGAGGAAGACGTTCGAGGACCCAAACAGAGCAGAAATGGAAAGGCAGCAACTTCGCCAATGCCTCCAGCACGCAGACGAATCAGTGGACGACTTCAGCACCCGCGTTCGTAAGTTGGCGCAGAGCGCGCACGCCGGTAAGTCAAGAGACTTCGTCCAAGAAAAGGCGAAGGAGTCCTTCATTGACGGACTCCTTTTCAACCTTAAGTTTCATGTAAAAGGGGAATCCCCCTCATCTTTTCAGGAAGCGCAGAACTCAGCGATGAAATTCGAAATGCTTCTCGCCGAAGCCGCCAGAGCCAACACGATCTTGCCGCAAGGGCTCGCCGTCATGCCAGCTCCAGCTCCGACTCATCAACCGAAGAAAGCGAAAGGAGAATGTTTCTACTGCGGAATCCCGGGACATTTCGCCAATGAGTGTCGGCGTCGAGTCAAGGATCGAGCCAATGGCATCTTCCGCCGGGAAAACAAAACAGGTTTTAACCCCAGGTCACAGACCAGGTCTTTTCCACAAAACAATCCGATTACTAATCACCAAATCTTTGCTAACCAACCTACCGTTCAGACAATTCAATCAGCAGTACCAGCCTTGCACGCCCAGATGGACGCTCTGAAAGCAGAATTGGAAGTTCGGCAGAATCAGATAAACGCTCTCATCAGAAGAAACGACGAGTTGGCAGGCAGCGCACCAGTTACTCAATCTTCCAACGCAAGAGTGAGTTGTTTCCGCTGGTCTCAGACCTGCCTTCTAACTTTTCTCACATTGGGTTCTCTGCTCACTCCTGCTTTCGCAGTAGATCCTTTGGTATGTATGCCACACAGTCCCCAGAATCAGATTACCAGCACCCCTAGACTGCTCTAAAGCAAGTAGCCCAGAACCCCATCCAGTAGTCTATAAGGAATTAACGATTTACCGCCCGAATACGATATCTTACGAATCAAACGGGACATTATGCAAAATTGTTAAACGGGTCACCAAGTACTCAGTTAACATGTTTGGAGTTCGTTCAGAAGAAAGCACAGTCAAACAATTGACCGTTTCTTCGGAGGAATGCCAGAATATGAAGAAGTTTTTACATTGTAACCATGGTGACTTAGTACCTGTTAACGGAATTTATAAAACACTTAACGACCACGTTATTAACTGGCCTTCTGCTCCCTTTTCAGTTTTTCTCGGCACCCAGGTAACCGAGTCAACAAACTGCTTCTTGCTCAATACCCGGATAACAACACGCTTCGGCAAGGAAACACCAGAATCACCAGCCGGGTCAATGGCCGGATGCCGATTCACTTGAGAATTCTGTAACACCAGAGAAGGAGCAGCCTTTCAGTGGACTCCAAATCCAAGACAAGAATGTAAGTACTTGGAACTTAAAACCATGAAAGGGTACATGACCAACAACATTTGGCTCAGTAAAGAGAAAGGGTTCGCTATTTCCTTTGACAGAAACAGCACTAATTTAATAGACTGTGTTCGCAAACTAACTATCTCCGATCAAGGATACGGGGTATCCATGGCCACAAGGAATAAAAGAGCGTCCACCGTCGACGAACTAACGAACTTTGTATCCTCTAATCAATTGGCAGCACAACTTTTAGCAGTCGAAGAGGCTGTTTTGGAGACTACAGCAGCATGGTTTGCTAACAACTTCATGAGTTGGTGCTCCTCATTTAACGCAATCGCCGCAGCAACCCATGCAGCCCCGGCCAGCAATCCTACCCTCGCCGCCCGGCAGTTGCTCAAGAAGGAAAACATCTTTGCCAGGTACATCGGTAGCGACGTTCTCTCATTCCAGGTATGTTCACCGGTTCCCCAGGATTCCTTTGAGTTCGTCCCTTTTACCAAGACCTGTTTCTCAAAACCTGCTCTTAGAGTCAGACTACCAACCAATACCTCCATCGTCACTTTCATTGATCTCACAACTAGGGTAATTACTAACAGAGCTCACCCAGTAGAATGTAGTCTGGTCACAAACTTCCAGTACGTATCCAGCAAGACTCTCCACAGTTTGGATCCTTTCTCTCTCCAGCTGAAATCCAACTCAGATTTCCAGTTGTCAGATATTCCTAGCTCCACGGCTCTTGGAGCTGTTCCTCAAGAACATTTAATCTTCCACAACCTAGTTCTCGGTTCCCTCTCAGAAAATATTCAGGACACCCATTATAATGAAATTTGGAAAGCTCTCCAAGGTTCACCAGCGGCAATCACCAGGATCATATCCACCCACGGCGACCCCAACAGCGGACCCCTATCGGTAGACGACATTCAGAAAGCAGTCTCATATTGGGAAAACGCCAAATGGCTTTGGGAAATAGTATTCTATGCTTCGACCCTCGTCACTAATCTACTGGTAACGATCCTAGTGGGGGCAACCATCGTAATGATTCTAGCAACTAACATTCTCGCTCCATACCTCCCGTTTAAGCGCACAGATTTTTCCCCGGAACAACCCCAAACTCCAGAAGTTCGCCTGTCGGACTACACGAACCTTGCTGATCGACTTCGCTCACCGAGAATTAACGCCCTAAGCCACTCACCAGAGTACTTCTCAGCAGTAATCCCCCTCAAGGCAAACAGAATCAACTGCTGGGCACTGATCGACACGGGAGCCAGCTTCACCGTAGCTGGACAGAACATCCGGCATTTGCTCGGAATGCCGAAACTCCAGGAACCATCCTCACAGACGGCGTTTGGTTTGGGAGGAAACGAAGTCCACATGGCCGGTTCAGCAGTCGTGAAGTTTTAAATTGAATACTACACTTTGTTCCAAACCACCCACTTTACAGTGGGACAGTGCATCCCAGGAGGACCCCGCGATTACGATTTCATCATAGGAAATGACGCCCTATCCCGCCTTCCTCGTTTCGTACTGGCTTATGCCAATGGAGTATTCGAAGTGGAAAACGACAAGGTGTCACTGGGGAAACCTGCAGCCCAGTCAATTTTTTCAGCCAGGATCGCAGTCCACGTGCCCAAGGACACTATTATCCCACCCCTTTCGGAGTCGTTCTTGGATTGCTTATTACCCGTACACAACGCCCCGCAGGACTTAGTCCTGATCTCTCAGTCAAATACTCTTACAGAACAAGAACACATCATCACCCCAGCAGTTTTCACGTCCAAAAACGCTAAAATTCTGGTTACCAACCCAACAAATGAAGCGAAAATCCTGTACGCCAATACCACAGCAGCGTCGGCACCGGTAACGGAAGACAAAGCCACCATCCTGCAGTATTCCTGACGTAGCTCAACAATCTGAAGAACAAGACCCGGAATTCAAAGTAGACCTCGCACAAGCAGTTGTCTCAGATGAAGAGAGAAACCATCAAGGCCATACAAGCGGACGAGGCCTCCCAACTGCCTCTATACGCCTTCACCGCTCTGGCACTGACGTTTGGCAGAGCTCGGATCGCCCTCGTCGGAGATATTCGACAACTCCCGCCATTCGAGGACCCCGGCCTGCCCCGAGACCTGGCCGCTTTTGCCATCAGCCGAATCCTCGCATCTGCAACAAGGATCAAAGCTTTCCCAGTCATCGACCTCATCGTCGGACGCCGCTGTCCAGCCGCCGATCACGAAGATCTACCTCAACGCACTCTCAGTCCGGTACGTCCCTAGTCAACCGTGGTGAAGCCCTCGCGGCGGTCAGGATCGTCAACACCGTCCGCGAACGAACCGGAACAACGAACACCGGCGTATTGTGCTTCTACAAGGAACATGCAGGTCTGGTCTCCACACTTCTCGGAGACTCGCCGTTCTACATCGGAACAATTGACGGATCGCAGGGACACGAGTTCAAAGTCGTCGTGGTCCTCACCACGCGGACATCGCCGTTCCGAAACTGTATTTTCCTCGAGGATGACAACCGGATCAACGTCGCCATCTCCAGGACAAAGAGGGTCTGCTGTGTCCTACTTCACACCGCGCATGCATCGCCAAGAGGGGCCTGGAGCGACATCATCCACCGGACCCCGCCGTGTCCAGGAGCTGGATCAACTAGGTCTCAGACCGGTAATAAAAGCGGTAACATTTTATTTTCCTCTTTTTTCACAGGACCAGGGACGGTCCTAATTAAAGGGGGGAGGTGTAAAGGATAAAGATATCCTTTATTAGGTCAGAGTATACGATACAGTATCCCCACTAGCCTATGCCCTCGGGAGCACAAAGACCATACGTCACGCACCACTCAAGAGATAGGAATTCCATCCCGAGATCCATTAACGCCCGTGGGAGCTGAAACACCACATTCCCTCTCTGCATTCTTCTCACTACCCACACACAGTGCAACCGGAAGTCAGATGGAGCCCCGCCCGACACCTACACGAAAACGGCCGTATAAATATAATTTCTTTCACTGTTTCTAGGCCTTGTATTCTTACTCTAATAGGGTCTCAGACCCGTTAATAAACCATTTTCCTCCAAACACGCGTTACACCTCCATTACTAGCTGAGTTTGGTTTTAGGAATGGAAGATTAGCGGACGTCATCGAAACCGACGAATTCTACTGTCAAGGGGCGGGAAACTGGAAAAAAATTGAAGGAAATAAAAAAAAAATACTTCCACATGTCAATGGAAACCCGAAAATGATACTCATGTTTAGGACTGACATTTCTACGATCTGGAACGCATCCGATCGATAGTTGAACATTTTTTAGCGCAATGGCCGATAGTCCTCGTTCTGAGCCTGATTCCATGTTTTCAATTAATGTATGGTTTGTAAAATTGTGCTTATTTGAGTTCTCAATTTTACGGTGGCCGAGAGAAACAAATTACACGAAAGTGGCAGAGTAAAAAACGTTAATTTCATGTTAATATGTTAATTTCAATTGCCGAGAGATGAATAAATCCGTTGGAATTCTTCGTGAAAAAAATTAATTGTTTTTTTCCTCATCCCGCGAAAATTTATGAAGGTTTTTATGCGTGATATTTATCGAGTGAATTGATCCGCGATAAAGCTTTTCCCCTCTGGGAAGAGTTATTACAGAGATCGATGTAACCATAATCCAGATTTTATCGAAAAAATATTGAATTTATATTTGATTCACTGGTGAACCGCGCGCGGGCCCGCGGCGGCTCCGCAGACGCTACGGGCCCGCCACGGGCCCGCAGCGGGCCCGCCAGCGCTTGGGTGCTCTCGCTGGCCGCTGGCGGGCCCGCGGCGGCTATGATATTTGGTAGGTGACTGACAGGTTGAAAAATTTTTGTTTCCAATGGGTTTATAAATGAATTATAGTTATTTTAAACTATGTAAAATTGTGCATAGGACACTAGTTATTTGGGTTTTTGATCGAAAATACTGGCATTCATTTTCAAAGCGCTAGCGAGCCCGCTGCGGGCCCGCGACGGGCCCGCCAGCGGCCAGCTGACCAGCGGATGGGTGGAGGATGGTAAACAGTCTCAAGAAGATTTATCAATGTTTTTTCCTAGTTTTATGGGAATAATATCGCTCACAAAGCTTTTTTAGTAGACTTTGTTTGAAGAATTGGACATGACCGACCGCGGATAAGTTGCGGAAAAGTTGCATAAACGTTTTGTTTGTTTTCGTACTTGTTGAAGAAATGTTGCTCTAATTTGAGAAGTGTTTAATTTATACGAAAATTGAAATAAAACAGATGTAGCCAATATTAGGCGATATTCGAAAACGTTCGAGTGTCGTTCTTTGTTCAACTCTGCAAATGCATTCTTACATGACGTGAATTGAATGTATGTCTTGTGAATGATTCGCATTTATAAACACAGTACTTGCTCTAATAGAAGTGCACTTTCAGTAACAAAGTTTACAGTATCTACAAACAATAGTTTAGCAGCCTTTATTAAAATTTACGCCTCAATTAGCAATTACTTAGATTTTCACAATTTTCTGCGTTTTCTAATTATTACAGTTCTATTTAAAAAAAAGTATCATAGTTCTTCTAAAAACCGTGTAGTATCCGATGCTAAAGGGACCTTTATCGCATTTTAGCGAGCCTTGTTTTTTCCAAGCCCTCTAAATGCACTATCAATAGCCAGTTCACGTCGGCGCAGCAGGCTTGACATCCTATAATACTGCTATTACCGCTTTAATAACGATGACAATTGGTGACAGCGAATTGACGTCGAAAATGAGTTGAGTGCAGGCTAACATCCCTCAATATTCCAATTTTAAGGCGATTACGTGTGATTTGTCTTTATTTGTTCTGTTGTTTTCAGTGATTTTATACTCATTTTTGGTCTTTAATCAGAAATATTTCAAAATCAACAACGGAAGCGGAAAATACTGCACAGTTATTCGTGATACAAGAGGCGCGCAGCATAGTTGCCAAATCTTGTGCCCAGGTTGCAAAGTGGGCGGAGCTCAAAATTTTTTAATGATTTTTTTCAAAAAATCTTCAATTTTCTATGTTTTATTGCCGTTTTTAGCATTTTTATTTCTTTTAATTCTTAATTAATTTTCCTCACATATGCCCAATAAATTTTTGAATTTTTTTTTGTTTCAGGTGCCAACAGGACAATGGAAATTTGACACCGCCGACGTTGGTAAGATTTTCTTTTTTTTTCCTTTTTATTTACTGTCAAAAATAAAAATAAAAAGTGCTAAAGAAGGAAAAGAAATGAATTTTACGAGCGAATTTAAATAGGTTACGCCCTAAAAATGGTTTTGAATGGATGCGGCACGCCGCTTCGAAAAATATAGATTTTTTTCCTATTGAGTAGGTTATGGACGTATTCATTTGAATTAAAATGAATTTTTATGTCACATTTACTCAATGCATTACAACATATTAATTAATTAATCTGAATTTTCCTGAACCATTGAGTTTGAGTTTTTCTGCAAATCGCGCCTATCCATCATGGTCAAAAAATGCATCTATTGTCATCATTTTTTGTGTAATCGTGTCCACTGTTTAAAGGCGCATGCATTTATTTGTTAATAGATCAACATATTTGACCAGGATGACTAGGCGCGATTTGCAGAAAAACTCAAACTCAATGTTTCAGGAAAATTCAGATTAATTAATTAATATGTTGTAATGCATTGAATAAATGTGACATAAAAATTCATTTTAATTCAAATGAATAGGTCCATTAAAGGTTTACCTATCTTTTTGACTTAAAAAAGGAGTAACTCGCACAAATAAAATTGCTAAAATCAAGAAAACATAAACAAATTTTGGAATAAAGTTTTTAAAAACCATCACTGAATGAACTCTAGCGCCGTTTTTACCCTTTTTTATTGATAAAACTTTCAATATCTAATGGGGTTATTCACGAAATGGCAAAATATGGCAAAAAACTGCGCGAAAACTCGTAAAATGCTCCGATTGATCTGAAATTTTGGGAAATAAAGGAAAAAACTCTCCCGGACATTCCCACAAAATTTCAGACCAAAATATCGAATTTTAAGAAATATTGCTTTTTTCTCTGAAAATGCTTAAAATCGATATTTTTGTCAGAAATTTTGTGGGAATGTCCGGGAGAGTTTTTTCCCTTATTTCCCAAAAGTTCAGATCAATCGGAGTATTTTCCGAGTTTTCGCGCAGTTTATTGCCGTTTTTTTTCCATTTTTTTCCATTTCGTGAATAACCCCATAATAGAAAGTTTTGCAATTGTTTTGTTCAACAATGCAAAAGTGCAGAATTTTTGGAAAAAAAAAGAAAAAATATGCATTGTCAAATAAATTAAGGCGTCTTTGTTACGAAAAAAACAACTATTTGACACCATGATTTCAATTGTGCTTGTTCAAAATTGTATTTTTCACAATAAGAGTAAATTAAAAACAAAGGTTTTTATTCCTGTCTGTTGTATCTGTGTCCGTGTGAGATTTCGTGTGTGTGAAGCGTTTTCTCAGCGGCTATTGGACCGATTTGCATCAGACTTGGCGAAACATTTTTAAACCCAAGTGACACAAGGCTGCCGATGTTTGGCACAAATCGGTTAAGTTTTAAGTGTAGCACAGTGAAGGCAATTGGGGTATTTTTACCGTTCCACCGGGGAAATCCACCGAAAATTTTCTATTAACAATAAAAAATATGAGTTTTGAGTAATATTTCTGCATTAAATGTTGTCAAGCATTGAAAAAAAGATATTCTTTTCATGAATAAACGAGTCCATTTATAATCAGTGAATATACTCGAGAACAGGAATTGATTTTAACGGTCATGGAGCACAGAATCATGATCCGGCAGAGAGCAGACGCGCCGACGCATAACTGAATATTCATACAAAGAAGGCCCAAAATTAAATAACATAAAAACTAACACTATTTGGGCTATATTTGTAAGCATTCTCACGTTTGATGGCTCCTGGCTCATGCCCCTGTGATAGTGATTTTTGCTCGCGCTTCCTCGAGCCAAAACGTATATTTTTCAATGTCCGTTGCAAATAATTATATATTTTTAAATTTTGAACTTCAAATGATTAAGAAAAAATAGAATTGAACAGAATTTGTCTCATTCAAATTAGAGCGCTTTGCCTAGTAAAAATTTAGAAATAAATTTTCATCCTCCGGGATGCCGCACTAACTGCCGCATTTCTTACACAGCAAAATTTACTGAGTTTTCAGATACGTGCAACAATGGGATGTGGATGTGGATGGTCGGCGATTAGATGAGTTGGACAACGAAAGCGACGAATATTGTGATAAAAATAATTTTTGTATTACATTTTTTTATTTTTTCAATAAAGATCGATAAAAGTAGAAACAGTGTTAGTTTTGATTAGAAAATATGAAATAAAGAAAAAAAGCAAGAAGGGAGTCACCCCCGCGATGTAGCAGCTAGCGAGCCGCTGGCGGGCCCGCCACGGGCCCGCTGCGTGCACCACGCGTGTACTCTTTTAGCTGTCAGCGGTCCGCTGGCGGGCCCGCAGCGGGCCCGCCGCGGGCCCGTGGCGCTTCACCAGTGTTTGTAGGATTTTGAATAATATATCAGTTTTATTAATTTTCTTCTTTTTGTTTCAATTATACATTTTTCTGTGGAAATCGCAAAAGTCCGCAAACACAGTGACGCGCAAATGCATGCGGGCAAAATGCGGACGGTCGACGGGTGGTTGCGGGCAACGGGTGGGCCGGGCGGTCAAAATTTTGCCCGCATGGAATGCCTAGACATAACGCCCGCTCACATTTTGACACACCCGCTCACATTTTTTGATCTACTTTCAGTTGAATTCAGTTGAATTCAGTTGAAAAGGCCTGATGGGCGGGGCCTCGATTGAATTGCGATTCGATAACTACGCTTTGGTATTTGAATCAACATTGCAAATAAATAAATAAATAGTTTTGCAATACTATGTATTTGACGGTCAAACGTTTGCACGGCGTGCTGAAGAGTACATCGTGAAAATGCGCTCCACTGCTCACATAGATTTGAGGAAACGCGGTTGTTACAGATTTGAAACGGTTTGGATTTTCAAAAACGAGGCGCTGGCGGAATACGTTTTCTGCATAAAATAAATAGGGAAATGTTGTTTAAATATTTAGAATCATGCAAAAGATATGAACCCATAAGAAAAAAATATATAAAAATTGCTGTGGCGACGCAGTAACGACGTTTTGAACACGCCATTTCGCGCGCTTTTTTCTCCAGTGACGTGGCAACTTTCCCGCGAAATTTAAATTTTAATTTTCATGTACTTCTCAACACCCCGTGCGTTTGGAATAACGCGGCAAATTTAGGGTACGACAAAATAGAAATAGGCGAAATAGAAATGCTACAAAATAGAATTGCTACAAAAAAGAACTGTAAAAAATAGAACTGAGCGAAATAGAAATGCTACGAAATAGAACGGCTGAAAAATATGAATGATCGAAATAGAAGTGCTACAAAATAGAACTTTTTGGGCGATGGAGCGCGTTTGCATTATTTTTTCAATTTCTCCGATTATGAAATTTTTTTCTGAGACTGTATTGATTTTATACTTTTCTTCATTTCCGCTGTTGTTAAGTGCGTAAAATATTTGAAAATTACTGAAAAACCCCATAATAATCGGAAAATTCGAAGAATAATGCAAACGCGCTCCATCGCACCGAGTTCTATTTCGCTCATTTCTATTTTGTCACATTTATATTTCGCGCTGTTCTATTCCGCTCATTTCTATTTTGTAGCCGTTCTATTTTTTCCAGTTCTTTTTTGTAGCAATTCTATTTTGTAGCATTTCTATTTCGCCTATTTCTATTCTGTCATACCCTCGGCAATTTCGTAATTTTGCAACAAAAGATTCTTCTTTTCAGCTGTGTGGGGTATCATCATATCCCTTATTTTATCATGATGTCATGGCGCTGTCAATGACAGTAGATGACTGTAAATGTCATCTAATCATTATCATATCTCAAATAATGACGATAGCCAGAGCGTGCACAGTGTATAGCAGACAAACCGACATACTGTTTTTATTAACATCGTATTACTCTCTAATCGACCTTGACATGTGCCTGTATTCTACTCTTCTTTCGCATTTTTCTATGACCTCTCTTACTTTTGCCAACTATCTTCTGTTTCAACGCCGCATGTATATTGTCTCGTGCAGATAGCATACTACTGTTTGGGCAACTTTTAAAAGAAGTATATTCTTGTTTCAGCGAGCCCAGCCATGAGTTCATTCATTTCGGTTTCTCAAAACTCTGATTTTCCAATCGAAAACTTGCCATATGGAGTGTTTTCTACTCGCACTGACGTTAGTTTTTTTGTTGTTGTTTTTGAAAGATTTTTTTCAAAACCTATTGTGCATCATTGAAACTTTCAGACCACCCGTCATATTGGAGTGGCCATCGGTGACGAAATCCTCAACCTTGGAGAAATTGCTGATTTGTTTGACGGACCTGAACTGAAAAACCACCAAGATGTGTTTAGACAAGCAACTCTTAATGAGTTCATGACTCTTCCACGCCCAGCTTGGCTTGAGGCTCGAGCCAGAATACAGCAGCTCCTGTCTGCCGACTACCCACTTCTCAGAGACAACACTGATTTGAGGTAAAATAATTAAATGTTTAGACTAAAAGTTTAGACAAACAATCTGTTTTTGACTTTTAGAAGCCGTGCATTCACCTCGCAAAGTGATGCCATTATGCATCTTCCAGCTAAAATTGGTGACTATACTGATTTCTACTCTTCAATTCACCACGCCACCAACGTCGGAATCATGTTCCGAGGAAAGGAAAACGCTCTGATGCCCAACTGGAAATGGCTTCCAGTCGGATACCACGGGAGAGCTTCTTCTGTTGTTGTGTCTGGAACCGAACTGAAAAGACCGGTTGGACAAACCAAGGCCCCAGAAGGTAATTGTTTAAATGAGAAATCTTCAAATTGAAATGAATTTCTTTAGCTACTGAGCCATCTTTCGGACCATCGAAGCTTATGGATTTTGAGCTCGAGATGGCGTTCTTCGTAGGAGGTCCAGAAAATAGCTTGGGAACCCGTGTGCCAATTGAAAAATCTGAGGACCGTATATTCGGAGTTGTTTTGATGAATGACTGGAGTGGTATGTAAAAAAAGTTAATAATATGCATTCCATTGATAATATTTTCCAGCTCGTGATATTCAGGCCTGGGAGTATGTTCCACTTGGTCCATTCCTCGCCAAATCTTTTGCCACCACTATTTCTCCATGGATTGTCTCTATTGAAGCTCTTCGACCATATTTTGTTGAAAACCCAGTACAAGACCCAGTTCCACCACAGTATCTCCGTCACGACGATCCATTCACTCTTGATATTGAATTAGCTGTTTCCATTCGTCCAGATGGAGATTCCGAGGAACACGTTGTCTGCAAAACTAATTTCAAGGTAATAAATCGATCAAATCAAAGTAAAGTTACCGAAACAACACTTTTCAGCACTTGTACTGGACTCTAAAACAACAACTTGCTCATCACACTGTCAACGGATGTAATCTTCGACCAGGAGATCTTCTTGGATCTGGAACAGTTTCTGGACCAGAAGAGGGAGCTTATGGAAGTATGCTTGAGCTTTCGTGGCGCGGAGCCAAGGAAGTGCCAGTCGGAAACGAAACGCGTAAGTTCCTCAAGGACGGTGATGAGGTCAATCTATCGGGAACATGCACAAAGAATGGTGTAAGAATTGGATTCGGAGAGTGCCGTGGTAAACTTCGCCCAGCTGATGTTTAATTCATGTTGAATTATAAAATTGTTTCCATTTTTTAGTGTGTATTTTTTTTTGAATAAAGCTTTGATTTGTATTCAAAAGATAAATTAATAAAGGGGGATCTATACATATTAATTCAGACAAATTTTGAAAATTTGTATATTTCTCACAAAAAAAAATGACAGTCGCAAACGTATTTTTCTTTGCGTCTATCGCTGCGAGATTACATGGCCGCGGCCGAAGAACAGCGCGTGGCCGAGTGACATCCTTTATGAATAAATATACTCGGTATAAAACGCTGAAAACATGATCCAATCGAACAAAGAATTTCGCATGCATTTGGAGTCACGGCGTATTGGAGGCTACGTTTTTGAATTATTTTTCAAAAGCGAATTTTCGCGCGCTACTCCACCCTCGCGTCCCTGCGTCTCCTCCGCAGAGACTTGTCGATTTATTGTGTTTTCAATCGACTTGCGACATGAGAACGGGAGACTCCGCCCACTTATTTGTGCGCTACCTGTCTGCGTCTCTTCAAATATCACTGTGTTCGCGTGGTCGCGCACAAAAAAATGGGCGGAGTCTCGCGTCCGCATGTCGCAAGTCGATTGAAAACACAATACGAGATTTTATTGTTTCTTTCTTACTTTTCTTTGTTTTTTTTTTGCTCATTTATTTTTTTTGTCTGTTTCTCATTTAAAAGAAATTATTTTTTTGAAATGGTTGTTTTTGAGATTAATGTGATACATTTTTTTGTTGGAAAATTGATTTTAAGTAGGTTTTTTTCGTAAATAAAACAGCTAATTTTAATTTAATTTAAATTCTGAAAAACAAAATACGAAAATGGGGATTAAAATGCGAACAACGTTATATTTTGCCAAAAAAAAAACATATTTGGCAAGGCACGGCATGCTGGACCCTACGAAAGTGCAAACGCGCCCTGGCGCACTTTTGCGTTTTTCTCTGCGCCTCCATATATTTCTCTTGGAGTATTGCCAAAAATCTTTGGCGCCTTGCCAAATATGTTTTTTTTTGGTCAAAATATAACGTTGTTCGCATTTTTAGTACCAATTTTCGTATTTTGTTTTTCAGGATTTAAATTAAATTAAGATTAACTACTTTATTTACGAAAAAAACCGTTTTAAAATCAATATTTCAACAAAAATATTTATCACACTAATCTCAAAAACAACCGTTTTCAAAACATTATTTTTTTTAATGAGAAACAAACAAAAAAAAAATAATAAATGAGCAAAAAGAATAGCAAAGAAAAGTAAGAAAGAAACAATAAAATCTCGTAAATCGACACAAGTCTCTGCGGAGGAGACGCAGGGACGCGAGAGTAGAATAGCGCGCGAAAATTCGCTTTTGAAAAATAATTCAAAAACGTAGCCTCCAACACGCCGTGCAAGGCGCCAAAGATTTTTGGCAATACTCCAAGAGAAATATATGGAGGCGCAGAGAAAAACGCAAAAGTGCGCCAGGGCGCGTTTGCACTTTCGTAGGGTACAGCATGCCGTGGGAGTGAGGTTTAGAGAAATCAGAGCAAAACATCGGCCACGGCCCTCTCATTTTTCTGCACTCTCTCGTCGCCAACGTGGCCGCGTCCACCACTGTGCGAAGGGAGCGCGTTTGCAGCGCTTCGTATTGAGAATAGTGGGAAAACTAATTAGTAAACTCGAAATCTAGAGTTTCGTTAATTCTGATTGAAGTTTTTCCGTCTAGAAAAAAGATTTATTAGCGGAATCTGTAATGCAAAACCACGTGGACGAAAAGCGGGGTGGGTAATTTTGAATTTAATCAGATTTGCTCGAAGTTTTACTCTATTAACATTTTATTGATTTACTATTTTTACCCAGCAGAAAAAACAGCTCTAAAATTTTACGGGGCCTCAAGTATTCGTAAAATCCATAAACTCCGTGCGATCTTTTAAATTTGTCTTTTTTTTTAACCCGTTAAACCACTCAGAGAATTTCAGGCAATTCACCTGAAGTTAGCTGCGCATTTGCTGCCCGGGCAGATATGCCGAACCCCGTTGCACATATTACATTTTGCTTGGCAATTAACGGTCTCGTTGTCCAACAGCTACCAGAAATTACCCCTGATATGCGAAAGCTCTAGAAATATCCCAAACCACCTATTGTATTGTACTTTTCAACTGAAAAACTTTATGGATGTAATTTCCCAGATTTCAAGAATTATTCAATTATTTGTATATATTCATAACCTCCTTAAACGACGAAGAAAATCCAAAGAATGATGCAAGTGTTGTCTTTCAAACTTCAAAATCATCGTCGTAAAAATTTCTCTCTGTTCTATCCAGAGAACTGTGATATTTCTCCGACGGTGCATAGAAAAAGTGATGAAAATTAAAGTGGGCAGTGCCGAGCCGATAGGGCATTTGTCACGATTTCACGTTATCAGTTATAATAAGAATTACATAAATAGGAAACGCGGAAGACTACGAATTCACTTTGAAAGCGATCATGTTTTCTAAACTTATTTTCCTGGTCCTGGTAGCCTCAAGCTCTGCCTTTGTGCTTCCATTTAAAGTTCTCCCAGCTGTTACTAACATAACAAAAGGTAGCTTAGTTTCGAAGATAGATGAATGCAAAACAGATAAGCATATTATTTAAGGAGGGCAGACTTTGGAGCAATCGTCCAACTTCTTCGTAGCTAATTTGACTGTGGGAACCCCAGGTCAGCTCTTCACAGTGATTATTGATACAACTACATCGGACCTCGTTATTCCTGACAAATCTTGCAGTAAGTTGTTTCTTTTTCTCCAATGCACTTGAAATGAAATTTTATTAAACTCAAAGGCGTGTCGGGCAAATATTATTTTATCATGTGGTTTTGTCAGCTTTTGCTGACAATTTTTGCGCTAGTTTCAAATTTTATAGCCTGTTATAGGCTAAAAATCATTTCAAACATATTGCACTTGATGTTTCTAAATACATACTTTCAGCAACTGAGGACAACTGTTATCACAAAAGAAAGTTTGACGAGACTGTTTCTTCAAGTTATTATGCCTACGGACAGAATTACAAATTCCATAACAATGCTGGAACTTTCCAAGGATTTGTCGGAAGGGATACCGCTGTGGTATAAATTTATATATTTTTCAGTTTTACGCTTATTAACATTTAATTTGCAGATCGGAGACCGTAAAACCGATTTGATCACTATCCCGGGAGTTAAAATTCTGCAATCACAAACAATCGGACTTCTTATGAATGGACTTGAAGCCGATGGAGTTTTGGGACTTTCTTTCACAAGAGCCTCTCAGATTGGTGGAAACTCGCCATTCGTACAGGGAGTCATGCAGGGAGACATCTCCGACACGTTCTTCTCCATCTGGCTTGAGCATTTCAATCAAACTGATGATCTCGGAACGCACGGAGTTATCTACTACGGAGGATTTGATCTAGTTCACTGCGCTCCAAATCCTTCTTATGTGGCACTTTCCTCTTCCAACTACTATCAAATCACCGTTTCTAACTTCCAAACGGCTGGTTCTGCTTCCACCAACACAAACAGCAAGTATATTCAGGCTATTGTTGACACTACCAACAACCACATCGTAGCTCCAACTAGCTACGTCAGTCAGATCCTTGACTCAATCGGTATCAACATTAATACTGTTTCTGTGTACCCACCGATTGTTCCGTGCGACACTAAGCTTACACTCACTTTTACATTTGTTAGCGGAGCCACTGCCACCGTTACCGAAAGGGATCTTGTCACCAGTTTCTTCGGAACTTGCCGACTTCAAATTGTGCCAACCACCGACGGACAGATTACTCTTGGAATTCCATTCCTTCGCGGACGATGCACTTACTTTGACCCTGTTATGGAGAGAATTGGCCTCACCCCCGCTCTTCTTCAGAGCTAATGTATTTATATGTTATAAAATAAAACCGTTTCACAGTGAATTTTAGTTGTGTTTTGATAAAAAATTACAAATTTAGCAATCATACACACGATTTCCCAGAATTACTCTTTTTAGAACATGACAGCATTTTGGAACTTTTACAATCTAGAAAAAAATATGTTTCCAGTATACTAGTATGAATTAGATGGAGAATCTACAAATACAGTCCGTTCCATAAGTATAGCGCCCCCTCGAAGTATTCTGCCTTGGCACGCCCGGGCAAAATTGCAACGTGAAACCTAAAAAAAACGGATTCAGCATGCAAAAGTACCCCGGAAATAACTTTTGTGCCTGAAGACATCCATGAAGCAGATAGATGTATGAAAAAATGGCTCCTGCAACCGTAACATAAGTATAGCGCCCCCCTTGGAAATTTCCAAAAATTCAAGATTTCTAATGAAATTAATACTTTTTTGACGTTCATAAGACGTAACCAGATTGTAAACGCAATTCGGCATACAATTAATAGGCTTTGGGATGTACTGGATGATCTTGTTCACGAATTCATGTTCTTTTTGCTTCCACTCGTACAAAGGTCCAGTTTTCATAAAATTGACAAGATTTTATTGCCTACTCTGGGCAGAAAATCTTTGCACAAGCTTTCCTCAGGTGTTCTCCATAACATTCAAGACGTGTGCACACCCAGAACATAGAAACAAATCGACATTTTCAGATTTAAGCCAGTCCAAAGTCTAGATACTCACATGGATTGCAGCATTTTTCGCTGAAAAACAAAACAATACCGGTTGAAAAGACGTCGGAATAGTAATAGGTGGTTCTCGATGACTTTCTTGTACTCGGGAAATATCATCCGAGTGGAGACAAACGTTAGGTCCAACTATCAAGCAAGTTAAAATACTCCTTTTATCAGGCATAATGAACATAGGTACTCGGTAAACGCCTGCAACTGTTACGCAGACTTTGGCAACTTTTACGCAGCTCTTACGCAACTGTTAATTTACGCGCTATGGGTTTCTGCTAAAGATCTGCTCAAAAGCTGCGCAACTGAGGGGCTACTACTGCTTTCACTTTGCTTTTCGTTCCTTTTCTCTTTTCTATTAGAAAATAAAACATACTTTTATAATTATTATTTTTATTTAAAAAAAGAAATAGCATTTAATACACTTTATTGTCATCTCAACAACAAAAGAGCCGTGAAGGGCATGAGTGTCGGCGGTGGCTGGAAGGCGACCTGTGAGAATGTCACGGCGGAGTTGGAGGAAGACGTAGTATCGTGCGTGATCGTCGACAATAGTGGTGGGTGTTGTCGGGTAGAATTTGACCTCGAAAGAGAACTCCTAGGGAAGGTCTGTAAAGTTTGTTTTGGGCTTTTAAATCAACTGGGAATCATCAGAAAACCAAAAAAAAAGCAACCAACTTCTCAATTGCTTTAATATCTTCTTATCATTATACAACCAGTGTCTGATGCCTTCCTCTTTGTCGTAGAAGCAGAAAGAAAAGTATTCGCGTTCTTCGATCGACAAGTCGCTCGTCACCTGACGGAACAATGCTTCACCCTCGGAGCCGCGCTGAACGATATATATTTTTTATTTTTGTTATTTTAAGCTTTACGCCCGTCCAAACAACTTACGCTAACCTCAAACGCCTTGTAAACTCCAACTGGCAGGCGAACTCGTGCAGCCTGCATTTTGGGATCTCTCGCGAGTGTTGACTGGACACCGGTGGCGTGACGGGTGGTGGATGGTGTTGTTGGTCGACGGGTTCTCTGTCTTTACCCATTTGCTCTGGAAATTAGGAATTTATTTGGCGCTCTGCGGGAAAGAGAGAGAGAGAGAGATAGAAGTTAGACGGTTATAGAAAACGCGGCGCGTCATCGGTGGCGCGCGGGTGCATTTCAATCGCAAAAATGCTCAATAGCGCACTGAAATATTGATTTCCGACCGAAACTTGAGCATTTTTGACATAATTTATACCCAAAAATTGTTTTTTCACTTTTTTTTTGTTGTTCACGCGTTGAATATGCGTTTATGAGCATTTATCAATGCACGGTAAGTTCAGCGGCAATGCGCCGGAAGCATGTGTGACACTTCCGCATATTTGAAAAGTATCACACATGCTTCCGGCGCGTTGCCGCTGAACTTTCCGGACAAAAAATCAATGCAGAATGAGATTAATATATGAAATAAATCAGAAACCGATGCGAAACCGCACAAAAAAAACGAAAAAAAAAAGTTTTTTTGGGTTGAGCAAAACACGAACCCGCGACATTTGGATTTTTAATCACGCGCACTACCAACTGAGCCACAGAGGACAGAAATTTCTGCAGAACAGAGTGCTTATAAATGAATGAGAAAGAGTGAAACGTGAGAAAGAGTGGCGACGAGCCAGTAGGCTTGTATCTATTTAAATATTCGCGCAAAAATGATTTTCTTATTATTTATTAATCAAAATTTCTTTTTTTTTTTTCCTCGAAAATATTTTTTGAAATAAATAAATTAACCTTCCACGTTACCGAAAAACATAAAAATGTGAAAACAAAAAGACGCAAAACGCGTTTTTATTTGAAAAAAGGGAAGAAAAAAAAAATTATTTTGCGCTCTATAATGTGAAATTCGTGACGAGAATGTCTTTTTTCATCTATTAATCTACCACGGAGTAAAATAATGATAGAAAAATTGCAAAAAAAAGCAAAATACCGACGAAAAAACGGAAAAAAACAAGCAGAGAACAGACGGGCGGTGCCAATGATTTTGTGTCGCCAGGTGCGGCGCGTGTCGCGTTTAAGATCTGCGTAACATCTGCAGCCACTTTAAGATCTGCTCAACAGGTGTTGCAACCTTCAATGTCTGCATAACATCTGCTACTGGGTTTAAAGGCTGTTTAAAATCTGAAAGGAGCTCTAAGTCATGCGCAAAAGCTGATATTGCTTCTTAGATCTGCGTAACAGTTGCAGGCGTTTACCGAGTACTGTAACAATCCGAACCGTCTCCATTTAAGCTTCTAACCCCAGAAAAGATTAGCTAAGTTCCTGATTCGAGTTTTGTAGCAACTAGCTAGCAACATTTACCTCATTCAAGTTTGTAGAAAAACTTTTACGCGTGAACTCAAAATCACGGACCTTGAAAGATCGGTATGACGTGGAGCGGGCTTCATAACTTACTGGACAGGGTTTGGATTCATGTCATTGGCTTTCCAGATGCTCTGTTTGGAGGCATAGTGGTTCAGCTCTCGTTTCATAGCAATGCATGTCTTTATTGAGTTCGAAACATGCCGTATGATGTTTCACCTTGTCTCTTTGGTGGTTCTCCAGACTTCGTAGACTGCTTATAACGGCTCGGATTCTTAATAATATTGTTGATTCACTTCTTTGAACACTTCGAGTGTTGTTTAATTACTCAAATTGACCTCCCGGCTGTTTTGCAGGCGTCAGATTGGAGTTGTTCGGCGCCAGAAAAGTGTTTTCCACGAAACATGGTTGAATTATGCACAATATAGACACAAATATGAGAACTATAACCACATGTTATTTAAAAGCGCATAAAGCATAAAATTGAAACAATCCAGGCACAGACTTCCTCATTAATAGGGATTTTTAAGAAATTTCCGAGGGGGGCGCTATACTTATGTTACGGTTGCAGGAGCCATTTTTTCATACATCTATCTGCTTCATGGATGTCTTCAGGCACAATATCACAAAACGGATATTTCCGGGGTAGTTTTGCATGTTGAATCCGTTTTTTAATGTCCCATGTTGCAGTTTTGCCCGGGAGTACCAAGACAGACTACTTCGAGTGGGCGCTATACTTATGGAACGGACTGTATATCCATTCAATAATAAAAAAAACAACCAAAATTCATTTTCGGCATACAAAAATTTAGAATACAAATATTTTCACTTCAATTTATTAACATTTAGTTAAATCTCATTTTCAGATCACCAATCGGTTCCTCGTGGTGATTAAATATGAACATACTCTAACATTTACAGTCAGCTCTTTCAAAGTTTATGGGCAGCTATACTTGGCTAATGCATCATCAGCCTCGCTCTACGGCACTTTTCAATTTTCAACAGTGTAGTGCGCCTTTTTTGAAGCGAAAAATCAAATTTTACCTGCAATTCGTCGTGGATACGTCATTTTCCGTTAAAAAGAAGTATAAAAACTAGAATTCGAGTTAATCTTTCAAGTGCAACACTGTTTTACAGGAATTTTGCAGTAGAGCGAGGTTGATGATGTATTCGCCGACTATATTATGACAAAAGTAATAACCCGGCGAGCGCGCCTGCCGGCCTTATCTTCTTTATGGACCGACACCACACGGGTTCCGGCGTCCATTGTGGATTGTCGATTTTCGACGTCGGAACCCGTGAGGTGTCGAATCAACTGTCGATTCATAAAAGAAGGTAAAGCCGGCAACTTTTTAAGATATTAAAAACCCGCAAAATGTTTTCAGAAAAGTTTTTATGAGCCGTAAAATCCTACATTTCACACAATCCTCTTCGCTAAACTCGTCGAATAGTCTACCAACACGCAGGTCGCTGAAAATATCGGTGGGTGCGGGGGAGCACTGATTCAAGGAGGCTGTGGGTTCGCTCCCCAGATCTTGTAAATATTTTTTGACGAGTATTTTTGGAGCCATAATTAGGGACCGCAACGTGTTTTTAAAAATTGATGTTGTCTGAAATATTTATGTACTATTACATTCTACATCCAATTCTAAGACTTTTACCAAAAAATCATCCAAAAAGAGCTATTCGCTGTCGAGTTACAGCCGTTTTTGTGCTCATTTTCAATGTACTGATTTTCTGCCCACTGGCGGGCGTGCACGCTTATTTGCAACAGCGTGCGCGCCTCCTTCTCTCGCAAAAAACCAAAACACCACTGCATTGGATTGCCAGGCGAGGAGTTTACACAACACGGCCACACCGCCACGAAAGGTGCCACCCCCTTTTTTGCTTATAAGGTCGCCCCTCCTGCGCCTCCTCGCGCTCGCTGCCAGTCAAAAAATGAGCAATTTTTTTCAGAAAACTGAGAAAAAACCTCAAAGGGGGAATGTAGAGGTTTTATTTTTTTAACGAATTAGATCAAAAAAAGGCTGCTGAATCCGAATCCGTCATAAAAACATGTGAACTCGATCTGCAACACCTCGAAAATTGGGAAAAAACTGATTATTAAAAACCACCTTAGTGTTTGAGGAGGTAGAAAAGTACTTTAAAATTTCTCAAATGTTCTAAAAATTTAACCTGGATTTGTTGAGGAGTGGATCTATTGATTTATGAAATAAAAAATATAGGTCATCACTCAAAATTTTGAGATATAGTTCTTCCAACTTTGACTGAAAAAAAACCTAAAACGGGGAATGTAAACATATTATTTTTATTTCATAAACAAATTCAGCATATCAAAAACTATCGGAATCCATCATAAAAAAATGTGAACTCGATCTGGAAAGACATTTTCCTGAACGTTTCACCGCAAAATATTAATTTTTAGCTAAATCTGATATCCCCAATCGATTCCTCGTGGTCGATTACAAAAGGGAGCAACTTAACATTTATGGTTTACGATGTAGTACTCCGGCAATAAATCAATAAAGAGCAAAAAACGAATTGGGCAGAAAAATCGGCATTCCCCGCCCCCCTCACTTTGCGGTCCCTAGCCATAATACAACAAATACAGTCCAGAAATTTTTAAAAAATATTTCGAGTGTATTTTCTAGTACTCTTCATCCCAAGGAAGTGCCTAAAGTCCCAAAAAAAAAATTTTTTTTTAGCTTGTTTAAAATAAGGTTTAAAACTTTGAGAAAACTTAATTAGGATGAGGAGGACTATTTAGAAAACACATTAAAAATATTTTAAAAACATTTCTGGACTGTATTACGGCTCTACCACACGGGTTCCGGCGTCCATTGTGGATTGTGGATTTTCGACGCCGGAACCCGTAAGGTGTCGGTCCATAAAAGAAGGTAAAGCCGGCATCCGCGCTCACGGAGTAATGGCTACTGCCTTTTTTCAACGACTTTTTTTGGCGCGGGAACACGCGCGACGCTCTCGTCTTCTCCGTCTCGTCTCTTTTTTCGCTCGTCAACTCCGTCTCGTCTCTTTTCTAAATGTTTGCATTGGCACAGTGCCCAAAATTTTTGCCGTCGAATGCGGCGCGTGCGCGTGCGCGTGTTATCAATGGAGCACGTTTGCACCAGGTCACTCGCCATTACTCCGTGCGCGCTTGTAGAGTTATTATTCTTTCCATATTATTGGCAAAACAAAAAACAATTGCAACGCGTATTTTCGGCCCGCCAAAATGGTCAAACGCGCTCCGCTGAACTCGACGCTATGCGATTATCATTTTGGTTTCCAAATCATTTCATTTCACGAATAAATTCAACGTGAAATGAAATAATTTGGAGACCAAAATGAGAATCGCATAGCGTTAACGGAGCGCGTTTGACCATTTTGGCGGGCCGACAATACTTGTGTACTTTTGAATTTCAAATGGCAATGAAATAAATAGCATGGGTAATGAAGAGATTTGTTCCCATTTTCGTTTGAATTTTAAAAGTAAGCAAACACCGCGTTGTGATTTTTTTGTTTTCACAATAAGAGCTAAAATTTTAGCCTAAAACAAATAAAAAAGTGAGGTGCGTATTTATGTTAGAGTGTTCATACATAATCGACCGCGAGGAATCGATTAACGATCTCAGATTTAACTAAAAGGCAATATTTTGAGGTGCAATTTTTTTTTTTAGTGAAATGGAAGAATATTTTTGGGTTATTTTAGATCGAGTTCCCATCTTTTTATGATTTATTCCGATAGTTTTTGATATGCTGAATTCATTTTTTAAATAAAAATACCATGGTTACTCTCTCGCTTTTAGGTTTTTTTAGTCAAAGTTGAAATAAATTTATCGCAAAATTTTCAGCGATGACCTATTTTTTTATTTCATTAATCAATAGATCCACTACTCAGCAAGTCCATATTAAATTTTTAGAGAATTTGAAGCACCTCAAAGTATTTTGCTAACTGTTCAAACACTAGAGTGGTTTCTAATTATCAGTTTTTTTTTTCGCAATTTTCGAGGCGATGCAGACAAGTTCACATGTTTTTATGACGAATTCGGATTCAGCAGTTTTTTTTACCTAATTCGTTAAAAAAAATGAAACTATGTTTTCATATTTGAAATTTTTCCAAACGGTTGAAAAATAAACTTTTCTAGATTTATTCTTCGCCGAGAAAACGAAAATATGTATTCGGCTTTTTATGCTTGCTCAAACCGCACACTTCCGGTGTAGCATTCACTATGGTCCTCTGAGAATTCGTGTACCTTTTTTCTTTTCTTTCTCAGCTTGTGAGGCTCAATAATACTAATATGCTTAAAAACTTTCGCAAAATGTTTAATTGGAAATTTCACGTGAGTTTTTGGCTTTGAAAATATATTCGACGATCAGACGCGCTGAATTTTTGTTTCTTTTTAGTTACTGCTTTTTATTTATTTTAAAACATTGAATAGTTACAGGAGCATGCGAATATAAATATGAAATTACGATAATTTTCAAATATAAAATACTAAAGCTTTGTTGTTTTTTGATTAAAAAGTACTTGTTTAAACCGAAAAAAACTATTGTCAGTTTTTTTATTTATGTTGCTATTTGGTGTTTGCGGATTCACGATACACGGCGTGCTATTCTGTTTTCAATCGATTCGCGACATGAGAACGCAAAACTCCGCCCACTTATTTAAAAGCGACCACGCAAACACAGTGTTGTTTGAAGACACGTAGACAAAAAAGGGATAGTCGACTCATGTTTTCATGATGCAACTCGTTTGAAAACACAGTAGACCCTACTCCCCAGCTGAGTTCTGCCATGTTTCGCTAAACGCGTGCAAAATTGGAACCATGGCGACTCAAGAACTGGCTCTAGAAAATTTGATCTCAAAAATGTTTACTGAAACGTAAATTGTCGCGAACACGCTGTGTGATACTAACAGTAAACCCATAAATTCGGCAGACTATACATTTTGGAAGCTGTTTAATTTTTGTGTTTTTTCTACTAAGTTTAAGAGATACAAGATATACATAATAAATTAACAGGAGTCCGCAAACACCATGAGACAGGAAAAAAATTTATTTTTATAAATTATACTATATTTCCAGGGTTTAAAATTGGAAAAAGAAAAAACTGTGTTTGAAACTGGAGTACGATTATTGTTCCTCTACTTTGCTCGGAATCCGATATACATTGCATTATTAGGTGGCATTTTATTAATTCATGTCATTCACCTAGTCCTCGTGTTCCCGTCGTCATTATGGAATACTGAAAGTTTAGTCTTTGGTACGTTGACGCCAATAAATGATTACCAATTATAACGTAATATGATCTATTAGTTTTTACTAATGGAAAATGTCATTATCATTAGACTCGGAAAAAAAAGATGAGAAACATGAAAAATTGCAGGTATCTCCGTGGTTTCCTTGTTCTCTTGTTTCTCAATGACCAGTGTCACCAAAAATGAACTCGCTAGATTTTTTGATTCTCCCATGAACATTGAACATAGCAGAGCATCTCTTCAGAGGTAAAATAAAACTCTAGGTTGCAAGAGTTCTTTTTCAGAACAACAGTGATCGTTGTTCAATCAGTTTTCGGTCTTGCCCTTGTTGTCCTATCAACTCAATTACCATCGACGCACAAACCGTACTCGCCATACGATATCATTTTGGTCATCATATGCATTTTTGTTACAACGCGGCTTGCAGTAGTCCTGATAATTTGGACAAGTTGTGTCTTCCGTCTTGCCGAAAAATTGGAGGAGTTGAAAGTTTTTCTGGGAAAGTGTAACGGGAGAACGGAATACGAGCACTTGGCTCTGAAAATGAAGGTGAATGCGGGATTTTGGAACTGGAAATTAAAATATTAAATTGCTTGATTAAGTTTCTGAATTAAAACTTTAATTCAAATGCAGACAAATCTGGAAAATTATAAAATGTATAGCTTATAGGATATCATATTGTGTTTGATGCTTCTCGACAATCAAGTCTCCACAATTCTACTTCTCGGTTCAGTTCTGACTTTCTATTGCTTGCTATTGTGGTTGAAAAATATAGCGTCAATAACTATATTTTCTTTAATCGTCGCTCCTTTCCTACTACTATTTTTGGTATGCTCATACGCAAATATCAAGGTACACCTACGCCTACTATGAGGCTACATGGAGAAATTCGATCTTTATATCACAATTTCCGATTTCAGCTAGAAAAGTTAAAAGTTGCATCTTTACGACTGTTTGATTTGCAATTCATAACTCCTGCGATAAACTCGCTGGTAAGAAAAAGAAAATGATTTCGATTTTTGCAAATGTTAATCAGAAAAAAAAATTACAGGTAAACTACTTTTGGATGGCACGAAAAATTGAACAGCTTCCAGCTATTCGAGTCAAATTTCTTTTCGAGACAACATTTTCAAATGCAATCAAAGTTCTATTTTATTGTTTTGTGGTGTACATTAGTTTTCAAAAATGTGTATTGTCTGCTTTGAATTGTAAAAGCTTTTAACTTACTTTACTGGTCAATGGATGGGCAATATTTGAAAAATAAAAAAAAATGTACATAAAATTAAAAATTTTGTTTTTTGTCATTGCTCTCATAAATTTGCTCTACTCAACTCGCCACAATTCTTTTTTTCTTTCTTTCCTCCACACACAAAAATATACGGAGGAGAAAAGTACAATGCTGCTGTAAAATTATAGACAAGAGGGGCGGAGTCGACTACATTTCGAAATGGGAAATGGGAAGACGAGCTATTGATAAGACTTGTGGCTCATTCTCAATTCGGACTCTCACCGAGCTCGGTTATGATCCGATCGGTGGGCATTCTTTGCCTGCTGAGCGCTGCTCTGGCAGCTCCTGCTCAACTTGCGAGCAAGGATACTGATCTCGTCACTGATCTTCCCGGACTCACGTTCACACCCAACTTTAAACAATACTCCGGCTATCTGGATGGATCTCAAGGAAATTACCTACATTACTGGTTAGTTAGCTAATATATATTTTAGATTTTTAGAGTATTAACAATTTAAAAACTCTACATTTAGGTGAGAAGTTTTTCATGGGACAGTTGTTTTAAAGTTTTCTGAAAATGGTGTTTGAGCGAGGCTCCACGAAAGGGGGGAATGGTCGGAGCCTAACTTTTTTATTATTTTTGTCAAAGGATTCCACGGCGTGTTAGAACCTACGTAAAGGCAAACGCGCCCTTTCGCATTTTTCTGCGTCTCACCAGTGCGTGCAAAAGTAGAGACGCAGAGACTTGAGAGAGATTCCCTCCGAAATTTCATTTCCAAAAATAATTTTAAACCCCGTGGATTCGAGCATTTTAATTTTAAAACAGTCAAATAAGGCCCATTTGAACATAAAACTATTATTAGAAAAACATTTTGCGGCATTTTTGCGGTGGGATCCCTCTTCGTTTTCACATTTCGACACTTTCCCCACTTTTCGTGGGGTCTCGTTTGAGCACTGCTAAAGTATTTATTTGTTTTCTTTTTTATGAAATAAATAAGCAATACAATTTTTTTTATTGGAAATTTTGTGTGGTTCTTCTGTAATATTTTTTGGTGTTTGTGTGTGTGTGTGTGTATTTTACAATATTTGTTTGAATCTGTGGCTTAGTTTCTTTGTGTGAAGGAGTATAGAGAAAGCGAACTGAGAACGAGCAACCAACAATAAATACAAAGTCGATTTTTACGGACTCCCTGTTTAGAAAGATTATAAAAGTTTCTGGGTATTATAGATGTAATCGCTGGTTAAGTTGATTTCCAATGATAACAATTCTAGTACAAAATTTAGCGTTAAACAATCAATTCTAATCGGGTTATCAAAGTAAATAATACTTTTGGAGTTTTGGTTGTTTATCAGAACGAAATGAGTATCTCATTCTCTGATGTTATATTCAGCAGTCATAATAGTTATTTTTTTTTAGGTTAGTGGAAGCTCAATCCAACCAAAAAACTGCCCCACTTGTTCTTTGGCTCAACGGAGGACCAGGATGCTCATCGCTGCTTGGGCTTCTGTCTGAGAACGGACCTTACAGAGTGATCCAAGATAATGCAACTGTTATTGAAAATGTTAACTCGTGGAACAAAGCCGCAAACATTTTGTATTTGGAGTCTCCAAGAGATATTGGATTTTCTTACAGAGATTCTTCACGTTATGGTAATGACACTTTGTACAATGACGACAAGGTAAGGGTTATTCCCCCCCCCCCTTTCAAATTCGTGTTTAAATTAATCATAAATCACTTTCAGACTGCCACTGATAACGCTCTGGCCCTTGTCCAGTTCTTCCAAAGATTTCCAGAGTACAATGGACGTGACTTCTATATTACTGGAGAGTCATACGGAGGAGTTTACGTGCCAACTCTTTCCAAGCTTGTCGTTCAAATGATTCAAAATGGAACGACTCCAAACATTAACTTAAAGGGATTTGCCGTTGGAAACGGAGCATTGAGCAGAAAACAACTGACCAACTCTGGAATAGATCTTTTGTATTACAGAGGAATGCTTGGCACTACGTAAGAAATCAAAACTGTTACAGCTTTAAACAGAAAGTTAATTAAGGCAATGGGAGAACCTCCGTCAATGCTGTCCAGACACCCCACAAGGACCCCTCGTAGACTGCGATTTTTCAAATTTCGTTGCCTTTGATGACTATGGAAACCCAGTACCAAGAAATGATACCAATAATCCTCAAGATATTGCTTGCGCAAAGATGGTTATCGAATTTTCATTGAATTCGATATGGGAGACTTAGTAAGTAAACTCAATTATCTGTTAGTGAATTGAAACAACTTTTTTTTTTCACTTTTTTTGTTGCAAAAGTGGGAACTATTATTATTCATATTTTTTTTTTTTAGCAATGACGTGTACAACTCGTACCAAGATTGTTACAACTTTGACCCTTCCGTGTTTGGTAGCGCAGACGAGATGCACGAAAAAGTTCATCAAAAAACCATGAGAAAAATAATGAGAACTTCTCTATCAACTTCTGGAGCAAACAGCGCTTATAATCTTTTCAGCAATGGAGTCAACCCGTTCATTGATCAAGGAGTAAGTTTTACAAAAAAAAACACACACCCACACACAAACTAGTATTTTTTTTTCAATAGTACAATTTTGTTTTTAGTCACTCATCAACAAACAATCGACAGATGCTCTCAACTCATACCCATGCTATGAAGGTGATGCAACCACTGCTTGGCTCGGACGTAAAGATGTTCGGGATGCTCTTCACATTCCGAGCAATGTTCAAACTTGGCAAGATTGCTCAGATTCCATCAACGAGAATTACATTCAACAGAACCCAGATCTTACTCCAATTTTCCAATATCTTATTGACTCAAAGTACCCACTCAAGGTTCTGATTTATAATGGAGATGTGGATCTTGCATGCAACTATTTGGGAGACCAATGGTTTGTCGAGAGCTTGGCAACTTCTACTTACCAGGTACACACTGAAAGAACGTTCAAACGAAAAGACATAAATTCAGATGAAATTGACCAAACAACGTGAACAGTGGAACTATACTCGTGCAGGACCTGAACCATATGTGCCAACTCTTGCTGGATATCTCAAGTCCTGGAGTTATAACGACAACGTGTTTACTATCGACCTTTTGACTGTAAAGGGAGCCGGGCATATGGTGCCAATGGACAGAGCAGCCCCATCTCTACAGCTGTTTTACAACTTTTTGTACACTTCGAATGGTTACAGTAAACAAATTCCGTATGACGTGACCGCTGCTCCTCTTCGCGCACAGTACACCTCTGCCCCACAAAAGACATGTAAGTTTGGAAACGCCGACGACGAGATTTTTTACTTGATCACAAAACCTTATCGTGCATTCGGTTGGCTAGGATGACAAAAATTAAACAACGCTATCGCGATCTTGTACGTGCTTTCACGCTTCCACGCGTTTTTGCTAAAAAGATATACTCCCTGTTATCAGTGTAAACTAGCAACCCGAAAAAATGGAAATTTTGTGATGTAATTGCGGCATTCTTCTTTGATGAAAGAATGCAATTTTTTTTCAGGGACTAGAAAACAAGCCGATAGAGTTTGGAATTTACCAGGATTGACTTATGGACTTAATTTTAAACAATACTCTGGTTATTTGAATGGCGTTTCCGGAAATTACCTCCATTACTGGTTTGTCGAGTCTCAAGGAAACCCATCCACTGACCCACTTGTTCTCTGGCTCACTGGAGGACCCGGATGCTCTGGACTCATGGCCATGCTTCTTGAGCTCGGACCATTCCACCCGAATCCTGACGGCAAAACCCTCTTTGAAAATGTCTATTCATGGAACAAGGCTGCCAACGTAATCTTCCTTGAGTCTCCACGAGGAGTCGGTTTCTCTGTGCAAGATCAAAGCTTGAACAATGACACTATTTGGGATGATGAAAGAGTTATACTAAATTTTAAGTTCATCAATTTTAAACAACTTGTTTAGACTGCTACTGACACGTACCTTGCTCTCAAAGACTTCCTCACAGTGTTCCCAGAATACATCAATCGTCCATTCTTTGTTACTGGAGAATCTTATGGTGGAGTGTACGTACCAACTATAACTTCTCTTCTTATTGACAAAATTCAGGCAAGTTAAATTAAGTTAAATTCCTTAAAAATAATATACTTTAAGTCTGGAGATTTTCCACAACTGAACCTCGTCGGAATGTCGATCGGAAACGGTGAGCTCTCTGCAGTTCAACAATTCAACTCTGCTATAATGATGGGCTACTTCCACGGACTTTTCAGCAAGGAGTTAGTTATCAGTTTTTGTAACTGTTTATAACTTATGTTTTCAGTAACTTTGATTCTCTTCAACAATGCTGCAACCAAACAAAATCAAGCTCGCAATGGTTTGAGTATTGCAACTTTGCCCAATACATTCATCTCGGATCAGACGGATCCGCCATTCCCAATGACAACTCATTTTGCGCAACACAAACGGCATATCTTGGACAGCAGATTTTCTGGGACAGTTTAAACAACGTCTACAATATCTATCAAGACTGCTACCAACAAGACGTCAGAGCTTTTGGATCTAGAATGACAATTCAGAACAAAAAGAAGCACATGAAAGGATTTATTGATCAAGGGAACAAAGTGTCTGTCTCTTCAACTGACAGTCAGGGAGGACTTCTTTGTTACGGAAATGATCAGGCCGCTAGTTGGCTCAACCTAGCAGATGTTCGAAGTGCTCTTCATGTTTCATCTGCTGCTGGAAATTGGGAAGCGTGCAAGTACGGCGTGCAAAAAAATCTAATTAAACCAAAAAAAAAAATATTTTTTTTTCATTTTCAGTGATACAATCAACGGTGCATATGTACAACAACACAATGATACTACCTCTGTCTTCCAACACATTCTTGATTCTCAGTACCCACTCCGTGTTCTCATTTACAACGGAGACGTTGATCAGGCTTGCAACTATTTGGGAGATCAGTGGTTCATTGAAGCTTTTGCTCAGACTAACAAGTTACCAGTTACTAAAGCTCGTGCTGATTGGAGATATATGACTCAGATTGCTGGATATGCTAAAAAGTTTGACAATCAGAACGGATTTTCTATTGATCTTCTAACTGTCAAGGGAGCAGGACATATGGTGCCAACTGACCGACCAGGGCCAGCCCTTCAAATGATGGTCAACTTTTTCCGCAATCAGGACTACAGCAATCCGACTGTATATGATACCAGTCTTCATCCACTCAAAAATACGTATGTTGTTGCTGAACAACTGACTAATTCCTTGAACCGGTCGATAACAGGAGTAACTCACAATGGAAACAGAGTTCACACCAAGGTTCACAAAGTTATTCGCGCTGGAAAGCAAGAAGCTGTTCGACAGCCAACTATCCGTGACGCTCCTCCACCACCACCGGTTCAAACAAAGGATCAGGACGAGGTTAAACAACTTACGGGACTCACTTTCACTCCAAACTTCAAACAGTATTCTGGATACCTAAACGCGTCAGCTGGAAACTACCTTCACTACTGGCTTGTTGAGTCTCAGCTCAATGCTACCTATGATCCACTCATTTTGTGGCTTAACGGAGGACCAGGATGTTCTTCTATCGGAGGATTCTTAGAGGAGCTCGGACCTTTCCATGTAAATTCTGACGGCGCTACGCTGTTTGAGAACCCATTCTCATGGAACAAAGCCGGAAACGTTTTGTTCTTGGAAGCCCCCAGAGATGTCGGATACTCATTCCGCAGTAACGAATACCCAGCTGACACTATGTATAATGACACTTATGTACGTGTTTTTTAAAATATTGCATTTTATCGGAAGAAAAAAAACACAAGTTATTTTCAGACTGCTTCCGACACAGTACTTGCCCTTGCCAATTTCTTCAACAAGTTCCCAGAATACCAAAAACGGCCGTTCTACATCTCCGGAGAGTCCTATGGAGGAATTTATGTTCCGACGCTTACTCGCGCTCTTATCAATGCCATACAAGTATAATTCTCTCACAGTTAGGGAACGAACTTAAACCTAACGTGTTTTTTTCCAGAGCGGAACCATCAAGAATGTGAACCTTGTTGGAGTGGCTATTGGAAACGGAGAACTCTCTGAAATCCAACAAATTAACTCAGCTGTTTCTCTGCTTTATTTCAGAGGAGAACGCGATAAATCGTATTAAACAGGCGTTGCCGATCATTAAGAACATTGATAATTTCAGAGACTGGGACGCAATATCTAAATGTTGTGATACTTCTGTTCCACAAGCTTACTGTGATTACACCAAGTATATTAATATCGATACTGCTGGAAACGTCTCTCCAAAACTCAATGACGGTTCTCTATTTGCTCAGTGCGGAAACTTGGTCACCAATCAAGGATTTTTGGATGTTTGGACTACCGAGTAAATTTACCTGAGAATTAAACGTCTCAATTATTTTAATCTTCTTTAGCAACGATGTTTACAACACTTTTGCTGATTGTTATTCCACTCCAGACGCTGGAGACTCCAAGTTGAACGAACTTGCAAGAGGAATTCGTAGATTACAAAACAGGCGTTCTAAGAGATCTGCCGAGGTTTCTCCACTTCTTCCAAACACATTGTTTGTTGACCAAGCGGTAAAAACATTTCTATGCTATCTTACTCCTTTTTTAATATTATTTCCAGAAGAAAATAAACTACCAGTCTACTGACGCAAACGGAGGATTTACTTGCTTCTCAGGAGATTCTGCTGAGGCTTACATGAATATTCCACAAGTTCGCGAGGATCTTCACATTCCAAGTTCTTTACCTTACTGGACTGATTGTAATGATCAAATGAACGAGAACTACATCCAAGAGCACAATGATACCTCCTCCGTCTTTGCTGATATTCTCAATTCTGCATACCCATTAAGATTCTTGATTTATAATGGAGACGTTGACATGGCTTGCCAATTTCTTGGAGATCAATGGTTCATTGAGAAATTAGCAAAAGACCAGAACATGAAAGTAACTCAGGCTCACGGGCCATGGAACTACACTCAAGGACAATTTTTGCCACGGATCGGAGGATACTGGAAGCAGTTCACTTACACAAACCCAACTAATAATACTCAAGTTGTTTTTGATCAGGTCACTGTCAAGGGAGCCGGACATTTTGTGCCTCAAGACCGACCAGGCCCAGCTCTTCAGATGATCTACAACTTTGTCAACAAGTTTGATTACAACCGCAACTTAACGCTCGACTACTCTCGCAAGCCACTTCTTCCCGAGTATCAACCAGCTCCAGTCACCGTTCCACGTAGAAAGGCGGACCATATTTTTGCTCTTCCAGGTGTAACTTGGAATGTTCCATTCATGCAGCACTCTGGATATCTCCAAGCCAGCCCTGGAAATAAGCTTTTCTACTGGTTCGTTGAATCGCAATCTGGAAACGAAGGAGACCCAATTATTCTTTGGCTTCAAGGAAAACCTGGATGTGCTTCTACTGGTGGTCTTCTCACTGAAATCGGACCATTCTTTATAAATCCTGACGGAGAAACTTTGTTTGAAAACGTATATTCATGGAACAAAGCTGCACATGTATTGGTGATTGACTCTCCCCGATCTGTTGGATTCTCCTACCAAGATAAGAACGTGAACAACGATCTCACATGGGATGACGATAAGACCGCAAATGACACTTACCTCGCTCTCGAAGACTTCTTTTCCGCTTACACACCGCATAAAAACAGTGAATTGTACATCGCTGGAGAATCTTATGGAGGAGTCTACGTGCCGACTCTTACTCGACTTCTCATTAAAAATATCCAAGCTAATAAGTCGAATATTAAACTTCGGGGTATGGCAATCGGCAACGGAATGGTCAGTGCTGTCAATGACGTCAGAACTCTTCCGGATTTCCTTTACTTCCATGGAATCTACGATAAGCCGCAATGGGAACAACTTCGTGCTTGCTGTCCAAAGAATGAGGACGCATCCTATGATTGCAAATATGATTATTACGTAACATTGGATTCTGGTGTCAACGTGATAGCCAAGTCATTCCCTAACAATCAAACCCTTCAAAATTGTGCCTATCTTGTTGAGAACTTGTCTTACGACAGATCCTGGCACGCACTTTACAATCAGTACAACCTTTATCAAGATTGTTACGCTGTTCCAAAGGGTAGATCTGGGCCTTCCAAAAATGAGAAAATTTCTCGGTTAGAGCTGGAAAAAAGACTCAGGCTAAACATTCCACAATCAATTACTAAGGTGGGATTGAGAAAATTCTACAACTCCCGTAATAATTGTATTTACAGACAGCTCCACAAGATCCACTTTCCACTGATGCTACAGGAGGGTACTCTTGCTGGAGCGATGACGCCGCCTACAACTATCTCAGCCTCCCTCACGTTCGTGACGCCCTTCACATTCCAGACTTTGTTCAGCAATGGAGTTTCTGCAGGTAAATTTGCTCTATGAATTTTAAATCTACATAGTTTTAATTTTCAGTCAAATCAACTACACAAATTTGTATAATGATACAACTCAAGTTTTCACAGATATCCTGAACAGTGGATACGATCTCAAGTACGTTTAATTTTGATTTTTTTTTTCTTCTTGAAGTTAATCCGTTTTTCAGAGTTCTACTGTACAACGGAGATGTTGACTCTGTCTGTTCAATGTTTGAAGCTCAATCCATGATTAATAACTTTGCATCTAGCCAGAATTTGGTTTCAAATCAACCAAGAAAAGCTTGGATGTACGGAGGGCAGATTGGCGGATATGTTCAAAAGTTCCAAAAGAACAATTTGACTATTGATCTTCTGACCGTCAAGGGAGCCGGACACATGTCGCCAACTGACCGTCCAGGACCAGTTCTCCAAATGATCAACAACTTTGTTCATGGACAAGGAAACTATAACACGACCATTGGAGTCAGTATGCTTCGCCAACCACTTCTTGCTCAATATACGGTAATGAATGCTGAATAGTAGAAAAACAAAAAAGTGAAAAAAAAGGCATTCTTTAATTCTTTCAGGAACAAGGAGCTGGCACTCCTGCATCGCCAGTAACGTCCAATCCACAAACTACGCCGACATCTGCTACTACTACACCAAAAGTTACTGACGCTCCACCAGCCACCCAATCATTGACTTCTTCTACTCCAGCTCCACCACAAACTCCCGCCGTCACTGTTTCCACTCAAGTAACTGGTGGCAACCCTGTTACTACCAACTCTAGTCCACCTACTGCGCCTACGGTTCCAACGACGACTGACAACTCAGTTTCCATTTCCTTTTCCCTTTCGCTTCTTCTAGTCTTTGTTGCTGAGTTATTCTTGTAATTTTATACATTCCTTATCCATCTCAAAAGTTAAAATCCAAAGGTTTTGAAATTATGCTCAACTTTTAAAATTTAGAATTCTGAAAATGAAACATAGTAAACATTATGACTGTTCTTTTATTGGTTAAATTTGTCAGTGTTCGAGCTGAAGGGGGAATAATTGCTGGCAAACATCCATTGGCATTGTGTTAAACTTAAACGCAGCCACTTTTGAAAGAGTATATATAAATAGTCAGCAACAGTTTCAAAAATTTCAAAACACCAATCTATCTCTTCATCACGTTTTCCAAAACAAAAATGTGAGTTTTCATGCAACTTTTTTTTCTACTTATTGTTATAAAAATATTTTCTGATTTTTAGGCATATTAAAGCAATAGTTTACAACAAAACCAGAAAGTATGCTGGTCATACTATTGACTTGAATTTGGGGGATAATGCCACTGTGGCTGAGGTAAAATTAACTGTTTTCCTTTCAAAGAAATTTGTTTTAATATTTAGGCAAAATCCAAGATCGAGGAAATCACCACTGTCCCGGCACAGATACAATGGATTGTGTTTGGAAGTCAGAATACAATTTAATTGTTAAATTTTCTTATTGTGTTTTCAATCGACTTGCGACCTGAAAACGCGAGACTCCGCCCACTTATTTGTGCTGTTCTGTCTGCGTCTCTTCAAATAACACTGTGTTCGCGTGGTCGCGCAGAAAAAAGTGGGCGGAGTCTCGCGTTTTCATGTCGCAAGTCGATTGAAAACACAATAACTAATGTGTTTCTAACAATAAGAAATATAAAATGTATCTGAAACTAAAATTTCAGCCACTCACCTCGAAGACTCCAAAGCACTTCGTGAGTACGGAATTCGCGACGGATACACTATATACTCTACACCAACTTATGTTGAGATACAGGATATGCCCAATCTTTAATATCGTTATTTTACATTTTGACCATGAATGTGCTGTGTGCGGTTGTTTCTGTTATAAATAAAATATGTATGCTATAATTAAAACAGGTAACGATTTTATTTAAATAAAGTTTTTTATTTTGGAACTTTTTTTCTAACGATATCTACTACTTTGCACAGAACTTGGCCAAAGTTTGGTACAAATGGGACAAGTTTGAAGGGTGGAACACTAATGGCAAGTGGCGTGTTTTGGAGTTTAAAAATATGACTGAAAAACAGAAATGATGAGAAAAAAAAATCATAGGCTATAGCATTTCAAGAAAATGTCCGAAATCGCCCCAATAATTTACAAAAAAGACGTTGCTGACTTGTCATAATAAACAGAGACATTATTGTGATTTCAATCGACTTGCGACATAAAAACGCAACACAAGTCTGCATTCACCGTTCTGTCTGCGTCTCTTCAAATATCACTGTGTACACATGGTCGCGCACAAATAAGTGGGCGGAGTTTTGCGTTCGTTTGCATGTCGGCCTATTATAGGCGCCGGGCAACTTGTGTAAATACGGTATAAACTAAATTTCAAAAGTTCAACCATAATAAAAAATAAATACATTTTCCTGGTTTCAAAAACAGTTTTCTTGTTTTTTTTTCCAATTTAAACAAGACTGAACTTCACAATCTTGTGTGTCTATCCCTTATTCTTGCGTGTCTTGAATTGATTACCCTCTCTCAACTTTCTTGGCTCTTTTTGCGCATTACTCTTCCCATTGTGTCAATTTTGGCAACTTGGAGAGCTCTACAACAGAAAACAAAATTTCGCTATTTCTACTCGTTGTCGTAATCTTCTCTCACCCATTCTGATGGCCAACGCGGAAAAGAAGGAGGAGAAAAGAAATCTTTTCATTAGGTTTGGTTGGCTTTAACGGAAAAATGAAGACGAAAACGGAAAACGACGAGTCTCTTCGTTTTGCCATTCATTAACGCCTTCTTCTTTTCATATTGCTTAAAATTGATTCTCGTTTTGCTCGGAGATGTTTTTGTTTGTTTTTAATAGTAGTATTTGCTGATGTAAGGTAGTTGACACCTGTTTAGATCACGCCACAATGTTTTGAAGTTCTTGTTTATTCCTCATTTTATATTTGTTTTTTTTCCCTTATTATTTTCACCGGAAGTACTGATAAGAACAGGAGAATTTTATAAAAATGTATTTACCTGATCAAAATTTTCCATGTGAAGCAAAAAATATTATTTTGTCAGAATAAAAACGTAGTTAGATACGAAACCGTATCCAAATTTTTTCGCGCGCTTTTTTTAATTTTTGGACCGCATTTGGATGCGTTGCGTGTGTTCGTTAGGGCGCGTTTACTCACTCCCTCCTCACGCCTGCCAAGGGGTTGGGGTGGCAGTCTCGTCAAAAAATTAAAAATTAAAAAAAAAAAATTTTTTTTTTTTCGAAATTTTTTTTACAAAACTACAAAAAAAATTCAAAACGAAATATTTTGAAATTTTCTGATCGTAAAGTAAAACTGGTGGTAAACAATCACCTAACTTTTTGTCACTAGTTTAACCTGATATATCTGTGCTCCGACTCTGCTTGCTCTAGTTTTCTTTTTTCTTTTTTCTTTCTATCTTTTAAAATGTCAATAGTCAAGAAAGTGGTCGCGCTCACTTCTTTTCCTCCTTTCTTTCCTCCATATCCACTTCTCGTCCTCTTTGCTACTATAGCGACCACACGTCTTCTCAACATGCAAGGATTACCTACACACCCAGTCATGTTTAAAAGTAATTTAGATTAAAATTAAAACGTGGGGAATCTAGTGAAAAAAATTTTTGTTCATAGTTCTTTTCTTTTTTTTTTTTTCATCTGCAAGCTATTGTTTTTTGAAAACATTTGTTCCTATTTCGCGTAAGACAAGAAAACATACATGTCAACCTGAAATCAGAAAAAAAAAAGATTGTTAAAAACAAAAACTGATGCGCATCTTAATCTAAAATTTCAACATATTGACTTCTAACGTCCTTGCCAAATCGATGCGCCTCGCGCATCTATTGTTGATTCATTGAAGTTTCTGCAGAAAACAAGAAAATAGTGCGGTATAGAGACGGTGCGCAGCGTCGTATCTCACCGTCCCTTTACTATTTCGCCCGTTTTTCCCACATTTCCACGGCGACTAGCAATACGATCTAACAAGACACCAGAGAAGATTGACCAGTCCACCTGAATTACTGTTCCCATTTAGTATTTTGCATTTTGTGACTTTTTCTTTTTTGTCTCCGGCAAGAAAAAGTTACCCGATTTGTTTCCTGTTTTGTTCAAGTACTCAAGCTTGTTTTACAAAATGAATATTTGAAACTTTTTCCGGTTTTTTTCTTACTCATTTAAAACTTTATATGGGCAATTCATGCATTTGAAAGTTTGTTTTTTTTTTGCTGCTACCTCTTTCTTTTTTCTATATTTGACTTGACAAAACTTTTAAGAACAAAAAGTGCTGTCATATTGAAAATTGTCCCCAGGAGAGTTTTCTCACTTGTTGTTCTCCTTGCGATCTGGCTACTAAAATTCCGTATTCATATCATATTCCGTCGACAACTATGCTTATATTTGTTTTTCTTTATTCTCACTCCCTTTTCCCTCAAAACTTTGCACAAACTAAAACAATTCTGTCAGGTATGCCGGCAAGCATAACAAGTGTGCCACCGAACCCGCCAATCTGTGCATTTGTTTCGTCAGTTGGCGGTTTAGTCTTTTCATTGATGCTCACTGGTGTCGGATTCGCAAACAACGCGTGGATTGTGTATCAACGATCAAATTATAACGATGCATTTCAGGTACTGAAAGCTAAAACAACAACAAGAAAGTGCAGAAAAATAGACATAAAGACAAAAGTCCTCAGGAAATTTTTGGTTAATAGCCATTGAAAACGGCTAATAGCCACCAATTCGGGGCGTGTGCCATATGTATTTGGCACACGCCCCATATTCGATGGCTATTAGCCGTTTCCGTTGGCTATAATTTTCAAAATTTTTCCATGCGGTGGTATTACCCCATAATGGCTAATAGCCCTTTTCGGCGGCTATTAGCCATATTTGACGGCTAATACTCAGGAAATTTTTGGCGCGTTATGGCAAGATTCGGCGTCTAGGTGGCTAATAGCCACTGAAAATGGCTAATAGCCGCCTGAAAAGGCTAATAGCGGGAGATAATGGCAACTAGCCGACAAATTTGGCTATTAGCCATTATGGCTATTAGCCGTCGAATATGGCTATTAGCCGCTGAAAAGGGCTATTAGCCATTATTGGGTAATGTCGCCATCTATCAAAAATTCGCCTGTTGGAAACTCAGCTATAAAATGTTTACTTGCAACAATTAGGGGAAACAGTATTCGCGCTTACTCAATGCTTTTGCGACTTTTTCCAGCCACAAGATGACCGAAATTTGAAATCGAAAAATTTTGAAAATGATAGCCGACTGAAACGGCTAATAGCCATCGAATATGGGGAGTGTGCCAAATACATATGGCACACGCCCCGAATCGGTGGCTATTAGCCGTTTTCAATGGCTATTAGCCAAAAATTTCCTGAGTAGTTATAATGGCTAATAGCCAAATCCGTCGGCCAGTTGCCATTATCGCACGCTATTAGCCATTTTCAGTGGCTAGTAGCCACCTAGACGCCGAATCTCGCCATATACGCGCGAAAAATTTCCTGTGTAGTTTTATTTTTCAGAGAGGAATTCGAGGGCACGATTGCTACCAACCTGGTGAAGCGCATATAAAATGTCTCCCATGGGAGTTTGCAAATAAATCCGCCAAGTTTCCTAGTCCGTTCGACAAAGTGTTAGAAGCATCAAACGGTATGTGAGTCAGGGGTTTAAGGTCTGAAATTGGAAAATTTTATTTTTATGCATAACAAATGTTCCTATAAAAACAAAAAAATAATAATTTTTATTACGTATTGTGTACATTGTGTACTCGCCAAGAACGGTGTTTGCAGACTTGTGGATGAATTTACGCGCAAGTTTGAATTTTTCAGTTTCGAAAATTTATAAATTCCTTTTTTTCTGCGTTTTGAACACTAGTCCGGAAAAAATGTAAAACTTCAGAGAGTAAATAAAAAAAAATAATAATAAAAAAAACAATTAAAAAAAAATTAAATAAAATAAATGAAACAAATTAAAAACATTACAAATAATAATTAAAAAAAAAGATTTTTAAATTTTCGAAACGGGAAAATTCAAATTTGCGCGTAAATTCATCCACAAGTCCGCAAACACCATCAGTAGCGATACCGCAATGTACCCCATTTGACGCATTGTCATCATTCCAGGATTACGACATATGTATTTTTATTTGGCTGGTTTCTCTCAATAGCTTTTTCTTTTATTATATTGTTTTTGAGCTGATAAGTTAATTATAAACCCAAAAAATTGATGTAACTTTTTTAAAAAGTTGCTCAAATCAAAATGCCGATTTCTTAAAAATTAAAATTGACGCTTATCCTAGCAATAAAACTTTATGTTCATTCTTACCTAATATGTGTACACGCACGAGTGATACAAACGACGCTCCGATGTTCTGCAGTTTTTCACTGCTGTCTTGCAGCGAATACTGCGGAACATTGGAGCATCGTCAGGCACATATCTCACAGATCATGGAAAAATGAGTTTGAAACAATTTAAGTAAAATATGTATTTTATTTTAACAACCAAAAAACGGTGCTACTTCCGAATAGAACTGTAGCAAAATAGAACTGCCTGAAATGGAACTATACAGGAAAAAAAAAACTGAGCTAAATTGAACTCAATTCTGGGTCAGTACAGCACTATTTCAAGCAGTTCTATTCCGAGACAGTTCTCATCCGATGTAGCACCACAAAAACCTCCCATAAATTAATTCAAACCATAATTTCAGTTGTTCACGTGGCATACTGGTTTGCAGTTTTAATAATTGCCTGCCAAATATTCTGGATTGCCTACACTCTTGGACACTGCTGCAGCTTGAAATTTTCAAAAATTGCGGATAAGTACAAACTGCTGTTCTTTCATTTTATGGTGTTTCCTGGTAAGTTTATTATTTTTTCCCCTATTTTTTTTTTGATTTTCTGATGTTAATAGTATTTTTTTTGCAGTTGGTCTGTGGATAATTCTATTTGGGCTTATTCTCTACGAAACCTACACGGATAAAATCTTCCCGCGTCCTCTGGTTCCAACCGAGGTATGTTCATTCGAAAAAAAATTTTTTTAAGTGAAGTTAAACGTTTTAGTTAAGCACATACATAGTAGTGTAGCCAAAATGTCACACTTTAAAAGGTGGGGCCACCCACGACGTAATGAGGCGTGATGTGATGTGACGTGGCGTGGCGTGGCGTGACGTCACTTTATGAAATGCCTGAAAGGAAAAGAATACATAAAAAAATTCTTCGAAAATAACGTGTGTCTATTTTCAGAGCACTTACAAAATCGGACACGGCTGTTGGCTGTTTTTCCTGGGTGGCTTGATACCGTTTATCATGGCCTTGTACTTTTTATTCGACGATCAAATTCAAACGTCAAAAGACAAAATCCGAGCGCTAGTCTTCAGGAGGCAACAAGTCCCAACAAATGAAGAGGAGTTGGTCACAAGATTTCAATCATAAAGTTTGCTCCACTTTTTTGTTTTACTTGCCAATTCTAACGTAGTTTTACTCGCTTTAATTAAAAGATCATGTTTTTTTTGTTGATGAAACCAAATGTTACTCAACTTCACTCCACTGTTCCAAATCCTTCCATTTGTATCTTTTTTGATCAATTTTTTATTTTTATTTTTCCTTCTTCAGATCTCAACTCAAAAAACTATATGGTGAATAAAAAGATGTCTATTTCGGACCGAAAGTGGTGTATGTATTTCGTTTGAACCAACTCGCTCACACTATCCGATCTTTTGACGTTTGTAATGTCTCAATCACAATGATTCCCAAGTGACCCAACGACTCAGTCTACATACTGATGAGAGTTTAAACGAAACGGGAAGAAGTGGGAGAAATAGAACCAAAAAAGAAACATCGTTGCGTATTGCTTTCGCATCATCCAACACATTTTTTTATTCATGACGTGGTTTTGAAATTTTAATGTAACAAAAAAAACGAACATATACGACGCATTCTTTATTTGTCAATTTCAATTAATTTCCACCATCAGAAAAAAACGAAGACGAAAAAAACATCATATTGATTTAAAATAGGGCAGTAAATCGGGAACACGGGCATAATTGATGACGACAAACAAATGCACGGCAGCAGAAGCACACTTTACGGTCCTCCTCTGTAGCATCGTAATGAACATCTGGTTCCCCTTGGTCCACCATTCCGATGAACTTGCTACATACACCTGAGAATTTATATCTTAAAAGTTTCTCTAGATTTTGGAAAATAAATTTAAAAAACCATCAAAAAATTTTTTCTACAATTGCTCACTGAAAAGACTTACCTGCGAACAAAAAAGCAAGAAGAAGAGTAACCAACAGATTTGTAGTCATTTTCTCAAAAGTCTAAAAATGTTGAAACTCAAAATAGGAAAAGAGGGAGGCGTTTAGTTGAAATGACAAAATAGGCGTGCTTTGGTGGGTTCACGTCGTTCTTTTTTTTTTACTATAGCCATTTCTGAAGGTCCCGCCTCTTTCTTTTGAATGGCGATTTCAGAAAGCTTGAAAATGGATGGTTGACAGGAGAACATGATGAAAATTTGTTTTCTCCAATAATTTCTTAGCTGACGCTGGAAGGAACCATATAAATATTTTTGATGGAGAAAATTGACCATATAAAATGAGCGCGTTGTTGTTTTTCTATTAAAATAAATTATGAATTATATTTTGCCCCAATAACAATCATAATGTAAGGAATAAGATTGGGTAATGTGTGGATTTGTAAAAAAAAAATGAAATAAAATATATTCTGAGCAAAATTTACAAAGTTGATATCAAATTACCTATTTGGTACTTTTGTGGAAACGAGTTATTCGTTAAAAGAAGTTATTCTAGAAGGTTTTATACCTTCCTCAGAGTTCCTGTGGGTTCGGGCTGATTGGCGGCCCTCGGGTACGCTTTCCACCATGGCCGGGCCGTCCGAAAACGTCCGTTACCCGTCCGGAGAACGGGTGCCCGCTGCCCGTGCACGTTGCCCGGTCTGTATTTTGACGCGTCGGTGTTTGCACACTCCACGGTTGATCAAAAATTTTCTCAACGTTGAGCACATTGATATCGATTAAAACATTTTTTTTTCTTTTTAATTTTCACGCGGGCATTTTTCTTTTTCCCCGGGGATCGGACGGGCAAAAAACGCCCGCCGTGGAAAGCTTACCCTCGGGAAATGCTGACTTCCGGTCACGCAAATATCGATTTCCTGAAATAGGGACAACGGTGTCCCTTTATGAGCTGAAGTGCGTAATAAAAAAACAAGCCTAATAAATCAATGACCCATTTATTACAACTAAACTGTTTACCGGTTCCGCCGTCCGCGGAACGGAACCGCTTGTAAACAGTTTGTGACACAAAAAACGCAGAGAAATTAAAGATTATTAACTGCCACGGACAAAAATAGTAAAATAAGGAAAAAGTTGACGTAAGAATAGCCGGAATAGCCGGTAGTCGCCATGTCCTCGTCGTTGTCGTGTAGATGGGCGCTCCGGAGTTTAAAGGCGCATCCCTCTTTGGCGTCAAGGGTCTCGCCGCGCGTTTCGTAAAACGCGCGGTAATTCAAATATGATTTATCGAAATTGAACGGGAAAAAAAGGAGAACTCCTAGGAAATTCGACCTGATTTATCAAATGATAAGAATTCAGCTAAAAATAAGTTTTCCTTTTTTTTTTTTTTTTAATTTTTAAATCACCAATAATCGTTTTTTTTTTCCAATTATCTCATTGCGTGACCAGTTATTTTTATTTATTTTTTTTTCTTGTTTCAACTCCCCCCATACTACCCTTGAGCACCAGCTGTCCCTCTGTTGGCTCCGCAGCGTAGGAGTAGTCGCAGTTTCTGGTGCCGGCTGCGAGGGTAGTTTCTCGAATAGATAGACCAGAGCGATTCGGAAATGTATCGGGATCGCAAATCGAAACATGATGCCCTATTGCCGCGATAACACATCAAAAGTGAGCACGCCGTCTGAAGAAGCGCAGAGCACGACGGGAAGTTGGCTGCCGTACAGCCGGTTGCACGGCTGTTTCGGTCTGCGTAGGTGTAAGGTTTACAGCACACATTGTGTCCGTATGTTATACTTTTCTTCTCTTCAGTGAGCTCCCGCTCTTGCTCCCGCCAGCCCCTCCCACATAGCCGACCAAGGCCTCCGGAGCAAGCACTTTCATATCTTCTCATTTTTGTTTTCAACATCTTGGAAGAAAGACATGTCTTATCTTTTATCTGCCGTCTTGCCATTCTTCTCGTCATTAGCACATCCTTATAGTAATTTCATGCAATTTCAGAACTTGAACCTACACACTAATCAACATCATGTCTGACGACGAGGAAGTGTAGTAAGTTTTTTCAATTTTAGAGCTAGTTACTCACAGAAATTTTTTGAAGCTCTGACGAGGAGGTAGAGGAGGAAGAGGTCGAGGAGACCGAAGAGGCCCCAGTTGAAGAGCCAGAGGAGCCGTAAGTGTTTATAGATTGCTGTAGGGACCGGATCGTATTGTATTTTTTGTAGTGAGGAGACCACCGAAGAGGTCACCGCCCCACCAGAGGTGAAGGAGCGTCGTGCACCAGTTCAGGAGGAAAAACCAGCAGCGGAGATGACTGAGGCTGAAATCGCCATGTTGGTACGTTTACCTGAGCCACACTCCTCGGTGTTCATTATAATTTTATTTTGTTATTTTTCAGGCCGCCAAGAAGCGCCACGAAGAGGAAGAGGCCGCCAAACTTCTTGACTACGAGCAGCGCCGTGTTCTTGAGAAGGAGCAGATCGAAGAAGAGCTCCGCGAGCTTAAGGAAAAGCAGGAGAAGCGTCGTGCTGAGCGTGAAGAAGATGAGCGCCAGTTTGCTGAGCGTAGACGTCAAGATGACGAGCGCCGTAGAAAAGAGGAGGAAGAGCGCAAGGCCCGTTCCGACGCTGAGAAGGCTCGTAAAAACGAGGAGAAAGTACGTCGTCAACAGATGATGGCTGGTGCTTTCAACGGAAGAGTTGCAGTCGGAGAGGGAGGTCGCAACTTCACTGTTTCCTCCAAGGGAGATCAGGCGGCTCAGTTTGGAAACTTGGCTCAGGCCAAAGGAAAGGACACCCTGAGCAAGGAGCAAATTGAGGAGGCTAAGAAGAACTTCCTCGCTGCCGTCTGCCGTCAAGTTGACATTTCCGGACTTTTGCCAAATGACTTGAAGGAGAAAATCAAGCAGCTTCACTCCCGCATCGTTAAGCTCGAGGCTGAAAAATACGACTTGGAGAAGAGACGTGAGCGTCAGGACTATGACGTAAGTACTTCAAGTTAATTTTTCCTATTTTTTACCGCTTTTTTATCTGACTGACATGTGACATTTTATTTAAATTTGTTTCAGATGAAAGAGTTGCACGAGCGTCAACGACAAGCCGCCCGCAACAAGGCCCTCAAGAAAGGACTCGACCCAGAGGAGGCCGCCTCATCCGTCCATCCACCAAAAATCACCACCGCCTCCAAATTTGACCGTCAAACGGACAGAAGATCGTATGGAGACCGTCGTTACTTGTTCGAGAATCAAGATGAGCCAAAACAAGCTTCCCTTGTTCGCGGCTCCGGAAGACCGCCAGCGGAGTGGGGACGCAAACAGAACGAGGAACTTGAGCAGATCCGCAAGAATCTTGAGCCACCAAAGTACGTCGAGCAGGTGAAGGTTGAGGGAGCCAGAGCTCCAGTCGAGTTCATTCCACTCCAGGTGCCGACTGCCGATTTTGAGAATGCTCCAGAAGAGGTTAGTGAATGGTCATAGTATAAAGTTATCATTCATATCATTTCAGATCACCGAGGACCCCAACGTTGGAGCTGAAGTTGTCGTCGAATAAACGCTTGTTTCACCACTCATTTTTCTGCATTGTTTTTTTTCCTCTAATTTCATTACTTGCATGAATACCGTCATATAATAAAAAAAAAAGAAAAATCCTCTTTTTTTCGTTTCACCAGCCTTTTCTCAGCTCGTATTGTCTTTTCAAACGAGTTGCATCATTTTTGTCTGCGTTTCTTCAAACAGCACTGTGTTTGCGTGGTCGAGCACAAATAAGTGGGCGGAGTTTCGCGTTTACATGTCGCAACTCGATTGAAAACACAATAAATACTAGACCAATTTACACCGAACTTGTCAAAACAATTTCAAACCCAACGGGGCATGAGGCGGACAAAGTTTGTTGCGAATCGCGCATGCTTATCAGTAAATTGCTTGTCAGGCTCCATAACTGATAAGATAAAACAGAAAGAAATTGAAGTTTTATAGCTTCAGAAGTCAGAATTTTTCTCTGAAATTCGATTACCCAGAAACCACAAATTGTCTTTTTCCTAGTTACTTCTTGCATATTAAATAGTATTTATCAATAAAGTAATGTTTATAATATAATACAAAATAAAAGTATAATTGAATTTCAGACGTTAAAATAAGTGAGGCTTACAGTGTGTGACTAATTGTTTTATGAGTCTACAAGAAAAATATTCAATTTGCTTAAAACAGCAAATTTTTTTCGCGATGGAATTCAGCTTTAAAATAAAATGGAATAGTAGAGCTAGAAAGGTCGGCATGGCACGCCATAATGTGATGTGGTGTGGAATATAGAATATGCTAGGTTTACTGTGATGTTATGTTTAGATCCGAAGGGTTTTTGTAAAGAAAAAAGAAAAACAAGTGATAAAATTCGAAAAATTTCTAGTTTTCCGGTCAAAATTTGATGAATTTTGAGAAGCGAACATCTGGAGACAATTTCTGGAAACGATTTTGAGAAGGAAGGGATCATTAAAGTGAATGGGACGGACGGCAAAACGGAGGGAGAATAGTGGTAGTTATGGGTGGTTTATTGAACATTTTTAAAAAAACGCTGAGAAAAGAAACGGGAGAAAATTCGTGAAGTTTTCAGCAGGAAAAAAAAGAATGAATGGGGTAAAGCTAGAATACTGGGTATTGGTGAAAATTATGGTATAAAGATATTATCGAGTTCAAAAATCACTTTACTAAAAATTAATTTTCTTTTTTTTCTAAACATAAAGATTTATATTGTAAAATATTTAGAAAATGATGATGCCAAATATTGATAGTGTATACAACAAACGAAATTATCCACTTTCTAAATGTGCCGATAATCTTGTGAGGATAGAATTTTGCGTATTTTATTTTACGTTGGAGAAGATGTTCAAAGTTTGAAAGTTTGAAAGTTCAAAGGTCATTTCGTCGGAGAGTTTAGAGAAACCAGAAGTCAAAGAGAAATTAAATTAAACATTTATAACATGTGCGAGTTCTCACAGTTTCCTATGGTGATTCTTTTCGGGTCCGGAGAAGCGTTCGTCGATAGCATACTGTAGCCTTGATCGTTTGAGTCACGGGGGTGTCCACCTGAAACTGTCTGTTAAATTAATAAATAATTATAAAAGCAAATGTTAGAGTCATGGTAAGAACACTGAAAACATAACTGATCAGAAGCGGGTAACTTGGCAGCCATATGAACGTTGTTCTAATAGTAAGTTATAATTTAAAAAGTTCACAAGATGTTTGTTTTTTTGTTGTAACATGCTCTTACTATTAGTTCACACATTAAACAGTTTAAAATCAACCCAAAATTTTGCAAAAACCTTAAATAAACTTGACGGATTCATCGTTTTCTTCCAAATGTTTTGTATGGGTATCTGAATGGCGTTTCATTGACTTTCACTTTGACTATTAGACGGATGATTTCTCCAATTTATTCTCTTTATTTCTGTTACCTTTCTGAAGCTGATCCTCGCAAAGTCTTTCAATAACTGCCGTGGCAATGCTGTCTCCATGAACATTAACAGTGGTGCGGAGTCTGTCGAGCATAAAATCAACTGGGAAGATGAGAATGAACAGATTGGTGGGAAGTCCGATAGCGATGAGAACCATAATCATTGTAACAATACCTGTAACATTAAAATTATTCATCGATTTTCTTTTTTAAAAGCTCCAACCGGCTTGTGGAATTCCAGCGGCTCCAATACTAGCAAGAGTTGCTGTCAAGGACACGAGAATGACTTCACCCAGTGAGAGATCGTTCCCGACGCATTGTGAAATGTAAATGGCAGCGACAGCTTCGTAGAGAGCAGTTCCATCCATGTTACTGAAAAATGTCGTTATTTTTCTTTGTTAATTTGAAAAACACAAACATAGTGGCTCCGAGGGGAAGTACAAAACGAGTAACTCTTGGGTCAACTTTGTTGTTCTCCTCGCAGCATTTGATGGACAATGGGAGAGTGGCAGAGCTGGAACTGGTGGCCAACGCGGTGAGAAGAGCCTGAGCCATTCCTCCAACAAATTTGATCGGGTTACGACGAGCGAGCTAGAAAAAATTAAGACACATTTTTTAGTTTTAAAATTTTGAATTCAATTATTTTTACCACTAAGCAGAGAGCTGGAATAACAATAAAAGCGTGAATGAGAAGTCCGAGAATTACTGTAATCACATATCCCATTAACCGATGTAACTCTTGACCGGGATCTTTCATTCCAACAATTTGAGACGCAATTAGAAATGTGATTCCAATCGGTGAATACCTAAAAAGTTTACAAATGAAAATGAATAAAAATCGTTTTATCCCCCACATGATAACCCATGAAATCAGTTTCATGCTGCAAGCTTCCAAACTTTTGAAAAAGTTTTTCATTGGTTTTCCGTCTTCTCCTATAATTCCAATGACGATTCCTAATGCGACACTGAAGACGACAAGGCCGAGAATGTTCATACCATCAGATACCACTTTTTCCGGCACTTCGGTGAATTGGGCTCGCTGTTCTACAAAAATAAAATTAATGGCTGTGAATAGTAAAATAGATAATGTACCAGAAGACATAGTCATAGCAATCTCTGGTGGGATTTCAGCTGTACCGTTGAAAAACTTCAGGCAGATTTTTTGCGAGCGGAAGGTGGCCTCGATTAGGTTTTCTGGGAAGCAGCTTCTAAAATGTATAAATATATGTATATACGATTGGTTAAAAAAAAAATAATGTCTGACTTCAAAAGATCAATAACAGTATCGACAGCGGTGGCAACACATGGTGTGGTTTTGACTCCCCCGACAAGGTCCTCCACATTTGTAGTCGTCCATTTACCAGGCTTAATGACAGTGACCAGTAAGATTCCTTTAAAGAAACAAAAAAAACAATAAATTTTTCAATAATAGTTGTATGTAACTTAAGATTTGGGAACCTACCAAGAAAAACGGCAGAGAACGTTGTTAGTGTGTAGTAAGTCATTGAAACCACTCCCAGTCTTCCAGCAGTTCCAGAATCCAGTGACGCAAGACTTGTACTGAAACAGAACATGAAACATTTTTTCTTTTTTTTGTTTACAAATTGCACGAATTTCACTTTTTTGTATGTAAATACATACATACATGCAAATTTAGTTCTCATTAATCCTCTAAAGTTCTCAGAAAATTTTTGGCTAATAGCCACCGATTCGGGGCGACGAAGACGGCTAATAGCCACCGATTTTATTCAAATTTGAGCTGGCATCAGTCGTTTGGCAATTTTTTTAATATTTGTTCGCTGCATCTATATTTCCTTTTTATTATTTAAAAAAATGATACTAATTTTTTGTAAATTATTTATTAATTTCAGAGGAGGCGTAACTGCGAAGTGTTGGTGAGTATTATGCAACACGTTGTAATTTAAGTTATTTTTTGTTAATAAATATGACAAATTATGCGAATTACTTAATATATTAGTAAGCAAATGAAATAAAAAATTTTGAATTCGCGCCAATTTTGCAAGTGCGGCACGGTTTTTCAGAATTTTGTCAATAGAGCGCGGCTGATCATGCATTCCCCGACTGTAGATGGCTATAAGCCGTTTTCAATGGCTATTAGCTGTTTCCATCGGCTATATTTTTCAAATTTTTCCCATTTCAAATTTCTGACATCTTGTGTCTGGAAAAAGTCGCAATTCGCTGAGTAAGCGCGAATATTGTCTCGCTTAATCGTTGCATGTAAACATTCTATAGATTGATTGCCAACAGACGAATTTTTTATAGAGGGCTGAAATCACCCATATCTTTCTTATATATAAAAACCCAGATCGGGATGTCTGTGCGCGTCCGCACCTGCCTTTTTGCAAGAAAATGCAGTGGGCAAAACACGAACCCGTGACATTAGGATTTGTATTCAAGAGCACTACCGACTGAGCCACCACAGGTAAACCGCAAATAGTTTAAAAAGTGTCTCAAAAGAGTTTTGGTGCGGAAAGAGTCCCAAAAGAGTCTAGGGTGAATTGTGAACCGCAAAAGTGTATCGAAAGAGAGGCATTCTGATAATTCAAACGAATTCTTTTCAGAATCTGCTGAAATTCTTTTGAAATTCTTTCTGGTTCAGAGAATTTGAGAAGATTATCAAAAGAATTGCAAAAAGGCATGCGCTACTTGCAAAAAGGGCGGAGCCTAAACTATCGAATTTTTTTTGCCATTTCTTCTCATTTTTAATACTTTTTGGTCATTTTTCTGCCATTTTCAGCCTTTTTTTGATTAAATTTTTTGCCGGTAGATCGTCAAAGCCCGAGATGTTAAGGACATCCTCTGCCCACCGGTGGGAAAATGGATCCACGATCATTTTTATTTTACAAGTGAGTAACTGCTTTATTGTGAAAACAAAAAAATGCGACGCGGTGTTTGCGTACTCTTAAAATTCAAGCGAAAGTGGGAACAAATCTCTTCATTTTCTATACAATTTCTTCCATTTCTGTTCGAATTTCAAAAATACGCAAGCACCGCGTTGCAATTTGTTTATTTTCACGATACTTCAAACAAACATTAGTTTTTAGAGGTGTTTTACGCCGGATTTGGATTGTACTCAGCGACTGGGAGTACGAAAAGTCACGCTAAATTTTTAGTAAGTTTATTTGAAATTTCGTACCCGAAAAAAATCTTTCATATTTAGTGATCGGTCGACAGGAAAAAAGGCAGCTTGGTTTGGCTCGAAACTAATGTAACCACCTTCTGAAAATGTTTGTGTATTTTTTTTTGAAAACGTCTAATGAAGATCATTTTCAGAGACTCTAGTCGAATAAAGTGAATTAACACAAAGAAATTCAAATCGACAGTGTTGTTCCGAAAAACGCGGAATCATCTGTTGCGGAATCCAGACCGCTTATAAATTGCGCCTCTATTTTGTTAATTGTTTTCGTTGTATGTAACACCGGTGTGTTTGCATTAATTTTTTGAACGGAAAAATACCGTTTTGTACGCAGGCAAATTATCTCCGGCGGTATTATGGGTTCACGAACAACTGGTGCTGATGACGCTCCAATGTTCCGCAGTTTTTAACGGCAATCTCGTAGCAAATACTTCATAACAGCGAAAGACTGCGGAACATCGGAGCGTCGTCAGCACTAGTCATTCGTGAACACATAATATAACTCCACTGCGTGTTTAACAGTGTTTTTTTCCGTTTGAAAATAATGTACGGGCCAACACACTGCATTAATTTGTTGTGTTCGTATTGTTCATTAATGATTTTTAATCTATCAATCGAATAAAATATATCGGCGAATTTGTTGCAAATGAACGATAAAATTAGCCCAACGGAATAAGCAAAATTTCTCAAAAGAGTTTGAAAAGAATGCGCAAAAAATGTGGAAAGAGTTTCAACAGATTCTGGGAGACTCTTTCTGTGCACTTTTTAGAATCAACGCCCGCACTCTTTTTAGAATCTGTTGAAACTCTACGCGGTTTACCAGTGGTACAGAGGACATAAATCTTCCAAAAACAGAGTGCGTATAAATGAATGAGGAAGAGTGGAACGCAAAAAAATAGAATGTGGCGACGAAGTCGCCATTAGGCTGCGTCAGCAGCCGCGCAGGACTGCGCAGCAGGCTTGTTGGCTAATAGCCTTTTTCGGCGGCTAATAGCCATATTCGACGGCTAATAGCCAATTTCGTCTGCTAGTTTCCATTATTGCCCGCTATTAGCCTTTTTGGCGGCTGTTAGCCATTTTCAGTGGCTATTAGCCATGCCAAATCTCGCCATATGCGCGCCAAAAATTTCCTGAGTTATGTTCCTTGATCAATGGACACGTGTTCATGTACCCATCAGAAGTTTGCACGAAAATTGGCTGCGCAAAAACTCGGCGGAGCATAGGACAAAGAGCAGAGAGAAAGAGTGAGAGAGCTCGACAAGATAATTGAAAGATCATTGTGTCAAGAGGGACACCGTTGTGTCAAAGTATCAGTGTGTCTACAGCGCATTCCTCTGGCAACAAACTCACATAATACTTGACATGATCATCGGCAGAATGAGCATTTTGAGCATCTGAACAAACAGATCCCCCGGAAATCGCAGATAAGAAAGGTGTCGTTTTGACCAAGCTTTCGTCGGGTCCCGCAACGAATAGCCCAGCCCGATTCCGATCACGACACCAAGTACCGTGAACAAGAGCAGCAGGTTCTCCTTTGAAATTTTTGCCATCTTGTTCTGCAAGTATGTATACTTGTTTATGAAGGAGCAAAAGAAATAAAAACACATGAAATGAAGTGAAATAAAAGTGAAAGTAAGAAGGAAACGAAGCAAAATGAAACGAAAAGCGGACAAATATTGAGGATTGTTTTTTTTTTTGTTTTGAATGAAATGAAATGAAAGAAAAAAAACAACAACAAGAATACTCATAAATAGTATGTGTCAATTCCAAAAAAAAAAAACAATGCTTAATCTTGCGGAGAAGCAAAAAATGAAGAAGGAAAATGAAAACAGGAAGAAAGATACATAAATATACAAAATTTCAATATTTGCATTCATTAAGAATCTAAAGATTTAATCTTTTGAGCGAGAGTAAACACTAAGAAACAGCAAAAAATTGAGCAATGATCAGTCGAGCAGGAAAAAATTAGAAGAGAAAAAAACTGGACACGGATGGTGACCTTTCCCTCGGGGTTTTACCTTCATCCAGACACGTTTTTTTTCGCGGCTCTCTCTGGAGCCATTGACTTTCTGTTAGTTGTGTGCGACACGGCCGTTAAAAGCCCATGAAATTGAGGTGTTACGTTGTCGAGGACTACTTGGTAGAAGAGGAAAAAGAAGCCGCGCGAGCGCGCGCCCGCAGTCAGGCACCACCACAACTACCTTCAATTGAATGTGACATTTTAGGAGCCAGCCAGACCCAATTCAATGCCTGTCAGATACATTGGTTTCTTCCAAACGTTTGCGGCTACGGCACGACGACACGGCATGGCATGGCATGGCATGCGGTGCGCGTGATCAAGACTAATTGTCTCTTTGGCCAAAGTCACTCACTTTTTTGTGATCAACGATCCTTTTTCTTCCTTTTTCTAGTATGAATAAGCGGGAAATGGAATTGAATGTTATTGATAGTGGGTGGATGGGACTAGGCAGGCCACTGACACCTTCCTTGTTTTTTTACTGAATTCATCAGAAAGTTAAAGCTAATTAAACCCAGGAGAGTAGTGATGGGTTTTTAGTTTGAAAAACAACTTGGCTCCTATTCTTTTTTTGGTCTGATTATACTGTTATGATCAAGAAATGTATTTTGAATAGAAGGGAAAGGAAAGGAAAGGAAAGGAAAGAGCTAAAATAAAACCAGACTTGAGAAAGAAGAATTTGAGAGCTCAAAAGTCCTTGGTCCTAGTTTTAACTAAAAAATTCAACAATTCAACAGAGCCCTTAAAGCTTGATTCATTATTCAACAGGAGCACCGTTGGCTTCAAAATTTTCGAGCCCATACATATTACAAAAAATCATGTCAATCAAGGCGTGATGAAAATTTTCCTGGCAAACACATATATCATGATAAATCGAATCTTGGTCACGAGATATAGATATTAGATGTGCAAACGGGAAAAAAAGCGGAAAAAAAATGGACAGCAAAAAAAGAAGAGGTGCCGCCTAGGAGAGGATAACTTTGACATGTACATAATTAGTGGTGATGGTGATGGGGGCACCAATCTCATTTGTATTTACTTTTCACTAAGATGTGTGTTTGTTTTTTAATCTTTTTTGTTTGAGCTCCGGTGTATTTTATTTTCCAACTTCTTCCAGCATCCACATGCAATTACTCTAGTGCTGGGATAACAAAGCAAAAAGAAAAAAAAACAGAAATGAAACAATAAAACAAGCGGTAGGCAGGTGAAAAACAAAACCTCAAGCCTTCAGGAAAATAATTAATACATGGTGGTGGGGTGGCAATCTTTTTTTCTAACTTCATTTCTGAAAAATTGAGAGAAAAAAAAGGACAGCGGTATGTGCTTTGTGCCACATAGGTTGAAAATGGCATTTTGTCCTTTCTAACTGCTTTCCACTGAATAGGAAATGGTTATTTGAAGTGTAATTACTTTTCCTAGTAGGAAGAATTCAAAGTGGCAAAAATGCAGACAAAAATCTTATATCTACAGTTTTCAGACTGAACTAATCTGGAGGAGCCACAATGTCAAGATTAGATACAGTCTGGTGAAAACAGGAACAACCCAACTTTTATAAGTGATAAGAAAAGACAGAGAAACAGAAAAATCCTTGCCTATTATCTTTGTTTCTCTCTGTCTTTTATTTCATTTTTTTTCTCTTTTCATTTCTTTTCTTCAACTTCTCTGAGCCCCGAAACAAATTTTTCGCGCTTTTCGTTCTTTTGCTCTGGTCGGCTGCTCATTTTCATCAGATCAGTCAGTTATTTCTTTTATTTCATGTCCTCCCTCCCTCCCTCCCGTCAGTCACCACCCTTTTTCTTTTTCTTCAACTGTTTCTAATTGTAATTGGGTGTTGGGGCAAGAAGAAAAGCCTCGATTTTCATCAGCTGTCAGTGGCAGGCAAATTATTTCTGTTCTTGCAGCAGCGGTTTGTCGCCACGAGAGGACCACTGATAGATCACTGATAATTGCGAGGGAGTTTGAGAAAATGAAAATGTGAGGGGAAAAAGTGTTTTTCGAAAAATTAGTTCATTACAAGAAGAGTCGTGAAAATGAATAACGGGAAAGTGAATGAAAATAAAAATAGAGAGCATTGAACATAAAGTTGGAATGAATGAAGGAATGAATGAATATATGTTTTGTTTTGGATATTCCAATCAGTGTTATACCGGAACCTAGCACATGACACAGACAATAAACTTTTCTAATTTCCTACCGTAAAACAAAACGAGACTTCCTCCAGACACAGACACAATACGGAATACTCTTTGCTTGGGGTACTCGAAAAAGTAATCCAATAAGCAAAATAGAACGGAGTGAAGTGACAAGTGGTTCAAAAAAGTTAAGGATGCTATCCTGGCTTTTTGCTCTACATTTTCGGAGAATTTCCGAGCGGTAAAAGCAAAAAAAAAAGAGGAGGAAACTGAAAAAGAGAAGAAAGTTGATATATAAATTATATACATAGCTCATAAGTGCAACACTCGACATGAGTAATTGAGTGGATAGACAGAAAAACGTTGCTTTTCAAGGTAGCTAAAAAAATGCTGCTTAGAAGCAGATAAATTATTTAAAAAAAATATACGTTTTGTGTTTTTTTTTTTCTGATTTGATTACTTTTTTTCAACTGGTTGATAATTAAATCAACTTTTGAATGAACAAGACCGCGCTCTGGCAACGCTCAAAAATTTTGATTGGTCTGGCGAAGAATGCTCAGGCAAATGTGGGAAACGGTGATGACGAAAAAACGAGAAGAAAAGGTATTCCACGCACTTTTTGTTGTCGTCTTGAGCGCATAGTTGCAGTCATGGACTGCTTAGAGGAAGTGAGAAAACTTGAGAAAATTTTGATTTTTTCCCCCGATTTTTTTCGACTCTTTTTTGCTCAGTTGATTCTTTTTTAAACAAAACAAAAAAATTGCACATGGCGACGCACACTTTCGGCTTTTTATGACGATCTCTGACGGGTTAATCGGTAGCGGTCAATACACAACATTGAGCCGAAGCATTAGTCAACACGTGATAAAACTGTGTAGATAAATACAAAAAAAAAACCTTTTGCTAATTGTTGGGAACGTGCGACAATCGGACTATGTCCCATAATAAAAAGAGCAGAACTATGTACAGTAAAAATATTTTTTTAAAAATTATATCTAGTCAAGAAAACTACCATATGTCTACATTATTGTGAAATGACAAAAAAGGGAGCTCGAAAATCAAAAAAAAATAAAAAATGAAAAGAAAAACCCTTTGATTCCTAATCCTTGTGGATCACCCTGATGGTCTTTTAGACCCTCAACATTTTTTTTTCTAAAGAAAAGAAAGATAAGCGAAAAAGAACATTAGCTTCTTCTAATCAAGACTCATGATCTATTCTTCTACAAAAAAGTCAACTTTTTCTGTGTATTTTTTTTCTTCCTTCTAACACCACCAACATCATCACAAAGCATTTTAATTTGAAGCGAGAAAGAAAAAAAAAAGAAAGAAAGAAAGAGCTTCTTGAATCCTTGTCAGCAATGTGAGATGCTGGTTTCTTGACGCACATGTATGCATCCGCTAACAGAAGACTGAATAAAAGGCTTGAAAAGATCAGATAACACAGCTTTTTTAATTTCTGCCAACGCGGTTTCAAAGATTTTGAAAGTTTTTGAAAGTAAGCCACTTTCTACCAAAATGTGTAGGTGGGTGGTACAAAATAAAAGAAAAAAGAAAGGAAAAAAGACAACCAATGATTAATTGAAAAATGATGCTTTTCCTGGATTTGACAAGTTATGGCTCTGGCAGATTCTTATCAAGAGCTTTTTTCCCTTTCTCAACAAAAAATTACACGAATTTTCAATTTCTCATTGAGCTAGCATGATCCGCAGTTCAGTTCAGTTCAGTTCAGTTCAGTTCAGTTCAGTTCAGTTTCGTTTAGTTTAGTGCATTGCATTGCATTTCCATGTCATGAAAAGTTATGTGATGTGACAAGAAACTTTGCGAGAGAAAAGAGCAATAACGCGGCGGAAAATTATAAATTTCTAATAATATATAGAGGAAAAAATTGAAATGAAAAAAATGGGAAAAAAAGAAAAGTGGTGGAAAAAGAAAAGAAAGAGCGAGGTCATGTGTGTTTATGTGAGAAACACAGCTATCATAAGCCCTTCAGTCATAACTTGCGGAAAAAATAATGGAAAATGCAACAAAAAGCAAACAGTGACGACAAGAGAGTTTCATATCTGAACCCCAGATTACGGTATACTCACTTTCACAATTTCTCAAATGTTTTGTCCCATTAACGTCCATTGACCGGAAACATTCACAGATTTCACAGATTCATTGTTGCGGTTTAGTCTACCTTTTTATCATCTAACAACATCTCTTTCGCATTTTCAGCTTTTTGAAGAGAAAAAAAAAGAAAAAAGAAAAACTAATCTACGACATGATCATGATACATAACAGTGAGAAAACCAGCTCTAACCGAACAAAATTTAAAAACACTAATTCATTTTTTTTCCCACTCAACCAAAGCCAATTCATTCTTGCATAGTTGCAATTGTGTCGTGGATCACGCGATACAAGCCAAAAATATGAAAAAATGACTTTTTTCAAATGACTTTTTTCCACGGCTCCTCATACTGCCTGGTTTCCGCTCTGGTGAATGTAAAATTGAAATAAACGACTCACACACACACACACACAAATAGCCTACTAGCCAGACGATTGAAAGCAAATGAAGTCAGTCCACTTTGACATGTGTACCTTCAGACAATATTAGACGATATGCAATTGTAAGCAACTGAAACAAAACAAAAACAAAAAATAACATTAAAAGGCTGAAAAGGAAATAATAAAATTCACTGGTCGATGGAGGAAATGGGACAATCAAGATTGTAAAAATAAGCAATACTAATGGCGCACACAGAAAAATAATACGCTCGCTTACTTTTCCCTAGTGACAGTCAGAAGCAAGGCAAATCAACTTTTTTTTTGTAAATATTACTCATTCAGACGGGGCTGGCACGATGAAAACTGTATTTTTCTTTCCCTCTTCTTGACTGATGGGATATACTCGGTACACAGCGCTGCAAATGCGCTTCTTTGGCAAAGTGGACTTCGCGTGCATTAGGAGGGAGATTCAGAGAAAAAAAGCGTTAGTTGGCACTCTCTCAATTTTCTGCGCTCTCTCGCCGTGAACCTGGCCGATTCGTCAACATTGTAACTCCATACTGGTCGCGGCCGCGACCGAGGAGTGGTGGGTGGCCTACTGATAATTTTTATGAAAAAATAAAAACGAGCAGGCGGCAGAAAAAATGTGGATTTTACAGGAAAATCTATAATTCGAGCAGAGAATTTTTTTTTTCTGATCGCTGCAAGATCCATTACTGGTTTTCTTTTTTTCTTTTTTTTTAGGTGGGGTTTCGCCTAAACTAGTAAAGTTTGTTGTATTTTGTTTTGAGTCAGGAAAAAAGCAACAAAAAACATTTTTTTTTTCTGAATTTTTTGCACGCACATTAAAAATTGATAGAAAATTTTTAAAAAATATATCGATATTTAAAAAATTTATTACAAAAACTAGCGTGGATGGTAACATGTTTTACGATGTTTAATTTTTTTTCATTGCTATAAATCTACCTTGTGGATTTAAAGATACGGGCTACTTGTTTCTTCTAATTGTAAGTCAATCATTATCCATTTTATTTTCATGTTCATTCTAGTTTTCACCACATTAACATATCCATTTCCAAACCGGAACAATAATGATTTGGGGGGTGCCCCACGCCCCCTACTCTCTAGATCCATAACATCTGCTCAATTCCGAGCAGATCACACAATTCCATTAATTGTCCTTTCTTTCTTCCTTACTCGGATAATTCGCTAGTCTTCAGACACCTAAGGTTCTTCTAGCCCGGATTACACTATTATGACATATTGCATACGTTTGGCGAGAGGAAAATTGAAAAGTGGTGTGGCCCCTCCCAAAAGAGTTGGTCATAATACGCTTATTCAATCCGCCACCTTTGAATGTATGTAATGTGTATCCATGTATCCAATGGGCAATTGCCTTTTGCTTCTTTTTAATTTTTACTTTTATTTATTTTTGTTTTGAACAGTCCAATTTTTCAGATGGTCGAACGATATAGCCAAAAGTTTTTTCGCCGACAAACTGAGGATGGTGAGGTTGGTGAAGTTAGCAAATTTTTGGATTTAAAAAAACAATTAAAATTACCGTAAAACCTTTTATAGAGCGTCTCTTCTAAAATTGTTGCTTGTTGACCGTTTTTTTTGTTATGGTTTTGGTGGCTTTTTGAAAAATTGTCAGACATCTGGACAAAAAGTAAAACTTCTCAGGAAATTTTTGGCGCGTAAATGGCGAGAATCGGCATCTAGGTGGCTAATAGCCACTGAAAATGGCTAATAGCCGCCGAAAAGGGGGAATGGCACACCCCCCGAATTGGTGGCTATTAGCCGTTTTCGATGGCTATTAGCACAAATTTAATAGATCGGCTGATCGGTATTACAGTAATTATTAATCTGCCTAAATATATGCGTTCAAGAAAAACGGTCACAGTTTTTTTAATCCACAATCAAAGTAACTTTTAAAAATACATATGTATTCAACCATTTTTTCAACTGCTCCTGTGAGAAAATCCCACTGAATTTTAAAGTTTATTCGTATACAACTAGCATCTAATTTTTCCGATTTCGCAACTATTCGCTATAGTTCCTACATTAATCAGCGATTCTCAAGATAGATTTTTGCCGGCTCAAGAATCTCACAATTAGCTTAAAAACCATAGCGTGACACTAATAAATTATTCAAATGCGTTCTTTTTATCGAACCGTCAACTTGTTCCAAAGGCAATTGTTTCATTCTTTTCTCATTGCTTGTCGTTTTTGACTGGCATGGTTGCCAATGCAGGCTCAGAAAAGCAATGTGAGAAAGTGCACAACTGATTTTATTATAGAGAGTACTCATCCTTGACGAATAGGGGGTAGAATGTTGCAGAAAAAAAGATAGAAATGGAAAAGGCTTGGATAGTGGATAGATAGTCAAAAACAGCAGAACATCATCATGTGCGGCGCGATGACAAGAGGCATGTCGTGTTGCAGAAGAGCGCACAGAAAGTGGTGAATCTTTGAATTATTCGCTTTGACACTTGGCGCGTCGAGTAAAGTCATGTTTTTTTCCTGTTTTATTGTGCAGAACCAAGCATTTTTTTTAGTGCATTCGGTCCATTTTTCTGAATTTCCTTTTTTCCATTTGGTCCATTTTTTTTTTGCAGAGAACAATGAAAAAATCATTGTGAGAGAACGTGGGTAATTAAATAATGCCAGCTCTCAGGGTAACACTTAATCCACCCTTCTATGACTGTTGCCGCAACGCGATAATCATGTTTCTGCAATGTGCGCGCAAGTCAAGTCACTCACTCTCTCTCTCTCTCTCTCTCTAACTTACTCTTCTACAAACAACGGAATATACAATTAAGACTCAAGTCGCAATTTGATATACCACGCAAAGACGAACACTCGTCTTCAGATGACATTTCAACAAAAGTCTCATCTCTTGCGTATAATTACATTGTCACCAAATTAACAACCTCTTTTCTGTCCCTCCCTCCTCCTCCTTCTCCTTCTTTGCTCTTTGCTTGTGCGACCGTTTTTCTAATTTCCTTGCTGTGCGAGATATCACATATCAAACATATGTTTTTCGGTCAGTCCCTTCCAATTTTTTTAATATTTTCTTAAACCTTTTTTTTTTATTTGTTTCACCCCGAGGCAACATCTAGCTGAAATTGGAAAAGAAATGAAACGAAATTGAAAACTGAGAAATGAAGAAGGAGGGCTGATTTATTTTTGATTTTGTTTAGCCGAGCCGAGCCGGGCCATTCCCTTACATGTCACTTTCACCTACCTACCCATACCTAGCTCCCAATTTTTCACAGCTCGCCGAACTTGACCTCAGCAAACAAAGCTCGTGTGTAGGATTGGATTGGTGTGTGGAACTGAAACGAAACGGAACGGAACGGAACGCAACACATACTTTACTACGTAGTTAGGGCTTCTTCTGCCTCTCCGCGCACTCTCAGAGGTCAACACATTTTGAACAGCTGTCCGCGCAAAGATACCGATAGTAAATGTTACATTTCCTCACAATCTCTTCAGGTCCTTCCAACAATCAAGGATGCTTCTTTATATTTACTAGCGACTAACCACTGAAATTTAATACTTGACTGACCCTGCCTGGGCAGTCAAATCTTATTCCTTTTAGAATTTCCATAGCAATATCCGTTGGCTAGGCTATATTACTAAATAATTCTCCCTTTAAACTTTCCATTTGCAGATGAAAACCTACTGGGGCAAATCTGGCGCCCCAATCACTCTTCCGTGCTCCATAAATGTGGAGAATGAGGAAAACTTTTCGTTGGATTGGCGCAAAGATGGCCAATTGATCCTGAGTGCTTTTGGTCAAGAGCAAGGGCATGTCACGCCAACACTTTTAGGTGGGTGAAAATTTAAAAGATTTGGAAACATGGAAATGTAAAATTGAACGACTTCGCGGTAAAAAATTGTTTTTTTTTGTTGTTTCAAACATTTTTTATCCAGCAGGTTAAAAAAAACTCTTCCTTGTTTGTGTAGTTTTAGAACTAATTCCATTTTAAATTAAATTAATCTGTCTTTTATATATACATGCACGCCTCCCCCGTCGTCCAATGCGCCACCAAGTTCGTCGGATAATCAAATTATTTTTTCACTCGAAAATTTACTTTTTTGAGAAATTCAAATCACTATCTGATTATTCAGGATGTCACCACTTTTTTAATCCAAAAACGAGGCCTTTTTGTCAGAAAATGACCGAGCCTTCGGGTTTTAAAAATGCGCCAGGTAGAAACAATTTTGGAAGGATGGGGTGTCGTGATATGTGCATTGCATCACAAAAAATGAAATAAATAAGTCTTTATTAGTTGGAAAAAACCCGTATAAATTTCAAAATGTTTGTCTAAATTAAATTAAATAAATTGCAAGCAAAAGTACCCGGTTGAAAAGATGAAAGACATTTTCAAGTTGTTGGGGCGATCTGAAAAAAAATTGACAAAAATTATTTAAAGGTGAAATGCGGTGGATGGATACATATAGTGTCCGTATTTGAATGATCTCGTCCATATAATCTATTGGATGCTATATAATATTTTTTTTTCTTGCATTACAAGCTAGCGACATTGCCGATTTTTTTCACTGTTCTTGCTTTAACTACAAACGGGACTAATTTTTTTTCATACAATAACTTTCTCAAATTTCGTGATTTTTGAGGCTAAATTAGTGAAAGGTGTGAACGTGAATCAAACGAGTGTTTAATATGTATAGATATATGACAAATGCACAATGTGATTTAAATATGGACACTAAATGCATCCACCGCATTTTTTTGTTATTTTTGGACGTGCGTTATTATTGTTTTAAAAAATTTGTCATCTGGCAAGAGGCGCGAATTCAAAAAATAGGCTCCGCCTCCTCGCCGAAATATTTCTGCAATTCTGCGCACGCCAATTTGCAATCGCGGTGCGCGCGACTTTCTGCGTCGAATTTTTGTCCAGCGCCTTTCAATTTCTCCTGGAAACCTTTATAAAAATTGTTATTTTGAAGCGAATTCGGCAACTTTTGATTTAAAGTGAGTTTTTGATTTTCTTAATTGGATATTTGTTAATAAAATAACGGAAATTCAACGCATAAAATCGCGCGCACCTTGATTGCAAATTGGCGCGCGCAGAGTTGCAGAAATGTTTCGGCGAGGAGGCGGAGCCTATTTTTTGAATTCCCGCCTCTCGCCAGGTGACAAATTTTTTTAAACAATAATAACTCATCAATTTTTCAAAGAATTAAAGCCAAAACTAGTCTAGATTAATCTGGGACCGCTAATCAATTTTATCCTACTAATAGTGAGCTGAAAACCCCAAACCCCGCATTTATCCCTACTCACCAATGATCCACTGTATGCCATTTGTTGCTCTCGTAAATCAGTCGATGCTGCTGTGATGATCCGAACTCGTTCACCGATATAAGCGCTACCTTCAAAGAAAAAAATAACAAACAATAGCAAACCAAATAATTTCAAAGATCACTACCTCATTCGCATCTGTGATATCAACTGCAATATCAATGGTCACTCGACTAGTCCATGTGTCCCCATCTTTCCTAGTATAGACATGATAGACCTAAAGTTGATGACACTACCAGAAAAACGGTACAAACTGAGAGCAAACTTTAGCGTCCAAAGCTTTGTCCCAAGAAAATCGAAATGTTTCTTCGTAGAGGTGTTTAACTTTTACGAACGACACAGCTTCGGGTTTTAGGTTTATCTTTTCGAACTGGCATTCGTAGACCTGTAAATATTTAGAAAGCTTTTCTTTATTTTTTTTTCACATTGCTTATTAACTACCTACTTTTCTCATCCATTTTTGACAAGTTTTCAATTTAAAAGCGGACAAATCGTATCGTGTGTCACACATTCCCATACAATGATAGGGCACCTGAAATCAAATAAATTTAGGAAACAAAAAATTAAAATTAATTACTTGTGCTTGAATGCAGCATCCAGAACTGTTCAATTCACTGGCAGTACATTTGAAGAGCTTTCCAATCTCAGCTTTACATTGTGAGGGTAATGGAACCAAAAGTCCTGAATTTAACACATCAGTTGACAAAAAAGTCTAAAAGCTCACCAGGTCGAATCAGAGTCAGTCTATTAATATGCTCTCCGTTACACAGTGATCCACAACTGGAAGATCCTAGCCCTTTCTTGCAACACTCTAAAAGTGTATCTGGTGGATCATCGTTTGGCGCTTCTTCCAAAAATATAGTTTTTGTAAGCTTTGTTTCCGCGTACTCAATTTGAGTATCTTTAATGTAACAGCGGTATGTAGCATAGTCAGAAGTTGAAAATTCATTAATAAGAAGCGATGAGAGAATTGTTTCCGGATGACTTTGAGAAGAATAGGTTACAATATTATATTTGTCATCGGACGTTAGTAGTTCTTCTCCATTTTGTGAATACTTTATCCATTGAACTTCTAGATTAAATCCCAAAATTTTCTTAAGCTCACATGGAATCGCAATTTTCCTTGTTTGAGGTGGTAACTCTATTTCATCGCTTGATATCACAATTTGAGGCCCGGTAGTGAACAATAAAATGTTTGACAACTTTGACTTGTGCTGATCCGCATACGCAACAACGTGCACGGAGTATGATGACGTTGACGAAAGATCTTCTAACTCAAATTCCAAATCCTTTGTATCGAAGGTTGAGGTGTTCTCAAGACCATCCGTTCGTTTGATTAAATAGATTTTGTAAAATGAGACCAGATCAGGTAGGTCGACTGGTTCTTTCCATTGTATCGTTGCCGAGTCTTTCGTTTTTTCTACAATCTTGAGATCACGGGGTTCGGACGGAGAAGATGAGTATCCTTCCACTAAGCATGGAAAGATAGCTTCAATGTTAAGCAGAAAACATGATAAGAAGTTTGATTTTTTGTAAACGTCGTACTTCATAGTTCCATTACATAAACCAAAGCAGGAATCAAATTCAATATCGTAAGAGTTCTTGTAGCAACACTTGCTTACATCTCTTCCCTTTGCAAGGCATTGAGATACCGGTAGCAGGTAATCCTGGCACTTGTCTTTTTCAAATAACCTGTATCGCGTCATAATCTCTGGAATTGCAGTTGGATTGCACAGTGACGAATAACAAGTTTCTGGAACTCCAAGATCTTTGCAACACTGTTGACGAGTAGCATGAACCAAATAGAATAAGCATGTTAGAAGAATAATAGGAATGTAGATAATGATAGCCATCGTAGAAGGCACCAAACAAGAAATGTATAAAACAACGATATTATAACATTCGAGGGGTAACAATAAGGAGAAACTGTTATGAATTGTCTGCCCGCCCGCTGGTTGTCGTCGGCGTTCTCTCGATCTCTTCGCTTCGGCAGCCACGCTGTAGATCGCTCACTTACGCCCTCAAGTTTTTTTGAACATGGTTAATCGCTCCTTAACATGTTCACTTTGAAAATTTATTAAGGATGCGGATGATGTAAGAACTTATGAGGAAGATAAAAAAAGAGTTGTTTTGGTGATAAGATAACAAGTCATCAATAAAAAAATAGTGCCGCGCTGGGAGCGTGTAAAAAAAAAAGAATTGACGGATGCATTACGGTAGTAAAATAACTAGATTATAATATAACTTTTAGCCTTGATAATATAATAACATTTTGTTTATCTTTTTGTTTTGCGGACAAATATGGTTTTTCATCTATCAGTTCCGATGGTTTTTATCTGATATCATTGTTTCTGTCTGCTTTTCTTTATCATGCAAAGAGAGGGAATTTTTTACTATACCATATCTCATCTCGCGATAATTGATCATTCCCAACGCGGCTAATCATTTGAAAGTAAAAGCATTTCTCATTTTCACAAACTATGATATAGCTGTTTGATAGTGACCTCACATCACATCACATCACATCCCGCCAAAGGGAACGGGAACTGAGTGGGAATGAGAACGAGAATGTTAAATAATTATTTAAAAAAAAAGGAACCAGATTAGACTTTTTTTTGGGACGAGTTATCAAAAAATATTATGCTTTATTGTCGGCCCGCCAAAATGGTCAAACGCGCTCCGCTGAACTCAATACTACGTGGATTTTATTTTGGTTTCCAAATTTTTTCATTTCACGTGTAAATTCAACGTGAAATAAAATAATTTGGAAACCAAAATGAAATCCACGTAGTATTGAGTTCAGCGGAGCGCGTTTGACCAATTTGGCGGACCGACAATAAATCTTAAAATTTCCAGGAAGACTAGCTCGAGATGGATCTCTTGGAATCACTATTCACACGGTGTCAGATTCAGACGCTGGAGTTTATCAGTGCATTGTCACAAAATTTTCAAAACAGCCTACAAAACCAGAGAAAGGAATTTCTGCAAAGCTAGTGGTCAATGTAGCACCAGTGGTCAAATACCCAAAAAATAATGAAGTGGTAGTGAAAAAACATGGATCAGACTTTACAATGGAGTGTAAAGCAGACGGTGCTCCATCTCCGGAAATCACGTGGTCAAGGGTGAATTTAAAACAAAAATCTTTAAAAAAAAAAAGGTTTTTAACCTTGAAAAATTTTTTTTTTTTACAGAATGACAAAATTATCAGTACATCACCAGTTTTAACACTGAGCAAACTGGAAGAAAGTGATAAGGGTTATTACACTTGCCTAGCTGTTAATATTGAGGGGAACAGTACTTCTTCAATTGAAATAAAATTTTCAAGTAAGTTTCATACATAGCACGCCTCCCCCGTCTTCCAATGCGCCACCAATTTCGTCGGATGATGACATTATTTTTTCACTCGAAAATTTACTTTTTTGAGAAATTCGAATCATGATCTGATTATTCAGGATGACACCATCATTTTAGTCCAAAAACGAGGTCTTTTGGTCAGAAACTGACCGAGCCTTAGGGTAGAAACAATTTTGGAAGAAGGCTGGGGTGCCGTTCATAGTATTTAATTAATTCAATAATTTGTCCTAAATTTCAGAAGCCACTAACCTTGACTTGGTTCCTCTGAATAAGACCGTGATAGAGGGATCTAATGTATTTTGGCACTGCCATGCTAATTCCCAGCCTTTAACCATTTCTTACAACTGGTTGTTTGAAAAAAGGCCCATAAAAACAACATCTCTCGGTTTGAGAGCCAACATTCGGGTAAGTACTCCTCCTTTTTCAAAAAGTTTTCACTAGGTCAATGTCACAATTAATCACAATGACCACCACGTTTTTCATCTCATTTCAGTCGGGCGACCTTTCTCTTCAAGATGTCAGAAAGAGTGACAGTGGATGGTACACTTGTGAAGCCAAAAACAGTGTTGGTGAGACATCAAGTTCAAATGCGTACCTTCAAGTTTTCTGTGAGTTTTGCCACACTGTTTAGACGTATTTATTTAAAATAGTGAAATAATTTATTGTAAAGGAAGAAATTTGTATGATTCAAATACATTGTAGGCACAGACGTTACAATAATATTCCATCACTTAAGATCCCCCCGAACCATCAGCTACTCATCAACCCGTCCAAACTGTAGCTTCCGGAAGAAACACCACCATTTCCTGCGATGTCATTGCCAATCCTGATCCGACGCTGTACATATGGTCAAAAAATGGTCATTACATGGCTACACAATCAACGGTATTTGTTATGGATCAATGAACAAAGTAATTAATTAATTAATTAAATCGTTTTTTTTTGCAGAGCGAAGTAAAAATAGTAAATGCTAAGCCAGGAGACGGTGGTATTTATAGCTGTCAAGCTGATAATATTGCTGGAAAGGGTTCTATTGTAGAGACACATTTGGTTATTGCTGGTAAGCTGTTTATTTGTAATTGCAGCGTTGGACATGGTTGAGTTTCAGAACCCCCAGTGTTCACAGTCAGGCCACCACATGAAATAAAAGTTCGCCAGGGAGATCAAGCTTCAATACAATGTCAAGGCTTTGGGGATCCGATGCCTATTGTTTATTGGAGAAGAAATAAGGTTGGAAATATTTTGACCCCGTTAATTAATACAATAATTTTATTTTTAGAAAAGAATCAATCAGGCAACTCTCAACTTTAAAAAGATCGAGCACTTTGATCATGGACTTTACGAGTGCGTGGTATCAAACACTGTGGAAACAATTTCCACGGAGACTGTTTTACTTGTTGAGGTATAAATATAAGAAATCAGTAACAAAAAAAATGTGTATTAATATAATTGTTCAATTTCCCAGAGCACAAAACCACAAATGGCAACCGAAATAAAGTTTTCTTGCATTGATGATACTTCAGTTCAAGTTGGATGGAATCCTGGTGAGCAGGGGTGGGACCAAAAATAAAAAAAATTTTTTTCGATTTTTTTTTGTTTTTTCGGGTTTTTTTTTGGATGAGACAAAAAATTTTTTGATTTTTTTTTTCGATGGTAAGAGTGAGACCAAAAAAAATTTTTTTTTTGTGGAAAATTTTCAAACTTCAACAAAAGTTTCCTTTTTTTCTCCAGGTTATGGTGGTGGATACGAGCAAACCTTCGCCGTACATGCACAAAATGAGATGACCGGCCAATGGACAACCATTCGGACATCTCGGAATGAAGCAGTATTGGATCATCTAGAGCCGTTTATTTCATATCGGGTGAATATTGAAAGTGTCAATCAGAAAGGGTCCACCAATTCGACAACTTATAATCGGAGGAGTAAGTTACAGTACAGTACTTGTACAAATGTACATTTGTATATAAAACATCCTGTTGTCAGGCTGCACAAATCTTGAAGCTCCGGATAAACTGTATTTCTGCGGGTATAACGAGATTTGTTGGACGGCTGCGGAAGGCGCGTCGGCTTATCGAATTGAAAGCAGAACGGAGCCTAGTAATAATTTTCAGCCACTGGTGAGCTTGACTTAGTTTTAAATTTTGATGTATATCGATGTAAACACAGAAATTTAATTTCCAGGCAGAAGTGTTTGAAACCTACTATAAGCTAGGAAATGAGATACAAGACACTAATAGTAAAACCACATTTTTTCGGGTCAGAAGCACAAGACCCGCATACCCGCCAAGTGAGCCAACCAATGCGTTAAGATGTGGTCCTTCCGGTCGGTTTTTTAACTTTTTTTTATAAATATCCTATTTTAATATGATATTTCCTTTGCAGACAACATAGACCTTCCTATATTTATGTTTGTCGGTGTCTTCAGCCTTTTCTTCCTATTTTTCTGTGGATTATGCGCCTGGAAATGTTTCAACAGAAAGAAGAAAAAGAAAAACCACAAAAGCCGAACGTCAACACCATCAAAAACGTATCAGGACTATGGAAGGTTCACATATGGTTAGTTATATTTTTGTTGTCTCCCTGACCACTTTTTCAATTATTGTTTTTCAGCAAGCGGTAGTGGTAGCAGCTCCAGTCAACCAGGCACCGAAATGTACTATGAACCTTCTATAAGATTGTGAGTTTGCTACATGAAAAATTGGGATTTTAAAAAAAAATTAAATTTACTTGTAATTTCTGAAGTTTTTGATATGATTGTTCAATTCCAAGAGTCTTTTTGCTGTGTAATAAACTTTTTAGTTTAAAGGTCGCACGGCGTGCTGGCCAGAAAGTTATTGGCAATGCGCTCCGCTGAGGGCGGGGGGAGCTGCTTGTCTGCGTCTCTTCGGCGGGAGTCGCAAGCAGGTTGCCACAAAACAACACACACTCTGCTTCTCTGTGTCTTCTCTTCGTATTCGTTGTAACGCAGTTGAGTGGCTATGCAAAATTCAACTTTTCTGGAAAAATGGCCTTCGCAGTTTAAATATTGTTTTCCAACGATCCGGCCAACACGCCGTGAGTGCGACTCACAATATGTTTTCATGACAAAATTTTATTGAAAACATTGTGAGAAGATTAAAATGATAAGAGTGTTGAAATGGTTATTTAAAAACATGTTCAAATCAAAAATTTAAAAATAAAATTCTAGATTAGACGAAGCAAATGAGTGGAGAGGACCATCAGACCTGGAGCCTGTTTCCGTACGTTACCCAGCGGTGAGTTCGAAGAAAAAGGCTTTCAAAATTGAATCTATTTAATTTCAGTCCTCCCTTATGGAACTGGATTATGATATTGGTGAGGAAAATCCAATTGACGACATGTTTCGCGACCGCTATATTCTTGGCGTCCAAGACCCTCCGGCACAGCTTTACCAAGACTTGCGGCTAGAAAGATTGCGACGGGAATATAAACAATCTCAAATTTAATTAATAATTATTGATTTTCCTTCTCTTCTGCTATGTTTTTTTCTGCCATTAGCAATATTGTTCATCGGGTGGTTAGCATTATTCACGCTTCACATAGTCATGTTCTATCGAAATCGTTGCCATACATTTTTTTTGTTACTAAATATGTACTTTTGAAAAGAAACCCTGCAAATATTTGAATTTGAAGAAACTACTTGTGCCAACCTTATCTGTTTGCTCGTCTTCTTTTCTCACTTTATTTAACTTTTGAAAATTGCTCGGTACACATACAAAAAAAAATTAATTCCGAATCATGTGACAGTGAGTAGAAAAGAATGAAAAGTGGCCAGTTTGCATTTGCAAAAGAAAACAGAAAGTTATACCCGCCAATTGCAAAGCCATTTTTTTTTCTTCTGTTTTTAACTCTCCTGGCGCTGTGAGTAAATTGATTTGTGGGTGGGTATAACTTATAACTATGTATAGTTTTCGTTTGAATGCTGCATTTCATATGCAATTCGTATAGTTCCACTATTTAGTGTGTGCCTTTTTTATTTATTTTTAAAGTTAATCTGAAAATTATGCCGGGAAACTGTTTTTCTTTCTTTTTTTCGAAAAACATTATAATATGCTTGAAAAAAAACAAGCGAGCGCGTCAAATTGTTCCAAAATAAAACAATTACATAATATACCATGTCTCATAAATTGTATATCGAACATTTTCAACATTTTTTTTTTGGAAAACATTTCTTCATATTTTTTTCGCAATTGTAAAATTACCGAAACTTTCAAGTGTCAAAACTTACGACAAATCAAAAAAAAAGACCATTATTTTTTTAAAATGACCGCTTTCAATAGAGAAACATCGGCACGAATTTTGGCACAGCTGAAATCCTCAGGCAACTCATTTCTTACTATAATAGGAAATTTTGGAATTATAAACTAATGATTTATAGATATTTGGCGACCTCTTATAATTCCAAAATGTTCTGTACAGATTCCAAAAATTTCTGTACAGGTGCGCATCTCCTGCACAGATTCCAAAATTTTCTGCCCAGATTCCAAACTTTTCTGCCCAGATTCCAAACTTTTCTGCCCAGATTCCAAACTTTTCTGCACAGATTCCAAAATTTTCTGCCCAGACTCCAAAATTTTCTGCACAGATTCCAAAATTTTCTGCACAGATTCCAAAATTTTCTGCACAGATTTCAAAATTTTCTGTCCAAATTCCACAATTTTCTGTCCAGATTCCCCGGAATCTAAACTTTATCGATTGAATAAAAGACATCATTTTATTGGTTATAACAAAAAAAAAGGAAAAATTAAGCCAATGTCGATGGCTGTTCCGCGTCGTCCATTCTGCATCTTTTGACGAGCTTCGATCTGGCCGCCGCGCTGAAAATAAATTATGATATTGGTAAAACAAAAAATTGCACTTTTGATAATTCAAATGGCAATGAAAGAAAGAGGAAAACCTGCTTTTCCAAAAAATCACTTCACGTTGGGAAGGTATAAAGTGCTTAATTTTTGTCGAAGAGCTTTAACATTTTTTTTTCTGGGTAACTAGAAGAGTATAAAAATAACCAAAAAAAAACTTGGGTTCATCGCTGAAAATTGTCTGTGATTTTTTGTTGAAGTTTAGCGAGGTATAACACAAATGTGCGCAGTTAAAATTAAATTCTGTTTGAAAATTTGAACTGTCTGTGTTAAAAACTATAAGATTCAATCATAAGATGTAGCTTGTTCGACTTACTTTACCCCCAACGATGCGGATTTTTGGAGACCATTTCACGTTCCTGTAATTTTCAGCTAAAAGTAGGAATTTTCAGAAAATTCTGATCGCCTCCAAGGGTGGGATTTTAGGCTCTGGGACGTTTCGAAACCTGCCATTTCGAAACTGGGACTTTTTTGCATTTTTTCGTATGGTTTTTCGCCAATTGACACCAAAACACGTGGGCATTTGGTAATTATTTTTCGTTTTTATCAGTTATTTTTATTTTTTTGGGAATTTGAATTTACTAGTATGCCGCAAAAATTCAAAAAAGTTTCGAAACGTCTTGTTTCGAAACGTCCCAGAGCCGGATTTTACGTTTACGGTTTTTACGGGTTTTTAAGGGACCGTAAAAATTTTACGGATTCCGTAAAATTTCATCCGTAAAATCCATAAAAATTATAAAGCTAATTTGTTCAATTCGAGGAGAAAAAACCGAAATTTTTGTATTTTTCTTGAATTGTTTTCTAAAAGTTCTGCAGAAGTAGAAAGTGCTTTCAATTTAGTGGGATTTATCCAAAAATTATTTCAGAAAAAGCTCAACATATTTTTCGATGTTGCATACTGAAATTAACCAGAATAATACATCATTTGAATTTTAGGGGCTAGTTTCCAATCTGATGCTTTTCTTTGTTGTTGGCCAATTTTATTTCAATGTTGGTGATTTTTTTTTTCTGATTTTAGCAACTAATTTTCCTTACTGAACAGTGCAATTTGCGATTTCACGGATTTTACGTTTTACGGAATCCGTAAAAAAAATTTTTTACGCCCAGCCCTGATCGCCCCGGTCGATTACATAAAGCTCAATTGTAACATACCGTATTTCCTCTAATTTAAGCGCATGCATCTCTTCATTTCCCATTCTATTTTTTTCATTGCCATTTGAATTTTAAAAGCACGCAAACAGCGCATTGCAATTTTTTATCTGCACAATAAGATTGACAGAAAAACTCATGTAAATACATCCGTTACTTACGTACTTTGTCCTGATTTTCAATTTTTCTCTGCGCTCCACTGTTTTTCGAGTGCCCAAGAAATCACAGGCTGATTGGTGGCGCGATCCATTAGGCTGCAAACATTTCAAATTGAATGCAACTCATAAAAAAAGCCAAAAATAAATAAATAAAAATAAAATAACAACGCGATAAAAATCCACACGAAACATTTCGAAATTCGTGACGCGAATGGCGCCATGAAATTTTATTGACGCATCTCGTGCAATCAATTTTACAAATCTTAGCAGATCTTGCAAGACCGGTAAATTTTCTGTACAGATTCGAGATTTCAAAAATTTTTCGAATCTGTCAAGACCCCTTTATAGTTTGTGAATTTCTATATAAGATTTGTATTTCCTAACAAGATCTGAGTTTCCTGGACAAGTTCCAAAATTTCCTATTCAGATTTGGATTTCCTATTATAGTAAGAAATGAGTTGCCTGAGTCAGTGTGACCGTAATCCATTGAACGAGAGAGTGAGAGAAAACAAGAGACCATTGTTTTTATTTTGTGAATTGAATTGAATGATTTATTGATAAAGGGCAGTTAAACCTCTGACTCAACAATTTTTTTTATTTTGTTGGTCACTTTTATTGGCTCTCGGACGTTTCGAAAGTAGACGTTTCGAAAGTGTGACGTTTCGAAAGTGTGACGTTTCGAAAGTGCGACGTTTCGATAGTGTGACGTTTCGAAAGTGGACTTTTCGAAGGTTTTTCTGGCTTTTGTCGACGCGGTGTTTCACACAATCATTTAAAAAAGCTATTTAAGGAAAATTCCTCAAACACCGCGGAGACAAATTCCAGAAAACCTTCGAAAAGTCCACTTTCGAAACGTCATACTTTCGAAACGTCACACTTTCGAAACGTCTACTTTCGAAACGTCCGAGAGCCCTTTTATTAATCGCCCTCTCATTTCTCAATCTTTCGCTCACTCTCTCGTTGAATGTATGTATTACGGTCTCACTCATTCAGCTGTGTCAAAATTCGTGCCGATATTCCTCGTGAGAAAGCGTTAATTTTAAATTATGATGGACCCTTGCTGAGGCGAGAATAATAACACTGTTTTTCTTTGAATTCCACCAGCATTTTATTTACTTTTGTTTTAAACATTTTGTCGCTTCAACAGAGGGGCGAAAATGAAAATTAAGCCCCACCTCATTGCCCAAATGTTCCGTGTTTTTTTTTTTACCTTATGGACCTATTCACAAAACCGGAAAAAAATCGCGGGAAAAATCGGAGAATGCTCCGATTGACCTGAAATATTGGGAAATATTGGAAAAAAATCTCCTGTACACGCTCAAAAAATTTTGGACCAAAATATCGATTTTAAAAAAATTCAGAAAAAAATCGATATTTTGATCCAAAATTTTTTGAGCGTGTACAGGAGAATTTTTTCCATCATTTCCCAAAACTTAAGGTCAATTGGAGCATTCTCCGATTTTTCCCGCAATTTTTTACGGTTTTGTGAATAGGTCCATTATGCACGGAGGTCAATAGTTGAAATTCGGGCAAAGAGACGAGGCGGGGCTTAATTTTCATTTTCAAACTTTTTTTTTGCGTTCACGGTGTCCAGGATTGGAAATGTGGGCGGAGCCTAATTTGCTGGCGCGCCAGCAAACTTGCAAGGCGCACTTTCGGTGCTTGCGCATGTTTCCACTCTCGCATTTTTTTAATTGATTTTATTATTTTTCTTTGTAAAATGTATGTATTGTATTTTTCAATACCATAAAATTGCCCAAACTTCGATTTTCGTAAAGATTTTTCCTGCAAAAACACCAAAAACTCACTTTTTTAAGTCCGCAATGCTAAAAACGATTATTCCGAAATGGTGGCTGAGCCAAATTCGACGTTCTTAGGCTTAATAAATTTCTAAACACCTCAACTATAATTCCGCTGGAGCACATTTGGGAAAAAATGAAGAATTTATGCTTTTTTTCCCGAAAAACATAAAAAATGTCTCAAAAAAATCCAGTGGTGCGCGTTTGCTCGGCTCCGCCCACTTTTCAAATCCTGGACACCGTTTTATGCACGCAGGTCAATAGTTGTTGGGCAAAGAGACGAGGCGGGGCCTAACTTTCATTTTCCCATACATTTTTCGCGTTTGAAATTGTTTCGAGGAAAATGTTTTTGTTTCAGAAATTTTAAAAACAACCAACAGGCGGCCCTGTTTTTTTTATATTATTTTCAACAATTTTTCGGGCTTCTGGCGTGGTGACAAATTGTTTAAAAACTAAAAATATTTACTTTTTGGCGGTTCTGCATTCAAAGTGTACATGAACCAGTAATGCGCAGAAACGCCCGACAATCGGAGTGGAGTGTACACGACGAACCACGCACTCACTCGGTCTTTTCTCTCTCTTTCGGTCTGTATTAGCATTCTGTCTTGCCGGCGGGCTCATACTTGGTGTGGTGTGCTCGGCTCGTCCCGGTTTATTCATTTCTTGGAAATGTGTTCGAATCCTTTCTTAAATATTGGACTTTTTGTCTCTACCCAACTTTTTTTAGTGATTCATTGGTCTCATGTTTGTTTTTCGCCTCTCGAAAAAAACAATTTCTATATGTTTTGAGGTTAGTTTGAGAGCTAGGGAGCACTCATTTCTTTTTTTCTTTCTTTCTTCCTATCATGTTCAGTTTTGAAATATCATCCCAAAAAAAATAGGAAGACATTTTTTTAATATTTAATAATAAGATATATACGCGCGTTGGAAATTGAAAATTCAATCGATTTCTTTTGTGTCTCGCATTAGCGCTGTGTTGCGTTATCAGGTCAACTTACACAGATAGCGTTGCTCGCGTTATCGTTTTCTTGATTAGCGCTGCCGATACATCCATTTCACCACCAATTTTTTCTAAAGCACCACTCTTTTGTATTGCATAGCACAGTCTCGCTAATTGCAACGAAAAATCGACAGATTCGTAGCAGCGTGAGTCATTTAACGGGATAGAGAAAAACTGTGTTTTTCGTTACATAACTAACTCGGACGTGTCTCAGTCACTCGCCTATTTACCATTGCAGTATTTACTGCCATTTCATCATCGTACGAAGTCAAAACATTAACTTGGGCTAGCAATTGAGAGGTGGGGAGCCTGTCATATAAAAAGCGGGCTCCCCATTACATTGCCAACCAAAATCTCCTTCTCTTGTAATTTTTTTTTCATTCACTTTTTACTGGCTATTGTGGTAATGGTGTTTGCCTGTTCTCGGTCTCTACACAAACACAAAGTGTATTGATTGATTTGCTTTTTTTCTGTTCTTGTTCACATTTTGCCGCGTGACCGCTTGCTCGCTCTTTTGGGGGTTTTGTAGAAACTTTGGGAAATTGTTTTTCAGTTGTATGTTGCTGCAAGTTGTGCGCCAGCAAAACGAATAAAATTCGCAAGAAATTGTTTCTTATACTCGGGAAATTTTTGGCGCGTTATGGCGAGAGTCGGCATCTAGGTGGCTAATAGCCACTGAAAATGAATAATAGCTGCCGAAATGGCTAATAGCGGGCGATAATGGCAACTAGCCGTCGAATATGGCTATTTGCCGCCGAAAAGGGCTATTAGCCATTATGGGGTAATACCACCGCCTATAAAAAATTCGTATGTTGTCAACGCAACTATATGCGATTTTGCGACTTTTTCCAGACACAAGATGAGCGAAATTTGAAATTAAAAAAATTTGAAAATTGTAGCCGATGGAAACGGCTAATAGCCATCGAAAATGGGGCCTGTGCCAAATACATATGGCACACGCCCCGAATCGGTGGCTATTAGCCAAAAATTGTCTGAGTATCGCCGTCAAGAGTTGAATCGTGCCGAGACCCGGAGATTGCTGACGCATAACTTGACACGCTGTCTCGCTACGTCCCGAATTCATGAAAATTTGAATTTTTTTTTTTTGAAAAATGGATTTTCAAGGCAAAATTTTTTGTCATCATTTTTCGACATTCCTCGGCTATACATAAATTTTTATCTTTTTGACTCAAATCGCTCATGATGATTTTAATTTTCGCCGTCCCGTGCGGATTTTTTTTTGAAAAATGATTCCGCGCGAGCATACAATGCTTTTCTAGTTTTCAGATCGAATACTCAACCTAGCCGATTGAACTATGACCAAATCGCTTTTCCTCTTTTTCGGTGAGTTTAAATTTCAATTTCCACTAAGAAGGGTCACGGAAATGAGAATCTTTGCAGCGCTTCTGGCCGTGGCGTCCGCTGAGCACTTTTATGTGACCAACAACGAAACTGGAATCACTTGCATCATTCTTGATGGAGACTTCCAGTTCAACTTGGTTTTCGAGGACAAGAATGTCACCCAAAAGTACACAGCCACCATCAACAACACTGTGGAAGTTGATGGAAACTGCCAAGGAGTCTTTAACAATCAATCCGTTCAGACCTTGAACGTAAGTAGTTGCCCTTACGGTAAAAAAGAACTTAAAAGTAATGCGTAATATTTTAGATCAAGTTCAACCCAGAGGGACAAACCGCTCGTTACCCCAAGGAATGGGAGCTCAACATTGTTTTCGGAGCGTCGAGTAATGAAGCTTTTAAAATTGTCGACTACACCCTTCACACTCAAAAGACCGAATTGATCCCATCATTTGGAACATTTGAGATGGACGAGAAGAACCCAGGAGACGTTACCGCTACTGAGACAAACGCCTACAAGTGCTCGACTGCTAAACTTGGACTTGTTGGAGGTGCCAGCATTGACATCAAGGCGGCCAACGTCATTGCCTTTGCTCGTCTTAATGGAACGACTTTCCCGACTAACCAGATCTACGAGGTGTGCTACTTGGATGCCCGTACCAGCGACGTTGTGCCCATTGTCGTCGGAGCTTGTCTTGCTGCTCTTGTTATTGTCGTCCTCGTCGGATACTTGATTGGCCGTGCTCGTGCCAAGAGACAGGGATACGCCAGTGTTTAAATCAATGACTGTTAAGCTCTGTCAACCCAAAACTGAGAATCTGCTGAATTTTTTTTGCAAACTGTCCTAATCAATCAAATTTCCATATTTTTTCCTCATTCATTTTATCTCATCTTTTCCTTTGTCACCCCTCCATTTTAGATATTCTCTTTTTTTTTCGACGAGTAGTACCTCACGTGGTAGTAGAACACTGTTTCTGAACCCGTCCTTTGAATTTTGCAATTGAAAAAAAACCTTTACCTTCCCATCAGTTTTGTACTTTTTATTTTTGTCCTTTAAATAAAATATAATATGTGATAGTTTTAGTTTTTCTTTTTAACAAAACTCGGAAAATTCAGAAACGTCTAATATCCGTCAAATCACACATCACCTGAAAAACCTATACACTGGGCAGCAATACCCCATTTTTGCTGAAACTCTCCCTTAAAAGGGGTGCCAAATTTCTGGGGACAGTTGCTTAAAATATACTCTTTAGTGGGGGATTTACGAATATCACATCGAAATCGCACAAAAAATTTTCTGATTTTTGGCGAATTTTACAACAAAAAAAATGGATGACCACGTGGAGTACACGAATTGGCGGGAATTTCAAACGCCATTTTCTTTTTCATCATTTTTCTCCCGTCTTTCTCGCATTTTTGTTTGCATTAATCTTTGGGAAATAATGTAGAAACATCATTTCGTGTTTTCAGATACCAAAATAACGCGTGTTGATCACAAAATTAACAAATTCGAAACAAATTTTCTCATACCTTTCATTTTTGTTCCTTTTCCTACTAATTTCCGCATTAAATTCACTATTTTATCTGTAAATTTATATTTGAACAAAAAGTGTTCACAAGAAATAATTTAAAACGTTGAATTGAACGACAGCCGAATATCAATTTTTCGATTTCTATGACTAAACTGTGTTTTGGCGATTATCTGTAATTTTAATAAGCGATTAGAGAATGCTTTATCGAAAATCGTACACGAATTGGCGGGAAATTCAAATGCCATTTTCTTTTTCATCATTTTTCTCCCGTCTTTCTCGCATTTTTTTTTGAATTAATCTTTGAGGAATAATGTACAAACACCATTTCGTAAATTAACGCTTGTTGATCACAAAAGTAACGATAAAACAAATTCGGAACAAAAATTCTGATACCTTCCTTTTTTGTCCCTTTTCCTGCTCAATTCCGCATTAAAACCACTTTTTATCTGTAAAATTTATATTTGAACAAAAAATGTTTACAAGAAATTATTTAAAACGTTGAATTGAACGACATCCGCATATCGATTTTTCGATTTCTATGACTAAACTGTGTTTTCGCGATTATCTGTAATTTTAATAAGCGATGTTTCATCGAAAATCGATTATAAAAACGAGGGAAATTACAAGAAAAATAAATATTTCTGATGAAAATGGATTTTTCTAGAAGCCGCGGCCGCGGGTTTTCTAGGCCACGGCCACCATTTTCGTGTACTCCTCGTGGTCTTCTGTTTTTTTCGTTTGTAAAAATCATAAAAAATCAGAGAAATTTTTTTGTGCGATTTCAATGTGACATTCGTAAATCCCCTACTCAAGAGTATATTTTGAGCAACTTTCCCCAGGAAGTTGGCACCCCCCCCCCTTTAAGGACCTATTCAAGTACTGTAGAATAACAATTCGGGAGAAAACTCTGACAATGCTCCGATTGGTTGGAAATTGTGAGAGTGTTAGGTCCGGCAGCCGGTTGAATATCAATTTATTTATTAATCGACAAGCGGCTATTTCTACACAATTAAGTAGTCCACCACGTGGCAATAATTATATGGATAAACGTGGCGGGTCACGCGACAATCCAACACTTCCTGGCTAAGATATGAAATATATTAATCTAACGAGAAATTCACACAATTAGAGGTTCGATGTTCCGTTTCCCGATTCAGTCTGGCAGCTTTTCTGCGGTGTCGAGTTGGCTTCCTGGGCACGTCCGGTCCTTCAAATGCGGCAGTGGACAATACAGTTGTCTGATGTTGATTCGCAGCTACGCTATCCATTGAGGTCGGCGAGGACTGATGTTTACACATTTCGTTGTTGTATTCGATCGACGTCCTTCCCTGATGGCGGTGTTGGCGGTGTTCACGTTCCTCCTTGATGAGAGTGATTGCAGCAGATGACATTGAGCAGGTTTTTCGATAGAATGGCTTGGCATTTGGTGGCAGCTGGAGACGAGCAGTCGAAATGGTCCTGGCGCGGCTTGGCTCCAATCTTGATGAGTGGACAGCATTTAGACGCTGCTGCTGTGTTGGCGGCTCTGGGACGTTTAGAAACCTGCCATTTCAAAACTGGGACGCTTCAAAACTTTTTTGCATTTTTGCGGCGTACTAGTGTATTTAAACTTCCACAAAAATATGAATAATTGATAAAAGCAAAAAATAAAAACCAAATGAGCGTGCATTTTGGTGTCAATTGGCAAAAAAAGCTACGCAAAAATGCAAAAATGTTTCGAAACGTCCCAGAGCCGTGTCGGCGACCCGACAAATTCCAGTAGCAGCTTTTCCATCGACATCAAATCTACAGTTGAATGATCCTTGATTGTTTTGTTGTTAACAGACCGGAGAGTTCCCTTGGTGGTGTGAAGTGACGGTTTTTGCAGCTTGATGCAATCCTGGTGACTGATCAGCGTGACGTCTGATCCGCTTTTCAAATTGCATTCGTATGGTTCGGCCATTGATGACAACATTTTTGAAGATTCTCTTTGACGGTTGATGACGACTGTGTTGGTCCTTATCGATCCATTTGGCGAGGTTGCTCTGGAGGAATGGCACGCTTGGAGATATGACTCTTCCTTTGGCAGTTGTGGCAGACAGTTTCCTTGTACCAACATTATCGTTCCGAATGGTCGATGGCATGCAGACGGTAGTTTCATGGGATGATGACGGTGGAGTTTTCGGTGGTGCATTGGTTTGTTCGAATACATCGTTGGGTTGATCGGCACCTTGGCGTCGACTCTGGCTCCGATCATCTTCTTAAGGTCGCACACCATTTCCATTAGCGTAACGTCCGGCTGGGCTTCTAACGTTCGGAGCGCTCTCGTCCGTAGATCATCATGTTCGGCTGCGCGTAGTCCACAAGTGAAGGTGAGACATTAAATTTGTTCGCCGTTCATCGGCTTCTATTCTGAGTGATTGAACCTCCTTTTTACTTGTCTAGCATACTCGTCCAACCCATTTCCTTGGTACTCTAAATTGATGCGTTCGAATCGGCGTCGGAACACAGATGCTTCGTCTCCAAAATGTTGTTTCAACGTCTTGACCACTTATTCAAGTTTCAAGTCGGCAGGTTTCTTTGGCAGGATGACGGTCGTGTAGAGGGCGTAACTTTGGGCGTCCAGTTTCATTAGCACGAGACGAGCCTTTGATGCGTCGTCCAATTCGTTGCCTTCTTTTTCAATAAGGTCCTCGTATTGGATGTACCTCGAGTCGAAAGTGCACTGATTGTCCTGGTCGTAGATAAGCGTTGGCAGCCGTTCGGACAACGGATCCATGATGGAGACATTTCTGCTTTCTGTGGTTGGGGCGGCTGGCTGGGCAAACATCCGCGAAATCTGCTCCACCATCTCCAGGTTTGCCTTTCGCTGCATGTGCATCACAAGCTTCAGCTGTTGAGCGTCCATATTCGTATTTCTGATCGCCGGTTGCTTGGTCCGGCAGCCGATTGAATATCAATTTATTTATTATCCGACAAGCGGCTAGTTATACACAATTAAGTAGTCCACCACGTGGCAAAAATACTCCAGGACATTCTTTAAAAATAATTTTCGGAAAAAAAAATCAAATTTTTTAAATATTTTTGCTTGGAAGCCATAATATTCTTACGTTAAACAGCACCCAACTAACTTTCTTCCATAAAATCCATGCGCTTAGCAGCCACAGAATATTTTGGCATATCAGCCATAATATTCTTACGTTGAGCAGCTCCAAACTTTTTTACTCTAGCAGTCCTAAAATCCATATTCTAAGCAGCCACGGAATATTTTTGTTCAGCAGCCATTATATTTTTTACGTTGAGCAGCTCCAAACTGTTTTCTCTAGCAGCCCTAAAATTCATATTCTAATCAGCCACGGAAGATTTTGGCATATCAGCCATAATATTTTTACGCTGGGCAGCTCCCAACTTTTTCACTCTAGCAGTCCTAAAATTCATATTCTAAGCAGCCACAAAATTTGTTCGTTGAGCAGCCATAATACTTTTTCGTTAAGCAGCTCCCAACTGCAGCTCCCAACACCGATTCCTCCTTCTCTACCACTAACTGGTTTAGATTATTTGAAAGCGATCCGAGCGGCAAGAAAGTATATCTAATTTACTTTTTTTTGTTTTCATGATATGTTTTAATACAATTTGAAAAATAGAACTATCTTGTTGATGCGATGCAGTTACGAAATGTCTAGTTGCGAAAAGGCTAGTTACTAAATGTCTCATTCCCGAAATGTCTCACAATCAGTTTCGAAATTGCAAGTTTCGATTTATACGAGCGGCGAAACGGCAGGTTGCGAAATGCCACAGTACCGAAAGCTACGTGAGTTGCGAATCGTCACAGTTTCGGAAGGTCACGTTGCGAAATGTCGCGGAGCCTAAAATCCATATTCTAAACAGCCACAGAATGTGTTCTTTGAGCAGCCATAATACTTTTACGTTGAGAAACTCCCAACTTTTTACTCCAGCAGCCAAGCGGGGCTCGTGATTTTCTATGCTAAGCAAGTCAGTTCGGATTTAAATGGGGTGGGGGCAGTTGTATTAGAAACATATTGGATTCATGCCAAAGCTGTGGGGCACCGTGTGCTGATTATATGTGTATTTTCGTGAAACAATTGGAATGGTGCAAAAACATAAGCATTTATATGTATATGAACCTCTCTGGATAAAAGGACATTTTGCCACGGCGAATAGCAAAAACAGGGAGTTGTTGGTACGAGAATGTATGCAGTTTTTATGTTCATTTTCGAAAAAATGTAAATGATATAAGTAAAAAATGAAAGAAATGTAATCTGGGTGTTCAAAAAAGAAGCGAATGGAACGTTGTCATCTTTGGCTTTCAAATAGACCTATGCGTCCGTTAACGTCATTGGAAGATCCCAAAATTTTGTTTCGTGCAAAATAGAAAATATAATATGAGCGTGGATCTGGTTTTTTTTTTAATTTAAACAAATGAAATCATGAAATTCCGATTTCAAACCTATGTGTTCTAAACGAAACGCAAATCTGCAAATCCAAAACGTGAATTTTTGCGAATATTGTCAACAAATCATGTGATGTCGATAATTGCAATTGACAGTTACAAATTATTTTATTTAAATATTTACAAAACAATTCTAAACCTTTTTTTTTTCTACATTAGAACTAGTTGAGTTGCAAAAATGTATTCATGGAATGATGAAAAATAGCGGAACCCGAAAGATAGGTCAATAATTTTTTGCCAAGAATTTAATGAAAAATTGCAGGGGAGCAAAGTAAAATGTAAAACAGATGAGATTTCTTGAATTGATTGTACTTAAATGACAAAAAACATCGAAAAGGAGGAACCAATGATTAAAAAGGGCGATAGTCATAAACACATTGTTCTATAAGGAGATCCTGAAGTTTTTGTCGGAATGGCTCAGCTTCCTTCATTTTTTGCTCTGAAATATAGACATTTAAAATTAATAAGTTTGGATTTATTGTTTAAAAACTCTTACTATGTATATATGAAACTTTTATGAACGTTTCATTAAGTGCTGTTAAGGCTCCATAACGTGATGAAAAGTTTTCTTTATCTGAAACGAAAAAGATTATGTTTGGGTGGTCATAAGAGATGCACAAACTTTTTGTAATCAGAAAAACCATGAGGCTTTGCATGCAGCATTGTACAGATTTATCTCGTTGATCTTTGCCTTCCGGTGAGAGATTTTTGGAATCAGCTGAAAAATGTTTTATGATCAGAGTTATCTTGAAACTAGTATTTCAATCGTTCTTGCACAGAATTCAATGTTTTCTGGTATTAACAAGGGTATAATGTGCATGAAACAATTTCAAAATGGCGCGACGACATTCTCTGTGCTTATAGCCAGAGTACTTTGTTCTAGCGTGCTCTTTGTACCTACCAATTGTGAAGAAAAGTAGTTGCAACGCCAGCACCAATTCGTCTATAGTGAATTTCTCTCGGTGCAGTGGGTCTAGCACAGTGACAAACATTTGATTGTAGTCGGAATGAATCACACCGCCTCTGAAATATTTCAGTCAATTTTGAAACGGATTTTCACTTTTGCTTGTCTCATAGAAGAAACATTTTGAAACTTACGTGGAGATTATCGCTTGAATCACGTCTGTCCCATCTGGCATAACAACTCTTGTATGTTGATCAAAGTAACTTTCAATTGCTTGAATCGCAATTGCAAGTGTGAAACACGTGCTGCGGATAAGCTCTTCCTAAACAAAATGTTTACATATATTGTACGTATATTTCCGGTACCTTATCGCTATCTTTAAATTTTGCCAAGTCCGGGATTTTCTTAACAAATTCAATGGCACAGAGAAGGTCCACAGTCAGCCAAGCAGGAAGATCGCGTTTAAATTGCGAAAAATCACGTACTTCCTGAAATGGAACAGAAATTGAACCCAAGTCTCGTGATTCTGGGTTATCACAGATAAAAACAGATAAAACAGATATCAAAAATATCACGACTACAGTACCTCATAGCTTCCCTGAATCTCTAGGAAGCTTGGCATAGATAAAAGAGTGCTGATATGAAGGTCGATATCTTGCAGGTGGACGTTGCTGCGTCTGCAATAATACTGTTGTTGGTGACGGTTTTTTCCATGTTATATTGAAACGGAATATTCACAGAACCAGCAAAAAAAGCAAAAAATAGAAAAAACCAGCAAAAATTCAGCAAAAATCCAGGGAATGCTTCGATCGATCTGAAACTTTGGGAAATCATTACTATCGATTTTTGAACATTTTCAGAAAAAATCCATGTTTTTAAATTCAATATTTCGGTCTGAAATTTTCTGGGAATGTTCTAGAGTATTTTTTAAATAATTTCTCAAAGTTTCAGACCGATCGGAGTATTCTCCGAATTTTCGCTAATTTTTTTGCTAGTTAATTTTTTTATTTTTTGCTTTTTTTTGCGGTCCGCGAATAACCCCATTAATATTTTAAGCAGTGTTTCTTAGTATTACATTTAAAACCCCCTTTTTGTAAAATTAACTTCCTCTATCTCACCCACCACAAGACAGGAACAGAAAACGTTCGTGATCTGATCTGGTTTTCTGATATTTTTTCTTTTTATTTTTCTCTTCTCAATTCTTTTCTGGTCTCTTCCGCTAACATTCACAACACATAATCAGAGAAAAATGTGAAAAAGAATGAGGAAGTGATAAACGATCTGCCATTAATACATCAATTTTTCGATAGGGCGGGCTGTCATACCTGAACTTGTTGATAAGCCGTAGAGTTTGTCGAAGAGTCGCTGCTGTTTCAGTGACACGCGCCAAGTCTGTGGACGTACTCTGAATAAAATAAGTATGTTGCAAAATTTTGTTGGTTGCTGCTTTTTGAAGAAAAAAAAATAACAATGAGCTGATGCTGATCAGATCAGAGCAAAACGGTGGAAAATTTGTTCTCTTGATCTTATATTTATTTTTTTCTAAACTTCAAGAAAAAAGACGTGGAACATGTACCTAATGCTAAATTATCTGATGTGATCAATCAACGAAAAAATGGTAATGTACTTTGTTCCTACTTTAAGGCGGATGGAGATAAAAAATTAAATAACGATTTATGTACATATACTCAATACACATTTATAACCCCATTATCATTCCTAGACTTTCTTATCATTTCTCATTGACCTACCGGTTGAGATAAATATTCGACATATACATCCGGTGCTTCCCTTCTTGATTCGCTGGGCAGGATACTAGACGTCACGGCTGTAAAAAAAACCTTGCATTTCGCTCCGAGAATACAATATTTACAAGACGCCTAGTGTTCAGATGAACTCAGATAAGAATATGGATGTAGATAAAATGTAAGAAATTGAAGAAACGTGGTAAATCTAATCTACAACAATCGTCGCTCGCATCTTTCTTCCAGTTTGCGAGAGAAGAGAAATCAAAAATGTGTTTCTACATACATCTTTGGAATCAGAATAACAACGTACCTTCTCTGCGCATTCCTTGTTGAAGGCACCGATCTAATCGACAGCTCCGACACTTGATACGGGCTCCTAAATATGTACGATGAGACGTTATAAAAATCACGTGGGGAATAGTGAGTGATAAAATATGTTTCTTGTTTGACCAACGTTAACTTATAAGAGAAACAAATATTGTTTCAATTAATGAATTTAATGTTCACTAAAAGTGAGACACGTGCGATTTATGCTACTGGGAAAGACGGGTTGAAGTGCTTATCTCAACAAATGCACTAAACTGATCAATGATTACAGATCAGCGCGTGTATTTTTACTAGTCGGGTGGTTCTTTGTGCGAATCAGTCGTCTTAAATTGGTCATTAGAGCTTGTTCATTGGAGATCATTTGAAAATTGAAAAATGTTTGTTTGTTTCAGCAATGAAATGAAAATGAAACCACTGAATTTGAAAATACTTGAATTGCGCACATGGATTTCAAAATCCGGGGCAAAATAGATTTTGGAAGATTTAAAACCCCAAAGGCGCCTTAATTTTTGCTCAAAAGTAGCAGTTTCTTCGCTACCAAAATACATGCATGTGCATTTGCAATTGGGGCTGAATATCTTGAAAATTTGAATTTTGATAATTTGTTTTCAAGTCAAAATATGTAGAAATGAATCCAAAAACTGACTGACTGCAATTTTTTGTACAGTACATATTATTTTTTTTGCTCTCAAACAACTTTTCTCACAGTTTTAATAGAACCTTTCACTGTGTGTGGTTGACACAAAAAACAACTATTTGCAAATACGAAACGTACTGTTCAACTGACCAAATTCACTTTCACGCATACGTCAAAACAGAGTACAACGTGCGACCAAAACTACTACGTAATGTGAATTAATAATGCATTATTATTTTTTTGGTTGTACATTGGTTTGAACTGTTTCAAAATCAAACTCACCGACACCCTTGACAAGGCGCATCTGTGATAGGCAATTAGAATCGGAACGGATGCATTGAAAGTGGATTTTTGAGAGGACACATCTTCGAAAAAACGTCTTGCAGCCGTTACATGACGCCACCTGTAATGCGATACGTTATCATTGTTCATATTCTTGCTTTGGTGTGTGTGTGTGTGTGTGTGCGTTCTTTATTTTTTTATTTTTTAGAATAACGATACAGTCCCGCGTAGCGAAAAGATGATAGAAGGAAATGTGAAACCTACATTATAGTGATACCCGGTTGCTGTACTTGAACAAATTGCGCATGGTAGATCAAAAGTTCTTCTCTCTTTAGATTGTGACACGGCTGGCTGAAAATGCGATAAATCATGGGTGATAGAGCCTTTTCTCTTCCAGAATCGGTATTTCCTTTTTTATTTTGTTTTGTTTTATTTTGTTTTTATTTTATTTTCTTTTCTTTTCAATGTCCCTCTTTTTTTTTTCCAAAACCTATTTCAGAACAGATACAAAAAACCTGTCGAAATACATACTCATTGGCACAGTATTAATGCGTGACTCACAAATGACAGAAGACACTCTTGGTATCAAATCATTGGCTTTTCAATCTAACATGATTATTTGAAAGTACACAGACACACGTCCCGACACTGATGTCAAAGCGGGAACAGGGAGAGTACACGTAAGCCTCCATGATACTAAATGAACCTTTTGGTGTGCCTGGAAACACTATACGGTTCTTGCAGTTGGTCACTTTTTGTATTATCTTTGGACATCAAAGAAAAATTGTAGCTGAAGTAGAAACGAAGCGAAACGAAACGAAACGAAACGCAAATAGAAACGCGTGGGTGGATTTATTTCTACAGCTACAGTCAACGATCAAAAAGTGGCTAAATTTGATTCTTCCGGTGAAGTTCCATGGCACTTAAAATGCATAGTGACCGACAGACCCGCACTTGAGAGTGTTTTGCCGCCCGCATCACACACCTTGAATCAAAACACACAATTCTAGACCATTCTCAGTATATCTAATTTCTCTGAATACCTACACTAAAATTAAATGAATGTAACTGAATAGTACGGCTTTTATTGTTTTTCTCAGAGTATACGCTCACTTCATAACAAAAGTTGCAGTCGTGGTCCAAATGTTTTCTTCGTATTAAAACATCAGTTTGAAAAACTTTTGTCTTATTTTCCCCTTTTCCAAGCATGTAATCATGAATTATACTACACGGAAAAGTTCGTTTTATCGCACAGGGAAAACAGCTCCAAAATTTAGTAACACTAAATTTGTCGTAGTTTCGTAGCCTGGTGGAATTGCAATGGTTGTTATGATGGGAAAAGGTATAGATTTCTACAGAGAAAGAATCATATTCAGAAGAATAAATTGAGATGTTGATTTGATTTTATTTTTATCAGAATCAAAAACTATGTTGATTACTGACCTTAGCCCCGTGGGATTAAGCGTGTGCGTAAAAGAAGTGCAGATGTAAACAATCACTTATCATATATCTCGTGAGCAGATCGACTAAGTCAGACAGTGACTTTGCGAATGATCATTTGATATTTGAGAATTGAAACAATTATTTAGTTGCACAGTTTTCGGAAATTTTCAGAAAGATTCTATCCGATTGTAAATATTGATTGAAAATTAAGATAATCAAATATGTACATCCAATGCGACGGGATACAAAAACCTGTTTAATTTGCATATAGATGAGCACAAACCTCTCTTGGAGAATCAAGACTCAGTTTAAATAATGAAGGAGGGGACGGCGATTGATTGGGAGTTGTAGACGAGTTAGAAGCCGCGTAAGACAATTCGACAGGGTAATCGGAGTAAGTCGGATAGTTGAATTGACTCAAAAAATTTGCGTTGAGGAGCATGCGTCCACTGGAAAACGTCTCCGGGACACAAAGTAATATAACAGAATTAGGATATGTTGATGTTTCAAAAAATGGACTCTCCTGTGATTAACAATTCGAACTCATCGACCACAGAGAGAACGAGGTTTTCACCGGTAGAGGAGGGAGGACGTGGGCGGGGCTTAATGTTAAGATGAGATGCGCACTGGCAATGGTTGATTCACAAGCGATTCGTCTAACGCAAACTGTTGGTCAACGAACTGGCCGCCCCTTCGAAAGACAGCAGCGACTGGTGAAAAGTCCCGCCTGCCTTGTGTGTAGTCTGGTGACTAAAAGGAAGAAATCGTTCCGAACGACTGATCGGGATTGGTTTGTGCGTTACAAAAGAAACTGAAAATGAAACAAATTCTAGCAAGCTATGTATTTTATGAGGAATTTGTCGCGATAAAACTTCAGAAGACCAATGAAACAAGTATATATCTTTCCGCACGTCTAGATGTGACTGTGATGAATTCCGACGCGTAACGTGTTCCGACCCGTAGATCATATATTCTGATCCAGAATTACGATAACTGTTTGCCGGTTACTTGCTCTCAAATGCAATTCTCTCTGGTAGGGGTTTGTTCAGACTCCGCGTTACGGTAGAAAAAGACCGCTAACATTATCGTTCTTCACCATCAATTCTTCTTGAAAGCGGCTTGCGGAATGATGTCATTTTTGCGATATTTGTACGTCACTTTTGAAATCAAGATACGGAAAAAAAACAAGGTCAATAATTAGCACGAAATGTTGTACCATTTGAATTTTCTGGAGGAAACAAAAAAAAAACTGTTTTTCCAGCGCTCATATTTTCCCTTTCTGTTTTTTTTTTCTCGATTGGAGCTTTTATGAGAATAGCTTGTTGTCGATGTCGAAAAGGGCATATTCACAGAATAAGTGAACTTTGAAGAAAGAAAGAAATCAGCTAATTGTAAGACAGAACAATTTCTGTTATTCTGAATCAGCATGAACTATGTACATATATCTACTTTTAAGATTGAAATTTTTCAAATTTAAAGTTGAAGTGTTTCAATTTGTAGAAAAAATAATTCTAAATGACAAAAACGCCGGCCTTTTCTTACTTTGTTGGGGAAAAAATGCCCAATAAATGCATATTTTTGGAACAAAATTAATATCTGTGGGCAAACGTCTTCCTTAATACCCTAATTAGGAATTATCAAACAATATACAAACCACTTTTTCTACAAAACTTTTACAAGAAAATCATCGGCCTTTAAAAGAAGACCACTACCCATTGTGGCTGTTGATCTTTTGAACCCTGATAAAATCTCATGAATTACACACACCATCACCCGCTAAGACGTCCTATAGGAAAAGATCGTTCTTATCACGGAAGTCGGTCTGAAGAGAAGATGGGAAGGAAATACAATATATAAACGTATGTTATAAAAATTGGGTGCAGGATACATTAGAAATAATTTACCGAGAATTCTGTAATAGAGCGGCCCTCTAAAATAGAACGGTCCTCTAAAATATAGTGATCTCATATAGGAATAAATTTAACACTTTTTATTTATTGACCGGTTTCTAATTATCTCTTATCATACAGCACGGCACCCCAGCCTTCTTCCAAAATTGTTTCTACCTGGCGCATTTTTAAAACCCTAAGGCTCGGTCATTTTTTGACAAAAAGGCCTCGTTTTTTGATGAAAATGATGGTGTCATCCTGAATAATCATACAATGATTCGAATTTCGCAAAAAAGTAAATTTTCGAGTGAAAAAATAATTTAATTATCCGACGAGCTGTACAGTAGCAACCATTAGTGAGTTTTTTTTTTGGTTTTTGGGTATAACTCGGCTTAAAGAGGTCCAATCTGCCTGAAATTGTTTTCTTGGAAATTGCCCATCCACAGTTAGCTTGAATTGAACTGATTGTGAGAACGTTTGAATTTTGATACCAGTCCGGTGTCCCGAAATCAGAACTCACCCATGTTTCTATAAACAAATATTCATCAGTTAACGATAAAATTAACAGAAAAACAGTAAAAAAAAAAGATTGGAATGGAAAAGAAAAATTGGTATAAAAGTTGACCAAATTTTGCAGTTGCTGAAAAAAAAAACAAACCAAGGAACATGTTTTTTTCTCGATTTTGCGATGCAGCAAAATTACATAATTTATTTTTAGTTTGATGAAAATTGTTTATTTTATTCTTGTAAAAATTTTCAGGCTGATTGAACCACTTTGAACCATGTTATACCCAAAAAACCAAAAAAAAAATACTCACTAATGGCTGCTACTGTATATTTTTCACCGTTTTGTATCGATATTCTAGTAAATAAATAAAATAGACAGGCCCCCTTAGAATAAGAGGGTAATGAAAAATAGAACGGAAGGCCGTTCTATCACAGAATTTACGATATTCTAAATATGTTTAGTAAATTAAAAATGTAGCTCTAAAATTGACAAATTTCGAAATTAAACACGTATGTACATATGCATGTACATCAAGATTAAATTCGGAAAGAAACAAAACAAAGTAAAAAAGAAAAATAAAACTCCCAGGTTTTCTAATGTATGTAGATAAATCAATCGCTTCCGCATTATTTCAAACTTCAAAAAGAACCAGTCAGAATTGCCAATCAGTGACCGGAATCTCGATCAAAAAATTTGCATATAAGTGGGTCATCAAAAGCAGCGATCACACAACATTCCCATTTCTACCGCTCATTTACATTTGTTGCCCAGCTTCTGCTTCCGGACCGGATCCAGACAGTCGGCAGCTCAGCGGGATACAGATTCCGTTGCGAGTATAAAACCGCCGCCCTTTTTCGTTATTTCACAGTTTTCTTCTTTCGTCTAAAGAAATCATGGATTCTTCTGAAAAACAACAGTGCGCTGAAGTGGAAAGAATCAAAAAGGCGGCTTTTTTATCAGTGAGTTCTGAAGATTCTATTTTTTTTTTTTTTTTTTTTTTTTTTTGAAATTGTTTGATTCAATTGTTTTTAGGTAGCAGTCTCTACATTTGTAGTTCTATGCTCTGTAATTGTGCTTCCATTGATCTACACTTACATCCAATCACTTCAAACCCACATGCTTGATGAAATGGATTTTTGTCGTGTAGGCAAAAAAAATTATAAAAAAATGTTGCAATTATTCAGGCAAAATCAAGAGATCTCTGGGTTGAAGTGGTGTCAGTTGACAGTATTCTAAACCGCGGAAAACGCACAATAAAATCTGCGGCACGTGCAAAAAGAGAGTGGAGTTTTGGCCAGTATTATGATCGGAATCAGAGAGGTAAAACGAAGGAAAATTTTTTTTTAGAATAGTCGGTAAAGAATCAAACAACAAAAAAACATCCGTTTCAGCAAGTGGATCGGAATCTGGAAGTAATTCAGGAGGGTACGGTACTTATCCACCTGCTCCAACGGTAGCGCCAAGTTATGGAGACTATAAAGTGGCTGCTGTAGAGGAATTCCAGGCCCCAGCATGTATGTGTTAAAATTAAAAAGAATTTTAGATAAATAAATAACAATTGTTTGAAACATATTCTAGGCTGCTCCTGCCAACAAGGCCCAATCGGCCCAGCTGGTCCACCAGGTGATGACGGACTGGATGGAATTGACGGAAAGCCAGGAATTGATGGTCCTCCAGGACGGGATGGAATCCTGCTACCACCGCTTGGTCAGGCTCCAGAACCATGCGTGATTTGCCCGCCTGGACCACCAGGGCCACCAGGATTCCCCGGCCAGAAAGGACCAAATGGACCACGTGGAAGTCCAGGCCTTCAAGGCCAAGACGGAAAGAAAGGGGAACAAGGAATGCCTGGGCCACAAGGTCCTACCGGCAGAATGGGAAAACCGGGTCCCAAAGGACCAAAAGGAGAGGATGGAAGAGTTATTATGGTGAATTTCAGATTTTCGACTATAATTGTTGTTTTTTGAAGAGTGTAGTTTATTGAATACGTGACTTGCGCGAATTCCTATTCCAACCTTATATTTGTCTTCTTGATCATAATTTTTTTATTTTCCAGGTTGCCGGCCCTGCGGGACCTGCTGGACCACCAGGTCCAACTGGAATTCCTGGAAAAAGAGGACCTCGCGGAGTGGACGGATTGCCAGGACCACAAGGACCACCAGGAGCGCAAGGTGATGCAGGAATTGCGGGACCAGACGGAAAGGAAGGACGGCGTGGAGAAAAAGGACCAACAGGACCACAAGGTCTTAAAGGAGCCTGCGATCATTGTCCTCTACCAAGACTTCCACCAGGATATTAAAAAATATTTGAAATTTGTATGTATATCAAGAATGTCTATATTTTTCTCAGTCATATCACTAAATTATTTAATCTTATCTTCTTTTTTTTTCTTTCTTGTTGCGATGTTGCACTTTTCAGTAATTTTCATAAAGATGTACATTTTCCCGGAAAATTTTCTTGATTTCTTCAAAATTTTTCAATGAAATAAGCAAAACGTCTAGTACATATTTGACGATTGGCAGTCCATGATCATAAAGTTTGTTGTCAACTTTCCCTTGTACCGTTATCATTGAAAAATAGCAAAGTGTTTTTAAATTTGTCTGTTATCAATTTTAAATTTGCCAGTTTTTTCTCTATGTTCTTACTTAAAAATGTTTCTTTCATGTTTTCATTCATAACCAATTTGTTGCTACCAAATTCTTTTTATTTTTACAAGTTTCTTTCAGTAATATGAATGTCCTAATTATTGGGAGTGGTGGCAGAGAACACGCTCTAGCGTGGAAAATTCGCCAATCTCCTAATGCTAAAAATGTTATTGTTGCACCTGGAAACGGCTCAAGCGGTGTAATCGGTGAGTGTTGTATTTTAAAGTTTATCTGCTCTAATTTAAATTAATAATAATTGTTTCTTTTAAAAATCAGATTTGAATCCTTTGAACGCCGACGCGGTTGTCTCTTTTTGCACCGAAAATTCTATACATTGTGTTGTGATTGGTCCCGAAGAACCATTGGCAAATGGATTGGCTGATAATTTGAAAAAGTCACTTCCTAACCTGCTTGTTTTTGGACCAACACAAGATGGAGCAATGCTAGAGGTACTGTACTCAGGAAATTTTTGGCGCGATATGGCGAGAATAGGCATCTAGGTGGCTAATAGCCGCCGAAAAGGTTAATAGCGGGCGATAATGGCAACTAGCCGACGATTTCGGCTATTAGCCATTTGGCTATCAGCCGTCGAATATGACTATTAGCCACCGAAAAGGGCTATTAGCCATTATTGGGTAATGTCGCCATCTGTAAAAAATTTGTCGGTTGGCACCGCATCTATAGAATGTTTACATGGAAAAACTGAGGGAGACAATATTCTCGCTTACTCAGCGATTTTGCGACTTTTTCCAGACACAATATGTCCGAAATTTGAAATAGAAAATTTTTTTAAATGATAGCCGACGGAAACGGCTAATAGCCATGGAAAACAGCTAATAGCCATCGAATATGGGGCGTGTGCCAAATACATATGGCACACACCCCGAATCGGTGGCTATTAGCCGTTTTCAATGGCTATTAGCCGAAAATTTTCTGAGTATATATAATTGCAGCAACAAAAAAAACAAAAACACCAAAAAGAACTTTTTGCATAGTTAGTTGTTCAGACTTCAAAATTGTTTTCAAAACAATTTATGAAAGAGTATGGTCTACCAACGGCGGATTTTGTGACAATCGACAGTGTCAAGAACCTCGAAGACGTCTTTGAGAGGTTTTCCGCAATTCCTTTCACTTTCCTAGACAATGTTCGAAAATTTGCAGAGTTTCGTGGAAAAATTCAGTCGTGAAAACAGACGGGTTGGCGTCTGGAAAAGGGGTGATAATTCCAAAAGATAACGTGGAAGCAGAAGCAGCGGCTAGATCAATGCTTGAAGTAATATTTGAAATTAAAAGGAAAAAAAAACCTCTTTTCTATTTAGGGCAAATTTGGAGACGCTGGAAAAAATGTCATTATTGAAGAACGTCTGGACGGATACGAAGTCTCAGTAAGCGATTGTTTTGATTGTTTAGATTTGAATAATTGTTTTGTTTCTCGGCGCTCGCTTTTCTCGATGGTATCAATTTTCGGCGAATGCCGTTGGCAAAAGACCATAAGCGACTTTTTTCATCGGACACCGGACCAAACACCGGTGAGATAAGATGAACTGTAGACTTGTCTAAAACACAAATCTAGGCGGAATGGGTGTAGCTGCACCGGTGCATGTTCCTCAGGACGTTGACAAGCAGATTGATGAAATTTTTGAAAAAACTTTGAAAGGGCTTGCGGATAGAAATATCAGATATTGCGGAGTACTGTACGCTGGACTAATGGTTGTAAATAACAAACCCTACTTGTTGGAATTCAATTGTAGATTTGGAGATCCTGAGACACAAGTTTGAGTTTTGTTGTGTTCTTCTAATAGAGTTTTTCTCAGGTGCTCATGAGGCTTTTAGAAAGTGATCTCTTAGATATTATCACATCTTGTGTTCATCAATCTCTGCCTACTTGTAATATCAAGTGGTCACACAAATCCGTATGTGGAGTTGTGTTAGCTTCAGCCAATTACCCAAAAACTGGCGACAAGGGAACTCCAATAACAGGTAATTGAAGATGATTCACGGTCGTCATACTTTATTTCAGAAATACCTCAAAACGATAACACAAATGTCGTATTTCATGCCGGGACACTACTGATAAACAAAACACGTACTAATTTATCCCACTTTTGTGAAAGCCATAATTTTATTTCAGTGGTAACCAACGGAGGGAGGATTCTTTGCGTAACATCAGTGGGGGACTCTATTCGAGAGGCTAGGGAGTTGGCAAATAAAGTGGCTGAAAAAATTCAATTTAATGGAAAACAGTACAGAAAAGACATTGGAAAAACACTGTAAGCGGATTTTTGAAATACATATGTATTTAATTGTTTAATTTAGTTTTTTTTTTTTTTTTAATTCAGAGAATCCACTACACCTTCACTTTCCTATGGAGCAAGTGGAGTTAACATTGATGAGGGAAACCAATTCGTGGAAGATATCAAAACTTTAGTCAAAAAAACGCTGCTCCCTGGAGCTTCACAAATTGGTGGTTTTGGTGCCGTACTTGACCTTAAAAAAGCTGGTTTCACAAATGATTCTCAACTTGTTGTTGGTATCGACGGTGTTGGAACAAAAATTGAAATCGCCACTGCTTGCAACAACTTTTCTGGTGTTGGATATGATGTTGTCGCAATGTGTGTTAACGACGTGATTTGCCACTGCGCCAAACCGGTTGCCTTTCTTGATTACTTTGTTTGTGGAAAACTGGAAAGGGCAATGGCAACACAAGTGCTCGCTTCGATTTCTGACGCGTGTGTGGAAGCGGGATGCTCTTTGATTGGTAAGAACAGTTATTTTGGGTAGATAACGAAAAATGAAAATTCAAAACCAATTACAGGGGGTGAAACCGCTGAAATGCCTGGAGTCTACAATCAAAACCAGTGGGATTTGGCGGGATGTGCAATTGCAGCAAGAGAATCTGCCTGGCCAATGCTCCCCCTTTCTTCAGAAATTTCAGAAGGCGATGTTATTATTGGATTAACTTCTTCCGGTTTACATTCAAATGGTTTCTCCCTGGCACGCAAGATTCTCGCCGTAAATGGAGTAAAGTACAGTGACCCTCTTCCATGGGATTCTAACTTAACATTTGGCGATGAACTTCTAAGAGGAACCAAACTTTATGTTAAAAGCGTGTTGCCTTTGTTAACAAGTGGTTTGGTCAAGGGTTGTGCTCATATCACAGGAGGTGGTCTAACGGAAAACGCAGTCAGAGTTTTGGCTAAAAACTCTCCAGTCAGCTTTGTGGTGAGGATTAAATACATACACACGGTGTCCAGGATTTGAAAAGTGGGCGGAGCCGAGCAAACGCGCCCCACTGAATTTTTTCGCGCGAAGTTCAAATTATGACGCATTTTTTTTGTGTTTTTCGGGAAAAAAAACATAAATTCTTAATGTTTTTCCCACATGTGCTCCAACGGAATTATAGCTGAGGTCTTGAGAACTTTTTTAACTCTAAGAACGTCGAATTTGGTTCAGCCACCATTTCGAAATATTCGTTTCGAGTTTTTTGGTGTTTTTGCAGGATACATCTTTACGAAAATCGAAGTTTGGACAATTTAATGGTATTAAAAGATACAAAATATACATTTTACAAAGAAAAACAGGTTTTATTGAAAGAAAAATGATAAAATCAATAAGAGAAATGCGAGAGTCGAAAAATGCGCAAGCACCGAAAGTGCGCCTTGCAAGTTTGCTGGCGCACCAGCAAATTAGGCTCCGCCCACATTTCGAATCCTGGACACCGTGATACATGCATAAATATGAATTTTTTAAATAAATTTTATTTTCTTTGAAGATCAACTGTGCGGAATGGAGACCTCGAGAAATTTTCAACTGGCTGGCCGCAGCTGGTCCGGTAGAAACTAAAGAAATGATTCGGACATTAAACTGGTAAAATTTTCATATCATTGAAGTTCCATCAATTTAATTTCAGTGGTATCGGTATGATTCTGGTTGCCGAAAAATCAAAAGTACCAGAAATTGAAAAACACTTGCTGGAATTTAATGAAGAGTTTTACGAAATTGGATACGTTGAAAAGGCAACTGGCGGTGATGCCATCAAATTCCTTAATGAAGAAACACTTTTCAACCGTGATCTACACTATTTCCAACGTCAGCGTGTAAAAGTGGCTATTCTGATATCTGGAACTGGAACAAACATGAAAAAACTGATTGAAAGATCTAAAACTGCTGACAGTAACTGCGAGGTTTGTACAACCAATATTTTACAAACGTTTTGTGTTTTCAAACGAGTTGCATCATGAAAAAATAAGTCGGCTATCCCTTTTTTGTCTGCGTCTCTTCAAATAGCACTGTGTTCTCGTGGTCGCGCACAAATGAGTGGGCGGAGTTTCGCGTGTTCATGCTGCAACTCGATTGAAAAGGCAATAATATTGTTTTTTAAAAAACAGGTAGTCGTGGTAGTTTCCAACAAAGAAAACGCCGGTGGCTTAAAAATTGCTGAATCGTTCGGAATTCCAACAAGAGTTGTGCCACATACAGCAGATAGAGTTACAGGAGACACAGAACTGGCTAAGGTGATCTAAAACTAGGTTTCTGTTTTTCTAGATTTTTTTTTCTAGGTCGTCAATGACTTTGGAGCAGAATTAGTTTGCCTGGGAGGTTATATGAGAATTTTGAGCCCCTGCTTTATTTCGCAGTTCCCATCACGTATCATTAACATTCACCCGTCATTGTTACCGTCCTTCAAAGGTAGTTTACTCATAGAAACAATAAAAATCCACAGTTTTTGTTCAGGTGCAAATGCTCTCCAAGATGCTTTGAATTTCGGAGCCAAGGTTGTTGGCTGTACTGCTCATTTTGTTGACGTATGTAATCAAGTGAACATTTCTGGTTTAAAAGGGGATTTCAGGAACAAGTAGATCATGGAGATATCATTTCACAACGACCTGTTATGGTGGAGGATGGAGACACTCTGGTAACAGTGCAGAAGAAAATTCAGGAGCAGGAGCACAAAATGTTCCCAAATGCTATGATTGAAGTGGCTGCTAAAATATTGAAATCGAAATTTTGATCCAGTAGTTTTATTTATTAGTTAAACTAGTATTCATTGGCTAGTTAAGGTTAATAAATAGAAAACATCTCAATTATTTTTTATTTTTACGGTATACAATGGGCAAATAAAGCTTTTAACGAACTGTCGATATGAAATTTGGCATAAATACATACATAAATTAATCTGATTAAAAGCAAAATTAATTGTTTTTTTGTTGTTTTTTTTGTAAAAATCACTAATTTTAAATCTTTGGTTTTTTCTCGAAAAATGGAGAAAATCGAACTTTTCGAAAAAAAACAAGCATGAAAAATTTCGCAATCAACAAAGATTTAATAAGTAAGTCATCCAACTTTTACTGTTTTCTTTTTTTTTTGCATTACTCTTTCTTTTTTTTTTTTTAAAAAAGCAAGCCCAACATTTCCTTTTTCTTCCTTTGCCCACAAAACTTATTTTCGACATCTGCTCTATTTTTTTTAGCAACTGTGCGCATCTACGGTAACTGGATGTCCCGTGATACACGAAACTCACAATGTCCCCTCTCGAGAGACCGACAGTCTATGTGCACTCAACAGGTAGCCTATTTAAATTAATAGTTGATAGGATTTGCCTAATCCGGTGTGATTCTATGGTTTTCTGCTAAATACTCTATAGTACAGTTTTATTTACATAATTTTAGAGTTTTAGCTATCCTACAGGTATGTCCGAGGGTCCACCAAACGGTAAAGCTTCACTGCCGAATGAGGTACGTTCCATCTTTTCTACTTTTTTATTTTTTTTTGTTCCATTTCACATTTTATTTCCAGGTAGACCCATTTGAAGTCATAACGCTGATCGGGATCGGGGCAAGCATTTAACATGAGGAATTTTTCCGCTTTATTGATATTGTAAAAGCTTTCCGTCAAAAACAGTAAGTCACAACAAACAAAAAAATAAAAGAAAACAGCGTTGAAATACTCAGCATGTCCGATGAGCATTTTCTTGTGGAACTGGTCGACATTTTTCAACATGTTCCCCAAGCCACTTTGCGCCTCAGCTGCTACTATCGCAGCGTCGGGAAACTGTTAGTCACTGCCAATAATACGTTCATTTTTGAGTTTCACGATGGGAGAATTCTGTTGAGTTGGTTTTTGTTTGTTTTTATGAGTATTCGCAATGTGGTTTTTTTTTCAGGAAATGAATGGAGAGGAGAGAATTCTTTATGCGGCGTCGGATGAAAGCGAGGATGAAATGAGTAATGATAGCGAAGAGGAGAACGAAAATGAAATGGAAATAAATGGAAAATACTGAGCAAGAAAATTGCCTATAAATCATCAGTTTTTGTTCGTTTTTCTGTTCTTGATTCTCAAACTATGTATGCTGTTTTCTAACATTGTTAAAATTGTTGCTCTATAGTAATCTTATTGGTCTTTACGTGCGGCTACGCCTATGAGTTTATTACATTAACAAGTGATGCGGCATTAACAAAGATAAAAAGGTTAAGAAAACGGCCTGGATTAAGGGAAAATGTCACCTTATATAGGGACCAGGTGAGAGAGTGAGAGAGGCAGAGGTCAGAGTGGGAATGAGAGACGTCGCGGGCGCGCGGTGGCGTCCGGTCAAACATTGTAGATCAAAATGAGCTGGCAGGTCTAGGCGTCGGCATCTGTGTTTCGTAGGTCTCAAAGAGACCTCAGAAACCAGATACTAGGTGCACGACTACCTTTGACAAACCAGCGTGATTAAATAGGGAATAGATGAGAGAGGGAAGGTGATCGGTGCGATACCTTACACCTCCCCACCGCCTGTAGGACCGTCTCTGGTCCTCAAGAAAAGAATAGAGTGAAAAAAAAGGGAGGAGATGAGACCTAGAGAAAATAAAATACAATGAGCGAACAGTAATGAGCGAGGGGTAAATTATTCCTAAGGTGAGCACCCGATCGCCTCACTGCTCCATCGCTTTGGCATTGTCCATGTTGATGAGGTGTTCGGATTGGTTCACAACATCCGGAAGTTCGATCATTATCGAGTGTCAGGTTTGAATAGTTTGGCCCGTTGGTAGTTCCTGGTGATGAAACACGCCTTTTCGGTCCGCGAAATAGCACCTGTGATGCGGCAGCGGTTGTGGAGGAACTGCGATTTCCGGTAGCCAGATGACCTGATGTGGTGAATGATTGACGTTGTCTGAGGCTCAGTCCTTAGTGCTGGCAAACTCCTGGTTGACGCGTGGGAGTACGTGTTTGACTGCTGTAAACTGTAATTATTTTATTGAAACTTTGTTTAAAACTTGTATGGGCCGAGTGGGCTAGGTTGAACGCCTAGGCGACGTCGCCATTGTTGAGTGTGGGTCCCGATGGTTTGCACCTTGACTCGTCGTTGATGAACGCGATTGACTGGTTGGGCAATAGGCCGTTAGCAGGGAAGAAAATTGGGATCTCCGGACCTGTCCTTGTCGTCTGGTGGCTGTTAGGATGTGCAGAACCGTGTTCTCTTTGACTTCGTTGTTCTTGAGTGTTCAGATTAGAAGATCATTAGTTAGGCTACTCATTGTCCGTGATGTAATTTAGGCGCCGAAACGTTTGGAAACTGCAAATTTAATAAAGATTTTTAAAATTTACCCATCCGGTAATTCCAACGTGGCTTGTGTGTGTACTTCTTCAATTGACCAAAAGTAACTGGGTCATCGCTAGCAGTTGAAAAGGTTGTCAGGACGAATCGTTCGGCATCAGTCACGCGAGTGATTGTAGTGGTGTAGTGGCAGTAGTCAATGTGGATGGCGCAAGCTTCCATCCGGCTCGAAGCATCTCGTGCCAGGAGTCTTTCCACGGTAGCACCTCCTTGGCTACTGGGTGAACCATCCATCCTTGCGATAGTGCAGCTGTTAAACGCATAACGCGTTGGCGGTGATGTCCTGGACGGATTCCGCGAGCCAGCTGAAGAGGCATGAGTTGCGGGAGAAGAGCCACGACCATCCCTGGATTCCGCTGCAGAGGTATGAGCTGCTGGGTCCGGATGAGCACCGGTCTCATCAAGCCATTGGCCACCCGTCGCTTTTTCTTTGTAATGTCGTAGTCCCGGTCAAGTTCCATGAATGGTTCGTGTTCTGAGAGGACGCGCTCCTCGGTCCGGTATTTGGTGATGAACCAGTCCGAGCGTCGAGCACCATTAAGGAGTTCCTCGGGCTTGATGTGGAAATCTTCTGGCAGCAGCAGACCGGGCATCCTTTGAAGCTCTTCGACTACGATCACGTCTCCTGGCAAGTGCTCTCCCCTGACGGTGAGTCTTGGTGTCGTACGAGAAGCGCGACAGGTGGATGAAAAGCAAGTCGGGTCGGAAATGTGCTAGAAGTTCTCTAAAAAAAAAGCAAAAGTATGACTTCCCTCTGTTTTAAATGATCAATTAGATGGCGTTCACTCCAGGTCGGAGTCCGTCTTCAAAATCCACAAAACTATCGGCATGGTATCCTTTGGTGGTGCGTAGTCGGTAGGGCACTCTAGCAGCTGCATCCATTCAATCGATGTACTGCGGAAGTCATTCATCTGCTGGAATTTCTTCAAACTCGACGCGGTTGACAACGCTCCCCGGTGCATGGTCCAGAGTCAGCATATACAAGTCCTGGTTGATCTGCTTCTCGAAGCGTTCTGAAAACCGGAAAAAAAAAATTACCGTTATCCATATCTTACTCCAACGCTTTGCTCCAAATGGGCTCCGTGATCTAGTTGTCGGTTCATTCGCTTTCCGATCAGCGATTAGAAATGGTTAAATATTTCCTTTGGTCTCAAACGGGTTGCACGGGGTTGGGAAAGGCCGTCTGGAACAGTGTCCAAGCGATGGTGCCCTCCTCTCCGGCAGTGGCCCGTTATCACCGACCGGCTCGGCTGAACGTTTCAGGAAGCTGTCGTCGGTCAAAATTTGTGAATTAATTTACGAGTGGCGTGGAAAACAGCGCCAACGAATATTGTATAACGAGCGCAGTCGGTTCAGAAATGAGGTAGCCATGTAAAAAAAAGTTTTTTTTTTTTGGAGGAGAACAAATAATTTCATAAACGGATGCTTTTTACGCGGTATGAACTGAAGAGAAACTAAAGAAAAATTAAAATAAGGGGTACGTCGAAAAAATGGAATAAAAGGAAAACTAGCGACGTGTTATTTTAGCGGAAAATTTTAACTAACTACTCAGAAGGTTTAAGCCCTAAAATTACAACAAAAAAAAAACCTAAAATGAAATAAGAGCTGGGATTTTTTACAAAAGCCAAACTGTGCGAAACGGCACGAAAAAAAAATGGACGCGGCACCTTAAAAAAAAATATATATTACTCTATCAGGCGTTGTGAGACCTGTTACTAAAATGAGGTATGCACCTTTAAATAAAACATCTTACTGTAGTTGCTTTGAAACATGACAAACTGTTGCGGCGCGATGCGTGTCGCGTTGCGCATTCTTTTTCATCGACTCGTATTTGTAGTATTTTTTTCGCACGCGGTGGATTTCGAGCTGTTCTGGTGAGTTGATCTGATTCAGGGGACTCGATTTGTGGCTGCCTGAGTTGACTGCGATAGTGAAACTTCCTCGATTTTTGTCGACGAGGACGGATTTTGTGCCATGCGGATTTTGTCTTCGTCATTTCTGGATCTCACTGCACTGGATTTCGATTCGTTCGACGGCATTTGATGTTCGTTTTTTCAACTGGTCTGTAATTAAACTTTATTAGGACTTTTGTCCGGTGTTTTGTGGCTTCTTAATTCAAAATTGTGACTTTAGGTAGATTGACGTCGATAACTCAAATTACTCGTTCGCACGGAAGTCGAAATTTCCAGGAGTTATCCTTTTTTGTACTTGTAGTTGGTGGTGACGACACGGGTTTCTCCTGTTGTGGAATGAATCGTCGGTTGAAGTGATGTGTCTCATCTCGTGCAAGCTTCGCATACGCATATTTCGGCATTAACGGGTGCACGTCCGTTTGGTGGCGTCCTTTCCGTGGTGCAGGCAGGGAATCGCCCGAAAGCTGGATGCTCGTGAAAGTTCGCAAAACTTTTCGAAGGCGTGACCAGCTTGACCGAACAATTATTGCCAAGACATCCGAACTTCAGTCGCCATTTGTTCAAGAACAGTTTTACTTTCTATATTGTAGTCTGACGAAAGTAGGACAATGTGCGGGCAAAATTGGTTGTCTACTAGAGTAGTTCGGAGTGAAACTGCGAGATCCGCTCGGATTTTCTCAAATACATCGGATGTGTGCACCATTTATTGCAGAGTCCTCGTGAGGATTACTCTTCTGTTGGCCTTTGACGTCTCTTCATGTCTAGTTGACGATGTCCTGGGACAATTCGGGGCCGAAGAATTTTTCCTGATTTTTTTTTGTACTGAAGTGCCCATAAGCGGCTGGATCGCTATTTTAATATTCGATTACGACTCGATAAGTTGATGATAAAATAATAATTTTTTTTAAATATAAACCGTCAGGGTACGCTACGGTGAGCGTGCCGTTTTCCGACAGTCTTACCTTTCCAGGTGTAGATCCCAAGACTTCGGAATTGTGTCGATTGGCTTCGCTAGATTGGCAAGGAAATTCTTCATTGATCGAATTTCTTCATATTTTCGCTGGTTTCGGTGGACGTGGAGTAGTTGATTACTGGTGTATTCGATGACCACGTTGCTTTTCTGCGAGTCCAGCTTTGTTTGCCTGAGCTATGCTCCTTGAGCTACTTTTATGCGTCCGTAGAGTTGTGAAAATCTTTGACGTAGTCTGGAAACGCTAGTACTGACTTACTTGTTAACGCTTGTTTCAGCGTATTGACGGCTTGTTGTCGTTCTGCCGCCTACTCAAATTGATGAGTCCTTTGGTGAGTTCGCTTGCAATAAGCTTGTCTTTCCAGTCTGACTTGTTGGTGACCTTTCGCCATGTGCACTGACGAGAAATTTTTCGCTCCGTGAAAGTTTTCTGAAAACTGGAGCCAGGATGTTTCCATCCTCGAGACAATCAGGACGTCTCCTGAGAGCTCTACGCCATACTCCGGCCCTGCGCCCGCTTGCGAGGCGATACCTGAAACGTCTGAGATGTCTGGTGCATCTGCAGACCTGAATACATCAGCTTGTTCGCTCAAAATGTGAGATTTTGGAATTTGTATTAAGGACGAATCCTCCCTCTGGTCGGCTATATGGTTTGATGACCGGGTGAAGTTACCCTGTCTGTTCGCACCACCTTCCTGAGTTGTTGTTCCCTTACGGGGTCTGTTGGCCGAAACCGCGAGACTGTTCGTTACCTGATTTTTCCAATGAATAAATTGGTAGTTAGGATGTCAATATCGGAAAACACGATGCCAAGGTACCATGATGACGCAAGTTGCGTATTTGAAATCCACGAAACGAACGATTGGAAAACCCTGAAAAGTATTAAACCGGGGGAGGGACGGGACTACAAAATCGCTGAACATCTGACCGGCCGCGTGTAAAACGATGGGAGGTTGCGCTATGTCGTCCATCCAAATGCCTACTGGAATGGAGACCCCGAGTGCGCGCGCACGACTAAACCCTTGACGCTAGTTCGTCGTCTTGCCTTTTTGAGGAAAATGAGGCAAGTAAAACCATGTGGCAACCCCCACTTTTCTTACCTAAAAAATTGTGAACCAGTCACCAATTGAGAATGTGGTCACCAGAGTGGTGAACAAAACGGCACAGTGTCCGGTATGCTAATAGAGGAGAATAAAAACGCCAGCGAATACAAGGCGCCTTTTGTAGACGCGGCAAGCTATAGCAAAAATGTGCGGGCAATAGGCGCACCTAACCTAAAGACCACGGTGGATCGCTAAGCCTAGAAAAAAAAAAATTAAAGGCCCTACTCGCTGCTACCAGTAATCTTATTGGTCTTTACGTGCGGCTACGCCTATGAGTTTATTACATTAACAAGTGATGCGGCATTAACAAAGATAAAAAGGTTAAGAAAACGGCCTGGATTAAGGGAAAATGTCACCTTATATAGGGACCAGGTGAGAGAGTGAGAGAGGCAGAGGTCAGAGTGGGAATGAGAGACGTCGCGGGCGCGCGGTGGCGTCCGGTCAAACATTGTAGATCAAAATGAGCTGGCAGGTCTAGGCGTCGGCATCTGTGTTTCGTAGGTCTCAAAGAGACCTCAGAAACCAGATACTAGGTGCACGACTACCTTTGACAAACCAGCGTGATTAAATAGGGAATAGATGAGAGAGGGAAGGTGATCGGTGCGATACCTTACACTATGTTGTATTCTTTGGAAATTTATTTTGAGCGAGTTTTTTTTTTAATTCAACATGTTCACATATCTTCTAAAACATTTTTCGTCACGTAAAGCTACTCGCACTAATATTTTTGCAGAGAAAAATAGAGTGGGCATGGCTCTGGATTTTTGAGTGACTGCTTGCTCACTGTTACTGGGAAAATGATAAACAACGGCTTTTCATTTTCTGTTTTTGATTTTCAAGCAGTCTCCGCCATGAGGAATAAAACGCTTAGACCCAACGAAGTCAGATTAAATTTTAAAAAACTTGCTCAGGTGCCGAAGAATTAAATTTTTTTAATAATCTGTTGTGATCATCGGTCACGCCTCGTAATCGTAGGACGTAGGTTATGTAAGACGAATTAAATACCGGAATACAGATGACATTTCAACAAAATACCCAGAAAATACGAATAGTTAAGATATACATAAATACAAGGAATATTCAAATTCTGAAAACTTCATTTTAAAAAAAAATTTATATAACAAAACCAAATGTTTTCATACCCCGTAATGTAAATTTACAGACAAAATTATTTTTTTTTAAAGTCTTGGTCTTATTGTGTTTTCAATCGACTTGCGACATGAGAACGCGAAACGAAACTCCGCCCACTTATTTGTGCGCGACCACGCAAACATAGTTCTAATTGAAGAGACGCAGACAAAAAAGGGATAGCCGACTCATTTCTCATGCTGCAACTCGTTTGAAAACACAATACGTAAAATATTGCAAACAGTTGTACAAACCTCGCAGTTACTGTCTGCAGTTTTAGATCTTCCAATCAATTTTTTCATGAAAATACGGTGCTCGCAGACAAACAGATCTTTAACTTCAGTTTAATAGTTAAGATATGCATAAATACAAGGATAATTCAAATTCTGAAATCTTTATTTAAAAACAATATTTATAAAACAAAACCAATAGTTTTCATACCCCGTAATGTAAATTTACAGACAAATTTCTTTTTTTTTTTCTTAAGTCTCGTTTTTAAGTATTATATTTTTTCCTCCACCATTTTCTGTTCTACTTTTTCTAAAACTATCATTATTTTGACTCGATTTTCTATTGCCATTTTTAATGAGGAAACTGGACTTGTTGTCGATTGTTGAGATCATTCGCTAAAACAGTGGATTTCCAATTGTCAAGGTTGTCGTTTCCTGTCTTTCCCCGAGGTATCGTGACCAATTTTTCGATTATTCTGAAATTTGAAACATCAAACATTTTTCAGTGAAATGCAATTAGTTTCACCTTAATTTGAAAATTCTGCGCCGCTGAATCCGATAAAGCGCTAATCACTGGACCTGTAGATGGCGCAATGATCTTTGACACTGAGGGTGTATGGTCTTCTCTGGAAAGATCCCAATAGGTCAGGAAGCTGTTGCTGGTTTTTCTTTTTGAATAGTTTACAATATTTGTTTGACTAAGTTCACCATCCTCGTTTCCACTGGTTACACGGGTGACTCTGAAAAAAAAAGTTTTTTTTTTTTTGGTTTTTTCAGGAGTTCTGAATCTAGCGTATTTACTCTAATTGCCCGGCATCTCAACTGCGAGGCGAAAAATTGTCGAAGTTTGGTGCGTCAACCTCTAATTACACGGTACTTCAGATGCCGAGCTATTAGAGTAAATACGGTATGTATCTTACGCGTTAAGCACACCAATAAGAAGATTGATGTCAGCCCGAGCGAGCTCAAGTACGGGAGCTACAAAGGATGTGTCTTCCTGGACAGAAGGTGGGAGAGATGTCATTTCTAGCTTTGAGTCGCTTCTGGAAATTGTTTGTTTGTTTTTGTTTTGGAAAAGTTGAAAATTAAAAATAATAAGAATGAAAGAGAATAGAGAAAACTCACTAAAACCCAAAAAAAAATTTTTTTTTTCCTTTGAATTTTTTATTTTTTTTAAGGTTTAAAGGGAATTTATCGTCATATTTTCAGTACAAAGCGCTGTAAATTCGCTCCATTTACAGTGTACGAGGCGGCCACGTTAGCGACGACAGAGTTTCGATCATACACACGTTTTTTCTCTGAATCTCACTCCAAATGCATGCGCAGTTTACTGTGCGATTGGAGCAAATTTGCAGCGCTTGATACAAAATATATTCTCAGTACGGAGCGCTGCAAACCCGCTCCTTTCGCACAGTGGTGGACGCGGCCACGTTAGCGACGAGAGAGTGCGGAAAAATAAGAGAGCATGGCCTTTTTTTCTCTAAATCTCACTCTAAATGCATGCGCAGTTTACTGTGTGATTGGAGCAAATTTGCAGCGCTGTTTTACTGAGTATTAATGTTTTCAGAGAAGCTATGTGGAATATTATGTGTTCACGAACGAGGTTTGCAAACGACGCTCCGATATTTCGCAATTTTTCCACTGTTCCGCAGTGATAAACTGCGGAATATCGGAGCGTCGTTTGCAAACCTCGTTCGTGAACACATAATAGTTGCACAAAAAGAAAACACCAAAAAGTGAAAGTGTAGGCATAAATAACAAGACAAGCATAACAGTTCCGAAAACTGAATGACCTACAAAAAAACATAGACGCGTCATCTAATGAAATAATGAAAACATGACCAATGACGTAATACGCTACGCTCCATAAGAAAACGTGATTCATTCACACTAAAAGAAGAACATTCCGAAAGTTGAGAAGTCAAATAAAATGGAGCAAAAAAAGAGAGGAAAGAAATGATACTATTTAAAACAAAAACTCTTACATTTGAAGATTTGTATGACATGCACACGTGCTGTTTCTGGTACCAACCATTCGAGGCGTTGGGATTTTTCTCTGCAATTCAATTTTTCTGGAAGAAAATAAAATAGTTCATTGTGAAAGATAAATTATCAAAGTTAATATTCTAGAAATTCACAAAAAATATTCGCACTGGCGCATGATGCGGGAGTGAGGAAGCGCGCCCGGACGCACAATCGCGACGCGTTAAACAGGGCCAAAAAGCGCGTTTTTTTGTTTAATTTTTGGACCTCATTTGGACGCGTCGCGGTTGTACGTCCAAGCGCGTTTCCTCACTCTTACCTCAAAAATGAGTAACTCAACGAGATCACAAGTTTGGGATAACTGAACTGATCGGATCGGATCATATCGGATCAAGGAACAAAGGTAAAATTTGATGAATGACAAACAGAGAAGAAAAAACAAATTTAACCAGATTTTCTTTATCTTATCTATGTATTAAACGGGTAAAGAACAAAAGTGAAGTGAATCAAACATATTTCTTCCCCAAAAAAAAAAGAATACCAAATATTTTACTTTATCATTTTCCTTTTTGATGCAAATGTGTCATCGAATAATGAAAAACAAAGATGGACGTTTGATGTAATTTCGTTGAAAACACTGTGGGGGAGAAAACAAAGTCATTGGGATTGAAAATCATATCGCTAAATATTGTCGACCTGCCAAAATGGTCAAACGCGCTCCACTGAACTCAACGCTATTCGATTTTCATTTTGGTCTCCAAATTATTTCATTTCACGTATAAATTCAACGTGAAATGAAATAATTTGAAACCAAAATGAAAATCTCATAACGTTGAGTTCAGCGGAGCGCGTTTGACCATTTTGGCGGGTCGACAATATTGCTATTATTTTTCTGTACATATTTACTTCCTCCGTAAGATGGGAGCGGTAGATTATATACATCGATTCTTGACTTTAAAACGAATAATGAAGAAGTTGTTTGCCAGCTCTCTTTATAGCCAATCGCCACACATTTCTATTAATAATTTTATTAAATAACAACATGACACGGATTGAAATATACTATTACTCGTAGTGAAAGACTAGGACAGTAACGAAAATTGAATTAAAAAAATAAAAATAAAAAAACATTTTCGTAATGTTATGGTTTTGAAGAGGAGAGCGTGAAATTTGACAAATGCATCTGTTCCAACTTAACAAGGTTTTCTCTCGCAATTTCACTCCTAGAGTCCATCATCAAGGCTATTTTGTATTGAGTCTCGGCGTCCTTCAGCCGATTTGTGCGTTGGAAAAGGACACCTACATACAAAATTCACACGATTAGAAAGAAACACACTTTGATTTTTTTTTTACCGAGATTTGTGTGAAACAAGGCTGACGTTGGATTCAGATCGATTGCAGTGGTTATGTGTTTTTCCGCTTCTGAGTACTGTTTCTGTTTTGCATAACAAGATCCGATTTGCATATGAACTCTTGATTCATTGGGAACACTTAACAGGGCTTGAGATGTTAAATAGATGACTTCCGAGCATTGTCCCAAGTGATCCAGGACCACAAATAGATTGGTCCATGCTTGGGAGTGGGATGGATTTACGCTGAAAAATTGATCAAATTGGTCAACTTTTATATATTATCTCTATCTCCTACATTGTAGCATTTCTCCACGCTGACATGGCAAGAAGATTTCTATTTGTCCGTTGATAAAGTACCCCGAGATTGAAAAGGCAATGTGAGGATTTTGGACGCAGCGTTAAAGAATTCTTGAACGATTTTTCTGCTTCTTGATATTTGTTTAATGTCATTTGAGAGATTCCCAAATTCATCCAAGCAACTGCAAAATCGGGTTTTAAAGTTACAGCTCTCGCCAGCAAGTTCTCTGCGGTCTTGCTATCTCCTGACTTTTCCAGAAGGTTTCCAAGATTATTCAGTGCTTGTTCATACGAAGGGTTCAGTCTGAAAGTGTAAGCTTTGAAATTTAAAGATAAAGAAAAATACACAAAACCGGCAAAAAAAAGAAAAAAACTAAAAAAAATTGCGGGAAAAATCGGAGAATGCTTCGATTGACCAGAAATTTTGGGAAATTTTGGAAAAAATTTTCCTGTACATGCTCAAAAAATTTTGGACAAAAATATCGATTTTAAAAATTTTCAGAAAAAATCGATATTTTGGTCCAAAATTTCGGGTCAATCGAAGCATTCTCCGATTTTTCCCGCAATTTTTTTTCTGTTTTTTTATTTTTTTTTTCCGGTTTCGTGAATAGGTCCATTATTCACGAACTTTATCGCATTCCAGTAGTTCTTCTCGGCATCTTTTGTCAGACCGCTATCTCCCATAACCTTTCCCAGATTGTAATGAATCTTGGCGTTCATTGGGCAAACGCGAAGACCGGTACTGTAGAGCGAATGTTCGTTTATCCATTCACCGCTTCGCTAAAAGAAAGTTTGGCATATAAAGATACATTTTCAATTTTTTGCAAAAATTATAATACTAACCTTATACGTTTTGGAGGTAGCAAGCAAAACTACAGTAATAGCTATTAGGTCAGCGTTTTTGCAATGTTTGCCAACTTTTCTCCACAGAATAGCGCAAAACAGACAAAATCCGACGGATGGAAAGTACAGTACTCTTTCTGCCACTGAGAACCCCACTGTGAAGAAGATGTTTGATGCTGGTAAGAACGCCAATGCCCCTGCCAGAACACTGAATGTCATGATTCTAAAACACGAAAAGTTAATCCTATAACTAGCATGTCTCCTACCTGCACTGCTTCCAAAATTTGACACCTATAATTACCCCTGTGCAAATGAGCACAGGTGATAAAATGCGAAAGTCGAAGAGTGAGGAGATTGGGGAGATGCAGCCCATTGAATAGTCAAAGCAAAGATTAGCCGGCAAAACCAGAAGGTATAGGTGGTAGAGCCAGATGTACGAGTAGTTGACCACCTGAATAAGATATGGGAAGTTAATAAGAGCTGGGCGATATGAGCTATGCTAACCCGATAAAATCTTGACTCGATAAACGCTGTTGGATTGTCTAATTTTGTGAACTTTGCAGACTGGAAACCATTCACCCAAAACCGAAGTGCGCCGATGACAAAGAATAGACTTAATAGCAATCCAGACCTTTTCAGGGACATTGTTTTTGTGAGAAAATCAATGCACAAAGCGATGGGCTGAAATTAAATGATCACGAAAACAATTTTGGAATTTAATTACAATAGTCATAAGCCCTTGTTCCTTTGAAAATGTTGCCAAAACAACGAGTACTGAAAATTGAGCATTGAAACTTTTTCTCTTTGTAAAATTGATCAACGCTGCCATTGCAAAAATTGTCATCAAAATTTCCGCGCGTCCAGTGATGTTAGCTACCTGAAAGTGCTCACAATCTTTTTAAATCTTCGCATTTTCCTGCATTACCGCTTCCGTGTGAATTGGATGGATTGTAAACAAAACTGATGCCGGAAATGCAATGTCAAACGTGTCGAACAGATTTTCCAGTTGCTTTGAAAACTTGTAAAACAAGACAGAAGAAATTGCATTTAGAAAAGTGTTCACTGCATGGTAGCCCAGCGTTGATGTGCCGCACAGTTTGTAGTTGAGCCTTAAAATTAAAATTGCCAATTCACATCCATGCATGTTATGTCTTATTTCATTCTTTCCTCCGCAAAACATTTACGAGCTAACGGAAAGTTGTTATCCAATTTATAGGATGAGTTATCCATGAGACCACTTTGCTGTTAGCAGATGGTCGCGCAAAATAGTGTGCGGATTAGAGATGCGCCGTGCATGTCGTTTCTGTCTTAACCCGGGAGTTTTCAACTCATAATCTGCCATCTTGAGTGCAGGATGAGTCCCTTGAGGGACAAGAGGTTAAGGATTGAGATGGAACACAAGGATGAGCTCATATTTCATGTAGCGTACACACATATTTGCATAATTCTCGCCTACCTCCTTAAAAAAGAGCATTGCTCATACATGTTTCTTGTGCGAAAACAGGAATTACTATTACAAAAAAAAAGAAAGCTTGAGCTCTATATATGTATATAAACAAAAATCAAACTGTCACATGCACTAATCGCATCCCTCGTCAAATATAATGTGCAATATAGCACTTTATGAACGAACGTCCATCAATCTTTTCGCATTTCCCGTCAACCAATGTGCGGTAAATTTATAGTAAATGAACATGCTCTATATATGTATATAAACAAAAATCAAACTGTCACATGCACTAATCGCATCCCTCGTCAAATATAATGTGCAATATAGCACTTTATGAACGAACGTCCATCAATCTTTTCGCATTTCCCGTCAACCAATGTGCGGTAAATTTATAGTAAATGAACATGAAGAGCTGCATGAGAGATGGCCATAAATTTTCGCACACCTGACAAACATCTGCCCTCCCTCCCTCCCTTCTTTCTCCATCTTTTCACGCTTTCCGCCTGACTTTTACAGCCGAGTTTTAATTCCGACGGCAAAATGAATTTATTTCATTTTGGGATTTTAATTTTAACACCCCACTTGTCAACATGAGCCATGCTTGTTGGATGGATGTGCACACACACACACACACACACATACATATACATCTTAGGCGGATTTTAATATCAGCCAAGATGAGAGGATGGTGTTTGCGGGAAGTGCTCGGTCCTTTCAATTCCCTTTGAGGCAATATGCGTAATTGGTATCGTAATCCTCCAAATGCACATCCACATCACAGCACATCACAACACATTACATGGTGGTATCTCGAAAAGCACTTGAAAGTGACGAAATGGGTTTGATAATTGTTACCCTGCTTCTGTACTGAAACTGAAAGCATCACGCAATCCAATCAATCTGATGTGAGCAAAAATAATTGACAGAGAGAAAAAGAAAAAGGCTGCTTTAGCGTTTTTCCGGAAATGAAGAAAATTGGTTGCATCTTCTGCCACTTTTTCCGCCTAACTAATAGGAAAATTTTTTCTTTTTTTTTGATTCTAGAATACAAAATCTTAATGCATTTTCCGACGTTCCTATGGAATGAATGATGAAACGAAACAAAAGAGGAGCCGCAACTGCTTCGATAATCCAACCAGGACGGAAGAAGGCAAAATGAAACGCACAATGTTGGTGAACTAGTAAAGTGGCACGCATCATTGATCTTACGAGCACCTTACGCGAGTACTAATGTCTTGGTCTTGGAATGAAAAGTTTAGAAATGTAGAATTTACTTTTCCTTTTCCTTTTTTTTTTCCAAGCCCCAAATGTAACAACGCAATTTAGATGAAAGCTCTCGCTAGGTCTGGCGGTTAGATGAAATGCCACGATTAGAGAGAAAGCTTGAAAAATAGGAATTGGCATCCCGTGTGAAGAATCATCAATCTGCGCAGTCCTCAATCCCATCTGCACACTTCTTCAGATGTGTTCACGAACCATTAGCGCAGGAAACGATACCCGACAACACGCCGCGGTCTGATCATATTTCATCCATCCTTCCGTCCGATTTGGTTGCGTAATTCTTCATCTTCATGGGTCTTCCTTACAGAAAAAGTGATGAGTATGAAGCTAAAGGACCGGGTGGTCCGTCTGCATAACCCACAGTAATAATCCCTCCGCACATTCTTTATAAATAAGAACAAAAGCGTGACAGGTGTATGTATCGGTTGAAAATCAACGTATTGCGCAACACGACCCTTTTCTTTCACCAAACTCTCAAAAACGGTTCATCTAGACTCACCAGAATGTGAACGTTGTTACCGGACGGTAGCTTTTGTGGCTGTGCGGAGAGCTGATGGGTCGACCCCAAAAGTCGCGGGTGAAGATCTGAAAAGCAAGCGGTTAAAAAAAATAAAATGGTTGAAAATTATATAAAAAGGTTACCTGTGCCAGGGATTCTTGACCATTGACAATCGGATTATTTACAATTGACTCAGAGTCATCAAAAACAAAATCTCCGTATAGCGATGAACAGTATGGAATAACAGACAGGCTGATCAAAATCACCAGGTTTTGAAATTCGTGGATCAGACTTGAGGGTTTCAATGGGCGTTCTTCTTTTTCTCCAAATTTTGAAGTGTTTCTGCTGCTCTGGTGTTGTTTCTTCATGATCAATTCATTCCTGAAAATCAAAAAAAAATTTATATAAGAGTATACAATTAAAATAAAAATAAAAACGTTGGATTTTTTAAAACGGTAAATAAAAAGGTAAATGATTCTCCTGACCGTAAATAAAATTTTCAATGATCATAAAGACGCCTACGTACAATTTATAGCGCAATTGATTCAGTGAATATTTCGAAAACTTTTTCTTAAAAAAATCATTTACCGTTTTCATTTACCGTACGGTAAATGTTCATGAATACCACCTCAAGTCTATAGTGGAGCAATACAATGTTTAAATAAGAACCAGGAAAAAAGTGGAAAATTCTCGAGAGCGTGAAGATGACCAGAAGGGTGGGTGGGGGCGGAGCCTAGAGGTGGCAGGGACGCAACCGCGGGGCAAAAGCAAAAAGGGTTGGGTTGGACACGAGCGGTTATGTATATGTTCATGAATATTCAAGAATAATCTCAGCCCCTTGTCTTGCTTCCAAAAACCGAATCGTTTGTAATTTATGCATTGCAAAAATGAGTACCGACACTTGAGTGGAAATAAGATGGAACGGGCTCAGCCAAAAAAAGACAAATGAGAAATGAAATAGGAAGAATAAAGAAGGAAGTCAAAGAAGAATGAGAAGAATAAATCAAATCAAATCAAATCATAAATCTCGCACATGATAATTACTTGTTGTGATGAAGAGGGAGGATAGAAAAGAGAAGGCGTGCACATCCGCGAGAGCACCCTTTGTAATCCGGGTGAAAGATCACCTTCTTGATGAAGTGGTGGTTTTGAATAGAAAGGGACTCGTCCTTTCTATTCAGCTTTCAGTCAATCTCGAACAATTTGATCAACTCACACGGGCTCGGATTGCGAGTGAGTGTAAAAAGTTGTCCTCATAAGACGGGAGGGTCTGGAAAAATTGATGAGGATCAAAAGTGACAGATGATTTGAGAAGCTGGACGTGTCCTTGACCAAATGCTTCCGGTGGAGACGTACTACAAGCTTAGCAATTCGGAAGTGGTGAAACTACTTGGCATCCGGGCGTGCGTGTGGTGTGCCACCCAAACAACGACAATGTCAATGAAATTTCTCATTTGATTGTTGCTCGTGGCTCGGGTTTCCCGTTTGATGTTTTCTGGTGTTGCTCTTTTTTGGGCTCATCTTTGTTGTTTTTGTTTTTCCGGCTTTTTGTCCGGAAACCCAGATCGGGATGTCTGCACAGGTGAAATGCGGTGGATGCATATAGTGTGCGTATTTGAATCATATCGTGCATTTATGTAATACGCGTCGTTTGATTAAAGTTTACACATTTTACTAATTCAGCCACAAAAATCACGAAATTTGGAAGAAAGAGCGGAAGTACAAAAATCAGTGCCGTTACAAGAAAAAAAAGCAGGGGCAAAGTTGCCAAATGTCGCAGGCTTGTGTATACACATTCAATTTATTTATTTTATTGCAAAAATTAAATAAAAAGTTATTATATACCGCCCAATGGACCCAGAGGACGATATGATTAAAATACGGACACTATATGCATCCACCGCATTTCACCTGTGTGTGTGCGTCCGCACTTGCATTTTTGCAAGAAAATGCAGTGGACAAAACACGAAAGCGTCGTAAAAGAAAAAGAAAAAGAAAAATATAACCTAAAAAGAAACACTTTTTGCTTTCCAGTCTGGTCTGGCACCAAAAGTTAAGTTAAACAAATTGCTTAGGGCAGATGAACTTCCTATAGCAAAGAGACCACCCTCCCGGGAATGCTCTGGTGACGAAACAAAAGAGTAGACAAATTGGACAAGCAATCGACGACGGGCTTAATGTAGTTAGCAGAAGGCCCGCGGGAAGAGGGGGAGGAGGAGTGGAGCATCTTCTGGCTGAGAATGTGGATGAAGGAAGCAGATCCTTATTCAGGAATAAACAAATTGAGAGAAGAATGCATTTGCATAGAACGAACGTTCCTTTCCGTTTCAATTCCATCCTAAACATTAACGAGAACAACAAAAAATGACATTTGGACGGTCCAGCAATTGCGTGTAGTGGACCGTACGTACGCGAGACCTTGAGAACAAAACGGTGTGTTGTAAGGTTGTCCGACAGCGTTTTCAAAATGTGCCAACTAACCGTTTTCTTTTGTCCGTTAAGGAACGCATGCGTGCGCGAACGAACAATTGATTCCGTCAATGACAAGTAGGCAGCGCGATTTATTGGATTGGTGAGAAGAAAAACTATCAACAATTGGGATGAATAAAACGGAATTGGATTGGGTAGGGAAATTAAATGCAAATAAATATTCAGGGAAGGAAAAAAAAAATAATAATTAATCACTCCTCTATTTTTTTTGTTGCCCAGATTAACACAGTCGAATATCACATTGAAATCGCACAAAAAAATTTCTCTGATTTTTTATGATTTTTACAACAAAAAAAATAGAAGACGACGAGGAGTAAACGAAAAGCCGTGGCCGTGGCCTAAAAAACTCGCTGCCGCGGCTTCTATAAAATTCCATTTTCACGAGAAATATTTATTTTTGTTGTAATTTTTCTCGTTTTCATCATCAATTTTCCATAAAACATGCTCTAATCGCATATTGAAATTTTAGATAATCGCGAAAACACATTTTAGTCATAAATATTGAAAAATCGATATATTCCTGTTGTTCGATTCAACGTTTTGAATATATTCTGGTTAAAATTTTTGCTCGAATAAAGTTACAGATAAAAGAGTGAATTTAATGCGGAAGTGAGCAGGAAAACGGGAAAAAAACGAAAGGTAGGAGAAATTTTGTTCCGAATTTGTTTTATCCTTACTTTTTCAGTTAACAGGCGTTAATTTGCTATCTGAAAACACGAAATGAGGTTTGCAATTTATTTTCCAAAGATTAATGCAAAAAAATTAGAAAAATACGGGAGAAAATGATGAAAAAGGAAATGGCGTTTGAATTTCGCGCCAAGTCGTGTACTCCCCGTGGTCTTCTATTTTTTTTTTGTAAAGTTCATAAAAAATCAGAAAATTTTTTTCGTGCGATTTCGATGTGATATTCGTAAATCCCCCACTCAACTTTCCTCACAAAATTGGCACCCCCTTTAAAGAAAAACTTTTCCAACAAAGAAAAGAACAATGAAAATGGAAAAATGAAAACATATGGATCGTTTCAATGAAGTGTAGCGGCGTAGCATAGCGTACATAAATATTGCCACCAGAACCTTTGAAGAAGCGGCGAAATCAAAAGGGTTCAAAAAGACACATCATGTCACATTGGATTATAGAGATAGATTGAAACGCAGAGTTATAGTTTTATACATAATTCTCCGATTGCTATCAGCTCTAACAAAAAGAACATGCACTGACACTTGTAAACAAGTATGAAGTGTGTGGCAGACGGTTACGTCCACTTCTTATTGTATTATTCACGCGACGTAAACTAAAGCAAAGTGGTCCTCACTACAAGTTGGTCCCTTCTGTAGCCCCCCACAATCATCATCCTATGCAATGTGATGTGCACGTCTATAAATAAACAAACACAGTGAGCAATTGTGTGCTCATCTGCGGTAGCTATGCTATGCTCCCATCTGCATCGAATCAGACACCAGTTCCACCATATTTTCTTTTCTACGTTCACTAGCATTTTACTACTGTCTATTTAATTATGAAATACATCAATTTCTTTTTTTAATTACGGTATTTATTTTTTGTTTCCATATTGTTTGAAGCTTAACCATTTTTCATATTTAGCAATTTTGAACCTGTGAATGTCCTACAACCACCATAACCGTACCCAGGGATATGTCCCGTCTTACAATTCTCAAAACACCGGAGCGGCTTACATGGAAAGAAGGGGTTGGGGAAATGAGAGCAATCAAAATTCAGCGATCTCATTTTCTTCAAAGAGCAGGTACATAGATAGCATTAGAGATATAACGACACTTTTTTTTTAAATATGCATTTTTAAAGCTCCAAACGAATATACATTACCTTGTTTATAATGCTCATTCTTCTCCTGATCGCTGCAATCGTCATTATTATACTTTTCGCGACTGGAGGTAAGTCGCATGTTTGAACTTTGCTCATTGTTTTTATTTTTTAGTGTTTGACACAACTGACCCACTTCAAAACCCTACAAACTCGCCTCCAGCCAACCCAACCTTTCGGCCACCAATAAACAATATGCCAACATTGGGGCCTCCGATTTTCTCACAGGTACACATTTTGTATACTCGATATGAAGCTCTGCACTGCAAACTCGCTCCAATCGAACAATGAATTTTGCATGCATTTGGAGTGAGATCGAGAGAAAAGAGAGCGAAACATCGGTCACGCTCTCTCAGTTTTCTGTACTCTCTCGTCGCCAACGTGGCCACTTTCTCCAGTGTGCAAAGGGAGCGAGTTTGCAGCGACAATATCAACTATTCTTTACAAAAAAACCTTCATTTTAGAATCAAACTTACTCGGGATCATTTACAATACTACGGCAAGCCAGTGAAGTATACGAAATGAAAAACACCAATAGCTACTATTCGGCATTAAATTTGATACAAAACGCGGTAAATTTTTTGAAAATCAGCGAAAAACTGTATTTACTATGTGTTCACGAGCGAAATATAACCCGCAGTTCGCGCTCTACCGATGACCAGAGGCGTCAGACAGTTAGACAAAACGACGCTTCATTTTCTAGCTTTATTTTTTCATTTTTTTTTTCAGCTAGACAATGTGTTCGTGACGTCAACATTGCAACCATACGCAGCTCATGCAAGTGTGACAGATTTGCAAAATAGGTGAACCCATTTTCTCAATTATATGCATATATTTTTCGAACTTTTAGAGGCAACGACCTGGCAGTACTGTTCCGAGTAAACATGCTCGGCGGTGGAAGTTTTGATCAAAATACTATCGCGGATGTTTTAAGGTATTGTCAGTACGGAGCGTTGCAAGTTCGCTCCATTCAAAGTGGACGCGGGGGCGACGAGAGAGTGCAGAAAACAAGCGCGCTTTTTTTTCTCTGAATCTCACTCCAAATGCATGCGCAGTGCGCTGTGCGATTGGAGCGAATTTGCAGCCCCTTACCGAGTATTTTATAATTTTTCTATTTATTTTAAATACGAAAACTTTTATTTACATGTTTCAGAAACAATATGAATCAACTGCAAAGTCAGCTAGGTGGAAATGCACAAATCGACCCGAACAGTATATTTGTATTCAGATTATTCACGTGATTTGTATGTTTTTTTTTATGTTTGTTTATATAATGGTTTTGTGTCAGTTTTGAAAAAAAGAATTCGGGTTACTGTTAAGTAATAAATTACTTTATTTATTTGTGAATACATATGTATAAAATGGCTCACGGTGTCCAGGATTTGAAATGAGCCTAATTCGCTGCCGCGCAAGCAAACTTTCATGGCGCACTTTCGGTGCTTGCGCAGTTTGCGACTCTCGAATTATTTTTATTGATTTTTTTATTTTTCCTTCAGTAAAACCTGTTTTTCTTTGTAAAATGTATGTATTGTTTCTTTTAGTACCATGAAATTGCCCAAACTTCCATTTTCGTAAAGATTTATCCGGCAAAAACACCAAAAATCTCAAAACGAAAATTTCGAAATGGAGGCTGAACCAAATTCGACGTTCTTAGGCTTAAAAAATTTCTAAAGACCTCAGCTATAACTTCGTTGGAGCACATGTGGAAACAATTAAGAATTTATGCTTTTCTTCCCAAAAAACATCAAAAATGCGTCAAAATTTGAATTTCGCGCGAAAAAATCCAGTAGGGGGCGTTTGCTCGGCTCCGCCTACTTTTTAAATCCTGGACACCGTGTGGCTGTATATAATATTAATATTAAAAGTTCTGCCTCTAGCTCCCTTTCTTTCCGTTTTCCTTCCTCTCTTATTTAGTAATCTGTAAAACACAAATTTAAACCTTAATTTCAAAATTTTAGAACCTACATAATAATACGACCCAGCCATCGGAGTTCCTAACTGTTTTCCGGTTTCTGTGCCCAAAAATTCCGTGAAAGTTGTGTAGTTGGCATGAAAATCGTTCCAAACTTGTGGATTTCGCTTTGATATTCGGAATTTAGTTTTAAAAACTAAAACAATGTAGAGTCGACGTACTGAAATTTCCATTTTTTATGGTTTTAAAATTTGCTACCAACTCTGGCGACTTGAAGTTTGATCCGATTGGATTGTAAGCACACGATTCATATTTCTGAAGAAGACTCCTTCATCCCAAACTGGAACTGATAAGTCAATTTCTCTGGAGAGTGATGAAGGCCTGTTGTAGTACAGGTTCATGGATTCTGGGTTTCCGTGAGGGTCTAAAATATTTTTTAAACGTTTTTAAAACCTGACGAAAATTAATATTGAACTCACTGAATAAAACAAGCACGTGGAAGAAAAAGTTTGGCATTGGCTCATGAAACAAATATACCTTAATTTTAAAATTGTCAACTTGGATTTTCTACCAAAGCAAACAAACCTTCTTAAGATAAACTGGCTCTCTAAATCGATAAGGTAACATTGCAAAATGATCACCCGTTCTAATTTCAGGCGTGCTGGCCTTGGTTTTGCTGGGAATGTATTCATTCAAAACTACCTGAAATTTGAACGGTTTTGTGCCATTATTGTTGAAAATAAACCGACATAATCGATTCCACCGGATGGAGCAATCGGAATAATCGAAGGTGACAACGATGTGACGTAGAAAATAGGCATAGAAATATTAGAAGACATCTTATTAATACCGACTTTTGTTTCATAGAATACTGAAATTGTATTAGTGCATTTATTCACAATCCGATTTGTATTTAAATTTCCAAAAAAAGAAACGTACCATTTTCAAACGAGTCCAAAGTTGTAGTCTTACAACAAAGATGCATATTGTAAGTGGTGAGCATCTGATGATTTACCGCTTGCTCACAAGTGTAATCCGTCGGACAAGCTTTTTCTTCGACAGGATCACAAAGAAGAACTGATGGCAAATCGTATGACGATGCTCCGTATGGGCAAACTGAAGTAAAAACCCCATTGAGCAAGTTTCACACTTACCCTGCGCCACCAAGTTCCTCGGATAATGAAATTATTTTTTTTTTCACTCGAAAATTTACTTTTTTGAGAAATTCGAACCATTATCTGATTTTTCAAAATGACACCATCATTTTAATCCAAAAACGAGGCTTTTTGGTCAAAAAATGACCGAGCCTTAGGGTTTTAAAAATGCGCCAGGTAGAAACAATTTTACTTACTTGGTTTGACCTGATCCGGTATGCCTGGTGGATTACTCAAGTCTTGCGGAACATCCGCACAACATCGATGATCGTTTGTCGCTTTTGAAAAAACACAAACAGGATTTCGACCCGTGCATTCTATGGGGTCGTTTGGTGTGCATTTTACCCCTATATATATTTTTTTAATATTTTCCATAGTTAAAAACTTGTAAATTACCATCACGAACTACATCAAGGCACATGGAATATTGTGCAAGAACGTTTTGATCATGGGTTTGCCAAGGGTACGGGCATACTGTAATAAAAAACTTTGATTTAAAAAAAAAACATTTTGAAAATACTCACTCTCTTCATAATCCTCGTTACCCTCCTCAGTGTCCTCTTCTGATTCTACTTCTGATTCTACTTCCACCTTTTTCGGTTTACTTTTACAGAAAACCACTAAAACAACAGCAGACCAAACAAAAATCGCGAACTGTCGCCGCATGTTTGAATTTGAATACAGAAACGAGACGGGCGGCTTGATATGGTCAGCAATCCGGGCGAGAAGGTGGCGAACTGTGTGTTGTTTGTATTTTGGCTGATAATCGAACCACACCAGGGCAATAAACGGGCTCAGAATCAACAGCTTTTTGCGCGGTCACGAAGTGAGTGTTGGGTCAAGAAGAATAATTCCTCCGATCTAAATCGATGTTGGAATTTTTCGATCGGGCAGTTTAGAAGTGCAATGCAGCGGATTGTCAATCTCTGTTTTTTGTTTTCCATATTTTTCTATTCATGCAAATCTCAACCACCGATTCCTCCACCAGAACGTCCAGGTAGAAAACTTTGAGAAAAAAAACCATTAAAAAATATTTTTCAGGATGTAACGAGGGATGGCAATCTCCTGATTTGACCTACGTTCCTTCGATCAATCAATGCTCTGGTTACACTTCGGGTAAATAGAGCCTTTGAGACCTTACATTAACGGTTATTAGGACTTGGAATCGCGTGCTCCCCGTCAAATCCATTCACGTGTACCGGAAGAAATCCGTTTTGCGCTACAGCTGGTGATCGAGTTTTTAAATGTTGCAGTGATAGAATACAAGATTCTATGGAGGTTTCACATCTTAATTCCACGGAAATCAAGCCAAGTAAGGTTTTTTTTACTATTAGCGATGCTCTTTTCAAGACAAAATTTATGTTTCAGTCTGTCCAAGTGGAGCGATTCCTTACAAAATGCCACATGTTTTGCTGTGCGATCCGACTATTGTGAACCTTTGTCCGTACGAATATAAAGTTTGTTTATGCTATTTAGTGCAATGCGGTGGATGCATATAGTGTCCGTATTTGAATCATGTCGTCCATATTATTCATTGGACGCTATACATATGTATATAATAACTTTTAGTTATATATTTTTTGCATTAAACGAAAGAAATTAAATTTGTACATATACACAAATCTGCGGCATTTGGCGATTGTTCACTTTTCCTACAAATTTTTTTTTAGTAACGGCACTTTTGTGGCTAAAACAGTGAATTGTATGAACGTTGCGAATTTATTATATATACTCGGTATAAAACGCTGATAACTCGCTCCAATCGAACAAATAAATTTCGCATGCATTTGGAGTGAGGTTTACACGGTGTCCCGCACGCGATGTGCGCCAGCATTTTTCTGTTTCGTCTGGCACCCTCTCGCTCTCTCGCACGGTGCTTGGTCAGACTCTACAGTAGATTTCCATAATTGTTAAAAGCAAGAAAACCATACTTTTTTTACACGTTCTTTTTGGAATTAAACTCGAAAACTATTTTACGAAGTCATTTGGACGTACGAGCATGAAAAATGCGCCAGAATAATAAAAATGCACTTTCCATAGATTTATGTAGATTGGACCTATATTTTCAATAATATCGCTTCCATATCATTATACTTCGTTTAGAAGTATTATTTAAGACAATATTCATCATTCAGCAAAAATTACAAAAGAAATGGGCGACGTCAGGAAGGTTTCTGTGCGCATACAGTACTCTCTAGTGCTACTGGAACTTCTTCAAACATTAATAACTCAATTAGTTGGAGGCCTAATAACTCGTGTGACATCTTAAAATGACCGCAAACAAATTTAGAAACTTTGCAAGGCAACGAATCTTTGAACCAGGCTTTTGTTTTATTGAAATTTTCAAAAAATGACCCATTTTTTCGAGTTTTAGTGCAAAACTTGATTTATTAATAACTTCGGTAGTTTTCAACCAATTTACTTGATCAAAAGCGGAAAATAACCGCATTCAAAATGCAAAATTCTGTAAGGCAGCCGATTTTTGAAAAAATAATTTGTTTGGCGAATATGGGCTACAGTATCCTAAAATTCATATTCCGAGCCCTTAAATTCAGGCTTTCTGATATCAAATGTGGGTTTTTTGTGCATTTTATATTTTGTAGAAGTGAATTGAACAAACAAGTCAAGAAATTCACAAAGAATGCGGGTTTACCTTAGCTACAGAGCCTCATAACACATCAAACTTCGGTGTGTCATTTAAACGAGTATGGAATTTTTTTTTGTACAGTTTTCTAACTCAAAAATTAATTTGAACCTTTTAGTGTCTGTTTTATTTGTTTTTTCTTCACAAAATCCATTCATTTTCTTTTTTTCCACGTGTTTTTATGGCGCACATTTTCCAGGCGAGTTCCGATGCAATCGCGCTCCACCTGCACGCATTAGAGATGAGAGACGCCGAGGCGTCTCTTTTCTCGATCGCCGGCGTCGCTTTTCTCGTGCGGGACACCGTGGGTTTAGAGAAATCAGAGCAAAACATCGGCCACGGCTCTCTCAATTTTCTGCACTCTCTCGTAGCCAACGTGGCCGCCACTGTGCGAAGGGAGCGCGTTTGCAGCGTTCCGTACGGAAAATATCTAGAGTCCAATATGCATACATAATTGGACAATATGATTCGGACACTATATGCATCCACCGCATTTCATGTCATCTTTATAGATGAACTTGATCGTCATTTGAATTTATTTAGTTTCCGAGCTGGAATATTTTTTAAGAAACGCGTTTTCTGGTAAAATATAATATTAAAGATCACCTTTTACCTTTTTTTGCTGCAATTGCGCTCTACTAAACGGCGATGATGCGTTGTATTTTCATTATATCACAAGAAAAACGGTGTCAGTGCAGTTAAACTGTCTATTGACAGTCTGTTATCCGTTTTAAATTTTAAAAACTGCATAAACTGTTGTCTAAATTTTACGCAACCGTCTGCAGAGTTTCATTGTGGAAATTTTATAGAGTTATTCATGAAAATGTCGTTATCGTGAGCCCATTTTGGAAAGTGTTCCAGCTGAATTTTAAGATTTAATATTACAGTGCGTGGAGGCAGCCAACGGACATCAACTTCCAGCAGATGGACGGTCTCTCTGCTGCAAAACAAGCACTCTCTACTCATTTGCCTCTGTTTTCCGTGAAGCCAAACTAAGCCCCCTCATCGTGCCAAATCCCCCTCTTTCAGCCATTGAATATGTACGTAGTCATTGCGGTTTGTTTCAGCTCTTCCTCAGACATCAACAAAGACAATCTTCGTGTTCATTTAAAAGGACTTTCAGGTCACTTTGAACGTTCACACTTCCGCCAAAGAGCACTCGCCGGAAATTAGAATTGGCGACCATTTTGTGCTCACACCCTATAAACTTTACGAACCGGCGTATTTGAAAAAAATCAAACTTTTCACGGACTTTGGGCACGACTCATTTGTGCATGTCATTCTATTCGGTAATTTTGTTTTGTTAAATCTTCTTTTTCTCATCACACCACAAAAAAAAAACAACAGGGAAACAGAAGAACGTGTGAGAATGGGCGTTCGAGCGGAAGTAATCGTGTTATAGGGATTTTTGGGTTATTTCATTTCATATTCCTTCACCCTTTTCTTCTCTTTTTCCCCATTTTTTTGTTGTTGTGAGCCAGTAGTAAACAATCTGTGGAAACTTTGAAAACCGTGAAAACCGTGAAACCCCGTCAGATCCAATGTCAACCACCGAAACCATGCAGCTGTATTACGATCGACCAACATCTAATGGAAAGTCTATTCATCTGGACGAGCCAATTCCAGACGGAGGTTTTAAAAAACGGAATATGAATATATGTGTGCTTTTTTCCAGGCTTCATCTCCAAGAAAATATTCAACGCAGCTCCCATTACAAACATTGAAAACCCAACACGTCCGGGTCCCATTAAAGAATGTGAGAGTTTTGTGAAATTTAAATAAATAAATATTAAAAATTCAGATAAAAAACGATGGATAGTGCTGGTTTTTAAAACTGTCAATCCATTGGGAAGGGTTTATGTGTTGTCCAGTAAAGATTTGCATAGCAAGTACCGATCGGTGACAGAATTTTTAAAATCAGATACGGGAAATATGTTGGGCACTCCAGTGGCCGGCACGTTTTTTTATGTGAGTAACTATTTTGTTTTCAATCGACTTGCGACATGAGAACGCGAAACGAAACGAAACGCCGCCCACTTATTTGTGCGCGACCGCGACCACGACCACGCGAACACAGTGATATTTGAAGAGACGCAGACAGAACGGTGAATGCAGACTTGAATTTTCGCAAGTCGATTGAGAACACAATTATTGGTAATGGGTTTTTAAAGTAATTTTTGTTAATATTTTTAGCTTACAACGGATTAATTTCAATTTCGTCAATGAAAAACTATTTAACGGATGCAACGGACTCGTTTTAAATAAATACAGATTTTTATTTTATTTTATTTTTATGCATTTTTTTCGCAAGAGGTCATTGACAGATATACATACACTATAATTGTCTTTCTTCCTGAAAAAAGAATGAACCTTTGATGAATAAATTATGAGCAATCGGCAGAGAAAATAGCTCAAGCTGACTTATGCTTGAAGGCTCTTTTTTTATCTATATCTTTAATTCGGTGTATTCCGAGATTACAAGTTGTTCCTCTCGGTTTTTTTTTTCCATTTCGAGTAGACATGTTGCGACGCGGCACTGATGAAATAGCTAGTGTCACACAAAGTATGCTCATATGCGTACATGGATGCGTGTGTCCTAAAGGAATAAAAAGTTTCTTTTCTTTTTTTTTCCAAAAAGAAAAAAAAAATAAAAGCAAAAGAATGGAAAAGATAAAGAGGGGAAAAAAAAGCTTGACACTTGTTCTACGCCTGTCTTCGAACGGCGTAACAGAGTGAGACTTCTACTCGCTTTCTCCTCTCCAAATATGAAACATAACATTCGCACCACTGGCGAATATCAATGAATCTCGGGGGAACGATAGATGCCTGCCTCTTCTTGTTGCTCTTCTATTCTAGCGTAGCCTACCCTGCCTGCATGCACATGTGTGAAACTGACTGGGTTGAGAAGAAGAAGAAGAAGAAGCGACCAGTCCGGCTAGCTTCCTCAAACGGACGGCTATGGCAATGGCGATGGCGCATCGCCAAATGTGTCATTTTAGTTGCTTTTCACGAACCAGAGGGCCCCACGGCGGACGGACGGGCGGCCACGCCCACCTCAACCAGAATATCCTCCCCTTGCCTCCACCCACCCTCGCGGACGCGCGGACGCACTGAACAAAAACGAAGACGAAGAAGAAGAAGCAGAACAAAGGCGCCGTCACCATCGCCCGACCACCTTCTCCCACGCTGGGCTCATGAGGAGAACGGTCACCACACTTCTTATTCTTGTCACCGTATTTCTATTTTTGAAAGTGGACTGTCAGGATCAGACTCACGAGAGAGATGAAGCGGCAGAAGTGTTCAGCCACACCAACGTTGAAAACATGGATCATAACAACTCTTCGGATTCCAAAAATTCTGCAGGTAAGGCGTTTTCTATTCTATTTTTTATTCAAGCCCACCAAAACCAAAATAACTCTAAAGCTACGCTAAAACTACGCTGTTTACATTTAACAGCAAAAATATTACTTTTTCTCGCCTTCTCCCAAAAATTTTCTCGCGAAAAATTTTATTTTTTATGCAAACTCGTCCAATCTCAGCGGTTCCGTCATTTTTCGACGTTTCCTCTCGCCTTGCTAAACAAGGCAAAACTTTTTTGGTTTTTTTTTTTCTCAACCGGCTTTTTCATCCATCCCATTCAAACTCAGCTGTTTGATACTAGATGGGAAAATTGGGGGAAAAAAAGTGAAAATTTGAAATTGAAAAAAAAAAGAAAAAAACCTTATTTTTTTGTGTTACAAGAAACATACATAAATGGTTGGGGGCGGAAATAAAACGACAAAAGGCTAAACTTTTGTGAGGTTACTTTGTTGCATTGTCATTTTTCTGTTTACTTCCGGTTTTCTTTTTAATATGAGAAAATAGGAGAATAGGAGCATTTAAAGGACAAAAGCAAGCACTTGCCTAGCAGGAAATGGGCAAAGTTTTTTTTCTAGGTTTTTTTAAAATCGGTTTCGCTGAAAGATCACTACTAAAATTTAAAATATCAATGAGAATTTCGGGCAAATAATTCTGGACATTTGCCAAAATGCGCCAGTAATGGCTATCTGCAATTTTCTACGACTAACAGCTGAGAAATTGCCTGAAAATCACGAAGCACGCCTCCCCCGCCTTCCAATGCGCCACCAAGTTCGTCGGATAATAAAACTATTTTTTCACTCGAAAAAAAATTTTTTTTTGAGAAATTCGAATCATGATCTTATTATTCCGGATAACACCATCATTTTAGTCCAAAAACGAGGCCTTTTGGTCACAAAATGACCGAGTCTTAGGGTTTTAAAATTGCGCCAGGTAGAAACAATTTTGGAAGGCAGGCTGGGGTTCCGCGCGAAGTACTAACAATAAGTTCGGTGGAGCTCGTTTGGCCGTCGTGGCGGGTCGACAATAAACATTATTATTTCCGTGGCCTGGATGCAAAAAAGAGTCATTTTCTCACCACGATTTTTCCAAGACAAATCTTCCATTCCAACCGCAAAAAAATGCAAAAAAAATTTAGGATTTAACCGAGCTTTTAAGCCAGCAAAAAAAAAACCAACTAGACAATTTTTCCACTCTTCCGGGTTCTTATATAATGTGATTACTATTATTAAAAGCCTTGTCCTCTTTTCCCATCTCTCAACCAAAAGAAAAAAGAGCTATCTTGAATTTAAATTTTGGTAAATTCGCGGAAACTAGCCTCATTAAATAGTCAAATAGATAATGAGAATGAGAAAATGAGAAGTGAAATGAAATGAAAGTTGCAGAACAAGGCGACACCATGGGAGAGGACGAGGACCGGCTGGTCATAGATCTATTCCGCGAGTACAACTTTTTGATTAGGCCAGTTAGAAATGTGAGCAGTCCACCGGTGGTGGTGGACTTTGGTGTCGCGATGATTCTGCTGATCAATGTGGACGAGAAGAATCAAATTCTTCAGACAAATGTGTGGCTGACCATGAAGTGGAATGATTTTCAGCTTGCCTGGAATCCAGCGGATTACGGTTGGTTGGGAAATTGTGAAAAATGTATTGTTTTACGTTCAGGCAACATCTCAAATCTCCACGTACCATCGGACAGGGTCTGGCTTCCGGATATTGTCCTTTTCAATAAGTGAGTTTCGTTAAAGGCAACTTTGTCTGAATGTGTGTAGTAATCTGTGAATCGAATCAAATCAAATCAAATGAAATCAAATCAAATTCGCCTTCTCTTGTTTCCGCCGTTTTGAGCCGACAAGTGATGATGAGACACGCATATTAAATTTTCTTTTGGATTTCATGCGGGGCCTTGTTTTTCTTTTTTCTTTTTCTTTTTCGAAATTCGAAATTCGGGACATTTAACTTCATTAGATCGAATATCGCTATGCCCCATTGGCAAAAAACAACCAATGCACAAAGATTTCGTTTTTTTTTTTTTTTTTTTTTTGGCTGGCAAACTATGTGCACAACTCCCTGCGCCAATTATGTAGTATAGTGGGGCGAGGCGGAATGGAATCTGAATAGAGATGAAAAGACAAAGTTGCAACGCAATTAAGAATGGCGAATTGACGCTACACCACAAATGCACCAAGCTTGCGATGCGAGGCGATGCGATGCGCCCTTCTTTTGTTGAATGGTCCTTTTGGGGTATGCGATGAGATAAGTTGAGAAGAGTTGCAACAGGGAAAGAAATACCCTTTTTTAACAGTTCTATTAATAATCTATATTTAAAGTGCCCACTGCTCTTTTGACTTTTCCATAAAGCCGGAAAAAAAAATAAAATTTCAGTTTCAAAAACTTTCGAAAAGACAAAAACAGGTCCAGTTCACTCGAATATGAAAAATAACTTTGTTGTTGTCTATTCTTCTCGATGTGCCAATCTATTAACACACAACAAACGCTACCCAGTGATGAAAAATGACCTGCAGTCACAATTCTTCTCTATATCTATATGCTCATAAATTTCCACAGAGCTTTGCAGTGAGCACAGTAGACACATACTTGTAGAAAAACTAAAAATAAAATAAATAAAAATGAGAGAAAAAGAAAAAAATAAGATTAGCACTGGATCAAATGCAATAAAATGGACACGTTTGACAAGTTGTTGAAATATTGCACTTTGGGAAAGTAATAAAATAAACGTTGCGTGTTTTTTTTAACTGAAAGGGCACAAAAAAAACGTTTCATTTCATTGGGAAAGTTAACGGCTAAAGCGACGCGTGGGTCTCGCAGCGACAGCCGCCAAAGAGACGTAGAGAAAAATACAGCTTTATCAGGTTGTTCTCAGTACGGAGCGCTGCAAGTTCGCTCCTTTCGCAAAATTGGCGACGAGAGAGTGATTTCTTTCTCTGAATCTCACTCCAAACGCATGCGCAATACACTGTGCGATTGGAGCGAATTCGTTTTGCAGCGCTTTGTAGCAACTATTGTGTTTTCAATCGACTTGCGACTTGAAAACGCAATTCAATTCAATTCTGCATTCACCGTTCTGTCTGCGTCTCTTCAAATATCACTGTGTTCGCGTGGTCGCGCACAAATATGTGGGCGGCGTTTCGTTTCGCGTTCTCATGTCGCAAGTCGATTGAAAACACAATATATTGATCTACTTTCGCAACTGACCACACCGATTAACCATAAAATTCCAGCGCCGATGGAAACTACGAGGTTTCCTTCAAGTCCAACGTATTCGTCGATCATCACGGCGACGTGACGTGGGTTCCACCTGCAATGTTCAAGAGCAGTTGCCGCATTGACGTGGAGTGGTGCGTAATTTAAATAAAATTAATGCTCATCATCATTCCACCTACTCAAAGTGCACGTCACCTTTTTTTTCTAGGTTCCCGTTCGATGAGCAATGCTGCACTTTGGTGTTTGGCTCATGGACATACAACTCTGAAGAGGTCCGGTTGCACTGGTACAATAACATTCAGGCGGTCCAGTTGCATGATTACTCGTATTCTGGGATATGGGATGTGATAGGTATGTATATAATTGGGAAATAAAAATGTTGAAAACTGATTTTCTTAATTCAGATGTCCCCGGTCAATTGGTCCTGAAACCAGACACCAAAGAAAACAAAATGGTATTCAATGTTGTGATTCGAAGGTATGTATGCGCTCTAACGATGACTCTGGGCGTTTTGTTCTCTGCGCATCTCATTTCTAGCCGTCTAACTTCTTTCGTTCTCTAAAACTATGCGCGTAGCCGTTTAAACTTGTGGTTATACTTGGTATAAAGCGCTGCAAATTCGCTCCAATCGAGTGAGATTCAGAGAAAAAAGCGCGCGTGTGAGCGAAACATCGGTCACGCCCTCTCAATTTTCTGCACTCTCTCGTCGCCAACATGGCAGCCTCGTCCACTGCAAATGGAGCGATTTTACAGCGCTCCGTACTGAGAATTTCACTGACGCATACTCAAGTCTGCATTCACCGTTCTGTCTGGGTCTCTTCAAATATCACTGTGTTCGCGTGGTCGCGCACAAATAAGTGGGCGGAGTTTCGCGTTCTCATGTCGCAAGGCGATTGAAAACACAATAGTTGGCGCAAGTTTGTACATAGATAATCCGCGCACAAGCCGTCTAAATCTCTGAGCCCACCGTAGAGCTCAACACATTAATAAAAATCCAACAATTTCAGAAAAACCCTCTTCTACACTGTCATCTTAATCATTCCAACAGTTCTCATGGCCTTCCTCTCTGTCATGGCATTCTACCTTCCAGTGGATTCTGGTGAAAAAGTCTCATTAACAATTTCACTTTTGCTCGCTCTTGTCGTCTTCTTGCTGCTGGTCTCAAAAGTACACATAATTTTATTTATTTTTCCCCTTTTTTGCAATTATCCCAAGTGCCAAATTCCAGATACTGCCACCCACTTCAAACATACCACTAATGGGCAAATACCTACTTCTCGCGTTTGTTTTGAATATCGTTGCAGTTGTGGTGAGAAATGGACGCGAGATTGGGGATCATACCATCTTGAATTTTCCAGATGACCGTCGTAATTGTGAACGTCTACTTCCGAAGTGCTCTGTCACATAAAATGCCCAACTGGGTCAGGAAAATTTTCCTGGAGTTTCTACCGCATTTACTGGTTATGAAACGGCCAGAAAGGATTCCAATTTTCAATGGATACTTTGTTGAAGAATACTGTGCATCGGAAATTTTTGATGCCAGTGGGTTTTTATTATTTTTTTTTTTTTGGATTTGTACACCCCCCTACAAATCCAAAAAATTTCAGGTCTTGTAATGCCTTCTATGACAGCCACAATGCTTCCATTCTTGCAAGTGACATCTCAAATTAATGAAGCAAGTTCGACGAGTTCCGGAAAATCATCGGAACACCATGAGAATTGCTCAAAATGGAAGAGGCGATTATCGTTGAGAATGTCAAAGCGGAGAGCTCCAAGGGTGAGCCTTGCCTTTTTTTTCCGTTTTGGATGTTCATGTAGTTCAGGCTCGTCTAGACGAAGACGGTGAAGACATAATTGATGATACAAACGGAAACCATGTGAACTCTGTGCATGAGAAAATAAGCAAAGAGATGAAGACCACCGTGGAAGCGATCGCCTATATTGCAGAGCATATGAAGCGGGAGATGAGTCTTAAAAAGGTGAAGCTATATATTGTGTTTTCAAACGAGTTGCATGATAACACGAAAGCCCGCCCACTGATTTGTTCGCGACCATGCCAACACAGTAATATTTGAAGAGACGCAGACAAAAAAGGGATGGAAGACTCGTGTTTTCATAAACTCGGTATAAAACGTTGAAAACTCGCTCCAAACGAACAAAAAATTTCGCATGCATTTGGAGTGAGGTTTAGAGAAATCAAAGAAAAACATCGGCCACGGCTCTCTCAATTTTCTGCACTCTCTCGTCGCCAACGTGGCCGCGTCCAGCATTGTGCGAAGGGAGCGCGTTTGCAGCGATCCGTACTGAGAATAATGCAATTAGATTGAAAACACTTGAAAACCTAACTAACCGCTTTTCCTTTAGATGCGAGACGATTGGAAATACGTGGCAATGGTTTTGGATAGGTTGATCTTACTCATCTTCTTTGGAGTAACACTGGGCGGAACCCTAGGAATCATTTGCTCAGGTACATACCAAAGCATTTTATTTTCTTAATGCGTGTTATTATTCCAGCACCCCACGTGTTTGACTTCATTGACCAAGAAGCAGTAATTAAGAGACTGAACTCAAAATATCTACCATCGGATATGTATGCATGAGGTCTTTTCTTTTAATTACATCCATTGCTAGACAATACTTTTTCTCTTTAATTATAGTTTTTTTTTCTTTTCTTTTTTTTGGTTGCTGGTAACTTTTCACAGGTTCTTTGACTGATTTTCAAATCATTTCATTTCATTCAATTCCATGTTTTCTTTCAAATAAATAAATATATATTTCTATCCAACAATCAAAAGTTAAGTGCAAATTGGAAAGGGAAGCAGTGAATCTGCAGAAACACTTCACAGCCACTTCTCCCCTCTCACGGCACCTGAAGGAATGGAAAAACGTGTTTACTCATAATCCATTATAGCTCCGGACCCCTACACACACACAAGCGGTCTGTTTTGTTCTCAGGGTGGTGCTCCAGTCAGAGCAGTTTCCTAATGAAATGTAAACAGCAATGGGGCGCTGGTATCGATTCATATCATACTTTTATGTACATATTTGCCACATGAGGATGTTTATTTATTTCTCCTCGGTGGCTCTTTTTATTCAAGGTGAATTATTTTACCTGTTTTCGTTGTCCCAACACTCAAACTTTCAGCTCTGGACGCATATCCTAATTCAGCGGAAGAACGTCTTCTTTCATACATTTTTGATGGATACAACTCACTAATCCGACCAGTTTTAAATGCTTCTTCTCCCCCTATAGAAGTCTGCTTCTTTGTATTAAAATATTAATTATAAGTTATGAATAGTTTCAGGTGTTCTTTAGCCTTGCATTCGTCCTTCTCATAAATGTAGACGAGAAAAACCAAATTATGCAGACTAATGTTTGGCCGACTATGAAATGGAACGATTATCAAATGCAATGGGACCCAACGGAATTCGATGGCATTCGAACTATTCGAGTGCCTCCGGATAAAGTTTGGCTGCCGGATATTGTGCTTTTTAATAAGTACGCATCACAGAGTCCGCGAAACAAATTGAAAAAAAAATTTCAGCGCTGATGGTAATTATCTGGTCTCATTTTATTCCAATGTGGTTGTGGAGCATACTGGAGATATGCTGTGGGTTCCACCAGCGGTTTACAAGAGCAGTTGTTTGATTGATGTCGAGTTTTTTCCTTTTGACGGTGAGTGAGTGAGTGAGTGAGTGCATTGAAAAATAAAAATAAAAATAAAACTTGAACTTGAACTTGAACTGCATGGTTCATTTTTTATGCAACAAAAAAAAGCGTTCTCTTTTTTTATTTTCTATCTTTTGTTACATCTATTTTTTTTACTTCAGAGCAAGTTTGTTCGCTTACATTTGGTTCTTGGACTTTTCGCAAAGACGAATTGCAGTTATCTTATCTCTCTGGCAAACGTCATGTAACTTTGTTTGGTGTAAAGTCAATTTTCTCACGTTGGCGTTTTTTATAGGTAGAGCTGAACGACTATTTGCCATCTGGGGTTTGGGATTTGATGGATGCGCCGGGTTTGTTGATTGATGAAAGGTCGAAGATTTCCTATCAGATTCGAATAAGAAGGTATGTATGCAAATTCATGCAGCGCTCCACCGACGACGCGGCACGGCATGCTGGATCCTACGAAAGTGCAAATGCGCCCTGGCGCACTTTTGCGTTTTTCTCTGCGCCTCCATATATTTCTCTTGGAGTATTGCCAAAAATCTTTGGCGCCTTGCCAAATATGTTTTTTTTTTTGGCAAAATATAACGTTTTTCGCATTTTTAGTCCCAATTTTCGTATTTTGTTTTTCAGAATTTAAATTAAATTAAAATTAACTGTTTTGTTTACAAAAAAACCGACTTAAAATCAATATTCCAACCAAAAAAAAACATTTTTTTATGAGGTACAAACAAAAAAATAACAAAGAAAAGTAAGAAAGAAACACGGCATGCTGGCATCTACGTTTCAGTCTCATTTTATGAAATTCGATTTTTTCGCGCGTTCAATTCGCTGCGTACGTTCCGCGAAAACAAAAATAAAAACATGTTTTTTCCTGCAGATTTAACACGGGTCTCACAGTGTTTCATCAAACGTTTAGTGTGATTGGGGCGCGTTTGCACTGAGGTAGGTGCCAGCATGCCGTGAGAAACAAGAAAATCTCGTAAATCGACACAAGTCTCTGCGGAGGAGACGCAGGGACGCGAGAGTAGAGTAGCGCGCGAAAATTCGCTTTTGAAAAATAATTCAAAAACGTAGCCTCCAACACGCCGTGCGAGGTGGAGAAGTTAGACAGCCAGACAAAAAAAACACACCGGTGGCGCGCGAAGTCGAATTCTGTTCTGCCTACTGATAATGAGTAATTAATGTGTTTTTCTTTCAGAAAAGCCCTATTTTACACTGTAATTTTAATTATGCCTACTGTACTGATGGCATTTTTATCAATGATGGTTTTCTACTTGCCAGCAGAATCCAGTGAGAAAATAACCCTAGCCATTAGTATTTTACTCGCTCTGGTGGTTTTTCTATTAGTGGTTTCAAAGGTGAGTAATTAACCACAACTTGTTTAAAATATTATTGTTTTTTTTTCACATTAATTAAGGCAATTCTCAGATTCTACCCCCCACAAGTTCTACAATCCCACTTATGGCTAAATATCTTTTGATGACATTTGTGATGAACATGATAACAATTATGGTTTGATTTTTTCAGAATGGTTTTGATTTTTTAATTATATTAACATTTCCAGGTCAGTGTGATAATCATAAATGTATACTTTCGAGGTCCGGCGACTCATATCATGCCAGCCTGGGTAAAAACTATATTTTTAAAGTTTCTTCCTGTTGTCTTTGTGATGCGTCGCCCGGAAAGTACAGAGAAAGAATTGGAGAGGATGAAACGTGAGAAGCGTGAGAGAAGAAGTATGCGATCGGCACTGAAAACGTTTTTTAGAAAGAACGAGACACGAGTTGTGAGTTGAGAACTTTTCTTTTTTTTTCAGAACAATTTTTGTTTTATTTCAGTTTCAAAACCAGTCGAAAACAGTTGTGAGAAAAGAGGTAATTTTTTTTATATCCCCGCGCACGGCATGCTGCTTGTCTGCGTCTCTTCGGCGGAAGTCGCTGGCAATTTCCGCGCACTCTGCTTCTCTGCGCCTCCCTGGCTATGCAGCTAAATTCAGCCTACGGTAGAAAAATGCGACCACGGCCAGAAAAAAACACCGTGTCCGTCAATGTTTATTGCAATTTTCCAGGGAACGAGTAATGAAGAAAAACTCTCTTGTGATGCGAAGAAAGCAATCGAAGCGATCGAGTATATCACGACGCATCTAACACACGACAACGTTTTCAAAAGGGTCAGTCAGTTCCGCAAACTGTTTTCAACTTCTTATTGTTCTTCTTTTCAGCAACGTGAAGAATGGAAGTTTGTCTCGGTGGTGATTGATCGATTGCTACTCTATCTCTTTTTTGGAGGTGAATAATGATATTGGGGGAGATTGATATTTGGTTTTGAAAACAGAGAACAGAAACAGTTTTGGTGTAAATTCGCTCCATTCGCAGTGAACGAGGCGGCCAGGTTGGCGACGAGAGAGTGCAGAAAGTTGAGAGAGCGTGGCCGATGTTTTGCTCATGAGCGCGCTTTTTCTCTGTGCGATTGGAGCGAATTTGCAGCACTTTATCCCGAGTATATTACAACCAAATAGAACTGCTACGGCGAGACGGTCAACGATGCACTTTTTCGTCCTCATTTTCAATTCATCCTCAAATCATCCTTACATTTCAGTGACCACGGGAGGCACAATGGGTATCCTGCTCTCGGCTCCAAACGTTTTCGAACATGTCAACCAAACATCGGTCATCGAGCGCTTAAAGCAACAAGCGGCTGAAGACATGTTGAATTCTTGATATCTATTGTCCGTCCCAATTGTTCGATTGATCAGATCGTATCAGAAATATAAAATCTCGGAAAAAAACGTTTGACGAGAAAGAAGAATAAGAATAAGAAGAAGAAAATGACGTGATCGAATCGTCGACCTGTTACACCATTATCACAAACATGAACTTCCTCGCCTTACTCGTCTTTTCTATTCTTATTTTTTTGTCATTCACAGAAAATATTAAATATAAACGCGTTTTTGAGTAACTCTCACTGTCTATTTCTCATTTTCAGAATGACCCCATCCTGGGTGTTTTTCTTGGCAAGTGCTGGAATAATATCGGAGGTGACTAGTCAGGGATTCAAGCCATGGAATCCTCTGGGAAATTTGGGACATTTGGGAGGTGGCAACCGGCCTCCACCACCTGAACCCAAAGACATCCCACCGCCAATTCCACCACCAGGATTTCCACGTGTGTTAGAAAACGTAGAAATATATTTTCGGCCCGCCAAAATGGTCAAACGCGCTCTGCTGAACGCAATGCTATGCGATTTTCATTTTGTTCTCTAAATTATTTCATTTCACGTATAAATTCAACATCAGCGGAGCGCGTTTGACTATTTTGGCGGGTCGACAATATGTTTTATAATTATAATTTTTGCAGTTAAAAATTTACTCAAAATATCGGAAATTCTCGACCCACGAAAAGCCGGAGGTGATATTCTTTCTGATTTTAAGGTACAACTAACTTTAAATTTCTTTAAACAAAAAAAAACAATTTTTACACATAAATATTCAGGATTTTCACAAAAAACAGAAAAAGCTTGGCCGAAAAGAATGGCAAAATAAGACGAAACAGTTTTGTCACCGATTCCCTGGACATCCAAGTTGCAGGTATGTATATTTTTACTTTTCTTTAAAGGAGGTGAGTGGGGGACTTACGAATATCCCATCGAAATCGCACAAATAACAGTAGAAGTCCACGGGGAGTACACGAAGACGAGGTTTCCTAGGCCAGCGCACAGACTTTTTAGGCCGGCGGTGGCAACCTTTTCAAAAATTGTATTGTTTTTAGCAATAATCGGTTTTTTTCTTCTATTTTTTTTTGTTGATAAATTATTTACAAATCGGCCGAACCCAATACACCTAATACTACATTTCAAGCCACTTTCTCCAAAAATTTGGCACCTCCTTTAAATGGGGGTGCCAACTTTCTGGGGAAAGTTGCTTAAAATATACTCATGAGTGGGAGATTTACGAATATCACATCGAAATCGCACAAAAAATTTTTCTGATTTTTGGAGAATTTTACAAAAAAAAAATAGAAGACGACGGGGAGTACACGATTTGGCGCGAAATTCAAACGCCATTTTTCTTTTTCATTGTTTTTCTTCCGTCTTTTTCCAATATTTTTGCATTAATCTTTGGGAAATATATTACAAACATCATTTCGTATTTTCAGATAGCAAATTAATGCGTTGATCAGAAAAGTTATGATAAAACAAATTCGGAACAAAATTCTCATACCTTTTATTTTTTCCCATTTTCCTGCTCACTTCCGCATTAAATTCATTTTTTTTTATCTGTAACTTTTATATTTGAACAAAAATTTTCACCAGAATATATTCAAAAAGTTGAATCGAACAACAGGCAAATATCGATTTTTCGATATTTATGACTAAAATGTGTTTTCGCGATTATCTAAAATTTCAATAAGCGATTAGAGCATGTTTTATCGAAAATCGATGATAAAAACGAGGAAAATTACAAGAAAAATAAATATTTCTCGTGAAAATGGAATTTTCTAGAAGCCGCGGCCGCGGGTTTTCTAGGCCACGGCCACGATTTTTCGTGTACTCCTCGTGGTCTTCTATTTATTTTTGTAAAAATCATAAAAAATGAGAGAATTTTTTTGTGCGATTTCAATGTGATATTCGTAAATCCCCCACCCAAGAGTATATTTTAAGCAACTTTCCCCAAAAAGTTGGCACCTCCTTTAAATTGTAAAAAAATGTATTTTCAGAAAGGGCAAATTCCCAGACCAGAAAGAACTCGAAGAAATGATTGGGCAGTTCTCAAAAGGAGGAATCGGAAAGTTCTTGAAAAAAGTTCCAAAGTATGTAGATACCGCAAAACAACCCCATAAAGCGTGTCACTTTCAGAATTCATATCGAAGATCCACTTGCTCGGGTGGATCCAAAGCTTAAACAACTTTTAGATAATGCAGGAAGAGAATTTGGACACCTGAATACAGAATTCGTCTCAAAGATCAAAGTACAGAAAACTTGAAAAAATTTATAATTCTAGTGTTAGTGTTTCAGGACATTTGCAAGCGAAAGAAGTGCAAAGAGCAACCGGAATCAGCAAAAAAGCTGAGAGAACTGTTCACCCAGAAATTGACCGACTTTGAAACCAAATTCGCTGGAAAAGACAAGTCTGACACAGTACAGTTGCGATTTGACCGAACACTTCAAATCAAAGAAGCACTTTTGGAAAAAGGAAACCTGACAGCTGATGTTGCTCCAGTGGACAATGGGGTTTTTGATTTGGACACTATGCTCACTGAAGAGCAAGCCAACATTTTGCTCAATGAGCTCAACAAGGCAGGAGAAGGTTCCGACGAGATTCCATTGCCGGAAACGGACAGTGATGATGAGGATGGAAGTGAGACGAATTCCACAGGCAAATCTCGGGCTCGGAAGTGAGTTGGGGCAGTCTTACTGTTTTACTTTACAAGCGGTGAGTGTATTAAAACATTTCAAATTTTCCATTTTCAGATCTGCGCTGTATTTCGAAGGAAACCTGATCAAAAAATGGGATCCAAGTTCTCCGATTCAATATGTTCTGGATGATTCTTTAGGTAGCTACAGTTCAAACTTTACCCTTTAAAAGTTAACTAAATTTCAGAAGCCCTAGATAAAAACGATGTCAGAGCAGCAATTTATGAAATCGAAAAGAACACTTGCATTAGATTCAAAGAACTTGCTTCCCCACCTTCAGGATCTCATATTGTGTACTATAAAGTGGACAGTCCAACGTTGTATGTACATACATACATATCATTTATAATTTATTTATTTTAATTCTTTAAATGCCTCAATCTTTGTTTGCTTTCAGCTGCGGGCTTTCTTATGTCGGACGAGCGGAGCCTGCCAATCCAGTGTACTTGAGTTTTGGGTGTGAAAATGTATGTACATACAATTTTTTTTTTAACACAACATTTTTCAATAAATCTTTAGAACAAAGGAGTGGCAATTCACGAAACTATGCATGCTCTCGGAGTGGCTCACCAACATCTTCGCAATGACCGTGATCAGTTTATCACTATTAATTGGAGCAATATTGATCCACAACAGTATGACGCTTTCGTGGTTGTTGACTCAAAACTTTACACTTCGTATGGCCTTTTTAATGCAAAACATGAAACTGTCAACTTTTAGATACGGAGTAAAATACGCATACGACAGTATCATGCACTATAACGGTTACACTGCTGCTCAAAACATTGCAATTCCAACTATGAATCCAAAAGTGAACTCAGCTGCCAACTTGAAGGTGTTAGGGCAGAGACAGAAAATGGGTTCAACTGATATAGAACTGCTAAAGAAGATGTATTGTCAGCCAGGTACGAAATTTAAATTAACTAGACTGTTAAGAAGGAAATAAGATATTTTCAGGATGTGAGGATAAAAATGTTTATTGTGGAGCATGGGCGTTGAAAGATTTGTGCAAAGATCCAGGGCATGATCAGTACATGGCTGCAAACTGCAAGAAAAGTTGCAATCTTTGCTTCGCGGGATAATTAAGAAGAATTTGTTTTAATAAATGATGTTTGAAATTGTGTATTTTAATAGAGTTTAATAGAATAATCCAGAAAACAAGACGTACAGAATTGTGACAGGAATCACGCCAATGAGCACATACTACTCGGTTCCAAGGCGCTCAAGTTTGAAAAAAATCAAGTTAAAATTAAGGAAAATTCCCAGAATAATATGCAATTTTTATTTAGTTAGTTTAGCAGGTTTTCAGCAAATTTTATTTTTTTTTATTGTTCCAAAAACATGAAGTTTTTTGCAAGTTTATCAGCAAATATGATATATTCAAAGCAATTATCAATTAATTATATTTATCGTTGATTTGGTGCATCTTTACCATAGATATTACATTGCTTCTGAAAAAACTGAAAAAATTTTTTTCAAATGTTTCTCCTCACTTTGACAGTTTTCATCATGCGACTGTCTGGTTTGCATTGGAACGCTTCTTGGAATGCGGGAAGCTGAGCCAACGCGTTAATTCTCACGTTACCAGCATTATGTGGGTCTCCTAGATATACGGCATTTTTCTGGCCTGAGCAATATGTGTATGCCGCTGCATAAAAGAACATTTGTTGGTGGGTAATGCTTAACTTGTTCAGTTTGATGTATTCGTCCTGAAAAGGGACTGATGGTATATTTTATTGTCACCCAGAACAAGTACTTTAGCTTTTTCACCATAGTAATTTTCTAAAAGTTTGTAGGCTAACTGAGCACCTAAAACATCTGCTCCATTTTCGTCAATTTGATGGTCTGCTACTATACAGGATTCCTGAAAAAAAAATTTGACATTTTTTTGAAGTACAAATCTGTTCTACCTCTCTGAACTCTTCACAAGTGGCATTGTATTGGTCTTGAATACATTGAATTGCTTCCGTTGAAAACACTGGCATTAATTCGCTACTATTAGGGTCTTCAATCAGTGTGTGAGCGATTTCATGGCCAACGATCCATCCAACGAAACCCAACTGAAAACAAACAAAAAAAATACAAATTTAAAATTTACTGATAAAACCTTAGATGACATTTCTGAATTTTTCGCCACATGGTATAACGGATATCCAAAACCAACTTCAGGGTGATCATTAAAAGCGTTCATGTTAGAGTGGTATTTCAGATCATAATATTCTGGCATAAACTCGCGTAAGTAAAGTAAACAGAACAGTTCTCCATCATCCCCAACTTCGTGTAAACATTTCAAAAAGTTGATTTCTTCTCTCATCAATTCATCTAAATCATTTTCAAGCGCAATTGCTATATCATCTACATGTTTTATTTCAGATGTTAGACGTTGTACATAGTTTTTCATGTCATAGTTTTTCAACCATGGGGTTTGCTGAAAACAAATTATTAACGTCTGTATTGAATTTAATTTACCGTATTTCCTCTAATATAAGCGCACCTCTAATTGAAGCGCACCTCTAATAAAGGCGCATCCGGAGAGGTACTTCGAAAAATAGAGGCGCACCCTCTAATTGAAGCGCAGCCTCTAATAGAGGCGCACTCACTGGCTGTTTATTTTCTTTTCATCTGTTTTTGCGGATTTTTTTCTGTTTATTTTCGATTTTTTGCAGTTGTTCTTAAATATTTTAATTTCCTTGCTTACTTTTTCAATACTCAGTGACGATCGACGAGAAAAATAAACGAAGACGGTACCGCCAAGAAAATTTATGTTGACCAAAAATGTATGCAAAAATATTGTCGGCCAGCCAAAATGATCAAACGCGCTCCGCTGAACTCAACGCTATGCGATTTTCAAATTATTTCAGTTCAAGTTGAATTTACACGGGAAATAAATTAATTTGGTGATCAAAATGAAAATGGATAACGTTGATTTCAGCGGAGCGCGTTTGACCATTTTGGCAGGCCGATAATAAATTAAAAAAATCAATGATACGCTGAAGTCTGCTTTTGATGCGTCGACGAGAGGAACGAGATATGGATGATGTCAATGATTTTCTAGAAATGATGGATTTTGGAGAACATGACAAAAGCGACAACTAAAATGTTTCTTTGCATTTGTTAAATATTCTTTGTTATTTGTTGATTTATATTGCTGTGTTCAGAAATATTGTCCATTCGCGAAAAAGGCAAGTGCGCTCCACGAAACTTAGTACTTCGTGGATTTCATTTTCATCGACAAATTATTTCAATTCAACGTGAAATGAAATAATTTGGCGACAAAATGAAATTCACGAAGTACTAAATTTTGTAGAGCGCACTTGCTTTCTTCAAGAATCGGCAATAAACGTTTGAAAAATAGAAGCGCACCCTCTAATTGAAGCGCACCTCTAATAGAAGCCCATTTGGAGAAGAGGTTGAAAAATAGAGGCGCATGCGCTTAAATTAGAGGAAATACGGTACTCACTTCTATCCAATCGGACAATATTTGTATCATATCTTGAATAAATGTTTTAACTTGATCTACTCCTTCAAGAACATTACTGCCGAGTAAAAAACTGATTCCGCCAATCTCGATATTTCGCAACATAATGAAATCTTCAAACGCGGATATTGATATGTTAATTTTTCTTTTCGATAATTGAACATTCTTTTGAAGACGCTTTTTCAAAAAAGAAGCCGATCGTAAACAATTTGTATCATCAGCCAATATTGTCAAACAATATTCAGTACGGCATTCTTTCGTTTTCGATTTTAACACGATTTCTTCTATTTTTTTTAGAATGGAAGTGGTATTCTTCTTTTGCTCACATCTGAAAGTTTACAATTAATTTCTTGATGAAGGTTTTAAAGCATGGTATAGTAAATTTTTACCTATTCTTAAAATATTGAACTATGTATTCCAAAGAAGATTCTGGCACTTCACCTATTTTAACATTTTCTACAGCTTTCTGAAAATCCATACGACTTTTTTAAATGGCGGTATTGCATTAACAAACTTGGATAGCCAAATTTTGCCAAATGCGCGGGCTCCGTTGGATTAAAAATTCTTGTTCTAAACTTGCAAATTTGGTCCTGGCTAAGGATTCATAGTGGCCTAGAGGGCACGCATGCCGATAGAAGTCGTTGCATGGATCGGAATCTTGGTTTATTACTCTGGAACCTAAATTTGTTATTTTCAAATTCCTCAACATAATTACTTTAATGAGTCACGGATGAAATCGTAAGCCAAGCATGAGTGAAATAATAGAATAACTGCTATATTGAATTTTGAAATCATCTCAAGCCAGAACGAACTCAAATTGGTTTCAATCGCCCATTAAATACTCCTTTCCTGCAAAGATCAAAAACACTTATTTTCATTATATCATTTCTGCAAGAGTTTTGACAATTGCAATAGCAAACCTCATACAGGAATGGAATGGAATGCAATGCAGTGCAATGTAATGTAATGCGAAACATTCTTTGATGAGTAAAGAAGGAACCAAACCAGAGATTAAACTTATCAATAATTATTATTCTATGAAAGACAGATTCAGCTTGGTGAAAACGCTTGCTCAGGTTTGGAGAGCAACTCTTTTGCAACTAAACAATGTTTTTGTAATATCTACAGTTGTCAGCTTTAGATTCAGCTAAAATGCGCTACAATGTAAAACCAAGGAGAGAAAGGCAGAGAATCAACGCCGACTTTCTTGGACATTGCGGGTGAAGGAGAGCCTGGCCATTGTGACGAATATTAAACTGCTCAAGAAGATGTATGATCGGGTAAGAAATTAAAATTAAATATTCTCAGTACGGAGCGCTGCAAACTCGCTCCATTCGCACAGTGGAGGACGCGGCCACGTTGACGACGAGAGAGTGCAGAAAACTGAGAGACCGTGGTCGATGCTTTGCTCTGACTTCTCTAAACCTCACCCCAAATGCATGTGAAATTCATTTTTCGATTAGAGCGAGTTTTCAGCGTTTTATACCGAGTATAAATTGTTAGGGGAAATGAGCTATTTTCAGAATGTGTGGGTAAAAATGTTTATTGTGGAGCATGAGCGTTGAAAGATTTGTGCAAAGATCCAAAGCATTAAGAACTTTTCGTTTAAATAAATGCTGTTTAAAATTGTCTACTTTAAAAAAGTTGAATCCGCGCTTTTTCTAATGGTCGGAATAAACAATCTTCATCCAAAAAAATTATTTATTAAATTTACATGTACCCCAAATTAACACGAGGAATTCTAACCACATTATCACTCATCAGCCAGGGCGCGTCGGTTTTCAATGGTCGTTGAAAATCAAATCCGGGTATTTCCTGAAATACTCATATTTCTTTATTCTACTGCTTCTAAGTGAGAGCTTACCAAGTTGTCATCAATCAATTCGCATTCAACCAAACAATACACTGACTGAATTAAAAAAAAAAAAGTTATTTGTTTGATAATGATGTTTTGAAAATGCCCTTTCTTACCAAGTAAAATACAAACAAGGCGTACAAAATTGTGACAGGAATCACACCAACGAGCACATACCACTCGGTTCCGAGGCGCTCATGAACAGTGTCATAGATAAAGTACGAGTTTATCGCAATAATAAACACTGAAGACATTAGAGCGAAAATTTGAAGTGGCCTAAAAAGTAAATGTATGTACTGTGTTTTCAACCGATTTGCGACATGAGAACGCAATTCAAGTCTGCATTCACCGTTCTGTCTGTGTCTCTTCAAATATCACTGTGTTCGCGTGGTCGTGGTCGTGGTCGCGCACAAACAAATGGGCGGAGTTTCGCGTTCTCATGTCGCAAGTCGATTGAAAGCACAATATGTACGTTGCAAAGTTTTATATTGCTGGGGCACAGAAATCAGTAGAACTGTTACGCAGGTGGCGTGACAGTGAGCGAGCCGATAGCGGAGGCGCAACGGTTCTATTCCGCGAAACCGATTTCTGCGCACCAACGATAAATATACAAAGGTATATGCACATACTTTGAGTTTCGGAAGCTGTGCATAATTTTTTCACTAGAAGTGAAAGTGATCATCGGTATCAACGCGAATGGCAATTGCACTGATTGAACGCAGTTCAAAAAGTCATTCATTCCTAAAAAAAAATGCAACAATACTTTTCTTTGTTCTTGCACTCTGGCACCTGTTAAGTTTTGTATTCCATGACTTTTCACAGCCAATATCAAAGTTGGAGTAATGGCGACTGCACGAGTAACAAGTACTCTTTTCCACTTTGGCCAAGTAATTTTGATAAATCCTTCCATCACAAACTGTCCAGTGTACGTTCCAGTCATAGTGGAACTCTGACCAGCTGCAAAGATTCCGATCGCCCAGATAAGCATGGCTAGTAGTCCGAATTGGCAGCCAAGATATATTCCACCCTAGTGAGAATTTTTTAAAATTTCTAGGTTCAACTTGAAACAACGAACTTGGAAGATATCAATATCCACTGAATCTGTATTATTTGGAAACACATTTGAATCCGGAATGTCGTTATGCGCCAGGCACAATGAGCTCTGAATCGGGATTTTTTTTTTAAATTTTATGTTAGCGTTATGTGGAGACGCAGAACTATAATTCGCGCTCCATTGTTAGCTCATAAGCTGCGTGGAGCGCGAAGTATATTTCTGCTCATTTCTATTATTATTATTACCACATCTTCGTTTGTTTTTCCATAAAGCCCGTGAGCGAACACTGCCAAAACAAACAGATTGATAAAGAAACTGATAAAAAGAGCAATCGCGGATTCGATTGCAAAATATTTGTTCGCCTCGGCAACACGTTTTGAATTCGTTCTGTCAACTTTGCGAGACTATAAAAGAAAGGGTGCTTGCTAAATAATCGGATAAATCTTTGCCGGCTCACTTTCACTAGGGCTGAATGCAAATAAAAGTTATGAGGCATGATGACAGCTCCAATAATAGAAATCGCCATGATGATTTCTTCTTTTCCACACCCTTCACACCAAGGCACCAAAGTTCCAACTGCGATGCTACCAATTGGGGGCTTCATAACAACAAACTGTAAGGGAAAATGTTATTTTTCTTGGTTTTCTCATTTATTATTTAAAGGGGGTGACATCTTTCTTGGGAAAGTTGCTTAAAATATACTCTTGGGTGGGGGATTTACGAATATCACATTGAAATCGCACAAAAAAAATTTTCTGATTTTTTATGAATTTTACAAAAAAAAATAGAAGACCACGAGGAGTACACGAAAATTCGTGGCCGTGGCCTAGGAAACCAGCGGCCCCGGCTTCTAGAAAATTCCATTTTCACCAGAAATATTTATTTTCTTGTAATTTCCCTCGTTTTTATCATCGATTTTCGATAAAACATGCTCTAATCGCTTATTGAAATTTTAGATAATCGCGAAAACACATTTTAGTCATAAATATCGAAAAATCGATATTCGGCTGTCGTTCGATTCGACGTTTTCAATAATTTCTGGTAAATATGTTTTGTTCAAATACAAGCGTTACAGATAAAATAATGAATTTAATGCGGAAGTGAGCAGGAAAACGGGCAAAAATGAAAGGTATGAGAAATTTTGATCCGAATTTGTTTTATTGTTTTTTCAATCGACTTGCGACATGAGAACGCGTGATTCCGCCCACTTTTTTCGCGCGACCACGCAAACATAGTTCGATTCGAAGAGAAGCTGAGAAAACATGTCTTTTTTTCTCTCGTTCTCATGCTGCAACTCGATTGAAAACACAATACTGTTAATTTTTTTATTAACACGCGTTGTTTTGGGGGGGGGGGGGGGGTACGACAGAATAGAAATAGGCGAAATAGAAATGCTACAAAATAGAAATGCTACAAAAAAGAACTGGAAAAAATAGAACGGCTACAAAATAGAAATGAGCGGAATAGAACAGCGCGAAATAGAAATGTGACAAAATAGAAATGGGCGAAATAGAAATCGGTGCGATGGAGCGCGTTTGCATTATTCTTCGAATTTTCCGATTATTATAGGATTTTTCAGTAATTTTCAGATATTTTACGCACTTAACAACATCGAAAATGAAGAAAGGTATAAAATCAATGCAGTTTCAGAAAAAAAAAATGGAAAATCGGCGAAAAACTGAGCAATTGAAAAAATAATGCAAACGCGCTCCATCGCCAAAATTTGTTCTATTTTGTAGCATTTCTATTTCGCTCATTTCTATTTTGTAGCCGTTCTATTTCGTAACATTTCTATTTCGCTCAGTTCTATTTTTCCAGTTCTTTTTTGTAGCATTTCTATTTTGTAGCATTTCTATTTCGCCTATTTCTATTCTGTCGTACCCCCTGTTTTGGTACCTGATATTGTGAAAACAAAAAAGTTGCAACGCGGTGTTTGCGTACTTTAAAAATTCAAATGAAAAGAGGAACAAATTTCCCATGCTATTTCTCTTATTGTCGTATGAATTTCAAAAGTACGCAAACACCGCGTTGCAATTTTTTTGTTTTCACAATAACACGAAATGATGTTAGTACAATATTTCCCAAAGATTAACGCAACAAACTGAGAAATAGACGGGAGAAAGATGTTGTAAAAGAAAATGACGTTTGAATTTCGCGCCAACTCGTGTACTCCTCGTGGTCTTCTATTTTTTTTGTAAAATTCGCCAAAAATCAGAAAAAATTTTTCGTGCCATTTCGTTGTGATATTCGTAAATCCCCCACCCAAGAGTATATTTTAAGCCACTTTCTCCACAAAGTTGGCACCCCTTTTAACAAACTTCATAGCCGAATGAAATTGCCATCGTGGAAATTAAAATTCCAAATATAAGCTCGAGTTTTCTGATACCATATCGATCAATTAGCAGGAAAGTGAAAGTATCCAAGATTGTAATGAGAACGCCAAAAAGTAATGGAATGCTAAATGTTCGATTTTTCGGCTCAAGTATTTATTTCAACTTACTGTCCTCTGGATAGCAGATAAATCGCTATAGCAGTTCCAATAACTTCCTGCATGTCACTGCACACTATTGCGATTTCAATCATTATCCAAAGGAGGAGTCGAGGGGCAACTGGGTAATAGTCATAAGCTATCTGAAAATAGAAAGTTGAAAGAAATTTTGAAATTGATTTGAAAAAAAAACAATAAATCGTTATTTATTGTGTTTTCAATCGACTTGCGACATGAGAACGCGAAACTCCGCCCACTTATTTGTGCGCGGCCACGACCACTCGAACACAGTAATATTTGAAGAAACGCAGACAGAACGGTGAATGCAGACTTGAAATGCGTTTTCATGTCGCAATTCGATTGAAAACACAATATCACTATGTGACCCACCTCAGCTAAATGCTTTCCACTGACAACTCCAAGTCTAGCCGACATTCTCTGCAAAGCCATACCGACTACGTGTGACATGAGCAAAATCCACAACAACTTGTATTTTGCAAGAGCTCCAGCTTGAAGATCACTTTCAATGTTTCCAGGATCCAAATAGGCAATGCTCATTAAAAAACCAGGACCAGTAAATAGCCATAGTTTTCGCCATGAGAAAAATTTCTAAAATCAAGGAGTAGAAAAGTAATAAGAATTACAGAACAGTTTTCCAGGAATTATGTATGTATTTACATTTTCATCATCCACTGGAATATCCACTGCAATAAACTCGTCAAATGTATTGTCCTCGGGTGGAGCCTTTGGTTTAGCTGGCATGATCTCGATTCTTTTTGAAGGCATTCTGAAGAATAAATAGTTTTTTTTTTATTGGTACAAAATAAAAAGAAATAATAATAATAATAACAATAAACAAAATCAGCGCATTTATACCCAAATTTTAAAACAGTAAATAGCATTAAAACAGGATACAGTGTCACAATAAGCCGTCAAAATGAAAACAGCTCTCAAATTTCTTCCGTTCTGCGGTTATCAATGGAAAAGATGAGTATTGGAGAAAAGAAGAAACATATTTTGATATTTTTCACTGGCACCGCAATAAAACTATTTGCATTGGCGCTTCACAAAACAGCAACACTGTTTTTATCTTTCAAGTCATGCCACAACTATGTTTTTTTAAACATAATTTTTAATAGCCACAAGTTCAAAACATTTATATTGAACAAAAATGGTATTAATTACACATTCCTCACCACCAATGTTAAAAAAAAAAAAACATTTACTGTCTTATGAATACAGATCAGTCAAGGAATATATTGCCAGGGCGTAGAAGTCATTGTCGTAAGCTCCATTAGCGGGGGGGGGGGGGGGTTAGTGCCGAAGCGAGAGAACAAATTTTTTTGGGTCGAAAATTTTGGCATCTGAAATTTTTTCGAAAAATCAGCAGTTTTCAAAAATGAACAGATCCATTTTTGGAGCATGTAAAAAAAATTACGGGACAAATTCATTCAAAATTTCAGAATCGTAACACGCCTCCCCCGTCGTCCAATTCGCCACAAAGTTCGTCCGATAATGAAATTATTTTTTCACTCGAAAATGTACTTTTTTGAGAAATTCGAACCATTATCTGAATATTCAGGATGACACCATCATTTTAATCCAAAAACGAGGCCTTTTTGTCAGAAAATGACCGAGGCTTAGGGTTTTAAAAATGCGCCAGGTAGAAACAAAATGGGAAGGCTGGTTTCGACGGAATCCGAAATCCGGCCAGCAGCTTAGCTGACAAAGTCGAATCACTGACTGAATTGAGCACACGACGGTTAAATTGAAAGTATTAATCTAAAAATTAGAACTTTTGCACACGACGTCGAATCATCAGTCCTGCGGCCGAAAATTTCATTTTCATGCAACTCTGGAGCACATGTAAAAACTAGTAAAGGAAAACAAATTTATTGAATAAAAAATATAATATAAATTACAAATTCATCACAGCCAGTGCTCAAGCCAAGAAACAAAATGTTACAGTCGTATGAATACAGATAAATTATAGGGGGCGCCGAAATCGGATGCATGCTCTACCGTAGGTAAAATATAACACGCGTCTCGTCACCAGCATTAGAGCGCGAAACAAACTTCTACGCCCTAACAATATACATGTATGTATATATATATTTTTTTTTACATATATCCATCATTATCATGAGCTCCATTCACATTTTCCACCAACCACGGAGCATCATTTTCGTCAATTTTGTTAAAGCTGAATCCTCGAATGTTCAACGTGTCCGGAATGAGTTCGCATGAGACAAGGCAGTAGATCGCCAGGTAAATGACAAAAACCACGTAGCACGTGGTGATCGGAGCAAGGACTATTAAAATGTACCAATCAGTGCCCAGGCGAGAGGATACGTAGTCGGAGATAAAGTAGACGTTGATAGAGAGAATAACAGCGGAAGTGGCCAGGGCGAAGATTTGGAATGCTCTGGAAATCGGGATTATTCAAAAAATAAACATTAAGTACATAGTACATACTTTGAACTTTTAAAGTCATGCATGATTTTGCGGCTGGAAGTGAACGTAATTATCGGTATTAGGGCAAATGGAAGTTGCACCATCTGGATGCAGTTCAGAAAGTCGTTCATTCCTGTAAAAACATTTTTGTTTATGCGCATTCTTTTCTTAATTTTCATGTTTCAAAGTAATCCCAACCTGTCAAATTTTGCACACCCTGAGAATAGAAGGTAAGAATCAGGGTTGGAGTGATGGCGACTGCACGAGTGATCAAAACTCTCTTCCATTTCGGCCATTCAATTCGCACAAATCCTTCCATCACAAACTGTCCCGTGTACGTTCCAGTCATAGTGGATGACTGACCGGCGGCGAATATTCCAATTCCCCAGATGATCATTGCAAGTTGGCCAAACTGACATCCCAGATAAATACCACCCTGGAAAATGCATAATAGGCAATTTTTTCCGACGCGAATGACAATCAATAACACTATAAAACGTTGTATTGTCTGCGTCTCCTCTATCGCCGAGAAAGCCAGGTGGCCGCGGCCGAGGAACAGCGCGTGACCGAAGGACAGATTTTTATTTTTTTCTGGTTAGAATTTCTTATGGGTCTATTCACGGAAACCAGCAAGATATGCAAAATAAGCAATAAATTCAGCGAAAATTCGGAGAATGCTCCGATCAGTCCGAAATGTCGGCAAAAAATGTCAAAAATACTCCCGGACATGTGCAGAAAATTTCAGACCAAAATATCGATTTTGAAAATTTTCAGAAAAAAAAATCGATAATTTTTAAAATTTTCGCTGAATTTTTAGCATTTTTTGCATATTTCGCTGGTTTCCGTGAATAGACCCATTAGTTCAAGTAAAAATTGCCATTTTCGAATTGTTTGCGCTTTAAAACAAATGCAATAAGCTACTTGGGATGGGCTATTTTCACATTAAAAAAAACAATGCAATTTTTGGCTAAAATTGGGCGATTTCAGCGGCCCCGGGGTGCTGGCAACTGCCTTTTTTTCAAACGCTATTTTTGCCGCCGACGCCACGCGCTGCGGTTGCGTCGCGTGACAGCGCTGTGTCTCATCACTTACACGTTCTTGGGTGAATTCGTATAAATTGGCACACTGCCAATATTTTTTTCAATGGAGCGAACTTTCGCGAGGGCAGTCGCGGCAATTTTGTAATCAAACCTTGTAAATATCCACTTCAACCGGATCTGTATTGTTTGGAAAAATGTTCGAATCGGGAATGTCGTGTCTAGCAATGCACATTTCCCGCTGAAAAAAATTGTTTTTTAAATCCAAATTTCTCTGTAAAACCCACCACATCCGCATTAGTCTTCTGATACAATCCATGCGCAAATACAGCAACAACGAACAGATTGATGAAGAAGCTGACCAAAAGTGCAATTGCAGATTCCAATGTAAAGTACTTGTTGGCTTCAGCGACACAGCGACGATCCTTTCGGTTCACACGACGCGATTTAACCAAAGCCGAGTGTAGATAGAGGTTGTGTGGCATGATGACGGCGCCGACGACAGAAATTGCCTGCATGAACTCTTCTTTTCCACATCCAGTGCACCAAGGAATCACCATTCCGGATACGACTTCTCCGATTGGTGGTTTTACGATGATGAACTGAATAAAAAATAAAAATTTAAATTAAATATAGTCGGTGAATGCATGATCACCTGCGCTCCACTGGACTTTTGAATTTGCAAGTGTGCGGCGCGCCGTTTCGGCGGGAAGATTCAAATTTAAGCTGCCATCAGTCGTTTGGCTTTTTTTTTTAAATATTTATTCGCTGGATATTTCTTTTCTTATTATTATTTAAAAAATGATACTATTTTTTTGTAAATTATTTATTGATTTTAGCAAACGCGCAAAGGGAAGAATACGGCTCTCGGACGTTTCGAAAGTAGACGTTTCGAAAGTGCGACGTTTCGAAAGTGTGACGCTTCGAAAGTGGACTTTCCAAAGGTTTTTCTGGATTTTGTCGTCGCAGTGTTTGAGGAATATTCCTTAAAAAGCTTTTTGAAATGATTGTGTGAAACACCGCGTCGACAAAATCCAGAAAAACCTCCAAAAAGTCCACTTTCGAATCGTCACACTTTCGAAACGTCACACTTGTGAAACGTCGCACTTTCGAAACGTCACACTTTCGAAATTTCTACTTTCGAAACGTCCGAGAGCTGGGAATACTACTGTTGAGGAGGCGCAACTGCGACGTGCTGGTGAGTATTTTGCAACACATTGTAATTTAATTTATTTTTTGTTAATAAATATGACAAATTATGTGAATTACTTAATTTATCAGTAAATAATGAAATGAAAAATTTGAATTCGCGCCAATTTTGCAAGTGCGGCACGGTTTCGCAGAATTTTGTCAATAGAGCGCGGCTGATCATGCATTCACCGACTATAAATATTCCATATGTTTTTCTATGTTTTGTTTTTGTTTTTGTTTTTGTCCCACCTCATATCCAAAAGACACTGTCATTGTGAAAATCAAAACTCCAAATATAAGCTCCAGCTTTCTGATTCCATATCGATCAATTAGTAGAAAAGTAAAAGTATCCAAAATAGTGACAAAAACTCCAATATACAGTGGAACCATTCCTTTACTGAGCAAGAAAATCGCGATAGCTGTACCGATAACTTCTTGCATATCACTGCACACAATCGCAATCTCAATCATCAGCCAAAGAGCAATACGGGGGGCTCTTGGGTAGTACTCAAAAGCCACTTCTGCCATATGCTTTCCACTGACCACACCAAGGCGAGCTGACATTCTTTGGAGAAGCATTCCGATGATGTGTGCTGACAAAAGAACCCAGAGGAGCTTATACGCGGCTTGTGCTCCTGATTGAAGATCACTTTCAATATTTCCAGGATCCAGGTAGGCGATGCTCATGAGAAATCCGGGGCCGGTGAATGCCCATAGTTTTTTGAAGGAGAACGCGGTTTCCTGGAATTTAGAAAAAAAATTTTTTTTTTGGTCCCCTCTCTCCCCAAAAACTGAAAACTTACCAATTCATCATCAGGAATCTCAACTTGGCCCTGATTTTCTGCATCTGCATCTGCATATGCATCAGGTAAAAAATCATCCTCCGTATTTCCACGATGCAGCTGATTAGTCACGTCTTCGGTTGAAGACGTCATGACTGGTGAGACAAATTCGAAAGAACCGTCTGTAAGCATTATTCAATTTTATGAATGCCGGCAGAGAGCAAAAGAGCTTGAGACGAAAGAAACACACTGTTATCAATTCGGGCCGGGTTGAAATGCAAATTAAAAAAAAAAAAACAAGAAAGAAAGAAACAGACAGAAACAGACAGAAAGAAGCTGTGGCGATAAGAAGGAGGGAAGCGGGGTTAACGGGAATGTCAATATTTTTAGTCTGTATGTCAATACAAGTCTGCAGAATGGCTTGGTGGCGTCAGACACCCAGAGAAATCAGCAAAACACACTTTTTTCCTTGACTGTGGAGGCGGAGAATGGAGGAGAAGGTTTCTGTTTTTGAGGAAATAAATAATAAAACCTCAGAAACCATATGTCCATATTTCATATATTTATGTATGTATTAAACTTTCAAAAAAAAATAAAGCAAACGTTTGCATATTCGTGTGGGCAAAATACATAGATAAATAGGAAAGAAATGAAAACAGTTTATCGACAAAGAGAACGCCGAAAAGCAATAACAGTGGAACGTTTCCAGATGAATGTGTCATTTCATTTCAGAACGGACAAAGAGACGCAGAGAAAAGTTTAGAGGGCAAATCCGTAGCACTTTCTTGACACATTTATTTATAACCGGAGGTGCAGCAGGGAAAACGCTGACGTAAATCGACAGCACTCACCGGGAGGTCAGTAAGTGCGCTCCACCGAATTGGCGCGAACTACTAGTTTTTAAATGTATCTGCAATGTTTTTGAAGGTTTCGATAGTCTCTAAAAATTGTATTCTAAAAATGAACGTTTTTTTGTGTGAAAACTTGATACAAAATTTTCAATTTTTGAACGGTTAATGTGCAATTCTAGTTGTAAAATAAATATTAGTTCAGGAAAAATAATTTTTAAAAATTACAAAACGCGACAAATTATTTCAAACAAGCGCAACGCCGTCAAAACCCTGCGAAATTCTGACAGCATGGTCAGATTTAACAAAGTTTGACGCAACAAAAAAACGAACGAAAAAGTGGCTGGTTTTGGTTAAATATATATTGTCGGCCCGCCAAAATGATCAAACGCGCTCCGCTGAACTCAACGCTATGCGATTTTCATTTTGGTTTCCAAATTATTTCATTTCACGTGTAAATTCAACGTGAACTGAACTAATTTGGAGACCAAAATGAAAATTGTATAGCGTTGAGTTCAGCGGAGCGCGTTTGACCATTTTGGCGGGCCGACAATATGTGCGCCGTGAAAAATAAATACGGACGATAATTTAAAAAATAGTAGTTCGCGCCAACATTTGGTGGAGTGCACTTACTGATCTCGCGCTTAGTGTTGTGGATTTACGCGAGCGTTTATGATGGAACTCGATGGAAAAATATGTCATCAATTTTAGATTTCGGCAATCCGACAGCTGCCAAATAGAAATTCCACTAGTTGTGCAAACGAAAAAAATTGCGCCAAGTTTAACTGCGAATTTTATGCGTTTGAAAAAACGTACGCTCCAAAATACAGTCGCCTGTTCACACCACATTCACATCATAGTGCGAAAACCCCAAAAAACAACACAAAAAATAAAGTGAGGAATAAGAAAACTTCGATTTTTGATGTTTAATTCTATAAATACCGTCCTGGCCGGAATGATAACTTTTCAGATTGTTTCAACAAGTACAATTACTTCTATTCTATGTGTAGTCGAGTTAGTTTATTAGCTAAAACTTTGCTGCAAAATGCAAACATTCGGAAAACAGGTGACAATGGCAAAGAAGAGGGAAAAAAAAAGAGATAATCAGTGGTAACACAAATAATACAAGAAGACTTGGAACAAGAATACATATTCTACTCAATACATACTAAAATACATTTTTAGGAAAGTTCCCAAATATTCAATTAGTTAGCCTTTGGTTCTGGAGTATATCCAAAGTTCATTCTCAGTTGCTCAAAGAAGATAAAAGTGAGAACAGTGTGTGGGGCGAGACGAGCCCAGGCAGGGATGAATCCCTTGAAAAATCCCATTGGTCCCAGTTTGGCAGTGAAAAGGAAACAGTCGGCAATTCCCTGTAACACAAAGGTGTCAAATAAATCTGTGTGTTTTTGTTAATATGTGTTACCTTGAATTCCCCGGGGGCGGCATTCATCATTCTAGTCTTCATCACGTCCAAAGGCTGAGTCATGACAGTGGCGACACTTGCCTAAAAACAGACAGTGCAACATCAAAAATTTTTATGAAATTGATGTAGGTGTGTTGGACACTGATCATTTACTCACAGCACTGATCGAACTAGCAAAATGGGTTTTCAAGTTGTCATCAGCAATTCCAGAAGAAATCAACGTCTGTTTAATTTGATCGTAAAACGAGAGCTGTCCAATCGTCATGAGAATGGCACGAGAGGTGGCCATGGTGGCTCCTAAATGTTAAAAGGATTAGAAAAAATTCGTCCTACAAACCATTAAACATCTTCATCACTCCTTCATCTTTGGAAATTCGAATAAGCCCATCCAGAGCATGCTTGTAGTTTCTGCGCTCTGCTGGCGGCAGCTTCGAGTCGTTTTGCATTCTGACGTTCACCAAGTCTCCTGGAGTTCCAACAAGACCTCCACAAGCTCCGGCAAATCCGGCGAGAAGGGCCTTTTGGTAGAATGGTAGTGGCTGGTCTTGAAAATTAGAGTTTTCGGTTTTTTTTTTATAGAAATGTTAACAAATTTTTTTTCCAAAAATTTTGAAAATATTGCGAACAATACTCACGAAATGGCAAAAAATGGGAAAAAAAATCAACGCGAAAACTCCGAAAATGCTCTGATTGATCTGAAACTTTGTGAAATATGGGGGAAAATACTCCTGAATATGCATTAAAAAATTTTGGACCAAAATATCGATTTTCAAAAATATTGATTTTTTTTTCTGAAAATTGTTTTAATTTTTCGATCCAAAATTTCCTGAGCATGTCAGTGAATATTTTTGCCCGTATAGTGTTTTCAAACGACGTGCGACATGAAAACGCAATTCAAGTCTGCATTCACCGTTCTGTCTGCGTCTCTTCAAATATCACTGTGTTCGCGTGGTCGCGCACAAATAAGTGGGCGGAGTTTCGCGTTCTCATGTCGCAAGTCGATTGAAAACACAATATTTCTCTAAATTTCAGGTCAACCGGAGCGAGTTTTCGCGCGGTTTTTGCCGTTTTCCCCCATTTTTGCCATTTCGTGAATAACCTCAAAAATTATAATTTTTTCCAAAAAAATTCAAAATTTGTCATAGTAAATATTCGATTTAACAATATTTTTCACATTTCCAACAAAAATTCTCTGAATTATTGTATTTTAGGAGCGGAAAAGTTCATTTGGAGCGAGCTCCACCTAGTACTACAAAGAAGAACTATCTATTTTTTAAAGGACATTTTTTTAAATCTATATTTTGGTCCAAAATTTCCTGAGCATGTCCGTGACTAGTTTTGCCCTTATAGTGTTTTCAAACGACGTGCGACATGAAAACGCAATTCAAGTCTGCATTCACCGTTCTGTCTGCGTCTCTTCAAATATCACTGTGTTCGCGTGGTCGCGCACAAATAAGTGGGCGGAGTTTCGCGTTCTCATGTCGCAAGTCGATTGAAAACACAATATTTCTCAAAATTTCAGGTCAATCGGAGTGACTTTTTGCGCAGTTTTTTTTTGCCGTTTTTTCTCCATTTTGTGAATAACCCCAAAAATTTTAATTTTTTCAAAAAAAATTCAAAATTTGTCATAGTAAATATTCGATTTTACATATTTTTAAAATTTCCAATAAAAATTCACAGAATTATTGTATTTTAGCAGCGCGAAATTTGTTCCGAGCTCCACCTAGTTAGAGACAAAGAAGGGCACGACCCCCACAAACCACACCTTGTGGCAATTGCTTCTTAACAGTTTCATAAATTCCAAATCTAGTAGTCGAGTACGTGAGCTGACGGAGCACCGACGCTGATACTCCATTGTAGAAGGCAAAAATTCCGTCGTTTTTGTAAATCTTCAACGATAACTGCCCAATCGTCATTTTTCCTTGTTGCTGGGTTTGAAGTTGAACCTGTAATCAATCATAATATTGTCCCGTATTTTGAAAAAAAAATATATGAATTATTTATGTATTTAAATAAATAAATATTATTGTTTTAAAAAATTTGTCACCTGGCGAGAGGCGCGAATTCAAAAAATAGGCTCCGCCTCCTTGCCGAAATATTTTTGCAACTCTGCGCGCGCCAATTTGCAATCGTAGTGCGCGCGATTTTATGCGTTGAATTTCCGTTACTTTATTAACAAATGTCCAATTAAGAGAATCAAAAACTCACTTTAAATCAACAGTGGCCAAATTCGCTTCAAAATAACAATTTTTATAAAGGTTTCCAGGGGAAATTGGAAGGCGTTGGACAAAAATTCGACGCAGAAAATCGCGCGCACCGCGATTGCAAATTGGCGCGCGCAGAATTGCAAACATATTTCGGTGAGGAGGCGGAGCCTATTTTTTGAATTCGCGCCTCTCGCCAGGTGACAAATTTTTTAAAACAATAATACATACATACCTTCAAGAGATCGAGTGGATGAGTACAACAGGCAGCCATAGCTCCGGCGACTCCTCCAAAGTACCATCTTCCGAGTCGTTTCTTCTTGTCGTCGGCCATTCTGCTTTTTCTACTTTCTGAATAGAACTTTTAAAAATTCTCTACATTGAGAAGGTAGGTAATGTATCAAAGTGTTAAAAACACACCAAATTATTTTATAACACAGAAAAAAAAATAATTTATTTATTTACAACAAAAAAAAACCCGTGCGATCTCAATGATTATGATTATTTTGGTTCCCGTGAGCATTGAATGGATCAACATAGTTGACATGATATTTATAAACGATAAATATGACCAAAAAGGCAAACACCACTGTAAAGTGATCCATTTTTGACGTCATTCGATGTCCCTGTTTCAAAGCTTTTCCTAGAGGCCCGTTTACAAGTGCCGACTTCTTGTTGCTCAAAATTTTGTGCTCTCTAAGGTGGCTCAAAAGTGCGTCATTGCCTCTATTGAACACTGGCAAATACTCTTCTTGAAATTGTCGACTCCACCAATCTCTGGAAATTCCTCAACGGTTCTATTTGATTTTCCTATTTTTTTAACTCACTTTTCTTCAACCTTTGAAAACCGATACATGTAGATGTTCGCACGAACAAAGTTCATGGGTTCCGAGCGGTTTTTGAACGGATAGTGGCTCACTAGATTCACAACTTCGGTGGTGTTCTGCATTAGATGATGCACAAGAGAAAGGAAGAACGGATTTTGCTGGTATGTCAATTCCGCAGCATAATGCATTAGCCAGTCGAGACGAGGGTGATGGGGAGCTAAAACTTGTTGTGAAAAAAAATAATAATTTTGCTTTCGCGCTCTATCGATGACGCGAGGTTTATTGCCATTCGTTGTATGTGTCTCTCGTTATCGGTAGAGCGCGAAAGAAACATTTTTTTATAATCTTCGAATATTTGGGGGACAACTTAAACCGCTTTGAAACAGATTTTAAAAAAACAATTAAGTTAATCAAAAATTAAATACCAACCTAAAAATTTCGGCGCCCTGGAAACGCTTCCTGGCTTGGCATAAAATTCAATTTCTTTCCACGGTCCTTCAATGAAAGTTGACCCTTCGACAATAATCTCGGGACGTCCAAACTTTCCGCTCATTCTGAAAAATTCAGGAATTTATTGAGGTGAGAAGAAAAAGGTTTTATCTAATTTTTGGGGCGCAGAAATCTTTAATGGGGGTGCCAAATTTCTGGGGAAACTTGCTTAAAATATACTCTTGGGTAGGGGATTTACGAATATCACATTGAAATCGCACAAAAAAATTTCTCTGATTTTTTATGATTTTTACAACAACAAAAAAAAGAAGACCACGAGGAGTACACGAAAATCGTGGCCGTGGCCTAGGAAACCCGCGGCCGCGGCATCTAGAAAATCCTATTTTCACGATAAATATTTATTTTCTTGTAATTTCTCTCGTTTTTATCATCGATTTTCGATAAAAAATGCTCTAATCGCTTATTGAAATTACAGATAATCGCGAAAACACATTTTAGTCATGAATATCGAAAAATCAATATTTGCCTGTTGTTCAATTCAACGTTTTAAATAATTTCTTGTGAACATGTTTTGTTCAAATATAAAATTTACAGACGAAAGAGTGAATTTAATGCGGGATTGTGAAGGAAAAGGAACAAAAATGAAAGGTATGAGAAATTTTGTTTCGAATTTGTTTTATCATTATTTTTGTGATCAACACGCGTTATTTTGGTATCTGAAAACACGAAATGATGCTTTTACATTATTTCCCAAAGATTAATGCAAAAAAAAATGCGAGAAAGACCGGAGAAAAATGATGGAAAGGAAAATGACGTTTGAATTTCCCGCCAATTCGTTTACTCCACGTGGCCTTCTATTTTTTTTTGTAAAATTCGCCGAAAATCAGAAAAAATTTTTGTGCGATTTCGATGTGATATTCGTAAATCCCCCACCCAAGAGTATATTCTAAGCAACTTTCTCCAGAAAGTTGGCACCCCCTTCAACGTGCTTCACAGATTGTCGTGCGCCATTTCTCGCTTCTCTGCGTCTCCATTTTGCACGTAGAACGGCACTGTGGAGACGCAGAGAATGCAATAGGGCAGGTTATAGATTTCTGCACCCCAACAATTATCGTTCCACATACTGTCTGAAAGAGCCATACGAGTTGGCCAAGCTCCAACTGTTAGCCACATTTGAAATCTGCTTGATCATTGGAGCCTCCTGAGCCAACTGCTCGTCTAGTCGCATTATTGGAATCATTCCCACGCATATCAGAAGCGATGATGTTAAAATGACAAACGCAGTGTGAAGAAATTTGCGAAGTTTTGGTGGGAACACAACCCCTCTGAACAATTTTTTTTTAATAATTAAACACAAAAAGTTCCTACTCGAGAAAAGTATATCCAATGATTATAAGAAAAACACCAACAGATGACATAACGATAACATCGATGTAGTATGCGACGAATATTTGGAATGATTCAAAGGTTGCTGCTGAAAGTTGCATACCCAATAAATCTTCCCATTTACTCTGATAATGACGTACTCAGCTCTAGCTTAATTCCATTCGCCTCAGTTTTACCAATCCGCCAAGGCAGCCGGTAAAAAATGTCATATCCCAGTTTACCAAATAAAATGGCAGAGATAAACGAGGCTCCAACGGGAAGTCGTGGCGTTTCCAATAGACTGACCAGTAAAACAAGCATGTTGTAATTAAAACCGCCAAAATTGCCAGTCAAAACCGTCAACGTCATGAGAAGAACCTGAACTTTGGCGATCAATTGATGTGACAACAACGACAGAAACAAAAAGATACTCACCTGACAAAAGAACAAAAAGTAGCGCAACTCGCTTATTGGGATCAAGAAGAAAGGTGGAAGGATAATTTCACTATACTCCATGAAAAGTGTTGTCAATTGTCTCACAAACGGTGGAAGGTGATGAGCATGCCAGGCGAAATACGTCGGAAGTGGTTGAGATTCAAAATGGTAATCAAGAGCTGACAAATCCCACCACGTAGGACACTTGCTAAGTAGTTTGGTGGCGCCGTTCATAAAAGTTACACGGACTAGCAAAACGACAATGTTGTACATGGCGATCTGAGAAATTTTCACTCTAAAAATGTTAAGCAAAATTGTTACCGTGTCATCTGGACCATCTTCAAACCAAGCCAAAATTGCGACGTAGACTGTTGACTCCAATAGAAGAGCATCCCATTGGGAGTACATAAAAACTCCACCGGCCTGAAAAGCTGTCAGTCGGCCACGCGATGTTCCTCGGCCGCGACCATGTGGTCTTGTCTTGCTAGCTTTGTACACTTACCTCATAAATTGTCCGATATAAGGCGTACAAAATCAAAAAAGTGATGATATTCTGAGCCCTCTCATTGAAAAGCGCAATGCCGCACAAAAAAATCGCCACGATACATATAAACTGAAGACCGACCGATGGAGACAAGTGAAGAAGATTGCAAAAAAATCGGAGAATTGGAAGGCGGCATTGAAAGATACTTTCTTCTTCTGAATGAAAATGAAGAAATATAATACGTAAAAAGTTTGAAAATCACGGTAGGCTATTGTGAAAACAAAAAAATTGCAACGCGGTGTTTGCGTACTTTCAAAATTCAAACGCCAATGAAAGAAATAGCATGGGAAATGAAGAGATTTGTTCCTATTTTCATTTGAATTTTAAAACTACGCAAACACCGCGTTGCAATTTTTTTGTTTTCACAATAAGTCATGAAAATCAATGACGCTGACAAAAAATTAAAAAAGGCGGAAAAGTGTGATTTGAATTTTTATTTTTTTTTTTTGTTCTAAATACGTGTTTTCCAATTTTAGAGTCTTGTATCTTTATTTTCTTATCGCCATCAGCGTCGCCGGGCTACACAGACACAGAGAACTATTTTTTGACAGAAAAAGAGAGGAAAACAATTCGAAACAAACAAAATTCATACGTTTTTCCTTGTATATATTTTTATTTAGTTGCTTCTCGAAAAAGTGAAGAAGTTCAAGACGACGAGAGACGTAAATAAAGAGAGGAGGAGAGATGAAAACTGCAAAAGAGTAGAGAAATGTTCGAAAACGCACGCACGCAGAGTTGTGGGAAATGCGGAGAGCAAAGTACGTGAATTTGATTTTAAATTTGAATCTTTAGATGTGTTTTTTTATAAATAAAATGGTACAATTTCGCTAAATTCCATTAAAAATGTTTTTGGTAGAAAACATTTTTAATCCAAAAGGCGTACACGTATTTCCATACGTGGCCTAGCGGCCGACTGCTGAAAGTTCTAACATATTGTTGGAAAACAAATAAAATACAGTATTTAGTGAATTTTTGAGTTTTTTTTGCAAAAATATTACGACACACGGTCCCCAGGATTTGAAAAGTGGGCGCATCCGAGCAAACGCGCTCCACTGGATTTTTCGCGCGAAATTCAAGTTTTTCGGGAAAAAAAGCATAAGATCTTAATTTTTGTGCTCCAACGGAATTATAGCTAAGGTGTTTAGAAATTTTTTTAGCCTAAGAACGTCGAATTTGGGTGCTACCTCGGAATAAAACTCGCTCGGAATAGAACTGTAGCGATATTGAACTTGCTTCGGAATAGAACTGTTCGGAATCGAACCGTTCGGTATAGAACTGTAGCGAAAAAGAACTGTAACGAAGTAGAACTGTTTGGAATAGAACTGTAGCGAAATAGAGCTGTTTCGGAATAGAACCGTTTCGGAATAAAACTGTAGCGAAATGGAACTGTTTCGGTGTAGAACTGTAGCGGATTAAAACTGTTGCGAAAAAAAACTGTTTTGGAACAGAACTGTCCCGAAACAGAACTGTAGCGGAATAGAACTGTTTTGGAATATTCTCAGTACGGAGCGCTGCAAACGCGCTCCCTTCGCACAGTGATGAACGCGGCCGCGTTTGCGACGAGAGAGTGCAGAAAATTGAGAGAGCCGTGGCCGATGTTTTGCTCTGATTTCTCTGAACCTCTCTCCAAATGCATGCGAAATTCTTTGTTCGATTGGAGCGAGTTATCAGCGTTTTATACCGAGCATATAACTGTAGCGAAACAGAACTAACTGAAATGGAGCTGTAAAAGAAGAACCGCTGCGCGAAATTGAACTCAATAACCTACCATGTACAACTGAATACTTATTCGAGCTGCTGTAGCTTTCCTGGGTCACTACAGCTCCACTTCAGGCGGTTCTGTTTCGCTACAGTTCTATTCCAAAACAGTTCTATTCCGCTACAGTTCTGTTTCGGGACAGTTCTATTTCGCTTTAGTTCTATTCCACTACAGTTCTATTCCAAAACTGTTGTATTTCGCTACAGTTCTAATTCGCTACAGTTCTATACCGAAACAGTTCTATTCCGAAACAGTTATATTCCAAAACAGTTCTATTTCACTACAGTTCTATTCCGATCAGTTCTATTCCACGGCATGCTGGCATCTACGTTTCAGTCTCATTTTATGAAATTCGATTTTTTCGCGCGTTCAATTCGCTGCGTACGTTCCGCGAAAACAAAAATAAAAACATGTTTTTTTCCCTTATTTTTTTTAAACATTTGATACAGCAGCAGTGTTGGCAGCGCCGCGAGGGAATTTTCTCTTAACACGCGAGTCACAGTGTTTCATCAAACGTTTAGTGTGATTGGGGCGCGTTTGCACTGAGGTAGGTGCCAGCATGCCGTGTATTCCGAACAGTTTTATTTCGCTACAGTTCTATTTTACTACAGTTCTATACCGAAACAGTTATATTCCGAAACAGTTCTATTCCAAAACAGTTCTATTCCGAGGTAGCACCCGAATTTGGTTCAGCCACCATTTCGGAATAATCGTTTTTAAATAGCATTGCGGAGCTAAAAAAGTGAGTTTTTTGGTGTTTTTGCAGGATAAATCTTTACGAAAATCGAAGTTTGGGCAATTTTACGGTATTAAAAGATACAATACATAAATTTTACAATGAAAGACAGGTTTTACTGAAAGAAAAATAATAAAATCAATTAAAAAAAAGAGAGTTGAAAAATGCGCAAGCACCGAAAGTGCGCCATCCTAATTTGCTGGCGCCATCGGCAAATCTAATCATAAGTTTTACACCCAGTTTTCAAGAGACAAAAAATTAGACGATTCTTAAGAGGAAAAAAAAAATCAAAGAACGGTCAGCAGCGCAAGAAAAAAAACTATTTACTGGAGAGAGTGAAGGATAAGAGAAGAGAAGAAAAGATGAAATCAATAAACAGAAAAAGAAATTGAGATGTTATCAGTTTGAGAGGAAAGACAGATAAACACACACAAATATTTACTCACCACATTCTAGTGCTGGTCCCACAGGGAGCAAACCGCGTTCTCCGAATAAGCCTGCAATTGTTCATTTATTCATCAATTCACACCAAAAAAAACCATAAAACGTACCATGAATTTGCCAGTAAACCGATAAAAATGCGGAAAGAAGAACTATCAATTGGCCGTTAACAATGATACGTTTGATGGGTATAGTACCCAAGATTGGCATTGTTTCTGCAAAAAAAAAAACAAACGACAAAGCCAAGTAAGTTGACCAAATGGAGTAAACGAACGGTACGGCTAACCGTCGAACATTTGCAAAAAGAAGTTTAGCAAACAATACGAGAGGCTAGACGAGAGGAGTGAGCAAGTGCGCTCCGTTTGCCAAGCGGCTAGGAGCAAAGCATAAACAACAACTTGCACTAATTTTTTGCTTGGTGGTCGGTTGCAGAAGAGCTTAATGAATAGTGTGTGAATTGTAAAATTCAAAAAAAACCAAAATACAACCGCTTTGTTTTATATTTGAAAAAAAAAGTGCGATCATCATCCAAATTGTGTTTTGTTTTGTTTTTTTTTGTTCTATTTGAATTTCGCGGGTGTTTTCTTTGGTCTTTAGAGTGATCTACCATCTGAATAAATATCAGGAATAATAAAAATAATCGTTTGAAATATATTTAAGTTTCTGAGCATTTTTTGAACCTTCTAAAAAAAATTATAAACACGTTTATGAAAAAATAAAAATTACTGGATTGAAAATATTGTTTATTATTTAAAAAAAAATCAATTTAAAACAATTTTCAAATAATTTTCAAAGAAAAAAACATCCCGTGAAAGGCGAAGAAGATAAAACCAATAATTTAAGACAAAATGCGTCACTTGTATGTAGTTAACGTATGCATAGACGCTCCATTGCACTGGCTACCGCAGCCACAGTGCGATAGAGCGCCCATGCATATGTACGTGCGCTCCGAGTATAATTAAGTATAATTTTAAATAATAAAAAAAACAACAATAACAGACGTATGACTTAAACAATTAATTAAAAACACAGTTCCCACAAAAAATCAATAAATTACTCATCAGTTTTAATCACTAACTCGGTCATAATTGGAAGAACTAGGGCTCCGTCCAAATCACCCCTTGGTCCCAACGGTTTCATATCTTTATCAAATCTCTCGTAAAACGTTTTCTGAGACCGTTGTGAGCGAGCGATTGCAGCGATCAAACTGTTTTTCAAATGAGAATAACGATGAAGAGCAGCTTCTTGAGATGGTCCCGCCAGATCTTTGTACCGTTCCAGAGAACGTAACAACAGGAAATTGTAGGATACAGAAGCTCCGTGCTCTTCGGAAAGTTGGAGCCCGGTTGATGTGTACAGCTGTAAGACAAAAAACAATGTTTTTTACAATTATTGTGTTTTCAATCGACTTGCGGCATGAGAACGCGAATCGAAACGCCGCCCAGTTATTTGCGCGCGACCACGCTGACAGAACGGTGAATGCAGACTTGAGTTTTCATGTCGCAAGTCGATGGAAAACACCGTAAGCAGCTTGTTTTTTTCTACCATACCGAGTCTTGTAATAATTTTTCAAGGCTTTGGGTGAGCTCAACGGAATCTGGCTTGAGAAGTGACAAAATGAGAGGTGCATAAGAAGTCAGACCGGTTTTGAAGGTTTTCTGTAAATAAAAGTTTAAAACAAAACGTTTTATTCATTCATTACAACAACTCACATTGACCAAATCCCCATAAACCAAATTTTCAGTGTCCCAATGAGCCGATCTAGCCGATTCCGCTTCAGCAGCTCTTTTAATCCATTTTTCATCATCGGAAACTTTGCAAGCCTTGTTTAAAGTTTCCATTACTTTGCACATATCCTCGAGCAAGCTCAAAAGTTCCAGCGATGATTCTCCGTTAGCTGTGCTTGGTTCCAGTTGAAAAATCCCACGAGAATGTCCCAACCATCTAACACTTTTAAGACCGTCGGAACCAATTGAGTTTTTCCAGGTAAGCTCAGCAATTTGCTCAATGTTATCCCGCAAGTCTATGAGCTTTCCCTCGAAGAGAGGCTGAAAATGAAATTTTCTTATATAAGGTTTCTGAGAACTCACATTTCTGAGAAGTTCTTTCAGAAGTTGAAAAAGCATTGGTGATTGAACATTTTCCAGTTGAATGACACTGTTGACTATCCGATTTCCCATGTTTCCCAGCTCATTGAGAGTGGAAATCCAAGAGTGGAGAACCTAAAAGAAAACTCGAACTCATTCTATTTATGAATAATGAATTTCAACGCAAATGAAGGTACCCTCAAAGTGTCCTGTGCGCTAATTCTAGCAAGTACAATAAGTGGATAAATTTGTTCATCCAATGACTTCAGTTGCAGATGAGCATTTTCAAGGAAGAAGAATTGTTGACTGTTACGGATGTTTTTGTCATAAATCCCACTGAATTGAACCGTTCTGTTCATGTTCAAGCTGTTCACAGTGAACGCAAGAGCGGATTCAGCGAGATCCATGTAAGGTTTGGGCATTTGCTGGAAAATTTAGGATGTTATTCTCAGTACGGAGCGCGTTGGCTGTTTCGCTCTCTGTTTTCTCTGAATCTCATTCCAAATGCATGTGCAATTGGAGCAAATTTGCAGAGCTTCATACCGAGTATATATACCTGGGTTGCCTGCTCGAAGGAAGTAACAAATTTTTTCTCCCATGAGTTTTTCATTTCTTCAATTCTAGCAGCTATGTCGGTGTCTTCGAGAAGTGTCTGGAAGAAGAGTTAACCGTGAAAATCGGATTTTATTTCTATTTTCTAAATAACTTACTGTTTCGTTTTTAGCAATGTAATAGAATTTTTTCACTCCATTCTCGAGAAGCACTTCAATTTTCGTAGAATCTCCTTAAATATACATAAATCGTTTATTGATTGCGCTCCACCGAATTCGATCATTTTGTCTAACTGTCTGGTCTCTCTAACGCGTGTTATCCATGGAGCCCTGAACAGATACGACCAAACACGCCTCCCCGTCGTCCATATGAAATTATTTTTTCACTAGAAAATTTACTTTTTTGAGAAATTCGAATCATTATCTGATTATTCAGGATAACACCATCATTTTAATCTAAAAACGAGGCCTTTTTGTCAGAAATTGCCCGAGCCTTTGGGTTTCAAAAATGCGCAGGTAGAAACAATTTTGGAAGAAGGCTGGGGTGCCGTGCCAAAAGGTTTACCTGTGGATATAAAAATTGGATATTTCTGGACCACTGGCTCATTTGCTCCGCCTGACTCAATGAGCACATACACATCCAAATTGTCGCCGTAAACATAGGTTAAATAATTGTTGAGATTATTGTCTGAAATTGCATCATTTTTAATGCTTCAAAACGTATGTATTTATGTATGTACATACATCTAAAAAAAAATTTTCCTCCAGATTGAACTTCAGCATTCCAGTACTCGTAAAATTCAAGATCCTCGACGGTAATTGACTGAAACTGAGATTTAGATTTAGATTTAGTTTTTTTTTTTTTTGGGTTTTGCACCTCTTTATCCTCCTGGGCTACAAGGAATTTAAATTTAACTTCACTATTTAAATCGAAATTTCCGAATTGAAAAACGCAATCGTTGCATGGAATCGGTCGGAGGGACTGAAAAAAAATTGGAAAAAAATTTAAAGAGAGTATTTAAAGAAAAATATAATAAGCTCACATCTTTTCCAGATAAAATTGCCTTGTTTAAAAACGGAAATGTTTTCTCCTTTTGTGGCGGGATAACGTACCGGTCGCGATAGTATTGAACACCGTAACTAGCGAAAACTGTTGATAGACAAGCTGAAACCGTAATTTTTGTCAAAAAGCAAAATCTCTAAAAAAAAATGCTAGTGACATACTTAAACCAATTAGGAGCTGAAGTTTGAGAGATGAGCTGATTAGGGATTGGGGCTCTTGATTTTCCGTTTGACTTTTTGAATTTTTCTGGGATTGAATAAACTCACAGTTCTGTTCTGATGACATTACCCTAATTACCTGTTTATCAGTTTCGTTGCCTGGCTCCGGGGTTTTACCCATTTTTACCACGAAGATCGATCAATACAGAAAATAGAAATAGATGTAGAAAGTGGAGCACAGCGGATCGAATGTGGTCAGGAGGTGCAACGTACTTTACAACAGAGAACCGAGCGGGTGAGTGACCAGGAGCTTTTTTATTCGGGTCGAGCAGACCAGACGGCCCAGCACGGTTACAAAAACCAATAATTGATTTGAGCATTTCTAAAAATTAATTATTGCAATTTTTTGATTTTTCAAACCAATTTTTGAAGTCAAAATTTTGTAAAAAAAAAAAAAAAAAAAAAAAAACGAAACATCTCAAAGTTCAAAGTAAAACATGTAACTTTGATAAACGATAAAAACAAACTAACTATTAAAGATCCGATTATTTACAACAGGCAACAAAGTTCGAACAGACTACTGTCTGTTACAAACATCACCCCTCGTGAGTACTGTTTTGCCCACCAGATTTAAATGTTTTTAAAGGTTAAAGTATTTGCACATTCATACACGTGATATTGTTCAATGTCGCTCGCCAAAATGTAAACATTATCCTTTAGGTCTAAAGTTTTGTAAAAAAAAAAAAGGTAAAGTTTCATTCATATATTTGCACGGGTTTGCTTGTTGGATACCTCCTCGCGGTGCAAACTGGGCAATGCTGTGCTCCTACGACAGGGGAAATTGGACACCACTGTTAGGCACAGTAGCCAAAATCCACTCTTTGCCACGGTAGTGTCCGATACTCGTGAAGAAGGGGCTTCACGCCGGCCTAGTAAGCCTGCTGAAGTACAAACCTAAACTTACTAAAAAGCTGAATCAAAAGAATGTAAAGGACCCGTCCAGGAATTCACCAGCTCGGCCACGGTGCTCGCCGAGTTGTCTTGGTCGGAAGAAAATGTTTGGAAGGAGCACCAAGGATACGGAAATTACTGAAGCGTCATACGGCCCCAAGAACAGAAGGAAAGGCAACGACTTCCACATCGGCTCTCTCAACGTCAGATCGATATCCGATCAATCCAAGGCCGAGGCATTCGACTTGCTAGCTGTCAATAGCGGCTGCAAGGTGATTGCCCTACAAGAGACGAAGAGAAAAGAAGGGGAATGGGTCTTGTCCAGTGGAGCCGAACTGATCTGCACAAGACGCGAAGCTCGCGAAGGAGGACTGGCTTTTTGGATTCACAAAGACTGGCTCGATAGTCTGGTGGAAACGAAGAGAGAGTCGGACCGTATTAGTACGGCGTCGTTCGATTTTCATGGATCTCATCTCCACGTCATCAACGTCTATGCACCCACCTCGGCCGCTAATGAGACCCAGTCGGATAAGTTCTACAAGGATCTGAAGAAAGTATACACACGGCTATCGAAGTGGGACTCGTCGATCATCATCTGCGGAGACTTCAACGCCGTCGTCGGATGCTCTTCAGACGATCTTCCATTTGTGGGTGGACACGGAACTGGTCAAAGAAGTGATAATGGTGATCGGCTGGTGAACTTCGCGTTCTCCAGCAGAGTTTCAATACTTAACACGATCTACCCCAAACGACCCAACCGGAAGTGGACATGGATCAGTCCGAACGGCAAAACGAAGAACGAAATCGACTTCATTCTCACGAACAGGCGAGAAATTGCAGTAGACTGCGAAGTATACTGTGATTATCTCAACTGCAGTGACCACCGTCTTTTGCGCGCGAGATTCCGCTCAACCGCGAAGAAGGAAAAGTCGAGGAAGTTCGCAAAGGCCAAGCGGGCTGGAGGCGAAAGATCATGGGACCCCGTCAGATTCAAGAACACCATCACCGAAATGCTCACGGAAAATCCACCAACATGCTATGAAGAACTCACGGAGTCGATAAGGAGCGCTGCCAGCACAGCTACGCATGCAACTCATCAACTCAGCAGGATTTCCGAAGCAACGAAGAAAATGATGATGTCCCGCTTCCAGATGATACACGCCGGACAGACGAAGAACGCGGATCTAGCGAAAATCAACAACGAAGTTCGAAGATCTTTGGAAAATGATTTGGACAAATGGCGAGAAGTTAAAAGTCTCGAAGCCGCGGTGAAAGGAAGAAGCTTGAAGAAAACGAAGCGAGCACTGACACTCAAATCCTCCCCGTTCACGAATTTAGAACGGCCGGATGGATCAACGACATACAATCGTCCCGAGATCAGGAAGCTAGTTCTCACTCACTTTTCCAATCTGTACGCAGCGACGACGCGAGAGCCACAATCCAGATACAACCATCCAGATGAGCCGGAAATTCTCCAACATGAGGTCGAACACGCAATAGTCACCTCAAAGACGAACATTTCGCCAGGACCTGATCAGATTACAATGCTACAATTAAAGCTGGGAATTGAGAGCATAGCTCCTCATCTCACAGCCGCACTGAATCAAGTCCTCACGAACGGGAGAACACCGGAAGACTGGAAGACGGTGAAGATTTCTCTCCTTCCCAAGACCACGAAACCGAAGAAAGTGAAAGATTATCGTCCGGTTGCGTTGTCCTCAATCGTCTCAAAACTCTTCACAAAAATCCTTACGAGAAGGATCACCGCCAAAAGCGAGGATTACCTGGAAGAGTCACAAGCAGGATTCAGACGTGGAAGAGGATGCGCAGACAACATTCAAGTCGTCGCGCAGATGTGGGAAAAGTGCACCGAATTCAAGATTCCGCTCGTAGCGGTCTTCCTGGATTTCACTTGTGCCTTCGACAACGTTAATTGGACGAAGATATCCCAAGTCCTGAACAATCTTCAAATCGGAAGAAACGTGATTCGGGCCTTAAACAACTCAAACTCTTCGGCGATTGGAGAGCTGAACGTTCTGAACAAGAAGATGAGGTTCAAGATCAAAAGAGGAGTACGTCAAGGTGATTCGTCGTCTCCACTACTCTTCGCGCTGGCTCTTCAGGCGATCTTGGATGAGCTAGACCCAGCACCTTGTGAGGATGATAAGACCGGAATTGACATCAATGGAGAATCAATTCACCGTTTGGAATTCGCAGACGACGTTGTTTTATTCGCGAGCTCTGTGAAAGAGGCAGAAGATAGAGCAAATCGGATTGCAATGGGATGTCCCAAGTACGGCCTCAATATAAACCCGTCCAAGACGCAAATATTGATGAATAAGTACGTCACAAGATCAGATATCGATATTCTGAACACGAGGATTGAAATCTCCCAAAAGGTCAAATACCTCGGAAGAACGTTTGCGGACGACGGATCTCTCACTGAAGAAGTCGCTAGAAGGATTCGCGCGGGATGGGCTGCTTTCAACGCCATTCGGCGGGAGCTCTTGCAGTCTCCTCAGAAGATAAGAATAAGACTTCTCACAACAACTGTCATCCCAGCGATGACTTATGGATGCGAGACATGGACTTCCAAGGAGGCAGACACGAAGAGACTACAGAGAGCGGTTAGCAACATGTTCGAAATTGCCGGATGTGACCCACCAGACATGGAAAAGCAAGTCTTACGAAGAAAACTGAAGTGGGCAGGACACGTATCACGCATGAAATACGACAGATGGGCGAAGATAGTATCAGAATGGGATCCTAGGGGATCAGCACGACCACGCGGTCGTCCTCCGAAAAGATGGGCCGACGACATCAAGGATTCGATCAAAATCTTCATCCACAATGAGGCCCTCAGGGGCAACCTCGGGCACGGCCGCCGAAGAATTGGCATACTCGAGGCAAGACGAGCATGGTCCACTGTCGGAAGGGATCGTGTAACTTGGCGCAGCTTGGTTCGCAGTATCCAGGATGGAAACTGAGGTCGAACCTCACAAGTATCACAAGTAAGTAAAGGTTAAAGTATTTGCACATTCATACACGTGATATTGTTCAATGTCGCTCGCCAAAATGTAAACATTATCCTTTAGGTCTAAAGTTTTGTTTTGTTTAAAATTTATATACCGTAAAACCTATATTAGAAGGGCCGGGGTCCTTCTATTTGAGGGGTTCTTTAATTAGAGGGGGCTATTCTATTTTTGGTGAGGCCGTTTGGAGGACCCTTTTATTAGAGGGACCCTTCAAATACAGTTTTTACGGTATGTGCAAATAATATGCGTATCGAAAAAAAGTAGGTTTTATGAAATTTTAAGACTTTGAATTTCACTTCAACAGATTTAATTGTTGTTACCTTAAACTTTATTAAAAAAATATCTACATAATTATCCTAAACGATCCCTTCTATTTTCTCGCTTCGCTTCCAAACTATTCCATGAAATAGCCGAGTCTTGTTATTTGCCATGCCCTTTCAGAAGGCCACCCCCACAGCACACAGCACACTTGTCGATCAAAAATTGGGAACCTTTGCGCTTTTATTTTCGTATTTGTCTGAAAAAATGTGGAAAACACGTGTCGACGCGCGCGCGCGCGCTCGCGCTCGTGCTGTTACTCGTTTGTCATCCCAAAGAACGAACAGTGTACTAGTCCCGAGCAGAATCCATTTTTCTCCCTCTCTTTCCAGCCGATTTTGTTGAAAAACATTCGGTTGCTTTGCTTATAGATTCTTATACGTTTTTTGACGGAAACTGACAGGTGGTGTTCTGTTTTCAGTCCTGAATATGGCCTTGCTTTGGCACGAGTCAAAATATGCGTCGTATGAGACCGGTTGGAAAAGGTCTCTTTTTTAAAGGTTTTTGATGTTTGAGAAGATAAAACAAGGGGAAAAAGCAAAAAACAATAAGCTATGATTTTCTAGTACAGTGTTACTCATTTTCAATGCACAAAACACAAATTCGAGGTCAGGAGAGTTGCGGCTTATAGAACAGTCTGCGAGCAGTGAAAATGAAGCTGAACTGTTTACTTTACAGCACTTTACGAATCATATTTAGACTATTCAGAATACAAACTTTATTTTAAGCTAAAAACGAGACATTTTTATTAAAAAATGGCGGAGCCTTAGTGTTTTGAAAATATATGCACTGAAAATCAAAAATCTGGGATTCGGAGGAAATAGAAACCATTGTTTTTATTGATGTTTCTCTATTTGCAGAATATTTGTGCCTGAAAATTTGGGAAAAGACAGGAAAATGGGAAAAAAATTTGTGAAATTATCGGATTGTCCAGGGGGAGTACACGAAAAACTTTGAAAGCGTGGGGTTCCGTGCTGCACTGTATTTTGACCACTACATGGACTTTTGTCTGAATCCATATGCAAGAAAGTGGAAAACCGTTTTCCGAAAAACGAAATTCGAAAAACGCCGATTTTTGCATAACAGGGGTGAGAGACGTAGGGAAACAGATAGACCCATTTTCCGGAAAATACCGTTTTCCAGTTTCTTGCATATGGCCTCTGATTAGAATGTTCATTGTTTCTGTGGAGGAGCACTTTCTTTATGCATTAGATTACGGTACCCTCCTTCATTTTTATAAACAATACAAGTTAAGGTCCCTTCCCATGTTTCATTTTTTAGTCATTGAAAAATTCTGATTTATTTTTCTTCCTAACTTTAAAAATTGTTCTTTGTCAAAAAAGACACACACACACACACACAAAGTTCAAACGGCCGGTTCTATAAAAAACACGAGATTTCAAAAAAGAAAGAAAAAAAAACAAGCAAAAAGTGCATTCCAAAGAACGCCTAGAGTGTAAAAGAATTTTCAATAGCCCACCCAACGCAAGAAAAATGTTGTTTTTGTTTTTTGACGACTGGTCCGCGTGTCTGTCCTCTTAAGTGCATTTTCCTGACGGTCACAATGTGACTGTTGCGTTTCACGTGTGTGTTTTTTCGAAGAAAGAACGCAAACCAAACATTGGAAGCTTCTAGATGGCTAAAAATGACTTTTTCCTCGGTGTTTTTCAAAGCAAGATTCATAGTACGTTCTCAGCGGTGCTGTTGATCAGCGACTAGGGTAATTTGGTCTATTTTAGGAAACATTTAACCTGAAACTTGTCATATAAATTATTTTCTTTGGGTTGTCTATCTTTGACTTTTTCTATCTTGGGACACGCGGGATTTTCGGCATTTTGACTCGATTTGGCCCATTAACAGCGGGTTGAGAGGTACATGAAAATGAAAATTTAAATTTCGCGGGAAAGTTGCCACGTCACTCGAGAAAAAAGCGCGCGAAATGGCGTGTTCAAAACGTCGTTACTGCGGCGCCACTAATGTGGGTTCATATCTTTTGCATGATTCCAAATATTTAAACAATATTTCCCTATTTATTTTATGCAGAAAACGTATTCCGCCAGCGCCTCGTTTTTGAAAAAAAAAAATCCAAACAGTTTCAACTCTGTAACAACCGCGTTTCGTTTCCTCAAATCTATGTGAGCAGTGGAGCGCATTTTCACGATGTATTCCAGAAAAGCGTTTGCTTTTTATGCAACAGCCTAATACCAACAAAGGCTCGCTGAATTTTTCGTTGACCGAAAATTTCATCATCTGAATAGTTTAACTTTCAACAATGGAAAATTGAAACTGAATATTTCTTCAATTCCATTTCAACGAAACACTATCATTATTATCTTTGGTCAGCCTTTTGCTCGGGGAACCCCTCTACCCTCTAGATGACATTCGTCGCAATGATAACAGATTGTGACGACGATATGATAAGACGTGTCTCTCGCCGTCGTCGACAGGGAACCCCCCGCTGACTGCCTGATTAACATTGTCGTCTTACCGCACCCCACCACACCACACCGCTGCAATAAAATATATCTAACATCTGATGACAAAAACAAGTGACAAAATGAAAATCATGTGAATTGGGCGCTCCCGTCCTCATCCTTTGTCACGTTTTAAAGTGGGTGCCAACAAGTATCACGGGGTGTAGTACAATGAGGAAGGGTGTACTGTAAAAGGCAGACGGTTTCATCTTTGACCTCTGCTCGTTTTGATCTCTGAAAATATTCGTCACCCTTTAATTCAATTGTATTTCCTATTCCTTTATTCCGTTCAATTTTTTTTGTCTGGTGACGAAGCGGTGTACTTTTGAAAGAATAAGAACAAGATGTGCAACTTCACGAAAGCCCGAAAGACCAATTTAATTTCCTCAATCCCTAGGCTACATTAGCAAGAAGTAGAATCCTATTTATTTGGAAACTCCCTTTAAAAAAAAAAACTACAATTGGCAAGGTCCCTCCCTCATCGCCGTCTGCCTTGTTTTTGTTGTTGTCATTCTCAAGTTGCATCAATGCTTCTATGCTTGAACGAATCAGCTGGCGGAGTCAAGTCAAGTCACAAACAAATAAACAAGAGCCTGAGATAGAAAATAGATGTCATTTCCGTTCTGTTTTGTTCCATCTTCCATCTGCGCGTTTATTTTTTTCCATTTTTGCAGCTGCAGTTATTTTGCGGCAAAACAAGGATGCATAAATTCAACGCTGTTCAGATAAATAAATCGTCTATCCACGTGACCAACGGTGCGAAAGATGAGAAATGCAAAAGAAATGAATGTGGAGGGAGGGGGTGTCGGAAATCTCGTTTTGTATGGTCGGCGTCGTCGTCGTCGTCGACGTCGTCTTCGTCTTCGTCTTCATCTTCCGCCTTTATTTTCCGATCGTACATACATACGTACCAATGTGAATCGTATCTCTATCAATCTTGCAGTCAACAAGAAAAGATGAATAAATGTGATTGTCTCGTTGTTGTACGCTATCAGAGCGGCGGTGCGGGATGCACGTGCGTCGTCTCCGCTTGGGACAAAGTCCACACGAGGCGAGGCGTAGCGCCAACACGACGAGATGTGGGACAGAAAAGTGAGAAATGAAGAGACGGCGATCGACGTCACATACACACATACACACACAAATAAACACTCTTTAGAGACTCGTCTCTCGGTACACCGTGTACCAATGGTTCCTCCGCAGTGTCTGCAAGGCCTAAAACGGAAAACAAAAAATCAAAAACTTGTATTCGCATCCAACTCGCTCAATTGAAACTGAGGTCAAAATTGCCTTGCAGAAAACTTTTACACACACACACAACCTGAAATTTATTGCATTCCAAATGCATTACAATACACGTGTTATGTTATACTTTGAACCCCCTTGTTTTCCTTTTGCATTTTCATTTTTCCTTCTGAACGCTACAAGTTCTAGTCGGAATCGACGTTGGTTGCACATTTTGAACAAAGATTGGTTGGTTGACGGTAGTAGAGAGAAAGGGAAATGTTTGTGTGTTTTGATCTTTTGATGTTTGATAATAGACCGTCATTTTGGACCTTTTTTTGCATACCGCAAAGGAGCAGCACGGTGTCCAGGATTTGAAATGTGGGCGGAGCCGAGCAAACGCGCCCCACTGGATTTTTTCGCGCGAAATTCAAATTTTGAGGCATTTTTTAAGTTTTTCGGGAAAAAAAGCATAAATTCTTAATTTTTTCCCACATGTGCTCCAACGGAGTTATAGCTGAGGACTTTAGAAAATTTTTAAGCCTAAGAACGTCAAATTTGGTTCAGCCACCATTTCGAAATATTCGTTTTGAGTTTTTTGGTGTTTTTGCAGGATAAATCTTTACGAAAAGCGAAGTTTGGGCAATTTTATGTTATTAAAAAATACAATACATACATTTTACAAAGAAAAACAGGTTTTACTGAAAGAAAAACAATAAAATCAATAAAAAAAATGCGAGAGTCGAAAAATGCGCAAGCACCGAAAGTGCGCCATGGAAGTTTGCTGACGCGCCAGCAAATTAGGCTCCGCCCACATTTCAAATCCTGGATACCGTGAGCAGCACAATTTTCACGTGACTTTCATACATACATACAAATGTATTTAGTGAGCGATATAATTTTTTTTGCTGGTCATTCCCCGAAATATCAGAAACCAGAGCGATCAAATTCAAAGAACACCACCATTCTCGTGGTCACACTTTTAAGGAAAGAATGTATCAAAAGTTGTGTGGCTTCAGTTTACAATTACAAAATCATCGCACTTTGGTCACTTTTGTTCCAATTCCAATTCAAAATGTTTTCCCGTGAAAAAAAAAACTGGTATGGTATGGAGATGATGGCACGTCATGCCACGAGGCAATCGCATACCAACAAAATCGAATTCATGCGCAAGCAAACATGAATTGGAAGAAGAATGAAGAGAGTGGTGCCGACAAAAAAAAACAAATTTTTGCATATACTCGATTCGATTCGATTCACGTGAAACACGTGCGTCGCGATAATTTGTCCTCAAAATCACGTTACCAGCGAGGTGTACAGTGCTAGACCACGCGTTTCCACGCAGGATCTTCCCACTCTTCGCCTCGTTTCGTTCCACTTGTCACTTATTAGAGAACCACCACGTTTCTTATCAATTGTCTGCGTGCGGTTGCAACAAAATGCCCCCTCCCTTTCTCGCTTCCTACTGATTTGATTTTTAGACCAGTGGAAAATGGAAAAGTGAGTGAGCCGTGTCTATTTTCGGTCCGGTCCGTCCGCAACTTGTCCATTGCCATTCTTTCGCGCTAGCCTCTATCCAATTAGTGTGTAGGAGGAGAGAGAGAGAATGCGTGCGTTTCTTCCGGGCAACAGCTTCCCCTGCCGATCATAAAACATGTTGCAACAAAACTGGCAGCTAGACAACTTGGCCCAATCCATGTATTCGGCAACTTTTACCGCGGTTTTCAAAAGGTGCAAAGTACACATAGATGACGTAGCAATTGAGTTTTCCGTTATTGGACTGAACGATCAACCGAAAACCAAAACCAAAACTAAAACCACTTGGTTAATTGATATAACACTACAATAACGAGTGATCCCATTTTCATATGTACATTGTCCCTGTCTTCCCCTCCCCTCCCCTCCACACCGCAAAGCGTGCATAATAAGTAATGGGTGTCGGTCGGTCGGTCGGCCGGCTCGCTCCCCTTCTCTCACTGGGTGGCCGTCACTGGACGTGCCCGGAAGAAGAATAGAAGACAACAACCATCACCATGAAGATTTATTTATTTCCTATGGTGGTGGTCGGCCGCCATCCCAAATTTTCCCAAACGACGGACGCCGTCTCTATCTCGTCTCTCCGGGGTTGGTTCCGCTTCATCGCGCTAGGCTCTCCAGTGAAATGAGGTGTATTTTAAAAGATGATGCCACCAAGCACAACACAACAACGATGGGAACACCCGACGACGCACGAGCGCATAAACAGCGAACGAACGACTTGTGTGGGGAGGAAGAGCGCGTATATGTTTGTGCCAGTCAGTCGTCAGCTTTTTGAGCACGCCACAAGCCATTTCGTAGCAAGGAAAGGGAACGAAAGCGAGCAATGTGTCGTTGTCAAAAATAACTCTTTTTCTTCTGGATTGACTTGACCAGCCGACTATATTTGCGCGGGTCTCATCAATAATAAAATAGAGCAGACGCTCACGTCGGCGAAGCCTTCAAACTTTTTATCTTTTTTCTGTTGTAGCATCGATCGATCCTCGCATCTTCTTCTTCTTCAGGCTCCATACGCATCCAAATGCGCACGCATACGCATACACAATTTTTTCCCCAGCGGTCAAAAGATCGAATCCTCAGGCTCAGGACGCGACGGACCGAGTTTCGCAGAGGGAGGAGAGTATGTAGAGAGAGCTTTTCGTAGAAAAGAAAAAGGAAGTTGTCAGAATACATGTGCAAGTTGCGTGTTGCATACTTATTTAAAACTTTCGCACGTACTCATTTGGATGACGAGGGCTTCCCCCGAAGCTTTTATGAACTTGGGCATGAAATGTATGTGGATGTATATTTGAAATTCTATGGAGGAATGAATGGAATCTCCAAGGGGAAATTGAAAAGGCGAAGGCAAAGGACAAAGTCCAGTTGCAGACCGTTTAGTGTTCTGGGAAAAGAAAAGACGAACATGTGGTAGACCCGGCACAGGCACAGGCACACAATTTTGCAGTCAACATCAACACATGAAATTTGCCACCGCTTCTCTTCTCTTCTCTACTCGGCGATCGCCTCAGGTGATCAATGTATTTATTTTCTTTCGTACTCATCAATCAGATAATCGCAACAAGTAGTGTGGGTATGTGTGTGTGTGAGTGCGTCGTCGTCGTCGGACAGGATCTTGAGCATCAACAGCACGTGACGCTTTGAAATAAACGCCGGGTACATAGTTTTTCTACTCGTCAGATTCACGTGAATCAGAAGAACAACCAACATGCTTTGGCACACGATACGTCCGGAAACCCTGGTATTTCGCAAGAGATTTTTGCAAAAGAAAAGAGAAAAGTAAACTGAACTGAACCACGTTTTTGTTTATAACAAAGCGAACCGAGTCTTGTGTATCGATTTCGTTTAATTTGGAATCATCTCCTTCCTTTTGAAAATCCATTGAGCATCATATTGAACTGTGCTTAACTTGAAATGTAGAAATCACTCTTTTCACAATCAGAACAATCACTATCATTATCATTCAGTCTTCTTCAGAATGCAACAAAAAAAAATCAGTTGTCAGAATCGGCACGTGATGGGTGAATTGGAAACACCGAATTATTGTCGATTGGTTGCAACCCAACCCGACGCGACCGTCCAATCATAGTCACAAGACGGCATGACATGATTGGAAATAGCGATGCATTGTATGTAACCCACGTGAGGATATTCACGTGGGTATTTCCCAACCTGATTGTAGTGTTGCGTTGTGATCTCAGCGCATCTCATCGCATCGTGTCGCGTCGCATCGCATCGCGTCACAACGCGAGGCGACGCGACGCGACGGAAGGCCGACCTCGTTTAGTAATATTTCGGCATACTTCGGCATACATACATATTTGCTGCTCTTTGTACCCGTTTATTTTTATTTCCTATTTTCTCGTTAACAGGAAAAATACATATGCAACAGAAACCAATCTTATGAGTTCAAAAATTTTCGTCCCTCCGCGCGGGTGTAAATCGGTGAAATTGAGGATCGAGGCGCAAGTTGACTGTGTGAAGCGGGCGGCGGCGAGCGACAAAAACGAGGTCTAGCGCTATTTGCGTGCGCAGGCAACCAATGTGGTTTCCCAGACGCAATTGAAGGTCTTGTGTTGGGTTCATGCGAGGCGCACGTGCATTCACACGACCTCTCATCGTCTGATGCCTCTTCGGTGCTTTCCTGGTTCGTTCTCTGGTGTCGTGTGTGTGTGTGTATGTGCCCGCCCTTGGCCGCCCGCCCTGCATATAGTCTCTCCCAGGGCCCTCCCCTCGAGTTGGTTGACGCTCCCCTCCCCTTTCCTCCTTCTCCTCCTCCCACTTCTCCTGCGCCTCAGTCTGGACGCAAAACGACCCGCCAGAAAGCATCCTATTTTTTCACTCACCCCCAAACACACACACACACACATCCCGGTTGTTATTCCTTGTTTGTGATGGAACAACAACTCAACCTCGGGCATCTCATCGCCGCTCGGCTTTTGGATTTCGGAAACATTGATATTTCTTCTTTGGATCTTGGAGCACTCACTTCCAGTTCCTCATCCCCCGGATCCACTTCTCCAGTCATGTTTGATATCTCTAATGGTAATTAAATTAATTTCATACCCCCTACTATTACTAATTCCATCTTTTTCTAGATACTGAACTCCGAACAATCTTGGCTAAAAAGCTGAAGGTTGACAAGAAGGCAGCATCTTGCTCAAATGCCTCTACCTCATCTCATCCATACTGTTCATCTCCACCAAGCAGAAAATCGTCAAAGCACAGCCGCGCTGCTCACAACGAGCTTGAGAAGACCCGCAGAGCCAATCTCCGTGGATGTCTGGAAACGCTCAAGACGTTGGTACCATGTGTCAGCGACGCTACCCGCAACACCACCCTTGCACTACTGACTCGTGCCCGAGATCACATCATTGTAAGTTTCTACCATCCACGTGCACCCAACGTGTTATTTCCGCCGTGTGTCAATAGTAGCCCTCTCTTCTTTTCTGTCTCTCACCTAGGTCTTGTGACCCCAGCCAAAAATTTCTTGGCGATGGTGATGCAAAAGTGTCTTCTTCTTTCTTCTTCTTCTTCTTCCTCCCCATTTTCCAATTAGTGCCAAGAAAGGGAGCGGCTTCCTTTAGTCTTACTTGCCTTAAAAATGCAATTATCTTTGTTAATTTTCCTATTTTGCAGGAGCTGCAAGAAAGCAATGAAGCTCAAGCCAATAAACTGCGAGATCTGAAAGAAGAGCATGACACGCTGGCCGCTGAACTGGCTCAAATGCAAGCCGACGAAGAAGTCTCCGATGTGACCAGCCAACATTCCCAAAGCCGACCCGAGTCGCGAGCTTCCTCTTTCACTTCAACCTCATCTCGCGATTCTCCATGCTACCTAGAATACTCGCCATCTAGCAAACCAACTGAATCTCACAAGCCAGCCATAATCGACCTCTTTGCCGAAGGACTCATTCCAAGAGGCCCAATCACTTTTCCACGACCTCTAGTTTATCCTCAAAATGTTCTCGATCTCATGAACTTCCCGCCTACCCTATTTGACGTGTCGCAGTTCTTGCCTATCAACCTCCGTGTTTAATGATCTTACTTTTATTTCTTTTTCTTTTTGTTTTGTTTTCTGAAGGATATTCCTTTCCTGAATCCATTGGTTACTCCGTTTTGCGTGTCATTGTTCTCTTTTGCCTGATTTATTTCTCACCGTGCTCTCCTTCTCCAAGCCAATTTTCACAAAAAAAAAGAATTTGTGCTCTCCCACTCACTCAAGTCATTTACCATAATTATTGCAACTTTAATATTTAAATAATAAACGACTTCATTTTTAAAGCAAAGATGAGATGCACCTCCGTCTCCTGTCTCCATTTGATCGTGATCGTGATCGTCGTCGTCGCTAGATGATCGTATCAGCAGCAAAAGAGAAAAGGGTGAACCCAGCCCGTAGCGAGCGCACATGTTGATCACGTGTCGATCGATGGAAAGACGACGCGGCGCGTGGATCGTGTTGTAAATAGGCTTTCTCTCTCAACAACACACTGTCGCTCACTATTTTGATCGTTGCCTATCGTATTCTTCGCCCCCCCCCCCCCACCTCCCGCTCAACAATGTGACCATCTTCTCGTGCGAAATCAAACCCTTCGTTCTTCGTCTTATTCGGGTTTCTCCTTCCTTCCTTTCTTTCTTTCTTTCCGTGCGCCTCAGGCATACTGTTCGCTCGAAGATGAATCATACAACCTTTCACAGTCAGAACATAGTTATATTTCCGACAAGTGAAGTTGGATGGATAAAAAATATATAACGATGACGAAAACGAAAACGAAAAAAAAAACGGACAAATTTCGGCACTCCTCTCTCCTCCGCATCATAGGCTAGAATGTAGCAAAGTGGGCGCCCCTACCTCAAAAACCAATCAAGTAGGGCAAAGAGTCAAAAGCTTTTGCTTTGGCTCTATTTTGGAGAGAAAACAGAGAATATTATAAAGAAATGTATCTTTCTTATTGTGTTTTCAATCGACTTGCGACATGAAAACGCAAGTCTGCAATCACCGTTCTGTCTGCGTCTCTTCAGATAGCATTGTGATTGCGTGGTCGCGCACAAAAAAGTGGGCGGAGTCTCGCGTTCTCATGTCGCAAGTCGATTGAAAACACAATATATATAAAAACCCAAATAGGGATGTCTGTGTGCGTCCGCACTTGCCTTTTTGCAAGAAAATGCAGTGGACAAAACACGAACCCGTGACATTAGGATTTGTATTCAAGCGCACTACCGACTGAGCCACAGAGGACAGAAATCTTTCCAAAACAGAGTGCGTATAAATCAATGAGGAAGAGTGGAACGTAAAAAAATAGAATGTGGCGACGAAGTCGCCAATAGGCTGCGCCAGCAGGACTGCGCAGTAGGCTTGTATATATATATATATATATATATAGCAAATCAAATCCAATCCAACCTTCTTGGAAAAGCTTGTTAAACCAAGTCGAAACATCAATAGAAGGAAGAAAGAAAGGAAGGAAAAAAAAAAAGAAAAGAAAGAACATTCCCTCGCAAAAGTCACTTGGGAAACCCCCTCTCGTTCACTTTCTCATAAATCAACGTCTTGCGATGCAATGCAATGCAATGCGATGCGATTCGCTATCATAGCCCCAAAGGTTTTGATAAAAATTTGAACGCGATAGATAACGGAGACTCTGCTGGCGTGCACCGTACGTTCAACTTCTTTCTGCTCTTATTTTTTTGGTCTAAAAAAGCTTTGTTCAAAAGATCAAACAGCGGCCAATTGCGGCGCGCTGGCCAGACCGATGACCAAACCCGTCTTCTTCTTCTTTACATTTTCAATTTCACATCTCGTTCTTATGCTCTTTCTGCGGTTCTTGCTCTTTGCATTGAGCTTTGCAGCGTCTTCCGTTTGCTTCCCATAGACGGGCCAAAAAAAAAAAAAGAAAAGAAATGCAATGTTATTTTGATCGGGTCTGTTCCTAGAATTGATACTGTTTCCGGAGACCGAGCAAGGAAGAAAGGAAGAAAGATCTATTTCGACTGCATCACTTTTTTTCCGAGATGCGTCAAAGGGTGCGCACACACAAGAAGACTGCATTGCGGTCATTTTTCTCAACGATCGAAAATCTAAACAAGGCTCGGTTTTAGCGCACGCGGAGCCCGACACGGAACAGCACGGCTCTTTCTTAAAGGTCATATCGGACAGAGAATGTTGTCGGATGCATTAAAAATGTCTTTGGATGGAAATAGAATGTTCCTGTTCCGCAAGAATCTTCGCAAGATCAGGGGAATCCTTCCGGGCGCAAGCAGGACATGTGGCATCAATAGAAACGAAAAAAAAAACTTTTCTGGTCAGCCGAGTGACTCAATTTTTCAACTCTATTCACATAAGAAAAAGGAAAAGTGTAATCTTTCTCATCTTCTTCCGGTGCAGTGGCCGAGTGAGTGCACACACCATACCAGACGTGCAATTTTTCAAACTCAAAATGCGAGCGGCATCTCTCTGTCTCTCTAAACAAAAAAAAAAAAGAAAGCTAAAGCTCATTTGTCTCGTGGACTTTTACGAGTAGAGCACAGCTTATCAATTATTCATGTCACTGAAAGATTAAGGCCTTCTTGCAGGACGATCAAAAAACCAAAACCAATTTCAAAATCTTTCAATGATTCGCAATCGCTTGGAAAATGACGTGTTACGATATCTTGTTCAAACCAGTTCGGTTCTATTTGATTTCATTCTCTTGCGAGTCTCTTGTATAAAAACTGATCGGGATACCTACTTCTTCACATGTGTGCTCTTTCGAGCAGGTTGTTTTGGTATTGTGAAACAGGGAACTTTGGCGAATTGCCCACTAGCTGCCCTGTGCAGATTTGATCTGCCAAATCCCATGTCAATTTGCCATTTTGCAAGGCATTTAGCGGACTCGCGGCAAATGGCCCACTAGCTGCCGCCTAGCTGCCTATCAGATGCCGACTAGCTGCCGCCTAGCTGCCTATCATCTGCCCATTATCTGCCGACTAGCTGCCCCTTGCAGATCTGCTATTTCTCTCGGCGATTTGCCATTTTGCTCGGCATTTAGCGGACTCGTGGCAAAATGCCCACTAGCTGCCTATCAGATGCCGACTAGCTGCCCATCAGCTGCCTATTAGCTGCCACCTAGCTGCCTATCAGCTGCCTATTCGCTGCCCATTAGCTGCCGACTAGCTGCCCCTTGCAGATCTGCTATTTCCCTCGGCAATTTGCCATTTTGCTCGGCATTTAGCGGACTCGTGGCAAAGTGCCCACTAGCTGCCTATCAGATGCCCATTACCTGCCGACTAGCTGCCTCCTAGCTGCCCATCAGTTGCCGACTAGCTGCCCCTCACAGATCTGCCGAATCCCGTGGCAATTAGCGTACTCTTTGATTGCGAAATTGTGCAAACTATATGCACCGCCTGCCCTTTTAGAACCAAAAAAAACGAAAGAATTAAAGTGCGCGTAGGCGTCAAGACGTTGGATGAAACTAAATACTACTCATTTTCATTTGCCAAGGGCGCCGTGCCGTTCAAAGACCCCCCCCCCCCCCGCAATATCTATTTCGAAATCTGACCTCAATTTCCAATAAGTTGAACTCTTGGTAAAAAAACCAAAGTAAACATTGCACAGCCTTATTGAAAACGTTTTTTTAATTAAATTAATATTTTACAGAAGGTACAATCAATAGAGTAAAAGCATCAAAGGGGTGTGGTGTGGGGTTTCAAAAATTCGAAACAAGGCAAAAAGGGGGAGAAAAAATAAACACCAATATTTAGACGTTTAAATATTAAACGTAACAGTTTTTAATGCAATTTGGTAGCTTGAGATTATGGTACTATTCAATTCTTTTTTTTTTGTTGATTGATTGAGAGCCGGCAGTTTGACCATTGAAATGATTTTTGATGAAGAAAAAAAATAAAATAATAATGATTTGGGTTGATTTGATTATTGATAATTAAAAATAAATTATACTGGGATTCGTGTGTTGTAATAAAAGTCGACCGGGTTTTCCTCATTGTCATTATCGACTTCTCCTTCCTCAACGTCTTCGCCGTCGAGCTGAAAATGGAATGGAAAAAATACAGTAATCCTTTTGTGTTTATTTCATGATTTCGTCCATTGTGAATTTTGGTGGTGGTGGTGAGCAATGCATTGTTATAAATATATATTTTTTTCCTCTTTGGAAATTGAAAAATACATTGAATCAAATATAACCAAACCTGCGCTAAATATCACTTTTTGTACTAATCAACCTTCTGTCAGTCTAGGCGTAAAATGAAATGATGCAACCAACAAAAATAGCTGAGGCCGTTCGCTCTCACACATTTCTTATGTGTAGCCCCAATTATTTCACACCACCCTCCTCGCTCTGCCTAGTCAAAATGACACACAGAGACAGACGGCGCGGCGTGTTTTTGGTCGCGAATGTCAACATTTCGATAACCATACGATGACACACGCGATCGCCGGGGGTCTTACACAAAACGAATGCACGGAGCAGAGAGGAGGGACCTACCGCTTCCAACAGTTCCTTGGTGAAGATCAACGGGAGCACCTTGTTGACAAAAAATGAGCAGGCGACGAGCATCAGAGGGAAGCACAATCCGCCAACTGAAATTTGACGGTTACAGTACCCTGGAGCATTTTTATAAACTCACTTTGAGTTGACTTCGCTGTAAACATCGATACCAGCACAATACATTGGATGAACGTGTACAATCCGGTGACGTAGAATGGAGCCTGAATTTATAATTATGTTGAGGTTTTTATTAATATTTCAAAGGTTTGGTTCTAGTATATGAATACCAAGAATTTGAAAATTACGTCAGCGCATAGACCTTCTAATTTGCAGTGTAGTTTTTTTAGTGGTTAGAAAAAGAGCACATGATTTTGGAAACCAGGTTGAAAAGATGCCATGTTAGATAATTTATTCCAGGGGATTTTCCATCAAATCCGTGTAATGAACCTATTGGGAAAACAAAAAAATTGCAACGCGGTGTTTGCGTACTTTTTAAATTCAAACGGCAATGAAAGAAATAGCATGGGAAATGAAGAGATTTGTTCCCATTTTCGTTTGAATTTTAAAAGTACGCAAACACCGCGTTGCAACTTTTTTGTTTTCACAATATTCACAAAACCGGAAAAAAAAACGGAAAAAAATGCGGGAAAAATTGGAGAATGCTCCGTTTCATTTGAAATTTTGGGAAATATTGGAAAAAATTCTCCTGTAAATACACGCTCAAAAAATTTTGGATCAAAATATCGATTTTAAAAATTTTCAGAAAAAATCGATATTTTGGTCCAAATTTTTTTGGTCGTGTACAGGAGAATTTTTTCCCATATTTCCCAAAATTTCAGGTCAATTGGAGCGTTCTCCGATTTTTCCCGCAATTTTTTTTCCGTTTTTTTTTCTTTTTTTTCCGGTTTTTTTTCTTTTTTTTTCCGGTTTCGTATCAGAATAGGGTGCGAATAAACGGCTTTGGGACGTTTCGAAACTTTAGTGCTATTTTTCGTCGCCGTGACATTGACAAAATTCAGCCAAGGATACCACAGTTGTCGAATGTTTTACCGATAACTTCGGAGAATTTTTCGAAATTTACCGCTAAAAGCGCACTAAAGTTTCGAAACATCCCGGAGCCAAATTGTCCAGTAAATTTTGAAAAAATCGTCCAATTTACCGACAAAAAATTCGGCGACTATTTTATCCTTGACCGAATTTTGTCAATACTGCGAACACGCGACGAAAAATGGCTCTGGGACGTTCCGAAACTTTTTTGCATTTTTGCGTTTGGTTTTTCGCCAATTGACACCAAAACACGGGGGCATTTGGTAATTATGTTTCGTTTTTATTGTGAAAACAAAAAATTGCAACGCGGTGTTTGCGTACTTTTGAAATTCAAACGACAATGAAAGAAATAGCATGGCAAATGAAGAGATTTGTTCCCATTTTCATTTGAATTTTAAAAGTACGCAAACACCGCGTTGCAATTTTTTTGTTTTCACAATATCAGTTATTTTTTGTCACAAAAATTCAAGTTTCGAAACGCCTTGTTTCGAAACGTCCCAAAGCCCGAAAAATAGCACTAAAGTTTCAAAACGTTCCAGAGCAACTCAAAGAACTCTTATAGCGACCAATTTTGTTTTCCAATTTGTTTTGCGCGTGATCAAAAAAAAATGTGTTTCATTCATTCATCCATTTCCTCCCTTTCACTTTGTCCTGTTTTGACACTACTTTTAAAAATAGATTGAACTTTCCCACTCTGTCAGCCAGCCGCCAACTGTAGCGTGCGACTGACAACTGATAACAAGGTGCGTGTGACTTTCTATGACGGAAATCACCAGGAAAGAGAGGAAGACCCCAAAGCGTTGACTTTGTTCCCCAAACAGTCTTCAATCGTCATCGCATCACCAAATGACTGACTGACTGATGATGATGATGATGACGTTCAGCGGACAACAGGGTCGTTCCATGTGCAATGCTCCTTTTTCTTCTGGGGTGGATGTCAATGTCAAGTGATAAGACACTTTTAACAAATACGTTTTCTGCTGACGATGGGGACCACGGATAGAACAAAGAACGAGTTCGCCCCGTTGTAGTGTCGTTTGGTCGTTTTTCGTTGTGCAAAATAGATGCTCTTCACATGATGAAAACGCGATGCCATGTCATGCCAAGTCTTCTTCTTTCTTTTTTTTTTGTTGATTTCGAACGAGAAAAGCAAAGATTGTAAATACATAAGACGGAAGTGAAAATTTTGAAAAATTTGATATACCTCGTCAAATGGTGCGCATGCGGGTCTCGCCACGACAGTGTATGCACACTTGTGGATTTACGAGAAAGTTTGCGTTTCAAAAAAAAAATGTGACGAAACCAATATTTTGCATCATATACTGTACAGATCAAAGTCAGTCATCCAGATCACCCCATTGTTCGCAGCCTACGTAGCCTACGCATCTGATCTCTGATTGGTCACGTTTTCGTTTCGTTTCGTCTCATCTTGTCGTTTTTGAACTCGTCTATTCGCAAAACGCTAGTTTCTAATGCAAAGGAAAGAGAAAGGCAAACTTCTCGAGTTTCAATAAAATTTCTTATGACGTCCGTCAGAGTTCATGGAAATGTTTCAGAAAAATTGCATCATTCTTCGCAAGTTCCAGAGCTTTGACACTAGTATCCATCAAAACATATATATAACTGTTGCTGTTTTATTTGCGTCACGTGGGACGTGGCACGCGGGACGATACGAGACAACACTACGAAAAAAAAAAAAGAGTTCCAAAGGATAGGCCTTTCGGAAATACCGCACGCGCATGTGAAGCGCACGTGCAGACGCATTGCCACATGTGTGGGTGCGTCCGTCCGCACACAAATATATAACAGAGAATGATCAGACAAAAAGTGTGTGGCGATACGAAAAGAGAGCGAAAAAAAAAACGTGGCGTGTCAAGAGATCCCAGGCATTCCCCTCGCTCGCTTTGTTTGTCGTTGACAAAACGGGCGATAGCAAAAAAAAAAAAAAAGAGGACAACCCTTTTGCGCGCGCGCGCGCCCAAATGATCAAACAATTGGTCGCGTGGCTGGTTTTTTGACTGGAAAAAAAATACACACATCAAGGGCGACTAAATGCGGTGAACGGCTTTCCTTCCATTGTCAATTCAATTCCAACGTATAGCGCGATATAAAGCGCTGCAAATTTGCTCAAATTGCAGTTATTATTATCCATCCTTGAAAGTTCCACCGTGAGCCCAGGTCAGCGCCAAAACACGTGGAAAATTGAGAGAGACGAGACGAGCACAGAGTGTTGAAAACTAAATGGTGAAAATGCGCTCCACTGCTCACACAGATTTGAGGAAACGCGGTTGTTACATACTTGAAACGGATAGGATTTTCAAACGTTTTCTAATGGACCTATTCATAGAATTCGTTTTTTGACATAGTTTGACGTTTTTTTTTGACATCTATAAATTAAAAAAAAAAAATTATCATATTTTTTATTCGCGCGCTTTTTTCTCGAGTGAGGTGGAAACTTTCCCGCAAAATTTAAAATTTAATTTCCATGTATTATGGATTCGTGAATTAGCGATAAAACGCGGTGAAGTGTGGGGCAAAAGTTGGCTGGTCTCGCCACGATTTTGACAGACTACGGTTAGCGCGAAAATATTTTTTAAAATCCTTTTTTTTAAATTAAAACGCATTTTCATAGTTTTTTCTCAACAAAATAAGTTTTTGAATTGAAATTACTCATTCCAGGTTACACAAAAAATTTTAATAGTGAAAAAATGCTAGTCAAAAGGCAAAAAATCGCGTTTTTATTTAAAACAAAAGAAGAAAAAATATTTTTCGCGCTAACCGTAGTCTGTCAAAATCGTGGCGAGACAAGCCAACTTTTGCCCCACAATTCACCGCGTTTTATCGCTAATTCACGAATCCATAATATTTTCCTCTTGACACCCCGTGATTATCCATCCCTGAAAGTTCCACCATGAAAATTGTGGACATATTCACAAAACCGGAAAAAAAAGAAAAAAACGGAAAAAAATTTCGGGAAAAATCGGAGAATGCTCCGATTGACCTGAAATTTTGGGAAATATTGGAAAAAATGCTCCTGTACACGCTCAAAAATTTTGGACCAAAATATCGATTTTGAAAATTATCGATTTTTTTTCTGAAATTTTTTAAAATCGATATTTTGGTCCAAAATTTTTTGAGCGTGTACAGGAAAATTTTTTCCAATATTTCCCAAAATTTCAGGTCAATCGGAGCATTCTCCGATTTTTCCCGCAATTTTTTCTTTTTTTTTCCGGTTTTGTGAATAGGTCCATTGGAAACTTAGGCCATAGAAAACTAGGCCAGCGCAAAAAAATGTGGAAAATTGAGAGAAGCCGGTCAGTCCGCTGTGTACGTCCCTTTATCTGCCAACAATCTTTGTTCTTGATAAACGTGGGCCGCTGTTTGCAAACCTTGGCTAACACTAACTGCAAATTGGTCAACAGTCAAGTTTGCCACCTCAAACTCGACCTCAGATCAAAACCCAAAGCCAACTTCAAAGTTACAATCAACACGTGCCACAGTTCTATACCATTAAGAAAACCCACCAAATCGAGGAATTTGTGATTTCCGCGGTACTTGGCCAGCAAGAACCACATCTTGACACGCATCAGCAACAAGTTTCCATTCAAATTTCGGATTCCAAGATAGAAGAAAACTCCAAATATAGCAGCAGAAGGGATAGCCAAAAAGTGGCCAACCACCGAGAAGACTCCAAGCGATAAATAGGTGACGAGCCCAGAGACGCGTTGCTCGATGACGTGGCTGGCGCCTGTATAATAAAATGTTTCTAATATCACAGATTGCGACTCTTACGGCTAGGCTCTCCTGGCGCAGACTTTTTGTATACGGTCAAAGCGGTAATATGGGCCAGAGACTGTACAGCCGCTGGGCACTGCCATGGAAGACCCATTACAGAGCATACAAGTGTGCATGCACCGGCGACAATCAGATCCCAGTGAAGTCCTCCGCCCTTTTTGAGTTTTCTCGACTCGCGCAATGCCATTTGTTGGGGAATTTCAGTTTCGACAAATAATAGTACAAAGAGGAGTGGAGCAGCGATTGCGGCAACTAGAAGAGTTTGACCGCTGGGTAGATAAGTTGGCTGAACGATTAGGCCGTGGCGGTGATATTCTCCCAAATCAGCAGGGATGTCGACCATCTGAAATTATGGTTGATAGAGCAAATACTTCTTGGAAGCTTACCGAAACTTCCACATTTTTAAAGAAAACGTGGTAGAAAACAGTGACAACAACAACAGCAAAGCATCCTCCGAAATTTCCGCATAAATTGCGGAACTGAAACAATTAATTAAATAGCCATGACTGTCTAAATATAAATCGTACAGATCTTCCGAAGAAACTCGAACGGCTGAGTTGGCGGAGATAATGGAAAACGGCAATCGACGCAATCACCATGATAAGTTGCAGGAGGAAGGTGTTGGGACGGCTGATATGACATTCTTCTAACGGGATATCAGTGCAATTCGCAGAGTTGTTTAGATAATAGGCCAAGTCTTGGATTTTATTGTGATGTTGTTGCTGAAAAATAGGTTCATTTCAACTCTCTATATTCCAAAATACTCACAATCTCAAGAAACTCAAAAACTTCATAAAAGAAGATCATGGATATTAAAGCGCAAAATATGTCTTCCGTGTAGATGGTCACAAAGCGAATCAGGTAGGCAATGTTGAACGCCGATCCGAACACAGAGATCAAAAAGAGAAAGATGCCAGTGTAGAGTCGGACTTCCAGGAAATCCAACTGTCGAGCTTTTGTAAACTGGTAGAGAGCTTTCTCAAAGACTAGAAAGGGTCCAGTGGGAGACATGATCAGGAGCGGTTGGCAGGAGAAGAAGGACCAGATGACTCCGCAAAGTGCTTGGCCAATCAGGCATTCTTTTACTGCTAGTATTCCATCAGTTCCAATGGCTGAAAATTTATAGTTTTGTATTTAGTTAAATACCAGAAAAATATGTAAAATTTGTTATTGTCGGGTCGCCACACTGGGGCATGAGGCGGGAGTGAGTAAACGCGCCCGAACGCACAACCGCAACCCATCGAAATGAAGTTCAAAAAAATAAAAATAAAAAGGTGCGCAATTAATTTCACATTATCGGAAAGAAAAACCAACCAAAATCGTGAAAATTACGAAATTCTATTCAAAATAATTTGCGCTCCTTTTTAATTGTTGGGCCATATTTGGATGCGTTGCGGTTGTGCGTTCGGGCGCATTTACTCACTCCCCCAGTGTCGCTATGACGGTCATACGCGCTCCGCCGAACTTAGTACTTCGTGATTTTTTTTTTCGGCTTCCAAATTTTATCTTTTTGGTATAAATTTAAAGTGAAACAGTGTGTCCAGGATTAGAAATATGGGCGGAGCCTAATTTGCTGGCGCGCCAGCAAACTGGCATGGCGCACTTTCGGTGCTTGCGCATTTTTCGACTCTCGCATTTTTTTAATTGATTTTATTATTTTTCTTTCAGTAAAACATGTTTTTCTTTGTAAAATGTATGTATTGTATCTTTTAATACCATAAAATTGCCCAAACTTCGATTTTCGTAAAGATTTATCCTGCAAAAACACCAAAAAACAACTTTTTTAGCTCCGGAATGCTAAAAACGATTATTCCGAAATGATGACTGAATCAAATTCGACGTTCTTAGGCTTAAAAAATTTCTAAAGACCTCAGATATAATTCCAGCGGAGCACATTTGGGAAAAAATGAAGAATTTATGATTTTTTTTCCCGAAAAACATTAAAAAAAATTCCTCAAAATTTTAATTTCGCGCGAAAAAATCCAGTGGAGCGCGTTTGCTCGGCCCCGCCCACTTTTCAAATCTTAGACACCGTGTGAAATGAAAAAATTTGCATGCCAAAATGAAATTCATAAAGTACTAAACTCAGCGGAGCGCGTTTGACCATCGCGGCCTGTCAACAATATTTATAGAAATGTCGAAAAATGCTCAAAAAAACTACATGGGCACAGGGCGCTTCGCAAAATGGATTGGAAGTTCATTTGAATCTTTAAAAAAACTTATATTTCCACTATCAATCCAACAATTCTTGAGAATAGTCAGAGGCCAGCTCCATAAAACTGGAAAACGACAGGAAATCTGTTTTCCGGAAAACGAAATTTGGAAATTGATGAATTCTACATGATAATAGTGTGAGACGCAGAGAAACAGTAAGCCCATTTTCTTGTTCCATGGATCTTATTATCTTTCGCTACCAGTGATTTTCCGTTTCAAAAATTTTAGAAAAATTCAAATTTGCGCGTAAATCCACAAGTCTGCAAACACCGTTCGTGGCGATACCCCAATGCACACCATTTGACGCGGTGTCACCATTTCAGGAATACATAATAACGAAAGAAAGTTTCCTGATATTTCCTGATATTTCCCTAAATAATACCATTAAACTCACATAATATCGCTCCAAACGTGAGGGTTGGGACAACGGTAACACAAAACATGTAGACGACTACTGTAAATATCAATGGCGCAAACCCATCCATGTAATCAGACCAGTAGAATTTGTTGCGTTTCCGAAAGTCGTCCAGTACTCCACTGAAAAACCAAGTACTCGATGATTGTTCCTTTTCGTCAACAATCTTGGGCGCATTTTTCTCAATATCCACACTGGCTGGGTGTACTGTAATTGCAAGATTAATGTAGACAAGTTTGATGGATAACGGTAGGGATTCACACCTTTATCATTTGGCATTCTCTTATAATAATAAAAAATGAAAAGTATCGATTAATCCGGATATATTTCAGTAATTCCTACGACTAGAATCAAAATCATCAGGCGGAAACGGAGCGGAGACGGAGAAGGAGAACAGAACAATTTCAGCAAGCAGTCAACCAAAACCGACCGCAACGTTACCGGGGGGAAAACAAGAGAACAGTGGTGCACTAGGATGGAAATGAAACTCCGTTCATCTTCAAAATGTTTGTCTTACGTGCATATGCATAAGCATATGCAAGTGCATGCATATGTCTAGGTATACAAAAGTTCAAATAGTGAAAGCCTTCCGTATTTCTTCGCCATGTACTCACCCTGCTGTTGGGCACTGTTCTGCCCATGCTTCTCTGCTTGCATATTGACCAATTTGCGGATAAGGTCTCCGGCCACCAAGTTTTTATTGTCAATGCGACCGGGAGCAATGACAACTGTATCGGCCAAAAATCTGCAAAAAATGTGAACTCGTCGACAGTGAGCAAGAATGAGGCCCAGAAATAGCTACCAACTACCAACTCAAAACACAAAAAAAAAAAACAAAATCTAATTTCCTTTCGTGATACCAAGAGTTCGCTTAATTTTTGATTTATTTGTTTTGTTTTGTTTTCTCTTCCCTAGAAGGTTCAAGCTGACCATGTAAAAATTAGTATTTAATTTAACAAAAAAAAAACAAGAAAGAAAAAATCATTTCACAGAAACAAGAAAAAAGTATTTTTCAGCTACTGGCTTTAAACTATTACTTTGTTAGTTTACATCACGCGTTTCTCGCTTACTTTTAGGATTTTAGAGTCTTGTAAAAAAAAAAAAAAAAAAAAAGAATAACAGAAAAAAAACAAGGAACAAAAATTAAAAAAAAAACCAGATTTTTCTGGGAGCAAGGACCGCTGTATTACCAGGAAGAAAAACAGAAAGGTTCCCTTGTGCTTTGCTCCAGCACTTCATCTGCATTTAGAGTAAACGTAAAAATATGAATTCATATTTATAGGAGAACCGGTCAGATCATTAAACAAAAAGATCCGAGCTCTTCAAGTTAGAAGCTATTATTTTTACAAATTTTTTAAAATAATTTTGTCATCAATTTTTATAATGTTGTGTTTCTCGTCTCTTTGAAAGTATCCAATTTTCTCACAAAGTGTCTCGAAGCGCATTTTTCGACACAGTTAAAATGAGTGCGACCGTAACCCATTAAAAGTGTATTATTGTTTTTAAAAAATTTTCACCGCGTATTCAAAAAAATAGGCTCCGCCTCCTCGCCGAAATATTTCTGCAATTCTGCGCGCGATTTTCTGCGTCGAATTTTTGTCCAGTGCCTTTCAATTTCTCCTGGAAACCTTTATAAAGTTGTTATTTTGAAGCGAATTTGGCAATTGTTGATTTAAAGTGAGTATTTAATTGTCTTTAGTCGATAGTTGTCAATAAAGTAACGAAAATTCAACGCATAAAATCGCGCGCACAGCGGTTGCAAATTGGCGCGCGCAGAATTGCAGAAATATAATTCCCGCCTTTCGCCAGGTGACAACTTTTTTAAAACAATAATACATTTTAATGGGTTACTGTCGCACTCATTTCAACTGTGTCACAAGTCGCTCCGAGATATTTCGAGGGAAAATTGGTTGCTGAGACGATAGTGAACGCATTCAGAAAACAAAATAAATCAAAATAAAGCAAGCATTTGCTGGAGAGGTTAGGTTGGTTGCTGATGGTGTTCGGCAAGTTTTCTTCCCATCACATTAAAATTTTTTGTCACTTCCACTTCCAAACCACTGTCTTTGACATTATATGGAATTGAATGAAAGCAACTGTGTTCTCGATGTTTTTTGCTGCGAAGAGAAGCGCCGACGTCATCAAAAGTGATCTTTTGTGACGAATCGCAATTTTTAAAGATCGTCACAGTTTACTGTGCGGAAAAAAAGTTGAACAAGAATCGAAAAGAAAAGAAGAGAAAAATTGTCATTTTTTAACTTTAAGGCAATGAAGAAAAAGCTGAGGAAGAAAAAAAAACTTGTTAATCTCTGAACTGTAAACGTGCAACAGTAAAGGATAAGAATGGATAAATTAGTGACGTGAAATCAGTGTTTGTTACACAATTATGTGAATGTAGAATCATCATCATTCAACATCGACTTACCCTTCAATGGCCCGAGTGATGCTTTCCGCAGATTTCAGCTTGTCGAATGCAACGGTGAAATTCTGCAATTATAAAATCCGGTTTGTATTTATTTTATTTTATTTTATTTACAAAGAAAAAAAAAATATGGTGCCCGATGATATGTATATATTATCAGACAATGTTTAGGAGAACACAAAATGTTTTCCAACAATGGAGAAAATCAAACGTCTTGCAGGCCAGGCCGTTTTTCTCCCCATTTTTTTGTGAAATGGGGTAACGAATGAAATGGCGCAGATAAAATCACAGCTGAGATGGCTTCTGCTTCTGCTTTTGCCGTTTAATTAAGAAACTGGGAGCACAAGTGTCCAAAAAAAAAAAACATTTCGTTAGGCTCCTCGTCCTGTTTATGGAAAAGTTCGGAGAATGTATTTTTTTTTTTCAAATGATGGGATATTAAAGATAACAATAATACGGGTTGTCAAGCGCACGAGCGCATAACAAATGGGAATTGCGCAAGCATAACTATTGGATGTCATCATCGTCATCATCGGCACCACGGCCAAATCTTATCAAGATTTCGGCACCTTTTCAAGATGTCTGTGGGAAAGATGGCAAAAGTTTGAGGTTATTTATTTACAGGATAGATTAAAAATGAATCGAATTATTGTTTTTCTCCCTGTTTAAAAATGATTGATGTCATTTTTTTTCCTTCTTTCAAAGTCTAAATTTTAGCGAACACACACATTCGTTTTAGAATGGTAAATATAAAATAAAAGTACGGTGGATGACCCGACGCGATCGGCATAGACAGTAAAATTTTTATAGCGATTATATAATCTGTCTAGATCTCGAACAGGCTGTCAAAAAAATATTTAAAAAAAAAAAGAACAGGGCAATTCCATTCCAAACTCTGCACTATCGGTCGGTTCACCACTTTTTGCATTGTGAAATAAAGTGTTTTTGTTTTTTGTTTAATTATTCTCAGCACGGAGCGCTGCAAACGCGCTCCCTTTGCAGCGGTGGACGCGGCCACGTTGGCGACGAGAGAGTGCGGAAAATTGAGAGACCGTGGCCGATGCATGCAAAATTCTTTGTTCGATTGGAGCGAGTTTTCAGCGTTTTATACCGAGTATATTATATTGCAACTAACCGGATTAGAGGCAACCGATGCAAGAGCCCGACCCATGTCTAAATATTGCATCTCCTCCAATTGCGGTCCTATCAGGAAGAATACATGACGAATGTTGTTCATATTTGGGAACACCTTAATCCAATAATTATCCCTCATTTTGAAAAAAATTTTTACCTCTTGCATAGTAGTTGTCTCGTTGAACCGGATAGCTATCAAGCGGCAGACTTTAACGTCTGGAACGACTCCAGTCACCAGCATGCTCACTTCATTCGCCTCGTCCCAAATAACCGGTTCCATTGGATGAGAAGTAGGATCCGGGTCTCGTAAGAAAGATCCTTTGAATCGAAGACCGGACACCGAGGTGGGCAGTCTTCTGCCAGGAGAAATGCCCAAACTGCTCAGGTTGTTGGGTGCCGAAAGCAATGAACGAGAAATTCCTCCTCTTTCAACCTCCTTTTTAACTGGTCCAGATTGATTCAAAGACTGGGTAGAAGCACTGTGAACCTTGCTCAAAGATCTTGTCTTTTCTAGGGATGCAATGCGAGATTTGACCAAACTAGAGACTTTCCGCCCCAGACCTGGATGTTCCACGTCGTTAACTCTTGACTCGAGAATCGAAATAAAGTCATCAACGTCTTTGAACTCGACATCAGGAAGCAATATGCTTTTAGAGGTCACTTGTTGCAGCGCATGATACGCGGCCATTGTTATGAATGGGACGTGCGGTTTTCCAAAGTGATTATCGAATCCTTCGCAGTCTTCCTCGTACCGAGCAAATCGAGATTTTTGCCTCCATGTGCCATCATCTTCGTTGACCGTGAAGACGTCAACGACTAGATGGTGTAGTTCATTCACAGATTCTTGCTCGTTATGGTCCACTTCGGGAACATCATCTCGTCGACAACTAGATGAGACCGGCATTATCACTGAAGGTATTGTAAAAATTGTACACTATGGGTGGAATGCGTCAGCTGTACTTCGTGTGGGCAATATTCATGTTTCCCATTTTTTTGTCGTTGTTGTTCGAAATTTGTTATTTTACTTGGTGTTCAGGATTGGAAATGTGGGCGGAGCCTAATTTGCTGGCGCGTCAGCAAATTAGCATGGCGCACTTTCGGTGCTGGCGCATTTTTTAAAAATTGATTTTATTATTTTTCTTTGTAAAATGTATGTATTGTATCTTTTAAGACCATAAAATTGCCCAAACTTCGATTTTCTTATGCACCTATTCATAGGATTCGTTTTTTGACATTTTTTAAACATTTTTTAACGTTTTTTAACATTGTTTGACATCTATGAATAGGAAAAAACAACGAAAACAAACAAAAACAAACTTTTTTTGTTTTTTTTCTCCTATGAATAGGCCCATTAAAGATTTATCCTGCAAAAACACCAAAAACTCACTTTTTTAGCTCCGCAATGCTAAAAACGATAATTCCGAAATGGTGGCTGAACCAAATTCGACGTTCTTAGGCTTAAAAAATTTCTAAAGACCTCAGCTATAATTCAGTTGGGGCACATTTGGGAAAAAATTAAAAATTTATGTTTTTTTTTCCCAAAAAACATAAAAAATGCCTCAAAATTTGAATTTCGCGCGAAAAATCCAGTGGAGCGCGTTTGCTCGGCTCCGCTCACCTTCAAAATCCTGGACACCGTGATTTTATTATGTTTTTTTTTATCATGCAAATCTTTACATGTTTTAAAGGAGGTGCCAACTACTGAGTACGATCATCACATTCAAATCGCACAAATTTTTTTTTGTTGATATTTTATGATTTTTCCAAAAAAAAAACAAATAAAAACCACGGGGAGTACATGAAGACAAGGATTTCTAGGTCAGTACGCCAGTTTTCTAGGCCAGCGCGGCCAACAAAGTATTTTCGAAAATTGTATTAGCTTCAGCAATAATCGGTTTTCCTTCTCTTTCTTCACGTTTTTCCTTTTTTTTTTTTTGATAATTATTTAAAAAGAAAAGGCCAAAATTGCACCGGGTAAGCGGAAATATAGGTTTTATCTATTTCAAAAAAAAAAAATGCTGGCCGCCGGTTTCCTAGGTCGCGACCTCGTGTACTCCCCGTGGACTTTTATTTTTTTTTGTGCGACTTCAATGGGATATTCATAAATCCCCCTTGCCCCAAAAAGTTGACACCTCTTTTTTTCGGGAATTTCAGGCCCCCGACTGTAAAATAAATCTTCAGAATTTCACAATATATGTACTGCGTGGGAGCAACATTCCACTGTCAATGCGATAAGTGATAAGAACCTGGGGTTAAACGCAATTCTGACCAAGTTAAATATATAGTTTTTATCAACCATTTGTCTGATGCAATTCTATACTAAACCGTTCCATTTGCACAAAAGTCTGGAATTTAAAAATTCAAACGATCGGCTTATAACACCTTAAATTTATCAATACTAAATATGCTGACGCTATTATCAAATTCTATCGTACGTCATTTTTATACAATGACTCACATGGTGTTTCCTCTTCCCTTGTCTCGCAAAATGCAGTGACTATCGTGGAAAGTTCCTCAGTCACCGGCATGTGGACATTTTCAATGTGCAGCTCCTCGTCGATGGACCCATTTCCTGCAAAACAACACACATTTTCTGTTGACTAGCTGTGTATTGTGAAAACAAAAAAGTTGCAACGCGGTGTTTGCGTACTTTTGAAATTCAAACGAAAATGGAAACAAATCTCTTCATTTCCCATACTATTTCTTTTATTGCCGTTTGAATTTCAAAAGTACGCAAACACCGCGTTGCAATTTTTTTGTTTTCACAATAACCCTACCAATAGAGAACGCTCGGTTCGAATGCCTTCCCGGCGACCTGTTGGGCATCTAAATTCGTCGTGTGTGCAATTCTGGCTTCTGCCTGGAAAATGAGAAGAATTTAATTTCGTCAAGGTTGCAAAAAAAAATGACGGCTCAAAACTATTGAATGAAGGAGGAAGTGGGGACATTTACATTTTAGATCGGCAGCCTTATGACGAGGCGCAAATGACCTTTTCTACCACTTTAAAAAGTTTGAAATCAAAATTTTTTGAAAGAGAACAAAAGAAAAAAAAAGAAAATAGATTAAAAGTTTTAATCACCACTATTAACAAAAGTAAATTGCATGGCGATATTTACTTAATTTTCAAAAAAGAAAGAAAATCAGAAAAAAAAGAAAGATAACAAGGAGACCAAAAAATTGCAGTTTTTTTTTATCAATTTCCGCCAACCCAACTATTTATTTTAACACGTAAAAGACAAATTGCAGCTGAATATTATTTATCGATATTTTTCCCAACTTTTCATAGACGCACTAGAAGAAGTTTGTTGATTCTACGCCACTGTTCCAAGAAAAATTATCTTCATAACGAGCGCGACGAAGACAGATGGATGAAAAGAAATTAATTATAGGGAGGAGAGCTAAAGGTGAACCAGAACACACCACAAGGTTTCGCGCACGTAAATAAATAAAAGAAACGAATAAAAAAGAGCGCTTGTTCTGTTCTCCGATTGCCGAGTGACCATGTGCAACCTTGCTTTGTCTCAGTCGTGCTCAGAATTTTCTTTTGATTTATATAATATGTATATCAGGTATTTAATCGACTTGCGACATGAAAACGCAACACAAGTCTGCATTCACCGTTATGTCTGCGTCTCTTCAAATATCACTGTGTTCGTGTGGTCGCGCACAAATAAGTGGGCGGAGCTTCGCGTTCTCACGTCGCAAGTCAATTGAAAACACAATAACAATAGAAAATCATTTTAATACGACTTGGTGAAGAAAACCGCTTTCTAAACTCAAAATCTTATTATTTACTTCTGGTAAAGTGACCCTGTAATTTAATTGTTTAGATCTATTGCCACACGAACTTACATATAGCCGTAGTCGTAACTTATGCGGATCAGGTTACCAGATTATTATTTTTTTTCAAATAAACGTTTTCAGAGAAAAAAGGGTAGAGGTACCACAAAATAGATATATTAAATAAAAGAAGTTAGGCAAACGAGAAATCGAGAAAACAAGGACACGCAGACGTGACCTCAGTGGGGCGCGTGTGCAATTTCGGCGCAACGACAATATTACGCAGGTGTCTTGGATCTACAGTCACAGTTTTATTAACGCAGTTTTATTCCGTTCACGATATACCACTAATTGTAAGTAAGTAAGGTATGCATCCCCGAAAAATGTAGCCTATTCCTAAAATTAATCAACAAAAATAATGAAAAAAAAAAAACATACCAACATTTTGCGCATAAAATAGTAAAATTTTGATGAATAAAACAGGTAAAATAAAGAAAAAATGGTCAAAATGCTGCAAGAAGTGCGCGAAAATCCTAGTCCGCGAGTGGAGCGTCGTTGCTCTGTGTTGTTTAGCGGCGCGCGAGAGAGTATTCGAGAACGAGAGGAATAGTGGTAGAGAGTAAATTTTGGTGATTTTTTCTGTTTTTTATGGCATATTAATTCTAAACATGGGCTTTTTGAGTGGGAGATGAAAAAGATATACTTTTATGTGAGAAAAATCAAAACTTTGATGGGAAAAATTTCGGAAAAAAAAAAGATTTTTACCCCAAAAAAAAAGATTGAAAACTGAATGATGAAATCTTTTTGATATGGTTTTATAATGACGCAATATGTATATAAAAGCGAGAACACAAAAGAAGCAAGAAAAAAAAACATTTAAAAATTTGAATACATGAAACAAAACAAACATGTGAAAAGAAAAGAAAAGAAATGCATACATACATATCCTTTAAAAATTGCTGATTCAAACAAAGCTTGTGAACCAAAATTGAGAAGAAGCAAAACATAACACATAACAAGATGCAAATGAATGGAGGTGCTGACGATTCAAAAAGCATCATGTGACAAAAAAAAATGCGCAACGGAAGAGCGCAATGTGGCGAGTCGTCGGCCAGCTGATGGGCAAAGAGTCGAAAGGCCCGGAGGTATATTGGATGGTTGAGGACACATGTGTTCGTTATTTCCGCGCACTACGATAAAAGACAGACAAAAAACTATTGATCCACTATCTCCAACTCACACAGACACACAAACCCACAATGATCAGCTAAATGTGGGTAGAAGGCAGAACGTTCAAGTCTCATTATTGGATTAGGTAATTTTTAATTTTTTAAACACACACACACACACGCATGCACACAAAAAGAAAATGAAAATGAAAATGGGAAACTCTGACGGGATGAGATGGGATGGGATGGGATGGGACGGGAGACGTTTTGATTGCGCTAGGAAGCCGATGATGTGTTAAACAAACAGTTGACCTTTGTAGACTTATGACATTTTTCCATTTGGGAAGCCAGCCAGCAATAGAGACAAAACAAAACATACAGTACTGCTACATGAGTAGGCACCGACGAAATTAAGACATGTTTCATAATTCTGGCAAATTCCAAGACGAGGAAATCTTCAAGAGCTAGTTTCTTTCCTGTCTCATCTCATAGACTCATAAAAAGTGTTTGTTTGCACTATTCGATTTATTTAGACCGATCCAATTCTAAGGAAGAACAATCACCGTAGTTTTCTATTTTTGTCTTCAAGACATTTTTTTTTATTATTCTTTCTTTTTACAAGTTGATGGACAAAATATTAAAATTCACACTTAACGAAAATATAGAAATGCACGAAAAAAAAAGAAAAGAAGAAAAGCATGAACTGTGAGAAACGGATCATGGAACCAAAGGACGCCAGGTATTTGTTCAATGATTGGAAGAAAGGAAAGGAAAGGAAAGAAAAGAAAAGAAAAAGAAAAGAAAGGCAAAGGGAAGGAGGAGGAGGAGGGGGACTAAATGTGCTTCGACTGACTGTCCGGGCACATTTTTTTTTCCTGCGTTGCGCGACAGGGTCAGTGGCGGGAGGGAACGAAGAAAAGCTGCTGTTCCCGGGAACAGAGACAGGAGAAACAAGCTGAACATGAATGAATGAAAGAAAGATGACAAAAAATTCGAGAGGGAGAAACGGTATGATGTAAAGGGAAAACGGGCGGAGCATAGTTTTGCTCCTCCTACATGAAAAGTTTGCAAGATCTGAAACACGGGGAGGAAATAATATACAGGAATCGAAATCAGGATCGATTGTGAAAATGATGAGAATGACAGTGTTGGTATGTATAATTAAAAACGAAAAGGTCAATATGAAGGAAGGAAGGAAGAAAGGAAGGAAGGGCTAAAGCCAAAAAAAAAAAATCAAGGTCCTACAACAAAAACAACAATCAAATCCAATTGTTACGTCTCGGACACAATCTCAATGTGGATTGGCACGACAGGCGAAGATTGGCACTTTGTTGGGGATCCGCTGTCCGAGCATTCTTCTTCGAGATCAGAAAGAGCTGTGCTGGGACGGGTTAGGTCGCAGGTGCTGCTGGAAGACGTGGTTAAACTGATTGACGGTTTTATGGAAGTAATGTTATTGTCAAAAAGCGCAGTGATTGCAAGAATGCGACATGAAAACGCAACACAAGTCTGCATTCACCGTTCTGTCTGCGTCTCTTCAAATGTCACTGTGTTCGCGTGTTCGCGCACAAATAAGTGGGCGGCGTTTCGTTTCCCGTTCTCATGTCGCAAGTCGATTGAAAACACAATAATATCAGCTGTTGCCGAAGCGCCAAAATGGTCAAACGCGCTCCGCTGAACTCAACGATATGCGATTTTCATTTTGCACGGTATCCAGGATTTGAAATTTGGGCGGAGCCTAATTTGCTGGCGCGCCAGCAAACTTGCATGGCGCACTTTTGGTGCTTGCGCATTTTTCGACTCTCGAATTATTTTTATTGATTTTATTTTTTTTTCTTTCAGTAAAAACCTGTTTTTCTTTGTAAAATGTATGTATTGTATCTTTTAATACCATAAAATTGCCCAAACTTCGATTTTCGTAAAAATTTATCCTGCAAAAACACCAAAAAACTCCAAATTCGACGTTCTTAGACTTAAAAAATTTCTAAACACCTCAGCTATAATTCCGTTGGAGCAAATGTGGGAAAAAACTAAGAATTTATGCTTTTTTTCCCGAAAAACATTTAAAAAAAATGCCTCAAAGTTTGAAGTTCGCGCGAAAAAATCCAGTGGGGCGCGTTTGCTCGACCCCGCCCACTTTTCAAATCCAGGACACCTTGTTTCGCGTTAAATTTATACTTGAAATGATATTATTTGGAGACCAAAATGAAAATCGCACAGCTTTATGTTCAGCGGAGCGCGTTGGACCATTCTGGCGAACCGACAATACAAAACTCGCAAATTGGAACAGCAGTGTTGAAATGAAGATGTTTTTTATTTATTTTATTTTGTTTTACTTTGTCTCCTACATTTTTCAATCTTCCCAAAGGATGAGCAAGAAGGAGTCACAAAACTGTCTAGCTTCGAAAAACGAAAACATTTTATGTGGGCGACCCCCCGCCTACGCCATAACGTATGAATGTACCTCGTGCGACTTTTATCCATTTGATTGCGAGTCCGTCTCATATGATTCGGCGAGGCGCATGTCGACGGACATTGCACGACGATAGTTGGCGGACACAACATTCCAGCCTCACACGTTACAGCCTGAAACTTATGATTTAAAAATAGATTGAATGATGATCTTTTGATGCGGAGCTTGCACTGACCTCACTGTTAAACTTGGAGTAAGAGTTTGGGCTGAAAAGTGGGGTGTTTGAAGTTGATTGGAAGCTGTTCATCGGAGTGGATGGGTAGCTGTATGGAGAAGGCGAGGGAAGCGGTGTAGAGTCGGAAGACCGGTTGTCCTCGAGCTTGTGCTCCTGGCTGTCATGGCAGTAGAAATCTTTTAGCTGGAACCATCTCATTTTAATATATTTTAATATTTCTTTTTTCCCTTGTTCTTACATTCGGTTTCGAAGAATAAAACTCTGCAGGGCTGCACGCTGGAGTGCGAACCGCATAGGTGCTATGGAAAAGATCATAGTCAATTTGATAAGATCCATTGGAGCGTTGATACGTAACAAGTTTGCGGAATCGATGACCCCACAGCACTTCCGATGGCAGATAGGAAGTTTTTGCCTGGGCTGTCATTCCTGTAGACTCTACGATTCCTTCCAATAGCACAATAATTTCAAATTGAGCTGACATGAGTGTTTGTTGATTGTAATTGTAGAGTGGGCTGCGGGAGTCGATGACGTGGCAAAGGGTGGTTGGCCACACCTGAAACAAGGAGGGTACTCTCATAAAACGTGTATTTGTTTTTTAAAAGAATTTTGAGGACTTGAAATGAAACTCAGACTACTCAGACTTGTGCCACTTTCCCAGGCTTACCAAGAAAAGACGATCGTCATCCGAAATTGAAGGCCCAACTTTCATCTCGAATTGATGGAGTGGCTCAATCTAAATTTAGAAAAATAAAAGGCTAAAGAACGGGTTGAATGAGAACACTTTACCTCTCCTTCATTCGTTTCACGATCTGTGATGAATTGAAGACGTACGTGAGCTTCCACTAAATGAGTATTCCGCATGTCTCCGACACGACACAGGAAACAGAGTTGACCATCGCGAAGGCAAATAACTGCTTTATCACTGTAATTTGGAAAAGTTGACTAGAAAACAACCTAAAAGAATTGAAACCTGAATATAATAGTTTCAGCTCTTTTCTTCGGTCTTGCCATTTTGGCAAAGACAATTCCAACCATAAAAGATTGAAGCAAAAGAGCACAAATCGCTTGAAGACAAACAATTACTCCGGCCAGATAGCATTCTGTTGTGATGTATCTGAAGATCAAAGTTAGCATTTGTGTTCCATTGTAATGGGGTTATTCATGAGAAAAAAAAACGGTTTGTTTTATTTTTTTTCCAATTTACGCAATGTCGAGAATTGTAAAAAAAAAAGTACAGGTAGAGAAACGGGGATATAGCATTGATAATGAAGAGACACAGAGACTGCCCCCTTTCTTTGACCTCCTAACCTTCTGCGTCTCTTCAATATCAATGCTGTATCAGGGGAAACCCCCGTTTCTCTACCTGTATTTTTTTTTTACAATTCTCGACATCGCGTAAATTGGAAAAAAAAAACAAAAAAAAACCCATAATTATTTACCGATGACCGTATCCAATGGTATGATGAGTTTCAACGGCAAAGAGGAACGAAGAATATACAGAATCAAGATTCATGATGCAAGCGGTGTGGTTTGCCGGAACCGGTTCACTCAAGTCTCCGTGAACCAAAGCGATGATGTAGTAAGTGGTTCCAAACACGCTCCAGCTGGAAGTGCACATAATATTTCTTTTTTGGTGCGGATATGGCATGCTGGCTAATATCTATCAAAATGGCTATTAGCCGTTGAAAACGTCTATTACGTATTCCTGAGTACGTGAGGGGGCATACGGCAGATTGTTTACATTTTTCGACATGCGTGAATTGGAAAAATCATGTTATTTTTTACATGAATGACCCTCTATTTATAAAATATAAGTTTTAAAAAACAAAAAAATAACATGAAAAAATTAAGAAAATTTTTAATTGAAAAAATTCGAAAACAAATATTTAAATCCACAAGTGTGCAAACACCGATCGTGTCAAGATCCATTTTACGACATCTCACGTACTGGAGAATACGTAATATCAGTCATAAAATGAACTAACCTCAAAACAAAAGCTGTGGCAAACAAAAGAAGCATCCAACGCCATTTCACATCAATGAGAGTTGTGAAGATGTCTCTGAAATAAAAAAAAATTGTTAAATGTTGCTTCTTCTTTTTTTTTCAAATCAGGATCTTGAGAATATGCAAAGAAAGAAATAAACAAAAAACATTTCCTGCAAAACTGACCTCAAATACTGTCGATCTTTCTTTGGCACATTTGTATTGTACACATTGCAAATCCCATTTTTACCCACAAGTCGACTTTTCTTCAACTTCTTAGTCGACTTACGGTAGAGAGGAGAAGAGTTGCGTCGGGCGGTGAAAGCCAGTGTGCGTATGCTTTCTGGAATAGGCAATCGGGTTTTAAGGAAGTAAAGAAATAAATAGGAAAAACTAAAAGTAGCAAAAGGATGCTCCTCGCTTGGAAAGCTTATTTGCTTTCTGAGCACGCTCAACAAAACACAAATTCTGAAATAGAATACTTTGCAAAAAAGTATGCATGGATGAGGAAGAAGTTTTTGAACGGAGGAAACAAGTACTAGCCCACACCAAGTTTTTTAAAATTAATGGAACATGATGATCGCCATTCTCAGACTCTTTGCTCTTTGTGACGTCACATGTTTTGGTGGGTCCATAATGACCACTATCTATGTACAGTAACGTCATCAAGCATTGCCAACATTCCCACGTTGTTTTTGTTTGGTTTTGATTTTGATTTTGGTTTTTTATTTATCGTACAGCAATAAAAAAAAAATCTGAAGAATATGGGAAACGGAAAACGGAAAACGTCGGCAGCGTATAATTTTCTCAGATTGCCTCTGGCGAAGAATGGCGAAGAAAGATATTCCGTGAAAACCACCAAAACCACGGGCACCGCGCGCGCGTAAAAGCACAAAATTCGAGTGTGGTGTTGGCTTAAATTACAAGCAAGCGAATTAGCGAGAGCATCTAGCCAAAGGCATTTTAGAAAAATGGAAATTGTGGATGCCTGCACCCGCATCACATCGAGCCGAGCCGTGTTGATGTCGGCAAACAACACTTAATTTGGTGGCACCATGGCTTTGAATTTTTCCAACAAAAAAAAAAGTGTCGTCATCAAAGTGAGAGTTGCTCTTTTTTCGCACAGATGAGAATTGAAACGTGAAAGAAGAGTAGAAGGGGAGGAATGTGAAGCGAAAAAATATTATAATTATTAAGAAAAACAGGAAAATGTTCTCCTTATTCTTGAAAAAATATGATGTAAATTTTAGGAAAATAAGAAATTTTATATTCATACCACCCTCAAAAGCATTTTCTTTGAAAGCTCATATTAACTGGCAATATTTTGTGAAAAATGTTAAATATATTGTGTTTTCAATCGACTTGCGACATGAAAACGCAACACAAGTCTGCATTCACCGTTCTGTCTGCGTCTCTTCAAATATCACTGTGTTCGCGTGGTCGCGCACGAATAAGTGGGCGGAGTTTGGCGTTCTCATGGCGCAAGTCGACTGAAAACACTATACTTACGTCAATTTTTTTTTTAATTTAAAGGAATTTTTTTTTTCAAATTTTTAAAATTTTTCTTATTGTAAGTTAATATGAGTTTGAAAAAAAAATATTTTTTGGGTGCGATATTTACATATGTACCGTAAATACTGTAATATATGCTCACTTCTGAGGCCCCTTTCAAAAGCCCATGAGCATATATTGCAGTATTTATGGTATATCAATAATTCTTGATTTTTTTTAAATTTGTCACCCAAAAAAAAATGGGTACAGCTTCATTAAGTTTTGTGGATATAGTATTACTCTGAAAATAATATTTTTTGAAAAATAAACAAAAATTTATGTGCTGACAATTTTTGGCCAATGCTCTTATTTTTCTGAGAACGGGTTTTTTTTTTGAATTTTTGAGAGTGTCACATTTTTGATAAATTGCTCCGTTCAATAATAATTTATTTGCAATTATTGGTTGCTTATTGACCTACATTTTTTGTATTTCTTGGGCACGGCGTGCTGCCCGGAACGTTATTGGCAACGCGCTCCGCTGAGTGTCTGCGTCTCTCCGGCGTGAGTTTGCTACAAAAACAACAGTATCTTCGCACGCTGCTTGTCTGCGTCTCCTCTTCGTATCAGTAGAAAAACGCTGCGCAGCTAAATGCGACCACGCTTAGGACAAAAAAAAATGTTTTTCGGGAAAAAAGCCCGCTCAGTTTAAATTGTATTTTCAAACGTTCCGTCCAACACGCCGTGATTCACTCGTAATTTTTTTTCTTTAAATATTTATTGTTGGCCCGCCAAAATGGTCAAACGCGCTCCGCTGAACTCGACGCTATGCGATTTTCATTTTGGTTTCCAAATTATTTCATTTCACATTGAATTTATACGTAAAATGACATAATTGGGAGACCAAAATGAAAATCGCATAGCGTTGAGTTCAGCGGAGCGCGTTTGACCATTTTGGTGGGCCGGCAATAGATCAAATAGCTTCCCCCCTCCTCTTTTCCCTTTCCCGTTTATTGACAAAAAACTAATAGGAAGAAAACAATATTGTTTTTTTCTCAAAATTATCGGAAAGAAAGGAACAATGACCTTTCAAACAGCTTTCAGAAAAATTGAGAATAGTGCATTTTTCACCAACACAATCACAACAAAAATCAACAATTCTTTTAATAGAATTCTCATTCAAAAAACGTCCAACAATACATTCCCCTGCTTAACCCCTAGGTTGTACTAAAATAAAAGATGCATGGTCTTCCAAACATCCCATCCATCCAATAATTCAATCAGAGCAAGCCAGACAATTCTAATGGAATTAGTATGTATATTTTGTTATTATTTCTCTCCATGAGGATTTATGAATACCCCAAAACTAGAAGCTCACCTGCCAAACTGGTCCTTCTGGTTGGTGGGCTCGGCCTTCCGTTGGCAATCAGCGGTGCATTTCCCAAGCTCATTTTTCTATGATTTGCCATACGAATCCGGTTTACTTCAGCGCAATCGGGTACCGATAGGGTCATTGATCTGGAATAGCGTCAAGTTAGTTGTTGAACTAAAAATAGAAGTTTTTATTTATTAATCTGATAAATTATTCTAGACCGAATATCTTTTTTTAAGTGACACTAGACACACTTAACCATGAAATATTCACATTTGATATATAAAAAAAATAAACCGAAGACGCACTGCACTGGCTTGCATAAATTCAGCAGACCATGACTATTAGCTTTACGTTTTTAAAATAGCAAATAAGGTGAAAATTTGATGAAAAAAGAAATAGAGAAAAGAGGAGAAATATTTTTTTTGTTTTTAATTACTAATTAATTCCATCTTCCTTCCATTAAGTCGCACAGATTTTAGGTCGCTAGAGGAGGAAGCAAAACAAATTTCCTCATGGTTTTTGTCCATATTTTTAAAAAAGGAATAAAGTGAACAAATCAATCACTTGATAATGTGGTGAAGTAGAAAAAGAACCAACTCTCCCTAGAGTTGACTAATCAATAAGTAGCAACAAATTTGAGCAAACTATGAGTTTAATGTGACTCATGATTTGAGGCCAACCAAATCCACTAAGAAGATTTGGACAAGCTCTGTGCGAATATGTGAACCCAGTTTGTTCCCATATGTCTAAATTTAATGTAACTTTTTACGAAAACTATGCCCAGGGGGTAGTATTAGTCTTCGAACAATCGTATCAGACAGTTTATTTAATTATTATTACATAATGTTTTGAAATTCAGTCAACCTATTATTTTTCAACGAAACAGAGTCCATAAAACTTGTTCCGATTAGCCGCCAGTGGTCAGTTGTCGGAGAGATGTTGAAACAAGACTCAAACTCACTTGGGAAGCATTTTGCACAACAACAGTCGTCTATTTTTAGACCATTGAGCATAGGTTTCTGGACGATCAGAGTACGAATGATGACGTCTCATTGTTAGTTAGTTAGTTAGCGAACGACAAGAAACAGGAATAAAAGAAGGAAGGAAATGAGAGTCGACGGACGTCGTTCACTTTTCAAGTGAGCGAGCAAAAATTATTTGCCGTTTGCTCTGGATTATGCTGTCCAGTCCGTGACCGCAAAGGACCTTTCAAAGAGATGTACGAGACAAGAATTCCGAATGGATGAGATGGATAGGAGAAGACAGCCGATATGGGGTCAATAAATAGGAATGAATAAACGAGAGCTGCACTGAGCACAGATCCTACCCGCTCTTCCTTCCTTTTCGCCTTCTTCTTCTTCTCGTCTTCTTTTTTCTTCTCGTTTTTCTTTCCTTCTTTTTTTTTTGGTTTGTGTTCTTTTTTTTCTAGTTGCTTTCTTTCTGCTTGAATGACATGTTTATGTATGACCAGAATCGAATAAAAAGGTTTTCAATTGGTAGGAGGGGGAGGAAATGGCTGAAAACGACGCCTAAAATCCGGTGGGCTACGAGGCGCACGAAATAAGATTATTTTGTCTCGCCGCACTCAGAACCTTGCCTTGCAATTTCGAATTCGAAAAGCGGAATATTTAAGAGGGGAGGAAAACCAGGGCTTGACAAGGAACCTATATTTTAAAATCAGTTAAAGTTTTTTATTCTTTGTTAGAATGATAAGAAAAATATAAAGAAGAAGAAGAAGAAGAAGAAAAGAAGCTACAGAAGGAAAGAAAACCATGAATTTAAAAGAAAGAAAGCCAAAAACCTGAATGATCAAAAAGTCATGTTTTTTCACCATCCATCATTTTTTATGAACCCTCTGTGCATCAATGATAGGGTGCATGAACTGACAAATGTTTCGGCTCCGATTTGGAGATTTTTGGGAACGGCGCCTTTTCAAGGTCCTTTTCTGATGTGACCTATTGATGACGTAGCCGCTGGGAAAGCAAGATAAAATGCCATAGATGAAAGAAAAGGGGAAAGAAAGAAAACAACATATTTTCGTCTGTAATCTAGGCTCAAATTTTGGGGTGATCCTTGTTTTTTCCAAAAGCTGTCAGTCTGGCTTCTTGTGTTTTTTTCATTCTTTTTTACGATTTTCAAGCATTTCACATTGTCTTGAAGGATGTTGATTTGAATTCGAGCCAAACTCGAGATAACCGGAATTTTGGAGCTCTTACTGGGGCTTACACATGTGATATGCGGTGGATGCATATAGTGTCCGTATTGGAATGTTGTCGCCGTCCATATGATCCATTGGATGTTATATAATAATTTTTATTGGTTTTTTGCATTCCGAAATAAAAAAATTACATGTATGTCTACAAGCCTACGTCGCTGCTAGTACCGGAACTGATTTTTTCACACTAACACACTCAAATCTTGTGAACTTTGTGGCGGAGCGAATTTATTAGATATCTATTGTGTTTTCAATCGACTTGCGACATGAGAACGCAAATCGAAACGCCGCCCACTTATTTGTGCGCGACCACGCGAACACAGTGTTATTTGAAGAGGCGCAGACAGAACGGTGATTGCAGACTTGTGTTGTGTTACGTTTTCATGTCGCAAGTCGATTGAAAACAGAATAGAGCCTAATATGCATAAATGCACAATATGATTGAAATACGGACTCTATATGCATCCATCGCATTTCACTTGTGTAGTTGGCATCGGCGACCGACAGGAAATCGTTGACGGTGAAAAAACGGCTATTAGCCGCCGAATTCCCGGATACATTCTATTTCAGCATAGTTTAAGGAGCAATCTAAATCCAAATACCTATTTTTAGACCAAAATTAATTCAGCAAAAAGAGAGGAATAGTCGTTTAGAAATTCAGTTAAACAAAACACGAAATTGCACCGCAAAGCCTATAAATTCAATCTTTCCTCCGCCGTGCAACTAATTGCCTACGCATTTTGATAGTGCAATTAAGTATTGAATTTTCAACCCCGTCCAATGTCTTTGTTCTACTCAATAATTTATCGCCGTGGGTGTGTGTTTCTTGCTCTCGGAGCCAATCCGAGCACACATTGATGCTTCCAAAATGTTTGAAGTTTTAATATATTAAATTTGCTTTTTCTTTTGAATGTGCATGAAAGGAACATATAAAAAATTAACAACCTGTTGTTTACGGGTTTTGCTTTCCGATTTATGCGATTTGTGTATGTATAAGATTAATTTTTCTATTGAAAAAATAACGATTGTTCCAATGTCTTAACAAGTGCTTGTATTGAAAGGTAATTGGTGTGGTGTTCTAAATAAAAATAGATTATTTTTTTCTTTTCTTTTTTTCCTTTTATTCATTTTCTATTTTTAGAAGACCTCTTAATCCTACAGGCGTGCTGACGACATGAGCAAAAAAAAAACCATCTAAGCGGAAAAAGAAAGCTAAAAAAAAACAATTTAAAAACCGAATCGACAAAAAGATGGAACCATGCGAGAAATTTGTTAGAAATATTTTTTTGTTTTACTCAAACAAGCATGAGGGTTGGAAAGGAGCAAAGCAATTTTTGTAGTTTGTGTTTTAGTATTAGTTTTAGTTCTCAACTGATACTGCCAGCCTTAACGGATCAAGGACCCCCTCCCTAGAAACTTACCTCCTTCGCAATGGACGCATTATTTCGACGAGGCACCCAAAGATGGAGATGGGTGGGCAGCCAGAAAATGAAGAAAAAGTGTATTAGAACTTTCGAATGTCCCTCTCTCTCTCTCTCAATTTTTTCCCTCTTTCCAAGCACAAAAAAAAGAGAGAGATCGATCAACGATGATACAATTAACGTGTGTGGGGCAAAGAGTGTCCAGTAGGTGGAGAAGGACGTGACAAGGTACCAGACCGATTGCCGAGAGGGATCAGACGACCAGGGCCGCCCTGGCTTGTCCGAGCTGTTTTGTGGTGGACACGCCTCGAGTACCTCGTTTTTGTTTCTTTCACCGGGAGGTGGATGCTGCTCATTTATGACGTCTCGAGAAATCGTTAAAAGGGGAAAGCAGTCAAAACAAAAGCACATGATTCAGGGCTAGAAATGGGCTAGAATTTATTCGAGCTGATCGTTTTGCAGTGAATTTATTCAAGCGGTACGGTGTCTTAGATTTGGTTAATCATTGCTTTTTGAGGCTTGCAAAATTTTAGAAAATCTTGGGTTTTTTTAGGACGCAAATTGAAATAATTTTTTTCTCCTAATCCTGTCATAAAAAACCATATGTTTTCCATACCTTCTTCTCAAAAATCCCTTCTGGCATTTAAAAATAAGAAAGAAAATTAAATTAAAAATTTTAAAGGTCTATGGGCTTCTAAGGATTATTTCCGGAAAAACAGACAATACTCAACTAGTGAAAAAAATTTAAAAGCCTTTAAAAATTTCGAATTCTGAAGAATCGAAGCTTTTAAGAAATTCCTAAAATGGATAAAAATAGCAACGAAAAACGGAAATAACATTTTGTGACTGTTTTGGAATAAAAATTTTGACGTTTTCATGTGAAAAAGGGCTAAAATTGGATGTTCCTCTGTTTAAAAAAAAGTGAAAAGTATTTGAAGATTGGAATGGAACGGAACGAAAAAATGTGTCAAGTGAAAGTGATGCATGAATAAATCAGATGCTTCAAAAAAAAAATAGACACCGCTGATGTGAGTGGCTTTTTTCAAAAATTGTTTTTTATCCCCCAAAAAAACCATAGAAAGTATTTGATGATTACCATAGAAACTCGTACAAGGGAGAAGAAGTTCAGCTATCTTGTAGCTCAAATGAAGCTCGTTAGTCAGGCTTGTTTGGTTGAGTGAATCAAAATTTAAAACAACGTGAAAAACAGAAGACAAGAAGAAAAAATGGAAAAATGTTTTGTGTCGACAAGAGACGTTGATTAGAAAAGAAAGGAAAGACGAACTTCGTGTCTACTGAGCGAATGCACCGCCGAGCAAAAAAAGGACCTAGTGGAGCTGGAGCCGGGAGAAAATTTTTTTTTTCTAAACTTGGTGGTAGCGGTTCTTTGTGTTCCGATATTTTGACTAGAGAAGAATAGGGAATAATCAAGAAAACGTACTTGGTCTGGGTTGAGAAAAAAAGAAAGGAATGGGAGACGACGAGGGCCGGAATTATGAAATCTGATAGCAATGAACGGCTCATCCTAGTCGGCTTCCCCGTGGAGCGGTGGGAACGTATCGTTTTTGAAACAAGAAGAAATCAAGTGCACTCACTCACTCATTTTCACTATCAAATAGAAACACTTTCTTGTGTCAAGAATAGAAACGCTTGTCGTTAGAACCATGGTTCTCATTTTCAGGGCTCTATTTTAATGGAGATATTTGATTGATACAAGCAAGCTCATCTCTGTTGACACATTTCCCAGAATTCCCGAGTGAATTTTGCCAAAAGCGAGAAAAAATGAATTTTCAAAAAAAAAAAATAAATAAAATAAAATAAAATAAAACGTGAAAGCCTTTGTGCCTAAGCTTGTGCTCCACGAGACCAACTTTGGAATACTAAAAGTAATTTTCCTCCAAAACCGCCAGAAATATTCATGAGAACCATCGTTTTATGAGGAAGTGAGTGTGTGCTCTTGCTAGCAGAAGCCAGTTCATTTCATTTCATTTTATTTCGTTGAATGACGAAAAAAACAATAGGAAAAATGCAGACTGGAAATACATGGAAGAAGCTAAGAAAAAGGAAGGAATTTAGGCTTTTAACAAGAAGTTTTATTCATTGAACTGCTCAGCCTCTCGGATAACGAGCAAGTCAAACTATACTTTTCGGATGGCTAGCTTTGCCGAAAATATGAAACAAGCAAGACATCTTAGCTGATTAATGCAAAGGTTGAAAAAGAAAAAGGAAGAAAAAGAAGAGTCTATCATCATTGGAGCATCATGGACGCTCGTTTGGCAAATGCAAATGAGCTCCATTCAGTTCGGAGGGATCTTTTCAAAGAATTCGTTATTTTTTTCTTGATTTATATATTTTTTGTCATAAGAAGACTGTCTACATGTACTACACATTCTGAGAAAGAGAAAGTACGTTTTGCACAAAACTCACAGAGCAAAAAGTATGTACTAGTCCGATGTTGAAAAGTCTATCGCGCGCGAAGCGAGGGACACACGGTTATTCGATTGGGACGGACAGACATAAGGAGACACATTCAATTTTCTTCATTCTAAATATTCTCCCATTTTTATCTTCTCAGACGTCTTTGAACTTTGAAAACATTTCGAAACTTTTTTTTGTCAATTATTTTTGCGACATGAAAACGCAATACAATACATGTCTGCATTCACCGTTCTGTCTGCGTCTCTTCAAATATCACTGTGTTCGCCTGACTGCGCACAAATAAGTGGGCGGAGTTTCGTGTTCTCATGATTTTTAAAAATCCATAGGCACGAGGCTATATAAATAATTTAAAAATAGAAATGACTGATCATTAGCATGTTAGCCAACAAAGCAAACCAAACAGAACCGGAAACCTATCCAGCAGAAAAAAAAAACGAAAGATCCAAGGCCAGAATATTTTTTCATCCAATTTGAATTGTAAATTCAAATTCAACTGCAAATTCAAATACAAATAAAATTTCAAATTTAAATTCAAATTTCTATTTGAATTGCGATGCACAAGTGAATAAAAAGGATAACGGTCCTGGTTATCCCTTTAGCTCTTCTCTTCCGTTCGCACAAATCTTATTTTTCCCATTTTTTTTTCCTCTCTTTAAATCTTTCCTTTCCTTTTCTTTGCCTTCCACTGTTTGTTTGGCTCTCTGATTTTTAGTGGACGTTCATTCTTTTTTCCAGAAAAAAAAGAACGAACGAACCAACGCGGATTAGAAAGAATGAAGAAGTTTAGGCACAATTTTTTCGCAATAATCCTGTTATTGGCACAACTTGTGGCACTAGGACAAATGATGGAAAAAAGTATGTTCGAAATTAGAAAAAAATTGAACAGGGAAGTGAAAACAAGTTTGTTTTTATTAAAATTTAGACAGGTGTCGGCGCATTTCTTAAAAATAGGCTTGACCTACAAATAAGTAGCGTTCCAGAATCCAGTGATCAAGAAATTCAAAGACGAGAGAGGCGACAAAATGGATATGGAAATGGGGATGGAAATGAAATGTGGGGAAACAATAATGGCTATAATTTTCCAAACTCTAATGGTACACACATATTATTGTTTTAAAAAATTTGTCACCTGGCGAGAGGCGCGAATTCAAAAAATAGGCTCCGCCTCCTCGCCGAAATATTTATGCAATTCTGCGCGCGCCAATTTGCAATCGCGGTGCGCGCAATTTCATGTCTTGAATTTTCGTTCCTTCATAACAAATATAGATTTAAGACAATTAAAAACACACTTTAAATCAATAGTTGCCGAATTAGCTTCAACATAACGCTTTTTATGAAGGTTTCCAGGAGAAATTGAAAGGCACTGGACAAAAATTCGACACAGAAAATCGCGCGCACCGCGATTGCAAATTGGCGCGCGCGGAATTGCAGAAAAAGGCGGAGCCTTATTTTCAAATTCGCGCCTCTCGCCAGGTGACAAATTTTTTAAACAATAATACATTACAAATAACACTGTTGTAGTTTTCTAGGTTACAATAGTGGCTCCAATTCTCGGGTACCTGTAGATGATGACTCTATCAAGGGTAGTGTGGGAGAGGCAAAGAAAGAGGAGAAGGAGAGGGCCGGTGGCAATAATTGGCAATCTGGAAGTGACGGAGGTGAAGGAGGTGGTCCAATGTGGCCAAACGGTAATTTCAAATAAATGACCATGAAAACTTTTTTGCTTCAGACGGCAACCAAAACCAAAATGGTGGATACGGGCCTGCGCCTGGCCCTGGGCCCGAGCCGAATGGTTACAATGGTAATGTCATGAATGGATATAACAATGGCCCCAATCCATTCGCTGGTGGTACCCAAGAAAGGAACGTCGATACTGGTATCGTAGGAAGTGTAGGAGTTGCTGTGGAATCTACAAGAGCACCAAACATTCCTAATGGATATGGTAACAATGCTGGACCTGGAAATTTTGGAAACCAAGGTTTTGGGTACGGTATGCCGGGATACGGTAACAATTTGCACGCCAGACGAAGATGGCATTATTGAAAGTGGAAAACAACTAATTGTCTGCCCATATGTCTGTATCTTTCATATTGTACATTTTTTCTTTTTATAAAAACATACATATATTTTCACAAACAAGTTAACTCAATTTTGACCGTCGTGAGAGAATCGTATAAAGAGAATCACATTGGTTCTGTAGCACCGCGTCTACCAACCACCCTTCATTTTATTATTCGCGATGAGTGTGAGAAGAATGTCGAAAAGAGTCAAAAGTGAACTGGTGCGTAGCCTGAGCACAATGTCGCCAAGGAGAAGAAATCATGAGGATTATGAAGAAGAAGAATATGAAGGCAGGAATAGAAACGATATGGATGAAAGGCGCAAGGGAGCGTTTAATTGTGAGTTTTTTGTTTATTCGATTCATAGAATTGTGTTGATTTCAGTCAAAATATTCATGAAAAAGAAAGAAGAGCCCAAACTTTTGCACATACTGATAACTGGTGGCTCCGGACACATAGCTGCCCATCTTGTCGACGCATTTGCACAACAAGTTCGCGAAGAAGTTCGTAGAGAAGCAATGTCGAAAATTGAATCCGATATACCGAAATTTCGACAAAGCCATAGAAAAGAGTCTGTGGCGAATGTTAGAAAAAGTTGGGTTTCTTCGAGATTGGAAGCTGAAGTTACTAAACTTATGCATTCTCGTCTTCAAATTACACTTGTGGATATCATTGAGCCAGATTATGGATTGATAAGACCCTACACTTCCCATGTTAAGGTGAGCTGAGAAAACAGATTGTTAGTGTATACATTTGTTTTTGGTTTCAGGCATCCTTCACCGATGAATACATAATGAAATCTGTTCTGAAACACGTGGATACTGTAATTCATTTGGCTGCAGTAGGAATGACGGGACACTACGCGGTAATGTAATTCAGTAAATTTTTGGCTAATTGCCATGAAATTCGGGGCATTTGGAAAGGTCAGTTGACGCATGTTTCAAATTTGATGGCTATCAGCCGTTTCCGATGGCTTTTTTCATCAACTGTTCCCATGTTTTGAATTCAGTGAATTGAAAACGCCGCATAGGTGCCGCTTACGTGTTAGTTGTTGTATGCAAACATTCTATTTTTTGCGGTTATAACTACCGTAAACCATGTAATAGAGACGATTCTATCACAGTTATTACGGTATATCCAGAACTTGGAGACTAAGTAAGCTTTCCATCCCGGGCGGGCCGTCCGAAATCGCCCCATACCCGTCCGGGCAACGGGCAGCCGCTGCCCGTCCGCATTGCCCGGTCTGCGATTTTACGTGACGGTGTTTGGACACACCGTCACGGTAAATTGCACGTAATTCAATTTTCGATTTTTTTTATGAATTCCCCATGGTATTAAACATGATTTTTATTGTTTTTTTTTTTCATAATTTCAACTATCAAAAATATTTTTTAGGAAGTCGAAAATGATTAAAATGGAGAGAAGCTGTTCGTCAAGTAGCGAGGATAATAATATTGAGGAACCATTGGAAAAAAAGGAAAATCAATATCGCCATTTACCAGCGTTTCGCGGAATGAAAAAGTTGCGAGGATTCAAGAAAAATTAGAAGGTCACGAATATAAGAGGTTTGCGGAAAATAAAAAAAAATATTTCAAGATTCCTTTTAAGATCGAGTGGACAACAAGTTTCAATCGAATTGTTGACTCCGAATTCGTTTCAATAATAAACATTTTTTTAATTACCATTTTATTAATACTTTGAAGAAATAAAAAACATTTCACGCGGGCGTTTTTTTTTTTGCCCGGACAAGAGGGTCCTTTACCCAGACGGGTCGGGCGGGCGAAAAACGCCCGCCGTGGAAAGCTTATTTGAGACAAAGTGTCTAATAGCCACATCCAAAGGTAGTAGCCATTATTGTCCGCTATTAGACACTTCCAATGGCTATTAGCCACACAGCTGTCTATATCCGCCATAAACGGACCAAAAACTACTTGACAACGATCCCGACAGCCCATCTCTTGTATTTTTATCAAAATTCTTCAACTTTTTAGCATGACCGCAAAGCCTGCATGGATATCAATGCCACCGGCACAATGAATCTTCTCTCGTGGGCCAAATCTTCAGGTGTGAAACGTTTCATCTACACATCTTCAATCGGTGTGATTTTCAATGGCAAACCGCTAAAAAATGTCAATGAAATTGTAACCTACCCGGAATCGGTGAGAGATTATTTCAACAAAAAAACCCCATTAATTTTTTAAAACTTCAGTTCTACAATTTTTACTGCGAATCAAAAGCTCAAGCCGAGCAAATTGTTGTGAAAGCATCCACGTGTGATTTGAGAACCGTTGTTCTACGATTTAACGGAATATATGGTCCCGGAGAGAAAAGAGTGACAGAGAGAGTTGTGGTAGGGGATGGAGAAATTACTGTGATATGAATTTTTTTTATTCCAACAGGACTTTATGATATCTGGGTGGTGGATCGGAATGTGCAAACCAAATGGAAAAGAAGCTCAGACCCAGCTATCATCTGTTGCTAACTGTGTTCAAGGAATTTTGAAAGCCGAAAAGGCTATGAGGGGGCTTGATTCTTTACACGGCCAAGTTTGTTTCCAATACCTACTTACAGTTAGATTTTTTTATTCGTCCCTTAAGATATACAACATCATGGATAAAGAACCAGCCGGCACATTCACCTTCTGGCAGCCTCTTAACGATGGGCTCGGTTTTGCCAGAAAAATGATAAACATTCCGGTTTGGGTGATTCGTCCAATGGCATGGTTGTCGCAATGGATTGCAAACACTTTGAAAGTGGACCCGATTGTTTCTCTTCTAGAAGTTGACTTGTTGCTGAATGATACTACATTCGACTTGAAAAAGTCTCGAAGTGAAATATTTTATAATCCGGAACCTGTTCCTATGAAAGAGGTCAAAATCTCCTTTTTAAAATTTACTTTAAATTAAGTTTCAGATGATCGATATGTATCGCGAAATAGTTGCCGAACGTCTTGTCGAGAAGAAGAGAATCTGGGCGTTTAGATGGAGACTTTTGCATTTTATAAGTCAAGCATTGCTCATTTTTATTCTTTTACTCTTTCTGTTCTATGGAATTTTCCGTTTTATTTTCGTTTATATTGTCCCATTTGTTTTAGTAATTTTTAAACTTTTTGTGGATTTTATTTACATCGATTCTCTTACTTAATTTTGTTCTTTCCTTTTTTTTTAAATTTACTTCTGTAGAAAAGTGTTTTCACACAATAGTACATTGTATATCAAAAATATTTTAAATAATCGAATAAAATCATTGCAATAACAGATTTGTCGATCACGGCGCGCTAGACTCTACGAAAATTCAAACACGCCCTATCGCATTCTCTACGTCTCCACAGTGGCGTTCTGCCATTTTTTAGATGAACGCGTGAAAAAATAGAGACGCAGAAAAGCTAGTGAGATAGCCCGCGAAATATCGCTTTCATAAAATGAAAATCGGATAGGGGTTGAGTTCAGCGGAGCGCGTTTGACCATTTTTGCGGGCCGACAATATTTCAGGATGCCTAAAAGTTATTTTCGTGAATTTCGGGTATACAGTCTTCCGTTTGCCAATTTCGGATTGTCCGACTAAAGCCGGAAACCCTTTTTTCTTGGCAAATTAGGTTCATGCATACAGCCTAAGTTTGTGCGCCACATACGCGCCAAATGGAATCAAAACTTGTGCCGATAGACGATTCTGACATATTCAATGGCTAACAACCATTCTTAACGGCTAATAGCCAAGTAGCTGCCTAGATACACCATATCCGTAGTTCCATAAGTTAACAAAAAGTGTCTCTAGGTTAATCTTACTGCAATATATATGTATCAAAATGTAACGTTTGATCATTCACCCCGAAAATTGTTCAAAAAAAAAAGATAATGAGAAAAAAAGAAGTTTAAAAAGCTGATAGGCAACTGTTTCCACACTCGTCAGCCGTAATGAGTGGAATGGTTTCATTGATTGCTTTATTCTCCATATTTCTTGGAGTTTATGGGTAGGAAATTTTTTTGGCGAAAATTTGGAAATATAGTGAAAAAAAATTAAATCCAAAATTTCAGAAAAGATTCATCGCCATCTTTCAAAATCGACACTGTGAACAGTCAATTCTTGTTGGACGGAGATCCATTTCAATATTTAGCTGGAGAAATTCATTATTTTCGAATCCCACATCAGAAATGGAGCGACCGATTAAGGCGCGTCGCTGCTCTTGGATTAAACACTATAACGGTTCCAGTTCCATGGAATTTTCATCAATTTGACCAGGATGAGTGAGTCGTAATTGCAAAGTTTACCAAAAAGTTTATGCACTATTCAGAACTCCCCAATTTTCTGGAGACATGGATTTGGTGAAATTCATAAAAACTGCCGAGGCTAACAAATTGTACACCATTATCCGTATTGGTACGTAGGAAAGAAAAATACCAAACTTTTAATTGTTTTAAAGACATTTTTTAGGTCCATACATCTCTGCTGAATGGGACAATGGCGGTTTACCATGGTGGTTGATCAGAAACACCAAAATTAACAAATATCGTAGCAGTGATGCAGCGTATTGTTTTTATTTAAATTTTTTATTCAAACTTAACTTTTCAGATTTATGGAGGAAGTGACTCAGTGGTGGACCCATTTGCTCCCCAAGTTGTGGCCATTGATGAGAAGAAATGGTGGACCAATTATTATGGTACAAATTGAACATTTCTATGGAGCACTTGGAATTTGCGATCAAACATATCTTGCCAACCTAGCCAAAATGGCCAAGCAACATCTTGGAGATGACGTTGTCCTGTTCACAGTTGACCCTCCAGTGGTTCGATTTATGCGATGTGGTGTACTGGAGAATGTACTTCCAACTATTGAAATGGTTCCGAGCGCGGTTCAAGGAGAGGTGCAGAGTTGGTTCGGCTTGCAAAAGGCTTTTATGACAGGTAAAAGTTTTTAGATGTCTAAATAACAAATCTATGGTTTCAGGAGCTCCTGCTGTAGCGTCTCAATTTGTAATAAACCCATTCAAACTTTGGGGAAAACGAGTAAACGACACTTATGATAACAGTGTAATTGTGGCAACTGCAGATAGTGAGTTTCTACAACTCTAACTATGTATGTAAACAAAATTTTAAATTCAGTTGCATGGAAGCTCAATGCTAGTATAAGCTTTCACATGGCGCATGGTGGTACCAACTTTGGATATTGGAATGGAGCTGTTGGTGCGTATCCAGTCACAACTTCTTACGACTCGTTCGCTCCGGTCTCTGAAGCTGGGGATGTCAATAACTTGTTTTTAATGATCCGAAACTGGGTTTCAAAACTGCCAGGTCAACCTTTCCCTCCAACAATTCCAATCAGTTTACCAAGAACTGCTTATCCTGATGTTACACTGACAGTGTTTGACACTATTTCTGGATTTATTCTTGGAACTAATCCAGAGTGTTGGAAAACCCCAGAAACACCAAGGACTGCTGAATACATTAGACATGGGTTTGGATATGTTTACTATAATACGGTAAGCTCACTTGTTATAAGCAGACTCAGAGTTCTATATTGTGATATTCTCACAAGTGCGGAGCGCGGAGCGCTGTAAATTCGCAGTGGACAATGTGGATATGTTGGCGACGAGAGAGCGCAGCAAATGGAGAGAGTGTGGGCGATGTTTCGCTCTGATTTCTCTGAATCTCACTCCAAATGCATGCGTAGTCCACTGTGCGATTGGAGCGAGTTTGCAGTGCTTTATAGTGAGTATACAATACGCCATTTCTGTGGCCTGGCGGGCGGCATAACTTACGCAAAGCTGCGGCGCGGCTCCATAATTATTGGAGCATGCCAAAATTCTTTTTTTATGCATACATATAAGCCTGGTTCGCCGACTAATATAACTCTCATTTACCGCCAAACTCGCACCGATCTTCAAGGAATGAGCTATGAGTTAGAAATTGCTATCTGCCATGTTCGACGGTTAACAGCCATATAACTTCTCAAGCCCTCCCCCGCTCTGAGAAATTACAATTCACAAATCATGGTGCCCAGGATTGGAAATGTAGGCGGAGCCTAATTTGCTGGCGCGCCAGCAAACTTGCATGGCGCATTTTCGGTGCTTGCGCATTTTTCGACTCTCGAATTTTTTTTATAGATTTTATTATTTTTCTTTCAGTAAAAACTGTTTTTCTTTGTAAAGTGTATGTATTGTATCTTTTAATACCATGAAATTGCCCAAACTTCGATTTTCGTAAAGATTTATCCTGCAAAAACACAAAAAACTCACTTTTTTAGGTCCGCAATGCTAAAAACGATTATTCCGAAATGATGACTGAACCAAATTTGACGTTCTTAGCCTTAAAAAATTTCTAAAGACCTCAGCTATAATTCCATTGCAGCTCGTTTGGGAAAAAATGAAGAATTTATCCTTCTTTTCCCGAAAAACATGAAAAACGCCTCAAAATTTGAATTTCGCTCGAAAAAATCCAGTGGGGCGCGTTTGCTCGGCTCCTCCCACTTTTCAAATCCTGGACATCATGCAAATCAATTTATTTCAGACAGTAATAGATTGCGGAACCCTCTACATCCCACAATTCGCTGACAACGCCTACATCTTTCTGAACCATGATTTTGTGGTGAATTCTCTTTTCTTCAATAACTAATTTGCATAAAAATAAATTATGTAACTTTTCAGGGAGCTCTCTACCAAAATTTTGCGTCAGAACATAATAATACCATTGACGTGCAAGGATGTCTAAATCAGCCCAACTCGCTCGAAATTATTATTGAAATTACCGGGAGGGCAAATGATGGCTACCCAGTTATTTCAAGGGTAGGCCACTTTTTTCGAAATATTTTAAATTCAACCATATTTGTTCAGGGAATCCAATCAAATGTGTACATGCACAATGTGACCCTCGAAAACTGGGTTAGTTGCCAAGTTCCTATTGAGACATTCGAGTTAAGCCACCTGAGGAACTATGAAAATGCAGATGCACAAAAACAAGTTATCGATAGTTTTCTTGCAGAGGTCTGTCGTGATTTTTTTTAATTTTATTTACTCAAAATTGTTTCAAAATCCAGAAATCTGACGGTGCTGACGTAGTTGACCAGCCATCAGTGTTCATTGGAAATTTGCACATAAAATCCGAACCCACCGATACATTTTTGGACGTCAGAGGATGGGGAAAAGGTGTTGTTACCATCAATCAATACAATATTGGAAGATACTGGTCATCTGTAGGACCACAACAGACACTTTTTGTCCCGTCAGAGTTCCTGCACAAGGGGACAAATCTTATAATGTTCTATGAATTTGAAGGAGCAACCACGGCATGTACACCGAGTTCTTGTACAGCAAAATTCTCAAATGCACCTATTTTTGACTACTAATTGTAACATAAGTTTATATAATATGGAGATCATGTGTTACAATATTTAAAAATAAAAGTTTCAAGAACTACAGATATATTTAATATTTAACTCTCATCCTCAGAGCTCTCTGTTTCTTGCTCATCACTCTCGTCTGACAATGGATTTCTGTACAAATGCAAGGAGCTTCCAACTTGTTTCGCTGCTTCTGCCACAGTTTGTTTTCCAACAGGAACGTGGTCAACAGTTGGCAAAAGTTCTATGGTGTCTTCTAAAAGAAGAGAAAAAAATTGCTTTTAATCGAACAAAAAAATTGTTTACCACTCTCATTAAGTCTACTGGCACTCTTGCTGAATCTTGCGATAGTGCTCGGCGCTCTGCTTCTCGGTTGCAAATACGCCATGATTCCTGATAAAAACACAATTTTCCCCTCCAAACTACAACAGTAACCCACCAGATGGAGTGCTCGAATTTGAATCATTACCCATGCTGAGAAGTTGTCTTTGGAGAGACAGTTCGCGAAGCTTCTTCTGATTTTCACAGACACTCACGTACTCTTCCATTGTTTCACTGGAAGTTTGTTTAAATTTAAACTTTTAAAGCAAACCAATATTTTCGTTTTAAAAGAATGTTTACGTACCCAGAAGTTTTGTAGTCTCGCCACTTCTGCCCTTCTCTGTTTCCAAAAAAAATGAGACTCAGCACTAAAATAAGAATGACACAGATAATTGCAATAGTTGGGAATAGGATGACACTGTTGAAAAAATTATATCCACTGTAGCCGTAGATTTCTTGTGGTGGCGGTTCTGGACGATCTGTTCCTTTTTTCACCACCGGCGCCGATGGTTTTTCTTGATTTACAAAGGAAACTTCTTGGTAGCTTTCTTCGGTGTTTGTGGCGTTTCTCTTTAACCAGAATGTTAGAAAAAAAGTACATACATATGAAATTTTGTTTCTTACCACGTTTACGTTACACCAATCAACGGAAAACGTCGGGGCAAAGTACTTGTTCATCACCACCGAATTCGGCTTCGAGCAAAACTCTGGCATGGCTTGCAAGTTTCTAACTATCGATAATGTTCCTGGATAGAATCTTTGTTGTGTGCCGACATCCACCACAGTTCTGCAAACAAACAAAATTGGTTAATCTGATCTACATATGATCGTCTACCAACCCAACATTGTTTTTGAAAATATGCTCTTTGCCGTGCGGAATGAGATAACGCCGTCGCACTCCAGCAATATACGGATTAACATTTCTACCTCGAAACGTGTTTCGCAATGCTGTTTCCAGTTGGTCTAAACAAAACGAAACGCATCAGAAATCATGACGTCATGCAAAACGGTGACATTACTCACTTATTTTGCGGTCACGATTCGAAACTAGATCCTCGACGTCAATACCATTTAAAGGTAGCTCGAAAATTTGTTGGGTGCTTCCTTGGTATGATGCTGAATTTTTAAAGTGTTTTTTTTACTGTTTTAATCCACCCTCTCACTTACAATCCTCTACCAAATTCAATACAATAAGTCTCTGTTGAATATCAAAATTATCCAAACGTTTCGCAATCACGTGTATGTTAACTTGCTGGACATTTGTAACCGGAGTTCCTAAATAAAAATAAAATATTAGAAGATGATTTTTTTAAATTGCATGACAATAAAACTGTCGCACCGATTAGATAAGCGATTTCCGGGTGGCGAGACGGCAAGAGCCGGAGCCAACTCGGGAGGGCTGGCTTGTTGTTTAGTGTAGCTTCCCATCTCACTTTCACTGAAATTTAGAGTTATACATAAAATAAAAAATTGTTTACCGGTATTTGGAAAAAAGTTGGCTGAATGAAGAGTGTGTGAGAAAAATTTCCCCTTTTTAGCAGTCACGTGGTGTGGAGCATTAAAACTTTCACACTTATCAATCAGCAAAATAATTAATAAAAGCAATAACCAGTAACTAGAGGAAATATGGCGAAGAGGACGCAGTCGAAATTTCATTTCAAGTGAAAAGTTTGTGTGAGAGAAAGAGATGATGGTGCAGAACAAGAGATCCGTTACAACGATGAGCCCCCGGCTTCTTTCCTGCCAATATACTCTTGCTCTTTACACTGCGTCAGCGGTTTGAGCGGCAAGAAGCCATTCGGACCCACGGACTATGGTGTTGACGATTATTTAGAGCATGGTTATTTATTTAGAGGCCAATTGAATGGACTCTTGAATTGATTTATGAGAAGGGGAAGCGTAGCGTTTTGGTGGCAGGAAATCATAGTTGATCTCATTTTTTTAACTCCATGTATGTACATATGTATGTGCAGCTGCTCATTGGGGAAGGAGCATTTTACACTTTTAAATTTCTACTTTTTTACTATGTTCATACATATTTCTGCTCTATTATCAGTTTTGCTGACAAAACTCAGAGTTCGTGATATGATCAATCTGACGAAGATGATTTTAATACATATTATGTGTGTGCACAGTTTGAAACGGGAATTTTGATTTTAATCTAGACTTAAAAAATTGTTATCAATTTCCAGACTTTTCCTATGATCAGACACACAATCAAAGTTTTGAATGGGTAAAGTGCTGCCTTTGAAAAAAAAAGAAAAAAAAAAAAAAAACGTCGAACAAAAAAGGGAGCAGCACCCTGAAAAAAAAGGGAAAAATGGAACTGTTACTTTGATCATGGAAACGAGGAATAATGGAATAACTATACTATGTAGTTAAATAATATTACAGCCATTTTTAAAATTTTCATTTCTTTCGTTGCAAAACACACTTTGAAATACTATCACCTCCTTCCATTTGAAATATTCGTCACATCCTTAATCAAAGTGCGGTCTCCTCCTTCTCCAATTTAATTCCGTTTTCAGAAACCAACTATCAAATTAGTTGTGACGTGCAATTATATTATCAAGAGTAGCGTGTTGCATATAAAAGAAGCCTGGACTGCCGATTTCAGTTAGTGATAACGCTCAGCTCAACCATGACTGCTCGCGTTTTCCTTCTCCTCGCTCTTGTAGCCGTGGCTACTGCCATCCAAAGGTCAGTTTTACTTTTAACCTCTTAAAATATTTTATTTTGTTGTTCAGAATCAAGCTTGAGAAGCGAACTTACACTCGCGAGCAATACAAATTCAAGTCGATCCAATCGCACCTCAAGACCAAGTACGTCGCGGGATACGTTCCAAGCAATGATGACTTCAATGAGGGACTTTCCGACTACTCTAACGCTCAGTACTACGGGCCAATCACCATCGGAACTCCACCACAAAACTTCCAAGTTTTGTTCGACACTGGATCCTCCAACTTGTGGGTGCCATGCTCCAACTGCCCATTCGGAGATATTGCCTGCAGAATGCACAACAGAGTATGTTATCGTTTTTGTAGTTTTTTCTAAATATTAACAGCGAGGTTTGTTCAGTTCAACTGCAAGAAGTCCTCCACCTGCACTGCTACTGGAGCCGCTTTCGAGATCGAATACGGAACTGGATCCATGAAGGGAACCGTTGACAACGATGTTGTTTGCGTGAGTATTTTGATGTTCCATAAATGCTTAAATTTATCTCTCAAAATTACAGTTCGGACATGATACCACCTACTGTACCGACAAGACCCAAGGATTGGCCTGCGCCACCTCCGAGCCAGGAATCACATTCGTTGCCGCCAAGTTCGACGGAATCTTCGGAATGGGATGGGATACTATTTCCGTCAACAAGATTTCCCAGCCAATGGACCAGATCTTCGCCAACACCGCTATCTGCAAGAACGCCCTCTTCGCCTTCTGGCTTAGCCGTGACGTCAATGACATCGCCAACGGAGGAGAGATCACTCTTTGCGACACTGACCCAAACCACTACGTCGGAAACATCGCCTGGGAGCCACTTGTCTCTGAGGATTACTGGAGAATCAAGCTCGCCTCCGTCAGCATTGATGGAACCACCTACACCAACGGACCAATCGACTCGATTGTTGACACCGGAACTTCCCTTCTCACCGGGCCAACTGATGTTATCAAGAAGATTCAGCACAAGATTGGAGGAATCCCACTTTTCAACGGAGAGTACGAGGTTGAATGCAGCAAAATTCCACAGCTCCCGAACATCACCTTCAACCTTGGAGGACAAGACTTCAACCTTCAAGGAAAGGACTACATCCTCCAGCTTTCCAATGGAAACGGAGGAAGCACCTGCCTTTCTGGATTCATGGGAATGGACATTCCAGCCCCAGCCGGACCACTCTGGATTCTCGGAGATGTCTTCATTGGACGCTTCTACTCGGTCTTCGATCACGGAAACAAGAGAGTTGGATTCGCCGTTTCCAAGAGTGCCTAAGCTGCTGAAACCATTTTTGATAGTCAGTGTATATGTGTCTTTTGCCATTCCTTCTTGCTTTATCGTAATAAAACTGATTATGTGATAAGATATAAGCACCGATTATTTCTTTTTATGGTTTCAATTCAAGCAAAACCAAATCAAATTGAATCGTTCAGATAACAAAGTTTACATTAGAAGAAGTAGAAAAAGAAGAAGAGTGGAGTGACAACTAAAAAAAAATTTTTTTTTTTCGTTTTTTTTATAGTCGGCTTGAAAATTCGAAAAGCTATAGGAACATGTGGTTTCAACTTTTTCATGACGCAGTTTCCGAATTTCCTACTTTTTTCAAGCATGAGTTTACAAACATTTCCTATTTTTCCGCTCTCCTCCTCCTACATCGCACATGTTTTGAATTTTTGTGCCTATGAACACTAGTACGAGCAGCACCCCGCGAACCCCATCTATTAGCCCACTGTTTGTTATGTTTAGACTTGAGCTCACCACCACCACTTCTTTCTTATTCGTCTGCCCTTCTGCTCAGTGCTAACTCCGTAATTCGAGCTGTTCAATTCGATTTAGTTGAAATAAACACTCATCGGGACTTTGTACATGTATTTCTATCGGAAGACGAGACGAGACGAGACTGTATGCGCGATCTTTGTGCAAGCGTGTTTGTAAATAAAGAATGCGCAACTATACAGGCAAGCAAAAAAAAAAGAAGGAGGAATAAGAATAAAGAAGCGTGAAAAAATGTAAATTTGATACATTTTGACACGCGTATTTTTTTCCTATCATTTTGAATTTTTTATTTGATTTTTGAATGCTTTTGACCTTTCTTTTTTTTTAGAAAAATTACTGTCTTGCTTTGAAGCCCCGCCCACTTTAAATTTTTGTGCAGAATTTTTGCGTGTGCACAAGAAAGATATTGAATCTGAATCCCACTTTATTAAAGTGGGTGCCAACTTTCTGGGGAAATTTGATTTACGAATATCACATCGAAATCGCACAAAAAATTTTTTCTGATTTTTGGCGAATTTTACAATAAAAAATAGAAGACCACGGGGAGTACACGAATTGGCGCGAAACTTAAACGCCATTTTCTTTTTCATCATTTTTCTCCCGTATTTTTCCAATTTTTTTGCATTAATATTTGGGAAATAATGTACAAACATCATTTCGTGTTTTCAAATAGCAAATTAACGCGTGTTAATCACAAAAGTAATGATAAAACAAATTCGGAACACAATTCTCATACCTTTAATTTTTCCGTTTTCCTGCTCACTTCCGCATCAAATTCACTCTTTTATCTGTAAATTTTATATTTTAACAAAAAATGTTCACAAGAAATTATTTAAAACGTTGAATTGAACGACAGCCGAATATCGATTTTTCGATATTTAGTACTAAAATGTGTTTTCGCGATTATCTGTAATTTTAATAAGCGATTAGAGCATGTTTTATAGAAAATCGATGATAAAAACGAGGGAAATGCAAGAAAAATAAATATTTCTGGTGAAAATGGATGTTTCTAGAAGCCGCGGCCGCGGGTTTCCTAGGCCACGGCCACGATTTTCGTGTATTCCTCGTGGTCTTCTATTTTTTTTTGTTAAAAATAAGTGTTTGCGTAATTTTGAAATTCAAATGAAAATGGGAACAAATCTCTTCATTACCCATGCTATTTCTTTCATTGTCGTTTGAATTTCAAAAGTACGCAAACACCGCGTTGCAATTTTTTTGTTTTCACAATATTAGAGACCCCACGAAAAGGGAGGAAAGTGTTGAAATGTGGGAACGAAAAGGGGGGAAAATGTGCGGAGCCTAATTTTTTTTTTTTTTTTGATTTTTGTCGAAGGATTCGAGCATTTTAGGTTCAAAAAAATTAAATAAGGTCAATTTGAACATAAAACTATTATTAGAAAAAATTTCGCAAGAGTTTGCGGCACTTTTGCGGTTGACTCCGCCCATTTTCCCCCCTTTTCGTTCCCACATTTCAACACTTTCCCCCCTTTTCGTGGGGTCTCCAATATTATGTAAAATTTCAATAAGCGATTAGAGCATGTTTTATAGAAAATCGATGATAAAAACGAGGGAAATGCAAGAAAAATAAATATTTCTGGTGAAAATGGATGTTTCTAGAAGCCGCGGCCGCGGGTTTCCTAGGCCACGGCCACGATTTTCGTGTACTCCTCGTGGTCTTCTATTTTTTTTTTTTTTTTTTTTTTTTTTTGAAAAAAAATCATTAAAAATCAGAGAATTTTTTTTGTGCGATTTCAATGTGATATTCTTAAATCCCCCATTCAAGAGTATATTTTAAGCCACTTTCCCCAGAAAGTTGGCACCCGTTTAATCCTTCAAATCATGACTTCCTTTCTTAAATTTCGCAATTTCCCACAATGGTCACTCCTCGCGTAAATGATATCATCACTGGTCACCGTCAAATTGACACCAAAGTGAGAAACCAAGACGTTGAAGTATAATACAATACGGTATATGTAATACACATTTTCCCACATAAACAGTGAGGGCTAACGCATCTTCTTCCAACCTTTGTCACTGTATTCATTCATAGAAAAAAAAAACTTGCGAGGAGAAGAGAAGAGAAGAGAAGCGCATGATGATGAACTGAGAAGGTTATTCTTTTTGTTAAGATTTTTGATTTAGTGTCTTCCCTTTGATGTGTGCGCCGTGCCGCGCCGCACCGCGCCAATTGAACTGATCAGCAAAGTTTTTTTTTTTATGTTTTGTTTTGGAACTGGCTATTTTTGATATATGAAGTTAAGTCCTTATATGTCCGCACCCTTGTGCCCTAATCGGCACGATCAAGAGAGTTTAATAAATCTTCACAACTAGGCGGTTCGGTTTGGCAAAAAGAAGGGCGTGTGGAGATTGACGATGACCATCGGAAGCGCTGAGGGAGGAGGAGCAGGTGATTTGCGTAGGTCTCATCTATCATATAAACGCATTTTAATTACCAGTCTCTTCTTTTTCGTTCCTTCTTTCGCCATCCGCGTGTGTGTGTGTCTTCTGCTCCCTTCCCCACCATTTGCCAATTTCCCATCACATTAGTCAGCACACCACAGTTCCACACTTACTCCTCAACCCAAAACGCCTTCTCATTCCACTGTTCCTATGTGTTTTGTTTATTTATTTATTTATTTTTTATTTATGTATCTCCCGATCAGCAAAAGTCTGCAATTCTTTCTTGCTGATCAGTAAAGCTCAGTCATTTTTTTGTTTTCTGCTTTCCTCTTTTCCTGCTTTCTTTATTTCTGCTTTACTTTGGGGAAAGAAACAAAATATTGGCAACTTATATACTTCCAATCAGATATATTGTGATTGGTGTATGTGAAAATTTAAAAAAAAAATTTTTTTTTGTCCTCAAAAAAATTACCAAAAAAAAAATTTTTTTTTAATATTATGGATTCGTGAATGAGCGATAAAACGCGGTGAATTTTTGGGGCAAAAGTTGGCTGGTCTCGCCACGATTTTGACAGACTACGGTTAGCGCGAAAAATATTTTTTCTCCTTTTTTTTTAAATAAAAACGCGATTTTTTGCCTTTTGATTAGCATTTTTTCACTATTATAATACATTTTAACATTTTTTTGTGTAACCTGCAATGGGTAATTCCTTTTCAAAAACACATTTTGTTGAGAAAAAACTATGACAATGCGTTTTAATTAAAAAAAAAAATAAATAATATATTTTCGCGCTAACCGTAGTCTGTCAAAATCGTGGCGAGACCAGCCAACTTTGGCCCCATAATTCACCGCGTTTTATCGCTCATTCATGAATCCATAATACGTATTTCTGCCAGTTAATTAATACGGAGCATATACCGAATAAGTGCCCAAAAACCGGGACTTTTTTTCGCCTCCGTGGCTCTAAAAAACGTTTTTTTTTGCTGGCGGCGCATCATCAAAAAAACAATTTTTTTGTCTCACTCTTACCATCAAAAAAAATTTTGTCTCACTTTGACCATCGAAAAAAAAAGAGACCCCACGAAAAAGGGGGAAAGTGTTGCAACGCAGGAACGAAAAGGGGGGAAAATGGGCACAGTTGCCTGCAAAAGTGCCGCACGGTTTTTTCTGCATTTTTGGAGAATGAGCAATAGTGTTTTTTTTTTCTGCTTTTTTTGCCTGAAATTAGTATTTTGGGTATTTAAAATGCGGAGACAAAATAGAAACGATTGAAAAAGAAAAGGAGCGGAAAAGCTGCGAGAGGTCTACAAAATTATTGATTTTAGTGAAAATTAATATTTTTCGCGAAAATTCGGGTGATTTCGCATTAAAATAGGTGATAAAAAGAAAGAATACATTGAAATAAATCGTCATAAAATCATTTGAACTAAAAGCTTTCCAAATAAATTATTTAAGAATTTTTTAAGCAGCGGCAATTTCGAAAATTGGCGAATTTTAACTGAAATTGGGCATAATCAGGAAATTTTTCACAAAATATTACGAATTTGTTTGTTATTAGTCATTTTAACAAATAAATATCAAGGAAAACGGAGAATTTTAGCAAGAAATCGAAGAAAAAGAGGAAAAATAATTTGGTGACGAAAATGAAAATCGCAAAGTACGAAGTTCAATGAAGCGCACCTGCATTTGTCGCGAATGGACAATAAATACCCAAAAATACTAATTTCAGGCAAAAAAAAGCAGAAAAAAAGAGACCCTGACAAAACCGGGGAAAACCACGAAACCGGGGAAGACAAAACCAGGGAAGACAAAACCAGGGAAGACAAAACCGGGGAAAAAATCGGACAAAACCTAGGAAGAAGCTCCGCCCCCTTTTGCAGCTGCTGCACGATGTTTTGTACTGGAAGTGTTGAAAAAGTGCGCCGCAGACTTGCAACTTTTCCCCGGTTTTGTCCAGTTGCAAGTCTGCGGCGCACTTTTTCAATACTTCCAGTACAAAAAATCGTGCAGCAGCTGCAAAAGGGGGGCGGAGCTTCTTCCCAGGTTTTGTCCGATTTTTTCCCCGGTTTTGTCTTCCCTGGTTTTGTCTTCCCCGGTTTCGTGGTTTTCCCCGGTTTTGTCAGGGTCTCGAAAAAAACACTATTGCTCATTCTCCAAAAATGCAGAAATAACCGTGCGGCAATTTTGCAGTCAACTGTGCCCATTTTCCCCCCTTTTCGTTCCTGCGTTGCAACACTTTCCCCCTTTTTCGTGGGGTCTCAAAAAAAAACAAAAAAATGTTTGTCTGGTCCAAAAAAAAATCCGAAAAAAAACAAAAAAAAATCGAAAAAAAAAAATTGTTTTAATCCCACCCCTGCTCCTGATTAAACCTTCCTATCCTTCCTAAACTACCTTCTTCCGTCGTCCGTGTCTCTCGTCCATCCATAAATCAAAAATTTGGTGTCAGTATTCCAACGGTTGTGACGAGCAAATTACCTGACTCGATTACAATCAAATGTCACTTTGCCTACCTACCTACCTGCCCGTCTTTTGTTTGCTATTCTCCCAATTCATAGACTCAAATCAAAACGTTTTCCCATATTGTGTTTTTCTCAATCGACTTGCGACATGAAAACGCAACACAAGTCTGCATTCACCGTTCTGTCTGCGCCTCTTCAATTATCACTGTGTTCGCGTGGTCGCGCACAAATAAGTGGGCGGCGTTTCGTTTCGATTCGCGTTCTCATGTCGCAAGTCGATTGAAAACACAATATTTGTTTCATTTTCATTTTCATTTTTCTCGCCCAACGCAAGAAAAACCAATTTCTCATTAATCAACCTCCCATCCTTCCTCGCAGTCCTTATCGCCTATTCAAATCTAATAGCCAATCGAAACTTTACTACTACTTTTCAACTTGTTATCCGTCTCGCTTCCATTTCACTTTACTCTTTTATTACTCCACTCGCGTCCTTGTCACTATCCATTATCATGTTCTTGTTCCCTTCGCAGACCTTCAATCATTTGATATCTCTTGGGATGATATATATTATATATCTTTCTTACTCGTTGTTCTTTTCTTTTTACCATTCCCACATGACAAAATTAAAAACATCACCGTATGACACTGTCTTCTTCTTATTATTTTTTTCACTGTCACAAACACAAACACACACACGCAAGCCCAGATGCGATGTGATGTGATGCGATGCTATCCGCACCGCACCGCACCGCTCCGATCAAGCGCAATATTTCTTTTTTTCTGATAGGCAGAGGTGTCGATTTGATTGATAAACTGGGCGACAAGTGAGATTCCAATGACATTTTTCGCTTTTTTGCGCAATTCTGTTATGTTATATTTTGGCTACGTAACTGATTAGGATCAGTGAAGAGAAATTTAATCAGCATGAATCATTGACTCCGCCTCCTACAGAAGAACAAGGAAAAATTGAATAGTGGATCGATCCACTTGCTTCTGCCATTTCGCCTCATCTTCTTTCTGTTTTTTTTTATTTTATTGCACTGCCAGTGCCATAACAAATAAATCACCGGAGATGACTGACAGAATGGTAACTTGTCCTTCTACTGTGAACCAATTTGGTATGATGAGTGTGACAAAATCAAGTTTTCAGATTTCAAGTTGCCCTATTCTCTCATTTCATTTCTGTTGGTTTTGTAACTTTTTTTTTGTAGTTTTGCTTTGGTTTCAATTTCCTTTCCTTTCCTCTTTTCTATTTCATTTCCATGTTTCTTATTATCTTTTTTTTTATTGCCCACCATGACTCACTGACTAATATTGAGTATCACAGTTTTTATAAGACTAGCTAAAGCACTAGGAGCGAAACAGAACAGAACTATATGTACAGTAACAACACAACGAAACGTATGAAGCGTATTCAAATTCAACACCGATCACATTTAATCCGACAATCCAGTTCAGTTCGCTCTAAAAGGGGGAAAGTTTTGGAGGAAGAAGAAGAAAGGAAGGGTCAGTCAACGGCTGACACGGCCGCGCATTTTTAAAACCCTAAGGCTCCGTCATTTTCCGACAAAAAAACCTTGTTTTTGGATTAAAATGATGGTGTCATCCTGAATAATCAGACAATGATTCGAATTTCTCAAAAAAGTAAATTTTCGAGTGAAAAACATAATTTCATTATCCGACGAACTTGATGGCGCATTGGACGATGGGGGAGGCGTGGCTGATAGTATTTAAAATTGTAAATTTTCGTTGGTGTGGTCCTACCTTGCAATTAATGCTTTGTTTTCCTTCCCGCTTATGTTAGCAAATGAAAAAGAGCCGAGACAATGTTAAATGCGTATACATGATTCTTAAGAATATGATACTGTCAACAAAGAATCATGCTTCCTTTTCTCATCTTGTTACAAAAGCTTCCACATGCCTAACTATGTAACTTTTGAACAAACGTGGAAATTGTGTTTGTTCAGGTTCCTACTGATAATCGGTAGTAAGAGTAAGAGCGAGCGACGAGAGAGACTATGGGGTCGGGTCGGGTCACCGAATAGAAGAAACCGACACTTATAAACGTGTATGTTCCTCTTCAACAACCACACCACTGTCGCTCTCTCCATAAATTATACAACTTGAAACAGCCCCCCCCCCCACACACTATCCACTTTTTATGGCTAGTCCTGTGCCCATTTGCTTCCCTTCCAATATCACTCACCTACAGTATGTAATAGTGCGCCTATCTCGTTTTTTGTTTATTTATTTGTTTTGTCTATTTAATTCAATAATTAGCATTGTCATCCTTAACCAGATTTTTGAGCTCTCACTCCATGCCCTTTTTCCCTTTATTCCCAGTTTCAAAACCCTGGTGCTAACAAGTTTGGAACTAACAATAAAAGGGGCAGGAAACAGTGGGAGAGGCCTTTCCTTTCCATTCCTTTCCTTTCCGTTCTGATGGTTATAACAAAACCAAATGAAATTCAAAACCTTTTTTTTCCTCCCTTTTTCTGCCCTGCCTAGCCTAGCCTAGCCCATAAGGTGTTCAATTCGATTGCATATACGTATGCATGCATGAATAAGTGTCACTTCTCAATAAAACAAGCACATTGCAAGTGTTGTAAAATGTTTTGTAACTGGTGCCCACCACTGCTTTTCTGACCAGACCATTATTTGCTATCAGTTTCTTATCAGAGCCGTTCGCCACTAAATAGCGTGCATTTGTACCTTATGAATGTATTTTTAATCTAGGAATTTAAGATTTAAGATAAAATGCATAGAACTCTGTGGGGGCGTGGCCCTAGTTTTCTGCGTGATATAACGCGCTCCACCGATGATGCGACGCGTTCCCAAGTTTCGTCTAACCGTCTAACTTCTCTTCCAACACGCCTAGCGTCATCGGTGGAGCGCATATCGACTTGCGACATGAAAACGCAACACAACACAAGTCTGCATTCACCGTTCTGTCTGCGTCTCTTCAAATATCACTGTGTTCGCGTGGTCGCTCACAAATAAGTGGGCGGCGTTTCGTTTCGCGTTCTCATGTCGCAAGTCGATTGAAAACACAATAGCATCAAAATTCGTATTTTTTACATTCAATTTTTATTAATATTGACCCCACTTGCACGCACGCAAGTTTGTCGGATAATGAAATTATTTTTTCACTAGAAAATTTACTTTTTTGAGAAATTCGAATCATTGTCTGATCATTCAGGTTGACACTATCATTTCAATCCAAAAACGAGGTCTTTCTGTCAGAAAATGACCGAGCCTTAGGGTTTTAAAAATGCGCCAAGTACCGTGCCTTGAACTTGAAAAAAAAAACTTTTTTTCTGCGCCACACCACACAAAATTCCATTTGTTTCAAGTTGATGCAATAAAAGCGAAGCAACACGTCGTGGTAATCAAATTCAGAAATCGAAATACAAATCCAAGCGACTCGAGCAACATTATTGACGCGCTCAGAACCGTGCGTGATAATGTCGTCATTTTATTTGACAGCTCGCCTTGATTGCTGTCTTTTCTGTTTGCCGGCTATATGCTATATGCCGGTTAGCTTTAAAATTTTTAAATTTAAAATTCAACTAGGCAAAATTGTGAATGTGTGCATTTTTTTTGTTGTTTTTCATCACTCTCAACCTCTCTTTTTTTTGCTTTGCGCAACAAAAAAAACAAAACGAAAAAAGTTTTCAGGTATTATCCCCACCCCACCCCACACCAGATGGAACCGCTTTTGAGCACAGAGGTTCAACTTTACCAGGATAAACTCATTGGAAAGGTAAATTCCCCAATTTTTCTCGCCAAAATGCATTTTTCTCATACAGAAATGGAAATCCTACCTTGCAAACTTTTTCGACGACAGTCCACTCGGCAAGCCTAGAATTGAGATGCACCAGTCGGATGGGAAGAAGCGGAGCATGGAGCCCACAAAAACGATCCTTTTGGATCAAGTTGTGTCGCTGAAGCCGGGGAAAACAGACAATGGAGCTTCCATAGTGAAATTGGCATTCAAGGATGAAAGTTGTGTTCAGTTTTCGAGTGATGACATGCAAAAATTGATAGATGTGTTGAGCATAATTTGTTTTCCAAAGAAGGTGAGTTAGGAAATGTTTGGCTATTAGCCATATTTGATGGTTTCCCGGAAAACGGCTCTCCTGTTTTCGTGGATTTGGCCTTCCTGAATAGTACAATAGATCATCTCCTCTACATCTAGCCCCCCCCCCCCCTTTTTCACCAAAATGTTGCCATATTCTGCTTCATTGGCCGTAACAACATTAAATGATCTGCGCCCACTATTCCAACCGGTTCCAAAAGGTTGCGCCACAGTACTACTGTATTGAATATTTAAATGTTTGCATTACGCCATCTGTTGGTGGGAAATTGACAAATGCAAATAACATTGGGCAGCTTTTACTCCTATTTGTCCAAATTTTTTTTTTTTTTAATTTTTTTTTCAATTCACGCGATGTCGAGAATTGTAAAAAAAAATACAGGTAGAGAAACGGGGGTTCCCCCCTGATATAGCATTGATAGTGAAAAGACGCAGAAGGTGAGAAGTTCAAAGAAAGGGGGCAGTCTCTGTGTCTCTTCACTATGAATGCTATATCAGGAGGAAACCCCCGTTTCTCTACCTGTATTTTTTTTTACAATTCTCGACATCGCGTAAATTGGAAAAAAAAACCCCCATAAAATAAAAATTTTATGTGCAGCTCCAATATGTCACAATTGCCCCCAGCACATCATTGGATTTCCCGGCGGAAGATGAGGAATACTTTGAGTTTCGTAAGTTCTGCCTTAAAACCGGTTTTGGTCAGATAGACAGATAGATAGCCTTGTTTTCCTTCAGCTGACACTTACACCATGCTAAAACTGAAACATGTAAATGGACGGGAAGGAACTGAAGGCGTCTGTAACTTGGTATTGGCTGATACTCTTCAAATTTCGGGTGCTGGAGCTGGAGCTGGAGCTGGTAATGTGCATTGCATTCCATACTCGGCGTTGCTATGGTAGGTTTTTTTTTGCTTTTTTCAAGTTCCCCAACTTTTCGAATTCCAGGGTTGGAACCGGTGAACATTGTGTTGGATTTGGTGTCGAAAACCTAGGAATTTTCGAATTTGCAACTGGTGATGCTCTTCTTTTTGTTGAACATTTGAGGTTAGACAATTCAAAGTTTAAATAAACAAATCTTTATTTTCAGAAGCTTCATACGATTCGGCTGCAATTTCAGCACGCCGCTGGCAAAAACAATTTGCCGTTTCAATCGCTTTTTTCATCCCAACAGGCTTGTAAACAACACGAGCCCGGGAATGAGGTACCATTTAAATGGAAAGCCACGACAATCAATTATTCTATTTTTAGCAACAACTCGACCATGGAAAGCGTTGATTCGGGTGGTGTCTACTCGAAAATTCCGGGCTCCACTGACACATCTGTTTCTAGTTTGCAACTGAATGAGACGGATTTTGTGAATCGAGTGGTTAAAGATGAGCTGCGACGAAATGCGTCAATGGAGATGTTGAGGCATAAAATTTCTTTTTTGCAAAAGAAAAAAAATGAGTCGTCGCGAACTGATTTTGAAGAATCGGCGGATAGAGATTTTGTGAGGTATGTACATGTGTAAGTGAGCAGAAACCGTTTTGTCTGACCTTTTTTCATAGGCTGCGCCATCACGTGGTGCTGGCGACTGTCCTTTTTTTTGCGTTTTTTTTTTAACTTTTTATTGGCAATGCGCTTTAGAAATTGTGGAAAAATTATCGATTTGATCACGAAAATCTGAAATTTAGTTTTAAAAAAACCTTTAAAATATTATTTTTCTGAAATTTTCTAATAGAAATCATTGCAATGCGCTTTGAAAATTGTGGAAAAATTGTTAATTTCACCACAAAAAATTCTGTCAATTTCAAAAATTACTGTTCGCTTTAAAGGCACATGCCACTATTTCACCGCCGGGTCTCAACACGAAAGAGGCACAGTAGGTCTTTACATTTTTTTCGCATGTTTTTCGGGCAAATACTCACTTGCTTGAGGATCATTTGCTATTTTACCATTTGCTATTTTGGATCATTTGCTATTTTGGATCATTTGCTATATTGGATCATTTGCTATATCTCATTTGCTATATTTGTCTCATTTGCTATTTCTCATTTGCTATTTTTGTCTCATTTGCTATGGATTGGCTCATTAGCTATGGGTTGGATCATTTGCTATTTTGGATCATATGCTATTTCTCACTTGTTTTACTTGTTTTATTGGCATTGATAGCCCGAAATAGAGTGAAAACAAATTTCGGCAACTGGCCGATGACGACGCATAACCTTGCCGTTCGCTTGCCGATTTTGTAGATTTTTCCCTTCAATTCGAATTATTGTTATAATTTTATTGTAAAATTGTGAATTAAATATAATGAAAATTGTAATGGGGTTATTCTCGGAACCAGCAAAAAAAAGCAAAAAATAGAAAAAAACAGCAAAAAATTCAGCCAAAATTCGGAGAATGTACCGATTGATCTGAAACTTTGGTAAATTATTTAAAAAGTAATTCCGGTCATTCCCTGAAAATTTCAGACCAAAATATCGATTTTGAAAAGTTTCAGAAAGAAAATTGATATTTTTTAAAATCAATATTTCGACCTGAAATTTTCAGAGAATGTCCGAAAGTATTTTTTTAAATGATCTCTCAAAGTTTCAGACCGATCAGAGCAGTCTCCGAATTTTCGCTGAATTTTTTGCTGGTTTTTTCTATCATTTGCTTTTTTTTGCTATTTGTTTACAGAGGTGTTACTTAACAAGCCTGAGCTGGCGCCTATCGGCGACAGAAAAAAAAAACTTAAACGTGAAAACCAATTGAACTTCACCATGACCTTTTAAAGTGAACAGAAGGACATGTTGACTAGCGTAATATATATGAGAAAGATTTTATATGCTTTATTAGTTTTTTTTTTTCAAAAAATAGTTCAAATCGGTAAGTTTGTCACATTTATTCACAATCACTGCCAGTTTTGGGAACTAGAACGAGAACAAATTAGGCTAAAACGGCAAGAAAATTATTAAAATATATTTTTTTCCCGAATCTTTAAATTTTTTTTGCCAAAACTCAGCGAGAACCTCGTTGAATTTAAAGTTTTTTGTGTTCAAATAACGGAAAATTTTGGAATAACAACTAGACATCAGAGGTCATCTCTTTCGCATTTAGCTAAACGTGACATAATGCCACTTGAGACGCAGATAAATGCGACAGGGCGCGTTTGCCGTTTCGTAGGTTCTAACACGCCGATTTTTAAGATGTTTTGTTGTTATCTTGTTGTTGTAAAAAGGAATAAGTAACTGACAAGGAGGAAATGAAGAATTTTTTTGTCATTCAATTTGGCGTGAAATGTCACTTACACACTGGGGTCTGAGGAGGGAGTGAGTAAACGCGCCCGGACGCACACACGCAACGCATCCAAATGAGGCCCAAAAAATAAAAAAGGCGCGCGAAAAATTTCGCATTATCGAAGAGAAAAACCAACGCAAAATCGTGAAAATTACGAAATCCTATCCAAAATTATTTCGCGCGCGTTGATTTTTCTCTCTTTCGCGCGCGTTGATTTTTCTCTTTTTCGCGCGTCTTTTTTATTTTTTGGGCCTCAATTGGATGCATTGCGTGTGTGCGTCCGGGCGCGCTTACTCACTCCCTCCTCATACCCCAGTGCTTACAGTCTGAAGATGCACGAAATTCACAGAAAAACTATGATTTTTTTGAGTTTTTTTTTTTGCAAAGAAAATTTTGAGTCGTTTTCAAAGTGTTGGTATTTTTCAGGCCACGTAAAATTTTTGGATAGAATATATATCTTTTAAACAATTTTTATTTGAAAAAACTCACTATCAATATTTTTACTTGACAGTTGACAAAACTCTTCTAAAACGTTCTCTTCGTATTTGGAAGTTGTTGTCATCGGAGTCTCGTCATCGTCCTCTGAGTGGAACATTTCTAAAAAATTATATATTTTTTTTTGAATAATTTTTACTGCAAAATAATTCAATATGTACTCTTTACCTACGTTTTTTTAGATGAGAATTGCCAGTATTGGGAGAAATGCACCGCGGGTGAACCAATCGCCCAAAATCCTTCAGCAAAATTGATTTTTGATGCACCACAGGTGTCAGACTGCAATAAATATTTATTATAATACCAATGTAGCGATTAAATGTTAACAAAAAATACGAAATTAGCAAAAAAACAGCAGAAACCCGATAGGAAACCAAGAAAATTAATTCAAAGCACATATTTTTTTGGGCAATTTGGCTGCCAATGCTTTAACGTTGGATACTCAGCCAACGCCGGGCCTAACTTTTTCGCGCGTTTCCCAAATTTTCGCGTTTTTTTTCACAGTTTTTTAAAAAAGCCTTTTCGTTTAATACTTTCTGCTGCTTTTTGGCTGATTTCTTCTTTTTTTTAACATTTAATCGCTACTTTGGTCTTATAATTGATATTTATTGTAGTCTGACACCTGCGGTGCAACAAAAATCAATTTACCTGGAGGATTTTGGGCGATTGGTTCATCTGCTGTTCATTTCTCCCTATTTTGGAAACTCTCATTAAAAAAGTGCGTATGGAGTACATATTGTTTTATTTAAAAAAAATATATTTTTTTTTAGAAATTGTTCACTCAGAGGACGATGACGAGACTCCGATGGCAACAATTTCCGAACACGAAGAGAACGTTTTAGAAGAGTTTTTTCAATTTTTTTTCAAAAGTAAAAGGATTGATAGTGAGTTTTTTCAAATAAAAATTGTTAAAAAAATATATATTCTATCCAAAAATTTTACGGGTCCTGAAAAATACCAACACTTTGAAAACGACTCAAAAATTTCTTTGCAAAAAAAAAACTGAAAATACATGAAAAATCGTAGTTTTTTTGTGAATTTCGTGTATCTTCAGACTGTAAGTGACATTTCACGCCAAATTGAATGACGAAAACATTCTTTATTTCCTCCTTGTCAGTTACTTATTCCTTTTTACAACAACAAGATAACACCAAAACATCTTAAAAATCATTAAAAATTATCAAAATATTTGTTTGAAATCGCCGTGATTTATCACTTTTTGTTCAAAAACTTACGATTCACGGCGTGTTAGAACCTACGAAACGGCAAACGCGCCCTGTCGCATTTATCTGCGTCTCAAGTGGCATTATGTCACGTTTAGCTATTGTCCATTCGCGAAGAAAGCAAGTGCGCTCCACAAAACTTAGTATTACGTGGATTTCATTTTCGTCGCCAAATTATTTCTTTTCGCGTTGAATTTACACGTGAGATGAATTAATTTGGCGACGAAAATGAAATTCACGTAGTACTAAGTTTTGTGGAGCGCACTTGCTTTCTTCGTGAATGGACAATAAATGCGAAAGAGATGACCTGCGAAAATTCATTTCCAAAAATAGCACACCGTGCTTACTGATGTCTAGTTGTTATTCCAAAATTTTCCGTTATTTGAACACAAAAAAACTTTAAATTCAACGAGGTTCTCGCTGAGTTTTGGCAAAAAAAATTTAAAGATTCGGGAAAAAAGTATATTTTAATAATTTTCTTGCCGTTTTAGCCTAATTTGTTCTCGTTCTAGTTCCCAAAACTGGCACTGATTGTGAATAAATGTGACAAACTTACCGATTTGAACTATTTTTAGAAAAAAAAAAAACTAAAAAAGCATATAAAATCTTTCTCATATATATTACGCTAGTCAACATGTCCGTCTGTTCACTTTAAAAGGTCATGGTCAAGTTCAATTGGTTTTCACGTTTAAGTTTTTTTTTTTCTGTCGCCGATAGGCGCCAGCTCAGGCTTGTTAAGTAACACCTCTGTAAACAAATAGCTTGACATTTAAGAAAATTTCCAAAAAATTAAGCAGTGGCCTACCCTAACCGAGATAATAAATGATTCCCGTTATTTACAAAAATTTACTAAAAGGGGGAAAACAAAAAATCAGATAAAACATTTATTTTTCAGCGTGACAATCCAAAAGCCAATTCAAAAACGGATGAAACGAAACGAAGCTAATGGTTGTTCTTCATTTTTTAGAAATTCAGTTTTTTCCAATTTTTCTCGTGCCATTTTCTTTAATTTCTTCTTTTGTATAATTTTCTCTTTTTCAAACTTTTCTATTGTACTTATGGGGTTATTCTCGGAATCAGCAAAAAAAAGCAAATGATAGAAAAAACCAGCAAAAAATTCAGCGAAAATTCGGAGACTGCTCTGATCGGTCTGAAACTTTGAGAGATCATTTAAAAAAATACTTTCGGACATTCTCTGAAAATTTCAGGTCGAAATATTGATTTTAAAAAATATCAATTTTCTTTCTGAAACTTTTCAAAATCGATATTTTGGTCTGAAATTTTCAGGGAATGACCGGAATTACTCTTTAAATAATTTACCAAAGTTTCAGATCAATCGGTACATTCTCCGAATTTTGGCTGAATTTTTTGCTGTTTTTTTCTATTTTTTGCTTTTTTTTGCTGGTTCCGAGAATAACCCCATTACAATTTTCATTATATTTAATTCACAATTTTACAATAAAATTATAACAATAATTCGAATTGAAGGGAAAAATCTACAAAATCGGCAAGCGAACGGCAAGGTTATGCGTCGTCATCGGCCAGTTGCCGAAATTTGTTTTCACTCTATTTCGGGCTATCAATGCCAATAAGACAAGTAAAACAAGTGAGAAATAGCATATGATCCAAAATAGCAAATGATCCAACCCATAGCTAATGAGCCAATCCATAGCAAATGAGACAAAAATAGCAAATGAGAAATAGCAAATGAGACAAATATAGCAAATGAGATATAGCAAATGATCCAATATAGCAAATGATCCAAAATAGCAAATGATCCAAAATAGCAAATGGTAAAATAGCAAATGATCCTCAAGCAAGTGAGTATTTGCCTGTTTTTCGGCGAATGTTTGCTTTTTTTTTAACTTTTTATAGGCAATGCGCTTTGAAAATTGTGGGAAAAGTATTGACCACGAAAATCCGCTGTCAATGGAGCACGTTTTCACCAGGGCACTCGCCAGTACCCCGTGCGCCATCGGTGGTGCGCCCAAATAACTTTTGAAAGCTTTTTGAAAAGGCGCACCGCGTCGTTTTGTCTGTGCAAAATTCATGACCTGCTTTTTCATTGTTTTTTCAGGGTTCAACTGCCAAAGGGAAGCCAGTTTGAGCAAAACAAATTTTCGCCGGCAAAAAGCGTGTCGTTCCAAGAAATGGATGCAATGCCGTCGTCGGAGAATGTATGAAATTTATTTTCTTTGCTTTCGCTTTTTTCTTTTTTTTTTCTAATCTCATATAAATGGTGGATAGATTAAAATTTTGATTAAAGAAAGAGAAAATCGCGATTCAAAGTTGTAAATACATATAATTTTTTTTCAGAAAATTTACGCCCGTCAAACCGACTTGTAACATTGACGTTTTGCATGTTCTTTTTTATTTCCCGCCTCTCTTTCTTCCCGTCTAAAAATGAAATGCAGCGGTGGAGGAGGAAGAGAAGAGACATATTCACATTGATGAATAGATAATGGAACCTGCTACTACGCTTTACGTTTTTATTTTTCTTACACGTCGTTTCCTTTTTTTCGTTCGTCTTCTTTTTTTTTCATTCTTTCCATCCATCCATTTCATTTTGTTTGCAAGTCAAGTCAGTCACCTTTCACCCCAGTCCCCGTTAGGATTTCATTTTTCCTTCTTTTTTTCTGTCATTTTTTATTGAATTAAAAAAAAATAAAAGCCTAAAATCAATCTCAATCCTCATTAATATTAGTATAGCTTCACGGCGCGGCGCGGTGCGGCGCGGCACGTCACTATTAAAATAATAATAAAAAAACAGGAAGATTCTGGCTTGTTTATATACATATATTTTTCACTCTCGCCCCCGTGCTTTCCTTTTTTTCTTCTTCCTTCCGTGCGCAATGTTCAGCTAGTTTTCTTTTCTTTTCCCATGTAATGTTTTTCCGCTTAGGCTTCATAGTTTTGGCAATTTTTACTCATTGGTGACACGTCAAAGATTTTGAATTTTGAGAATCTTGAACCTAGGCTTTTTTCGCGTCCTTTCGAGCTTTAGAGCAATTATTTATAAACAGAAAAAAAAAAGTTTTATGGGGCCGAAACCAAAAAAACATATGGAGGAACTCAATTTGCTTTTCTCTAGTGGAAAAAATGTTTTCTGTGAAAATCATACTACATTTTATCCTTATTTATTTTTCCCTTTAACCCCAAACGAGTTCCAAGAGCTACATTACCCTGTTTTTCTTTTCACGTGACCAAAAACTGAACAAATATTTTTGTTTGCTCCCAGATTCTTGATAACCCCGCGTACCCATTTGAAGCGAAATGCTTTTTTTTGGTCATTTAAAAAAGTGTCCACTGTATGCTTTAAAACAGAAGAAAAAGATTAATACATAAACACCGAAAAATTAATATCTTATTGGTATAGAAAATTGCCGTCGTTAATATCCAAATCTAAATTGCTTTTTCGTGTGGAGACGCAGAGACGAAATTGCCAGCGATGAATGAAATTTGAGATTGAAAGTTCGCGTGCTTTGTAAATGGCATTCAGTGTTTGAAACGTTTTCCGTTTGCGACTACGACTTTTTTTTTAATAAAAGCACTAGGCGTTTCAGCGGCGTAGCGTTCAATACCTCGTGAACTTTATGTTTGTGCAAACGTGCTCCAGCGCACTACTCATATTTTATCAATGAATATGATATGATATGTACATATTTTGGCACAGGGACATGAGGCGGGAGTGAGAAACCGCGCCCAGACGCATAAAAAGGCCCGCAAATAATTTTGAATAGGATTTCGTAATTTTCACAATTTTGGTTGGTTTTTTTCTCCGGTCATGTGAAATTATTCGCGGAATTTTTCAGTGTGGTTGTGAATCCCCTGCGTGTTGGCCGTGATTTTCTACATTTCATGATGTCCAGGATTTGAAAAGTTGGCGGAGCCGAGCAAACGCGCCCCACTGGATTTTTTCGCGCAAAATTCAAATTTTGACGCATTTTTCATGTTTTTGGGAAAAAAAGCATAAATTCTTAATTTTTCCCACGTGTGCTCCAACGGAATTATAGATGAGGTCTTTAAAAATTTTTTAAGCCTAAGAACGCCGAATTTGGTTCAGCCATCATTTCGAAATAATCGTTTTGAGTTTTTTGGTGTTTTTGCAGGATAAATCTTTACGAAAATCGAAGTTTGTGCAATTTTATGGTATTAAAAGATACAATACATACATTTTACAAAGAAAAACAGGTTTTATTGAAAGAAAAATAATAAAGTCAGCTATAAAAACTGCGAGAGTCGAAAAATGCGCAAGCACCGAAAGTGCGCCATGCAAGTTTTCTGGCGCGCCAGAAATTTAGGCACCGCCCACATTTCCAATACTGGACACAGTGCATTTGAATTTTTTCAAACAATATTCTCCTTTCATTTTTCACAGCGCAACAACCCATATTCAACAAAAGAACGACTGCAATACTCCCCCTCAATTGAGCAATTATTATTATTCTTATTATGACACGTACTGTAGATCGATCATGTTTTTCATCCTCATCTTCCCTCTCGCACCGATTAGCACCCTTTCCAGTTCCTTTCTCCTCAGAGCAGGTGGCCTATTAACTTGTCACATCGAAACCTGATGGCACGTCTTCAATGTCAGATGTTCGCATCTCATTTTATTCTGAAACTTTTGGGAATAAAAAAAAATAAAAACTAAATTTGTTCAAAGGTTCAATATAATTGTAATCTTTGTGTTTTAAAAAATAGGAAAAAGCATATGGCTCGTTTCGAAAAATAAATGCTCGTGGGCTTCTGGGAGTTGCTTAATCCTGTCTGAGTAGAGGAATTTGGTTGGTGGTTGGTGTGCTCATTTCACGCGATTTTGTGTTGCATTTCTCGTGCCATCCTTTCCTGCTATGATACTCTTTTTCTTTACGGTCACTTTTCAGCGTAATTCAATTTTGTTTTCACACACATTTTCCTCACTTTGTTTGCTCAATTACCACTATATTTGAGCGCTGCATACATAAATGTATGTAAATATATAAATTAGTATTCAATGTAGAGAGACCAATATACAGTGTCTTATTGTTTTTTGTCTATTTTATTTTGTGTGTTCACGGTGTTCTGGCGACTGTTTTTTTTTTTTCAAACGTTTTTTTTGCCGCCGGCGCCACGCGCTGCGGTTGCGTCGCGTGACAACGCTGCGTCTCATCGCTTAGGCGCTCTCTGCCTGAAACATGCATAAAAAAAACATTGCCGATATTTTTTCTATGGAGGGAACTTTTGCGATGGCAGTAGCAAAATTCTGTTACAATGCTCCGATGTTCCACAGGTCTCGCACGTCTTACGCGTCATCAAACACAATAGGGAAATGTGCTCGTTTTTCAGGCAGAGAGAGTATAAGCCATGATGCGGACGCAGACTGAGTGACACCGTTGTCACGCGACGCAACCGCAGCGCTTGGGGTCGGCGGCAAAACAACTATTTTCAAAAAGAGCATTTTCTCTTACCACTCGAGGTTAGGGCACACCTGGATTCCATCTAGCCCCCCGCCACCGGGTGTGGTCCCGACCTCTGTACACAAACCTCTTTACGACGCTACTCGGTGGCTCTGCGCGCGGTTCTGTTGCGGTCTCCGTGCTCTCTTCTCGTGACCCACCCCCCAACGCCACGTTATACAGGCTCGTCACATCGTCGCTGGTGTGCATTCGGTGGGCATTCGTCTATTTACGGGCAACTATCGAGAAGGATGGAGGCGTTCTCCGGATTAACGGAGATGTTCTCCTTTGCAACTCAAAATCGTAAGTGTTTTTTTGTTGTTGTTTTGTTTTTGGCCCATACTCCCAGGGGTCATAAAAATAGGGGGCATCGTGCTCAAAGGGGGCAAAGTCTCAAAGGGGGCATTTGCAACTGTCTCATAGGGGTCATTTCAACAAGTCTCATAGGGGGCATTCAGCTGAATGCTCAGAGGGGGCACTTCAAATCTCATAGGGGGCATCGAGACTTTTTTGTTTGGCAATAATTTATTTTAAATTCATTGGTCTGTCAAAGAAGCCTGCCATTTTTGACGATTTTCTAATTTGTTGTAAAAACTATCGAGCCTGCTGCGCAGTCCTGAATTGACTGTTCATGCATTGCTTTGGTTACAACTTGTATTTTCTGAACTGCACCGTCCAGGCGGTATCATACCGAAGAAAGCGACAATACGTGGACATGACATAGTTTCGAGGTTTTTCTATTATGGCTTCGTGACATAGCGAGACAACGTGTCAAGTTATGCGTCAACAAATGTTGCGTCTCGCCACGATTCATCTCTTGGCAGCGTGAGAGGAGACAATTTTTTTCATTCTGCTGGCGCACAACTTGCAGCAACGTGTCGCTACGCTTTTCGATAAATCAAAAACTTTTAAAGTAGTGTCCAAAATCTTCACGAATTTGCTTTGAGGTTATGCACAGACGTTGCAATAGGCCACTAAAAATTAAACTGAAATTACTAAAATTAAAAAAAAAAATACAAGTTGTAACCAAAGCAATGCATGAACAGTCAATTCAGGACTGCGCAGCAGGCTAGATAGTTTTTGAAAACAAATTAGAAAATCGTCAAAAATGGCAGGCTTCTTTGACAGACCAATGAATTTAAAATAAATTATTGCCAAACAAAAAAGTATCGCTGCCCCCTATGAGATTTGAAGCGCCCCCTCTGAGCATTCAGCTGAATGCCCCCTATGAGACTTGTTGAAATGACCCCTATGAGACAGTTGCAAATGCCCCCTATGAGACAGTGCACCCTTTGAGACTTTGCCCCTTTTGAGCACGATGCCCCCTATTTTTATGACCCCTGGGAGTATGGGCCTTTGTTTTTTTGATTATTGTAATGTACTGACTATGAGTCCAAGGGCAATTGTAGGGCAAAATGAGAACGGCCTTGCTTTCCATTGTTCTTCTTCTTCTTCTTCTTCTTTACAATTTTTAGATTTGTCTCGTGATAAGATCGCGGCTCTGCTCTGCTCTTTTTCTCTTTTCCTCTATTTCTCTCTCTCTCTCTCTCTCTCTTGCTGCTCAAAGTGTATGAAGTACATATTTAGGGAATTGGGGATAGTTAAATTAGAGAAGGAATTTAATAAAATTAAAAAAAAAAGTTCCCGGTCAAAGAGACAGCAATAAGTGTAACTTGTGAATTGATTTCATCTCAACGCCTCTCAACAATAGTTCCATTTCCTACCTTATCTATGTACTACGCATTCCCCAATCAACTCCTCCATGTCCTTATCGATTACCTGTTCCTAACCAATAAAACACACAGACCGCGCCTGACCACGGCTCTCTTAATAAGCTTCCGAGCTCCCGCTCGCTCTCCACCCAACTGTCAATAGCCGACCTGTTCTTTGTTCGCGCTTCCCGGACAGGAGAGCAGAGCCATGTGGTCCCATGCTTTCTCTCCTTATTTGGTCATCCTGTTCATTACCAACGCCCAATTTATCTTCTCACGAGGCAGAGGCACGCAGTGCGCTCCACGAGCTCACATGCTATCTCTCCAAGTCTTTCTCATCCCTAGCTTCTTCTTCTTCTTCTTCTTCGTCTTGCTCTCCTCTTCTCTATCCAATCTCCCTTTGCTTCCCTTTTGGCTCTATTCTCTACTTGTTTCTTTCTTTGTCCTTCCATTGGATAGCTGAATTGAACTTGTGACAAGTTCGGCTTACTTGCACTATTAGTACGCTCATGGAAGAAATTACCATGTTAGTCAACCCATTTTTTTACTCATAAGGGTTACTCATTTTGCCGGAGAAGCCGTTTTTTTGGAAGTCGCGCCTGCGAAAACTAGGCGGCGGTCGCCAAAAAATCCTAGGCCATATAAGGATTTTCCGAAAATTTAAAATTCCAATTTCTCCGCCAACTTCGAACTATTCCAACCAGTTTTGCTCGTAAATTATATATTCGTATCATTTTTATAAATCTTGCTACAAATCACAAGAAAATTTTCTGCTTTTCGGCTTTCTGTTGCAAGAATGTCGCACTGCAACTAAAAAAAAAACGTTTTTTTTTCTACTCGGAAGTTTATAATAATGCGAAAATATTATGGATTCATGAATAAGCGACAAAACGCTTGTCTCGCCACGATTTTGACAGACTACGGTTAGCGCGAAAAATATTTTTCTTCTTTTTTTTTTATAAAAACGCGATTTTTTCCATTTTGACTAGCATTTTTTCACTATTAAAATTTTTTGTGTAACCTGGAATGGGTAATTTCTTTTTAAAAACACATTTTGTTGAAAAAAAAAACTATGAAAATGCGTTTTAATTTAAAAAAAAAGAAAAAAATATTTTTTCGCGCTAACCGTATTCTGTCAAAATTGTGGCGAGACCAGCCAACTTTTCCCCCACAGTTCACCGAGTTTTGTCGCTCATTCATGAATCCATAATATTATTGCTACATTTAATCCAAAAAAAAAACCGTTTAAAAAATATGATTTATCAGTCTTCAAAAATGTTGGTTGGAAAAACTATGCGGCACTCTTGCAACAAAATATGCCCACTTTCTCACCCTGTTTCGTTCCTTGCCCCGCCTCACCCGTCTTCCAATGCAATGCGCCACCAAGTTCGTCGGATAATGAAATTATTTTTTCACTCTAAAATTTGCTTTGTTGAAAAATTCGAACCATTATCTGATTATTCAGGATGACACCATCATTTTAATCCAAAAATGAGGCCTTTTTGTCAGAAAATGACCGAGCCTTAGGGTTTTAAAAATGCGCCAGTTTTGGAAGGCTTCGCCTAAAAAGTTCAGTTTTTAAAATAAGTTTAATATACATTATAATAATTTTAAAAATATTAGAAAAGCGAAAAATTTCGAAAGAAAAAACCTTCCGCGAATTGTTTGTTTGTCGAAAGTTTTTGTTTGAGTTTTCCTTGTTTGGAGACGAAATTCTTTACCTTTTCTATCTTCACCCGTTGATCGTTTTATTGATTATTCTTTCAAATTTTCATCACCATATGATCGTTACGGAAGAAACCAGTTTTGAAAAAAATCGGTTAATCTGAAAATTGGCGGGCCTATTGCCGCCCACCCCAGATAACCGCCTTATACAATTTGAGAATAACCAGATCAAAGTACTTGCGACGTACCACCTGTTTAGCATAAGACGGCGGTCACAAAACTGGCCAATTGCAGTAATAATGACTAGAGGGTAGGTCAGCTGTTTTCCTCTCTGTTAGGCGAAAAGAAGAGTCCAGCATGTCACTGCCTGGAGCTCCGTTTTTCTATGCTTGCTTCTTTCTTCAACTCTTTGATGATGCCTCCATTCCTTCTCGCCCATCACCCCCTCTACTTTTCACGTGTTCTTCAGTCCCGCGTGATGCGATGGTTGAAAAATTTTCCATTTCTTCCTCTCACTCTTTCTCTCTCAACTTTCCATTATTTTCCCTTCTCTCTTTTTCTCTGCTCTTTTCTATTATGTACAGTCGTTGGGGTGGGTCTCCGTCACCATGAACAGTCTCTACTTCCTTCCTCTCACCTATGGATGGCAATGAATTTTTCTTTGTTCGGCCCCTCCACCTCCACCTCCATCTCTCTCTCTCTGTCATTCTCTTGTCCCCAGTTGCCGCATCTTTCTGGGTTGTCTCCTATTTGATACATAATCGTGCCTGCCAGTGTGCCTTATCGAAAAAAAATTTGTCGACAAATGCCCTTTTTGACAAATTATCGACAAAAAAATTTGTCGAATTTGTCAAAATTTTGTCGACAAATTTATCGACAAAAATTCGAATTTGTCGTTTTTGTCGATAAATTTGTCGACAAAAAACGACAAAAAATTTCGACAAATTTGTCGACAAAAAATCGACAAAAAATTTTCGACAAAAAACGACAAAAAATTTCGACAAAATATATTTTCTTGCTAGTCGACATCGGTTGCCGCGCCGATCTCATGCAAATGATAGCGATCGCGGACCCGTGATTTGTCGGTACAAGAAACTATGTATAGCCGGTTGCGTTCTCCAAGAGGGCAGCTACCAGACAGCTACCTGGCAGCTACCAGACAGCTACCTGGCAGCTATTTGGCAGCTATTTGGCAGCTACCTGGCAGCTACCTGGCAGCTACCTGGCAGCTATCTGGCGGCTATCTGGCGGCTATTTGGCAGCTACCTGGCAGCTACCTGGCAGCTACCTGGCAGCTACCTGGCAGCTACCTGGCAGCTACCTGGCAGCTATTTGGCAGCTACCTGGCGGCTATTTGGCAGCTACCTGGCAGCTACCTGGCAGCTACCTGGCAGCTATTTGGCGGCTATCTGGCGGCTATTTGGCAGCTACCTGGCAGCTACCTGGCAGCTACCTGGCAGCTATTTGGCAGCTACCTGGCAGCTACCTGGCAGCTACCTGGCAGCTACCTGGCAGCTATCTGGCGGCTATCTGGCGGCTATTTGGCAGCTACCTGGCAGCTACCTGGCAGCTACCTGGCAGCTACCTGGCAGCTACCTGGCAGCTACCTGGCAGCTATTTGGCAGCTACCTGGCGGCTATTTGGCAGCTACCTGGCAGCTACCTGGCAGCTACCTGGCAGCTATTTGGCAGCTACCTGGCAGCTATTTGGCAGCTACCTGGCAGCTACCTGGCAGCTACCTGGCAGCTACCTGGCAGCTACCTGGCAGCTACCTGGCAGCTATCTGGCGGCTATCTGGCGGCTATTTGGCAGCTACCTGGCAGCTACCTGGCAGCTACCTGGCAGCTACCTGGCAGCTACCTGGCAGCTATCTGGCGGCTATCTGGCGGCTATTTGGCAGCTACCTGGCAGCTACCTGGCAGCTACCTGGCAGCTACCTGGCAGCTACCTGGCAGCTACCTGGCAGCTATTTGGCAGCTACCTGGCAGCTATTTGGCGGCTATCTGGCGGCTATCTGGCGGCTATCTGGCAGCTATCTGGCGGCTATCTGGCGGCTATCTGGCGGCTATTTGGCGGCTATTTGGCGGCTATTTGGCGGCTATCTGGCGGCTATTTGGCGGCTATTTGGCGGCTATCTGGCGGCTATCTGGCGGCTGTCTGGCAGCTATCTGGTTCGATTTCATACCAGTTCTATTTCGTACGAGTTCTATTTCGTACGAGTTCTATTTCGTACGAGTTCTATTTCGTACGAGTTCTATTTCGTACGAGTTCTATTTCGTACCAGTTCGATTTCGTACGAGTTCTATTTCGTACGAGTTCTATTTCGTACGAGTTCTATTTCGTACGAGTTCTATTCCGTGCAGTTCTATTTCGTTCAGTTCTATTCCGTGGCAGTTCTATTCCGTGCGAGTTCTATTCCATAGCGGTTCTACTCCGTGCGAGTTCTATACCGTAGCATCCCCGAAGGAACTGCCCGGAATACAGCTATCCGAAATAGAATTGTAAAATTTGATGTCTTCTGCAGTTCTACAACAACACTTCGAAATTGCGCGCTGCATTATTTAGCCAATTTGTCGAAATTTTTTGTCGACAATTTGTCGAAATTTTTTGTCGAAATTTTGTCGACAAATTTGTCGAATTTTTGTCGAAATTTTTTGTCGAATTTTTGTCGACAAAATTTCGACAAATTTGTCAAAATTTTTTATCGACAAATTTGTCGAATTTGTCGATTTTTTGTCGATAAATTTCGACGAAAAACTTTGACAAATTTACCGACAAATTTGTCGAACCTTTGTCGATAAGGCACACTGGTGCCTGCTATGTCAGGTGACTGGCAGTTGACACCGAAACATCACAAAACATCCAATACAATAGCATACTAACTCTGTTTATTCATACTGATAGGAAAGAAAAAGTAGGTGGTTTCCGTTTTTCGAATAGATCACAACAAATGAGGAAGAGTTAGAATTGTTTTTGTTGTTCTTACTGCAACATTTAGAGCGCGCGCTACCTAGTTTTGTCTAACTGTCTAACTTCTCTTTTTGAACAATACACCTCGGTAGAGCGCGCGCGCGCGCGCTTACTTCCTTACTTTCTATACCCTTTCAAACCACGCAAAAAACTCGGCAATTTTTCAGAAATGACGCTACAGACATTTAATCGAGTCTGGTGCAAAATGATGTTACAAAGGTATATGGGTGCGTATTTGGACAACAATTTATCGGTGGATCAGTTATCACTTGAGCTAGCAAATGGAAATCTCGAATTAGAGTGTCTGTATATGAACACAAAGGTGAGAAAAATACAAGAAATATTACGTGTTCCCGAGTACGTGAGATGTCGTAAAATGGGTCTCGCCACGATCGGTGTATGCATACTTGTAAACATTCTACAGTACTTGGGATACTGTAGATTGTTTACATTTTTCGACATGCGTTAATTGGAAAAATCATGTTAAAAAAAGTTCAAAAAACAAAAAAAATAGCATGAAAAAAAAACGAAAATTTTTAATTGAAAAAATTCGAAAACAAATATTCAAATCCACAAGTGGGCAAACACCGATCGTGTCAAGACCCATTTTACGACATCTCACGTACTCGGGAATACGTAATAAATAACATCCTTCCAAATTTATGTGCAAGTTTTCAGGCAATCAGTCAAATTTTATCGCAAAGCGGTGTACCTCTCAAATTAGCAGATGGGTATTTGGGCAAAATCAAAATTGAAATTCCGTGGCTCCGGCTCATGACTGATCCGACAAAAATGCACATTGAAGAATTGCAGCTTACGTTCAGAGGAGCTGACGTTGTGAAACAAGATGGTGTCGACAAGGAGACGAGTGAGTATTTTTTTTTCATATCACTTTCATGCGGCGTTGTCACTCACCAATGGCCGTGGTCGAGGAACCACGCGTGGCCGGCTGACAGCTTAACAATAATCATAATTATCATTCATAAATACATTTTTTTTTCTTCCAGTTGCCTCAATGGTTGGAAGCATTATCAACTCACTAAACTCGGAGGACATGGCCAAAAGCATTTTCGACGAGGTATCCAAAGGAAACAACATGATTTCGGAACTTTTGGGATCCGATGACACTGCAGACATTTTCTCCGGCCTCATCGATGCAGTATACTCCAGATTCTGCCTGACGGTCAATAAGCTAACAATACGGTTAGAAAACAGTCCGAAAGAAGGATCAGAGATGGCATGTGCCATTGAAGTTCACATTGAGACATTGTCATTTATGGACGAGCAGATGCGCTCTTGTGAAATGGATAACACAAATGCGACTGATTTAGTGACCACTCAACCACATGGCGTTGGTGCCACCACTAATCTTAGCAAGACGATCACATTGAAAGGTTAGGAATAATAATAATTGTGAAAACAAAAAATTGCAACGCGGTGTTTGCGTACTTTTAAAATTCAAATGAAAATGGGAACAAATCTCTTCATTTCCCGTGCTATTTCTTTCATTGCCGTTTGAATTTCAAAAGTACGCAAACACCGCATTGCAATTTTTTTGTTTTCACAATAGTCAGCCTTATTTTATGGACCTCGATAATCCGATTACTTTTCATTTTTTTTCAGGAATATCCATTCACACGGACATCTTCTCCAACATAAGCGATGGCCAGGGAGATGAAGAGGATATTCTTATCACCAGTATGCACATCAGAAGAGAAAAAGCCAAGCAGCAGTCGCCTGTCAAATCTGCTCAAAACTCGTTACATCCAGAAATGTTCACTTCTGCTATGAGTGACATGGATGCGTTTCATTCTTGCTATGACAAATGTAAGTTGATTATCCTTCTTTTTTTTCACAACACGTTTTAACCAGTTAATAAAGTTCCAGTGACTCCAAGCACTCCAGCTTCTCCTGATCAATTGGAACCGCTAAGGCACGCACCCGCGGAGCCATCGCTGTTCTCTGATCCGATAAAATGTGCAGAAGTTATTGGGGACATTACATGCGTTTTCAAATCGAAAAGTGGAGAAAATGACGTCAGCCTTGCTGAGATCAATGAGAAAAAAGTGGATATTGAGTTTTTCATCAAGGGATTCCACGTGTTCGCTACACCATCTCAAATTGAAATTGTCAAACGGTTGATCTCTTCTATAACTGCACCAAAAGAAATTGTGATTCTCCAACAAGGAAAACCAATGGACAGGGAAGATTACGAGAACATGACGAAGAATATGGAACAAAATCAAGTGCCAGATGCTCCACTTGGCAATAATTCCTTTGGCAGCAATTGGAATCATGGAGAGGTTTTTACGGAATTTGAGAGTTTGAAGGCTTCAAAACAAAAAGATAAAAGTTCAGACAAGGAATTCAAGACATTGAGTGAGTAGTGGTTTTTTAAAATGTTAATGAGATATTGAATTCAATGTTTCAGAACCCGAAAGTATCAAGGAGGAAGCGACTTTGAAAGTTCAGCTGGGAACTTTTCTAATGTACATTCCACACGTCGACTACCTTTCTTCGGAGTATGCTCTTCAACACGGAGGATATGCGAATTGTCTCGATCTTCTCAAAAAAGAAGCAAACACATTTTTCAAGACAATTGAAGGATTCTCGTTTGTGTCAAAACATGGCCTCGACAAAATTCGACTCACAGCGGATTCCTTCTATCCCAAGGACCATCTGCGGATAGTTGGAGGATCTATCGGATTAACTGGCACCAGTAAGAAAGTTGCAAACGTCTTTTCTGCACAAAGTCGATTGGTGGCTACCTACTTTGATATGCTGGAATATCTCACTCCAGAAAGTGTTCCGGGCCAAAAGGAGCCTACGCGGATAGGATTGCTAGACTATACGGAACAGGAAAACGTTGAACGAGATCCTAATTTCAAGTTGATCCTTACAACGTCTTCTGAGAACAAAGGAGTTACGAAAGTTGATGTGTATCTTGGAGCGTGCACAACAGAGCTCGACCTCTCTATCATTGACCGCATCTCCAATCTAATCGTTACCAAACCGTTCTTTGATGAGGTTTCGCAGAAACACAGCAAACAGTATGTTGGGACTTAAAGGGGGTGCCAACTTTTTGGAGAAAGTGGCTTTAAATATACCCTTCGGTGGGGGATTTGCAAATATCACATCGTAATCGCACAAAAAAATTTCTCTGATTTTTTTATGATTTTTACAAAAAAAAATAGAAGACCACGAGGAGTACACGAAAATCGTGGCCGGGGCCTAGGAAACCCGCGGCCGCCGCTTCTAGAAAAATCTATTTTCACCAGAAATTTTTATTTTTCTTGTAAGTTCCCTCGTTTTCATCATCGATTTTCGATAAAACATGCTCTAAGGGCCTATTAAAATTACAGATAATCGCAAAAAAATCTGATTTTTTGCAAATTTTACAAAAAAAAAAATGGAAGACCACGGGGAGTACACGAATTGGCGGGAAATTCAAACGCATTTTTCTTTTTTTTTTTTGTCATTTTTCTCCGGTCTTTCTTGCATTTATCTTTGAGAAATATTGTACAGACACCGTGCTTTCAAATAGCTAATTAATGCGGTTTGATCACAAAAGTCACAATAAAACAAATTCGGAACAAAAATTCTCTTACCTTCCATTTTTTGCTCGTTTTGCTTCTCAATTCCGCATTAAATTTTTTTAAAAGTAATTATTTAAAACATTGAATCGAACGACAGTCGAATATCGATTTTTCGATATTCATGGCTAAAATTTTTATCGAAAATCGATGATAAAAACGATGGAAATTACAAGAAAAAGAATAAATATTTCTGGTGAAAATATATTTTTCTAGAAGCGGCGGCCGCGTGTTTCCTAGGCCACGGCCACGATTTTCGTGTACTCCTCGTGGTCTTCTATTTTTTTTTTTGCAAAAATTATAAAAAATTAGACAATTTTTTTTCGTGCGATTTCCATGTGATATTCGTAAATCCCCCACCCAAGAGTATATTTTAAGTTTTAAACAATTTTTTTGCAGAAACAGGGTACCGCAGTTGAAGGACGACATCTACGGTGACACTGCATTTGAGGATGACGTCAAGACAAAAACTTTGATTAATCTAAAATGTCCAAACTGGCGAGTCGACTTGAGAATTCCAAAAGCTGATCTCCGTGATCCAAGCGGTTCTCGCCTTCCATTTGCCCAACGTCATGTTCACAACGAATTCATTCGGTTGGGAATCACAGACATTGATATTGCAATTCCAATTGAAAACGAGGTTTCTCTAATTGAAATTTTGTGCGGTGAAATGTGCGGAGATTTTTGCGGGGACAACTTGAACATTCCAAGTGAACAGAAACGATTTCTCTTTGCAAACCGCACTGGTTTTGAGAAGATCAATCTGAAATTGGTGCTCAATCCAAAAACCAGGAAGTTGTTGGGTCCTGCCAGAAAGTCATCGCCCAGCGGAATTCCGGACATTATGCTGAAATCCATGTCTGCTGACATTATGATGGCGCATCCAAAGAAGGAAGGTCCATTCTCGAAGATTCCTCGCTCGTATTGCTCTCATGGTGGAGATGATAAAGAGGAGGTTTGTACGATTCAAAAAAATTTTAAAGCCTTTATTTTTGTTTATTTCAGATCATCCAAGCCGGCACTCGAAAAGAAATTCTAAAATTCCAAGAGGAATGCGAGAATTTCGCGGCCACGCTAATGTACTTCACAGTTCCATCTCTCAAACTGCACATTCCCGAGAAAAGTTACCTGGAAGTTCTCTACAATCGTCTTGTCAACGACCTGGCTCTTTTCCAACCAGCTGCTCCAGCATTCAGGGTTGTTCCTGAAGTTCCCGGAAAACTCCAGCCATTGGACTCGTTCCAAGAATGTGTTTCGCCAAAGCATTACGCTGAAAGCGAACATTCCGACCTGGAAGATGAAATTCCAACACTCCGGAACAGTGTAGAGAGCCTTGATTTTGACAGAGAAGTTCCTCATACCTTTGTCCTTACACTCAATGCCAACAAATGCGTAGTCTTGTGCAACACGTCTGTTAAAGAGGTAATTTTACTGAAAGAAAAATAATAAAATCAATAAAAAAAAGGCAAGCGCCGAAAAATGGGCAAGCACCGAAAGTGCGCCATGCAAGTTTGCTGGCGCGCAAGAAAATTTGGCTCCGCCCACATTTCCAATCCTGGACACCGTGCTATCTAAAATTTTCCAACAAAAAAAATAAACCACTTAATTTTGTTTTGTTACAGGACGAAAAAGAAGCGCAGCCATCACAAGTGTCGCTTGACCTAGAAAAAGTGCACATTGGAACAACTGCCGGCTACCATGGAGATATCAATCACACGTTCTTCCATTTCACCTCATCGAAAGCAGCTGTTGGATGCCTTGATGTGACCAAAGAAGCCCGTATGCCAAATTCCATCAACATGAAAGATTTTGGAAAATGGAGCAAAGATTTGACCCAGCTGGAATATGTTGCCACGACGGATGAGTTGAGCACTGGATCTACGGAAGATGCATTTGCAGTTGCTCTACACATGAACTTCAAACCAGATGAGAACGTAAAGGATGTCCTTCTTGGAATTGCACTTCGCAATTCTCAATTCCAAGCGAGGCCTTTTAAAAGCTGGAGCAACTTTTGGATGACTCAACTGGCGGAACATTTCACTCTTCAAGACTATGCCATCCCTGGTTACGAGCTGCCACAGATTTCTACGGATCTCCATATTTGCTTTGAAAATGCAATTGTTGGATACGATCACGCTTGGCTTAATCCGGAGAGCAAGCTGAAATTACGCGCCGCTCTCGGTCAATGCAACTTGTCGAGCTCGATTGTCTCCGACATGAGCATCTCGAAAACTTTGTGCATCTTTGAAAACTGCCGGCTGTACATGTGCAGAGATTCTTTAAACAATGCCGTACGATTTGAAGGAATCAGTGCGCCAAAAGTGTCAAGCAAAAAGTTCATTCCGTTCCTTGATATTGGTTCTGTGCAACTGGATATTCTGTTTGCTGTTGGAGAAAATCATGACCAAAGAACCTCGCCAGCTTTTGAGATTCGTTGCCAGAACGATATCATCAAAGCTTGGGCTTGCGCGGATTCTCTTGCCGCTTTTATAAAAATGATTTTGGAATACACCAGTGAAGAAAAATCGACGGTGAAGACTTCAGATAGCAATCAAAGCGATGAAATGGAGCAGTCTACAAGAAATGAGGATATTAACAAAAGTGTGGCCGGTGAATCGATCTGGAGTGATGCGTCAACTGGAAGCAAGCAAGTGCAGAAAATGTCTACTGGAGCACCATTGTCAGATGACGTTGAAAAACGAATGCAGGCAATTATCCAAGAAGCTGTGAGGGAGGAAAGTCTAGGAATTGCTATAGGCGAGGACGCAGTTCAGGAATTCTCCATGACGCCGTCGAAACGCAACTTGAATGAGAGCAATGATAGTTTTGAGCATGTGGCGCACAGAAACTTCAAACAAACGGATGATGAGTTTTGCATGGTTGACGATACAGTTTTTGGATCTGGAATCACAATCACCCCTGGAGATTCTCGTATACGCGACATTCCAGGAGGCTGGAGCATTGAGGATCAATTTCCAGTAAAAGGCGAGTTCCACACTTTAATCGACGATTTTGGAAACGATGAGTTGTACCAACAAATGGCTGGAAGGATGAATCCAGCTCTTCGATACCTATTGAAAGATGTTACAATCCAGTTGAGTCTTTATGCCGGTAACGATTTGTCGACTTTTGCCTCTCCATCAAAGACATACTGTACCGAAGAATATCGGAATGGGCGTGGTCCTGAACAACGAATTGAGGAGAACTCTCACGGAGGACCAAACCGTGATCACTCGGCGTTTGTAACTCTTGAATTGACCAAGATTACTTATCTGAAACAAATATTTGAGAAGAATGTGCCTCTTCTTTCTACAACTTTGTTCCAAATTGGAGACGTCATTATCAAAGATCGTGTTCGAGCCAGCACCATCCAGGAAATGCTATACCAGTTCTCTTGCGCCAGTAATCCTCGCCGTACCGGTACTCCAATTTTGAGTGTCCGAATGTCTGAAACTCACTCTCGCGAAGGAAAAATGCGAGTTTCAATGCTCCCAATCAAGATCAACGTTGACCAGGATACCCTCGAATTTTTAACCGATTACTTTGAAGAAACTTTCAAACTTTTGGACTTGCCAAAGCATCAAATGAGCGTGCCACAACTTATTCAAAAACCAGTCATTGAAGTGCCAGCAGAAATTACACCTATGAAACATACTCCGAAGAACTCTGTGTCATCCACCGAAGATGAGGTTCCTCGCATTTATCCGACGGTTCCGAATTCGCCGCTTACTCTGGAGCCACTTAAGCCATCGCCAGTGAAACCAGCAACTCCGCTTGGTAGGTTAAAATGGAATTTTTTAGATTCATTTCTTTTGCTTTTGCAGGTGATCTCTCGTACCTTGAAAAAATTTCACAAAACCATCAATCTCCTGTTAAACGACCAATTATCGATGCGCCATTGACCGCTTCTGCCATTTCCATAGGTACTGTGTTTTTAAACGAAAATAAAATAAAAATTCTGCTATCCCTTTTTTGTCTGCGTCTCTTCAAGTAGAATTGTGTTTGCGCGGTCGCCAAAAAATAAGTGGGCGGAGTTTCGCGTTATCATATCGCAACTCGATTGAAAACACAATAACAATGTGTTTTTTTTTGTTTCTGCGTCTCCTCTGCTGGCTGTATAGCTGTGGCCGTGGCCGCGACCGAGAAACAACGCGTGGCGACTGACAGTTTTTAAATTTACCAATTTATTTAGGAGCAATGTTTGAATCACCGAGAAACAGCCGGCAAAGCAATGAATTGGAGGAGCAGGGAGATATTGATCCGGTAAGTTTCGAGCCCTTTTTTTTAAAGATTTTCCTGTTTTTTCCAGACCGAAATGAGATCAATTGCGGAAGAAATTGAAATGCTCGACAAAATTGAGAAAAGGCCAATGCTAAGCTCTCATTCGTCTTTAGATTCTGAATCAAATGAGAATGTATCTGATGTTGAAGAACTCCCATTCGCACCCAAACGCAGTCAGGCGGCAAAATTTTCGCCTCTAAACTCGGGAGACTTGGGAGATTTGACCGGTGATTGGACAGACGATGACAATATTGCCTACACTACATGCATTTACCAAAATGAGCCACTTTACCAAGAAGCTGCAGGATTGGACTGTGGAATCAGTCCAATCAAAAAGAAGCACTATGAGAAGCCAACAACGAAGCAAACTTTGTATGACTTTGATGATTATGAATGCCCAGATGCTCCGGTCACTTCCAGTCCAGTAAGAAGTTCTAGAAACTTGAAAATGAAGGCGGAGAGGTTGTCTCCACTCAAAATGCCGCAACCACTATCCAATGATGATATTTTGATGCGGTCTACAATGATGGGATCGGTCCACCCATCGCAGAGTGTTCACAATTTGGTGGACACTAGCGATGACCAAGATGAAGAGGAGCATGGCGTAAGTTGATTTTTAACATTTTCTGCGAAGAAAAGTAAATTTTAATTTAAAAATAAAATAATAATTTCCAGAACTTCCTCGACAGCATTGACGACGATGAAAACGAGAGTGAAAAGCAAAAAGTTGAACAGGAAATGGAGGACCAAAAAGTCGAGGATGCTGCCACGTTGAGCCATGAAATTCAAGAAGGCGTCGAACGAGGTGAAACTTTCTACAAACAGTTTGTCTTCTCACCCTCTGTGAACATTTACGTCGACTATCAAGGAAAGCGGAAAATTAGTGTTGAAAAGGCTGGAGCTCTTGTTGGACTTCTGATGGCTTTCGGACAACTTAATCAAATGCCAATTCAACTTCGTGAAATCAATTGCCGTACAGGGTTGCTGGGAACTGGACGGTGCCTACAACACGCTGTCAGCGAGTGGTCCGGAGATCTTCTGACCAACATGCCATCTGTCATTGCCAGCTACGGACCAATTAGCCCGCTTGTTCAAATTGGACGCGGTGTTGTTGACCTGTTTTGGATGCCAGTTGCAGAGTTCCGCAAACCGGACGGAAACGTTGTGAAAGGAATGCAACGTGGAGTTGGCTCGTTTAGCGTTTCCTCGGCCGCTGGTCTCGTTGGAATGGCTCAAACTGTCACTGGATTTGTGCAGAGTATCGCAGAGATGACGATGCGAGAGATGAAGCCGGATGATCCGTCGACTAGAAGAGCAGCTGTTAGAAGATACAATAGAAATCATGGAATGAACCCGACTGATGTTCGACACAGTTTGCAGCTGGCTTATGGAATTCTTTATGATGTAGGTTATATGCTCTTTCTAATCTCAATAATATCTAATTCAGGGCTACCATCAAACACGAGATGATTTGGAATTGGCTGCTCAAGAGGACCGAGCCTCTGGAAATTCCGTAATCCGCAGCGCATTCCGCTACGCTGTGCCAACTTTCTTGGGCCCAGTTGTAATGGCCACACAGGTTACCTATCAACTTCTTGGAGGCCTTCGCAATCAACTCCGTCCAGATGCCTATCAGGATGAGAGACGGAAGTGGGGAGAAAAGGATGTCCCAGGTGGTGTTCACCACAAGTAAATATGTAAACCGTCACGCACTATTTTTTGAAAAATACTGTTGTGTAAAAAATGTACACTTTCGTTAGAATTGTTCAATTTTTTTTTTCTTTTTTTTGTAAATTTGTATCATACCCGCCGCGTATCCGCTTTTTTTGAAATTTGTCATTTCTCTTTCACATTCATCTTTTCTAGAAGCTGGTCATTGTTTTTTTCTTCTTCCTCTCCTTTACCTTCTTTTTTTGTTTCTTTTTTTTTGTGCACCCACACTTTTTACCTTTTCTTTTCTTCATTTCTTACCTCAGTTATCGGCCAAGTTACATGTAAGCTAAACCGCCTTATGTTCTTCCTTTTTTTGCGTTTTTGCCCCCACACCCTTTTTTTCGTGAAATATACTGTACCCTGAACCGCCTGTTCTATACTTTTATTGGGTTCTTTTTTGAAATAAAAATTGAGCGTTAAAAATAAACATGTCTAGTGTTGTTTGGTAGTCTAGTGTATTTAGCATTGATAGGTGACCAGTAGAGCATTGCAGCGCTGGAAAAAATGGGAAAAAATACTCGCTTTATCAACAGAAAAGCGAAAACAAAATCAATGATTCGATAAACCTGTACTTTTCTCTGCGTCTCCTTCTATCGCTGCGAGACCACTTGGCCGCGGCCGAGAAAACGCGCGTGGCCGACTGACAGTGTTTCATTAACAAGTATTTTCCAGGCGCAGAAACTGCCTACGTGCTTAGACAAACGGTGCCCAGGATTGGAAAAGTGGGCGGAGCTGAGCGAACGCGCTCCACTGGATTTTTCGCGCGAAATTCAAAATTTGAGGCATTTTTTATGTTTTTCTGGAAAAAAAGCATAAATTCTTAATTTTTTCCCAAATGTGCTCCAACTGAATTATAGCTGAGGTCTTTAGAAATTTTTTAAGCCTAAGAACGTCGAATTTGGTTCAGCCACCATTTCGGAATAATCGTTTTTAGCATTGCGGAGCTAAAAAAGGGAGTTTTTCGGTGTTTTTGCAGGATAAATCTTTGCGAAAATCGAAGTTTGGGCAATTTTACAAAGAAAAATAATAAAATCAATAAAAAATGCGAGAGTCGAAAAATGCGCAAGCACCGAAAGTGCGCCATGCTAATATGCTGGCGCGCCAGAAAATTAGGCTCCGCACACATTTTCATTCCTGGACACGGTGAAAAGAAACATTATTTGGGTTAAAAATTGGGGAAATATTTATAACAATTTATTTGTTCCAAAATATTTAAAAAAGTTTAGGATGCATTTTAAATACATGTGACGATTCCTATTGTTTTCCAAGTATTATTAGTGGCCTCTCAATATCAGTTCTGCAAATATTCATAAGAAAAAACAAAACAAATCAAATCAACACCCGTTTTTTGAAACCGTATCAGACGGCGTGCTGCCCGGAACGTTATTGGCAACGAGCTCCGCTGAGTGTCTGCGTTTCTCCGGAGAGATTTCGCTACAAAACAATAATATCTTCGCACCCTGCTTCTCTGCGTCTCTTATTCGTATCAGTTTAATGCAGAAAAACGCTGCTCAGCTAAATGCGACCACGCTTAGGCCAGAATTTTTTCCAGAAAAAAGCCCGCGGAGTTTGAAATTTATTTTCCAACGTTCGGTCCAACAAGCCGTGATATGAGCCAAAACTATCTAATCTACCCTAGGCTAGTTTAGATGCAACAATGGTTTAGACTGATTAAATCAATTATCAATACAGTTTTTTGGCTGATGTTTGTCTGTTTGTGGTGCAGCAATAGTTGATTACTTGAGGTGTCCGTTTTGTTGACTCGAATGTACCCTTATCATACGCCACACGCGTCTTCATCTTGACCCGCGCTTGTACAGTGTTGGTGAAGGTATGGTAGAGAAGAAGAAGACGAGAGCGACCACGATGTAGCCTTCTTTATAATCAATTCCTTCGACACACGTTTCTATCAGTTGATTAGTTTAGTTGTGTTCTTGTCGTTTTGGCGTTTTCACGTTTCTTAATTGAGCTGCACTCTTTTTTTTTAAATTTATTGTGTGTTTTTTAAAGAAAATATGACTCTTCGCTTCGACGGAAAGGTTGCTATTGTCACTGGAGCTGGAGGTGGCCTCGGAAGAACTTATGCCGTTGAACTCGCCAAGAGAGGATGCAAAGTTGTTGTGAATGATCTTGGAGGAGATCGTCATGGAACCTCTTCGTCTTCATCCATGGCTGACAAGGTTGTCAATGAGATCAAGTCTGCTGGAGGACAAGCTGTTGCCAATTATGACAGTGTCGAGTTTGGAGAGAAAATTGTTCAAACCGCCATTTCCAACTTTGGGAGAGTCGGTAATATAGAGGAACCTTTATTTTTAATATGTCCTTTTATTGTAGATATTGTAATTAACAACGCTGGAATTCTTCGTGATACCTCTTTCCAAAAGATGACCGATCTTGACTGGGGTGGGTTTGTTTGTTTGTTTTTTTTTTTTCATTTTCTTAAATTTTTACCTAACCTCTTTACGATTCAGATCTCATTTTCAAAGTCCACGTCAAGGGAGCCTACTCTGTCACCAGAGCTGCTTGGCCATACCTGAGAGATCAGAAATACGGACGCATCATTGTCACAGCTTCCAACGCTGGAGTCCATGGAAACTTTGGACAGGCTAACTACGCCGCTGCCAAGAGCGCTCTTATCGGTTTCGCCAACACTCTTGCTCAGGAAGGAGCCAAGTACAACATTATTGCCAACTCTATCATCCCAACTGCTGGATCCAGACTTACCGAGACGGTCATGCCACAAAACCTTGTAGATGCCTTGAAGCCAGATTATGTCACTCCACTTGTCACGTACCTTGTTCACGAGTCCGTTCAAGATACTGGAAAACTCTTTGAAGCTGGAGCAGGATGGTACGGAACTCTTCAATACTACAAGTCCAAGGGAAAGGTTATCTCCAACGCCACTGCTGATGATATCGCAAAGAACTGGGATGTTATCACAAATATGGCTGGAGCCGAGTACATCGGATCTATTACTGAGCAAACTGGCAGACTTGTTGAGATCCTGGAACAACACGAGAGCAGTGCCAACTCTGGATCTGGAAGCGGAAGTGGAAGCACTGGAGGAGCTTTCCCATCAAACATTAAGAGCAGCGCTCTCTTCCAAGAAATGGCAGATGGTGTCAAGACTGATCCAAGTGCAGTTAAGGTTCTGAAGGCTATTGTGGTGTACGTGATCACTGACGGAAAGAACGAGCTTGGAAAATTCAGTGAGTTCAGCTTCTCCTTGTTCTTTTTTAATCTAATTTTCGTTTAGCCCTCGACTTCAAGACAGCCAATCCATCAGTCTACTTGGGAGACGTACAAAACGGAGAAAAGGCCAATGCAACGGTCACAGTCGCTGATAACGACTTTGTCGACATTGCAGCCGGAAAACTTAACGCACAAAAGGTATACAGATAGTATGTATTAAGCATCTAACAAACATGATTATGTTACAGGCATTCATGAGCGGAAAACTGAAGGTGAAAGGAAACGTCATGCTGCTCCAGAAACTTCAAACTGTTCTCGAGAAGGCCAAGAAGTCGAAATTGTAAAAAAAAATCCACAGATTCAGATGTATTGATTATTTTGTCTTATTTTATTTTATTTTATATACTTTTTTTTCTTTGGCGAAAAAAAAAAATTATAAGATATTTAATGATGATTCAATTTATGTATGTATGACATTTTAATTGGAACACAAAGAAAAGTTTAAAAAAAAGAAGAAAAAGAAGAAGAAGGAGGATGGGTATTCAGGATTTTTGGGTTAAGTACAGTCGGTAGATTTCAAAATTTCAAAATTTCAAGACATTAAGATTTTTTGAAGGGGATGCCAACGCTTAAAATATACTCTAGGGTGGGGGATTTACGATTCTCTGATTTTTTATGATTAAAAAAAAAAATAGAAGACCACGAGGAGTACACGAAAAATCGTGGCCGTGGCCTAGGAAACCCGCGGCGGGGGGTTCAAAAAAATTCCGTTTTCTTGAGAAATATTTATTTTTCTTGTAATTTCCCTCGTTTTTATCATCGATTTTCGATAAATCATACTCTAATCGCTTATTAAAATTTTAGATAATCGCGAAAACACATTTTAGTCATGAATATCGAAAAATCGATATTTGCCTGTTGTTCGATTCAACGTTTTAAATAGTTTCTTCTGAAAATTTGTTGTTCAAATATAAAAATTACAGATAAAGGAGTGAATTTAATGCGGAAGTGAGCAGGAAAACGGGAAAAAATTAAAGGTATGAGAATTTTGTTCCGAATTTGTTTTATCATAACTTTTCTGATCAATACGCATTAATTTGCTATCTGAAATCACGAAATGATGTTTGTAATATATTTCCCATAGATTAATGCAAAAACATTGGAAAAAGACGGGCGAAAAATGATGAAAAAGAAAAATGGCGTTTGAATTTCGCGCCAAATCGTGTACTCCCCGTGGTCTTCTATTGTTTTTTTTGTAAAATTTGCCAAAAATCAGAAAAATTTTTTGTGCGATTTCGATGTGATATTCGTGAATCCCCCACCCAAGAGTATATTTTAAGCCATTTTCCCCAGAAAGTTGGCACCCCCTTTAAAGTTTAATAGCAAGAAGAAAAAGAAGAAGATTTCAATTAATTGTATCGAGACTTTCCGGTTTGCAAACCGCTCACTAATTGTTGCGTAAGAGCATCGATATCGTCACCTCCTCTGAAACAAAACTTGTTTTATGATTATCTCAACAAAAGAGTTTTACCTTGAATAGCTAGTAGTCTTGGTTCTAATCTCCTGGAACCGCTGGTTGAAGTTGGGATCTCTGTGGTTCACTGGGTCCACATGGGTGTTCGCCTCGCGTTGGCTGTGAGCCAGATCTGAACAGTTTTATTGCATATTTATGTAATAAATTTAATTCCCGCCCGCAAAACTCACTATCATCACGAAGTTGACGAACAAACTTGTTTGGAGAAGGAACTGGATGATTGGTCTTGTATGGAGCATGTGGAGCATATTGTTCTCTGTAAACGGTTTAGTTGAAATTATTAAACAACTTTTTAGTATACTCGGTGGTTTCCTCGGTTCTTTTGAAATAGCTGTGCTTCTGAAGAGTGTGGGTTGCTGGAGTGTTGTTGACGGAATCATCAATGGTTGCCACTGGAGTCATGGTGGCGAACTGGTGGATAAGTTCACGTGGGTTCGTGATTAAGTAGCCGGTCTTGGTGTCCAAACGGTAGGATGGGTCGGAGAAGACAGACGAGGCGACTAAAATAAAAAAATTCCAGGGGGTACTACGGTATAGAACTCGCACGGAATAGAACTGCACGAAATAGCAGTTCTATTCCAAGCGAGGTCTATACCGTAGTACCCCCGAATTCCAGGGGTTAAAATCAGGATCCCCTTGTAAAAAAAAATGAATATTTGATGAAAAAAAAACGTAAGAACAATCATTTCTTTGACAAAATTCTCCGCTACAATTCCTACAGTACTGTTTGAATTTACATACGTTTCTCCCAAGATATAACTCTTACAAATAGGGGATTGAAAGCAACAAAAAACCAATATAAATAAATTTACCACTATTGCGTCCATCCTTTGGTCCCAAGTTCAACTGCGAGCCACCATATGGATTGCCTCCATCACCTCCAAGTCCGCTTGCTGGGCGAGCTGGGAATGGATCTGCAATGGGGACAGATAGGGGAAAAGTGTTTCAGGCATTTCAATTCAATTCAATTCAATTCATTCCGTTTCATTCCCACAGAAAGACACATAAAAGGGAAAGAAACAAAGAAACAAAAAGGGAGTTACACTCTAAACGGGAAGAGGTTTAAAAAAAAAGGAAAAAAAGGGAACTTACCAGATTTCGGTGGATAGTTTACAAAATCATTGCCTTGCGGGCCAGCGAGACCAGACCCAGCTCCAGGACCAGCCCCAGCAGGCTTTCCATTTCCTAGATTCGATTTCGGGAACGGTTCCGGGCTAAAAGCCCCACCACCAGCTCGCGAATTTCTTCCACTTCCTGGTCCATACTCGCTTCCAAATCCAGCCTCACTTGGAGGGACGGCTGAAATTTGCAATTTTATTTTGGCTAGAAATGACTTTGATTCAATTAACTCACATCCTCCAGTGCTCCAGTTCTTCTCAATAATGTTCACACCATCATGTCCTTTGTTTCCACGCTCCACGTGTTGCAGTTGAGTTACCGTAACTCGTGGAGACAAATCTACAGGACGTCTCTTGAGCTCGTAGCCATCAGCAGCCACAGTTCCATCTCCGATTGGGGAGTAAAACATGGTTCTTGGCTTGATAGCTCTTGGAAGTTGGTTTGGCGAATTGATGACTTCTCCTCCTGACCAGTTGAATCCAGTGAGCTCTACTCCACTTCCAGCACGATCTCCGAATCCTCCGAAACGAATCTCCTCTTTTTCTTGACTGGTCTGCGAACGGTTAGCCCGGGTGTTGACGGCATGACGCGCAGTTTCGAAGCGATTGTAGTCATCCTAAAAGCACTTTTTTTCACCGCGTGGGTCTCACAAAAAGCAATTCAATTGGATCGAGACGTCATTGAGTTGACTATTGATCGCTGAGAAGACTCTCTCCCTCGCTTTCATCTCATCGACCCGAGATAGATATCTGTTTCTGACTGACTTTACAACGTGGGAGAATGCCGTGAGCTTTGTTTTGCGCTGCGCCTACGCATCCAGGCTTTTTGAGTCTTTCTAGTCTTTTTTCATGATTGTGGCTGTTTTTTTCTTCTTTAATTGGAAACCAAAACAAAAACAAGTTGGAGAAAAATGTTTTAAATATGTCGTGGATCACTTATTTTTTTTTTGCAATTTAGAACTTTTTTGGAATTTCAAAAACATTTAGAAAATAGAAAAACTCACCCTGTGCTTTCCAAGAGAAGCATACGACGGACTCGCCGTTCTTTCACGGAAGCTATTTAAATTCGCAGCACTACCATATTGGGACATTCTTTCTTCCGATCGAACGGTTTGAGTTGGCTCGACCTAGATTAGAATTTTTTGGGATTGAAAAATGAAAAACCAGAAAAATAGAAACAACAAAAGAAAGAAAAGACGGATGACGATGGAAGAGAAAAATTCTTGCTCAAAGCCTCTCTCTCTCTCTCTCTCTCTCGAAAGTCGGAGAAGGAGAAGAAAAATCGGATGGCATCGAGAGTGGGAGGAGGAAAGATATCAGTCGATAACATATGGCACAAACGACACGTCCTCCTCCCACTGCTCCAGACAATTTCTCGCGGGAAGCGCAGCTTTTTGTCCTTGCTTTTGAAAAAAGAAGAAAAAAGAAAGACATGAATTCAAGAACTGACAACTGCTTGTAGACTGGGAAAGAGTTCCTTGGGTTTCATTCCTTTTGAGACGATTAAACACACGCTTTATTTCCTAATTATGGGTATAAAAGGAAGAAAATGTGGGAAAGAAGGCAGGCTTTCAGCTGTGTCTTCTTCTTCTTCTTATGGACCTATTTATAGAAGGAAAAAAAAACAAAAAAAAATGTTTTTTTGTTTGTTTTTGTTTTTTTCCTATTCATAGATGTCAAGAAATGTCAAACAATGTTAAAAAATGTTAAAAATGTCAAAAAACGAATCCTATGAATAGGTCCATTATGTTTGTATATGAATAAGTGGTTTTGGTTTTGGCTTTAGTTTTGAGTGTAGGGTGTATGTATGATGTAACAATTTCATTGTTTCTCTCCCATGTGTTTATGTATATGTTTTTGAACGACAAAAATAAAAATACAACAAAACAAAAATAAAACCAACCACCAAAAAGAATCAGAAACCAAGGCACTTTGGTTGGGATGTTTATTCAAGTTCGGGATACTTGGGAAAGTTTGAAACGCAAAAAAAGAGGGGGAGGGGTACTCGCTTTTAGAACTGTGCGGTTTATTGTGTTTTCAATCGTGTTGCAGCATGAAAAAATGAAACCCCGCCCACTTATTTGTACGCGACGACGGAAACACAGTGCTATGTGGAGAGAGAGACGCGGACAAAAAAGGGATGTGACTCATGTTTTCATGATGAAACTTTTCTGACCTTGTTATTTTATTCGTGCCAATCATTTTAAAAATGATTAGAAAGACATGAAATTGAAATAAATAACAGGCTCACATCAGCAAAATTGAGTTCTAAACCGCAAACTTTTAAAAGCGAGTACCACCAAAGTTCTATACAATAAAAAATAAATTCTAAAAATTCAATAGGTAGTAGTATAAGTTGTTGTGTGAATCGTAGACGCCGGACGATTGTACTGATGGTGTACCTGACGGCTCGCCGCGTGCGATTGGTGTAAACCGGGAGACAATGAACGTGCGCGCTCCTGATCGAGCCAACTTACGCCTTTTCTGCAAACAAATCGGTTATTTAGGGGTAAACGTTGGTTCTATGTAACACCCAACTAGTCAATCAAAACTCACCTTTTCAAGCTACTGTAAGGACTGGTTGGTGGAAGGGTCGATGTGTGCTTCATTCCTCCTTTCAAAGTTCCATAATTGCTTCCAGTTCCACCCACATTGCTCATACTTCCATACTGACTCCCACCGTATTGACTCGGACTTCCATACGTCAAACTGCTCGAATAGTTTGGCAACGTTGTGGTGGTAGTGGTCGTAGTATTCTCCGAAGTGGTGTAATAATTGGTGTTGTTTTGATGCTGTTGCGGCTGCGAGTAGTATTGTTGATGCGGAAGGGTGTTAGATTGTCTGGTGAGCGTGGAGTTTGCGGATTGGGTCTGCGAGTACGGAGCACCCATGGCGGTGCCAGCGCGTGAGCCAGGTTGACTTATAAGTCCAGAGTTTCCAATGGAGACGTGGCCAGTTTTGATAAGATCCTCAATGAATTTGTTGTCGGACAAATATTCTAATCCAGGGAATTCATTGGTGTAGTTGTGATTTTCAATGTTCGGGCAGATGGGAAGATCACGGGAGTCAATTGTTGGCTCTGCATTTACATTGACGTTGTTTTCGCGCTTCTGGAAGATAATTGATGAAAGCATTTTTTTTTTCAAAAAGATGCTTACAGTGAAAAGCTTGTCCATAGAGCTATATCTTTGTAATGGTGTTGCCGCGCGGCTCAAACTTTGTCTCATTTCTTCGTACCTATGACTTGGAGCTTTTTTTGGCGGCGGTGGGGGAGCTGAAATTTCTTGAAGCTTTTATTTTTAAGAATAATTTGGAATTTTTGCTCCATTGTTTTTGAGAGAAAGTGTGCAATAAAAGCGTTTTAAAAAATACTACAAAAATAAATTTCGCAACTATTTAGAAAATTTAGAGCTTACGCAGTTCTCTTTCCTGCCATTGAACTATATGTGCATTACTGTCAATAAAACGTTGAAGTTCTCGGTCCTGAGTAGAAGATAGTTCATGACGATTCAGCAATTCCACTCCATTAATGCAGATTTTGGTCTGTAATCAATACATAACATTTCTTCAATATATTTTGACAAATGGACTCACATCATTCTGATAGTTGCTAGGAAGATACGTGGAGTAGGACATGCCTTTCTGAAATTTCACAAAAATTAAGCGGACCTGAAAGAAAAGAGAGAAAAGCGGTAAACTCTTGGCACGAGCAACGCAGAACCTATTTCTTCTTTTGCCCAAAACTTTGATAGCTTGATGCGTCGGAAATAGAGTTCAGATGTCGGAGAGGTTGAGCAACCGTGGTTGCAGTGTAATGTGGGTTAGAAAATTTCTGTGCATCGTCGGGTGCTTTTCTTTTCGCTTCCTTTCTTTTCTTTTCTTTTCCAGTTGTTGTTTGCGTCGCGTCACTTGTGATCACTTATTTTATCTTCTTCTTTTTTGCTTCATCTGCCACTTGGAAGAAGCAGGCAGGAGGATGCATTGTGTGGGAGGCAACATCTGTGATCGAAGACGATTGCGGAAAGAAATCAGAAACAAGAAAAAAAAATACGTCTCGAGTAATAAATACACGAGGTTGTTTTTCAGTTCTTGGTGGGAATCGCGAATCAGTGATCTTTGCTATTACTAGTTGTAAAAGCTGAAGCCTGTCTGTCTGTCTGTACTCTTCTAACACATATTTTCATTTTTTTTTCACAATAAAAAATAAAGATGTCAATATCATGATGGATGATAAAAAGATGAAGGTGTTTACTGCATTGGAGCCTCTGCAAGAGCAAGCGCACTGACAAAAATGGCTTGAAGAGCTGCAGGGCTTGAAGGATTCTGATACCAGCTCAAAAATTCGGCGAATGAAAGACCACCCACTGCGGCGACAATCTGAAAAAAAACTATTTCAGGAATGTTGTTGAGTATTACAGTATTACCGCTTGTACCAGATCTTTTTGCTGCTCTGCGCTTAGGTTTTTTACCAACTCGTAGCAACTCTGAAAAAAGTAATTTTGAAATGTTCAAGTAAATTAAGAGAACTACGGGATAAGGCTCGGATGCTGCATAACCGGCAACCGATGCCACAATTCCTCCAGCTAACGCACCAATCGGACCAAGGATAATTCCACCTGTGATGGTTCCTCCGGATGAATAGAGGGCTTGTTTTGCAATTCCTTTTACGGTTTTGCCAAACGACTGAAATCAATTTTCTTTGCTGAGAAACCTCATGTAATAGATGCTTACTGGGGAACTTTGAACATGGTTAATAACTTCCGCGAGGTAACTGTGGAGAGGCATTTTGAAATTGAAAAGGATGGGAAAAATGAAATTCAAATTGAAAATCTTATCGGTGTGGCAATTTATTAAATTCAAAACAACAGTGAGGAAGACTTTTTAAACATTGTTGATGATTTTCTTTTTTTTGCAAACATTGATAACAGTTTATTATGAGGAAGACGACAAAAATCATGAGATGCTGTAGAACATTTGTTAACGGCGGGAAGTACTCGAGCGTTGGGTAGATGCAAGATATGTGAATAAAAGTTGCATAAATGTGGCTTGATGATCGAGATCCTTGAACCATTCCACAAATTGGGTAAATGTCATTCCGCCAACCTGGTTTCTGATCTGAAAACGTTTACCATCAATAAAAAAAGTATATTATGTATTAAGCATGAAAAGCTACCGTGGAAGTAAGAGATTCCCGCTCTTCGTCATCCAATTCGCGTATGATTCCAAATACGTTCTGAAACAAAATGTTCATTTCAGCTTTATATATTACTCATGCGCTGTTGCCAGTCGCAGAAATCTACCAATATACTCTGTATAAAGGGCTGCAAAGTCGCTCTAATCGCACAGTGAACTGCGCATGCATCTTGAGCGAGAAAAAACGCGTCCATGAGCGAAACATCGGCCACGCTCTCACAGTCGCCAACGTGGCCGCCATGTATTTTTCTCTGTGTCTCGCTGCAAGACGCCATGGCCGCGTCCGTGAAACACCGCGTGGCCGATTGCCAGCTTTTCATGAACAAGACAAGTAACCCTCAAAACTCACCGAGTAATCGTTTGAATTCGCATACCCATAAACCGCTCCAACCATAGTTCCCAACATTGCTCCTAGTGGTCCTGCGAGTAGTCCTCCTGTTCCTGCACCAGCGGCTGCGTAAGCGGTTTGGTAGAAGATTCCACCCATGGTGCCTTTCAGGCGCTGAAATTCAATTTCAAAGCAATAAAAAAACAGGGAATTTTTGGCGCGGTATAGGCATTTAGCTCGTAATTATTTACTCACCTGGTTGTGCTGTGCATGATCGATTACTTGTCGGAGGTAGTTGTCGGCCATTTTTTGGTTAAAATCTGAAAGGAAAAGATTCCTTTTATTTAATAGACATTAATATTAAGAAGAAGACTACCAGTTTTTGAACTTGAAGAGCGTACGTCTGCTATGCGACGTGTAAATAAAATATTTCAAAGATGGATCACGTGCCAGTGAGAGATGCAGACAGACGTTTTTCGAAAAACGAAAGGGAGTGGATTGCGAAATTTTCAAAAAGAGAAAAATTCAAGTATTTATTTAATTTTTAAAGTAAAATTGTTTTGGTTAAAAATTGGTTGTCATTATAAAAGTATACAAAGATCAAATTTTAGGAGAACTTCGAATTTCAGCATGAATAGTTTCAATCATCTGTTGCAGCTTCGGAGTTTGACCGTTTCTTTCGTTTTTCTCAAAGAAAATGAAATGAGTGTGCTCCAAAACAGCACACAATATTCCGATGCCACTGCCTAGAGCCAAAAGAAGGAAAAGACCATAAACGTTTTCAGCGCCCAAAGATGTTTGAAGACTTTCTGGTTCATTCGATTGGCATTCTCTGGAAAAAATGGTTATTTTTTCACTTTTCAAATATATGTATTTATGTTTTTATTACTGTTGCGATTTCTTCCACCAGTTATTCTTGAGCATCAATATAATTCCTTTCTCATTCAAATCCAAAATCTGCCTGGTCAACTTTTCCCGCCATTTCGATCCTTTCGGAAGAGCAATACTATATCCATTAGATCCCAATACAACATTCCCCACTCGTGTGAGATTGCAATTTTGAGTAACTTGATAGTCCAGAGTTGCAGATTCCATCAAGAACACATACTTTTCATTTAGCACTCGATTCACGCCTTCATGATTCGTAGACACAAACGCTGACGGCTCGGCACTTTGCATTCTCTCCCACAGACGACGAAACGTCTCAATCCTTGAATATTTGAAGAACTGCATAGTAGAACCACCGAGAATCGCTCCAAAGTTGTACTCTGTTTGGTTGCCCAATTCTTCAAAACTCTGCAAAAAAAAATGAAAAATTCGAAACTTACAAAGTTTCCTGATACTTACGTTAAATGGCATTGATTTTCTATCAACCGTGAGCAGGGCAGCAAAATTCGCAGTGTACTGGGCAATCAAAACCAGGGTAAAAGTCCACCATACTGCTGATATTAACCGTGTTGCTCCCGCTTGACAATTGTATCCAGATCCAGCTCGTAACAAAATGCAAACCAGGTACCACACCGAGTTTTGTACTTTGAACTCTGTTGTTGACTCTTTTGGTGACAAAACTGCGGCAACTGTGACTAGAAGAGCTGTTAGAATGGTGGCAATTGCAGAGAACGTCCAGACGCTGAAAAGAACATATTTTACTCATTCACGCGCTACGAACGTCGCTCGATAAATCGATGAGACTGTATTTTTCTCGGCGTCTCCTCGGCTGCATAGCCGCGGCCGAGGAACTACGCGTGGCCGAGTGGCAGCTGTTCATGAAAAATAAATGACTTGTTTTAAAGCTTCGTATTATGAATTCGTGACGTATCGACTCGTTGCTGCAAGTTGTGAGCCAGCAAAATGCAAAAAAAAAATTTGCAAGAGCCAAATCGTGGCGAGACCCGGCGATTGCTGACGCCTAACTTGACAGGCTGTCTCGATACGTCCCAAATCCATAATATCATAGTTGGAGCGAAAAAAAGATTTCTGGCACCGCTGCGCAGTTTTTTTCCTGGATTTTCAATGATTTTTAATTCAAAAATGCATTTTTGATGTCTAGTTTTTCGCGGAATTTGAATTTTCCAGAAAATCTTCCATTTTCTCATAGTTTTTTTTTGCATTTCACGGTGTCAAGCCTGCCAGAAAACTAGCATGGCGCACTTTCGGTGCTTGCGCATTTTTCGACTCGTATTTTTTTTATTGATTTTATTTTTTTTTATTAAAACCTGTTTTTCTTTGTAAAATGTATGTATCGTATCTTTTAATACCAAAAAATTTTCCAAACTTCGATTTTTGTAAAGATTTATCCTGCAAAAACACCAAAAAACTCACTTTTTAGCCGCGCAATGCTAAAAACGATTATTCCGAAATGGTGGCTGAACCAAATTCGACGTTCTTAGGCTTAAAAAATTTGTAAATACTTCAGCTATAATTCAGTTGGAGCACATGCGGGAAAAAATAAGAATTTATGTTTTTTTTCCCTAAAAACATTAAAAAATGCCTCAAAATTTAAATTTCGCGCGAAAATCCAGTGGAGCGCATTTGCTCAGCTCCGCCCACTTTTATCCTATTTTTTGTTGATAAATCACGTTGGAAACATCAAAATAGGCCCCTAAAATTTCAAAAAAAAAAATCTAAAATTTTTCTTAAAATTTTTTTTTGCAAAATCAGAAAAACATGCAATTTTTTTTTTATTTTTTGTCGACTATTTTTTGTTCATATATATATTTTTTTATAAAAGCAAAAAAAAAGCAAGAGAGAACGACAAACTACCATAGACATTGTTTAATTCGTAAATAATTTACCCGATAAAAAAAATGCAAAAAAAAAAAAATTAAAACACACCTTGCTGAAAGCGGCCACAAAAATCTAGTCAGTGAAGACGAGGCTTTCGGATTAGGTTGACGCATCAACATTGAAATGCCAAGTTGAAGAAATGGATCGGTAAAATCAATAACTTCCAGTCGAGTAGCTGTCACTGTGATCGGAGCAACCGCCATATCCGCATCGCCTCTCAGAATTTCTCCAATCATTCCGTCCCACTCGTCAGTTCCATTTTTGCGTTCACCGTACTTGTTGTCTTTGACAATTTTCAAAGTATAATTAAAATGCAACATTTCTGCGAGTTTGTCCAGTAAATCCACACAGAACCCTTCATGTTTCACGCGTCCATCCGGTAAAACTTTTTCAATGACATACGGTTTCTCGTGTATAGATGTGACTTTTAGAGTTCTGGACTCTCTGACGGATGCTTGATAGTGTTCATGGGTTCCTGGAATGTTCTTTGCCATCATGGTCAGCTCTTTTGATCCCTCCCAGGTGGATTTCCAGGTGCCGGTCTGGAAATTTAAGAACTGAGGCGAAAAAATATTTTAAACTTACATGTAATCCTGCCCCAGTGATTCCCATCTCCCAAATATGAAGCTTGCTGTCACTCCTCTCGCTAGTTCCATTGAAAGAAACGGTTCCGGTCAAGCCTTTGAAAGGTTTCACAATTGGTAGTTTGTATTTTAGGATTGGTTCACTTTCTTGGCAAGTTCTGATGCGGCGATCGCCGGTATTACAAGCAAGAAGTATAGAATCGAAGATGAAGGCAAAGTCTTTCTATAAAAAAAAATCATTTGTTTTATATTTTTGATAAATTTTTATTGAAAGTATTGTCAGCCCGCCTTAATACTCAAACGCGCTCCGCTGAACTCAACGCTATGCAATTTTCATTTTGGTTTCCAAATTATTTTAGTTCACGTTGAATTTATACGTGAAATAAATATAATTTGGAGACCAAAATAAAAATCGCATAACGTTGAGTTCAGCGGAGCGCGTTTGACCATTTTGGCGGGACGACAATAAACTCACAAATGGAGTCTGTGGATTTGTTGGAATTTGAGCCAAATATTCATGATACATATCAGGTAACTTGATCGTTATATCGTTCTCATTCCATTTTTCCTTGGATACAGTAAGAAGTGAAACTCTCATTCCATTATGCGTATATTGTGACACGTGGTCTTTCAAATCGTCAAGAGCCGTAATAAGGAACCAATTGTGAACACTGATCATTCCGAGCTTCAAAGCTGCATCGAAAAATGTCAATGTCTCGTTTGGACTGAGCTCGATTAATACCCGGTTTTTCTTTGGCCAACAGCGATTTCTGTAAAAACGAAGAATCAATTAAAAAAAAATAATAAAACTTCATTTTTCCTTGTGTGACCTCTTTACCTGTCACAAGTATCCCGTAACGCTAACGCCGTAGCCATCATACTGTCATCCAAAGCGTGAGCGCGGAGCAGTGCAGGGCTCTTTTCGAGACGAGAAAGTGTGTCGATGAGTTGTTTTGGAGCTGAAAATTTCGTAAATTCAATAAAACTATTTTTTTAATATGAATTTACTTACCATCATAACTCGAATAGATGTAGACAAAATTATCCCATCTCCAGAGGTTTATGAGCCGTTCCATGAGCGCCGAGTATTCCATTGATGGGTAAAGGTTTAATGATGTTTGGTGCCTTCTGGAAAATGAAAGAAAAAAAAAACATGTTTGACGCCTTTTTTTCCAACAACGTTTTGTCTAACCATCTAACTTCTCTTTTTCTTTATTTTTTATCGCCTTTATTTAAATGAGGTGCCATCTTTTCAGGGAATGCTTTAAAAATGGGGGATTTATCACATTAAATATGCACGAAAAAAATTAATTGATTTTTATGATTTATCAAAAAAAAAAAAAAAAAAATAGAAGACCACGGGGAGTACACAAAATCCAAGGCCGTGGCCTAGGAAACCCACGGCCGCGGCTTCTAGAAAATTTTGTTTTCGCCAGAAATATTCATTTTTTTGCAAATTTTCCCTTTTTGATCATCGATTTTCGATAAAAAAATTCTCCTGTACACGCTCAAAAAATTTTGGACAAAAATATCGATTTTAAAAATGTTCAGGAAAAAATCGATATTTTGGTCCAACATTTTTTGAGCGTGTACAGGAGAATTTTTTCCAAAATTTCCCAAAATTTCAGGTCAATCGGAGCATTCTCCGATTTTTCCCGCAATTTGTTTTCCTTTTTTTCCGGTTTTGTGAATAGGTCCATAAATCCCCCTTCCAAGAGTATATTTTAAACCAGTTTCCCCAAACGGAAAATATCGCAAATATACAAAGGCGCAGGACAAAAGTTTCTGCAGGGGTTGAAACGAATACTTCCAAAAAAATTTTACACCGATTTTTTGGAACTTTGTTATTAAAAAGTAGGTTATTTTTAAACAATATTCTCGATTTCTCAAAATTTTTCGCCATATTCAGATTCAGAACATACTGTTTGTGCCCAGGCGTCCAATAGTAATGAATAAACAACATGTTAAGCTCAGCACACTGCTCCTCAATTATAGAGCCACTTTCTCGATCGATGACTCCAATAATCACGGTGACTTCCGAGTTGGCAAGGTTGCATACTAAACATTACCCAATTTTCGTTATTCCAAGCATTAAAAACAGGTTCAAATCTTATTCACTTTTCTCATTCAGCTCATCATGCGCGTTCCTCAGAGCAATGAAAAAAGTGTGAGTGATGAAACATGTTCCTCTTGTCTTCACGATTTGCTCATTGATGCGTGGCACAATTATATTCACAGCTGCTCGAACAGAGTTCTCCAGATTTGGACTGGTAATGATTCCTGAGAAATTAAAATGCTATTTATTTATTTAACTATTTAAAATGGAATTTTTTTTTCATTCAAGATCTCGTACCTATCCGTATTGTTGAACCGAGTAGAGCAAACCCATAGAGTAGTAGAGTCTTGTACTTGGTAGACATCGCGAATGCCGTTGTTCGCGCCGTTTATCATCCATTTTCTTGCTAATTAGCATTAGACGATAATTGAGTTGACTGCTCACGTGCACGCACGCGAAAGTGTTTTCCGAAGAAGAGGTGAATTTGTACAGAAATATTATTGAAAAAAGGAAATATCGAATTTTTTAAAAATTATTTCATTTATTTAGTTGACGCTTTTTAATAAAATAAAAAAATATTAATCGAGACGGCGACAGGATAGGCCTCAGCAAACACGCTCCACCGCACCGCTGGTCTCGCAGCGAAGAGAGGAAACCTGAAGGTTTAAGGCGGTACGCAACGCATTTATCGTGAATAACTACGGTTTTTTGGCTGGAAAATTATGGATTTTTGAAAATTTTATTTCGGTATCTCTGTATCCATGATGTGCTTTCGTCTTATATCGTTTTTCCTCACGAAAACCCTTTTTTAATTGATTTTTATTATTATTTTTTCCAGAATGGCTACTCCAAAACTTGGATTTTTTGAGAAAATCGCGAACCTTTCTGGCGCCTTGTACCGCCATCAGGCTGCCCAGTTCCCACGCCGTCTTGCCGTTCTCAAGGTAAGTGTTTATGTCGAATAAAAAAAAATTTATTGAGAAATTTGTTTCAGGCCGTCGGAAAGCACGAGCTTGCTCCACCACGCCAAGCTGACTGGCCAGCCATCAAGGCCGACTGGGCCAAGGTTCAGAACTTTATTCAGACTGGAGCCTACAAGAATTTGTCTGTTAGAGTGAGTTTTTAATTTTTTTTATTCCTTTGCGAAATTGTGAGCCATATTTTGTTAAAACTGGATGGCACTTTGAAAAAAAGACGAAAAACGATACAGAAAAATTTGGGCGTAGATATTTGCCGCCGTATAAATGTTTTTACCAAATGCATTCGGAAAACGTTCCGAAAATGCCAGCTAATAGCCAAAAATTCTTTAAAAATGCGAACAAAAAAAAACGTTGACTACGGATCAAAAAATTTTAAAACGGAAAACTAACGAATTTGCAAAAAGTTTTGAACGATAAATAATTTATTCAAAAACAAAAACACATAAAAACTTGCAAAAAATTTACAGGAAGGTCTCGTCTACACCGCTGTCACCCTCGAAGTTGTCTTCTGGTTCTTTGTTGGAGAAATGATCGGACGTCGCTACATCTTCGGATATCTTGTAAGTCCTTTTCACAAAAATTTGTTTGAATCATTTGCTAACCTAATCTTTAGGTTCCATCTGACTTCGTCTCCAGTTCCACCAAAAAGATTGTCAAGGAACAAGAGGCTCTGGCTGCGCTTGAGGCTTAAATTTGTGACTGCTCGTGTTTAGTCACTATATCATCATTGATCGACAAAAATGTTTTCCTTTTTTTTTAGATTTATGTGAAGTCTTTGTAAAATAAATGATTCATGAATAAATATAATTTTTTTTTGGAAATTTTTTATATTATTTTTGTTTTTTTTTGTAATTACGCTCAAAAAATTTTGGACCAAAATATCGATTTTAAAAATTTTCCGAAAAAAGTCGATAATTTTTAAAATCGATATTTTGGTCCAAAATTTTTTGAGCTTGTACAGGAGAATTTTTCGCAATATTTCCCAAAATTTCAGGTCAATCGGAGCATTCTCCGATTTTTCCCGCAATTTTTTTTTCCGGTTTTGTGAATAGGTCCATCACTGCCTGAAAAATGCGAATTTGCATTAATTGGCACACCGCCAAGATTGTATTCAACGGAGCATATTTTCGCAAATGCAGTCACATCAAAATCGAAAAAAATTGTTTTAATGATTTTTACAACAACAACAAAAAATAGAAGACCACGGGGAGTACACAAAATCGCGGCCTAGGAATCCGGCGGTCAGTATTTTTTTTTGCAAAATTTTTCTTTTTCCAAATGGACAAGACCTATTATTTCGCTTACCTGGTGCAGGATTTGAAATGTGGGCGAAGCCGAGCAAACGCGCCCCACTGGATTTTTTCGCGCGAAATTCAAATTTTTTTATGTTTTTCGGGGAAAAAAGCATAAATTCTTAATTTTTTTCCCAAATATGCTCGAACTGAGTTATAGCTGAGGTCTTTAGAACTTTTTAAAGCCTAAGAACGTCGAATTTGGTTCAGCCACCATTTCGGAATAATCGTTTTTAGCATTACGGACCTAAAAAAGTGAATTTTTTGGTGTTTTTGCAGGATAAAACTTTACGAAAATCAAAGTTTGGGCAATTTTATGGTATTAAAAGATACAATACGTACATTTTACAAAGAAAAATAATAAAATCAATAAAAAAAATGCGAGAGTCGAAAAATGCGCAAGCACCGAAAGTACGCCATGCTAGTTTGCTGGCGCGCCAGTAAATTAGGCTCCGCCCACATTTCCAATCCTGGAAACTGTGATAGACTATTTATTGTTGTTTTTTTGTTGCCGAATTGGCTTCTATGGGTAAAAAAACAATATGAACAGAAGGTTTCCGCCCACCAATAAAAATATTGAACAATTGTTTTCCCTTCTAAATTTTTGTCCGTTCAACTTCCTAAATAAAAACAAATTTCAATCTCTATTATCTTTAAATTCAATATTGTTTTTTTTTGTCATTTGATGCTTTTCAAAACATTTGTACATTAAATAAATAAACTGGGTTTTTTTTAAAGTGGATAATAATGTACGAGAACAAAACGATGATTCTGCAGTTATCAAAAGTTTATTCATAAGTACCGTACTAAGCCTTTTCAACTATCCTTACAGTGTTTGAACAAAAAGTTCAAGGATTGTTCTGTCAAAGTAAACGGTTTTTTTTTGCCATTTCCCAAACCACTCATATTTAGTTGTTTGTGATTTTGATCTGTGATTCATGGATTTTAAAACGGCAACATATGAATTTATGACAAGATGCTGCATGGCAGAAAAAAGTGCTCATGTATTTATTTATGTACACTGAGAAGTTAAATAAATATCAAAATCTATTATTGTCTTCAAGAAGTCTTTTGATTTATCACTTCAATGTCTCGTGATGTAAACGCACATTAACACAAACAAAAACTTCGTTTAATGTTACCGATAAGTCAATACAGGTTTACGTGTCCTAGAAGCCACAAAACGGAGTGAAGTTCGACCTAACGTATCACCGGGCACCTCTATCCATGATATTGACTTTGTGCCCTTCAGCAGACTTTGTAAACTGAAAGAGTTTTCTGGCAAAACATGTGTTTACTTGGATGAAGCACAGCTACGGGCACATGTTTATCAAGTCCAAGACAAATAACTCACTAGAAAAAAAGTACATATAAAAGGGTAAGAGTTGACAGAGTAGAATCATACTGAGTTTAAAATGCAGTCTCTCATTCTTCTTGCGGTGAGTGGAAGTTTAAATTTTTCTTTCAAACTTAAATCTCAATTTTCAGCACATTGGCCTTGTCTGCTCAGCCACTTACTACAGTACCACGCCAAGTTACAACAACAATTATAATACTTGTGCGTTTGCAAGCAATTAGCTCTTAAATTAAAGTATGTTTTTTTTCAGATAGAACCTGCTCTTCCTCCTATGAATGCTCCAACGGACAAACCTGCTCAAATGGACAATGTATGGACTCATTGAACTACAATGGCGGTCTTGCTACCAACTCCTACAGCAACAACAACCAGTATGACATGAATTATCAGTACAGCAACCAGCAATACAACCAAGGATCCGGAACTTATTGCACCACTTCTTCATCGTGTCGCAGTGGGGAGACGTGTAAGAATAACAGATGTCAGTCGATTTACTCCACTACCTACTCCAACACGTACAATAACGGATACCAATACTCTCCAAATTGTGAGTTGTGCATTTTAGAGATCTGAAGAGTTTTTAAAAACATTTTTTTTTAGCTGGATCCTCTTCTACTTGCCGCTACACTACGGATTGCTATTCTGGGCAAACTTGCTCCAATGGACTATGTGTTGCTCAGTACGGAACTAATTACAATAATGCCATGTACTCGTCTTCCACTGGATGTATGTAAAATAGTGCACGCTCTTTAGTTTTAATATTTCTAAACCTCTAAATTCTAACCAAAATCCCAACCTTCCAGTGTGCCTTATCCATTACTCTTGCTTGAACAATGAAAGATGTGTTAACGGTATTTGCGTCCCATACATCTCTGCAACTTCCATTAGTAATAAATAATTCATCATTTTTTATCCCTTTTTTTAATCATTGTATTTTTATTTTTCAGACTATTGCACTTATGACAACACTTGTGGAGTGAATCAAAGATGTGTCAACAACATGTGCCAATCTACCACCGGATCCAACGGCTACTATCAAAATACCAACACCAATTCCTACGGATCTAGTAACACTCGATGCAGCTATAATACGGACTGTGGAGCTAATAGATATTGCTCATCGGGATACTGTACCAGTTATGTGCTCAGACAGAAGAGAAGCTCTTAATTTGTGATTTCTTCATTGTTTTTTCGGCATTTTTATTGAATGAAGTGTATATATACATAGATATGTATATTCATACTAATTTTAAGGGCAATATGGACCTTTTCAGCAGAGGAAAAAAAAACCGATTTTCGTGGTTTTTTTCCTATGCAAAATTGAGGAAAAAAGACAAAAAACTACAGTAGTCGGAGGATTTATGACGTAAACAACTTATCGTGTCGAGTCCGGCTTTTAAATTTCAACCGAATTCCCATTGAAAATTAAAGGCGCATTGCATTTTTCACTGCCGGGTCTCGACGCGATGGGTTTTTTTTCCTGGAAAACAACCTGTATAGGGAAAAAACCGCGAAAATCGGTTTTTTTTCCTGCGCTGAAAAATAGGTCCATAAGAATTAAAAAAATAAATAAATAAATAAATAAACTTTTTTTGTTCTCAAAAAAAAATTAAAAAAAAAATTTTTTGTCCTCAAAAATTTACCAAAATATGAACAAAAAATGTTCCAAAAAATATGTATTTCTGCCAGTAAAAAATAAATTTTCCGAGTTTTTGTCGATTCGGAGCATATACCGACTAAGTTTTTGCCCAAAAACCGGAACTTTTACAAAAAAAATTTTCTTATGCAAAAAAAAAACCTTAAAAAACAAAAAAATTCGAAAGAACATTTTTTTTTTGCCAATTCTACTTCATAGTATACCGTAAAACCTGTATTTGAGGGGCATGCCCTTCTATTGTTCAAACACCCTCTCCAGACGCCCTTCTATTAGAGGGGCCCTTCAAATAGAGGGGCCCTTCTATTGTTCAGATTGAGAATTTGAAATAAAAATTTATTTTTAACAGAAGATTTCAACAAAATGGTGCCAAAAATTAACAAAAAAACAACAAAAATTAGAAAATAAACTAGTTCTGAATGTCGATTGAAATGTCACTTTGTGCATCTTCTTCGTCCTCATTGATGTTGATATCGTCAATGAAATTTTCCACCGAATTTTCTTGTCTTTTTTGTTTCAGTCTTTCGATTCCTCCAAACATGTCGGTGACATTTTTGAAGCAACTGATTTTTCCATCAACTAAAAGTACGAAAAAAAAAGTAAAAACAAGAAAAAGTACGCAAAATAAAAAAGGTAATCAGAGAAACCGCAATAATGCGTGGTGCTGATTGCGTATTGCAAGGGCGCCCTTCTATAAGAGGGGCACCTCTATTTTTCAATGAGCCTCTGCAGACGCCCTTCTATTAGAGGGGCTCTTCTAATAAAGGGGCCGTACTAATACAGGTTTTACGGTATGTACATCTGAATTTTTTTAAAGTCTCCAAAAGCTCTGGTCACGACTGAGCAAAGAAACGTGTGAGGGGGGGAGGCACTTTTCCAATCTCAGGGCAATTTGTCTTTGTAAAGAAAATCCCAACGCATGTATCATAAGATTGATGATGCTTTGCTGTCTGTGGATGTGGCGGCACAATATGACAAAATATTAAAAAGATTACAACGCGATATGTATGTATAAAATGAGCTAAACACAAGCAGAGTTCATTGTTCTCCAGAATGAATGCCATGCTAATTTGCAGTGTTCTATTGCTTTTGGTGGCAACTGAAGCGTCAATTTATCAGATTGATCAGAGGTCTTGTAGAATCAACGAAGTGTATTCTCCATGTAGTCAAATGTGTCCACCGACTTGTGAAAACCCGAATCCAAGATGCAGGTGAGTGAGGAAAAGTGTGCATAGGAAAAACTTTGAAAATTTCAGAGTTGACTGTCACCGCCCATCTTGCAATTGCGCTCCAGGATACGTTAATTCTGGTGGAAACTGCATACAAGCAAACTCTTGCTTTCAACATCTTCCAGTTTCTGCGAGATGCCGTACAACTCTGGACTGCCGACAGGGTGCTAACTGTAATAATGGATTTTGTGCAACTGCTTCTGGAGTTTATACCCGAACTCATGTTTCTTCTTCTTCTTCTTCTTCGTTTCAAAATCAACATCAACAACGTTCTCATTCTATTCGTAATGGTTGTGTTAGAGATTTTCATTGTGGGCAGGGCTACATTTGCATTAATGGATATTGTGTTGTGGGTTAAGAGTTAAATCTTAAATCTTAAATCTTAATTAAAATGATAAATTGTTTGTAAGAAACTGTAACTTTCACTGCGTCTCTTCGACACGTGGCAGCGGCCGAGGGCCTCCTTTTCATGTACAGGTATTCTCAGTACGCAGCGCTGCAAACTCGCTCCCTTCGCACAGTGGAGGACGCGACCCCGTTGGCGACGAGAGCTGAAATCTGACTCCAAATGCATGCAAAATTCATTGTTTGATTGGAGCGGGTTTGCAGAGCTTTATATTCAATTAAACGTGTTAAAAAAATTTAAAAATCGCCGATATCCAAACCAATTTTTTTTACCAGGTTTTAATTAAAAATGTATATATAGTATGCGCGCAAGTTAATCAAGATATTCTTTCAATAGTTAATCGTGAGAGAAATAACAACTTTTGCGTTACCTTTGTGTTGCGTCCGTTCATTTCTAATGGAGTCGTGAGAATGTTTCCTTTTTTCACCCAATCTCATGCATACGTGCGGGTATAATTGGACTTTTTACTTTGGATTTTTACCATTGATTTTTAAATTGCTTATGATCAGGCTCATACTGGTAGAAGCGTGCATGAAGCAAAAAAAAAAAAAACTAGAAAAAAAAAGAAAACAAGGAACGGCCCTCAAGACGGACGGATAAAGTTTTCAAATATTGGAAGTTTGTTTAGTTAGTTTAGTGGCGTTTTCAAAACCCTTCCCACCATTTTATCTCTCTCTATCACCCATCTGCTAAATAGTCTGTTATCACCATTTACCTCCTCTGTTCAATCACCGGGGACACTTTTCCGTCACTATTACATAATAGTGAACGGAGGCGAGATGGAAGAGGAGAAAACGATAACATACAGTCTGTCCGTCCGAGGGGTCCTTAATTTGTGGGCAATCGCTTTTATTGGTTATTTTTGGGTGACTGGCACCGTATGGTTATATTGTGGTATTGTGAAAACAAAAAAATTGCAACGCGGTGTTTGCGTACTTTTAAAATTCAAATGAAAATGGGAACAAATCTCTTCATTTGCCATGCTATTTCTTCCATTGCTGTTTGAATTTCAAAAGTACGCAAACACCGCGTCGCAATTTTTTTGTTTTCACAATATTTATTTATTTAAAAACATATTTTTAAACTGCTTTTTTGAGCCAAACTGCTATTGTTTCTGTTGCTCACAAAAGAAGGTTGAAACTGTGAAATTTTATGTTCAAGTATTGTCGAACCGCCAAAATGGTCAAACGCGCTCCACTGGACTCAACGCTATGCGATTTTCATTTTGGTTTCCAAATTATTTTGTCGGTTTTTCTTTGATTTTTTTTGCATAAAATCTTATTTTTTCGTGCTTTTTCCTTGTAAAAATATTTTTTTGTCAAAATCTTCAGCATATTTCCGAATTTCAGTGAAAAATCAATATTTTTGGGTTTCTGTGCACTTTAAAAAATTCATAACTCTTTTGTTTGGAAAGATTTTTGTTCAAACTCCATCATGATGATGTTTTTCAATGCTTTTTTCACTGAAATTGGGAAATATGCGGAAGATTTTGAATATTTTTACAAGGAAAACGCACGAAAAAAGAAGATTTAATAATTTGGAAACCAAAATAAAAATCGCATAGCGTTGAGTCCAGTGGAGCGCGTTTGACCATTTAAAAAATTTAGAAATCACATTCGTGGTTCTCATGGCCTTGTGACTCACCAATACTACACGGATATGTACCTTTTTATTTTTCTAGGTGGATTTTTTTATTTTATTTCTTGTTTATTGAATTTCTATGAATAGAAGAAACATTCTGCAAATGGCACCTTCCTGTCTGTCTTCTTCAACTTTCACACACATTGTGAAATTCATACTTGGCCAATTTCTTGCGCGCGGAATTCTATCTCCTTTTATCCAGTTAGGGCAACATATCACGTTACACCAGGCACCAGAAATAATGAGAAGTGGGAGACTTTTTGGTGGAAGAAGGAAGAAGGACCATAGCCGGACCTAAAATGTTTCATTTGAAAGAAAAAAAAATCTACCATCCATAAACAGACCATTAGAAATGTGACCCATCATTTTGTTTCTATTGTGCTGGCACAATCCGTCTGTCGGCCCTTCCTAATCTGTCAAAAGCTCTTCTAATTGGCCGATGAGTGGCTGTGAGGTGTTTGCAACCAACGAGCCCGCCGTTTCCTTGATTTGGCTGAAGCGGGAGGGTGGGGGGGGGGGGGGGGGGGGGACAATACGAAGGACATTGTATTGTAATATTAATAGCCTCACTTTTTTGCGTGCTCCATTCTTTAAATCCTCTTCGTTGTCAATGACAGACACAACTATTTACCTCAATTCAATTTGTTTCCAATTCTACTGTTCGAAAATTGAATGAATCCCGCCCGAACCGAAACGGATTAGTTTTATTTTTTGTTTCCCAAAAAATGGGATTTAGCTTCCCCATTTTCTTACACCGGAAACTGTCAATTGTGTTTTAGCATTCTCGTGATATAATCTGCCCCAGCAAAGTCCGGATTCTTTGTCATCGTCCAGATTTGATCAGGTGGTTGTCATATCCGCCCACCCATTCCACCCTGTACACTTGTTTTCTTTTTTTTTTTCAGCATGTTTGTGTGTGTGACTCACAGTTTCTTGTTGCAAATGGGAAAGAGACCTGAGACCTGAGACCCGAGACCCGAGAACCACAAAAGGGGGCGTAACCACCCGGCGGTTTTTCGCAACCGTCTGGCTCTTCTTTGCGCGAGCAGAGGGCGGGCTGAGGAATGGGAGCAGCGCACTCTTACACTATGTTCCCCCATCGCGCGCACAGAATAGGAGAAAGAAGGCAGAGAGAGAGACCAACACGGCTTGTTGGCCAGTTTCGGTTTATTTGTGGGGAGCCTTTTTTTTTCTACAGTTGCAATTTTTTATTTTTTTTATTTTTTATTTCATTTTTCTTTTTACCCCTTCAGAATTTTTAGGTTCTCACAAATTTTTTTCTTCTGCTTCAAATTTCCTGTCGTATGGTTTTTTTAATTAGCCAAAAGCCCCAAAATAATAAACAAAAACATCACAACGTTTCCCTTCTGATAATCCTTTGATCCGCCAATCCGCCACTCCACTCACTCCTCCCACTTTCATTATTTAACGTTCACAACTTTTCAACGTTTTTTTTAAACTTTGTTTTGTTTTGCAGAAGGAAGAACTCTTCAATTCTTCTCGACACAAAATGGGTCGACTTTCGCTTTCTCTTCTTTTTCTTCTAGCCGCAATGGCCGTTCATGCGTCAGGTTAGTTGTGACAGTTTTTATTAGACAATTTTGGAAGAAAGATAGAGAGAGAGAGAGAGAGAGAACTTAGCACCCCCGCTTGTATCAATATCAATATCAATATCAATGGCAATTGTTAGAGAAATTCGAGCATTTCGAGTGGGAGCACTTGAAAATTTTATCCGCTTCGAAGAAATCATCCTTGCGGCCGGCCCGGGGCTGGGCTATACAGTTTATTTGAAAACAAGAAGAACAATAATGCATTTCGTTTCTGGGTGTCTTCGTTTCCTCGTCGTCGTCAAAATCTCGAAACATGACATGCTGTTTTCTTCGACTCTTTTTCCCTCGAGAGACACTTGCCAACTTTCTACTAATAGACCCGTTTTTGTTGTGTCGCGGGCGGCTCGCGAGCCAAGTCCAAAAGGAATTGGGGAAAATATGTGTTGAGCTCTGAACTTTTTCAATGACCCATTTCAGCTGGTAGGTACTATTTGACCCGGTTGATGTTGAAAATTGATATGTACATTACATTTAATTTTTTTTCTTCTGCAAAAAGTAGATGAGCGTGTATGTATGGCCGCAAAAAAGAAAAAAAAAGAACACTTGAGCTAGGGGTCAATAAAGTGCGAAAAGTAAGGGGAACGAACGCATAAAAAAAAAACTAGACTTGAATTATGTATTTCCTTACAACTCTTGCACCGGAAACAACAAAAATAAATGCTCTTTTCTGCCCCGTGTCCTAGAATTTCAAAAAAAAAAAAATGTTTGCTCTTTATGCAAACGATCCATATTATTTATATATGTATGTTGGCTAGCATAGGTAGCGCAAGACGAAAATTATTCTCGAATTGTTTGCCATGCTTTTTTGTTTCGTGTGAAGATGGTGAATCGAGCCCCGGAGCCATTGCTTCCTCTCGAAGAATGGCTTAACATTTCGTTTCGTTTCGCGGCGGGGGGGGGGGGGGGAAGGGGCAAACAGGCGGGAAGAACGATCATTTTCTTTTCTCTTTTTTTCCCCATTGATTGTCAAATTTTTGGCGTGTATATTGACATGGGCAGGTAAAATGGTAGTGTGTGTGTGTGTTCAGATGCTTGCTGTAGTGTGTGCAATTTTTGCCATGTGTATGTATGTATGTAATTGTGCTCATCGATCAGTGTGTTGAAATAAATATGTATGTATGGTTTTGCTGATCGCAGGTGTAGAGGCTAACCTAACCATCAATGGAAGTCCAGCACTCGCTTTCTAAACACAAGTACATAACATTCATTAATCCATTACGCATCACATCACATCACATCACATCACAGACATAACACTGTCCACTGTTTGTCTATCTGCCTACCAACCGTTTACCAGCGGCCGGTGATAAAGCTAAAGCCAGTAACTTACTAACTCGGTGAGCAAAGGTAGGCCCGAACAGGGAGGAAACACGGAACAATAGATGGCGGTTTGGATTGAAAAGAGACAAGGGAGAAGCGAAAATAGGATAACATGAATGGATGTTTCGCTAGTTGCTCAAATTAGAAACGCTGAATTATACATGAAAGGTTCGGGAAGAGAAGAGACCAGAATTTTCAAGCAGGGGTTGAGCGGTGACTGTTTTGGCAAAACACACATACATACTCATGTATGTATCATTCTTTTGTCTCTAATAATGGTTTTCATCCATATTATACATTATTCACACACCTTCATTTAACCCATCTGTTTTAGTACATAGTTCTTTTTCCGAGAACCACGAGGATTGTACAAGACCAAAAGAAAGAAGGAAAACATAACATAACCTCAAGTTTCATAAAGCGGAGAAAGCACGAACTTGGGTTTTTACATGACAATTAAACATATCAAGTTACATCGCGTCCATGTCTTGAGAGCTCCATCTCTCTCTCTCTCTCTCCGTTCTTCTTCCGCTGCCCACTGATTGTTCCCTTAGGCAGGGAATGAAGCTTTTTAGGGGAATACATAGATTTGATTACCTGCCCACTCTCTTCCTTCTTCCCTCTTTTCCCAATTGAAAGAAAATAACAAAAAAGTATCATTTTGGTGGGCGCGCACGCGCGCGCGCTCATATGACGCGGTCATAGAATACTATGCCTATCGTGAGAAATAGCCAGGTCTTTTAGGTTTTCCATGGATATTCATAAATTATCATATTGTCCTATACATTTCCTTTCATATTAGCATGTTTGTAAATAGTGCTAATGAAGAAGAGAAGAGAAGACAAAACCCATGGTGTCTGGCATACGACAGAGATATGGTGAAGAGGGTATATGATGTATTAAATTCATTCCTTGTCGCATCCCATTCGTGTAACACAACTAAAATCTTAACGTGTTCCTCGTTATGCAAATTTCGGCCGCCGCGACGCCTCTTGGTGTCCGATGACACCCGCAAGAGTGTTGATGAACAGACAACAAATGAGCCCGGTTAAGCTAGCTCAAAAGGGTTGCGGCACTGGTTGTGGTTCAGAAGAAAGTAAACAATTTAACGTGGACGATTGAAATTTGGGAAGGAAGGAAGGACTACTAACCGTGTAACGTAATGTAGAAAACAGTATTAAGTTTCCATGTTGACCTAGAGCACATTTAGCACTGCACTGTATACAGTTTGTTCCAAAACTAATTCATAAAATGTCTTGTATTTACCCCCGCTCACCACTAATTACAGAACTTCTGGATTATGAGGAATTTTCACGTTTGGGAATGTCCTATGCACTCACGCGGGATAACCGGAAAATCATTCTACTTGAAGAGCGTGTTCTTTTTGGTTTGTTGGAAAAAAAAACAACGTGTGCGTGTGTTATTGAATGAACTATCTGTCACTAACAGTTTTTTTAATGCGGTGGGCGTGGACTATTTATTATCATTTCAATATTCTTGCCGGCTACCATACACTCGGTATAAAACGCTGCAAACTCGCTCCAATCGAACAAAGAATTTCGCAAAGGGAGACTCTCTCAATTTTCTGCACTCACTCGTTGCCAACGTGGCCGCGCCCTTCACTGTGCGAAGGGAGCAGGTTTGCAGCGCTCCGTAAGTTTTATAATACGCACCCGCTCACGGCAAAGAATATTGAATTGATAATAGCATTATAACCTATTTTCCCATTTCACAATACTGCAGTGTATCTTTGAGTCATTTTGCGCACGCAAACGCAAACGCAAACGCAAACATTTCACGAAAAAGGTAATTGAGTCGAAACAGATGACTCAAAAATGGGAGGAATTTCACACTATCGGACGGCTCTCCAGGAAATACGATATGCCACCCTTATTTGGTCTTAATTATATATGTATTTACCGGAACTGTGAATTCAGAACAAATAAAAACGCGTTTAACGTGTGTTATACTAACAAGAAAAGGGGTTAGGATGGAAGAATAATTGTATAATTTTCAGACAGTCCTACATTCAACGAAGATGAAATTCAAAATCCAATCGTCATCTCTTACGACACGATGGACTACGATTCCAATACAATCACTGTTAGAGAAGGTTTGTTAACAAATTAATTGTAAAAACGTATATTTTTTTTTGTTCCAGGAAAAAAGCTGATGGTGAGCTGCGTGTTTGACAGCGATCAGCAGATCCATAAATCTGATCTTTTGTGGAAACAAGCCAATGGAAACAATATTGATGGAGAATCTAATCCAAGGTGATTTGGATTTTAATAGCAAAACAAAAAAAAACGAAAAAAAATAGTGTTAAATTTCATTTCATTTTTTCCATCTTTTTTTTTCTTACATTAGAAATTCGATACATCTGACCAACACTCAGAATGAAAAAAAAAAAAAAAAAAAAAAAACAATTTTCAGCCTTTTCTCGGTGGTCCTTCATGAAAAAGGGAGCAGACATCTGAAGACATCGTTGCACTTCTCATCGGTTCACCCAAGAGACAGCGGACCGTACACTTGTACTGGAAGGACTGCAGGAGGAGAAAACTTCGAGAAGACTGTCAAGATTGTTATTCTTCGTGAGTTTGGCTATTAGCCGCTGATTAAGGCCCTGCCCATGGCTAATATAAACTAAACATAGCGTGAAAAATTTCAAACAACATAAACTTTCATTTCAGCACCCATCGAGTGGAAGAACAATGACACAGTAAAAGGAGCCCTTTTGGGTGAGCCGATCACTGTGGACTGCGGAGTGAAAAGCCAGGCTGGAAAAGAGCCTCTGATCCAGATGACCAGCGGTACTGGAGAACCACTTGATGAGGAAATCTGGACTATTGCTGGAAATGAGGCTACCATTGGCAGTGTGTCCAAGGAGCATGCTAATCTTATCGTTTCTTGTATCACGATTGAGAATTATCAGGAGGCCAACAAGGATGAATTTCCAGTGGTCGACAGGAAGGATGTCAAGATTGAAGTTTACAGTGAGTAAATTTCAATTTGATTTTACATTTTTATAGTTCAATTTGATTTTACATTTTTTACAGCCCTCCCTGAATTCGATTCTGAAGAATCCATTCAATACACTGTTATTGATAACCACGTTCGTACCGCCATTGTCTACTGCAATGTCACTGACTCTTTCCCTATTGCTCGCCACTATACCTTTTACCACGAAGGCGAGGAAATCCAGATGAACGAGAAGTACAACACATTTGTCAACGCTGGAATTTCGCAAGGAGCACATCTTAGAATTTACAACGTCAATCAAAACGACTTGGGTACTTACAAGTGTGAGGCTAACAATGGCAAGGCAAAAGCTGACCACATTATCCATCTCAAAGAAGCTAATGCTCCAGCTGAGCCAAAAGTTACTTTAGTTAAAGCGAATAAGCATTCAATCATTTGGAAGGTTGAGTCCATTGACCAAGAGCCAGATCTTCCAGTCACCGCTGTAGAAATTAGACATCTCCGCGCTGGAACCGCTGAAGCTTCTGGTGTTGCCGACGATGAGATTTCTGATGCCTACTGGAAGAGCCACGCTATTTTCTCCCAGAAGCATATTAGTAAGTCCACATTTTTTGTAATGGGAAAAAAATTATTTTTTTTTAGACAACGATGGAATTTACGAGATCCATGGTTTGAGACACGGACACGAATATGTGTGGAGATTCAGACAGATCAATGAAGCTGGATTTGGTTCGTCGCAAATTGTATAGCTCTATTTTTTTTATAATTTGCTTTAGGAGATAGTGTGGTCCTTCGCGCCAAGACCTACGACGATCACGATTTGGAACTCATGGATTCGTCGTCTCTGACCTCGTTCCCACTTGCTCTTCTTACGTTGAGCTTTGTTCGACTATTCTTTTGAATCCATTGGGCAAGTTGCAGCAACTATGTATTTGATATTTGATACCCAAAATAATTTGTCAGTTTTGTAAAAATTCGGTGCACCTTGTCTCTTTTTGTCTTTTTCTTTCTTTATTTTTTTTTCTGATTTCTCTTGTTCTTCTCTGCTCTCAACCTCATTCTCTTTCATCTACAGCAACACCCTTTATCGCATTGACGTGTGAAATACACTTCGTTTCGCTAAAAGAAAAAAAAATAATAACAATTCAGTCTGACTGCTTGTCATTCTGAAACAATACGGTTTTACATACAATAATTGCAATTTCCTGCGTAATTTGTAAATTATCAAATAACTTTGTGCAATATGTTATTATTAATCACTATGAACTCAGTTTTATTACAGTCTTCTGCATTTTACTATAAATTTTTTTGTTTCAATTTTTCAATTAAATTTTTTTCAATCGCTCTGTTTATTTTTTCCTTTCAAATTAAACGGGGGTACCGCAGTATAGAAAAATAGAATTGCGCGGAAGAGAACCGGCTGATATGGAGCTGCAACTCAGGGACTCACAATGCTCAGCGAAATACTTTTTCAAATAGTTTGAGTGGTTCTGGGCAGGGGTGGGACAAAAAAAAATTTTCCACAAAAAAAAAAATTTTTTTGTCCTCAAAAAAATTACCAAAAAAAAAAACTTTTTTTGTCTCCAAAAACAATTATTCTCAGTACGGAGCGCTGCAAACGCGCTCCCTTCGCACAGTAGTGGACGCGGCCGCGTTGGCGACGAGAGAGTTCAGAAAATTGAGAGAGCCGTGGCCGATGTTTTGCTCTGATTTCTCTAAACCTCACTCCAAATACTGAAGAGGGTGGTGCGGGGCAGCAGTTTATTTCAGTAGTTGGTTAGAATTGGAAGCCTCGAGGCTCCGTAATGGGGGATTAAAAGGCCACAGTCAAATGGGCGGGGCAATGGGGAATGTGTGGGGGAGTTGCTCAAGGGCAACCTTATGACAATCGTTAAAGCCACAATAAGAGCATTTATCATCGCTCCTTGACCGTGTCCGCCGGAGAGATAATGTGTGATCGTGGCGAGCCGCAGAGAAATCGTTTCCTGCCTGCAATAATCAAGTTAGAGTGTGAAGAGATAATGGAGGGGGAAAACACAATCTATCTGTCTGTCCTGGACGGCTTCTCTAATAGACTGTATCCTGGGCTCTAAGTGATGTGTGAGTCACCCTGGGAGCATAGTACAAAGTGACGTATTGATAATACGGTAAAGGGATAGATATCCCTTACACCTTACCCCTTAGGCGAGGACCGTCCCTGGTCCTCGGATATAAAACGCTTATCCATTTTCGAAAGGCTTTGATCCTTATAACGAATATTTTCTTTAGTTAAAAGCACTAGTAAAAATAAACAGGAGCGAAGCGCACCTTTAATTTTTTGAAGACTTCAATATATTTGAAAATGTTGGAACAGTAGGAATTATTTTTTGGGCGGACTATAGGGAGAGGGACAAAACAATCCAGGTCTTGCAGCCTGAATTGGATCGACGTAACCTCGGATGATGTCGCAAGACTCATGAGCGACGATGAGGTTGTTGTATTTAAAGTACGCGTTGGATCGTTTGCTAAATTCAACTCTAACGTTAATAACGAAGCGGGCATGGGCTCTTGATTAATATCGATGAAAAGACGATATAGATTTTCAATTTATTGCCGTGTCATCTTCACTGATAAAACTCGGAGAGCTGCACCTGCGGGCGTCTTCCTTGTTCTCAGATCCGATTTTGGAAAAGGCGGGGAAAACCTTCATTTATGAAACAGGGTTTAGTTGAATGAAAAACACTGGAGAAACTGCACCTCCAGGCGTCTTCCTGGTTCTCTATTTAGGTTTTGGAAACGAGAAGACGGTAGAGGGATTAAATTAAATAATGTTTGGGGAACGATGTTGGGTTTTTTAATTATTATTTTACTTCGTGTCCGGAACAGCAATGCCTGCCGGTGGGCTGGCACTGGACAGACAACTTTTCGATTGTAAAAACTCTGGGTCAGAGAATGTTACCGTGGTTTCAAAAGTTTTGCTTTCTGAATTGCACTTTGGTGAGTTGGGGTGTCCGTATTCAAACCTGACTCGTCGTTAAGGGTCGCGATGGCTGGGCCCGAAACATCCACGACCTTTTCGTATTTCAGTTGTCATAAATTTGAAAGACTTACTTTTTGATTACAGTTCTTTGTCAACAATGGTCGTCGGGTGGGTTCGTAGTCCTTTCAAAATTGTTCTCAAGTTTTGTCAAACTGCTTTCTTGAATAAATCCATGTGTTTCGGGGACATCATTTCTTCCCCAAAGTTTCCGAATTCTTTCGACTATTACTGCGTTGCGAAAACCAGTCAGATCGCTCGGGTGCTGCGGCCGTGGTCTCGCTAGGGCGGTGCTCGGGAGTCGTCGGTTTAGGGACGTTGCGAAGTGATATGAGCCATGGGCCGAGATAGAAATGAGCAACTCCACAAAGAACGGCTAACCCGACGGTGATGACAGTGTTACATCATAACGTCCAAATGAAGAAGACAATATCAAAAATGTGCTTGGCTTGCGCTCAAAAATCAAAAGCTTGCTCAATTCCGGCTGAGGAAATTGGACCGGAGGTTGGGTCGGTTCAGGCCTGAATTAATCTAGTAATAGCCACAGGCGAACCCTGCATCGCATCCCAAATCTCGTTATAGTGCGTTTCTGGTATGTTTTCCGACAACGATGTTTTCCGACAACGATTGACAACGATCTGTGAAAAATTAGTGGGTTATCTTCGAGAGGAGTGGCCGTAAAATAAGCTGTACTAGATGCTTCCTGAGGGTGGAAGTTGAGATTTTTCTAATCTCTAGCGTTTTCGGATTCAAAGAGAACAGAGTTTCGTTAATTATGTATTCGAAATTGATAACTAAACTGCAGTCTAGTGGATATGCCCTACTGGTGATAATACTGGTGTCGAGGTCAATAAAGTTGGTGATGGTGGCGTTTGTTGAAAGTGTGACCTTCGTTTTTTGTTTGAAATAGCACTGGTTTTTGAATGGGATGGACTCAAAAGAACTAGGTTTGATTGCTGAACAGGTTTTAACAGCCAGAAACCCACTGCCGATATGCATGGCCTGGAGATCTGACTTTCCTATCTGTTTTCGAGATGTTAGAGTAGGACATTTGGCTACCGCGGAAATTGTTGCTGCCAGGACGTTGCAGAATTTAGAAAAGAAACTCACGAAATTGGTGCAGGTTTCGGCAGGAAAAATCTACTTCTTCTCTTCCACTCGATAACTGACATGAGATTGTCGCTTCGGTAATGAGCCGTTATTCGCGTGGGCTTCATAAAGCAGTTGACTGTTTCGATGGTCCGGCTTCCTTGTAACACTAAAAATTGAGGGTTTGACCAGTTGATGATGTGGGGTTGTTCAGTTTTAAAAAAATACCATCCGTTTATTTGAGCTCACCGTGCTGGCATTTCTCAAAATATTCCTGAATTGGCAGGCTTCGGACGAGACGGGCAATTGTTTTTATACTGTTTTTCGTTTGACGATTTCGCAAAGCGGAGGTTGCCCCGGAAAGCGGCTGCAGGGCGAAGGCGTGCGGTTGGTAACTGAACAATCGATTGGAGAGGGGATTTTCTGGAAGTCCTCGTTTTCGGTTGGACCGGTGAAAAAGGATTAGCATAGCGATTAAATGAAAATTGGTTTTTTTGTACTTTGGTAACGGATATCCGGCTTTTTGTTTGAGAACTGTTGCGTTCCTCCCCAGAAGTTGCGAAAGCGGGGATTCCAATCGAAGGTTTTTGTATTGATATTTTTAAAATAATAAACTTGTGTGGCTGGTCGAGGTTAAACGCTTCGACCGAGTTTTCTAATGCGATAGTTTAAAAAAATTTGTCGGTTCGCCTGCCCCTCACATGTCGGCTTGAAATAGTGATTCTGGAAGAAAACACTGTCTGAATATCCCCGGCTGGCGCTCGCAGGCCGTCCGAGGAGTCTTCGTTGGTTGTGTCAAAAACTTTTAGCGGAAGGAGGATGAAAAGTAAGAAGCGAGGAGGAATATTACTCGTATACAAAGAGTGATTGCCGAAGTGTGGGATTGGTGTATTGAAATTGGTGAAGCGGAATTGTTGGATTGTTAGAACAACAAAACTTAATTTAGTTATTATCGGTTTTTTTTACGGGAGTGTATGAAGATATGAAGAACAGTTGTTGCGCGCCGTAGCGAGGCTGCAACAACCGAAAATAAAATCACGGAAAAAGAAAAACAAAGCAGTAAATTGATTGGATATTTTGAAACGGTAACTAAAAAAAATGGGGCTCCACAGTACTCGCTACATTTTTAACTATTTAAAGCGCTATCATCGAAAGGGTGCGGGCAAAAACTAACTCACTTTTTCTTACACCTTACTACGTTGCAACTGTCTTGACCATTAATTTTTTTTTTTACAAAGATGTTTTTTTTTATTTTTTTTATTTTAATTGTTTTTTTACTAATCCATCTATAGTAGGCTAAACCATCTATAGATGGGGCTTCTAGGCGCACTGTTGGGACACTTAAATCTTCGCACTAATTTATTTATGTATATTCTCAAATCATAAACGTATTTCTCTTATTTCTCAAAATTCTCATTCACTCATAGGCTGACGCGATAACTCACTAAAAAAACTTAAAACTACACGCAGCACTATTACCTAGGCCCGATTGGGCCCTTGAACCTAGGCTCTAATGCGCGTCTTGCGCCGCAGGGTACCCTAGTGGCAGCTTTTCTGCTCACTCAAAACTCAATATTAACTCATTATTTCTCAAAACTCTATCTCTTCTCATCGCGCGGAAACTCAAACTCTTATAACTCATCGCGCGGAAAAACTCAAACACTCATCGCGCGGAAACTCAAAACCTTATAACACATCGCGCGGAAATTCAAACTCTCAATACTCATCGCGCGGATAACTCAAATTCTCATAACTCATCGTGCGGCTAAACTTTAAAAAACTTTCCCAACTAGTGCCCTATCCCTAACCTAAACTACGAAAAACTAAAACCCCGTGGTGGAAAGACTTACCTTTGACCGCACTCGGCGGTCTCACTCGCTGCTACCACTGAAGAGGGTGGTGCGGGGCAGCAGTTTATTTCAGTAGTTGGTTAGAATTGGAAGCCTCGAGGCTCCGTAATGGGGGATTAAAAGGCCACAGTCAAATGGGCGGGGCAATGGGGAATGTGTGGGGGAGTTGCTCAAGGGCAACCTTATGACAATCGTTAAAGCCACAATAAGAGCATTTATCATCGCTCCTTGACCGTGTCCGCCGGAGAGATAATGTGTGATCGTGGCGAGCCGCAGAGAAATCGTTTCCTGCCTGCAATAATCAAGTTAGAGTGTGAAGAGATAATGGAGGGGGAAAACACAATCTATCTGTCTGTCCTGGACGGCTTCTCTAATAGACTGTATCCTGGGCTCTAAGTGATGTGTGAGTCACCCTGGGAGCATAGTACAAAGTGACGTATTGATAATACGGTAAAGGGATAGATATCCCTTACAAAATGCATGTGAAATTTTTTGTTCGTTTGGAGCGAGTTTTCAGCGTTTTATACCGAGTATACCAAAAAAAAAAAAACAATTTTTTTAATCTTAAAAAAAGTAACAAAAAAACAAAAAAAATTTTTTGTCCTCAAAAAATTTACCAAAAAAAAAAATACGTATTTTTGGTAGTTAAAAAGAAATTTTCCAAGTTTTTGTTGAAAATTAGAGGTTTTTGTCGATTCGGAGCATATACCGAATAAGTTTTTGTCCAAAAACCGGAACTTTTATTCGCCTCCGTGACTCTAAAAAATTTTTTTTTGCCAACGGCGCATCATCAAAAAAAAAAACAAAAAATTTTTTGTCTTATCCACATTCTCAAAAAAAAAACAAAAAATTTTTTGTCTCATCCAAAAAAAAAACCCGAAAAAACAAAAAAAAAATCGAAAAAAAACAATTTTTTTTTGGTCCCACCCCTGGTTCTGGGTCGGTAAAAAATTTGAGTTAAACATTTGATCACCCTATACAAAAATTCCAAACAAAAATTGCTTTCAATTTTTCAAATGAAAGAAGTATGTATTGTTAAAAAGTTTCATAAAAGGACGCCCGCAAATATGAGTTTTTTCAATTTCTAACAATGCGTTCATTATTTTTCTTTTGCCTGTTTGTAACTGTAAACGGAAACGAAAACGAAAACGAAAATAAAAACGGATTCGATTTTATTGAAGACAGTTACAGGTTTTCAATAATTTTTTAAGAGTAATTAGCTCAGAAACCTATAAAATTTCAGAAAATACGCCGATAAAAACACTGACCCTTGTGACAATTTTTATCGGCACGCATGTCCACTTGGAAGTCCTGATGGCCTTGATGATGAAGTTTTTTCAAACTTTTTCAGAGATAAGCTTGAAAAGCTCCCAAATATTTTGGACCAATATTCTATAGCGGTAATTTTAAAATTCCCGTTAAAACTGATATAATTGTTGTCTTGTTTTCAGCGTGACTTTCTCGAGATTGATGAACTGGATGGCCCTATTAAGCATATTGCAGATTTTTATCAGAACTTGTTCGTTTTCAATCTTTTTTCAATTCATTTAACATTTTTTAAAATAAAATATTCAGATGCGAAAACGGACAGAACACTACAATATTACTCGAGCAGTTAGAACCATTTTTCTCCCAATTTCCAAATGCATGTAATGGTCAAGCATGTCTTTTATACATCCAGAAAGATCCAAACTGTCAAAGAGGGGCTGATAACTTACGGGGAACAATCATGGAGTATTTAGAAAAACACGTTTGGAATCGTTGCATCAACGTTTAACATCTTTTAAATTCAGGACCCCTCAGCACAGTTTTTTGAAGCTTTTAGAAAACTTCTGAATCTGATTAAAATTTTGAATGTCCATGTAGGAGAAAACGTGCAAAGTGGTGTACAGCAGACAAAAGATATGTTAGCTGAAATGAAAGAAACAGTACTTGACTGGATCAAGGTAACAAAACGTTTTTTTTTTTAATTATAACAATATCAAATATTTTCAAGAGCACACCATGGGCTATTAACAACAATGTAGAAGACGCAACAATTGCCATTATGTCACCCACGATTATTCATGAGAATTATACTGACACCTGGCTTAGTTCTATAGAAGAACTTGCCGAATTAGAAATTTCATATAATGAATGTAAAATTACATACGAATATTCCGAAAAAGCAAATGTTTTGTGCTTTTTCTTGGTGGCAATGAAACACAACGATCTGGCACCATCGGAATTTTTTACTGAAACAGGAGCTTTCATATGGTATCCATACATTAGTCTCGGCTTCGAAAACTATTATATCGCTGAACACTCAGCAAACATGGCATCTAATGTTGTTAAAACTTCAGAAAAAATGTGAAATCAAAATTCAATTGCAGATAGGGTTCGTTGGATTCACTATAGGACATGAGCTTTCTCACATGCTTATCAAAAGTACAGTCGGCGACTATCTAACTTATTTCTCGAAAGTCTCTAAAGACTGCATACAAAATCAATTTAATGCGACTTGCGAAGAATTCAAAGAAGTTTGTTTGTTTTTTTTTAAATTTATGAAAAGCTATACTTGGTTATTTTCACAGGAATCTTGCATAACCGGCGAACATCAGCTAGATGACAATGGTGCGGATATTCTTGGAGCTCAATTAGCATATCATGTTTTGGAACGTCATTTTGGTGACGATTTAATGGTAACAACTTGACAAAAGATGGTTGAAAAATACCATGATTTAGGAAATCCACAAATCCCTTGGAATCCCACAACAGCAGCTGTTTTTCTATGCTTTAGCGTATTCGTTTTGCAGTGTTAGTATACATAGTTTATATGTTCCTCGACCAAACATATTTTCTTCAGGGAAACCCTGGCAGTGATGGAGGTTTAGACGAACACTCTGCTGGTTATATTCGCGTTAACGCCATGATTTCACAACTTCCCGGATTTCAAAAAGCTTTCGAATGCTCTGGAGATAGCAGAATGATCACGTCGGCTACGGTGGGCATTGAAACATGTTTAATACATACGTTACAAATTATTTTCAGGAACAATGCGACATTTATGGGAAGAACGCTCCAGAGAACAAAAGGCATTGAGAAAATGAAAAATGAAAAAATGAGAAGAAAAATAAACATATTGATGATAATGAATTAAACATGTAGAATGATTGTTTTGCTTTTCATAATGATTTTTTTGATGTTTGCGCGTATCTTTTTTCAATATATAAATCAATATGCACAGTCTGAGTTTTCATAATATATTCTTGGCTGCAATATTTTTGAAACGTTAAAAATAATCCTACAATCGGGCTTTGTTGTTTGTAAATGAAGGTTATTAAAAGCATTTATAAGTATTAAATAAACACTTTTCATACTTTAAGTCAGATACCTGTCGTCTTTTTATAAATAGAAATTTGGTGGATGTATACAATGACGGTACCCCAGGCCGTGTAACAATCAATATTATCAATCCCTAAAAGCTTCAGAGGGAGCCCACTGGAAACCTAGGTCAATTTAGGCTAAGACGGCGTCTCGCCACGAGAGTTTAAAGGTGCACGCCGAGACACGTGGAAAATTGAGAGACACGAGACGACGCGCCGGTTAATTCGCAATGCACGCTCCGTTGGCGACCGTCAGAACTTTCCGGTGTGGATAATACCTGGTACAAACGTTCAAAAAAGTGGTAAATTTTTGTAAATGACTCGAATCGTTAATCTTACAATTAGTGAACCGAAGTCAGAGTCACTGCGTGGATTAACCACTATTTTCAAAATACAAAAACTGGGACAGAACGATAAAGAGTCCGCTCTGAACTTTCTAACTGATCACAGGATCTTGGAATACCAGCGCAGATATAATTTCTTGGCTCAGCAATCAAAAAAATTATGCAAATTTATTACAAAAACTTCTGAAAAAAATTCTGGACTATGCACAATATTAAGTAATTACTGTAATAGTTTGCCAAGGCTGAACTTTTGATAAAATCCTAATGTTTTCTGGTTTGTGGAGCATGCTCTCCATAGATGATGCACTGGTCCTGAAAAATTCAAAAGTATTAGCTAAATTTCAATTTTTAGTTTGTACCACAGCTGATTTGATCATTCTGCTCTCCTTGGAGCACTGGAAAGCATCTTTAAATCCAGGATGTTGAGAAATCATTGCATTCACTCGAATGTTCGCCGACGCATGAGAATCAAGAGTACCATCCATTCTGGTTATTGTGTGACTGCGTTTTCCCTGAATGAACAACATCTTACCACGGCACTCCCGTCGTCCAATGCGCCACCAAGTTCTTTGTATAATGAAATTATTTTTTCACTCGAAAATTTACTTTTTTAGAAATTCGAATCATGATCTGATTATTCAGGATGACACAATCATTTTAACCCAAAAACTAGGCCTTTTTGTCAAAAAATGACCGAGCCTTAGGGTTTTAAAAATGCGCCAGGTAGAAGCAATTTTGGAAGAAGGTTATTCTATTTACCTGGCAATATGATACAGCAGTAGCATAAAAAAAGAGTTGTTGATGGGTGACATTTAGAGGTTTGTAGATTGTCTAAAATTTTATCATGTTGTTGGCGGTTTTTAAATTCAAGTGTATACTTTTAAATCATCTTTGCAATGCCGTTCCAGAAGCTCGTATGCTAGTTGAAGGCCAATGATATCTGCACCGTTCTCGTCAACTTGCTTATCATAAGTATCGCAAGATTGCTAAATCAGATAGTAAAATGTAACAAAAAGCACCCAATTACCTCAACAAACTCTTTACAAGTCGAGTTATATTGATTTTGAATACAGTTTCTTGAATTATTTGAGAAATATGTCAAATCGTCAGCCGAAGTACTTTTTATCAAACCGTGACCAAATTCGTGACCAACACAGCCACCGGAGAATCCAATCTGAATACGTTCTTTTGTCGAGACCTTGTTTTCTTAATAAAAATATGAACCTTTGCCGAAACAGCCTCAGTGAATTGAGCCACGTAATAATAGGCGAAACCCATGTAGATCGACGGAAGGCCATAATAAGCATTTGCATCAGAGAACGATAATGTTTCTACGTCAATTTTCAATTTTGGATCTTGAGATACAATTAAGAAACACAATTCGACTGCCTTTTTAGAATCATTGTATTGTGCTTTGCAATCCGTGTATGCCTTCTCAATTTTTATAAACAGATCAATGGAATTTCTTAGATTTTCCCCATAATTATCGAACAAGTAGATTTGTTCAATTAGTGATTTTATGGATTTGCTGACTTCGTTATTAATTGCCCATGGAGTCTTCTGAAATGTCAAAAAAGCTTTACAATTAAAACAATTTATTTTTTGGAAATACCTGAACCCATTCTATAGCGATCTTTTTCATATCTTCTAAATACTCTTCTACAAGATGAATGCCATCACGAACGTCTATATCCAGAATTGCATTCAAAATTTGAATGAATGTGACAAATTCGAAGAATTGGTTATGGTATTCGATGAGGCTCTCAGACTGAAAATGAAAAATTGTCACAAAAAATATAAATTGTTATACTTGGTATGAAGCGCTGCAAAATTGTTCTAATTGCACAATGCATGCATTTGAAGTGAGATTCAGAGAAAAAAGCGTAAGCGAAACATTGGCTACACTCTCTGGTCGCCAACGTGGCCGTCCACTGCGAATAGAGCGATTTTGCAGCGCTCCGTACTGAGAATAATAAATAACCAACTAGATAAAGGGCCATATCTCGTGATAGTTTTGAATTCAGATGTTTAGCTGCCCGTTTGCAGTTTGGATCATCTCGAATGTACGCGAGACAAAAACGACCACGGCATTCAGCAGGATTGAATAGTATGGGTTCTAAATGTTTGAGCATTAAAGTGGTATTTCCTTCGTTCTCACACCTGCAAAAAATAGTTTGAAGTAAAAAAAAAATAACTTAAATCCCAATAACGAACTCACAAGTGCAAATACAGCTCTTCAATTTTATCATTGAATGTTTCATTTCTCGGGCGCTCAAAAATATCTTTCTGAATCAACAATTTTTTTAATCAGAAGTTGAAAAAAACACCACACAAACAAACGCACCTTAACAGAAAACTTATCCCATGCTCTTGGATTTTTAAGACTATTTTTGGCCAGAATATCCTGAAAACCTAAAAACACCAAATCTCTGGGTATTCCCACATCTAGCGGGCACGCATGACGGTAGAAATCATCGCATGGATCAGCGTCATGGTTTACATATTTTCTAAAAGTAATTTTTAAAAAATGGTTGAAGTATAATTTGATACTTTAAGTTCTCAACAATAAAATCAAATCCATTTGCTGATAAGAAGAATGTAAATAGAAGAACTAAACGCATTTTCAATTTCTAGTTTAGTTCTCTATTGGTGTTCTTATATAGGAAAACTTAACAATACACACATAGAATATTTTCCAATATTTTCCAAAAACTTTTCTGTGAAATGAAATGCGTATGCATTGAATAATTGTATGTACAATAAAAGTTACTAATAACAAGTAGAACATTTTAAAACCAACATAATGCGAAGTATTGCAATGGTTTCACATTTTCACGTATTTCAGCTAAATCTGAAGCTGACAAGTCTAGATATTATAAGAACTTTATTTAGCCCAAAACAGTTGCTCTCCGACCATGAGCAAGTGTTATCACCAAGCTGGATTTGTCTCTCAGAAAAAATTATTGATACGTTTATATTAGTGGTTAAATTAATTGTTTTCTTAATCTCTGGTTTGGTTCCTTCTTTACCCATCAAAGAATGTTTCGCATTACATTGAATTCCTATTTGTGGTTTGATATTGCATTTGTCAAAACTCTTACAGAAATGATACAATGAAAATAGGTTTTTTTGATGTTCCAGTACAATGGGTTCAAAGAAGACGCTATTCTTTCAAGAAAAGAGTATTTAATCGGCAATTGAAACAAATTTGAGTTCGTTCCGGTTTGAAATGATTTCAAGCTTCAATATAGCAGTTATTCTACTACTTCAGTCATGCTTGGCTTACGATTTCATCCGTGACTCATTAAAGTAATTATGTTGAGCAATTTGAAAACAACACATTTACGTTTCAGAGTAATAAATCAAGATTCCGATCCTTGCAACGATTTTTATCGGCATGCGTGCCCTCTAGGCAACTATAAATCCTTAGTCGGGACCAAATTTGCAAACTTAGAACAAGAATTTTTAATTCAACGAAATCCGCGTATTTGGCAAAATTTGACTATCCAAGTTTGTTGATGCAATACCGCTATTTAAAAAGTTGTATCAATTTTCAGAAGGCTGTAGAAAATGTTAAAATAAGTGAAGTGCCAGAATCTTCTTTGGAATTCATAGTTCAATATTTTAAAAATAGGTAAAATTCACTATACCATTTTCAAAACCGTCATCAAGCACTTATTTGTAAACTTTCAGCTGTGAGCAAAAAAAGAATACCACTTCAATCCTAAAAAAAATAGAAGAAATCGTATTGAAATCGAAAACGAAAGAATGCGTTTATGATAGTTGTTTTACTATATTGGCTGATGATACAAATTGTTTCCGATCGGCTTCTTTTTTGAAAAAGCGTCTTCAAAATACACTTACATTATCGACAAACGACATTAATAAATCAATATCCGATTTTGAAGAGTTCATTAGTTTGCGAAAAATCGATATTGGCGGAATTAGTTTTGCACTCGGCAGTAATGTTCTTGAAGGAGTAGATCAAGTTAAAACATTAATTCAAGAAATGGTAAAGATATTGTCCGATTGGATAGAAGTGAGTAGATTAGATTTAATACAGGCGTAAATGAATTGTTTTCAGCAAACCCCATGGTTGGAAAACTATGACATTAAAAACTATGTACAACGTTTAACATCTGAAATAAGACATGTAGACGATATGGCAATTGTGCTTGAAAATGATATAGATGAATTGATGAGAGAAGAAATCAACTTTTTGAAATGTGTACACGAAGTTGGGGATGATGGAGAACTGTTCTGTTTACTTTACTTACGCGAGTTTATGTCAGAGGAATATAAGCTTAATTACTACTCTAAAATGAACGCTTTCAATGATCACCCTAGAGTTGGTTTTGGATATCCGTTATATCATGTTGCAAAAGATTCAGAAATGTCAGCTAAGGTTATATCAGTAACTTTCAAATTTCTATTTTTTTTGTTTGTTTTCAGTTTGGATTCGTTGGATTGATCGTTGGTCATGAAATCGCTCACACATTGATTGAAGATCCTAATAATAGGAAACTTATGCCAGTGTTTTCTGCGGAAGCAATTCAATGTATTCAAGACCAATACAATGCAACTTGTGAAGAGTTCAGAGAGGTAGCACTGACTTCGTCGCAACATTCTATTTACTACCATTTCACTCTTCCTCATTAACTTATACGCACTCTGTTTTGCCAAAAAAAAAAAATCCTCTGTGCACAGGCTCAGTTGGTAATGCGCGTGATTACAAATCGAAATGTCCCGAGTTCGTGTTTTGCCCACTGCATTTTCTTGCAAAAAAACAAGTGCGGACATTCGGATACACGCACGGACATCCCGATCTGGGTTTTCATATATAAGAAAAATATATTAACGTTTTTCAGGAATCTTGTATAGTAGAAGACCTTCAAATTGACGAAAATGGAGCAGATGTTTTAGGTGCTCAGTTAGCCTACAAACTTTTTGAAGATTACTATGGTGAAAAAGCTAAAGTATTTGTTCTGGGTGACAATAAAATAAAAAATCAGTTCTTTTTCAGGACGAATACATCAAACTAAACAAGTTAAGCATTACCCACCAACAAATTTTCTTTTATGCAGCGGCATACACATTTTGCTCAGGGCAGGAAAATTCTGCATATCCATTAGACCCACATAATACTGGTAACGTGAGAATTAACGCGTTGGCTCAGCTTCCCGCATTCCAAGAAGCGTTCCAATGCAAACCAGACAGTCGCATGATGAAAACTGTAAAAGTGAGGAGAAACATTTGAAAAAAATTATATTGGTCTGTTTTTTCAGAAGCAGTGTAATATCTATGGTAAAGATGCACCAAATCAACGATAAATAAAACTAATTGATAATTTCTTTGAATACATCATATTTTGTAGTAGTTAATTGCTAAATTGTTTATATACTTGAAAAACTGGTTTTTTTTTCTAAAAAAAATAATTAAAAAAAAATCATATTCACTGCCTTTTAAATAAAAATGTCATATTATTCTTTGATTTTTTCCTTTTCTGCTTCATTACATATCTTCCAAAAGTTTAATTGGTTTTAATTAAGTTTTATTTCAAACCATAAAGGATATACAAAAATAACTTAATAAAAATAAATTAAGGCACCATCTTGGTTATATGAGCCGTGGCGGCGAATGAAGTGAAAAAATATAAACACTTGTATGAATCCAAGGTATATACAGAAACTTGCCAAATTAGTAACCAGGTGCAGTTCTTGGATTTGGACAGTGATTGCAAGGTCCCGCTGGTCCATGAGCTCCGGCAGAAATTTTCTTCCCTGGTATTACCGGTTTTACCAAACACCGAATCTTTTGTATTTCCCACATCTTACGGGTACACATCAGAGATGAGCAAAATTCCGTCTTCCGACTTCCGAAACAATTTTTTGTTCCACCTTCCGTCTTCCAAAAAAAAATTTCATTCCGTCTTCCGGAAGTGAAAAACTGTTGCGTAGGATTCAGGATATTTCAAACGTAATTTTTTGGAGCCAAAACATTTCAGAACCATGTTAACACGGACGGTGCTGAAATCGCTCTTGTTTCAAAATTACTTGCTAGTTAACCATATAGTATTTGGGGTTTGAATTGTTCTAGGCTTGCTAGGACGGTCAAATGCGCTCCGCTGAACTTAGTTAGTACTTTGCGATGTTCAGTTTTGTTTCAAAGTTTTTCATTTCAAGTGCTTGTTTCTGGAGTTAGGTGTTGGTGTTTTGTCTTTTCTAGTGTTTCTTCCTTTTATTTCACATTCTTATTATTTATTTTGAGTATTTCGGCCCACTTTCGGGTTGAATACGAAGAATAAACGCCTTTGTCTTTAAACTTGTCGTACTTTCGTTCGTTATTTAATAGGAACCCGGAAATCTCTTTGAAGAAAAAGATAACTTCGGCTGAGGTGGCTCCGATTATCGGTAATGGAAAAAGCGTATGGGTTCTCTGGGAACAAGTTAGAGTGGTGCCAAAGGAAGTTCCGGAGGTCGAAATTGAGACTAAAGCAAAACGCGGGAGACGCGCTATGCAGAAAGATGTGGTAAACCAGGTCCATATCTGGGAGAAAGATAATTTCAGTGTTGAAAACATGAAATTTATTAAAAGTACGAGAAGGTGGAAGTAAAATGCGTCTACGAAACATTGGTCAAAGGAAATCGACCCGCTTGTCGAATGTTCTTCGGATCGAGACGCAATTCGAAAATAGACACCGCAGTGCCGGATGGTAAACGTCCCAAGATGAATGGAGAAAATTGTTTTATATTAAATATTTGTTTGTGTTTTTGTAGTAGGATGTTTGTCCCAACCCGTTATGAATTTAGGAAATGTGTAAGGTTTGTTTCTTAAGATTTAGTTGAGTGTAATAAGCCCTGTTAAGACTAGGAAGTAGGTTTTAAGATTAGGGATTGAGAATATGTAGGATTTTATTGTTGTTCTAACGTGGCTGTAGAGTGAGTTAGTAAGGGCGAAATGGCTGGTCATTTTAGGAGAAGAATGTAAGTCGCGTGAACGTTGGTTGTGCCAGCACCGGCCAGGGGTCCGGTTTGTCTGAAGGGGGGGAAGTTGCCGGTGGCAAGTCCTGCACCCAAACCCCGTGTATTTTCGGCCTCCACGTATCAGCGCCACGGCACTCCGTCTAGACCGCCATACACGCCGTTAAGCGCCACAAATAAAATAAGTTTAAGGTCACGTTGGTTTCACGCATTTAGTGCCACGTGGATATGTATTATTTTGAGCGGCCCCATTTGGCCATTTTCAGTTCTCGTTTCTGGAGTTAGGTGTTGGTGTTTTGTCTTTTCTAGTGTTTCTTCCTTTTATTTCACATTCTTATTATTTATTTTGAGTATTTCGGCCCACTTTCGGGTTGAATACGAAGAATAAACGCCTTTGTCTTTAAACTTGTCGTACTTCCGTTCGTTATTTAATAGGAACCCGGAAATCTCTTTGAAGAAAGAGATAACTATACCCTCAACGTGGAACGAATTAATTTTGGAATCAAAATGAAAATAAAAATAATTATGTAGAACGAAGCCATGCTCAATTGTTTCAAAAAACAAAAAGTTCCGTTGTTGAAAATAATTAACTCCTTAAAATTGGGCAACTGTTCGGCAAAAGTTGAGCAAGAGTGTGAAGGTGACTGTAGATCATAATTTTAAGAAAATGTATTTGATGCAACTGTTGATCAACAGAAAACAGGGAGAAGTACGCTGCTCAAAAAGTCCATGCAACTGTATAGCGACAGTCCGTAAATATTTTTTTTTCGTCTTCCGTATTCCGTAAAAAACATCTTTTTTCGTTGTTCATCTTCCGTCTTCCGTAACTAAAATTCCACTTTCGCTCATCTCTGGCACACATGCCGATAGAAATAGTTGCTCTGGTTTATTTTCTTTTTTACCCATCAAATAATGTTTGCATTGCATTACATTGCATGTTTCGCATTACATTGCACTGATATTGCAATTGTCAAAACTTTTAGAGAAATGATACAATGCAAAAAAAAAAATTTTTTTTTTGATGTTCCAGTACAATGGGTTCAAAGAAGACGCTATTCTTTCAAGAAAGATGTATTTAATCGGCAATTGAAACAAGTTTGAGTTAGTACCGGTTTGAAATGATTTCAAACTTCAATATAGCAGTTATTCTACTAATTCAGTCATGCTTGGCTTACGATTTCATCCGTGACTCATTAAAGTAATTTATATTGAAACAATTGAAAATAACACATTTACGTTTCAGAGTAATAAACCAAGATTCCGATCCTTGCAACGATTTCTATCGACATGCGTGCCCTCTAGGCCGCTATAAATCCTTAGTCGATACCAAATTTGAAAGTTTAGAACAAGAATTTTTGATTCAACAAAATCCGCGTATTTGGAAAAGTTTGAATATCCAAGTTTGTTAATGCAATATCGCTATTTAAAAAGTTGTATCAATTTTCAGAAGGCTGTAGAAAATGTTAAAATAAGTGAAGTGCCAAAATCTTCTTTGGAATACATAGTTCAATATTATAAAAATAGGTAAAATTCACTATACCATTTTCAAAACCGTCATCAAGCACTTATTTGTAAACTTTCAGCTGTGAGCAAAAAAAGAATACCACTTCAATCCTAAAAAAAATAGAAGAACTCGTATTGAAATCGAAAACGAAAGAATGCGTTTATGATAAGTGTTTTACTATATTGGCCGATGATACAAATTGTTTCCGATCGGCTTCTTTTTTGAAAGAGCGTCTTCAACAGTCACCTAAATTCAGGACAAGCGAAATAAATACAGCAATATTCGGGGTTAAACAGTTCATTAAGCGGCTAAAACTCGATATTGGCGGAATTAGTTTTGCACTCGGCAGTAATGTTCTTGAAGGAGTAGATCAAGTCAAAACATTTATTCAAGAAATGGTAAAGATATTGTCCGATTGGATAGAAGTGAGTAGATTAGATTTAATACAGGCGTAAATGAATTGTTTTCAGCAAACCCCATGGTTGGAAAACTATGACATTAAAAACTATGTACAACATTTAACATCTGAAATAAGACATGTAGACGATATGGCAATTGTGCTCGAAAATGATTTAGACGACTTGATGAGAGAAGAAATCAACTTTTTGAAATGTGTACACGAAGTTGGGGATGATGGAGAACTGTTCTGTTTACTTTACTTACTCGAGTTTATGCCAAATGCTTATGCGCTTAATTACTACCCTAAGATGACCGCTTTTAATGCTCACCCTAGAATTGGTTTTGGATATCCGTTATATCACGTGGCAAAAAATTCAGAAATGTCAGCTAAGGTTTTATCAGTAATTTTCAAATTTGTATTTTTTTGTTTCTTTTCAGTTGGGTTTCGTTGGATTGATCGTTGGTCATGAAATCGCTCACACACTGATTGAAGACCCTAATAGTAGCGAATTAATGCCAGTGTTTTCAACGGAAGCAATTAAATGTATTCAAGACCAATACAATGCCACTTGTGAAGAGTTCAGAGAGGTAGAACAGATTTGTACTCTGAAAACATAAAAAATGTTTTTTCAGGAATCCTGTATAGTAGCAGACTTTCAAATTGACGAAAATGGAGCAGATGTTTTAGGTGCTCAGTTAGCCTACAAACTTTTTGAAAATTACTATGGGGAAAAAGCTAAAGTATTTGTGCTAGGTGGCAATAAAATAAACGATCAGTTCTTTTTCAGGACGAATACATCAAACTTAACAAGTTAAGCATCACTCACCAGCAAATGTTCTTTTACGCAACGGCATACACATTATGCTCAGGCCAGCAAAATTCTGCATATCTAGGAGACACACATAATACTGGTAACGTGAGAATTAACGCGTTGGCTCAGCTTACCGCATTCCAAGAAGCGTTCCAATGTAAACCAGACAGTCGAATGATGAAAACTGTCAAAGTGAGGAGGAACATTTGAAAAAATTTATTGGAGTATTTTTTCAGAACCAATGTAAAATCTATGGTAAAGATGCACCAAATCAACGATAAATAAAATTAATGGATATTTGCTTTGAATAGATCAGATTAGTTAATTGCTGATAAACTTGCAAAAAACTTCATGTTTTCGGAAAAATTAAAAAAATTTTGCTGCCTGCTAAACTAATTAAATAAATATGTCATATTATTTTTTGAATTTTCCTTCATTGCATATCTTCCAAAATTTTATATACTTACCTATTCATTTCATGCAGTTTGCATTTTTGTCAAATTTTCCTTATTCATTTCATGCGGAAAACGACATTTTCTGCGGCAGAAAACTGAATTTCGTCGAACTGCAAAATAAACTTTTTGTAACGAAAAACAAGCAAAGAATGCAAGAAAAATAGGCGTGTTGTTCATTTCATGCAGAAAATGACAAAAAGTGCATTTTGCAGTTCGGTGAAATTCAGTTTTCTGAAATTTGCAGTTCGACGAAATGCAGCTTTTCTGCTGCAGAAAATGTCGTTTTCTGCATGAAATGAATAAGGAAAATTTGACAAGAAATGCAAAATGCATGAAAATAATAACCCCATTAGTTACTTAGTCGTTTCGTTTTTCAATCACATGGTGTGGTTGCGGATCACAGCATTCCAAACCTTTTGGCCCTTGGCGATTGTCGACCGAAGTGTTTTGAGATCATTGTCATGGTATAACGATATGAAAAATGATGTAGAAGTCGTCGCCTTTCCGTCTAATTTTGTCGCCTTTTGACGTTTCAGTGTAGCCATAGTGCTCCTTCCAAACATTTTTTCCAACCAAGACAACTCACGGTGTGTTGAAGCGTACATTTTTTCAAAAATAATAAAAAGTACGCAAATTGCCGTCACATGCGCTTTCAAATTATAACGTTACAGGTTTCTGTGCATGCGCCGAAACTTACGACAATTCAAAAAACATTTTCATTGAAAACGCATGAAACAATTATGTTAATTCAGCGAAAAGTGCTTCTCATCGACTCATTAATTTTTTCTTATGCGGAAGAGTACAACAAAGGTAGAAAATCACGTCAATTTATTGATTAATGCGATATTTCAAAAACAGTGACCGTAACCATAAAACTTTCTTTCAATGAGTAGTGCGAGGGGGCGCGTTTGCAGCGGTGAACCGTTCAACACACCGTGCAACTCGGCGAGCACCGTGGCCGAGCTGTTGCTGGTGAATTTCTGAACAAGTTTTTCTATTCTTTTGGTCTTGTTTTTTAGTAGATAATGGTTTTTACAATTTGGATATTGTGTGCCTAACAGTGGTGTCCAATTTCCCCTGCCGGAGGACCACAGAATCGGCCAGTTTGCACCGCGAGGTGGTATCCAGCAATCAAACCCTATTTTACCGCAATCTGATCTCTGGGTTGGTTTCTTTTTTTACCCATCAAATAAGGTTTTGCATCACATTGAACTGCATTGTATTACATTACTACATGTGGTTTGCTATTGCATTTGTCAAAACTCTTATAGAAATGATACAAGGAAAAAAACAATTTTTTATGTTCCAGTACAATGGGTACCAAGAAGGCGCTATTATTTCAAAAAAAGGTATTTAATCGGCAAATAAAACAACTTTGAGTACTTTTTGGTTTGCGATGATTTCAAACTTCAAAATTGCGTATCTTTTACTATTTCAGTCATGCTTGGCTTTTGATTTCATCCGTGACTCATTAAAGTAAGTTATATTGAGCAAATAGAAAATAACAACTTTACTTTTCAGCGTAATAAATCAAGATTCCGATCCTTGCAACGATTTCTATAGGCATGCGTGCCCTCTAGGCGACTCTGAATCCTTAGTCGGGACCAAATTTGCAAGTTTAGAACAAGCGTTTTCAATTCAACGAAATCCGCGTATTTGGCAAAATTTGACTATCGAAGTTTGTTAATGCAATACCGAAATTTGAAAAAGTGTATGAATTTTCAGAAAGCCGTAGAAAATGTTAAAAAAAGTAAAGTGACAGAGTCTTCTTTGGAATACATAGTTCAATATTTTAACAATAGGTAAAAATTCCTCATACCATATTTAAAAACCGTCATCAAGCAATTATTTGTAAACTTTTAGCTGTGAACAAAAAAAGAATACCACTTCCATTCTAAAAAAAATAGAAGAAATCGTATTAAAATCAAAAACGAAAGAATGCTTTAACGAATATTGTTTGACTATATTGGCTGATGATACAAATTGTTCCCGATCGGCTTCTTTTTTGAAAGACCGTATTCAAACGAGTTCTGAATTATCGACAAGAAAAACTTATGCAGACATATCCGTGTTCGCAAGGTTCATTAGTTTGCGAAAAGTCGATATTGGAGGAATTAGTTTTGCACTCGGCAGTAATGTTCTTGAAGGAGTAGATCAAGTCAAAAAATTTATTCAAGAAATGGTGAAGATATTGTCAGATTGGATAGAAGTGAGTATGTATATTATGTTCGTGTTCCCGAACGTCTGGTGCTGACGACGCTCCGATGTTCCGCAGTATTTGCTGCGAGACCGCAGCATAAAACTGCGGAAAATCGGAGCGTCGTCAGCACTAGTCATTCGTAACCCATAGTATGAAATTTGATGCAGACCTAATTGTTTCCAGCAAACTCCATGGTTGAAAAACTATGACATAAAAAACTATGCCCAACGTTTAACATCTGAAATAAAACATGTAGACGATATGGCAATTGCGCTGGAAAATGATTTAGACGACTTGATGAGAGAAGAAATCAACTTTTTGAAATGTGTACACGAAGTTGGGGATGATGGAGAACTGTTCTGTTTACTTTACTTACTCGAGTTTATGCCAAATGCTTATGAACTTAATTACTACCCTAAGATGACCGCTTTTAATGCTCACCCTAGAATTGGTTTTGGATACCCGTTATATCACGTGGCAAAAAATTCAGAAATGTCATCTAAGGTTTTATCAGTAATTTTCAAATGTGTACTTTTTTGTTTGTTTTCAGTTGGGTTTCGTTGGATTGATCGTTGGTCATGAAATCGCTCACACACTGATTGAAGATCCTAATAGTAGCGAATTAATGCCAGTGTTTTCAACGGAAGCAATTAAATGTATTCAAGACCAATACAATGCCACTTGTGAAGAGTTCAGAGAGGTAGAACAGATTTGTACTCTGAAAACATTACAATTTTTTTTTCAGGAATCCTGTATAGTAGCAGACTATCAAATTGACGAAAATGGAGCAGATGTTTTAGGTGCTCAGTTAGCCTACAAACTTTTTGAAGATTACTATGGGGAAAAAGCTAAAGTATTTGTGCTAGGTGGCAATAAAATAAACGATCAGTTCTTTTTCAGGACGAATACATCAAACTTAACAAGTTAAGCATCACTCACCAGCAAATGTTCTTTTACGCAACGGCATACACATTATGCTCAGGCCAGCAAAATTCTGCATATCTAGGAGACACACATAATACTGGTAACGTGAGAATCAACGCGTTGGCTCAGCTTCCCGCATTCCAAGAAGCGTTCCAATGCAAACCAGACAGTCGCATGATGAAAACTGTCAAAGTGAGGCGAAAATTTGAAAACATTTATTGGACTATTTTTTTCAGAAGCAATGTAATATCTATGGTAAAGATGCACCAAATCAACGATAAATAAAACAAAATGATATTTGCTTTGAATAGATCATATTATTTAATTGCTAAAATGCTGATAAACTTGCAAACAACTTCATGTTTTTGGAACAATTAAATAAAAATTTCATATTATTTTTTGAATTTTCCTTTATTTCAAATCTTCCAAAATTTAAATTAATTTTAACTTGATTTTATATGAAACCATAAAGGATATACTTACCTATTAATTTCATGCAGTTTGCATTTTTTGTCAAATTTTCCTTATTCATTTCATGCGGAAAACTATATTTTCTGCGACAGAAAACTGCATTTCGTCGAACTGCAAAATATACTTTTTGTAACGAAAAACACGCAAAGAATGCAAGAAAAATAGGCGTGTTGTTCATTTTATGCAGAAAATGACAAAAAGTGCATTTTGCAGTTCGGTGAAATTTAGTTTTCTGAAATTTGCAGTTCGACGAAATGCAGTTTTCTGCTGCAGAAAATGTCGTTTTCTGCATGAAATGAATAAGGAAAATTTGACAAGAAATGCAAAATGCATGAAAATAATAACCCCATTAGTTACTTAGTCGTTTCGTTTTTCAATCACATGGTGTGGTTGCGGATCACAGCATTCCAAACCTTTTGGTCCTTGGCGATTGTCGTCCGAAGTGTTTTGAGATAATTGTCATGGTATAACGATATGAAAAACGATGTAGAAGTCGTCGCCTTTCCGTCTATTTTTGGGGCCTTATGACGTTTCAGTGTAGCCATAGTGCTCCTTCCAAACATTTTTTCCAACCAAGACAACTCGGCGAGCACCGTGGCCGAGCTGGTGCTGGTGAATTTCTGTACAAGTTTTTATATTCTTTTGGTTTCGTTTTTTAGTAGATAATGGTTTTTACAATTTGGATACTGTGTGCCCAACAGTGGTGTCCAATTTCCCCTGCCGGAGGACCACAGAATCGGCCAGTTTGCACCGCGAGGTTACCACCAATCAAACCCCATTTTACCGCAATCTGGGTTGGTTTCTTTTTTTACCCATCAAATAAGGTTTTGCATCACATTGAACTGCATTGTATTACATTACTACATGTGGTTTGATATTGCATTTGTCAAAACTCTTATAGAAATGATACAAGGAAAAAAACAAATTTGTTATGTTCCAGTACAATGGGTACCAAGAAGGCGCTATTATTTCAAAAAAAGGTATTTAATCGGCAAATAAAACAACTTTGAGTACTTTTTGGTTTGCGATGATTTCAAACTTCAAAATTGCGTATCTTTTGCTATTTCAGTCATGCTTGGCTTTTGATTTCATCCGTGACTCATTAAAGTAAGTTACCGTAAAACCTGTAATTGAAGTACACCTGTATTAGAAGTACACCTCTAATAGAAGTACACCCCCAAGAGGCCTTTGAAAAATAGAAGTACACCCTCTAATTGAAGTACACCCTCTAATAGAGGTACATCATCGGGTGAATTATTTTGAAAAAAATTTTTTTTTCATTTTTGAAGCTTTTTCCGTTTTTCATTGGTTTGAAGAAATTTTGAATGCCCGCGACACTAGTGTCCAGACACGTTCATGGAGGAATACACTTGCAACATTTTAATTGACGAGCGCAGATTTCAAAGTTTCGAGACCCTGACAAAACCGGGGAACAGCCCCCTTATCGCAATGGAAATGGCGTCCCCCATCTGATGGTCCAAAGATTTCTGCGGATGGTCTATCGACCAAAAAATCGTTTTAGAGCAGCTGACAGACGATTATTTCTCAACAGTTATACTCGGCGAATGCATCATCAGCCTCACTCTACGGCACTTTTTGATTTTCCACAGTGTGGTGCGCCTTTTTTTAAAGCGAAAAATTAAATTTAAACTACAAATCGTCGTGGCTACGTTTTTTTTTTGTTAAAAAAAATAATACAACTAAAATTCGAGCTAATATTGCAAGTGCGTCACGGTTTTACAAGAATTTTGCAGTAGATCGAGGTTGATGATGTATTCGCCGAGAGTAGAAACTGTTAAAAAAAAAACAGAATTGTTAAATTTTGAAAACTGACCGAGTTGGGATATTGAGCACCACCTCGCGAGAAGATGGTCTATGGTAAAAATGCCGTTAGCTGAGGGGGGTAACAGGCAAAAAATTACCAAAACCGGGAAAAATTTGCATGTATGCGGCACAGTTTTTCTAAATAGAATTAAATAACCCTTTCAGTACAAAACTCGTGCCGCACGTTTGCAATGGACGGGGCTTCTTCTTCGACGTTGGAAATGTTTTTTCCCGGTTTTGTCTTTCCCAGTTTTGCATGCGTCTCGAATCCTCTTTCTTTTTTTTCTCCTGAAAGGCTTTTGAAAAATAGAAGTACACCCTCTAATTGAAGTACACCTGTATTAGAAGTACACCCAATTAGGGGGTTTGATAAATAGAAGTACATGTACTTCAATTACAGGTTTTACGGTATATTGAGCAAATAGAAAATAACAACTTTACTTTTCAGCGTAATAAATCAAGATTCCGATCCTTGCAACGATTTCTATAGGCATGCGTGCCCTCTAGGCCACTATGAATCCTTAGTCGGGACCAAATTTGCAAGTTTAGAACAAGCGTTTTCAATTCAACGAAATCCGCGTATTTGGCAAAATTTGACTATCGAAGTTTGTTAATGCAATACCGAAATTTGAAAAAGTGTATGAATTTTCAGAAAGCCGTAGAAAATGTTAAAAAAAGTAAAGTGCCAGAGTCTTCTTTGGAATACATAGTTCAATATTTTAACAATAGGTAAAAATTCCTCGTACCCTATTTTAAAACCGTTATCAAGCAATTATTTGTAAACTTTCAGCTGTGAACAAAAAAAGAATACTACTTCCATTCTAAAAAAAATAGAAGAAATCGTATTAAAATCAAAAACGAAAGAATGCTTTAACGAATATTGTTTGACTATACAGGGTGGCCGATAAGTATAGGACGTTTTGAAAGTGCTCCCATTTTTTCAATTTGAGGATTTTTCGAGAACAACCTTTATTAAACAACAAAAAATAAGCAGAAAATTTGATTTTACAAGAGAATTTCAAAGTTGGATCCACGAGCTTTGACACAGGCTCTCAAACGTTTCTTCACCGAATTGACAGTGCGCCGCAGGTATCCGTCGTCGATCGAAGCCCATGCTACCTCGAGAGCGGCCTTCAAGTCATCGACAGTAGCAAAAACTTTTCCCGCGATCTTCCCTTCCAACATGCCCCAAACGCTGAAATCCATCGGATTGAGATCCGGGCTGGAAGCAGGCCACAAGTTCTTGTCCAGGAATCCAGGGAAATGCGCCTCCAAGACGGCCAATGTCGATCTCGAGCCATGGGACGGTGCCCAGTGTTGTTGAAGGATAAATGGACCACCAGCAAAGTGCTGAGTGACCCAGGGTAACAAATTATCCATCAACACAATCTTTTGGTACACCTCCGAGTTGATTTTCACATTTCTTTCAATGAAAACCAACGGAGTTTTACCGGTTGCCGTGATACCGGCCCAAACCATGACACTTTTCGGGAAAAGGCGGTTATGGGCAAGACGACGTTTCGGAGACATGCTGTCATCCTTTGACAATAACTGTCTCTGGTTTTGACGGTTGGGAAGAGGTTCAATAGTGAAGATCTTCTCGTCTGTCCAGATAACGTCAGAGACGCGGCGCACTTGAAAGTGCTGGAGTAATTTTCGGCATTTTTCGAGTCGCATCGCTTTCGATTTGTCCGAGAGGTACTGTCCACGACGTAGTTTGTAACTTTTGAGCTTCAAGTCGTTCTTGACAATCGATTGGACAGTGGATCGGGCAATTCCAAGCTGTGACGCCATCCTATTGAGACTCAATCCATCATTTCGAATGATCCGTTTCTTGATGATTGCACGAGTATTCCGGGTGTTGACAGAACGTGGACGTCCGCTTTTTTTTACTTCAGAAGCATCTCCTCGCTTTTTGATAGCAGCGACAACGTTTCGAACCGTCGAAGACGAAATTTGAAGGCGTCGAGCGATCTCAGCACTTCCGAGGCCTCTCTTGAACAAGAGTTCAATGGAAGGACGATGAGGAGAACTTTTCATAGCTCGGCGATATGGAGAAGTGAGAACAAATGACTGAGAAGCTTACTTATATAGTCTCTGGACTTTCGAAAAGTTTCGAAATTTTTCGAAAATATCCCTTGGCACCGTGCCAGGGAACGCTGAAAGCGAGCGTCCTATACTTATCGGCCACCCTGTATTGGCTGATGATACAAATTGTTCCCGATCGGCTTCTTTTTTGAAAGACCGTATTCAAACGAGTTCTGAATTATCGACAAGAAAAACTTATGCAGACATATCCGTGTTCGCAAGGTTCATTAGTTTGCGAAAAGTCGATATTGGAGGAATTAGTTTTGCACTCGGCAGTAATGTTTTTGAAGGAGTAGATCAAGTCAAAAAATTTATTCAAGAAATGGTGAAGATATTGTCAGATTGGATAGAAGTGAGTATGTATATTTAGGGACCGCAAAGAGTGGTGGGCGGGGCGTTCCGATTTTTCTACCCAGCGCGTTTTTGGATCGTGGTGCAATATTGCGATTCTGGAACGCGGATACTACTGGTATAACCATTCATGTTAAGATGCTCCCTTATGTAATCGACCACGGGGAATCGATTGGTGATATCAGATTTGCTGAAAAATCATCAGTTCCACCCGAAATCGAACAAAAAAATGAAGCGAAAGTTAGAAAATCGAAGTTTTAGGGTCTTTCCATGTTGAGTCCCACTCTTTTTATTATTGATTCCTATAGTTTTTTATGTGCTGAATTCGAATATGCAGTTGGTTTTTACGTTTTAGTTCCCCCTTTTAGGTTTTTTTCAGTCAAAGTGGGAGGAAATTTATCTCGATTTTTTCAGCGATGACCTATCTATTTTATTTTGGAAACCAATACAGTCCGTCTTGCCTTGGCACGCCCTGCCTTGGCACGCTCGGTCAAAATTGCAACATGAAACCTAAAAAAACGGATTCAGCATGCAAAAGTACCCAGGAAATAACTTTTGTGCCTGAAGACATCCATGAAGCTGATAGATGTATGAAAAAATGGCTCCTGCAACCGTAACATAAGTATAGCGCCCCCCTCGGAAATTTCCAAAAAATCAAGATTTATAATAAAATTAATACTTTGTTGCACGTTCATTAGGCGTAACCAGATTGTAAACGCAATGTGACATACACTTAATAGGCTTTGGGATGTACTGGATGATCCTGTTCACGAATTCATGATCTTTTTTCTTCCACTCGTACAAAGGTCCAGTTTTCATAACATTGACAAAGTTTTATTGCCTACTCTGGGCAGAAAATCTTTGCGCAAGTTTTTCTCTCCATAAGATTCAAGACGTGTGCACACCCAGAACATAGAAAAACGTCGACATTTTTAGATTTAAACCAGTCCAAAGTCTAGATACTCACATGGATTGCAGCATTTTTCGCTGAAAAACAAAACAATACCTGTTGAAAGGACGTTGGAATAGTAATAGGTGGTTCTCGATAACTTCCTCATACTCGGAAAAGATCATCCGAGTGGAGACAAACGTTAGGTCCAACTATCAAGCAAGTGAAAATACTCCTTTTATCAGGCATAAGGAACATAGGTACTGTAACAATCCGAACCGTCTCCATTTAAGCTTTTAACCCCAGAAAAGGTTATCTAAGTTCCTGATTCGAGTTTTGTAGCAACTAGCTAGCAACATTTACCTCATTCAAGTTTGTAGAAAAACTTTTACGCGCGAACTCAAAATCACGGACCTTGAAAGGATCGGTATGACGTGGAGCGGGCTTCATAACTTACTGGACAGGGTTTGGATCCATGTCATTGGCTCTCCAGATGCTCTGTTTGAAAGCATCGTGGTTCAGCTCTCGTTTCATAGCAATGCAAGTCTTTATTGAGTTCGAAGCATGCCGTATGATGTTTCACCTTGTCTCTTTGGTGGTGCTCCAGACTTCGTAGACTGCTTATAACGGCTCAGATTCTTAATAAAATTGTTGATTCACTTCTTTGAACACTTCGAGTGTTGTGTAATTACTCAAATTGACCTCCCGGCTGTTTTGCAGGCGTCAGATTGGAGTTGTTCGGCGCCAGAAAAGTTTTTTCCACGAAACATGGTTGAATTACGCACAATATAGACAAAAATATGAGAATTAAAACCACATGTTATTTGAAAGCGCATAAAGCATAAAACTGAAACAATCCAGGCACAGATTTCCTCATTAATAGGGATTTTTAAGAAATTTCCGAGGGGGTGCGCTATACTTATGTTACGGTTGCAGGAGCCATTTTTTCATACATCTATCTGTTTCATGGATGTTTTCAGGCACAATACCACAAAAAAAGTATTTCCGGGGGTAGTTTTGCATGCTGAATCCGTTTTTTAATGTCCCATGTTGCAGTTTTGCCCGGGAGTGCCAAGACAGACTACTTCGAGGGGGGCACTATACTTATGGAACGGACTGTAGAACAATCAATTATAAGGTCAAGGCCAAAAATTTAGAGCGATTGATGGACTTTAAAGTACTTTCCTACCTCCTAAAGTGATCGGCTCAAAACCAATTTTCTGGTTTTTTGCAATTTTGAGGGTGATGCCGGTCGAGTCCCACTGTTTTTATGACGGATTCGGATTCTACAGCCTTTCTTTGACTAAATCCTTTTTACAGATTTTCAAGTTATAATCCCCCTTTTAGGTTTTTTTTTTCACTTTTCTGGGTAAATTTTGTACATTTTATGCATGAATCAGCATCAATTTCATCTGGCAGCGACAGCGAGGAGGCAGTGAGGCGGCGACCATATGTAGGAAAAAGAAGCAGAGCGCTAGAGTGACGATGTGGTGCAGTGGTAAAGTTCTTGATTTGCGATCAGTCTATGAGGCGTTTTCCTTTTGTGAGCTTCAAATTGAACGATTTTCTCGCGCGGGATTCTTGCAAACATCGCCCCGCCCACTGGGCTGGCCGAAAATCAGTACATTGAAAATGAGCATAAAAACGGCTGTAACTCGACAGCGAATAGCTCTTTTGAATTGATTTTTTGGCAAATGTCTTAGAATTGGCTGTAGAATGTAATGCAACAAAAACATTTCAGAGAATATTTGTTTTGAAAAACACAATAAGGGATAATTACAGAATAGCCACCCATATATTTCAAAATAGGTACCCATTTGACTCGCTATAGTATAGCCACCCACAGTCGGTGGCTATTCTGGAATTATGGGTGGCTATTCTGAAATGATGGGTGGCTATTCTATAGCCCGTTGATGTGGGTACTTATATTGGAGTGCAAGGGTGGCTATTCTGAAAGATTCCCTAGGAAACCAGTATAGACACCCATTACCATTGAGTGGGTGGCTTAACTGTAATAATATATTCCAGTAAAAGCACCCATATATTTCAAAATAGCCACCCACAGAAATTCGGAAAAATCCCATTTTTCAGTTATGTGGGTGGCTATACTATAGCGTGGGTACCTATATTGTAGTGGGTGGCTATAGTGGAATTTTCCCGTTTTGAAAAACACTTTGTGGTCCCTATGTATATTATGTTCGTGTTCCCGAACGACTGGTGCTGACGACGCTCCGATGTTCCGCAGTATTTGCTGCGAGACCGCAGCATAAAACTGCGGAAAATCGGAGCGTCGTCAGCACTAGTCATTCGTAACCCATAGTATGAAATTTGATGCAGACCTAATTGTTTTCAGCAAACTCCATGGTTGAAAAACTATGACATAAAAAACTATGCCCAACGTTTAACATCTGAAATAAAACATGTAGACGATATGGCAATTGCGCTGGAAAATGATTTAGATGAATTAATGAGAGAAGAAATCAATTTTCTGAAATGTGTACACGAAGTTGGGGATGATGGAGAACTGTTCTGTTTAACTTACTTACTCGAATTTATGCCAAGCGAATTTGAACGTAGATACTATTCTGTAATGAAAGCTTCCAATCCTCACCCTAGAGTTAGTTTTGGATATCCGTTTTATCATGTGGCAAACAATTCAGAAATGTCAGCTAAGGTTTTATCAGTAAATTTTGAATTTTTATTTTCTTGTTTCTTTTCAGTTTGGATTTGTTGGATTCGTCGTTGGACATGAAATCGCTCACACATTGATTGAAGATCCTAATAAGAGGCAACTTATGCCAGTGTTTTCCGCGGAAGCAATAGAATGTATTCAAGACCAATACAATGCCACTTGTGAAGAGTTCAGAGAGGTAGAACAGATTTGTACTCTGAAAACATTACAATTTTTTTTTCAGGAATCCTGTATAGTAGCAGACTATCAAATTGACGAAAATGGAGCAGATGTTTTAGGGGCTCAGTTAGCCTATAAACTTTTTGAAGATTACTATGGTGAAAAAGCTAAAGTATTAGTTCTGTTTGACGGAAAAATAGATTATCAATTAATTTCCAGGACGAATACATCAAACTGAACAAGTTAAGCATTACCCACCAACAACTATTCTTTTATGCAGCGGCATACACATTTTGCACAGGCCAGAAAAATTATGCATCTTCAGGAGACACACATAATGCTCGTAACGTGAGAATTAACGCGTTGGCTCAGCTTCCCGCATTCCAAGAAGCGTTCCAATGTAAACCAGACAGTCGCATGATGAAAACTGTCAAAGTGAGGAGAAACATCTGAAAAAAATTTCATTGGTCTGTTTTTTCAGAAGCAATGTAATATCTACGGTAAAGATGCACCAAATCAACGATAAATGAAATTTATGGATATTTGCTTTGAATAGATCAGATTAGTGAATTGTAAATTGCTGAAAAACTTGCAAAAAAATTAATGTTTTTGAAAAAATTTAAAAAAAAATTCGCTGCCTGCTAAACTAATTAAATAAAAATTTCATATTATTTTTTGAATTTTCCTTCATTGCATATCTTCCAAAATTTAAATTAATTTTAACTTGATTTTATTTTAAACCATAAAGGATATACTTACCTATTAATTTCATGCAGTTTGCATTTTTTGTCAAATTTTCCTTATTCATTTCATGCGGAAAACGACATTTTCTGCGGCAGAAAACTGAATTTCGTCGAACTGCAAAATAAACTTTTTGTCACGAAAAACACGCGAAGAATGCAAGAAAAATAGGCGTGTTGTTCATTTCATGCAGAAAATGACAAAAAGTACATTTTGCAGTTCGGTGAAATTCAGTTTTCTGCCATTTGCAGTTCGACGAAATGCAGTTTTCTGCTGCAGAAAATGTCGTTTTCTGCATGAAATGAACAAGGAAAATTTGACAAGAAATGCAAAATGCATGAAAAGAATAACCCCATTATTTACTTAGTCGATTCGTTTTTCAATCACATGGTGTGGTTGCGGATCACAGCATTCTAAACTTTTTGGTCCTTGGCAATTGTCGATCGAAGTGTTTTGAGATCATTGCCATGGTATAATGATATTTCTACCTTTAGGGAATCGCTCCATCTCATTCGTGGTCTTCCAACAGGTCGCTTCTCGCCTATGGAGTACCATTCTTGCATTAGCCTCGTCCATCTGTCATAGTTTCTTCGCATAATGTGTCCAGCCCGGCTTCAATTGTAACATTGTGATCTAATCCGGTCCTGGTGAAATCTTCGTCTTTATGGTGGCTATTGCGTGTTCGACCTCGTGTTGGAGAATTTCCGGCTCATCTGGATTGGTGTATCTGGATCGTGGTTCTCATGTGGTTTTTGCGTACAGGTTGGAGAAGTGAGTGAAAACTAGCTTCCTGATCTCAGGACGATTGTAGGTCGTGGATCCACCCGGTCGTTCTAAGTTTGTGAACGGGGTGGCGTTGAATGTCAGTGCACGCTTCGTTTTCTTCAAACGTTTTTCTTTCACCGCAACTTTGAGATTTTTGAGTTCTCGCCATTTGTCAAAATCATTTTCCAGCGATCATCAAACTTCTTTGTTGATTGCCGGGAGATCAACGTCCTTGGTTTGACCCGAATGTATCGCCTGGAAGCGAGACATCATCAGATTCCTCGTTTCTTCCTAAATCCTGCTGAGTTGATGCGTTGCTAGCGTAGCTATATTGGCAGCGCTCCTTATCGACCCGAAATCTAGCGCGCAAAAAATGGTGGTCACCAGTGTTGCACGGAAGGATGATTTGGCAATCCGGAATACGGAATGCAATTATTTTGACGGAATTTTGAGTCCGTAATTTGAAATAAGACATTTAAATTAATATTTTCTTCCGAATTTCGGATTCCAGATTCCGTTAAAACCATTTAATTCCGTATGCCAGGTTTGCAAATCATCATTCCGTGCAACACTGGTGGTCACTACAGTTGAGATAATAACAGTATACTTCGCAGTCCATTTCAATTTTTCGCCTGTTCGTCAGGATGAAGTCGTATTCGTTCTCCGTCTTTCCGTCCGGGCACATTCATGTCCACTTTCGGTTGGGTCCTTTACGTGTTGAGTGTTGTCGCTCTGCTGGAGAGCGCGAAGTTCACCAGCCGATCTCCGTTTTCGCTTCTTTGACCTGTTATTGTGTTTTCAATCGACTTGCGACATGAAAACGCAAGTCTGCATTCACCGTTCTGTCTGCGTCTCTTCAAATATCACTGTGTTCTCGTGGCCGCGCACAAATAGGTGGGCGGAGTTTCGCGTTCTCATGTCGCAAGTCGATTGAAAACAAATGGAAGCTCGTCTGAAGAGCATCCTACAACGGCGTTGAAGTCTCCACAGATGATGATCGAGGAATCCCGTTTGGATAATCGTGTGCATACTCTCTTTAGATCCTTGTAGAACTTATTCGACTAGGACTCTTTGGCAGCCGATGTGGGTACATAGACATGAAAATTGAACATCACCGTGATGATACCGTCCGACTCTCTCTCTCTCTCTCTCTCTCTCTCTCTCTCTCTCTCTCTCTCTCTCTCTCTCTCTCTCACTCTCTTTATTTCCACCAGACATTCGAGACAATCTTTGTGAATCCAAAAAGCAAATCCGCTTTCGCGAGCTTCGCGTCTTGTGCAGCTCAGTTCGGCTCCGCTGGAAATATTGTAGCGCAATCAACTTCCAACCGCTATTGACAGCTAGCAAGTCGAATGCCTCGGCCTTGGATTGATCGGATTGTTCTGACGTTGAGAGAGCCGATGTGGAAGTCGTCGCCTTTCCGTCTATTTTTGGGGCCTTATGACGTTTCAGTGTAGCCATAGTGCTCCTTCCAAACATTTTTTCCAACCAAGACAACTCGGCGAGCACCGTGGCCGAGCTGGTGCTGGTGAATTTCTGTACAAGTTTTTCTATTCTTTTGGTTTCGTTTTTTAGTAGATAATGGTTTTTACAATTTGGATACTGTGTGCCTAACAGTAGTGTCCAATTTCCCCTGCCGGAGGACCACAGAATCAGCCAGTTTGCACCGCGAGGTTACCACCAATCAAACCCCATTTTACCGCAATTTGGGTTGGTTTCTTTTTTTACCCATCAAATAAGGTTTTGCATCACATTTAACTGCATTGTATTACATTACTACATGTGGTTTGATATTGCATTTGTCAAAACTCTTATAGAAATGATACAAGGAAAAAAACAATTTTTTATGTTCCAGTACAATGGGTACCAAGAAGGCGCTATTATTTCAAAAAAGGTATTTAATCGGCAAATAAAACAACTTTGAGTACTTTTTAGTTTGCGATGATTTCAAACTTCAAAATTGCGTATCTTTTACTATTTCAGTCATGCTTGGCTTTTGATTTCATCCGTGACTCATTAAAGTAAGTTATATTGAGCAAATAGAAAATAACAACTTTACTTTTCAGCGTAATAAATCAAGATTCCGATCCTTGCAACGATTTCTATAGGCATGCGTGCCCTCTAGGCCACTATGAATCCTTAGTCGGGACCAAATTTGCAAGTTTAGAACAAGCATTTTCAATTCAACGAAATCCGCGTATTTGGCAAAATTTGACTATCGAAGTTTGTTAATGCAATACCGAAATTTGAAAAAGTGTATGCACTTTCAGAAGGCAGTAGAAAATGTTAAAAAAAGTAGAGGGCTCGAATCTGCTTTGGAATACATAGTTCAATATTTTAACAATAGGTAAAAATTCCTCGTACCCTATTTTAAAACCGTTATCAAGCAATTATTTGTAAACTTTCAGCTGTGAACAAAAAAAGAATACTACTTCAATTCTAAAAAAAATAGAAGAAATCGTATTGGAATCGAAAACGAAAGAATGTTTTAACGAATATTGTTTGACTATATTGGCTGATGATACAAATTGTTCCCGATCTGCTTCTTTTTTGAAAGACCGTATTCAAACGAGTTCTGATTTATCGACAAGAACAACTGATACAGAAATATCCGCGTTCAGAAGGTTCATTAGGTTGCGAAAAGTCGATATTGGCGGAATTAGTTTTGCACTCGGCAGTAATGTTCTTGAAGGAGTAGATCAAGTTAAAACCTTTATTCAAGAAATGGTGAAGATATTGTCAGATTGGATAGAAGTGAGTATATTATGTGTTCACGAACGATGAATTGTTTTCAGCAAACCCCATGGTTGGAAAACTATGACATGAAAAACTATGTACAACGTTTAACATCTGAAATAAGACATGTAGACGATATGGCAATTGTGCTTGAAAATGATTTAGATGAATTGATGAGAGAAGAAATCAACTTTTTGAAATGTGTACACGAAGTTGGGGATGATGGAGAACTGTTCTGTTTACTTTACTTACGCGAGTTTATGCCACGCGAATTTGTACGTAGATACCATTCTGTAATGAAAGCTTTCAATCGTCACCCTAGAGTTAGTTTTGGATATCCGTTTTATCATGTGGCAAACAATTCAGAAATGTCAGCTAAGGTTTTATCAGTAAAAGTAGTTGTTGTTGTGTTGTTGTTTGTTTTTAGTTTGGATTTGTTGGATTCGTCGTTGGACATGAAATTGCTCACACATTGATTGAAGATCCTAATAGTAGGAAACTAATGCCAGTGTTTTCCGCGGAAGCAATAGAATGTATTCAAGATCAATACAATGCCACGTGTGAAGAGTTCAGAGAGGTAGAACTGATTTCTACTCTGAAAACATTGCAATTTTTTTCAGGAATCCTGTATAGTAGCAGACTATCAAATTGACGAAAATGGAGCAGATGTTTTAGGTGCTCAGTTAGCCTACAAACTTTTTGAAAATTACTATGGGGAAAAAGCTAAAGTATTTGTTCTCTTTGACGGAAAAATAGATAATCAATTCATTTCCAGGACGAATACATCAAACTGAACAAGTTAAGCATCACTCACCAACAACTATTCTTTTATGCAGCGGCATACCCATTTTGCACAGGCCAGAAAAATTATGCATCTTCAGGAAACACACATAATGCTCGTAACGTGAGAATTAACGCGTTGGCTCAGCTTCCCGCATTCCAAGAAGCGTTCCAATGCAAACCAGACAGTCGCATGATGAAAACTGTCAAAGTGAGGAGAAACATTTGAAAAAATTTCATTGGTATGTTTTTCAGAAGCAATGTAATATCTATGGTAAAGATGCACCAAATCAACGATAATAAAAACTAATTGATATACTCGGCGAATGCATCATCAGCCTCGCTCTACCGCACTTTTCAATTTTCAACAGTGTAGTGCGCCTGTTTTGAAGCGAAAAATCAAATTTTACCTGCGATTCGTCGTGGATACGTCATTTTCCGTTAAAAAGAAGTATAAAAACTAGAGTTCAAGTGCACCACTATTTTACAGGAGTTTTGCAGCAGAGCGAGGTTGATGATGTATTCGCCGACTATAATTTCTTTGAATATATCATATTTGGTAGTAGTTAGTTGCTAAATTGCTCATAAACTTGCAAAAAAACGTCTGGATTTTTTAATAGTTAGAAAACATATTTGCTGCCTGATGAACTAATTAAATACAATTTTCAAACTTTTTTTTGAAACTGCATTTTCTGCTTCATTGCATACTTTCCGAAATTTTAATTAATTTTTTCTTAATTTTATTTCAAATCATAAAGGATATACAAAAATAAATTAATAAAAAATAAAAAAACGTACCATCTTGGTTATATGAGTCGAGGCAGTGAATGAAGTGAGAAAATATAAACACTTGCATTGTATTTTCAATCGAGTTGCAACATTAACAAACGAAACTCCGCCCACATTTTTTTTGCGCAAACACGAAATCACAATGCTATTTGAAGCGACGCAGACAAAAAAGGGATGGGGACTCGTGTTTTCACGATTTTCACGATGCAACTCGTTTCTTTTCTTTAATTTGAACTGTGAACTCTTTGCGGGTTCTATAGTTCATATTATTTTATTCATTTACCTTTCATTTAGTTACCCACGATTGTTTCATATACATTTTCTTTTGACCATGCCATGCCAAATGAATAAATAAATAAAAATCAAAATGAATCAAAAGTATTTACAGAAACTTGGCATATTAGTAAGCAAGCGCAGTTCTTGGATTTGGACAGTGATTGCAATTACTCATGGCCCTGGTGGTCCTGTAACACATGGCATTCCTTGTTCCCCTGGTCCTGCATCCTGTCCCTTGTTTCCGGGAACTCCTGGAGTTCCCCTAAGCCTGGCTGGTCGCTACTTATCGTCTCCGTCAGTTTCTTATGGGATGTTGGTGGATTCTCCGTGAGAATTTCGTTGATGGTCTTTTTGAATCTGGCGGCATCCCATGATCTTTCACAACGTGATCGTTTGGCTTTTGAGATGTTTCTCGACTTCTCCTTCTTCGCGGTCGAGCGAATTCTAGCGCGCAAAAGACGGTGGTCACTACAGTTGAGATATTCACAGTATACTTCGCAGTCCATTGAAATTTCCCGCCTGTTCGTCAGGATGAAGTCGATTTCCTTCTTCGTCCCTCCGTCCGGACTGATCCATGTCCACTTTCGGTTGGGCCGTTTGCGGTAGATCGTGTTGAGTATTGTCGCTCTGCTAAAAAACGCAAAGTTCACCAGCCCACTGCCTCCAAAAGTGGGAAAGTGCAGAAGGTTGGCGCACTTTGCGTGCGCCAATGAGCGCTCATTTTCCACTGAAAATGTGGTTTTCTTAAATTTTTTCTACAATCATAAAGTTTTTGGTTGTTTTTAGATTCAACTTTTGTTTAAATAGATATTTTCGATAATTTACAAGCTCGCTCAATAAAATCGGTGGAGAAATGAGGACGAAATACAAAAAGTTGTAATATCTGAAGGAAAATCATATTTTTTCAAAATTTCTGCCGAATGACTGAATATTTCCTTATTTTTCGATTCAAGTTTTGTAGACATGACCGAGACAAACATTTTAAGCGCAGAACCGGTCGGAAAAGTTCAAAATTGGCGGCGAAATATGAATTTGAAATATCAGAAAATTACCCTTCTGGCATATAATTTCTGAATTTCTGATATAATATGTGGTTTTTTTGTTTCTTTTGTACTTTGTGAAGGTACATTCGTTTAAAAATTTAAAAATTTCGCAGAAATATAGCTGCAGCGCCTCAGAAAGCGGTTAAATCCGGCGTTTTTTAAATTGCCATCTAACTGAGTGTAGAGAACATTTAATATGTGTTTAACGTTTCAAAAAAATAGCTTTAATTATTTTATGTCGATGTTATACATTTTTTCTTCAAAAAACCAATTTTCTTCACGTTTTTTCATTATATTCGAAAGGTGCAATAATTCTCGGCGAGGTACGATGCATTTGCGCTCTACCTGCACGCATTAGAGATTAGAGACGGAGAGGCGCTGTGCTAAATTCTATGTCTCTGCGTCTGCAAACGCAAAATGCGCCAGCCGATGTTGTTTTGCGCTTTCCCGCTTTTGGAGGCAGTGCAGCCCTGTCTCCGTTTTCGCTTCTTTGACCTGTTAGGTGTCAGCCTAGAAATGGAAGATCGTCTGAAGAGCATCCTACAACGGCGTTGAAGTCTCCACAGATGATGGTCGAGGAATGCCGTTTGGATAATCGTGTGCATACTCTCTTTAGATCCTTGCAGAACTTATTCGACTAGGACTCTTTGGCAGCCGATGTGGGTACATAGACATTGATGACGTGGAGAGGAGATCCATGAAAATCGAACATCGCCGTGATGATACCGTCCGACTCTCTCTCTCTCTGTTTCTTTCCACCAGACATTCGAGACAATCTTTGTGAATCCAAAAAGTAAGTCCGCCTTCGCGTCTTGTGCAAATCAGTTCGGCTCCGCTGGACATGACCCATTCGCCTTCTTTTCTCTCCGTCTCTTGTATTCTCAGTCCGGGGCGCTGCAAACGCGCTCCCTTCGCACAGTGGTGGACGCGGCCACGTTGGCGACGAGAGAGTGCAGAAAATGGAGAGAGCCGTGGCCGATGTTTTGCTCTGATTTCTCTAAACCTCACTCCAAATGCATGCGAAATTCTTTGTTCGATTGGAGCGAGTTTTCAGCGTTTTATACCGAGTATAGCTCAATCAACTTCCAGCCGCTATTAACAGCTAGCAAGTCGAATGCCTCGGCCTTGGATTGTTCGGATTAAGGCGTCCATTCGGACCAATTTTCGTCCGTCCGGTCCGTCCGCTTCGTCCGCGGTTCGTCCGGTTTGTCCGGCACGCTCTAATTGGCTGGGAATTTGAATTTATGGCACATTATTTAAAAATTCTGACTGGGTGCTGGTGAATTTCTGAACAAGTTTTTCTATTCTTTTGGTTTCGTTTTTACTAAATAATGGTTTGTACTTAAGCAGGCTTACTAGGTCGATGTGAGACGCCTTCTTCTATTTGGATACCGTGAGTAGTGTCCAATTTCCCCTGCCGGAGGACCATAGAATCGCCCAGTTTGCACCGCGAGGTGGTATCCAGCAATCAAACCCCATTTTACCGCAATCTGAAGCTGACAACTCTAAATATTACAATAACTTTATGTAGCTACAAAACAGTTACTCTCCAATCCTGAGCAAATGTTTTCATCAAACTGCATTTGCCTTTCATAGAAAAAAATATTGATAAATTTATATTAGTTGTTAAATTAATTGTTTTCTTAATATCTGGTTTGGTTCCTTTTTTACCCATCAAGGAATGTTTTGCATTACATCGAACTGCATTGTATTCCATTCCAATTTTCAAAACTATTACAGAAATGATACAATGAAAAAAAAATTTTTTTTGATGTTCCAGTACAATGGGTTCAAAGAAGACGCTGTTCTTTCAAAAAAGAGTATTTAAGCGGCAATTGAAACAAATTTGCGTTCGTTCTGGTTTGAAATGATTTCAAACTTCAATATAGCAGTTATTCTATTATTTCAGTCATGCTTGGCTTACGATTTCATCCGTGACTCATTAAAGTAATTATGTTGAGCAAATAGAAAATAACAACTTTACTTTTCAGCGTAATAAATCAAGATTCCGATCCTTGCAACGATTTCTATAGGCATGCGTGCCCTCTAGGCGACTATAAATCCTTAGTCGGGACCAAATTTGCAAGTTTAGAACAAGACTTTTTGATACAACAAAATCCGCGTATTTGGCAAAATTTGACTATCGAAGTTTGTTTATGCCAATACCGCAATTTGAAAAAGTGTATGAATTTTCAGAAAGCTGTAGAAAATGTTAAAATAAGTGAAGTGCCAGAATCTTCTTTGGAAAACATAGTTCAATTTTTTAAGAATAGGTAAAAATCCCGTTCAACATATTTTAAAGTCGTCATCAAGCAATTAACTGTAAACTTTCAGCTGTGAGCAAAAAAAGAATACCACTTCCATTCTAAAAAAAATAGAAGAAATCGTATTAAAATCAAAAACGAAAGAATGCCGTAATGAATATTGTTTGACTATATTGGCTGATGATACAAATTGTTCCCGATCGGCTTCTTTTTTGAAAGAGCGTCTTCTGAAGACACTTAAATTATGGACAAGCGAAACTTATTCGGCAATATTGTCGTTTAAAAACTTCATTAGGTTACGAAAAGCCGATATTGCCGGAATTAGTTTTACACTCGGCCGTAATGTTCTTGAAGGAGTAGATCAAGTTAAAACCTTTATTCAAGAAATGGTGAAGATATTGTCAGATTGGATAGAAGTGAGTATATTATGTGTTCACGAACGACTGGGGCTGACGACGCTCCGATGTTCCGCAGTTTTTCACGGTTCCGCAGTGTAAAACTGGGGAACATCGGAGCGTCGTCAGCACCAGTCATTCGTAAACACATAATATGCAATTTGATGCAGACCTAATTGTTTTCAGCAAACTCCATGGTTGAAAAACTATGACATAAAAAACTATGTCCAACGGTTGACATCTGAAATAAAACATGTAGACGATATGGCAATTGTGCTTGAAAATGATTTAGATGAATTGATGAAAGAAGAAATCAACTTTTTGAAATGTGTACACGAAGTTGGGGATGATGGAGAACTGTTCTGTTTACTTTACTTATTCGAGTTTATACCAAAAACATATAAACGTAATTACTACTCTGAAATGAACGCTTTCAATCGTCACCCTAGAGTTGGTTTTGGATATCCGTTATATCATGTGGCAAAAAACTCAGAAATGTCAGCTAAGGTTTCATCAGTAAATTTTAAATTTGTATTTTTTTGTTTTTTTTTTCAGTTTGGCTATGTTGGATTAGTCGTTGGCCATGAAATCGCTCACACATTGATTGAAGATCCAAATAAGAGGCAACTAATGCCAGTGTTTTCAGCGGAATCAATTCAATGTATTCAAGACCAATTCAATGCCACTTGTGAAGAATTCAGAGAGGTAGAACAGACTTGTACTCTGAAAACATTACAATTTTTTCTTCAGGAATCCTGTATAGTAGCAGACCATCAAATTGACGAAAATGGAGCAGATGTTTTAGGTGCTCAGTTAGCCTACAAATTTTTTGAAGATTATTATGGTGAAAAAGCTAAAGTATTTGTTCTGGGTGACAATAAAATAAACGATCAGTTCTTTTTCAGGACGAATACATCAAACTGAACAAGTTAAGCATCACTCACCAACAACTTTTCTTTTATGCAACGGCATACACATTATGCTCCGGCCAGGAATATTCTGCATATCCAGGAGATCCACATAATACTGGTAACGTGAGAATTAACGCGTTGGCTCAGCTTCCCGCGTTCCAAGAAGCGTTCCAATGCAAACCAGACAGTCGCATGATGAAAACTGTCAAGGTGAGGAGAAATATTTGAAAAAAATCATTGGACTATTTTTTTCAGAAGCAATGTAATATCTATGGTAAAGATGCACCAAATCAAAGATAAATAAATTTAATTAATGATTACTTTGAATAGTTTGTATTTCGTAGTAGTTATTTGCTAAATTTCTCATATTTGCAAAAAAAAGTTTTTCTAAAAAAAATAAAAAATAACTGCATTCTGAACTAATTAAATAAAATTTTTGATTTTTCCGCTTCTGCTTCATTACATATCTTCCAAAACTGTAATTGGCTTTAATTAAGTTTTATTTCAAACCATAAAGGATATACAAAAATAATTTAATAAAAATAAATTAAGGCACCATCTTGGTTATATGAGCCGTGGCGGTGAGTGAAGTGAAAAATATAAACACTTGTATGGATCCAAAGTATATACAGAAACTTGCCAAATTAGTAACCAGGTGCAGTTCTTGGATTTGGACAGTGATTGCAAGGTCCCGCTGGTCCATGAGCTCCAGCGGCACCCTTCTTCCCTGGTGTTCCCGGTTTTCCAGGGGTTCCAATAGTTCCCTCTTCTCCAGCTTGTCCAATGGGTCCCTGTGGGCCTTGTCTTCCAGGTTTTCCCTCTGGTCCTTGTGCTCCATCTGGTCCTGGAGCTCCTGGTGGTCCTCTTGGTCCTGGTGGAGATTTCTTCTCCATTGGGATGCCGTCTGGTCCTCCTTCTCCCTCGTCTCCAGTCTCACCTGGTGGTCCCTGTAAACAAAATTTTATGAATTAGAACTTTTAAAACAATTACTCTTGGCCCTGGTGGTCCGGTAACACCTGGCATTCCTTGTTTCCCTGGTCCTGCATCCTGTCCCTTGTTTCCGGGAACTCCTGGCATTCCCTTAAGCCCGGGTGGTCCTGGTGGTCCCGTTGGAGCTGGTAGGCATTCGAAACAAAATTGATCAGCCAAATTGTAAGACTCATCAAGGTGCATATCAGCTCCATGGTTTCCGTCCGGACCAGGTCTTCCATCGGCACCATCATGACCATCTTGTCCTGGTGGTCCTTGTTCTCCTGGGGCGCCGAATCCACATCCGCAGCCTTTAAAAACAGTCAGGATGAATCAAGATTAGGAATATCATATGTTTACATTGCTTGTAGTCGACTTCCTTTTTCTCAATCCTCTCCTCCTTGTGCTCGGTGACTTCCGGACTTTTATATTGCATCAGTGGGACAGATTCATAAGTTCCATAACTCGCAGAATATCCACTGTAAGTGTCTTCTCTTTTCAGTCTCAGCCCTGCTCGCTTTTGAGTTCTGGTCAACTCTCGAACCACTGAGTCTCGTTTGGCCTGAAAATCGCAAACATGAAGGAAAACAAATATATAGTTTCACACAAACAAGGACAAGACACCTTTTTGATAAAATAAAATAAAACAAAACAAAACGCGGATCCTTGTTCGGCTAAACCAGTTTCTGGTTTTTCACGTATATTGTGGATGTGGGAGACTGTCGGAAGGGAGGTGATAAATGACCAGGCGGTGCGTTCACTTATCATTGTTCTCCCTCTTTTGATTGGCATGCTTTTCACAAGTCTCTACATGGAGAAGCGGATCGGATAGCGTCAGGAAGCGATAACGATTGCGCTAATGATAATGATGATGCGAATTTGGTAGTGGCGGATCAAATGCGCCAGGGAAACGAATGGCAGGCAAAAAATTAGCGGGGGGAGTGGGAAATTCAAATATTTATGAATGTCACCAAAATGAAACATACTCTACAGAAATCCGCCTCGTTTTGAAGAACAGTTTCTACCCGTTGGACATAGTTGTAAACAAACGGAACGGTCAACACGCAAACGATGGCTGCGCCGATGGAAAGTGCAACTCCTGAATTGTACGCGTTTTTTTTTTTTTTTTTTAGATTTTCATGTTTTTCTAATTACCAATCACAGCTATTCGTCGTAGGCGCTCTGCTTCTGCGCGAAGAGCCGCTTCCTCTTTTGGATCCAACTTTTCCATGTCTGGAAGAAAAAGTTAAAAGAGCAATGCAGAAAAGAGCAGAACCGAAAAGTAGGGTAAAAAGGATGAACAGGGAGAAAAAGAAAAAAAAAAGAAAAATAAAAAAGAAACGCGGGGGAGAGGACGGCCCTCGCTATCTACGAGGACAACAGGGTGTATGCGCGTGTATTCGTACGAGTGGGAGGAGCGCGGGAAAGGCGCGGATACCGGTTGATTCGATCGACGTTCGTCGGATGGCCCACCACCGCTCATCAAAAAGATATTGGCACGCGGCGACTTTTTAGGTGAATAGGAGGGGGAAGAAGGAACGAAAAAAGAGAGAAATGTTTCAAACATTCCTAGACACCAGGCAGGCGAAATTGGAAACGAAACGAAACGAAACGAAACGAAACAAAAATCCAACCCGGTGACTTTTAGTACACAATCTTGTATGTTTGAAACATTCTCTTCCCTGAAAGCAATGGCTTGTGACGAGCTGCGCGGTATGTTGGAGATGAGAAGAATACGTGCAAAATTTGGGTTGGTTGATATTTCTGAAATCTTTTTACGAGCTTTTTCTGCATTTTCCTCTGGAATATGCAAAAAGCATCTTCTATGATCAGAGCGGATCGCCGATGCACATCCTTTTTCAAAAAATGGGAAAAACTCACGATTAATCTCGTCGTCTTGTCACGAATTTGCCAAATTTGAATAAATGCCACAATATGAGAGAGTGTGAGAAAGAGGGAGGGATGAATAAGGGTGAGCAATGTGGTATCTTGTTTTCGCTCACTCACTCTCTTCGAATGTGTTACGGTCGCACTTGATTCAACAGTGTTATTTTTTTCATTTTTTGAAAAAGGATGTGCATTAGCTGAGACGAGAGTAACTGCTTTGACCTAGCCCAGCCTGTAATCAAGTTTCATCTTGAAGTTGACCAAGTTCATCCCAATCTCCTAGGCTATAAAGCCTGTTTATTTGTACGTTCAATCCAGAAAAGGCAAAAGAAAAGAACGAGAGAAATAGAGAAATCCATTTCATTTCACACCTAGCCGCTTTATACCCCAGTTGTCATCATCATCATCATCATCATCGTCGTCGTCGTCGTCTTGTAATCAAAAAAGGGCCGACAGTCTAAAAACGGGCAGAGAAAGGAAGAAAAAACTGAAAAAATTTAAAATCGCAGGCAAGCGGAAGGAAGAGTACAGAAAAAGAGGGAAGATAAAGAAAAGTGACCAGTGGAGTGAAATCCATTAGTGTTTTCTGTTTCTGTTTCTGTTTCGAATTCCCTATTCGGGAGGACGATGGTTATCTCGACAGGTGTTCGTTCTTTCAGACTTTCCACAAATCGTTTCAATTAATGTGCCCAGACCCAGATCGTGAGTTGATATACATATGTAGACCAATTCCAGTTCTTCCTTTTTGCTATTGTTAAAATTGAATAATGATCTTGGTTTAAAATAAAGAAAAGAGGAAGACGAATGACAACTACTTGCAACAAATTGAAAAGTAGGAAAGAAAGAAAGACGCAAAAGAACATTACTAAATATATCCACCGGTTGGCCGTTCTAAAACACGATCCACACCCCGTTAGTTGCCTTTTTGATGACCGTATAAGCAGACCGCCAATTAAATATATTTGTTACACTATATCAGGTTATTAGCAATGAAACAGTGTTCACTTTTACATTCGAATAGCATTAATCACTGTTAATTGATTTGGTTATGCTTGCCGATAAATCAACAGTTGGCATTTTCGATTTTTTTGGGCTTGTTTCAATGGAAATGAAACTTCTGGTAACTCTAACCACAGGCTTTAAAAATTCTGAAGAGAATCCATATGCAAACGGGCACGATAAAAACGTTAAGCTCATTTCCAGACTAAATTTATTTTCCCAATCATCGCTGTGGACCATTTCAACATTTTGATTTGAAGAAGCTCGGGAAATTTTGGCTCGAAGGCTTATGAAAAAATCGGTGTTTTGCCGTCAAATAGGCAGGGATCATTGACGGCACAAAAATGGCAGCCAATAGGGACTGCGGCGCAAACTTGGCGTGACTCGGCACGGCGTGTTAGAGGCTACGTTTTTGAAATATTTTTCAAAAGCGAATTTTTGCGCGCGCTACTCTACTCTCGCGTCCCTGCGTCTCCTCCGCAGAGACTTGTGTCGATTTACGATATTTTATTGTTTCTTTCTTACTTTTCTTTGTTATTTTTTTCGCTCATTTATTATTTCTTTTTGTTTGTTTCTCATTTAAAAAAATTATGTTTTAAAAATGGTTGTTTTTGAGAGTAATGTGATAAATTTTTTTGTTGGAAATTAGTTTTCAAGTCGGTTTTTTCGTAAATGAAAACAGTTAATTTTAATTTAATTTTAATTCTGAAAAACAAAATACGAAAATTGGGACTAAAAATGCGAACAACGTTATATTAAGCCAAAAAAAACATATTTGGCAATACTCCAAGAGAAATATGTGGAGGCGCAGAGAAAAACGCAAGTGCGCCAGCACTGGTGAAGCGCCACGGGCCCGCCAGCGGTTCGCTAGCTGCTACATTGCGGGGGGTGACTCCCTTTTTGCTTTTCACTTTATTTGATATTTTCTATTGGAAACTAACACTGATGTTATTAATAAGAAAGTTTATTGAAAAGCAAAAAATAAAAATTTATGCAATTATTAGATTATCAGAAAGTTCGTCGATGACGTTGCCAAAATCATCTCTCGTCGATCGTCCCAATCGAGGTGTCGCACGTGTCTGAAAATTCAATCAAGTTTATTATGTGAGAGAGTTGGCGCTAAGTACGGCATCCCAGGAGTTTATAAAAACTTGATTTCCACACGTAAACCGCGTAGTTTCAAGTGATTTTAAAAAGTTTTCAAAAACAGTTGAAATTCTTTTTTTCTAAATTTTTTAAAACTCTTTTTAATTTAAAACTCTTTTTAAGCCGTAAAGTTTCAAAAAAGTCAAGAAATACACGGACTTCCTAGAACCACTTGAAACTGTACGCGGTTTAATTGGGCTTCTAACGTTTCTATATATTCAGAAAATATTAGTTTTAAAACAAAATAGAGCGTTATTTTATGTCAGTCTTATTCATTTAGTTCCTTTCTCCAAAATCATCTTGCCAACTTTGATCATGTACCATCTTTTTCCAATAGAATCATTTCATTTCATCAGAAAAAATATCTAATTTTTCCTTGTTTTTGGGTTGGCTATAGCCGGGAGATGTTTCATGTTATTTAAAAAAAACTTAGATCAGAAATATTAGTGGATAGCAGTATCATGTGTTAGTTTTAAGTAGCATACTGTTTGACTGTTCGAAAAAAAAATCATTGGTTGAAGAACCTCTCAGGAGGTGCAAGGAACCTCAAAGGATGATTAATTTCGTATTTTGATCAACTTTCCTTCGTAGGGAAATAATCTTATAATTTTGGGAAATGACTAGAAGGTTATCGGTGGCTTTCGCCGAAGCTGCGCAAAAAGCACCTAAATATTTTGCACCAAAACTTGGTCGCTTCAAGCCCTGTGGCTTTAAAAATTATTGGAGAAGTTTTGTGCGAATCGGCACAAAACTTTTAAATTTTCACTATTGTCGAACCGCCAAAATGGTCAAACGCGCTCCGCTGAACTCAACGCTATGCGATTTTCATTTTGGTTTCCAAATAAATTCATTTAACGTTGAATTTATACGTGAAATGAAATAATTTGGAGACCAAAATAAACATTTCATAGCGATGAGTTCAGCGGAGCGCGTTTGACCATTTTGGCGGTTCGACAATACCTGCCGATTTGGATTTTGAGAAACGTTCTCTTCCATGAAAGAAATACTGGAGCTATTTTGAAAATGAAGGCCAAAATGAAAAATCGGCTGAATAAGTAGTGTTCTTCGTTTAATTTACTACCTTAAAAAAAAGTTTGCTCAAATAGGTGCGCCGGCAAAACGTTTTAAAAAAAATTGATCCGAAATGGGCTGCCACCGACCCCACAACTTTTAAAACTCAAACAAAAATGGGAACATTTCTCTTCATTTTTCATGCTAGTTTGTTCTTTTCCGTTTGAATTTTCAAAAATACGCGAACACCGCTTTGTAATTTTTTTCTCTCAACTTATGTATTTAATACAATTAATTTTTCTCTTTTTTTTCGCAAATTTCCACAAAACTAAAACTTTTCAAAACATACCAATTGACCAGATTAACTCGATTCTTTCCATAGTAGCCTCGCGTCTTTACCACCTGAAAACAATAAATATCTTAACACAAAAACCCATAAAACATACATTAAAAACATCATAGTTTTGCAGGCGGATTTCAACCTCCGCGGACCGCCAAATGTCGCCATTTCGATCCGTTTTTTTCACTGAAAACACAAAAAATTAATTAAATATGAAAAATAATCATAAAAAACTGCAGAAATTGCGCAGAAAAACACGTAAATTCAAAATGTTTTTGAAAAAATTACTTAAAACAATAAGCTCCGCCCACTTTGCAGGCTGCGGCACATGATTTTGCAAAAATGCTGCGCGCCATTTGTTTCACGGAAGCTGGGTAATACTGACTTTTTTCGTTAATATTTTTGATGAGCAATCAAAAAAGGGTATTAAATCACAAAATTTTAATTTTAAAAAATAATTTTACACTTATCGCTTTAAATTAGGCAGATTGTGTGATGCTAGCCTGCGCTCATCTCATTTCCAACGTCAATCCGCAACGTCATTAAAGCGGTAATTTCAGTATTATAAAATTTCAAGCCTGCTACGCTGACGTGTACTGGCTATTGACACAGCATTTAAGGAAACTGTTAAAAAAGGCACGCGAAAAGGCGGTGAAGGCTCCCTTAGCAGCTTGACTCTTTTAACACCGTAGAAATATTTTTCTATAAAAACTATAATCGATGGAAAACACATACAACCATTGGAAGATGCTTGCATATCTACGTAATTGCTGATGGATGCTGAATTTTTAATAAAGGCTGCTACACTATTTTTAGCGGGTACAGTAAGCTTCGTTACTAAAGGTGCAATTTTTAAGAGAAAATGCAGTGTTTATAAATGTGACTTATTCACAAGAAATAAACTACATTTACGTCATGTGAGAATGCATTTGCAGAGTTGTGTAGAGAACGAAACTCGTAGTTTTTCAAATTTCGCCTACTATGGCCTTCATCTGTTTATTTAAATTTTTGTATAAATAATTGTGTTTTCAATGTACTTGCAGCATGAGAACATGAAACTCCGCCCACTTATTTTTACGCCACGCAACCACAGTGCTATTTGAAGTGACGCAGACAGAACGGTGTTTACGGATTTTTGTTTTCATGATGCAAATCGTTTGAAAACCCAATAAACACTTCTCAAATTAGAACAAAACGTTTTCAACAAATATCAAAACAAACGAAAAGTTTATGCAACTTTTATGCAACTTATCCGCGGTCGGTCATGTCCAATTCTTACAATTAGAACAAAGTCTACTAAAAAAATCTTTTTACGCTATATTATTCACATAAAACTAGGAAAAAATACTTATAAATTTTCTTGAGACAGTTTAGCATCCTCCGCCCGCCCGTTCGTCAGCTAGGCGCTGGCGGGCCCGCCGCGGGCCTGCAGCGGGCCCGCCAGCGCATCACCACTGAATGTCAGCATTTTCGATCAAAAACTAAACTAATTAGTGTCCTATGCGCAATTTTACTTCGTTTAAATTAACCATAATTCATTTATAAACCCATTGGAAACAAAAATTTTTCCACCTGTCAGTCACCTACCAAATATCATAGCCGCCGCGGGCCCGCCAGCGGCCAGCGAGAGCACCCAAGCGCTGGCGGGCCCGCGCGCGGTTCACCAGTGAGGGCGCGTTTGCATTTTCGTAGGGTCCAGCATGCCGTGCTCGGCATCTCCTGCTAAAAACTGAAGAAATTCCATAATCGCGCCGTTTTTCATATCATTTAATTGAAGCTTTCCAGGGTGTTTAACCATTTCTCATGTTTCTTGGATACAAAAGTGTTCTGAAAAGCGATGCCGATGGATCCTATGTTTTCCTGCAAGCGTGAGCCTGTGAACCCTTTGCATTATATTTTTAGTTTTTTTTTTTCAAATACTGACAAACTGTTTTTTATAATTTTTGTGAAAAGAAATCTCCCAGTTTTTTTTTTCAATAAAGTCCTTATTTGTTTGTTATTGTGTTTTCAATCGACTTGCGACATGGAAACGCATTTCAAGTCTGCATTCACCGTTCTGTCTGCGTCTCTTCAAATATCACTGTGTTCGCGTGGTCGCGCACAAATAAGTGGGCGGAGTTTTGCGTTCTCATGTCGCAAGTCGATTGATTGAAAACACAATATTTCTTCAAAAAAATTTTTTTTTTCAAAAAATATCAGTCAGTCAATCAATTATTTTATGCAAACAATTATTAATAAAATATTACAAGATGAAGGCCAACCATTAAAAAATTATATTAGAAAAAAGCGCCGAGCAGTTAATAATCAAAATTAGTTACCGACCTCACAATATGGGTAATTGTAGTCACTGACGGAGCAGGCAAAGAAGCTTGTTGACTCAAACGAAGCGGAGGAAGACTTTTAGCCCGACGCAGCTCACAACTCTTCATTGGAACCGCTTCCTCTTGATTCCTTGCATCCTTAGCGGTTGCTCGACGTGCTGGACCAGTTTCTAAAGGTCCTGCCAACTCAGTTATCAGATTGAAGACGGCTTTGATGACAATCAGGGTGGTTCCTAATGAGAGTGTGATGCAGCCCACTATCAGGAGTGGGTGATTCTGAAATTGTAAAGGAAAATAAATAAATACTGGATCCACTGACGTTTGTTTACCTCATCTTGTGCCATAATAACGCCCGTTGTCAAAATCAGTGCACAGTTTAAGAAAAATGAGATAATAAATCCGAGAATTGCTATAACAAGTCTTGGCCGAAACTGTAGACTCATGTCAGGTATGCCAATCTTTAAAATTCCTAAAAATTGGTGAAATGGGCGTGTCGTGTTGTTTCATTTTTATTTCCTTCTTCTCTTCGAGATCCGTCGCCAAAATTGCAATAATTCTCCATACCTCGTTTGTTTTTTTTATTATATTTTATGACGTGACTGACAATAAGGAAAATTGTGATGGTTTTCTGGAACACTGCTCCTCGTTAGAATCGGCAAGTAGCCGTCGAGCATGTCTCACATTCATTTGGCCTACGCCCCGAAATTTATTTTACATTTCATTTCACAATTTTATACAAAAATATATATTGTTCACATCAGACCCAGACGTTCGTTTAAAAGAATAATTATTACACAGATTGCAAAAGTTGCACGAATTGTTCACGTTTTGCAGTCTCGCTTGGTAAATTGCCATTCTCATTTAGGTTCACGGCGTTTGTGTTCTGAAAGAAAATGAATCCGTTTCCATTTGAAGCGTTAAAAAATTAAATAAATACATACTTTGACTTCCGAGATTGGCAAAAGGTAAACCGCTTGAATTTCTTCTTTGCCCTCAAACTTTGAATAGATTTCTGATCGAATATTTGGCATGATTTCTTCCAATGCTAATTCACAGTAGATCTGAAAAAAAGAACTTTGAAAATGGGCAATTTTCAACAAAAAAAATATCTCGGAGCGACTTATGACACAGTTGAAATGAGTGCGACAGTAACCCATTATAAATGTAAACAAAAAACAAGAGGCCTGTTTACATTTTTAAATGGGTTACGGTTGCACTCATTTCAACTGTGCCGAGAAATGCGCTTCGGCTATTTTCAGTGTTTATGAGCATCTGCTATATCAAGATGTAAATGTTACCTCAACAATACACTTGTTGCCAATATGATAAGTCACAAATCCGGCTAGTTTTGAAAACAAAATACGATTTTCGGAAAGAATCTGTAACACTTTTTACAATTTACAAGAATCGAAAAAATGATAATAACAAGAACTTGAAACTTGAAAAAGTGCTACCTTTGAAACTTCTTTGTTCACTTCTTCATCTCCTTTGACACCCTGCAGTTTAAACCAAGTTTCACTGGCAATGGGCGCCCAATTTCGGATGATAAGGACGAAAATTATAGCGGCGCCAATGAAATCGCATTCCTGAAGAAATAAATGAGGAATTTTTTTTTTTTTTTTTTGAAATCAACTCCAACATACTTTCCAGTAAAAATGAGCCAGACAAACTGCAACTAGGGCAATTGAATTTGTCAGAACGTCAGTCAGTTGATCCCTCATAAGCACGTGGATTTGATTGTTATCTCGTTTTCTGGGGAAATTTGAATATACATGACTATTGTCGGCCCACCAAAATGGTCAAACGCGCTCCGCTGAACCCAAGGCTATGCGATTTTCCTTTCGGTTACCAAAACGAAAATCGCATAGCGTTGAGTTCAGCGGAGCGCGTTTGACTATTTTGACAGGCCGACAATAACTATTAATGTTAATAACATACATGAGACAAATAAAAAACAAAAATACTTTGACAATAATGTTAATCACGACAACAGCGATATGTGGTTTTCCAAACTCTGCAACTAACCTGAATAAATATTTTTAATAGTGAATAAAATTAAAACACAAAAGCAACGTACTTTCCAGTGATTAGGGCATCAAAACTTTGAATGAAATTTACAGATGCTAGCGCCATCATTACCACGGATGCGGTTAGCTGGAAGAAGAAAAAACAACAATTAAAACATTTAATTTTTATTTTTGAAAAAAAAAACACGTACGTTTGTGGTAGATTCTGATGATCTGCCTCTAGGATACTCGCTTTTTTTCACCTTTTTGTCCTGGAAATTCAAATGTAAAAACTAAATATCCGCGCATTTTTTGAAACTTTACCAGTATAAATTGCACGAATAGCAAAATACTGACAAACACATCTCCAAAACTTTCAATCGCTGAAGTTCCAATGGAAAAACTACTGGAAACATAGGCGGCAACACCCTGAATAATAAAATAAAATGTTTTTAGTTACCGTTTCCAGTAAATATACACTTACCTTTATCAAAACAAGACCAACATTTGCCAAATTGACTATTATCATGATAGCGTAGACTCCCATTTCCTAGAACTCGCCCTTTTAAAAGAGAAGGGAAGCTCCGATCCACTTACTTTTTTTTTCGTAGTTTTCAAAATATCAAGAGTTAAAGGTGTGGCGGTACTAGGCTGAAATTAAGATGGAGAAAATAATAATTTGAAGTTAATTATAACCTGCTCTGGATCAAGAGGAGTTTTATTCTTGCTCGCTTCCTTTGGGTCATTCTTCATACTGTTTGCTTTTGACATCTGAAAATGGAAAATTGAATGGTGAAAGAAAAATATAACAGGGCTGGTCTAGAAAACTGATAACACAATGACGATTAAGCAATTATAAGTAGTGTGGTCGTAGGTGAAGAGTGAAAAATCATTGGCCATTAACATTAGAGTTCCAATTAAGTTAAAATGTCTCCGTTTTTTTTTGTTTGTTATGCATTTCTAAAAGTTCAGTATTTTATTTTCAATTATTTGTTAATATTGAAGCATAAAATTTTGAATTAATAAACCGGCTGATTGTACATAAATTTCCTTGCTGTCTCAATTTTGTTATCATTCAGCTCTAAAGTATTTTCCTTTGAACAAAAGAACAAAAAAACGAAACCACTCGGAACAGATTGTAATTTCAAAATGTAAAATATAATAATGAGCACAAAATGTTTGTAATGGCGCCAGCCAAGGAATGCGATAATAATAATTTAACGTTAAGCGGGGAGTGAATTCTGAATCATTTTTAACAAGAGCCACAAAAAGAAAGAAACATGATAAGGAGAACGGCAGTATTGATTGTTTTTCATGTTTTTATCAAAAGGTTTTGAGTGGAGCAAAATAGTGGTGGGCTTTGTGATTTAAAGAAGAAAAAGGAGGGGTGAAATAGTGAAAAATTGAAAAAAATCCATCGCCGGAGCCCAAAAATCTATAAAGTGTTTTAATGATGACGTGACGCATTTCATATTTCCTTTTCTGTGTTTGAACTTTAATAGGCTGGGGTCCCAGACTGTTTGGGTACGCTTTTTGATGATTGTTTTTTGATTACGGCTGATCTTCAGGTATCAAATATCTTTGGGAGCTGTTGCTCTTTGATTATGACTAATGTTTTGTCCGAATTTCTGGATTTGGTATCCAAAAAGCAGTCGTAACCATAAAGCAAACGTACCCAAAGAGTCTGGGGCCCAAAGATCCGGGACCCATTGAGTATCGGCTTGTTTATCTTGCAAGCTTTCAATCCCGGGCGGGCTGTCCGAAATTGCCCCACACCCGTCCGCATTGCCCGGTCTGCGATTTTACGTGACGGTGTTTGGACACACCGTCACGGTACATTGCACATTATTCAATTTTCGATCTTTTAATGAATTCCCAATAGTATTAAACATGATATTTATTTTTTTTTTCGTAATTTCAACTATCAAAAATATTTTTTTTCGGAAGTCGAAAATTATTAAAATGGGGAGAAGCTGTTCGTCAAGTAGCGAGGATTACAATATTGAGGAACCATTGGAAAAAAAAGGAAAATCAATATCGCCATTTTCCAGCGTTTCGCGGAATGAAAAAGTTGCGAGGATTCAAGAAAAATTAGAAGGTCACGAATATAAAGAGGTTTGCGGAAAATTAAAAAAAAAACTCAAGATTCCTTTTAAGATCGAGTGGACAACAAGTTTCAATCAAATTGTTGACTCCGAATTTGTTTCAATAATAAATATTTTTCTAATTACCATTTTTATTAATACTTTGAAGAAATAAAGAACATTTCACGCGGGCCTTTTTTTTGTCCGGGCATCGGACGGCCCTTTACCCGGACAGGTCGGGCGGGTGAAAAACGCCCGCCGTGGAAAGCTAAATCCCCCACGCGTCGCGTCATTCGTGGGACTTAAAAACTTACTCGAAGAGTTCAGCGAAACTTTTTTCCAAATGGCCAACTGTCTTCAAACAACTCATACCTTCCATTAGTATTATTATTATTGTACAATTTCCCCACCTCACCCCTGGCTCCATTTCCATATTCCCCGAGAAACCAATCTCGTCCACAATTGCTAATTCGTTTGCAAATTAGGTCTTGTCACCTTGACAAAAGAATCGTTTCCAAACCTCAAAAGCTGTTTATCGCTTAATTGATCTCTTCTCGAGTGTGTACAAAGTAAGAGAGCCGGAAATTGACACGGCGAAGATGGAGCAACAGTTAAATTAACGCAATTTATGGTTATCAAGATGAATGAGCCCCTCATATGCATTTAGCAGTTCTTACAGATTTGGCATTTCGGATTTGGGATGAAATCGGATCGGATGCATACGCTCTTTTTGACAAGCGGATCATGTCAAATCAATGCGCCTTTTATTTTACCGTTTTTTTTTGTTTTGACCAACAACATCTTCAAAGGAGTGAAATATGTCACATCAGTCGAATTGAGTGATTGCGTATCGTATCGTATCGCATTGCATCAAGTCGCTTCGTTTTGTATCGCACCGTACCTCACAATGGATCGCCAACAATTAGTTGGGTTTCAAAAGATGCCGTCATGGACGCTTTGAGGTAAACTTCCGGCTCGTGCGTTTCATTGTGCGTCTCTTTTTCAAAAAGGCGCCGTGCGGTGTGGTGTGGTGTGTTGCGGTGAAGACGAGATTGATATGAGTCGGAAATGAAATGAAATTAAATTAAATTAAAATGGAAACAAATTCATCGACAACGGCTACTTTGCAAAACATGATTTATTTTGTTTGGTGTTGAAACAGTGAAGTACTATGTCTTGTAAATAAAATATTATTGTTATTTTCAGTCAGTGTCCGATCAGACAAAAGTTCAGGAGTCCTTCTCTTACCAAAACAAAAGTTATGGAAAAAAACTGGAAAATTTTTTTTTTCATTTTCTAAAAACCTGGCTTGTTTTGTCTCAACCTCACTCTCAATCTCATTTTATATGTTTCCTCGTATCATAAAAAAAAACAGAAAACCTCCTTCTCGCGCGTGCGCGCTTCCTTTCCGAGCATATGTTTCATGGAAATTTCCAACTCAACCCAACCAAACCCTAATATTCTAATGGAATGAGCTCGCTAATCCGTGTGATACATTATAAATAAGTCTTGTGTAGAAGAGGTCGCCGGCGGGCAGTAAAAAGCTTTAGATAGTTTGCGATAAACGTGTGAATAATGACGACGATGAAATTTCGATTTGATTTGCTATTCGTTTCGTCTCGTTCCTTTCTCACTTTGGCGCTGAATTATTCATTGGAAGTTTCGTTTCGTAGATAGTTTCAAGCAGTCGGGATTGCTGATTGATTCTATTCGGATTGGTTTTGGTGTTGTGTGGTGTGGTGTGAATTATGTACACACACTTGGAAAAAGTTTAGTTAAATTAGAATAGAATCGCAGGCAGGAAAAGAAAAGGGTAAAACGGATCACCTGTCAGTATCCTCTATTGTTTCAGTTAATCCCCTCCCATCCACCCGTCTATTGTATCGAAGACAGTTCTCACACCTTTTTGTGTGACATCACCTCTAAGGAGTTTATGTCAATGAGTTATTGATTTATCTAAGGATGAGTTAATCCCCCCCCCCCCCCCCACAGTCGCACCTGTAGATGTTAAGTACCGAACAGGTGAGAATATTCATTCAGTATAACCTTTTTTCTAGGCAATTGTTTGGTTTGGTTTGTCAATCAAGTTAAGGTTTCACCAATACCAATACCGATTCCCATTCTGTTCACTTCATTGTCAGTTTTTTTCTTCTTCCCAAATCTATAAAAATAATAATAAAATCTTGACAAATTCATCAGCATATAAATAAGAATACAGCAATAAATCTGGCCCGTTTTTGCCTATTCTATTCTCCTACAACGGTCCCCTTGTGGTGTGTATACGGTAGCCGCCATAATGCCCGCCCAGACCCCCCACCCGCCCTCCATTCCGACAAGCCCCACCTCCTTGTCCGACGCCTCTCCAAGCCTCTCTTTTTCTCCTCCCTCGATTTCTCCCGGTTCTCGCACCTCTTTTTCTTCCAATCTTCATTTATTGGGAAGGGAGGGGTGGTTCTTTTTTTTTTTTCTTCCCAGATTCTTCAGTTTTCCCACACTAAATCACTCACACTCACATTCACAATCCCATTTGCAGGTTGTTATTGTTTCCGTGTACCTAAAGTGTTCCAGTCATACGGAAGCTTCTGGTTTTTTTTTGTTGCCACGTCTGCCACCGACCATGATCGCAAATGCTTTGCGCTACCTAGCGCTTTACTTTTGTGTTGATTTATCTCATGGAGCCTACTTTTCACAGGTAGATTTGACATCCAGTCATGTGATGAAGCTAATGCTTATTTTCAGTTTTCCATGAGGGCTCCCGATCATGATCCATGCCATGATCACACCGGAAGACCCGTTCGATGTGTTCCCGAGTTTATCAATGCTGCGTTTGGAAAACCTGTGACTGCTAGTGATACCTGTGGAACAAATGGTCCTTCTAAGTAAGTTCATTTCTCATTGATTGATCGTCTTTAGTTTTCTTAATGTTAGACAAACTCTCTCTCTCTCTCTCTCACTTTCTTTCGTTCTTCCTTAATTGGATTTTTTTTTGTTGCAAAAATCAAAGACTTGTGTTTGTTGCCAACTTAGGTTTCCTGCAGTATTAAACGTGGCCAATGTCAAAATAACCAGAAGTGTATACATATTTTTGATTAGATTCAGGAAATGAAGTAATCAAAGCGCTCTGTGCTGAAAATATAACTTTGCAGGTTCTGCACTGTCAAAGAAGGCCCTGATGGAATCATTCGTGAGCAATGTGACACGTGTGATGCTCGAAACCCTGCTCTCTCCCACCCCGCTTCCCTTCTAACCGATCTAAACTCGATTGGAAATATGACTTGTTGGGTTTCAACTCCAAGCCTCAGTCCTCAAAATGTATCGCTCACTTTATCACTCGGCAAAAAATTCGAACTCACTTACGTCTCGATGCACTTTTGTTCCCGTCTTCCCGACTCGATGGCGCTCTACAAGTCGGCGGATTTTGGAAAAACCTGGAGCCCATTCCAGTTCTACTCGTCGGAATGTCGTCGCATCTTTGGACGGAATCCGGATGTCGTGATTACCAAGTCAAATGAGCAGGAAGCGGTTTGCAGTGCCTCTCATATCATGGGGCCAGGTGGAAACCGTGTCGCTTTTCCGTTTTTGGAGAATCGACCATCTGCGCAGAACTTTGAAAACTCGCCGGTTCTTCAGGATTGGGTGACGGCAACTGACATTAAAGTTGTCTTCTCTAGACTTAGTCCTGACCAGGTACGTGCTTCCAGAGTTTATAGAGCTGGGATAATAGGCTACAAAACAAATTAAAACAACAACAAAAACAACTAATTATTACAGGCTGAACTGTACGGATTGTCAAATGATGTCAACTCGTACGGAAATGAGACTGACGATGAAGTCAAACAACGCTACTTTTACTCGATGGGAGAACTGGCAGTTGGCGGGCGCTGTAAGTGCAATGGTCACGCTAGTCGATGCATCTTCGACAAAATGGGACGGGTTAGTCATCTATTACTCATATCTTATTATCTTGCTAACATATCACGAATGCGTTTGGTATTCGTTTCCCTTTATGCATTTTTTTTTTCATTTTTTCAGTACACCTGCGACTGCAAACATAATACAGCCGGAACTGAATGTGAAATGTGCAAACCGTTCCATTACGATCGTCCCTGGGGAAGAGCCACTGCAAATTCCGCGAACTCATGTGTTGGTAAGTAGGTACTCGCTTAAAAAATATGCCTGGGAAAAGACACGGTTATATCGCGCCCTTTCTATTATATGAGATGTTTCTCAAACACTCTAGTGGTGTTCGTTCCTTTTCTCCTCGCCTATACTATCTCAATGGTTATTAATGCCCCGGTCACCGTTCCATCTCATTACAAATGTCAACGAGTACAATGCGAATGCGCGAGACAAGACAAAACGCAGTGGGATATCGTTTTCATTTCGTTTCATTCCCATTCTCGGCTTCAATGACGAACCGCTCCAAATTCGGTAGAAAGCAAAGAAAAGAATGGGGTTTAGGATTTTTAATATAAGCAAATCGTTAAAAACGGTGAAACGGGATAGCTAGAAGTGATGATCGACTCGTTTTTCTTTCTTTTAATTTCCATTAAAAACGGCGTAACGAAACGTAATGCAACGCAACGCAATGCAGCGCTCGAATAACAATAATAATAAAAATAATAATCATCATCAAATAAAGATTAGAACCGTTATATTCTGTTGCTGATTTTCCAACACCTAACGGGTCAAAAAACAATCGCATCTGACGGTGTTTTTGCCGCCTAGAAGGGTAGACAAGTACCCTCTCAATATCCATTCCGAAAATGAAGCAAAGCCGACCTCTTCTGGAAAGATGTCGGCTTCTGTTTCTTTATTCTTAACATTGTTGCTTTCTTGCCGCGAGCCAAAGCTACATTGTGATTTGATTATCACGTCGGTCTCAAATCAAAAGTACGGTAGAGTAAAACATCTGGAGCGCACGAAAAAGTGAAAGATAGAGACCTACAATTTGCGTGAGCCTGCAACTTGTTGTTTTGCTCCCGTTGCTCGTTTGGTATGCACACACAGGTGATGCGTGGGTGCATTGTTCCCAAACCCCTGTATTAGGCGGTATACAAACATCCTTTCGTTCAATATGGGACCCCGCACCTTTCTGCCGACAATATATTGGATTAACTACGTATGACGAACGAGGTGTGAAAAGTCGGGGAAAATGGAGGACTAGTCTTTCAATCTGCCACCCATCGCATCCATTTCGGTACTTCTAAATAGGGCTTAATGAATGTGGGGGCAAATGCTCGCATTCCTACGGTATGCACACACAGAGACATGTGTCTGCATGAATTACTGATAGATTAATAGGCAGGCGGTTGTAAATAAACTGCGTAACGAAACGATATGAAATGAGACGCGCAGCGCTCGCTTCCCTAGCTTCATCGGATTATCGAATGATGAATTTGAGTATATATGTATGTATGTATTCTTCTTCCAGCTTGCAACTGCAACCAGCATGCAAAGAGATGCCGCTTCGATGCAGAGCTTTACAAATTGAGTGGAAACCGGTTAGAATTATTGTTTGAATTAACCAAAACAAAAAAGGGGCTATTAACTTTATACTTTTCAGATCAGGAGGTGTATGCTTAAATTGCCGTCACAACACGGCTGGTAGAAATTGCCATCTTTGCAAACCAGGATTCGTGAGGGACCCTTCCCTTCCAATGACTCATCGAAAAGCTTGTAAATGTAAGTTCAGTTGAAGCGTTGAAATGTCATTTATCAACCTAGCCTTTTCTTAGTGTGTTCTTTTTCTGTTTCTGTTTCTATTTCTCCCATTCGCTTACGGTACCCCAGGGACTGCGGTTGAGCAACATACCAACCCATTGCCTCCCAGTAAAGCAGAAAAAAAAAACGAAAAACCACTGGGGCTTTTCAATATATATATATTATACGGTTGCACGCGCAACCAACGTCAAGAACCTTTATATTCGCAACGGGTGGTGACCAATTTCCGATCCGACACGCGTCCAATTTAAGGACCCTTCTCAAGCACAAAATGTTGCGTAATTGAAACACATCTCATCCGTGCTCGGCCGCCCAGAGTGACCAGCAGTGTGGTCCGATTGTTTCTTCTCTTTTCTATGTATGTATGTGCTTGAAAAGTTTAAGGATACACACGAGAGAAAAAGAAGGAAAATGAAAGAAAGAAGGGAAATCGAATTCCGGAATGTTTGTGGAAATTGAAATTGAGTGAAGCGGGTAGAGTGACCACACGCCCGAGTTTTCAGCGTTAATTAGATTCTGGGGCCCTGGCTCTTGACCAGACCAGGAGACCTTTTTTCTTGCTCCCAGAGGACTGGTCAGCAAGTGCATGTACCTTTCCTTCGCCCTAGAAGGGGATTTAAAAAAAGCCTTGTCTATTACCTTTTTTTTTTTAATCCTGTTCCACAGCTATAGAGCGGAACAAAGCATAACGAATTAGCACCTACTCGAACCCGTGCCTCTTCATCAGACGAGGCGACACGACACACAAAAAAAAATGAATTTATCACCCCATCCATCTGCGGACTTTCACGCTTCAATACCTTAAAAGGCTTAATGTGCTATTAGCCAAAACAAATACAAAAGACATGGGAAACAGCCTCCGATGAAGGAGAAGGCAAGCGACAGGAAAAGGTTTTTTGTCCTTGGCTGGTCACCGACGCAGAATCGACGCGATTGCATAATACGCTCATCATCTCGCACATCATAATTCCGCAATTTCTTTTTTTACTTCTTTTTCTTATTCGTCTTCTTCATCCGACCGACCTACCGACCGACCGACAGCAATTACCAAAATATGTAGAAAGGCAAAAAAAAAAAACGAAAGGAATAACTTACTTGGCAGCAAAAGAACAAGAAAAAGCATGTACTAAACATGGTTATATCTTTTTGGTTTGTTACACTTGTCCAACACAAATTACCGTACACTTGTGCGTCTTTCCACACCAGTTGCTCCACATCTCATCACATCACAACTCTCGTCTCAACTCGAGCGGTCTAAGCACATTTATCAAAAAGCATCGAAGACTGACGCGGGAATGAGGACAAATTGCTGGCTGTTCGGTACTGAGTGTGTATGTGTGTGTGTGTGTATCTCACATTTCTACCTATCATCCAATTTGTTTGATAAAATTTATTGGCTGAGGCTCAGCCGACGGGAAACAATGTTGGGAGTGATTTGATTGGATTTGATTGGATTTGATTGCTTTTTATATCATTTCATTTCATTTCGTTCTGAATGGTGTGGCATGGTGTGGTGTGTAGTGGAGCAGGAGCAGAAGCAGGAGCAGGAGCAACAAATAGAGATTAATTGGAAAGATAAAGATAGTGGGTGCTGGGTGAAGCAAGGGGGTAACAGGTCTAAACAGGGGTCAGAGGACCGTAAAAAGAGCACGCACACAACACATTCATCAAATTGCGCAATACATTACCACAACTTTCAGCATGCGGTTGCCACCCAGTCGGATCACTTGGAAAAAGTTGCAACCAATCTTCAGGACAATGTGTGTGCAAACCAGGGGTTACTGGAACAACATGCAATCGTTGTGCTAAAGGATACCAGCAGAGTCGTTCGACGGTCACTCCGTGTATCAGTGAGTTAGCTAGTTTTAATTAGCATAGGTAGTATTGTGTTTTCAATCGACTTGCGACATGAAAACGCATTTCATTTCATTTCAAGTCTGCATTCACCGTTCTGTCTGCGTCTCTTCAAATATCACTGCGTTTGCGTGGTCGCGCACAAATAAGTGGGCGGAGTTTCGTTTCGCGTTCTCATGTCGCAAATCGATTGAAAACACAATAGTTATTTGATGCGAGCATCTACATACATAAGCTTGAAAAAGTTTGTTCAATCATCTAGGCCAGCCAAACATGCAAACAAACCAAGTTAAGATGAATAAAAAGAAAGAAAATAAAATAAAATGAAATCAAATTACATTTGAACATGCATTCATTCATCTTTTCAGAAATTCCGACAAAAGCTGATTTCATTGGATCATCAACGTCGGAGGAGCACGGTAAGCAAACATACGTATAGTTAGCCCTGAACACATTGTCCTTGGATGGTAGCCACACCATACAAATATTTGCCTCGAGATTCATCTGAGAATTTCAAAAAAAAAATGCATGACTTTTCTCTCTCTTCAGACAAGTGTTCAAAGTGCCGAATCGTTCCAAAGAGACTCAACCAGAAGAAGTTCTGCAAGAGGGATTATGCCGTTCAGATGGTCGTGGTCAGCCGTGAGATGGATGATGGATGGGCCAAGTACAAGATTGTCATCGAGTCAGTGTTCAAGAAGGGATCTGAAAATCAGCAACGTGGCGAGACCGCTCTCTGGATCTCCCCGCAAGGTGTCATTTGCAAGTGTCCGAAGCTCCGCGTCGGACGTCGTTATCTTCTCCTCGGTGAGTTCATTACACAACCCATCCCATTCTACCCGAATTGCCTGTCTGACGTGACGTCCACTGTCCGAGAGAAGAAAGAAACGAAAAGAAGGGGGAGATGTAGTTAGTACCCAATGATAAATGCGGCCCAAAAATGCTAATTAGGCATCGACCAAATAAAATATGGAGAATGCCGCCCTGGAGACAAGAAGGAAGGGGGGAGAAGTGTGAAATGTGACGGGACGGATTAGGAGCGGGACAAAGGCGAAAGCGCTAATCTGATATGTTTACAGGCAAAAACGATTTGGATCACGAGCGTGATGGACTGATGGTGAATTCTCAAACCGTGCTGGTCGAGTGGGAGGATGATATTATGGATAAGGTGAGGGACTGTCTAGAAAAAAAAACATCAATGAACTACTTTTAGGTTCTTCGCTTCTCAAAGAAGGACAAACTTGGACAGTGCCCACAGGCTTCATCACACAGATACTAAACAGTTTTACGTTCTTATTCTTGTAACAGATTATGATTTTTTTTTTCTCATAATGGTGTTATTCACGAGAAAAAACTGTTTGTTCATGCGATGTCGAGAATTGTTAAAAAAAATACAGGTAGAGAAACGGGGGTTCCCCTTGATATAGCATTGATATTGAAGAGACGCAGAAGGTGAGGAGTTCAAAGAAAAGGGGCAGTCTCTGTGTCTCTTCATTATCAATGCTATATCCCTGTATTTTTTTTACATTTCTCGACATCGCGTGAATAACGAAAACAAACCGTTTTTTTTCTCATGAATAACCCCATAACTTACACTAAATCTCCAAATCCGTGTGACCCTGATCCAATCTAGTTCTCCCCCCCCCCCCCCCCCCCCCCCCCCCCAACTCTACGTAATTAATTGTATTTATCACCAAAGTTTCAACAAAAAAAACATCCATGTGTTTGTTTCTATTTTCTTTTCCCCTTTTTCATTCAAATGGTACTGTAGCAGTACCTCAGCTTTAAACGCACTTGTTGCACATGACCGTTTTCTCTGTGGTGCAAATCAAAATTAACTGTTTCTTTTTTCTCTCATATTATGGTTGTGAATCCTACTCCTTCACCCTCTCACACACTTTTCCTTCTTCTCAGCCGACGTTTCTACCTATGACACTTTCCTGATCAGAACAACGAAACAATTGTGTCATTCTTCTTTTTTTTCCTTTTTATTAATTCTCACTATTAATTGTCAACTTTTAACCAAACCAAACCAGTCAGTACAATCAGAAATTGAATAAATAATATTTACAACACTGTTTTGAATGAAACAAAAGACGGGGACGCAATCGCAATCGCAATCGCAATAGCAATCGGGGTAACAGGTGCAAGTCGAGTGGCTCGTAAAACTCTTCACATTTACACGTTCCAGCAGCCGCCACCACTTCTTCATCTTCTCGAAACCCTAATCTAATCCGTTGGCATTTGACACCCCTGGTGTAACCATACACCACCTGATATTGTTTACTCATTAACGCATGATTAGCATGATTAGCATAAGCATGCAGGAATCCAATGCGATGATTCTGGATGGATATGGAATTGGTAGGGATAGGGATGGGGAAACAATGTACATATGTATGTACTTTCTTTTTCATCACCTAAAAAGTGAGCAGTCTTGCCATCTATCTATCCTAAAAGCCCCTGGCTCCTAGCCGTGCCAGGCACCGGTGGTGCCACCCTAGAGAAACAATTCAATTCAATTTACTTTGATAAATTTACTCTACAACACGTTTTTTTTACTACTCGGCGCCACGGATCCAGGGTACAAACTGCCGGAGAATTCCCGGTTGAATTGCGACGGTTGGAAGAAGAGAAGTCTGTCCGAATGAATGACAAATGGCTAAACTGAGTGAAGTGTCAGCGAGCACAAAAAATAAAAGAATTATGCACGGGGGTCTTCTTCTCCTTCGTCTTCGCGGTTTTCTCGACCCATCAACGCTCGGCTACTACATATGTGATGGATATTAGAAATGGGTCCTCTGGGAGATGTACATAGGAGTCGACGATGAAAAGAATAGGAAATAAAAGTACAAAACAGAACAAAGTTTTATTTAAGAACTTTCAGTTATCGTTGCCAACCTTTTCGAGTTGTAATGTTGACCAGTCCGCCTAGTAGAAGCTGTTTGCGTTTTCGCTTTCGCCGTATTAGTTTCAAAACAAATGTCAAAATCCAGAAAATGTTTTTCGCAATTGTCAGCAATGTACTTGTACATGTAGTAGACACACCGCTCAGTGTCACATTTTCGCATTTCGGGTCCTATCTCCTGAGCATCATACTTTGGAAGATGCTTGTCAACACAGTGGGCTGCCCAGTCACGGACAAATTGGGCCTGAAAGCTCAAGTTTAGTTATTTTATACGAAGTTGTACAAGATTTGCTAGACCTAGCTGTCGGACGTTTCAAACCCGGGGTCCGCAATCTGTCGTCGCAGTGTTTGCACACAATTCATCTTTTTTTTTCTCTTTAATCGGGTTTTTCGTGGAAAAACTATGCTTTTCTGTATTAATTTCTAGATACCTGAGAAAATCATTATTGATTTTAAAACCGATTAAAGCAAAAAAAAAAACAAAAGAAGACGATTTGTGTGCAAACACCGCGACGACAGATTGCGAACCCCGGGTTTGAAACGTCAGCCCTAAACCTTATGGACCTATTCACAAAACCGGAAAAAAAAGAACAAAAAATTGCGGGAAAACTCGGAGAATACTCCAATTGACCTGAAATTTTGAGAAAGATTGGAAAAAATTCTCCTGTACACGCTCAAAAAATTTTGGACCAAAATATCGATTTTTCTGAAAATGTTTAAAATCGATATTTTGGTCCAAAATTTTTTGAGCGTGTACAGGAGAATTTCTTCCAATATTTCCCAAAATTTCAGGTCAATCGGAGCATTCTCCGATTTTTCCCGCAATTTTTTTCCGTTTTTTTTTCTGTTTTTTCTGATTTTGTGAATAGGTCCATTAAGTAAAGGAAAACGCGCTCGGTTGCATTCTCTGTGTTTCTACAGTGGCGTTTTGCCTATAGTACGCGATCTAAAAAGGAGATGCAGAAACGCAACAAAAAAAATTAGCGCCCGACTGTCCACTTTCAAAAAATTTTTAAAAACCTAGTCTTCAATCCAAAAAATGAATTTACTAACGCGCTCCACGGATGACGCGACGCGACGAGTTTTGGCGGTAAAGCAGCCATTTAAAAACTTTAAAAAAAAAAAAGAAGAAAGGCTGCTAGACAAAAACGAGACATTGGGAAAGCAAAGTACGCAGACAGAGAAACACAACAGCTCTTGCGTCTCTCGCGTATCTGCGTCTCCATTTTTACATGTATTCCGATAAACTTGGCAGAACGCCACCGCAGAGACGCAGACATGCGATAGAGCGCGTTTTCTTTTACGTATGGCCTAGCACCCCGCGTTATGAATTTCTGCTCCCGGACAACACACTTACATGTCGAAAATCATCATACAATGCAGGACGACAAAAAGCAGCTACCAGTGAAAATATAAAAAGTTGAAGAAAATACATCTTTGCATAAGCTGTAAAAGTCATGTGTCTCGTTCGTCAAAATAATCAAAAGCAAAAGTACAACAACGCTGAACCGTAGCCGTACAAGCGATCAAATTAATTCTCGAAAATGAAAGAGAAAGGAGACAAAAATAAGCGAGTAAAGTGGAATCAATCACATACAAAAAGGAATGGAAAAAGTGACAGTTGAACGGTTTACGGCGTGCCAATGTGGAGGCGGCCAAGATCTCGATTGTAAGTCGATGGAGTAAAAGCGACGAGTAAAAATACAAGAAAAGAGAAGTGAAAGAAAGTTTTTCGATTCTCGACGTGAAAGAATAGGAACAGAGGTGGGTAATTATCTAAAAGGAAATCTAATATGTATCATCTGAAAAAGCGAGTCGGAATGGGCAAAGACAGCAGTTGTTTTGCTTTTTCAGGGTGAAACTTGTTTTTAGCAAGATTTTATTTTTTTTTTTAATTTTGAACGAGTTTTTTTACAAATATTACATTTATAATTTCTTAATTAAATAAAAATTTAAAGTTTAAAAAATCCAGCTCAGACCTTTTTCTGTTTCCAAAAAAATTGTTTCCCCAAAACCTTGAAAAACTTGATACGTACGCAACAAAACTGTTTCGTTTAGGTCAAACACCACAAGTAAAACAATTAAAAGATGCGCATTTTATTTCCCTTTTTCCTCACATTTTCAGTTACAGATCAGAACCTTGAGATTTTGATTTTAAAAAACCATTTTTCACATGTTCTATTTTTATTTTCGCCTGCCTCACTTCACGTCAGAAATGATACTATGAATCATCACAGCTTCTGCGAATACCGACAAAAAATATTGAAAAACAATTGAAACACATTCCCCTTTTGTTCTTTCCAGCTCCCAAAAAATGAGTCATTCATCGTCGAGAATTCTCTGGAAACCCACACCATTTTCCAATTTCTGTCAAATCAATCGGAACTGCGGATATTTTTTGTTTTATTATTTTCTTAATTACCCAACAAAATGCTGAACCGGCACGAGCTCCAAATGCTCATCATCTTCCAAGTGGCAATGGTGTTCATGGTGCAGAACGTCTTCCAAATCTATTCAACTTTCGGGCAGCAATTGCCTGCGACGGATAAATATGTTCAAGATGCTAAAAGTCATCCTAAAGATGGTTTTTATCGCTTTGTGAGTTAAAGAATTGAAACGTAAAAGAAAATGTGTTTTATTTTAATTACAAACAGACTGACGGATTCAACTTTTACTCAACTCATGCTCAGTGGTTAACCGATGGTGAAAATGTGAATGTTTTATGGTGGGAGAATGTTATTGCAATTCAACAAGTTGGAATTTTCGTTGGCTCTATTCTTTTTGGTGAGCATTATAAAAACTAGGAAGCACAATAGTTTTGTTTAAATTTATTTTTTTTGAGGCTACATTTCCGATCATGTTGGACGAAAAACAGTGTGTCAATACAGTTTAATATTTTCTTTTGCTGTTCTTTTTATTGAAGGTAAATATTAAAGAACTATATTTTTTCCTCACCAAATCGATTTCTCAACTGAACAGTTCAGGATTTCTAAGCTCACCACTGTTCATCGCAGTGTGTAGATTCATCATTGGAACTCAGACCGGAGCAATTATAGTTGTTTCATGGAGTTTAACCACTGAATTGATATCACCAAGGACACGATTTTTAGCAAGAGCGTTTGCCAATTGGGTATACATAGCTACAAATTGAATTAGCTCCATTTCAATCGCCATTTCAGCCTACTGGAAAGTTCATTCTAGCCCTTATTTGTTTCTTCTCCCGGAACTGGAGAATTTCCCTTCACGTTTGCTCCGCATTTGCTCTTCTTGGAGCACTTTTGTATATTTTCATGGTTCAAGAAAGTCCAACGTTTTTGCACTGCCATGTTTGAAAACTTCTAGCGCTTGCCAGTAGGATACTGTATTTTCAGGGAAAAAGAGAAGAGGCGCAGCAAATTGTCGCTGATGTGTTTGAAAAATCAAATGGCAAATGTGTTATAGCTCTACCTAATGGAATTCGAGCAAAGCCGTTGACAATGAAACAAATTTGGAACAAAGACAAGTACAGAAAAGTGATTATCTTGTTCAGTGCTATTTGGGTAATGACCAATTTCACTGCTACTATGCTGGACTTTTCGGAAGTCATCATTTTTAAAAATAGTTTGATGTACAGTCAGATGTTACTTGCTGGAATACCCGCTGTTTGTAAAATTGTAATAATTTCTTTTATTTTTGAAGGGGAATGCTTACTTTTTAGATACTCGGACTTGTAGAAATCTATCTGGGAATTGTTAGCCGTCGAAATCTTCACCTGGTCTCAGTGTTCGTCAATGGAATCACCATGTGTGCCTCTGGACTTTTCATCATTTTTGGACTCCAAAAAGCCTACCCAACTCTTTATGTAGTCGTTTTTGTTATTGGATATGCATCTATTGAGTTCATCTGGGATGCGTGTTACTTGTGAGTTGAAATTTAGTAAAAATAAAAAGAAAATAAAAAATGAACTGAAGAGAGTGGGATTCGAACCCACGCCCCCGAAGGGACTGGTGCCTTAAACCAGCGCCTTGGACCGCTCGGCCATCTCTCCATTGAAAAGTAAAGTGTAAAAGCAAATAAAATATTTTAACGAGCGATCAGTGGTTGACTGGTGAGAGAGAGTGAGACACGACCTCGTTTGTGTACGAGGCGAGACGTAATACGCACACTGCGAATCAGATGAAAAATTATTTTGAATACAATTTTTTTTTGTTCAGGTGTGTCGTAGAACAAGTTCCGACAGAAGTCCGAGGCACCATCAGCGGGGCTTGCTCGTTTTTATCAAGACTTTCAGGAATTGCTGCAGCAAAAATGGTACAGTAAATTTTATTCTCAGTACGGAGCGCTGCAAACTCGCTCTTTTCGCACAGTGGAGGACGCGGCCACGTTAGCGACGAGAGAGTGCTGAAAATTGAGAGAGCGTGAATGAGAAATGTTTTGTTCGATTGGAGCGGGTTTGCCGAGCTTTATACCGAGAATATTTACAGACAATTGTAAAACGACAATGGGAATCTGCACCGTTGTTCATTGCCTTCGCGGCCGCGATCATTCACTTCCTCATTGCATTCTTCTTTTTGAACGAAAGCAAAGATGCCAACCTTGGCGAGGTGACCGATATTTTTGTACCTATAATTTGATTCAGTTACAGATTGGATTCACTATGCGCAGAATTAGCCGAAAAGTCACCCAGAAAATCAACCAGATTCGGAACATGACCAGAAAGGAAAAGAGACCATCAGAGGCGACGATTCCTGGTGTGGTTATTCTAGAAGGATCCGATAGAAGTAATCCTGTTTTCACGCCGATTGAAATTAAAGAATAAAGAAATTATTACCGTTCGTGTTTTGAAGCTTGTAAATTGTTGTTCATATAAATATAAAGACAGTCATTGTTTATTGGCGGCAACCCTTTCGCAAATGAAAATGTGCTCCAAAAATGAGAAACACAATCTTGGCGGTGAGCGCGTGGGTGGTGGCGCCAAAAAAGCATTTAAAAAAGACAGTACCCCTAAAGCAAAATACATATTTACGCTGACTCATTTCCGGAAAGATTACTTGACAAACGACCTTTATGATAAAAATGTGCAAAACACCAATTCACTTTCTTCTTTTTTCTCATTTGTTTACATAAATTTTGCATGCAGACAAAAGAAAATGAGACAATTTCGGAAAACATCACCACATGTGTTGTGTTTTGCTATTCGAAGTCAGGCACAAGAAAAATTTTGACGAACAGCTCTTGAAGTGTGCTGCGAATCGCGTTTGAGTTTACATTTTTACGACGACTAGTTATTCCAACAGGGGCATGAAACCGAAGCCAGCAAACGCGCCAAAGCAAATGGTTACAAATTAGGTTACCAATTAATATAAAAGGGCGTTTTTTACATTTATACATTTTGAGCCATATTTGTAAGAATTTTCAGTTGTGCGCTCGGGCGCGTTTGTTGATTACCCGCTCATACCCCTGTCTTCTGATTTCCGTTTTTCAATGAATTTGGTTTTAAAAAAACTACTGTATTAATTTCGTCTCAGCAACTGTCCATCTTTTTTTCAAAAATAGCCATTTTTCCCAAAAAAATTATCTCGGAGCGCATTTTTTGACACAGTTGAAATGAATACGACCGTAACCCATTTAAAGATTGAAACAAGTCCTATTACTCTCATCTCAGCAGCTGCTCATAAATTTTGAAAATAGCCAATCTTCCCAAAAGAGGTCTCGAAGCGCTTTTTTTGACACAGTTAAAATGAGTGCGACCATAACCCATTAAAAATGTAAACAAGTCGTTTTGTTTTCTTTTTTATTCTCTTGTTTTTCGTGATTCTTTCGAACTTGTTTACATTTTAAATGGGTTACGGTCTCACTCATTTCAACCGTGTCGAAAAAGCGCTTCGAGACCTTTCGTGTGGAAAATTGGCTATTTTCAAAATTTATGAGCATTCGATATTTCTGTCTGAAAATGTGAAAAGAATGAAATTAAAAGGTTTTTTTTTTAATTTTGAAGACGGTTTGCTACGAATATTAATTTAAAAAATTGCCAACAATTTATCAATTATTTCGAAATTTACCCTTCTGTGTCCGGCTGACTCCCGGCTCATGCCATTGTGTTTGTCATGAAAATTCTTAAACAGCATTGCTAAGCGTAAAAAGGCGAAACAAAATTTAACCGTCTGCGTCTCATCGTTCTCTTCTCTCGTCTCCTCATTCTACCACACAAATGTGTGGCTCTTATTTTGATTGAAATGTCTCTTATTTTTGACCAAAATACTAAATTAATCACAAATTATTTTTTAACAGTTCCAGCAGTAAGAATGACAAGCCACAACTGCAGCAAGAATTATCACGCGTGCCAATGGCAACGAGATGTGAGTTTTTGTTTTTTTTTTTCTATAAAAACTCATAGTCAGAGAAAAAAATTATTAATCGAAATCGAGCGTCGATTTTGTAAAAAAAAAAAATTAAAACGCGGTGCCTCCCAGACTCCCAACGCGCCAATCAATCACTGACGCTTTTCTCGTGTTGGCGCATTACTCGACGACGCGCCGTTGAGCGTTCTGACGTTTCGTGTGCAATTTCCTCGTGAAAAATAAGTTTTTAGCAAGAATTTTATGCGGAGACAATTTATAGAAACGGCTAAAATAGCAAAAAGTGAGAAAAAGCGTCGAAAAACTCACAAAATCACTGACTTAAATGGAAATTTGCCATTTCGGCGAAATACAATTAGAATTTGTATTGAAATCAGCAATTTTCGAGCAAAAAAGAAAAAAAAAACTTCACCATGATTAGATTTGAACCAGAAAAAATCGCAGAGAAATAAAGGTGGATTTTTTTTTTTAATTTGGAAAAATGGAAAATTTTGGCGAAAATTATGCAATATGTGACTGGTTATGACAAAACTTAATGAATTTGGTTTGGACAAATTATTTTTACCTAGAAAAAAAAGTAGGGTTTCATTTAAAATAAAAGGAAGAAAAAATTTGGCAAACGAAATGAAAATCACGAAGTACGGAGTTCAATTGAATTCAATTAAGCGCGTTTGACCGTCGCGTCGCTCCGGGCCGAACATACAAAGACGAAAAACGGACAAAATATAGCCAAATTCATAAGAAGGCACACGGTGCCCAGGATTTGAAAAGTGGGCGGAGCCGAGCAAACGCGCCCCACTGGATTTTTTCGCGCGAAATTCAAATTTTGACTCATTTTTTATGTATTTCGGGAAAAAAAACATAAATTCTTATTTTTTCCCACATGCTCCAACGGAATTATAGCCGAGGTTTTTAGAAATTTTTTAAGCCTAAGAACGTCGAATTCGAAATATTCGTTTTGAGTTTTTTGGTGTTTTTGCAGGATAAATCTTTACGAAAATCGAAGTTTTGGGCAATTTTATGGTATTAAAAGATACAATACATACATTTTACAAAAAAAAAACAGGTTTTACTGAAAGAAAATAATAGAATCAATAATAAAAATTCGAGAGTCGCAAACTGCGCAAGCACCGAAAGTGCGTCATGCAAGTTTGCTGACGCGCCAGCAAATTAGGCTCCGCCCACATTTCAAATCCTGGACACCGTGAGGCAGTCTTTTTAATTTTATTAAAAACTTCAAACTGCATCTCCTTGTCCTACAGGAGTTCAAATTCTTCGTTTTCCGCTTAATCGAAAGGTTTTACAGTCCTCTTTATTTCGCCGAGAATTTTAACCAAAAAAAATTATGGGAAAGACAAAATAGTTGACGATAAGTAAATTTTCAGTACTAAATTGAAAACAAATTTGAAAAAACGAAAGTTCGCGCCAAAAGGAGCGGAGCGAGCTCAGTGGACCACGGCGTTTTTTTCACTACCTGTCGTTGAAAATTTATTCGTGGAGAGGCCACCAATCAGCGTGAAAAGTGGGCGGGAAAAGGGGCGTGGCGTTTGCAAAAACTCCGCGCAGTTTTACATCTTACATTTTTTGAGTCTCTGTTGTGAACATTTTTGAGTCTCTGCTGTGAATAAACAACCAGATTTTATTGATAAAATAGAAACTAATTAATTGAAAAATAAAATAGCATAATTATTTATGGGGTTATTCATGAGAAAAAAAACGGTTTGTTTTTGTTTTTTTTTCCAATTCACGCGATGTCGAGAATTGTAAAAAAATACAGGTAGAGAAACGGGGATATAGCATTGATAGTGAAGAGACACAGAGACTGCCCCCTTTCTTTGAACTCCTCACATTCTGCGTCTCTTCAATATCAATGCTATATCAGGGGACCCCCGTTTCTCTACCTGTGTATTTTTTTACAATTCTCGACATCGCGTGAATTGGAAAAAAAACAAAAACAAACAGTTTTTTTTTCTCGTGAATAACCCCATTATAAATACAATTTAAAATAACCAGAATCAATACAAAAACAAGTATACCGAGGCTGACATGACTGATAAATAGACAGAAGAATACTTCAGGGGTCATACATAAGAAGTAATAAAAATATATTAAAAAATACAAAAAATTATGAAAAAATGTGTTGAAACCCCCGATCGGTCTGAAATCTTCTAGAAAAATTTTCACAACTTTCAAACAAGCCGAAAAGGTGGAAATTGACTGAAATATTGAATGTAAAAATTATTTTACAATTTTATATGCTCAGTTTTTTCATTTTATAAATTTTTGAAGCAGTTCGCAAATCTTACCCATCGAAACAGACCAATCGGTGGTATTTTTTCACAATTTTAACAAGTTCGATTTTAAATAAACAAAAAACTTAATTTTCGGTTGAAATGTAGATTTTGCCCAGTCGTTCGTCCCCGCCCGTTCAGTCGTCCACGCGCTCGACATTCTTGAAAAAATTCCCTTATTTGCAATTGTATTCTGAAATTAAAACATTTTTATTTTATTTTAGCTAAATTAAAAAAATAAATGTGAAAAAAGAGAAAAAAAAACCAAAAAATAGACGGATAAATTAATTTCGAAATTAATCTCGACATTTACGTTTTTTTCGGTGACCGAAGAGAATCCTCGACCTCCAGCCCCCTCAGTTTTAAAAAGTTTTTCAGCCTTACTGAAAGTTTTTTTCGCTATAAAAAGCTTCGCAAAATGTAGGAAATTTAATTTTGAACAATCGTATCAGAAAACATTTGAGGTCGAACAGAAAAATTTTGAGAAAACCGTAAAAAACAGCGTTTGGTCGCCAATACGACATGGCCGTGGCCTGGAAAACTCCGCTACTGGTAGTGAGAAAAACGTCGTGGTGGACCGCGATTGCACTGCCTGGCGTCCTGGGAGGCCGTGTGTTTGCGTACTTTTGAAATTCAAACTGCAATGAAAGAAATATCATAGCAAATCACGGTGATTATTTTACTACCGAGCACAAAATTCTCGTCCACCAATTAGGTTTTTCTGTCGCGATTTTCTAAATGACTTCGGATTGAGAAGTTGTTTGTCACGTTACTTCTTCTCGTTCTGGCGCATATTCAAAACCGGAATTGGTCTGATTTTTTACGTACAATTTCAGATGCACGGCGATTCTTTTACTGCCGGCCACGCATTTCTAGTCCCCCGATTAGGTTTTTCCTGTCGCGATTTTGTAAATGACGTCTGATCAAAAAGTTGTCTGTCACGTTACTAGCTCTCATTAGGGCGCATTATTTAAACCGGAATTCGTTAGTTTTTATACGTACAAGTTCAAATAAAAATGGTTTTCCGTGGTGGCCAAACTGATTTCCGCAAATTTTTTGCCGCATTTTGCAAAAAGGGGAGGGAACTCCGCCCACTCCATGTGAGGAGAGAGTGAGAGTGTGCGAGGGGGTGAGGGAAAATACCGTATTTCCTCTAATATAGGCGCATGTGCTTCTATTTTTTCATTTCTTCACAACTGCCGGGTATTTAGAGGTATGCACACCAAACTTCGGTCGTCACATGCCTGCTTGGTCAGGAAGTATTTTGGCGAGTTTGGTGTGCAAACCTCTAAATACCCGGCAGTTGTGAAGAAATGAAAAAATAGAAACGCATGCGCCTATATTAGAGGAAATACGGTACTTGAGATCGGGGGACTAGAAATGCGTGGCCGGTAGTAAAAGCATCACGGTGCAAATGAAGATATTTGTTTCCATTTTCGTTTGAATTTGAAAAGTGCGCAAACACCGCGTTGCAATTTTTTTGGTTTCATAAAAAGTAATTGAAAACGTTTTGTTGTGTTCTCAAAACATATTATCAATTCAATATTCTTGCCGGCTACCATAGGCGCCCGCGAAAGTTTTATAATAGACGCAGACATAACGACACATGTCTGCGGCGACACACCCGCTCACATTTTTTGATCTACGTTCAGTTGAATTCAGCTGAATTCAGTTGAAAAGACCTGATGGGGCGGAGCCCCGATGTTTCGCGCCACTGCTTACTGTAGCCGGCAAGAATATTGAATTGATAATAACAACAGTTGAATACTTTACACAATTTATTTACTAGATCAGTGCCGGTAAAACCAAGTTGCACTTTATTATAAATAGACAAGTGTTGGGGTCGTCGAACTGCAAAATGCACTTTTTGTCACGAAAAACACGCGAAAAATGCAAGAAAAAAAATGCAGTTTTCTGCTGCAGAAAATGTCGTTTTCTGCATGAAATGAATAAGGAAAACTTGACAAAAAATGCAAAACGCATGAAATGAATAACCCCACGACGTGTTGGACGGAACGTTGGAAAATAAAATTTAAACTGCGCGGGCATTTTTCCCCAAAAAAATCCTGGCCTAAGCTTGGTCGCATTTAGCTGCGCAGCCACTTTTCTGCGATAAACGGATACGAAGAAAAGACGCAGACAAGCAGAGTGTGAGGATATTGTTGTTTTTGTAGAAAACTCTCACCGGAGAGACGCAGACACTCAGTGGAGCGCGTTGCCAATAAAGTTCCGTCAGCACGCCGTGAACCCCTTTAAAAAAACTGTCACCTGGCGACAGGCACGAATTTGAAAAATAGGCTCCGCCTGCCAATTTGCAATGGCGATGCGCGCGATTTTATGCGTTGAATTTTCGCTACATTTTTACCAAAAAAGCCTGATCTGGCGCCTATCGGCGCAGTGACAGAAAAAAAAAGTTAAACGTGAAAGCCGATTGAACTCAGGGTCAAGAGTTCAAAGCGAACAGACGGGCATAGTTGAATAGCGTATCCACTTAAGAAGAATAACAACTCACTTTAAATCCACAGTTGACTAATTCGCTTCGCTATAACAATTTTTATAAAGGTTCCGAGGAAAGATTGAAAGGCAATAAACAAAATTTCACTGCGCCGGAAATCGACACCTTAAATTGCTCGTCTAGTGGAGCGCGTTTGCATAGCAGCTCGCGTCGCACACCCTTTATTTAAACTCTCTTCGCGGGACTGTGAGAGTGATTTTGGGGAATTAAATCTTATGGAATTTGGTTACGAATAACATTAGAAAGTCGCTGGGAAAAGAAATTCATCAGAAAACATTTTTTTGATGCAATGAAAAATGTTATTTTCTGATTTTTTTTTGCACAAATTTATATTTGTTGGATACTTTCATACTTTTATGCGTAAAATTCAGCGGCAAAACGCCGGAACCAGAAGCGGAAGCTGGGCTGAAAATATTTTTTATTAAAAAAGTATGTCAATGCGCCCAGCAAAAAAAAAACTGTCTTTGCGGTTTTTAAATCCTAGACCTGCATTTGGCATATACCCAGAAGTCGAGGCCAATATCCAAAAATTCCACCGATCGAACACGGTCTTTCTCATTTTCCGCTTGCGGGAAGATAGTCTATGGAAATAACTTACCGTAAAACCTGTAATATAGGCGCATGCACCTCTATTTTCAACCCTCCATTTTTGGTCCGCCTTAATTGCAAAAACGCTTCAATTTGATGTGTTTGAATCTAATTTACAAATCGAATTGGTACAATTATTAAAGCTAAATTTTAAAGGATAAATTATTTCAAAAATCAATAAGAACCGTGAAAGTAATAGGAACATAGAAGTGTGCCTTTATTAGAGGGGCGCCTCTATTACAGTTTTTACGGTACGTTAGCTTGTGAGAGGCCTGAATTAAAGTTTCTATGTTACCCTAAACACTCAGAGATTTCTGTTGGTTTCAGATTTTCTTGGGCCTTGCCATCATTTTCCTCATTTTAAATCTCTCCCAATTGGCCTACACATTCCGCGCAAAGTTCTTCCGTTGCTTTCATCGTGGCGCAGAACGCATTCCAAGAGGAGAGGACGATCACCATCCAATTTTGGGAGATCACATTTAAAGGTGGGTAAAGTTCATTTTTATATTTGGTTTGCTAGGCAACTCGTTCAATTTTTGTATAGTTCGAAAAAAAAAACTAAGCAAATTGTTTTACAGTCATACGACATCTCCAACGCTTCTTCTATGCTTTGTAATGCTGATTTTCCTTTTGATATTATTGCATACATTGCTCTATCTTAAATTGTGATGTGTCTACTCAATCAAGTGTCAAACGCTGCTTTGAAGCTTGTTATTCTAACTACCCAATAAAAATGAACTTGTATTATACTATACCCACTCATAATGACGTAATGAATGATAATAAAGTAAAGTAAACATTCGCCTACGAAGCCGCCTGACAGAGTTTTGTGTTTCCATCCATTCGTGTTGCACCCAGCGCCAATTTTTGGAGCAGGAATTCAGAGCGCTTTTGATTGTCCATCGTATTAAGAACAATGAGCGGGTGGTGAGATTGTAAACAATATCGACATGCGTTCTGTTCTTTGCCTTCTTCCGTTTTCTTTACGTTAATGCGGCGAATTCTGCTTGGCTCGTCGAAGCCACAAAATTTTTACTAGTGAGATGAAATTTATAGTTTTTCTTGTTGCCGTGCATGTGCTTCGTCTTTTATCGAATCGTATCATACAAGTTCAGCGTTAGTTTTTCTCTCGGTTTCTTTTCCTTTTTTTTCCTTATCAATTATTTTATTTTTTTTTGTTGAAGAATTTATATCTAAATATGTGTGAGCTAATCATCGCGAAAACAAGGAATTCTTTTTAGCTAGTAATCCTTCGATGCGTGGTGGCTGATCCATGAAAAAATTCCGTCTTCTTCTTCTTTTTTTTTTTTCATTTTTCCAAAACTTGTCTTCATTGTCTGTGAGCCATTGTGATATCATGATAAACGTTTGACTCCGAGTCAATGCGATGTGATGTGATGCGATGCGATGCGCGAAAATCTTTTAGGAAAACATCAGGAGGAAAAAAAAATCGGAGATTATTTACGTAGAGAGAGCATAGTCTCCGACCGATTATGACCTGTCTTTTTTCCGGACTTTCTGATAATTCCAGTTATTTTCTTGACTCGGGTCCACAAAACGCAACAAAGAGCAGCACCATGTGTGATTAACTTTTATTGTTGGAAATGAGAATAAAAACAAAACGCGCACATTAAAAAGGTGATGATAAGCTTTGCAGAACAATGACGGCAGTTTGTTGTGTTGTCTCGGTGCTCGTTAGTGATTAGAGGAAGAAAAGTGTATTTTTGGAGAGAATCCTCCCACTGATTTCCTCTTCCTTTTTTGGCTTTTACTCTTTTATGATAATTTAATTTAATTCATTCTATTTCCATCCAAAATGTTTATGACGTTGTTGGTTTTTGAGTTTGTTTTTTCCCCTTTCATTGGTGCATTGATTTTATAAATTTTATCTTTTGCTACACACGCCTCGTCGTTCACTCGAAAATTTACTTTTTTTGCGGAATTCGAATCATTGTCGTATTATTCAGCATGGCACCATCATTTTAATCCAAAAACGAGGTCTTTTTGTCAGAAAATGACCGAGCCTTAGGGTTTTAAAAATGCGCCAGGTAGAAACAATTTTGGAAGAAGGCTGGGGTGCCGTGCTACATATCTATTTACATTTGTTATTATGTGCAGCTTCTTTTTTATTGAACCTCAAGGAATTTTCGCTGTCGGGGAAAATGGCAGATAGCCAAGGAGGGAGTACGGTAATAATCGGCATAAGAGGCTAATAGCCATAACTTTCTTTTCGTACCACTTTGTTATTGAGGTGTACATTTTTCGTCGGTACATTTTTCATTCTCATTTCCACAAATCCAGGTAGACAGAACCGATTTGACTGATAAATATTTGTCGCCGCTTCATGCTTCAAATATTCATTTTATGTACAATTTTTCGATGTCTTGACATAGCTATTTTTCATATTGTTCCATTCCATTCAGCAACAAAAAATATATATAATTTTGACAGCTTTTAGAAACACAAAAAATAAATTCTTTGGACTTTGTCCGAGATGCTGCTTTCCAGCCATTGCAATTTCAGTTTTTCTTTGGTGCTTTCTTCAAGAAAAAAAAGGCATTCCCAGAAGCAATGAAGCCCACCTTTCCTGGCACTTTGCACAATCTAGAGCCGAGCTAATGACCACCATTTCGTTCTCCGTACTTGTGACGCTTCTTGTTTTGTTTTTTATCATAATATGCAAGCTCACCGCAGACTTGAATGGAATGAAATGCCAATCGTACAACTGGATTTCAATTTCCCGTCTGTCTGGAAATATTGTTATATGCACACACACACACACACACATTAACAAAACATCTTCTCCTTTTCTCTCTCTCTCTCTTTCTCTCTCTTCTTCATTCTTCTCGACTTCTCTATTTTCTACCATTTATCAGTCTCGTCTTCTTCTACTTCATATCACCTTGTTTTTGCTCGCTTCCCTTCCTTTCTATGCACAATTCACATTTTTCTGCCTCACGTGCATATCTATGAGATGGTCAGAAGCAATAAATTATATTTCGTTGTATAGTCAGTCCCTAGTTTAACTGTGCTCTTTTGACCTTTATACAAACATGACGCACACCTCCGTGAAAGTTGGGGGAGGTTTTTTTTCTTCCCCTCCTCCCCTTTTCATTTTGAGTTCAGAATGTATGTACATATTCATTCATTGTACGCATGTTTACTTTTTTCGTCCCGAAAATTATGGTTTGCATGGACTTTTTTTTGTTGATATCATTGTGTCACCAAGCACAACGGGAATAGAACCGCAGAGACCGATGTCTTGATATTTTTCTTTTTTTTTCTTCTTTCGGTTATGCATCCCCCAATATGGCTCATGTTGCTTTTCCCTTGCGATCATCCACACCTTCTTCTTATTCTTCGTCGCCTTCCCTTCCTCTCACAATTCTTCGATTTGTGGAGATAATGTCTCCCGAATGAATATAATCTGTTGACAGTTCAAAAAACCGGGTAGATGACTCAGAGAGCACACCGGACTGAGTGACCCATTGCTTTCTTTTTTTTTGCAAAGTTTTGCAGACATTCTTGTGGGCGAGGACATCTGCCAACAAAAACTTAATAAAATCGGATGAACGTTGCGTTTAAAAATAAATATTTTGGAATTTTCATCATTTACTGTATTGAGCGATAGAGCGCATTTGCATGTCACTGCAACTTTTTTCCACTTTTTATGAATTGTACATAGGTATATAATCTTTTTCTTTCCGTTTGTACATATTTGTACACCTCAAACATCAAAGAGCGACAAAGATGCATAACATTAAAACGATTTTTTTCCTCCCAAGTAGGTCACAGTTGAAAGTGTGCTCTTAACACGTTTCCGGATAGAGTGAGAAGCTGAATATTTTTATGACAAATTGACTTTTCATTTTTTTTTTAATCAGGGCTTGGAGTAGCCTTTCATTTCATTCGATTGCTCAAAAAACAGTTTCTCTATATTTGTTCTTTAGAAAAAAAATAACTGTAACACGTTTAAGCTTTGGTGAATCAAATTTATATTTAAAAAAAAGAGCCTGCTTGTTGAATCACCAAACTATACGAAAACAAAGAGAAAATAAAAGCGATGCATATGTAGAAAAATACTGTTTGTGCATTCACGCTCTACCGAAGAGCGCCAGGCGTGCTGGCGACTGCCTTTTTTCAAACGCATTTTTTGCCGCCGACGCCACGCGCTGCGGTTGCGTAGCGTTGCAACGCTGCGTCCGTCTGCAAAATTCCTTTCAAAGATGCGATTTCGCATAATTTGGCACACTGCCGACGGCTGTCGTCAGCACCCCGTGCGCCCGATCGTTTTGGGGGTAATTGGTTTTAGAACTCAACTTTCCTGAGCCTGTTATTTTAATCCTGTCTTTCCAATCATTCAGTTATATTTTTAGCAGTTCTAAAAGCGAGTAAAGTTCAAGTTTTCAAATTCCAAACTCTTAGCCCCGCCCACTATTGTAAATCCTTTGACAATCACTGATCAAACCCCTCTCGAACTTTTAACCAAGAAAAGAAAAGAAAAGCGTGTTCTGATTTTTTTCTTGTTGCATCTACAACAAAAAACAGGTGCATATGTATGTCACTCGACATGTATTTGCAAATGTTCTATGCATGCATACATATGTGTGAAATATATGTCTGTCCCACTGATTTTTTGTTCATTTCGCGGCTAATTTCTGTTGAAGACCAGAGAAAAAGCACTTTTCAGTGTTCCAGAACTTGTATTTCCCTGATTTCAGTAATCATTTTGGGCAGATATTTGCTCTTCACCCCCTCTTGATCTCTAACCACAGAGGAAAAGTGGGCGGGGTTTAGTGGACGGTCCGCGAGTGCCAGCCTTCTTTTCTCTTTTTTTTTTCTCATTTCTTGTACAACATTCACTGATCTCAAAGCATTTTCCCTTCTTCTTTTTTTATTGGTTCCGGTATTCGAAGAGCACTAGAACTGTCAGGTCAGTAGATTAAAAATTGGCACACTCAAAATCGAAATACAGTCTTTAATCTCGTGGGAGATTGATTGCTATGCACAACAGAACAACTTTTGATTTTGAAACGTCACGTGGGAACGTTCAATTTTGATAGTTTCTAGACCCCACTGATTTTTAAAGTACAAAAATTGCTCTTTGATACCCTGCCCTGTAATACAACAGAAGACAGCAGAGATGAAAAATATTTTTTGAAAGCTGCTGCCTGCGCTGACTAATGTAGCAGAAAAAGACACAAATCTTTTGCGAAAAATAAAAAAAAGTAGTGTCAACATTTCGCAATTAGAAGCGCCGCGTTCTTTTGAGTACGCGCGCGGAAGACTTTGGGAATACAACATATTTGAAATTCGTGGCGTTGCGGAATTGCTTTTCGGTTGGTGTGGAATGTGTATTTTTGATTTTTGAGTAGCAAATGTTTCAAATATGCAGTAAAAAATTATTCGTTTGTCTTTGTCCTCTGTTTGATCCATTTGTTCCGATGCATAACTTTCGAATTTATGATTTATTCTAAGGAGTTTGTCATTGGAATGCCGTCAAAAACAGAACTATTGTGTTTTCAATCGACTTGCGACATGAAAACGCATTTCATTTCAAGTCTGCATTCACCGTTCTGTCTGCGTCTCATCAAATATCACTGTGTTCGTGTGGTCGCGCACAAATAAGTGGGCGGAGTTTCGCGTTCTCATGTCGCAAGTCGATTGAAAACACGATATTTCCAAATAACTTTGACAATCGCGCCGTTTCTTGTTGCGTTCCGCCGAGAGATGTTGAGATCTTGCTGAGGTCCCGCCGCAGTAGCACCATTTAATGCGCTCTCCACGCCGTCTTAAAAATAGTGTTTTCCCACATAAAACAGCAACTTTTCTGACAAAAAAGTAATCAGCTGGGTCGGCATAGACGCTCTATCGCGGATGGAATTTGACACACCTTTCTAGGAAGCAAGCGCGCTCTGCGTGCAGAAAAAAAATCGGGTGGCCAGAGAGTGGCAGATGAAATAAAATCTTGCTGACGCGTTCCTCGCGGCCGTGGCTGTCATTTCTCGGTATAAAGCGCTGCAAATTCGCTACAATGGCACAGTGAACTGAACTTCCCATGCACTTAGTTAAAGTGAGATTCAGAGAAAAAAATCGCGCTTATAAGCGGCCACGCTCTCTCAATTATCTGCAGTCTCTCGTCGCCAACTCGTCCACTGCGATTGGAGCGAATTTACAGCGCTCCGTACTGAGAAGAGATAAATATCAACGACCACGACAACAGTAACCTAATTATGTGTTTCGATTATCCAATTGTTATATCCGAACTTGGTAATACTTGTAAATTGCAAAGTGCAACCAACAGTAGTCGAAAAGTTCAAGGATGAGTAGACCAAGAAAATTTATTTTAACAAAGTAGTTTACATACATGCATTGTACATCTCGAGAATAAATAGAAAATTATTCACTCCCCTCTCTCAGAGACCACGGAAATTGGATCACCCCATATTCAAGTGTTCATTTTTTATTGAACGCTCTTATTCAAAATTTCCTTCATTTTTTACGATATTCCCTTTAGATCAAGCTAACAACCAAAAACTTCCGACGCTTCTTTCAGCGCTGGGGAAAAATATTCCCTAATCAAACAAATTTTGGTATTTATTGTTAGGTATGTCTGATAATTTGAACGGATAAATAAGAATACTAACCCAGACAGCTCAAAATTGTCTCTATAGAACAATTAGTGCTCACTTCCGATAAAACGTTTCATTATTGACTGCGCTCTTTAGTGGTTTGGTTTTCACATGTTTGAGCAGACGGAAAAGCTTGCAATACCATCCCCATACCTAATTTGTCTTTCTTTCTTTCTCCTTCGTTATGGGATAATATTTAGCAATCATTGTTTGAGTGTTTGATTAGTTTATCAACTGTTAAAAACAGAATGGTTGGATCATCTCAGTTTTTAGTATTTTTGTGATTCGTTAATTTTTTTTTGTTGCAGTTCTTCCAAATTTTAAAACGTTTCATATGGTAATTCGATAACAGTCAACACCGTCTCCTCCCCTCCTCTGGGAAAATTTAGAAAAATAAAAAGAGAAGGAATTGAATGTAGACGCGCTCTTATTCTTATTCATTTCTTTTTTTTTTACTTTTTTGCTTCTAATGCTTTCGGATAATAACAACTACGATAGTGTCGAGGGAAGTGATTAATTGGTGCGTAGAAGAACGAGTGTTATTGTATTTTTTTTTGTATTTTTAGTTTTGGAAAAAAAAAAGTGGAACTACCTAAAAAATAGAAGAAGCCTAGAAAAAATGCTTGTGAGTCATTACAGTCTTTCTTCCAAGGTTACTTCAAGACCGCGCTATTCCCTAGTCTACTCGACCCGGCCTCAACACAGTTTTTAATTGACCGTGAAAAACTGTATGGTGCTTTCTTTCTTATTTACATAGAGAAGATCACTTCCACATCAACGAAACCAACATCTATGTACATCTCCCGGCGGCGGTCTCGTCGTCATAATTTTCTCTTTACATTTCTCATTCCTCAGTGAAAAAAAAAGTTTTTTTTTAATTTATTTTCTTTATATTATTTTTTTTCTTCACTCACTCCTTTACTTTTCTCATTTTTCTCAATGAGCTCAAAAAATGTTTATTTTGGAAAAACAATCCCTTGGAAACCCGATATCTTTCCACTTTGAGAAAATTGTTCGCCTTATGACCATATTTTGTAGGCTTCGTCTCTCGGCAAAAAAACTCAAACTTCTCTTCACTTTTGAAGACGAAGAAGGACCATCAGGTCCACTAACCAACAACTATGGGTGAGTTGAATTACAAATTAACAAATAAAGAAAATTACCTAATTGTTTTATGTACATACAATTTAAGGACACACTCGTTTCGTCGCGACAGCTATGCTGTCGATCGTGTTGACTATGAACGTCATCAGCTATGCGGAAGAAAGTGAGTGCTTTAATATTTATAATATGTATATCTGGCGGGTAATAGAAAAAAGATAGAAATAGAAGAGGAAGACAGGGAGAGGGGAGGGAGAGCCATGAAATTTTAGAGTGGCATGAATACATTCGACAATCTAGGCGAGAAAGAGCACTTTGCAAACAATTTGCGGTTTTTTTTATTTATCCGTCTCGGTTTTAGACGCTTTTGGGATTTTATATTTGATTTTTGTGTGGAAAATTAAATTGGTTAATTTTAGTTTTTTCCAAAAAAAAAAACGGATTCTTGTTGTGGCCAGTAGAAACTCCAAAACTTAAAGATTCTTCGAGTTTTTTTTTGAATTTTTTCGGGAAAACTGTTTCGAAAAATATAGTATTGCTTGGGAGACTTACGAATATTACATCGAAATCGCACGAAAAAATTTCCCCGATTTTTGCCACGGGGAGTACACGAAGACGAGGGTTCCTAGGCCAGCGCGCCCGGTTTTCTAGGCCGGTAGCTCTATTTTTTGATAAATTATTTACAAATCGGCCAAAATTGCGCTTTTTAAAAAATACAAAAAAAATTGGTCTAAAATTTTGTGAAATAATGACCAAAAAATTCCCATAAAAACCCAAAAATGTAGAAATTAAATTGAATATTAGATTTGAATTGATTTTTCAGTCCATTATAATTTTCAACATTTCCTGGATCGTTTTTGAACATTTTTTGAATTTCAAACTGATCTGAAAATTCACTTTTTGCAAATTTTTGGTTTTATTTTTCAATTTTTTAACGTTTTTATGTACTGAAAACGGTAATTATATAAAAAAAATACCTTTAAAATAAGAAAAACAACCAAAAAAAATTAGAAAAAAAAAGATGCTCCATTTGTAAAAATTCAAATTGCCAAAAGAAAACCAAAATCCCATAATAAACATTTTTCCAGCCTTCGGATTACCCAAAGACCCAATCAAAGCATTCCTGGACACAAGTTCACCGGACATACCCACCCCATCAGACAACGCCACCGCAGCTGAAAGGTCAGTGACATGTGTTTGTGCGCACCCGAGATGTGCCTTCTCCTCGCGCACGACACGACCTCTGTCATTTCGATAGATACAGCTGGTGTGTCCGCCTAGAATCGCTTGCAAAGCTAGACGGGTGGTGCGCCCCTCACCAAGACACCAATTCTTCCCCCCTCCCCAATACTTCTCCCACCCGCCTAGTTAACCACCCATTTGCAACCGCAATTTATTCTTCGCCCCAAACCTTGTTCGTATTTCATTACCACATGGAATGAAACATTTCGCCGTGAAGAAAAATGTATCCCCAAAAGTATCATTCTTCTTCCTCCTTTCATTTTTCCACATAAAAAATGAGACTCCTCTTAAATAGATGCGTAGGTCAAAGTATACTTTTTTTCTAATTCTTTGGCCAAATGTTTCTTTTAAAATGGCATAAATAGTACAAAAAGAAACGCCGGAAAACAATTAGATTTGGCAATGCCCTTCACTCATAATCTCGCTCATGAATCTTTTTTTTTTTTGTGTTTTTTTCGCTCTCGTTCACATTTTTACTTTGTCGATTTTTTTGTTCTTCAACCCGAACACGAGATGCGGCCATAAAAACATGCGGCTCTTCTGCCAATGTGAATTTCACGTGGGTCGATCTTTTGATTCATTCCATTTGCTCTGAGCAAGCTTCCGGATTATTTAAGTCTATATGTATAAGCCTTTCCCTTTCGCATATCATATCCTGATATTGAATGAATACTCACACAATGATAACAAGAATATTTTAAAATTTTGGAATTCAAAGACTATAGTCTATAGTAGTGGGAAAAAAAGCGTTGGGTCATTGAGCCACATTTTCCCATTCTTTTCAATTCCATTGCCAAGGAACAATGCGGCATCATTTGGAAACATGACCCTTTGTGTGTGTTTGTTTGTTCTGTGTCGCCTTTTTTGCACTTTGATTCTATGAAAATTAAGACGAAAAGTTTTCGAAAATAAGTCAGAAAAAAATATTATTTTTTAATTTATTTACTCAAAAACTGGACTCACTTCGATTTTCTGCAGTCAAATTGTTGCAAGAATGAGAAAAACCATTGAAAGAAGTCTTCAAAGCATCAAAACACTGAAAAATATCACGTATTTTTGTAAGAAAAATCGAATAAATGCCCAAAAATCAATGCTAACTATCGTCAATAAAATACTCGCGTGCATTGTGACGTGACGGTGTATGCAGATTTTTGGCAATAGAGCGCAATTGCTGCTTGACTGAAAAAAATTTGTTTTCGAGAAGATTTTTAGTTTTTTTCGGCTCTTTTTTATGTCGAGTTATAATTTTTTGTTGTTGTTTTTTTTTAGAGAAGAAAAATTCGAGAGCAGCGATGTCTCTATATCACGTTACCAGAAATCAGACATCTTGCCCTTTTTTTTTGACAATTTAGAAAAAAAGTGGACAATTGTTTTTTTGTCGCTTAATTCCTCGCTTCTCTTTCCGTTCACTTCCTCGTTTTTTCCTCTTCTAAAGTTTTCGCTTCGTTTCACATGTTGTTCGTTTTCTCCGGTGCTGCCGCGTCTATTTTCCGTCCACTTCTACCTATTTTCTCAGTAAATACGTTACTTGTGTGCGTGTGGGAGAGAGGAGAGAGGAAAATTCAATGTTTTCCTCTATTTATTTCTCTTCCGTTGGTTGCCATGCCGAGCTTCTCGAAAAGAAGAGCAGCATGCGTCAACAAACTTGGTCAATAATAATATATATTGTCGAGCCGCCCTGGCGGTCAAACGCGCTCCGCTGAACTTATAGTTAGTATTTACTTCATCATTTTCATTTTGGTTTTTTTTTTTCAAATTATTTCATTTTCAGCGGAGTGGTGTTGCCCCAAATGAAAAAAAAACTTTTAAAAAAAATCCAATTTTTCAGTATGGACGAGGAAGGAGAATGGGTTCACCATGCGCCACCGGAGGAGATCGAGGAGGCGAAACATCTTCTGGACAAGATCCATGTGGACACTTCCCTCACAGGAAAACCTCTTGCATTCATCGGCCTCATATTGCTTGTCACGATTCTGAAGCCCAGTAAGTGATTCTTATAAAAAATTGACCCTTAAAGTATCCTATTCCAGCTCTCCACTGGAAGTTCATTCGTTGGTTCCCTGAAGCTGTAATTCTTATGGCATACGGAGTCACTGGAGCACTTATTATCCGATACTTCACCAGCATCAAAGTTGAACAACTCGACACCTACTTCTTCTTTATGATTCTTCTCCCTGCAATTGTCAATGATGCGGGACTGTCAATGCAGAAGAAGGAGTTCTTCCAAGGACTTCCGAAAATCATGCTCTACGCAGTCGTAGGAACAGTGATAACTTCTCTCCTGCTGGCCACTGCCCTGTACGCCTGCGAGACCAGCTTCCAGTTCAACCCGGCCTACCTCCATCTTCTGGTCTTTGCAACACTTATATGTGCTGTAGATCCTGTCTCAGTGTTGAGTACATTTGCCGAGCTGGACGTCAAGAAAGCGCTGTTCACTTTGGTGTTCGGAGAGTCGCTGTGCAATGACGCGGTCACTATTGTTTTGTACCGCACATCCATCAATGTCATCAAAAATCAAGACGCGTCCGAGGCGACTCTTACTATTCTCGGGGTGGCTGGAGAGTGTGCAGTGCAGTTTTGCATTGTTTGTTTCGTTGGAATTGCCATTGGACTTTTGTTTGGTTTGATTGGAATTATCATCATGAGGTAGGTTTTTCGTTTTTAACGGCAATCATGAGCTGTTTGGCGGAAGGAACGCATTCCTGCAAGTTCTACCGCTCGCCCACGGAACGTGCACGGCGGACTTACCGGCATCTCGTCTCGTGTCTCTCAGTTTTCCACGTGTTTTGGCATTGTCATAGTTTTTATGGCCTAAGTTTCCAAGTCCGCAGTAGCGACTTTTTGAACACGCAATTTGTGGCAACTTTCCCGCGAAATTTCAAATTTTAATTTCCATGTACCTCTTGAAAAATTAAAATTGGCAATGGAGCGCGTATTCATGCCCAATAACGTTCCCGCAAACAGCCCGTGTAAATATTAAAGGTATATTTAAAAACTATTATTGTCAGCTCGATTTTGTCGGCACTTGGTGTTTGCTATTTTTGTGAGACACACATTTTTGGAAAACAAATTTTCGGCAATTTTCTACCCACATTCATAAAGTTATTTAAAGAAATGTTGAAAAGTGCAAGAAATGCCAAACAATTAGTGTAATAATGCAAAAAAATATAACCTGACATGCTCAAAATATTTTGGGATGTAATAAAGATACTCGGTATAAAGCGCTGCAAATTCGCTCCATTAGAACAACCAAAGAGACGGCCGCGTAAGCGGCAATAGAGTGCTGAAAATTGAGAGAGCGTGGCCGATGTTTCGCTCTCTCTTCTCTGAATCTCACTTCAAATGCATGCGCAATTCACTGTGTGATTGGAGCGAATTTGCAGAGTTTTCAACCGAGTATACTGAATTGAAAAAATTTGTATTTTCTCAAGAAATTCATAAATTCTTTGAACATGTCCCTGAGTATTTTTGTCGGAACGGAATTTTCGCGACAATATTATGTGTTTTTTTCGCGGTCTCTGCGTCTCTATATTTGCCAAAAAGCTATGGAGACGCAGAGAAATGCGACAGGGCGCGTTCGAATTTTTTTTAGCGTGTAGCGTGTTGCTGTGGGAACAAGTGAAGAGCAACAAATCAAATTTCTCTTTCCAGACAAAATGTCGGTCATCAAATGAACCAGCCAGTGTTCCAACTCTGTTTCCCCTACCTGGCTTACCTCATCGCGGAAACCGGTCACTTCTCCGGAATCTTGGCTTCTATAACATGTGCCGCTTTCATGGCGGTCTACATGCCAGCTAACATGTGCGTGGAGATGGAATTTGCGGCTCTGACTTTCTCAAAGACTGGCTCATCTATGTAAGTTTCTTCATAACTTTTATAATCAACCTCATCTCTTTTTTTGCCGAATTTCAGCAGCGAGTCCTGCATCTTCTTCTACCTCGGAGTCTCCATCGTGTCCAACGATCACGCTTTTGACTGGGCGTTCATCTTTGTGACCGTGGGATGCTGTCTGCTATTTCGTTTTGTAGGTAAGCCTGGGAAAACTACTTTTTTTTTCTTGATCAAACATTATATAAATTTCCAGTGACTGTCGGATTGACTGCGTTCTACAACTTGTTCACGATAAAGAAAAACAAAATACCGTTCACGGACCAGCTAGTTGTCACGCATGCTGGAATTCGTGGAGCCGTCTGTTTCGGTCTCGTTCAAATTATCGACGAACGAATTATTCCGGCAAAGCCGTACTTCGTCACTACCACTCTTGTGATGATTGTGTTCACCTCAGTTGTCCAGGGTTGCTCTATCAAGTGGGTCATGGAAAAGCTGAAGATTCCGGGAGATGACGGATCGAAACAAGACGACACAATGGCGTTTTCTCTTCTTTCTAGCTTTAATAACAAAGTTTTGAAGAAAATTCTCTCGTCCGAAAGTTCGAATTGTGAGTTTTAGAAAGTTTAAATAAAGTGCTTTTCAAATGATCGCCTTTAATTTCAGATCAACCAACCGACGGAACTTTCCGCAACTTGAACCTCCCGAAAACCGTGAGCACTGCTCTTCGTATCGGAGAAAGAAGTCACACTGATCTGTACGTTATTATTATTATTATTTCAATTTAAATGTGATATTTAACTAATGAAAAATTTCAGCACCCGCCATGGGGAAGTTTCCCCACTGCCAGCGCCTCAAATCTCTGTTGGCCGTCCTACTGTCTCCCCGTTCACTGTCGACTTTAGCAATGCTGATGACACTGCAATTTCCACTGGAAGACGTACCCCGGTCGCTAGAAATGCGTCCCGTTATTCTCGTCACTTTATCTACACTGCTGGAGCCAATGAACTTGATAGCTATTTGACGTGCCCGGTCAGAGGACCAATGCGGCCGACTTTTGATCCGAATCGTGAGCTTTATCCGTTTTTGTGCTTTGCAAACAAATAATTAAAAATTTCCAGAGTTGTACAACAACCAGAACACCATCAGCAACCCAGGAGACGCGGACCGAGCCCGTTGCATCAACCGTCGCCACAACAGCATGGGAGCCGATAGTATTGAGCTGAAAAATCTCACGAAAAGCCTGCCGCTGGAGAAGAAAAGTATGTGATGGTTAGTTGATTAGTGCACATCAATTGTATTTTAGTCAGCCGCACCGTGACCAGTGGCAACAAAAAGTTTGTCGTCAACCCGGAAGACTTTATCAATGAGGAATCGCCATCCACCTCGACTTCCACGAAGAAAAAGGCGACTTTTGAAGACGACGAGATCTCCAAGATTGATGATTGCGAGTAATTTCTCCTAGTATGCATTGTGCTCATTCCTAAGTTCCAAGCTTCGGGTTTGTCTGTTATGGGTTGATTCAAAAATCAACCCATCATTTCAGTTTTCTCGTCCCTGCCAGTTTGCTGTTTCTTATTGTTAAATATCTTATTTTTCCTTCAAATTCATTCACTTGGCTAGGTTTTTTTTTTTTTTTGGTTTTATTTATCGTGTTTCTTGGTTTGGTTTGGTTCGGTTGCGTGACGTGACGTAACTTAACTTAACGTAATGCAGCTTTTTTTGTTGATAATCCACATGACAAATCACCCCTCCCATCCATCTCTAGCGGCTTTAGGGTCGGCACCCCGGAATTAAGCAGTTGGCGGGTAGTTTTTTTTTATGTTTCTTATTTTTGTCAAACAAAAAAAAAGAAAAAAATACATCCAAGAAATATATATCACGATATGATTGATTTATGATGCGTCCCTGTTCTGTTCTGTTTTTTTTTCTTTTCTTGTATTCACAAACATTTTGCATAATTAATCAAACATTTAATTACGGTAAAATTCAACTCATTGTGACTACCATCTTCCTCCCATCCGTTCATTGTCTCCTCCATTCGTATCATTATAGTTGGGTTCGTTCTTCTTCGTGTCGCTTCGGCTTTTTCGGCGGTCGGAAGGTTTTTTTCCAGACTTCCGCAAAACATGCAGAACTGTGAAATCTGAAATGACGGACGTTATTTTCTCGTTTGCCCCCGGTTCACATAATGAAACTAATTAATTCCATTGTTTAACATTTCATCAATTCTAGCATTTAATTAATCATTACCATTATTCGCCGATTGTCTATTATATAATAATAATTATTTTTTCTTAATAAAGAAAGAAAAAAAACTGGAAATTTTCGGTATAGGACTGCCTGAAATGGAGTTGTACGGGGAAAACAACTGCGTGAAATTGCTCTAGCTTTTTTGGGTCAGTGAGTGCTGGCCGGAAGAATATTGGCAATGCGCTCCGCTGAGGGGGTAGGCTGCTTGTCTGCGTCTCTTCAGCGAGCGGCGCAGGCAGGTTGCCTCAAAACAACAATAATCGTGCACTCTGCTTCTCTTCGCCTCCTCACTCATAGCGTCCGTATTCGTTTCGCGTGGATGAGTGGCTGTGCAGCTAAATGCAGCCTACTGTATAAATTCAGGCAGTTCCATACCATTACACTCCTATTCAGAAATAACCCCAATTTTACCTGTAGAAGATCGTCAGAGGTGAGCAGCCTCTTACAATAATTGCCCAGTAATAAGATCCATACAAACGAATCATTTCGTCATCAATTCCAGCCTTCTGAGCTTCAAACACGTTCATCAAAAATTGAGCACAATTCATCATTAGCAACATTGTGATCACCTAGAAATCAAGAAACGTGAAATTCAAAGAAGTGGGAAGTTTAAGTTTCTCACCTGCTTTCCAGGCTTGTACCTCAGCATATGAGCATTTCCTTCTTCTAACCGCAACCTAGCAGCAACAATTATCAGGCCGCTTTGGAGCGTTACTTGGACCTGAATAACGTCATATGGTCTCTCACAATTAAGAAAAGTTTACTCACTAATCTCAACACATTCGTGATAAAAACAATTAATGGCAGCCCAATTGACATATTGTTCACAAATGACAGTATACCGCCAATTGAAAATATTAGTTCTCCAATCAACCCGACTACCAGGAGAATTCTATCAAGAAGTTCTGCGTTATCATCTTCTTCGTCATCGTCTTCTTTGAGAAATTTTAAGAATTTCATCCTCCAAAAAGCAAATACCACCAAAAATGTTGACACCATAAAGAAGAGCATGTTTGTGCAGGAAAAAATCTGCATATTTAAAGTTCTAGTTTTATGTACAAATATAAAAAACCAACTAACCCATTGCGCAACATTCTTGTCCGATGCATACGCATTAAACAACGCAATCGCAATAATTGTCACAATTATACAGGCAAATCCAGCAAACAAGCCTTCTGCTGTTCGAGAGCAGTCAATTTTCAGAATGCTTCGCTTTCGCATCTTTTTCTCCATCTGCTCTCTCTTGTATCGCTCAATGTTGGTCCAGAAAACAAACGCGACACCAGCGCAAATCAGCGAGTATTCCACCACGCAAGTGTACATGAACTCGTTGTAGCCGTTGAAAAGGCACAAAACTCCTTTGCATGGCTCTTCGCTTTCAAGGTGTTCTGTGATTCAATTTTGATCTACGTATAATGTTTATGGGCTCAAAAGTATACCTTTTGCCATGGATTGATTCATATGCTGAACGTGTCTGATTTCTTTTATTGTCTCCACTTCTTCGTACAAAATGTACCGTAACCACATCCAAAGATTGGTTCCTGTCAAGTGCATCAAACCAAACCTTGCTAAGTTTCCATCACCGGTGAAAATGATCTGGAGGAAAAAAAAAGGGAAATCTTTCATTAAAAAATTTACTGCTTAAAACGTCAAAAAACTCACTTTTCCATTACAATACACGAACCACATTTGTACAAAGATAAAAATCGCTGCCATGAAGTTGAGGATGTCTGATCTGGAAGAGGGGGAATGTAAACACTGGTGAACCGCGCGCGGGCCCGCCAGCGCTTGGGTGCCCTTGCTGGCCGCTGGCGGGCCCGCGGCGGCTATGCTATCTGGCAGGTGACCAGGGCTGTCAAAACGGCCCCGCGGCCGGCCCTCGGCCGAGAAAACTGTCGGCCGGCCGGCGGCCGGCTTTGCGAGCGTGAATGACAAAAAAGCCGCGGCCGGCCGCGGCCGGCCTTAAGGCCGAGTGTGATGAAACATCTCTCTCTTTTTCGTGTTCTTTTTTCAATATTTCTCAGAGATCAAAAATTCTGTGGGAGATCAGTGCAATTTTTCGATCTTTCACAGTACCCACGGCCCTCGAGCCGGCCGCGGCCGGCCGCGGCTTTTTTGTTGTTGAGAGCGCACGGCCGAAGCCGGCCGTGAGCCGCGGCTTTTTTCGGCCGGCGGCGGCCAGCCGGATTTTTGACAGCCCTGCAGGTGACTGAAAGGTTGAAAATTTTTTATTTCCAATTGGTTTATAAATGAACTTTGGTTATTTTAAACCATGTAAAATTGCACATAAGACACAAGTTAGTTGAGTTTTTGATCAAAAATGCTGACATTCATTGGTGATGCGCTGGCGGACCCGCTGCGGGCCCGCCGCGGGCCCGCTAGCGGCCAGCTGACGATGGTAAACTTTTTGTCTCAAGAAAGTTTATAAATGTTTTTTTCCTGGTTTTATGTGAATGATATCGCGTATGATGAGATATTTAGTAGACTTTGTTTGAAGAATTGGACTTGACCGACCGCGGATAAGTTGCATTAACGTTTAGTTTGTTTTGATATTTGTTTAAGAACTTTTTTTCTAATTAAAAAAATCTTTAGTTTATACGAACATTCAAATAAAACAGATGTAGGCAATAGTAGGCGGTATTCGAAAAAAGGAAAGTCTGCAGTTCACGTTGCGTGATCGAGCGGTGGAACTCTCAGATATGAATAATAAATGACGTGAATGAAGTTTATGTCTTGTGAATGATTCGTATTTATAAACAATAAACTTACTCTAACAGAAGTGCACTTTCAGTGACAAAGTTTACAGTATCTGCTAACAATAGTTTAACAGCTTTTATTAAAATTTACATTATCAATTACGAAGATTGTCACGATGTTAAGCGTTTTTTAATCATTATAGTTCTTATAGAAAAAAAATTTTTACGGCGTGTAGCATCGGCTGCTAAAGAGACCTTTATCGCCTTTTAGCGTGCCTTGTTTTTTTCAACCCCCCCCCCCCCCCTAAATGCAGTATCAATAGCGAGTGCACGTCGGCGCAGCAGGCTTGACAGCCTATAATACTGCAATTACCGCTTTAACAACGATGACAATCGGTGTCTGCGGATTGACGTCTAAAATGAGTTGAGCGCAGGCTAACATCGCTCAATATCCCAATTTTAAGGCGATTACATGTAATTTTTCTTTTTTGTTCAGTTGTTTTCAGTTATTTTATATTCATTTTTGATCTTTCAGCAAAAATATTCCAAAAATAACAACGGAAGCAAAAAATACTGCCCAGTTATTCGTGTTACAAGAGGCGCGCAGCATGGTTGCCAAATCATGCGCCCAGATTGCAAAGTGGGCGGGGCTTAACATTTTTGGACTATTTTTGTCAAAAAACTCTAATTTTTTATGTTTTTCTGGCGTTTTTTAAATCATTTATCTTTCTTTTAAATCTTTATCAATTTTGTTTGAATATGCCCGATAACTTTTTTCTATTTTTTTTGTTTCAGGTACCAACAGGACAACCGAAATCGACACCGCCGACGTCGGTAAGATTTTCTTTCTTTTTTTTTTTTAATTTTTTTTACTGTCAAAAATTAAAAAAAAACGTCTTAAAGAAGAAAAAGAAATGAAATTTATGAGCGGATTTAAATAGGGTATGCCCTAAAAATGATTTTTAATGGATGCGGCACGCCGCTACGAAAAATATCGATTTCTTCCTATTGAATAGGTTAAAGGCTGAGGCAAAAAATTATTTCACACTGTTCTTTTTCTACGTTTTATCACTTGCTACCTTTTTCCAAAATATGATACTCGTATACTGGCCGAAAATGATCAATTTCCAATTTTTTTAAACATATTCTGCTGAGAAACGATATTCGAACACAGAAAACATTAATTTATTTCGATGGTTTCATTTATACTGACATAATATATTTTGAAAAAGGTAGGAAATGATTAAACGTAGGAAAAGAACAGTGGGAAATGATTGTTTGTCAAAGGCGTACCTATCTTTTTAACATGAAAAATCAGTAACTCGCACCAGGCTTGGTCGGAAAATCGAATACCTGAGTTTTTCCCTGAGGATGCTTTTCGAAAATATCGGATATCCAATTTTTTTTCATTACGAAAATTGCATATCTTGCTATTTCTCAGTTGCTTTTAAAATTTTTGTGAGTCCTACGTTCGGCCATTTTCGGAAAATATGTCTTTTTGGACTGAACCTGGGTCTTGAGTGGTTTTTGGTTTTTTCAAATTAGTTTTATGTTGTTACTTAAAGAAAGTTTTCTGCTTAAAACACTATTTTACTTCAAAAAAAACATTTTTAAAACCAAGTGACACAAGGCTGCCGAAGTTTGGTACAAATCGGTTCAGTTTTAAGTGTAGCATACTGAAGGCACTATTTTCACCGTTACACCGGGGAAAGCCGCCGAATTTTTTCTAGTAAAAATAAAACAAAAATATGAGTTTTGAGTAATATTTTTTCATTAAATTTTGTCAAGCATTGAAAAATTGATATTTCTTTTTGAATAAACGAGTCCATCCATCTATAGACAGTGAAAATACTCGAAAAATAGGAATTGATTGTAACGGTTATGGGCCACAGACTCATGCACCGGCAGAGAGCAAACGCGCTCGAAGCATAACTGAAAGTTAATACAAAGGAGGCCCAAAGTTAAATGATATAAAAACTGACACTATTTGGGCGTTTTTTTGTAAAAATTTTCACGTTTGCTGTCTCATGCCCATGTGATAGCGGTTTTCGTTCGCGTTTCCTCAAGCCAAAACAAAATATGTTTCAATGTCCATTACAAGCAATTATACATTTTTAAGTTTGGTTTTCAAATGATTAAGGAAAGAAATTGAATTGAACGGAAGTAGTCTCATACAAATTAGAGCGCTTTGCCTAATAAAAATTTAAAAAGAAATTATCATCCTCCGGGATGCCGCATCTCTTACACAGCAAAATTTACTGAATTTTCAGACACGTGCCACATCTTGTGAGGACGAACGATGCTGAGATGAGTGGGACAACGCCAGCGACGAATTTTGGAATAATATAAATAATTGCTGTATTGAATTTTTGTTTTATTTTTTTGAATAAATATTGATAAAAACACAAACTGTGTTAGTTTTCAAGAGAAAATATCAAATAAAGAAAAAAGCAAGAAGGGAGTCACCCCCGCGATGTAGCAGCTAGCGAGCCGCTGGCGGGCCCGCCACGGGCCCGCTGCGTGCACCACGCGTGTACTCTTTTAGCTGTCAGCGGTGCGCTGGCGGGCCCGCGGCGGGCCCGCTGCGGGCCCGTGGCGCTTCACCAGTGAACTTGTTCGGCGCCCCACCGAGACCAGCCACTAGGACACTTGAAGAGACGCAGACAACATGTTGTCGGTAGCGCGCAAAAGAAAAACAAAAATAACTCACATGGCACTACATTCTCCTTCGTTTGAACTCCAGCCCAAAATGCAAATCACAAAAATCAATAGATAATAGACGACGCCAATAATTCCAAACACTGCAACCGATTAATTAGAGAACGATTGCTCCAGAAACAATTCCCCCACAAACACATCCTAATCTCAGATACAAACTGCCAGTTGAAGTGTTCGCCAACACTTCCGGCTCCATTCCATCACTCATTGCACTCAATCGCATACTTTGTCGTTTTCTTTTGATAGTAACGTGCATTTTATGCACCAAAAAAGAGCAGTATGCAATGAAAAGTATGGAGCCACCGAGAAGCCATGTTCCAAGAACCTGGAACCAGAAAATAACGATACATTATGTGTTCATGAGCGAGAAAAGTTCAGTTACGACGCTCCGATATTGCGCGGCTCGTAGCTGCGAGACCTGCGGAACATCGGAGCGTCGTAACTGAATTTCGCTCCTAAACAAGGAATATTTAGAAACATTACCAAGTCTTTAACACTAATTTTTGCGCTATTTTCAGAGGTAGTTATAATGTTGGATAATTCAATTGTGATACCAGAGATAACAATGAACAGTGCATAAAAACAGGTAAATAGTCGGAAAATGTAAGATCTGCAAAAATTTTAAAATTAACTATATTTTAGCTTTTCTGTATTTCGTAACACCTTGATTCATTGCTTGACAACCATAACTCTTTCTTATCCGGATATCGAAACTTCACTTGACCGGCGGGCTCAGTAATTGTCGAGCAGTTAGATGACGTCCTATCAATCAAATCGAGTTCCTCTTTCAGCTTATTCATCTAAAAGCCGAGGAATGAACAGACAAAGGTAAAAGAAAAACAAAAACAAAAATCAATATAAATAGAAGAAAAAGAAAAACCACACAAGGGTAGAACGGGGAAAATTCTGCCAACAATTTATCTACAAATATGACACTTTTTTTACAGGCACGTCGTGTGAAACTGATAATTTGGAGGCGTGCTCGAACCAACCTCATGGCACAAAGTCTTGAATTTATTTCTTCTGCCTGTTACAAATAATATTCAATGCGTAGCGTGAATGCAAATAGAGGAGGAGTGAAATGAAATAGACACGATGCCGATGTACAACCGACTGGCAGCGGTGACTAAGGTTTTAAGAGTGTGCTTGTGTGCCTGTTTACTATCTTTTTTGGAGCGTACTATCACTGCAAGGGAAGTTTGACTTTATTCGTACGAACATATGCAAAACAAAGATTAGGCATGTTTTGCAGTAGGGCATCATCAGAAGCTTTCAATTGGAAATAACATTTTTAAAAAAAGAGGGAGGAAAAAATAAAGAAAGATAGATGGAAGGAAGGAAGAAAGAAAGTTTGTCATTTTTAAATCGTGGAGACCTATTTTTGATGGCGAGTTTTTTCAAATGAAACAAAGACATAATAGGTGAAGATTGACATGGCAATTGCCACCAGTTGGAATAGAAATATTTATCAGTTGGAAGAAAAAGAAAAAAATAATGGCAAGGGATAGTGAAAATGAAAACAAAAAATAGGACTGAGTAGGAAGTTTGGTGAAAGTGAAAGAATGGAAAAAAAATTGTGTTTAGAATCAAGTTGAACTATATATAATTCTTGTTCACTTGATTATTTTCTCTCTGTGAAGAGAAAAACACAAAGTGAGAAGTAAAAGTACTGCGACTAGAAAAAAGGATAGCTGAGAGACGACAAAAGGCAAAGACAGTTGTTTAAACAATATGCTCGCGGCGTGTCGTCGTTGTCGTTGTGGTAGTGGTTTGTTGGACCTGTCCGTTTGCCAGGTAGCTGTCCTAAAACTAGTTGACCTCGTTTTTTTTTTTAAATAAATGTCTTGTTTCAATGCTCACTCACCTCAGTGCTCGGAGAGTCTTGTCGCCTTTCTCCATAGTCTGATCCACCAACTCGGATGTTTCCCCCTGTGCTCTGCATTTGATTTTGTGCCACCTGACGGCCTTGATCTTGAATTTGATGTGTCTGCACATGTTCCTGGGATGTTCTTCCTTCGTTTCGTCGATTGAGAATGCCAACTGGCTTTCGAGTAGCGGAAGTTGTTGTCCATTCTTCGTTCGTGACTAAGGGTTGATCGGATCCTTGATCTGATCCAGCCGTTCGGCTTCCACGCTTGTTACGACTAAAATAATAGAAAGTAAAATTTATGTAAACAAATTCTTTCAACATACTTCTTGTCAGAAGCAGAAGCAGAAGCACCCGAAGAGTAGGTTGTATTTTCATACGATTTGTAATACTCTTCATCTTTTTCAGTAGCACGATTAAGAACTCTGAAGCAACTAAAAAGATGCATTAGAATAAAAAAATAGTTATTAAATGTGCTCTCACATAAGATAGGCCAAAATAAGGCAAAGAATGAGTAGTAAAGCAATTCCAAGAAGGCAACCAAGAACGATAGTCCAAGTTCGGAAGGCATAAGCCACGCCCTGCAAAACAAAAGTTCAAAAGAAAAGACGAAGAAACAAAACTGAGAAACTGGCAAAAAAAGGATTACCCAGTTATTGACAACCACTGCTGCTGCGCAGGTTCCGTTGTAAACTCCATGAGTGCAGATGGTGCAGTCGACGACCTTAATCCTTGAAATTTCTTTGGAAAATCAACCAAACAAACCTGCGTTCTCAATGTGTTCCACTTGCAAGAAGAGAATGTGGCTGTACGATTACTGTAGCAAATTACTGCCTGGTTAGCTTGCGCGTTAGTGTTGTTGCAGGTAAGGTCACAGAGTGGTCCCATGAAGTTGTTGATGCATTGAACGTTCAGGTTCATTTGAAGTCTGAATTGCATTTTTTTTAACAGTAATTTCATGGACATATGTAGCTCAAACATGCTGTATTTTTCTTTTCTATTTTTTTAAATAAACCAACCCCCTTCCACTGTAGGGGGTTTTTCGGGGATTATAGTAGAATTTCCCCAACATACTGTGTTTGTTGGTTTAATCCTGTCAATGACAAAGTTTGAGCAGTTTGGCCCTGAGCAACATTGTCAGCGTTAAACTTGGAGATGTCGACCACAAAGGAGTCCACAAGCGCTAAATGGTTGAAAAACAAAAGTTGTCCGCTAGTGGAATCAATGACGACTCCAAGATGTTGAACGAAGACATCGATTGCAACCTGGAAAGAGGTACATATTTTCTTAGATGCCACTGAATGCTTCAGAGCTCACTGGTTTTGTTGTCATGTAAAACGTGTACGGATTAGTCCAGTTTCCAGTTGTCATGATTCCATTTCCTGGCACAGGGTAGAAATTTGATTGCGAGTATTGTATGGATTGGCTGTAAACTTGCAACAAATCCCTTTCTAATATTTTACTCTAGGTTTGCTCTCTTTGCCTATATTTTCAGGATGACTCACTTATCAGTGTGAGCGATTAGTCACTCGGCAATCGATATGCAAATACTAGGCACAGGCACACACGCACACGCATACCTCTTTCCACAACGCAACAATTCTTATTACCGACACGTACGTACTTACATACATACATGCATCCTTATCAAGTTTGGTTTCCTTGCCTCTCTATTACCTATCAGTTTTGCAACATATGGTTAGAAACAAGCTAGAACCAATCTTTAAACAAACCCAAAATCAAAATCAAACAAAACACAGCTTGACACCAAACAAAAACTTACTCTGCAGAGGAGATAACAAGTACAAAACTGAATTGGCATTGATTTTGCTGATTGCTCGGAACGAAATTGCAATTGGCAATTGGACATTTACATGTAGTTCCATTCGGCAAGCTGAGAGCTCCGTTAGTGTACGAGATGAGTCTCAAGTCAATTTGAGCTCCCATCAAATTGTTTCCAGTTGTGTCAAGGATCAGCGGCTGTGTCTGGAAAACAGATCTTCCAGCTGTTCCTTGTTGCTAAAAATGGGTGTTAACAACTATCACTACGGTCTAGTACACAAAAGGACATACCGCTCCGCCCATCTGTCCTCCATATCCACCTTGTTGTCCGTATCTTCCAAACTGTTGGTAACCGGAAGCACTGCCACCATAACCGTATCCTCCGTTTTGTTGGACACCTTGGATGCTGAAATGAAATGAAATGAAATGACGGAAGTGAAAGAAATCGGTGAATCAGAAAGTCAGCTTGGCATTCATGGAGTTGAGTCATTCTCAACCTTTTCTATTATTTATTTTTTTTAAACCAATGTTCTCAAAACAGATAGACTGGGAAAATGGTATAATAAAAGTTCAAATTTTCTTGTCATGCCGGGGGAGGGAAAAAGGGAACCAAAAATGTTTTATTGGTCATCATCACCACTTACTTTTCTTGAATATTGATGGTTCTCTGCTCTTTGAACTGACCGCCAAAATTACCTCCTCCACCCATTACCGGTCCTGGTCCAACGACAACTCGACTTTGCTGGTACCTACTGAAACGGGGAGAAATTGGGTAAAAAGTGAAAACAGAAGGTTGGAATTTTATGTATTTGCGTGCTCATGACTTACCAGTGAGCTTTAGAAATGGTAAGAATTTTATTTATCACATAGAAGGATGTTTGCGAGTTCAAAAAAAGAGTCAAGTAAATATGAATGTTATCAAAAAGAAATAAACTGCTGACCAGCGATTTAGTGATTTTTCAAAAGATGATTTTAAATTGAAAACAAATTAATTAATTTGTTAAGTGCCTCCCACATTCACAACACATAAACAACCAGTTTTCAGAGCCCACATGCATAAAAAATAAAGTGTTTAATTAAAAAAAAATCATACCCTTGTGATCCTCCTCCACCTCCTTGATATCCGCCTCCTCCCGACTGCTGATAACCTGGCTGTCCCCCAAACGACTGCATCTGCTGGTACTGCGCGCAACCATTCTTAAAGAGCAACCCAAGAGCAAGAAGCGCCGTCGTGCGCATTCTGGAAGAGCCGACGAGCCTAACACTGAAAGAATCGATAGATAGTACTGGAGCTCTGAAGAATAAGAGAGCAGAGGGAAACGAAGCAAAACGAAACGAAAGGTGCGGTGGTGTTATCGTACAAATACGGCGAAAGACGACAGACTCACACACAGTATCAGCACCGCCGTGTCCTCAACCGACCGCCCACTCGTGTGGTCGGTCCAGACTTCTTCTTCTTGTAGAAGGTGAGAAAAGAAGGGAAAGAAGAGGCAGGAATACTATTGACGTTGTTAAGAGGGGGAGATGGAAGAAGGTAGGGGTAGGAGGCTTGATACATAAATAAGGTGTACGCACGCCTTTGCATGTGTTTGTATTTGGGGACCGCCGATTGGTGTGTTTGAACGTGTGTGAATCACACTTGGATTAGATTGGATTGGATTGGTGTGGTGGCATGACCTTTTGAACGGACGGAAGAGAAAAATGGGTTTTTGTTATTAAGATTTTATTAAATTCATCAGATCACACTTTTGAAAGGAAGTTGTAAATAAAAAAATAACCGAGAATCGAGAAAGAGGAAGGGGCAAAAAGCAAGCAATGTTTCATAAAAACGGAATGAAAAAAAGTCACGTGAAAATTGACAATTGACGTACATACATAATTAATAAAAAAAAAGTTGCACGGGATGATAGGAAACAGCATAATGATAATAATAATACCCAAAGTTCAGATCAAATTTTTAAGCTTATAAAAGTTCTCTGCAAAAGTCTACTGTTCAGACTCGAGCAATCCTTCGCGGTTGTGGCTCTACCCATTGATTTTGAAGTGAGTCCTGAAATTTTCCATTTTATTTTCTCAATTTTTATTTTATTTTAAAAAGTTCTCACATCATCATAAGTCTGATTATCCAGCCCTTCCCTGCTGACGATATACGGAGATCTTCTACTATTCTCGTCCGGGCTTTCCCGGTCTCTTTCCCTTTCTTCATTTCTCCTCCTGTACTGATGAGTGGTTCGATTAATATCGTCGTCGTAAAGCTGGCGGTTTGCTCTTGGCTCATTCTCCACTATCCAGTCGCGGTCCTCGCTGCCTTTTCCGTTCCGATGCCCGCTAAAAGTGCGCACATAAAAGGAAAAGGGAAAAAGAGATAAATGATGGTTTTGGTTTAATGCAAACAAACACTGTTAATCTATCTATGTATACCCGTGTTTTGAATTTTTCAAATGTTCTTTTTGTTCCTTACGTGAATAGTCCACAGCAGAGTTCGAGAAGAACCAAAGCCAGAAGAATGGCAAGAATGACGATTATGATGGCGAAGGAAATCATAAGCCAGAAATACGTGTTTTCAGCAGTCTTAATACATAGACAAATTGGAAATGTTTTACTTTTTTAATTGCAGGGAAAAAAAACCAACCGATGAGCACTGCACATTTGGCGACCATGTAGTGGAAGGCGGAGAATTGTAATAAGAGCAATCATCTAAAAAATTTAGATTTTTTTTTAATTTCTAGATTAACATTATCGCACCTTGATTAACTTCCCCATTTTGACAGCACAACTTCTGACCATTACTTCCACAAGTGTAGCAGGAATAAGCATTGTCCACTGCTGTACACTGTTCATTACAGTTAAATCCAAACTCGTTGACACCTGTGCACCTGCGTATGATGTTGATAGTAATGGTCCTGAAAAAAACGAAATTAATTAAAAAATCTAAAAAATAATTACCATTTATGTGCATCGGAAGTTGCCGAAATCGTCTGTTGCACATTGTTTTTATCCGGGTTTTTCGAAACTTGTGTGGCCAGGAGAAACGAGTCTGAGACAGGTCCTGACACGGAGCATCTCATTGAAAGAATTGCTGACAAGGAGATGAAATCCGTGGCGGATGGAATTTGAAAAGAGCTCGAGTTGGTGATAGCGATTTGTAACGCGTTAGTAGGTTGTTCTTGGAGAAAATATGTGGTTTGGCTGGAGTAACTGAAAAAAATGGAAATTAAGACAAAATACAAATAAAAAGTATTACTTTGACGTAGAGATTTGCAAGAAAAACTCGTGATTGACACCATAACAGTCTGGCAGGTAGCTTTTAATGGAGCTAGGAAAGTTCACTGTGATTTGTGAAACGTCAACTTGAACAAGTCCGGTGCATGGTTTCTGGAAAGTAAAGTTAGGATAAAAATCCAAAAAAATAGTTTTTACGACACCACTCCAAAATTACATCATAAAGTTGGTTTATTGTGAATCTCCGCTAATCTAATTTTTAGGGAAATTTTCGTTTTTTTCCACAAATTTCACATTTTTTAAGTCTGTTTTTTTTTTAACTTGAAAGTATAGTTGAACAGCACTCGAAAACGGAACAATTTCGTGTTTCCAAGATGTTTTATCATTAAAAAAAAAAACTCACCAACATCCAAATTAGAAACAATGAATTAAGTATTCTACGAAAAGCCTTCATTTTCTGCAACACTGGCCTCCGTCGAAACTATCTCGCATCAATGTTTTCGGGGAGAAAGACAACAGCAGCAGCAGGAACAAAACGAAAAGGAAGACGGCGCACCGTTTTTGATGGTGTAGGTTACTATCACTTGAAGAGGGGGGCCACGCGGCTCGTCTTCTCCTTCTTCTTCCTTCTAGGCCTTCTCTCTTTTCTCTTTTGGCTTGTTTACACAAACACACTGTGTGATTGTGGTATGCAGGTATAAGAGGATGGTATAGAGCAAAGAGAAAAGTGTGCAACAGAGATGGAATTTAAGCAGAAAGTTTATCGCGAGCAGTGCAATATGTTGCCGTTTTATGGGTGGTTTACGAGCTATCAATGTTGTCTGAATTTTCTTATTGTTAGGCCTTGGAGGTTTAGAGTTTAGAGGAATAAAAGATTTGAAATTTGACGCAAATTTTCTGTTTCTGTTTCTTTTTCTTTCTGGACTGGACTGCGAAAAGTTGAAAAGGTAACAATGGAATGAATCATGACTACAAGGAAAAAAAAAGGTGTACTCGACTTGAATCAAGACGAGCCGCAATGCCAATATAAAAAAATGATAAGACGGAAAAGCATATCATATTGGACATTTAACAATCTTGGAAAGAAGAAAATATGACTTTTTGGGATATAAAAAGTTGTCAATTGACGGAACGGAACAGAACAACAAAAAAGCATAGCTTAAGTATTTAGCAAGGCCGCATACATATCTTATCCTTCTTATTCAGAATTCTTTTGTTTTCTTCTCGAGAGGCCAATGGTGGAGGAAAGTGGAGCGCCGCCTTCATTAGATGTGTTCCTATCAATCGCGCAAACCATATTTCTTTCAAAATGGGTATGACAGGAAGACGAAGAATTGGTTGGGTCTATAATTAAATGGATGAACAGATGGGGAACGAGGAATCGGGAAAAAAGATAAGAGCCGGGACTCCACGCTGAGATAATTACAGGCAGGGATCGTCGACTTTTCTCACTCGTAAAGTTTCATTGATTCTCTTATTGTTGTTTTTGAATGATTGATTGAGTGATTGATAGTTTATCTTTTCTCTGGTTTACCTTATCAATTCCCGTCCCGTCACGCAAGATTCCTGCGAAACGCGTGCTACGCATTTAATTTATGCTTCCTCCTTGTTTTCCCCTTTTCAACGGAGCACTGCACCTTGCATGGGGAGACTAGATTCAAAATTCAGAGGAAATTGGTAATAGAGCGCACTTGCGCCGCGCCTGCCTGCGTCTCTTATCTCGGCACACTCTCTCGCTCACTTTTTTTCGAAGCAGATAATTAAAATCTATTTTTTAGCATTTTCTCATTCCCTTTTTTCAAAAATCGCTCTGTTGAATGGAAGTAAAAATTTTTAGAATGTTTTTAAAACAAAGTTTATCAAAATTGGCCAATAATTACTTGTACGCTGTCAATTTTTTGTTTTTCTTTTTTTTTGCCGACATTTTTTAGCCATAGTTTTGAATTTTGGTGTTCAAATCTTTTTTTAGAGTCTAGGATCGTTCTAGAATACGGGATCGACAAAAATTTCTAATTTTCAAAAACTTTTTGACACTTCAATCAACAATGAACAAGAAAAAAAATTGAATTTGTATGTGATTTTAGCGATTTACATAAGAAAAATAATTGATATATCAGTTTTCAAGTTAAGCTAAAAAAGAAATGGGATAAAGTACTCGTCGCACAATTTTTCGTAAGTTTTACATTGCAATTGTACAATTATGGTTTCTCGCCAAACCAAAGGCCGGTTTTCGTTGAATCGCACGTAAAACTGTAAATTTCAGACAAAATAAATATTAATTGAAAGGGAAAAAATAGAAAATATGAATTTTCGGATAAAAAAATGCCTGCGAAAATAGAAGAATAACTAAAAATCGATAGAGTGCACGGAAGAATCGGCCAATTTTCGAAACATTTGATTTAAAAACACTCTAAAAAAAATTTGCTACCTTTTAACAGAGAGATTTTTCCAAAAATGAAACGAGAAGATACTTTAAAATGCATTTTAATGCTCTGAAAAACATATTTTCAAAAAAGGGAGCGAGAGAGTGTGCCGAGATACAAGACGCAGACGCGGTGCACGCGCGCTCTATTGACCAATTTCTCTGGTTTTTGAAGCGAGTCTCCCACTGCAAGGTGCAGTGCGGAGCACATTTGCATTACGCGTTCGTTCTGCGTCTTCTCGTTTCGCCGCTGTTTCGCCGTTATTTCCCTCATGTTCTGGTCAATAACACCACTTTCGTTATTTAGTATTTTCGCTTATTTTCACTTTGTTCTTTCGGAGAAAAAATGTGAGTTGGTGTGGAAATTTGAAGAGAAAAACTAAAGCAAAAAAGACGATTTTTTTTGAAAAAGGATATATGAAATCATTCAAATAGATCGTTATTTTAACTTTAGAGTTAATTTATCCAATAACTCGAGATAAAACGTTTCTTCTCTGCGTCTTCTCGGCAGCTGTAGTCTTTTTCTTCTATCGATTCGAGACCACATGGCCGTGGCCGAGGAACGGCGTGTGACCGACTGACAGCTTTTCATGAACTTGAAATTTAGAAAACCAAAAAACACAGAATTCATTAATGTCTTTCCATTCATATTTTCTGTAAACTGACGGCGAATTTTCCATTCTCTATTCACTTCATTCCTCTCCTCCCCTCATCTTTTCCCTCATTTCAATGTCTTGCTCATTTTGAAATTCCCCTTTTTCTGCTGCTCTTTGCAGCCTCCTATTGATTTTCGCCGTCTCTGGTGTTAAGTGAGTCGTCTTTCTCTTGCCCCAGACGCTCGTCCGCCTCGTCTCGATTTTCACGCACATATCCCCCACCCTGCTCACTGCTCCGGCATTAGCCATTTGTAACTCTTCCGATTGAAATTTTAGTCAAACCAGACAATAGAGGGGGTCGGATTATTTACTGGAATTGTTCTGCTCTTCTTTTTTTTTTGAATTTTTAATAGGTATTTGTTTTTTCTAATTTCAGAAACTGGGTATGAGGTGAAATTGTGCCTAAAAAATCGATCGAATACGAGAAAAACGATGAATTCAACTTCTGGATCATCGACAATTCGCGATTTGGTCACTCCGAAAAATTGCAATTGGGATTTCGATTCGTTTAACCAGCCAGGTATTCTCTTTTCAATTTTTTCTGTGTTAATTTTAAAAGGAGGCATTCGCGCTCCATCGCTGGCGGCCACCTAGAAAGTTTATCAATAGAGCGGAGCACATTTGCGTAAATCTTTAAAAAAATTTAAAACCACTCAAAAACACCAAAAATCTCCAATTTCAGAACAAAATACCACCAAACCTTCGGCATGCAATTGTGTAGCGGAAGCGATTCGACGCGTGACTGCTCTTCGAAATCTGACGACACAACAAGGTATTTTTCGTGAATTCTAGATGGAAAACACGGAAAATGGAGTTTTGTTATGCTTTCAGACGGCGATTTCACAATGGTTCAAAATAACGAAGTGAAATGGGCTAAGCTTTTCATGGAGTTTATCATTGGCAACGCATACTGTCAGGGTTCAAAGTGTCAAGGTAAATATATATTTAAAAAAAAGTTTATCGCATCGAAATCGCACAAAAAAATTTCTCTGATTTTTGCCAGATTTTATTAAAAAAAAAAAGAAGACCAAGGGGAACAGAAGGTCGAGGTTTCCGAGGCCAGCAGGTCTAGGCCGGACTTCTAAATAATTGTATTGCCTTCAGTAAAAATCGGTTTTTTTTCTTCTTTTTCCTTTTTTTTCACTATTTTTTTGACAAAATATTTAAAAATCTGCTAAAATAGCGCCATATAAGCAGAAATACATATAGGTTTGTCCATTTCAAAAAAAGAAAAAAATTCGGAAAAAACACATTTGGCCGCCGGTTTCCTAGGCCGCGACTTCGTGTACTCCCCGTGGTTTTCTTTTTTTTTTGTTGTTAAAATCATTTTAAAAAAATCATAAGAACACATTTTTACGCCACATTCCCCTCCTATAAAAAATAATATTTATCCACCTTCAGCCCACTCTGATGACATGATTTGGTATGTCCACCAGGCGAAACTCTCCAACTCGTTTTATATTCAAGGGGTGAGGAATTCATAGTTTTTCATCTATTTTCTCTATTTTCCAAAAAAAAAAAATTTCAGAACCAAAACCTATTGCAAGTATTCCGGCGGCACAGTAAAAATCAGCCGACACCGTGCGACGACAGCTACAATTGGGAAGAAACAGTTTGTCTGAATATTATAATGCAGCAAATCGATTTCTACGTCACATGCGCTGTTTGTACAAAGACTGGTCCCCAAAATTTGCAAATCATTCGAAAAAATTGTCAAAGAGTATTTCCGTCGCCGAGCCGACGCCGAATGGATAGCAAGGGTGAAAATGAAGAAATCACATATCCAAAACTTTATTTTGCAATCGACGGTTTTGAGGAGGTTTGTTTGATAAAATTTTCATGAAAATAAGTCAGTCGGCCATGCGCTGTTTCTCGGCCGCAGCCATGTGGTATCGCAGCGACGGAAAACGCCGAATAAATGATAAATAATACAATTTTTGCAATATTTTAAGGTCTTCAACGATGTAATAGTGCGTGACGGCGAATGTGTTTGCGTCGAATTAGTAGCTCGTGATCGGCAGAGAACTCGAGAAGCTGTCGTTTTCCTCGGCTCCATACGATATGAAATTCTGAAACAAGTCTACGACACGAGAGCTTCTTCCACGTGGCAATGGGCGCAAAAGTTGATGAAGACTGGTGATCGACGTCAAGAATTCGTACGAATGCGAGGTCCTCAGAAAAAAGGATATGCGGAAATGGCGGTGGCAAGAGTGCCCAACTGTGGATACGAGACTCCGCTCACTGAGAACCCGATTGACTTTATGGAATTGGCTGGAGTGAGTGATTGAGTGTAATTTTCCTGTCGGTATAGTTTATGCGTTTAGGTTGAGCAGTCGTTGGGAAAACGCCGAATGTCCGAGACGAACTTGGCCGGAGGAACCAGAATGTTCCCTTCAAGATCAGTGGCCACGCCGTCGCACTCTTCGCGTGGAAGACGTTGGCAAAGTGAAGCGGATACTGTTAATCAGTATCCAGAGGTTGAAGGAAGCAATATTGATGACGGTGAGTATGTAAAGCATGAAAAAAATAGAAAACAGTCAAATCAATGGTAGTTTCGGAGCGGATAAATCCTGTCGCCCTCTATCTATGATGTGAATCCCTTGAAAAAAGAGAAATTAGACTGTGCCACACGAAGGCATGAGACGGGAGTCGGCAAACGCGCCCGGACGCACAACTTCCAACGCTTAAAAATCAGGCCCAATGTTAATATTTTTTATGAAAAATATATTTCAAACAAATATTCACGTTTTTATATTGGGTTCGTGGCGGAGTGACACTCGAATTTACTTTTTCATTCAAAAAAATTAAGATTTTTTTCGTCTCCCAGTTTTACGTGAAATTAATTTCTGTGCATTGGCAATAGAAACTTCTGTTTATTGATTTTTCTAGAAATTTCAAGTTGTTGAATTGCTTTTGGAAAAATTTTAATTTATTTAGAAACAATTCTGCTACTGATCAAAAAATTAACGCTAGCGTGCTGTAAAAAATATTCATTAAAAAATTAAAAACACACTGCCTTTTTCTAAACGTTTTTTTGCCGCCGACGCCACGCGCTGCGGTTGCGTCGCGTAGCAACGCTTCGTCTCATCGTTTACATGCTCTCTGCCTGAAAAATTCATTTCAAAAAAATGTGAATTCGCATAATTTGGCACATTGCCAAGAGTATTTCAATAGAGCGAACTTTCGCTAAAGCAGTTATGAAAAATCAGTGAAATTGAACGCCCGAAGCCAATCAAATGGGTGTCCAGCTTTTTGGGGAAACTGTTTTCAAAATGTTTTTTGAATTGTCGTAAGTTTCGGCGCGTGCACAGAAACCTGTAACGTTATAATTTGAACGCGCATGTGACGGCAATTTGCGTACTTTTTATTATTTTCGAAAAAATGTACGCTTCAACACACCGTGTTTCACATCGAAATGGTACAAAAAATTTCCCTGATTTTTGCTAACTTTTATAACAAAAAAAAAATAGAAGATCACGAGGGGTTTCCCGCCAGCGCGCTCAGTTCTTTAGGCTGCTGGCCGGGCATATAATTCGATGGGTACAACGATTCGGGGGTACAAGGGGGTACAAATGATTCGAGGGTACAAAATTAATGATTCGGAGGTAATAAATTTTGGGGTACCATACTTTTGGGGTACAACGACACGGGGGTACAACATCCCTCGGGGGTACAAACCGATTGATTCATGGGTACAAAATTTTTGATTTAGGGGTACAATTTTTTTAGGGGGTACAAATTGTTTAAATTATGCTAACCTGTGAAAAATGTGTCTTTTTCTTGAAATTTTTATTTTTTCTTTGTTTTATTGCTATTTATCTCGTTCTGTTTGATTTATTACAAGTTATCAAAGTTGTTATTTAACCTGTTATCATCCGGAAACGATTTTTTATTCAAAAATCCACGTTTCCTAATTTTCGTGGCATAAAAGCAAAATGGATTTTTTAAAGAAGCAATTGAGTGAATTTTCACTATCAACGATTTATGACACAATAGCCAAAAAAAAACCGTGAGCATCAATGCTTTCCACGACAGTAAATAAGAAAAGTTTTGAACTAACTATACAACGATCATGAAACAATTAAAAAAAAAAACTAAACGAAACACTAAACACAAACTTAAAGAGTATCAAGGCGATAATATGCGTTCAAATAAAAAACAATTACAAATATTAAGAAAACAACTGGAAACTGTGACGGTGCGGCAAGACTGGATTCTGTAGAGGTATTCTATTGTTGCAATGACGAGTCATCGACTCCAGCATCTTCTTCAACCAATGAAACAACGTTTTTTCACGTCATTATTCAAAATGCACTACAATTTGAATGTTGCGTTAAAAAAGTGGGCAATAAAACAAAGAAAAAATAATAAAAATTTCAAGAAAAAATACACATTTTTCACAGGTTAGCATAATTTAAACAATTTGTACCCCAAAAAAAAATTGTACCCCTAAATCAAAAATTTTGTACCTATGAATCAATCAGTTTGTACCCCCGAATCATTGGGATGTTGTACCCCCGTGTCGTTGTACCCCAAAAGTATGGTACCCCTAAATTTATTACCCCCGAATCATTAATTTTGTACCCTCGAATCATTTGTACCCCCGAATCGTTGTACCCATCGAATTATATGCCTGCTGGCCGACAATGTCTTTTCGAGAATTGTATTGTCTTCAGCTATTATGGATTCGCGAATGAGCGATAAAACGCGGTGAATTGTGGGGCAAAAGTTGGCTGGTCTCGCCACGATTTTGACCGACTACGGTTAGCGCGAAAAATATTTTTTCTTCTTTTGTTTTTAATAAAAACGCGATTTTTTGCCTTTTGACTAGCATTTTTTCACTATTAAAATTTTTTGTGTAACCTGGAATGGGTAATTTCGTTTCAAAAACACATTTTGTTGAGAAAAAAACTATGAAAATGAGTTTTAATTAAAAAAAAAAGAATAAAAAAAAATATTTTCGCGCTAAACGTAGTCTGTCAAAATCGTGGTGAGACCAGCCATCTTTTGCCCCACAATTCACCCGGTTTTGTCGCCCATTCACGAATACATAATATAATCGGTTTTTTTCATTTATTTCTTTCATTTTTCCCTATTTTTTGGATAAATTATTTACAAATTGGCCAAAATTTCGTCAGGTAAGCGGAAATATTGGATTTTTTTCCATTTCAAAAAGAAAAAAAATTGGGAAAAAAATTCTAGCTGTTGGTTTTCAAGGCCGCGACTTCGTTTACTCCCCGTCACAGCGTGCCAAAATCCGAAAATGTTTGAACTGTTCGCAATGGAGCGCGCTTGCATTTTCAGTGCTAAAATGAACCGTGATTTTCAACTTCAGAATATGTCATTTTTATTGATTTTTCAATATTTTGCAACATGTTTATTGTTAAGAAAATTTTTATCTGCAAAATAAGCTAAAAAACGTAAAAATTCGTCGAAAGGGAAGCTCGTCATTAAAGTCTGCACTTTTTCAACGGGATTTTCAATATTTTTCAGGTTTTTCGTAAAATGGAGGATTTTAATCAAATTTTACAACATCCGATTGATTCAAAAGTAGATTGGGATCATTTTCATGCAAAGATGAGGTAAAAATAATCACGGATAACGTCCCTATAATCGTTTGAACAAAAATTGCGTGGGATCGAGTGTGTTCAAGCCGATTTGCTGCTCCAATTTGATTGGAAAGTTCATATATTCGGTTCATGGAATGCTCAAAACTACCTGAAGAAAAATAATTTAACTGCTTCGACGCTGCTCTCGGCTTGAAATTAACAGAAAAATCAATTTTTCGCGAAATTCGTACAAATTTTTGTTCTTTTTTTTTTTACTTTTTTTCCGTGTTTGTTCCGATTCAGTCATATACCCATTAGTATCCTATGTGCATTTGAACGGGTAATTGGTTCTGATTGATGCAAAAGTACCAAACATGCAACTTAAATTAGAACGGAACATTCAATATTACAAATACCAGGCGAAAGTTAAGGAAATTCGGGTTTAGCCGAGAGCTGAACAATTATATCAATGAATTGCAGAATTTCCGATCAAATTGAAACAGCAAATTGCCGTGAAGACACTCAGTTTCTCGTTATTTGGTTCAAATGCTTATGGGGACGTTGTTTGTGAATATTTTTGCCTCATCTTTCAAAAAGCTCAAAATAATCGAAATCCTTTTTTAAAGCAATATTTTGTTGCAAAATGTGTTAAAATTCCTTCATTTTACGAAAAACCTGAAAAATGTTGAAAATCACCGTTCATTTTAGCACTGAAAATGCAAGCGCGCTCCATTGCGAACAGTTCAAACATTTTCGGATTTTGGCACACCATGCCCGTGATCATCTATTTTTTATTGCAAAAATTATAAAATAAGAATTTTTGTGCGATTTTAATGTGATATTCATAAATACTATATTATACTACATTTCAAGCCAATTGCCCAAAAAGGTTGGCACCTCCTTTAATTACACATATGCAATATCAAAGAACAAAAAATAAATGTTACTGAATTTCTAATTACTATCGACTTTAAAAAATCACAAAAAACCAAATTAAACGGTCAACAATCGAGAGTTTTATCGTTTCCTAATTTGCTTTGTTTTTACGATGGTTTGGTCAGTTTCTACCGCGTTTAACGATCACATCGACACTTGATTTTGCGCGAAAAATAAACAGCGGTTTTACACAAAAAAACACCAAGCAAATCCTATTTTTCACTTTCAGAACTCGACGAAGGACCAACTAACAAATTGTGGTCGATGCGAGGATTTGCACAAGTTTGGCACGGACTTCGCGAGAAAAAACGAGCGGAATGTACTCCGCTGAACGCGTTTTTGACCTATGTTACTTTACCATGGAATAGTATATTGAATGGTAAGTTTGTGGGTGCTGAAATGATAAAAAAAAAGTGGCGAATCTTTTTACAGATCTCCTCAGTGAACGTCAAAAACGCCCGATCCTCACTTTCGAGTTTGATGCCCCAGCCCATAATCACGATTAGTGATGAAAAGAATGTACAATTATCAAAGTGTAAAAAAAGTACTTTACCGTTCTCAAAATAGTATCACTGATCTTTTCTTCCCGCCATTCCGTTCTCTTGTCAATTTTTGTTTTATCCAGTTTCCAGTTTTCAATTTCAATTTTCCTTACCCTGTCAGTTTTGTATAATAATATTAATCAGTTTCTTAAATAATTCATTTATACCTGTAAAATGTATAAAATAAAAAAAGAAAGAGAAACAACTTTCTCGACAATAAATGATCTTCCATTAACTTTTCATCAGATATGGGTGGGGGGGGGGGCAATGCGATCACGATCAAAAGTCACACGGGGCCTACTGTTCATTCATGCTCAAAATTTAAGGGAATTTTTGACGCGGAAGTATCTAATATAAGCAGCTTCATGGCTATTAGCCGGTGAAAATTGCTGATAGGATTTTCTGGCGTGAGTTTGGCGCAGGTGCGCTCCTTATGGGGTCCGAGTTTGATGGTAAACGGCGTCCTGCCCCTGCCAAATTCATTTGGCATACATAAACCCCAAATTGAACAGCTATTAGCCAACAAAGATCATATCATTTAGTCGTTTTTGGGATATGATATGAAAACAAAAAAAAAACGGTAAACAAAAAATATTGTCACGGGGTTGATCCCTAGACCATATAAATAAGTGTTTGTGTTTACTGTTTACCTTTCTAAGAAATCAGAGGCCGTATTCATGAACGTTTACCGTACGGTAAATGAAAAAGGTAAGTGATATTTTCGACGTAAAGTTAAACTTCTGGAATATTCATGGGGTTCAAAGAACTATAAACGATCCATGAATGATTTCAGGAATAACACAAAGAATATTTTCCGTCAGAATCCCCATTTACTTTTTCATTTACCGTATGGTAAATGTTCATGAATATGGTCTCAGAGAAAAGTTAATTGTACAAAATTCTAATTTTCAATTGTCACTTTCTTCTTTTCATTTTTTTTTCCGTTAGCCATTATACCACTACAGTCTTTACGACGCCGGTCAGTATCATTTTACTGTTTCTTTCACCTTTTCTTCCTATTCGTCATTCCAAAATTTCAATTACTCCTCCGTTACTTACTACCAACTTGGAGGAGTGTGATAAGCATCTCAACCCACCGCCGATTGTCGCAATTCAATTTTCAACGCCCCGCCTGTATCATTTCGCGCGCAACACAACTACGGAGGTAATATAAGGCAAGGGTACGGTATTTTTTGATGATTTTCATTTATTGTTTTAATATTCTTTCAATTTCAATTTCAGGATCAGAGTATCATGAAACTATTAACATCGATAGTGCTATGGACCACATCAGTCGTGGTAAGAATTTAAGAATAAAAATGCCCTATTCTTAACACTTCCATTCTTAACATTGTACCGCAATTTTCAGTTAGCCCAATACGAACAAAATGAGGACAACATTCTACCGTACAGTCCTCCTGGAGCTATGCCACCTATGCCACCTCTCGATCCTCCTGGATATGAACCAGAGCTGACCAATGACGCGGCAATTCCTCCGCTAACAGGCCTCCGACCACCACCATTGCCCTCTTGGGCGCAAAGGACAGAGAAGGTTAGTTAATGGCTAGAACAGGATTCTTGATCACATGTTGTTATGAAATGATAGGGATTGGGGGGGGGGGGGGTGTATGTATGGGATTGATAACAAAGCCTACACGTTGGCGCGCCCTGAAAATGGGAACAAATTTGTGTTCAGGTACCGCTTCAAGATAACGACATTCTATCTGAATCTTCAAGCCAACAACCAAAAATTGAAGACACCACTGAAAATGTTGAAATTCAAACTGAAGGTTCTGGAGAAGGAAGTGGAAGTGGAGATTCCGGATCAGGAGATGGAAGTGGTGACTTTTTCGAAGCATCAGGTAAACTTTTTATTCATTTTTCTGGATAGTAGTGCATTGGCAGGTGAAGGCGGTGGTGAGAGTTTCAAAGATATTATGAAAGGAATGGACAAAGAAGCTGCTACTCTCGGCGTTCAGTGTCCTTCCGACATCATATTTATTATTGATGCAACTTCCTCTGTTCGTGGAATTTTCGAGCAGTACATAACATTCCTTGAGAAAGTAAGACAACTAAATTTGCTCCTGGATTAACAATTTCTGGGTCTTAAGGTGATTGAAGGACTTGATATATCTCCAGCCGTTGATCACGTTGGTGCCATTGTCTACAGTAGTGAGAAGAAACAACGAATGAAAATTAAATTAGGACAACATAAGAATATGGAAAGTTTGATTAAGGCTGTAGATGGTAAGTGGATATTTATCAAAAATTTTGTTTCATTATTCCCAAAAAAGATTAACCATGTACACATAATTACATGATTCAAAATTAAAACACCTTGAAACTATGTATGTACTTTTCCAAGATAAAAATCACCCGCTACACAGTTCTCTTAGTTTTTCCTTTACTGACCATGACATACACTAACACAGAATTCTAAATTTTCTTCCCTGTCTGTCTGCAGAACTGCCCTTCTTCTCCGGAATCACTGCGACCGGACAGGCATTGAAGTTTGCCGCGAATAGCACGGAGGGACGGAGAGACAATTTGACTTTGAACTATGTGATTTTGACAGATGGATACAGGTGAGAACCTTGAATATCGGTACCTTTACGATGGTATCACGATCAAATTATCAAACTATCAAACTATCAATTTCCAGCTATGACATCATAGAAAGTGGAGCGAGGATGCTTAGAGGAGTACCAAATTCGAGAATATTTGCGGTCACCATCGGAGAAGTATATTTGAAGTAAAAACACGCTCATCAATCAATATTAGCCGTATCAATTTGGTTATTTTTAGGAAGGAACTTGAAATGATCACAGGAGACCCAAACAATGTTTTGATTGGATCAATGTCATACGGAACATTAGTGAAACGTCTCAAGGATTGCCCTGCCCGAGAAAAATCTCGTTCCAAACATGACCCGACAAATGAAAACGCTTTAGTTCACCCGGGAGAGTTTATGAGTGATCGTTACCAGCACCGTGCTCATCCAGATGCAAACGTGGAAGAAGCTAGTGGAACTGGTGAAGATTTTGTGAAAAACCCAGCAGAGGAACTTCCAGTAAAGGATTGTAAATATGATGTTGGAATTATCTTCGACTCTTCTGGATCTTTAATGCAAAATTTCCAACGACAACTTATCTTTGCGAACGAACTAGTTGCCCAGATGCCAATTGGAGATAATGGCACCAGGGTAAAGACTAAAAATCTTCACTTTAATTTGCATTAGTTTTTGATTTCAAGGTCGGAATCGTCCAGTTTGCCGGAAAAACAAAGACCCGAGTCTTGGCCGATTTCAGACAGAACAGAACAAGATCACAGTTGAACACTATAATTGCGCGCTCACCATTCTATTCTGGAACTACTTTCACAAACCAGGCGTTGAAAAGAATGGCCAAACTTTTCAAAGACTCGACGAGGCCGGATGCCAAGTGCATTTTGGTAATTTTCACTGATGGATACTCAGCGGAGGATACTGCTGCAGGTGCGAAAGAAAAATAAAGATTTTTTTAAAAAGCAAATTTACTTTTTTGTAGGTATTGAGGCCCTGAAAACGCACGGAGTCACAATCTACACAGTAGGCATAAGCACTGACAGATCCGCTGGGCTCAATATGAATGAGCTGCGGGGTATGGCGACTTCTCCTGAACATTATTACGACTCTACTGATTTTGACAGTTTTCTTGAACATTTCCCATCGACCAAATTCTGTTCTTAACCGGAGTTTCTATGTATTTTTTGTTTAATTCTTGACAAACTTGATCATTTCATCGCACTCACTCAGTTAAAATGTTTATATTTCACGGTGACTTATATTATCCTGTATTAAATGTTTTTGTTTCTAGCAAATTTTAAATAAAACTCTTTATTCGTTTGAAAAAAAGTCAATAATGAATGAATCGAAAATAAGGAGGAAGAAAGGAAGGAAGAAAGAAAGAAAGAAACGGCAGAAAATGCACCATGCAAAATTCCAAAGGGAGAAATTGAGAAGGAGGTGAGTGGGAAAAATAAGAAACATTTACTAAATGGGATGATGAAATGAAATGCATTGAAAAGTTGTAACGTTTTGAGAGGAAAAAAAAGAACGGATTTTTTTTACTATAAAAAGGTGTTTAGAAACTTTAAGGTATTGAAAGTCACCGATGAGAGGAGATTTGAAGTGCAAAAGTGTGGAAAAAGAGTGGAGGGATTTTGAAAAATTCCTAGTCGGGAAAGAATGGGTATGATTGTGATAAAAAAGAACATCTCGTTGGGGCGAACAAAAAGTGGGGGGAGAAGTAGGCACCCGATGAAAACTGTGAAGAGTAAAAGGTAGAGCGGCTCCTATTCCATTTCAATACCAGGGAAAAGAGTTCCCTAGGAGCTATAAAATTTGGAAAATTCCTATATGTTTAACATTGCACTTCCGTAGATATCATTCTGCATGGGTCAGGTAAGGTCAGGTCTTATTGAATTGAAGAAATTGCTAGAATTTCAGAGAAACAAAAATCATAAGAAAATACCCGCCATTTGCAGTTCAATTAAGTTTAGTTAGAAAGACAATAAAGTAAATTTTGGAAGAAGGAAGTTGGGGGGGGGGTGGGGACGAGTTAGTGGAAAAAACAGGGGCTGTACAACAAATGACTAGAATTCACTCAGCTTTTGGAAAGAGAGGTTATGGCTTATTAGTAACGAGTGTCGATGTGTGAGATTGAGATTTTCTGGAAATAGGAGCACCTATGAGGTTGGCACTGGGGGAGGGAAGTCAGAATATTTGGAATCAACAAACTTTTTGAAGGTTTTTAAATTCGAAATAACCTGGGTGAAAAAACGGGGGTCGAAAAATTACCCAATGGGAAAGGAATGACACAGCCTTTTTTGTGAAGTTTCAGAAATTTCTTTTACGGTTTTGGCTTGGATGACATAGAGAAATTAGAAAAAAAGAGAATCAGTTAAGAGGATTGTCAGAAAAGTTTTTAAAAAACAAAGAAAAGAAAAGAAAAGGAAACGAAACAAAACAAAACCGAACCGAACCGACACTGAAACTTGGAAAAAATAATGGCACAGTTAAACATATTGTCAAATAATTGATAGGTGTAGAAGAGAGACGAGCACCACGATTATTGGGCTAGAAGTGAGGAAAGAACTGGAGAAGGCTTGGATAGTTGAACGAAACGAAGAAACACTAGACGAACGTGAAGTAGCCATCCGATTTTCGGCGCTTTTTCCCGCGCGTCGGGTTCGAGCCGTCGAAGGGCTGCTTGCCCCTGCAATTCATTTCCAACTTGAAACTCTTGAATGATGAACTTGTGGTGGAGGAAGAAAACTGTGGTGTGGTGTGTATTGGTGAACCACGTTAGCGAGCAGACAGCAGCCGAGAGCCCCCGTTGGCCTCCGAGGCCCTGCAATACAACAAAACACTGGCTCGACTGTTCTGCGCTACTTCCACTCCTGTTGGCTAGTTTCTATTCTACCCGTGTAAAAGTCAAGCCCTCCTGAACTGGCTGCTGGTGCTTGAAACGTTTACACGAAACTAGACATCTATCACGTAACTTTTAGCGATTGACAAGTTGACTTTGATGATGCATTTTTTTTTAATAAAGTTTCCTAGTTATTTTTTTGCTCGAAATAGTCATCCTATTAATTGAAACGATACTGCGTCAACTTGTCAAAGTGCCATCAAATTTCGGTGTGATGTACTCGAGTCGACTTATCCTCACCTCGTCTGACTAAGCAGCCACGTTTTGAAATTGGTGTCTAATTTGCTGGGTGACTGAGTGACACCGCCTTCAAACATTTCGATAGGACTCTGAAAAATTAATTTTAAACGATTTTTAAACATTTAGTGTGCTATTTTTAAAATTTGTCGGTCCTCGACTTGAAAATCAGTTGAGGAATCAACTATTCAAACATAAGCAGTTATTAGGATCAGAATAACTCAAGAATCATTGTACGATTACCGCGGAAACATGCTAAAAAGGACAAAACATTTTCAACTTTGACTTTTTAATTTTTTTTTTCGCTGTTGCTAGAAAGTTTTTTTTTGTCTAATTGAAAAAATTGAAGTTTTTAACAAAGGAATCAAGTCGAGCATCAGGTCAGGCACACTCAATCATTGTTTTATCATTCGTATGTACCATAAAAGGTTTAAAAAAAGCAAGACAAAAATAGGTATGTATACTCCGTGCAAAGCCATTCAAGCAGGTGAGAACATCATGCCAAAACGGCCCGGTCAGTGAAAGTGGTGATTGGGTGTCAGAGGCGAAGAAAAAATAGAATAAAAAAAGAAAAGGAATGAATTCCGAAACAACTACATACAACTTCTTTCTGGAAACGAAACCAAAAATGTTTTTTTTATTGTTCAGACATACGTTGATGGTTTTTCGACTTTTGAATGTTGGTAGTAGTGTGATGGTTAGTGGTTGAGAGACTCCGTTGAGTTGAATTGTATCTTGAAATGGTTACGATGGAAGTGAAGTTTGAAAAGTATGATAGTAGTAGTAGTGAAAAGAAGAGGGCCTGCATTTTTCCGATGAATGAGTGGTCTCTGCCTTGCATGTATGTACGTAGGAAAAAAAAAGGAGAGAGGTTAATATAATAGTAAGTTAGTGATCAAGGTCGAACGAAATGCACAGCTCATAGATTGCTTCATTGAATTCAATTATTTCCACACATGACCACCCATCACAAGCGGACAAACACAGGCACTAGGAAAGGAACTACAGTAGCTTTGAGAGTATTAGGAAACTGTTAGATCCTCTCATTTGGATCATGCAATTTACACGTTTTGGCCCCTTTAATCATCAATGGAAAACAAAATCACTGTTTACGATATTGAAAGAAACGTGTGTTGTGTGAGTGAAAGAATGGGAAAAACGTGTTGTGAGTGTGAAAAAAAGAAAAGAAAATAAAAAAGTGCTAACGCATATATATGTTTGTGTTGTTTTTTTTTTTTGGTTAAGTTTTTATAAATACAAAAAAATGGGTTGAATGATGAAGCTTTTCACTATTTAATTTCTTTTCCCCCAAACATTAAAATAATCAGAATCAAGAGGGTGAGAATAGGCAGAGAATCAAATCACTAAAGGCACATAGTGGTGGACACAAAAACTATGAATGGTTAGTGAATTGATAGACGGTTAAGCGGTTTTTACGAAGGAACTATTATTTTTTTTGATAGAAGGGACTAAAACCAACATTTATAGATAGAGAGAAGCTCAGCTGGTTTGGAGATGAGATCAGATCTACTGCTCAGAGACTTGCTCGAAATTCTGGAAACGAATGATAAAATAAAGTTGAACTGATATGCCTTTAGCGATTTGATTCCTTTTGCTATTTTTATTTTCTGAACTTCCTATTATTTCTTCAAACGTTTTGAATCGTAGAGTGAAAAAACAGTTTCATAGCAAACCTCAACTGAACCAAACTCTAAACACGCTTACCTTCCTGACCCGATCATTGAAGTTGTGCCAGAGTGCGACTATTAATTCTGTGGCAAGAATGTCTCCAGCATGCGCCGAAATCATCCTCATACAGAAAACCTAAATTAAGTTCGTTACGCATTGCAAAACTAATGACACGTACTCCATCATAGCCGAGGAATTTGTGCACAAACTTTTTGACCGACTGTCGGTCTGTCGCCAAATCTGTCGCTCGTAAATACTTCCGGATGAATTTCATGTGCTGAAACAGGAACAGGTGAAAACGTGTGATTTTTAATGTAACTCTAATGCAATTCGGAAGATAGATAGAGAAAGAGAAAGAGAACGAGAAAAAGAAAAATAAAGATATGCCATTAATGGGGGACTCACCTGTCCTGGAAGGAATGAAATGATAATCCAGTGGAACATTGATACTGCAGAGACGAAGGCCACCATAAAGTACCAGAACCAGAGGAACAAGAAGATCTTTTCATTGAACATGTTGATCATGAGGACACATTGGACTGTGTGATGATGGACATTACCCAGTACTCGTACCTTTAAATTTAAAAGTTTGTTCTATACTAGCCTAGGGTACGTACCTCGAAATCACACATTGTCACACGTGGAAAGTTCCCACTGACTTCCCATTCTCGACCGTTCAATAGGTCCCTCAAAATGTGAAATCCATAGAAAAGATTATCAGTTCCCAGGAAGCTGTTCAGCATAAAAACTTGTAACACAACATTTCCCAGGTAGAGCATTTTAATGAACACGTAAAGTAATGTCACGTAGTTGGCCCATCGCTTTTGAACACATAGACCGGAGACATCGGTGACCTAAAGTAAAAAATTAATAAAATAGTTGGCAACAGGTTGTGGGGCTTTCTTCCAATAAATTCCCCACCTCTCTCTGAATCTCAAGAGCATCCTCCATGTGCCCGGCTATCGTCTGCACTGTAGCTGCTCTCGCATCGGCGTCCATCATCCGTGCATCGCATGCCATTTGAGTCAATGATTGCACATTGATTCCTGTAAAACACTTGGTTTTCATGTCAATCGTCACGTCAGGTTGGGGACATGCACCCATCATATTTTCTCTCTCTCTCTCTCTCTTTTTCTTTTTCTCTATATCATTTCATCCCCCTCTCTCTCTCTCTCTCCTTTTTTTAAGTGGAAGCGTCATTTTCCCCCGCCGTTTTCTCGCGTTTCTCGGACTCAGTGAGGTGATAAAAGTTTCTTAAGCAATGAATTATTAATGGTCCGCGCCTCCACTTCACACCTCCTCCCAATACCCAGCGAAACTCTTTTTTTCCCCTTAACACACAAAATTTTAACGACCAAGATGATCAACTTCAAAAAGAAAAGTTTTTTCTCTCGGTTTTATTGAAATTAAATTCACAACAGCCAAACTCACCAGAATGCCAATGCAGCAATCCTCGCCACATAATGCACGGAATGTAGAAGCACAGTGCTTCAAGAGCAAGTACGAACGGCACCCATTGGTAGTAACTGATTTGCCGTGCCCTGAAAAAAAAGGATAATTAATGGGTTTTATTTAATTTAAAAATAACACGGTTTTATGTACATACCTCCTGTCACCGTATTCCAACGGAAAGGCACTTGTGAGCGGAAGGTAATAGGTGTTTTCGACCCAGCAATAATTTTCTGTGTACTGTTCCCAAGCATCGGTGAACTGAGCAGGCACCCAACATTGTATTGGATATCCTGAATGTAAAACGTTGTGGTACGGGTGGTATGACGATTTTGAAACCGTAATATACTCACCTACGTACTGCTTGGCAGATACGATGATCGCAAAAGCAAATATAATAGCAGAAGTATAGTGATAATTAAGCTTGTCCACAAAATCGTCGTCGACTCGAGGATGTAAGCCTTTGAATATGGCCGCCAGATAATATAGAAGCATTCCGGCGGACAAGAACTGCAAGTAATCACCACTTTTTCTTCATGTGGTGCGATGCCGGCGAAAATGAAGCCGCCGATAATGTTGATGATGGTAGTTATAGGAGTAAGGAATAAAAAGAAGAAAATGAACGAGGGGGAGAAAAAGATTTATATGAAAAAACAGCCGACTGCAAGAGGAGAGAAAAGACAGAGGTGGATGAATAAAACTCGAAAGGTTTCTTTCTCTGTGGGGCGGGACCGAGCCGGCCTCCTTGTCTTCATCCACACGACATCTTCTCCTACTCCTTCTCGTCAGGAAGATGCCCTCCCGAAGAGCATATTGAATTGAATTATAATCCTTTTAGAAGATCTTCATCCGCTCTTTTCTCTCTCTCTCTCTCGTCTTATTTCATCCCCTCCTCTTTGAAATTTTTTTTTTACATTTTTTAAAAATGGAGCAGGATAAGGTATAAAACACAAAAAAAGTGGCCCGGAAAAAATTGAAGAAATAAATAAATTTTGTCTAGAAAAATGTCCTTTATCACGACATAATCCCCCTAAGTAGCCAAACGTTAAAACTGAAAAAAAATAAACTGGAATTTATTTAACAGGCAGGCTTTCCTGTCAGTGATGTCTGACCCTGACCAGGTGCTCTCGCCCCTAAAATAAAGTAAAAAACGAGTTTTCTGATTTCTAGATTAAAAAAAGTGAAAAACTTTTTCGAATAAGGTAGAAGTGTCGATATGGTTGGCCGAGAAGCTTTCTGCGGGCGCGAAAGAAGGAAATTAAGGGAAGCTCTTGCCTCTTTTCGCTTTTCTTGAGTGACAACCTATAGTGTCAGATTGGACTAATTTGTATCTCGTTTCTCCTGCTCACGTCCCGTGCGATGGATGCGGGGAGAACGAAGAAGGCGAAAAGGAAACGTGTGGATGGAATGAAAATGTGGGTGGGTGGTTGGGTGAGTGTGTTTTTTTTTCGGTTAAAGAAACGAAAAACAAGATCTGGTTACTGTAGGGGATGCACCAACCTTTCTGTCCTTGTTGAGGTATGTCTTTGAAAACTTAGTGTCGTGAGGTGCGGCACTGCTTGGATGAACTGGATACCGTGCAACGTGGTTCAATCGTTCGCATTTCTTGAGATTTGTGTGCTGGAAATATAGATTATTGGGTAGAGAAAATCTAAACTCTTTGAAGAGGAGGGGAATAGTAAAATGTAAAATGTTCAGAAAATTCGATATTGAATCTATCTTTTGTCATTATCTCATAGTCAATTATGACTATCTGCGTGCCTGACTGACAGACGGAAACACACTTTTTGGGAGCTATGAGCTGATAAATTATGCCAGCCGGAAGAAGAGATATGGAAAGAAAGCTAGTATCTTCTTTGCCTTCTTCTCCTCCTATTCGTGAACCCTTCGCCTGCCGGAAAATTTGGTGTACTTTGAAAAGGAAGAGAAAGAGACAAGAGGGCAACTCATTGACACGTCACTCCCACGAAAAAAGATACGCTTTAACCGTCGTTTTCTGTCCTTGCTCTTCTTTTAGTAGCTGGCAAAGAAGAAAATGACTAAAGGACTACACCGGCTGGTCGGATATATTTGCTTGCCGAAAACGATACAGATAGTGAAAATAAAGACTGTTTGAAGCGGGCGGTGGGGGGAATATGTCGAATTGAAATCCTCGGCGGCGCTCGACAAAATTGTGTGTATTGGGAGAGTTGAGCCGCGCGAGAACAGGAGTGAAACAACGCGCAAGGCTCTTCAGCCTTTACTCTTTGTACCGTTCAACTCGTGGATGTGTAAAAAATCCGACGAGATTTTTATTGCTTTTTTTTCTCCTGTAAATTTCTGCTACAAAAATCCAGTCTTGTTTCCGTTTTTACTGAAAAAAAGCAAGAAAAACCACTATCTTTGCTACCGTACCCTCAGATGCACAGAAGCATAGCGGAACTAAATCCACTCCCGGTGCAAACTATTTTTAAGGCGAATTCGATAAAAGCAAAATAAAAAAGGACCCAAATCGGATGAGAATTGTTGGGGTGTCGGAAACTGAGTTGGTGCGCGTGGAGCAGATGATTGTAGTTTGACTCTAGATTCGGAAGGCGGGCATGTCCAGCCGACACTGCGTGAGAAGCAATAAGAAGAGCGGCTAACTAGGGTGTTTCGTAAGTGACACTTGCAATCAACGCATCGTTGCTGTCCTCTCGTCACCACTGGTACATACAACAAACTCCAAAACCACCCGGAGCATGAAGTCCTAAAGCGGTCCGCCAGACCCGCGGTCCACTCAAGGGGAAACAAGGGACGGAAGAAAGAGCGCGAGGGAAAAAGGAAGCTTGTAATTAAGGGTGAATTGACAAGTTGGTTAGGCAAGAATGGTGTCGACGACGAGAGTTGTACAGATTGACGCGCACTTGTAAGAGCAAAGGGATAACGGCGAGGGACAAGTGGGAAACAAAACGAAAGACACTGGCTTACCATCGCTCTTGCAATCCTCCTTGATATGGGAGGGGGCATCACACTTAACGCAGTCTCCATCCTTCATCTTTTTTATTTCAATCACTAGAAATCTCAATTATCGTTGTCAATTTTAAAAAGACACCGGTTGAAAATAATGGGGAAGCCAATATGGTATAGTTCGAAATGTAAAGAGAGCAGAAGCAGTTTCTCTTCTTCAGAAAGTCGACAGCTTGTTGTAGACGCCACTCGTATTCACACAGTAATAATAATAATGATAGGGAGAACGAGCGGGGGGGGGGGGGGGGTTAGCGGTAGCCAAAATATTAATATTTAGCGTAAGCAAACTTGCTGCGCAATAAACTCAGTCTCGACGAGGGTTGGGTGTCAATGAGTCGTATGTATGTGCTCGGCTGCCTGTTTGCAAGGGTCTCAACGACACGGCCACTTTCTTTTTCCGTTTTTACTTTCTCCAAAAGAGATTTGATCCTGATCCATCCTCCCCGTGCTTTTCCTAGTTTTTGAGAAAGAAGGACGGGCGCTGGCTGATTAGCTTCATTAGCACTGTCTCGCGAAAAGGGCTTAATAGCCAAATTTGACACGAGATTCACTCGTTTTACTAAGACACGGACTCTCGGTTTTCTTCTAATTTGCTGTGGTGTACGGTAGATATAAATAGAGCGGTAAACAAGAAAATTTGAAAAAAAATTTTTTGTTCCTTTTTTTAAAGTATAAATAGTATGTTCATGTATCAAAGAATAGTGCGAAAACACTTAAAAAAAACATGACTGTCAAACTCAGATATTTGTACTGTTTGGCTATGACATACCGATAGAAAATGTTGTGATGGCGGCGGTATCATTCGAACATACTATCCCCGATTCTTCTGCTATGTGAGGAATAAAAAGTAGCCGGTGACAATTCTTGACTCCCGGAAACGACAAAAAGCGGCACTTGACCAATATTAACGGTTGTAAACGAAAAGGAGGAGCAGCACCAGAATACGTACTCAAATCAAGGGATTTTCGATTTTAGGGCTGTGAGAGTAGACGTGAATGAAACGAATTGCGATGGGAATGGGAAAGAGGGAAAAAATAGGTGCGTCAATGTGACTGCGACGTTTTCCTGTTGTCTTCGGGATTCTCCTGAAGCGTGATTAATAATTCACGCGATCGGCACCCGTTTAAGGCGTTTTTCGCCTTTCGTTTTCCCGTCATTTCTCAAGCCACTGTCGCCGTCTTTTTACTGCTAATTGCTGCTCCGTACCGACGATTAAGTGTCATACGGTGCGCCTTAGTTCTATGAATTATGCAGCAAACGGGGAAATAGAAAAGGGAAAACGACGAAAAAAAAAGTCAAGTAGCCAGTCTCTAATTTAGATTACGGTAGTCTCTAGTCTACTTGTAAGAATTTACTTTTTAGAAATAAAATCAAAAGTGCAGTGGAGTTCATTTGGAGTCTACGTAGGACTTCGATTGCAAGAAATATTTGTTGTGAGCCACTTCTTATGAATTTGGATAGCCGTGGGATAGTGTAATATCCGTGGCATCGAGGTCTTCATGATTTTCCTCATCTGGCCAATTAATAAGTCAGAATAAGAATAATGCAGCACGCACAAAAAGTTTTTTTTTACTTTCAAATAGAGAATTGAAACAAAACTAGAGTTTCTTGAAAGGGTTTGTAAAACCATGTAGTTCTATCTGTCAGCTGGTTGTATTGGCCTCTGCCATGATAAATTGGGCCTCTGGGTCATCTCCAAATGTCCATACTTCTTATTTCGAATGAAATATGGGAAAAGTGAGAAAAAAGAAAGCAACAACATGCGCAAAAGGAAAAAAAAAACTAACCTAGGTGGTCGAATGACCATAATACTAGAAAAACTCCTCCCTTCTTTGATCGAACCTTTCTTTCTTTCCTCCTTCTGAAAGATGTACATATGTACAGATAGTGAAATAAATTGGTAGAAAAAAAAAGAGTAAAAAGAGAGAAAATAAAAAAAAAGAAAGAAAAAGCGTAGGGTGGATCGAATCGAATCGGTTTATGAAATATTCAGCGTAGAAACAGAAAATGAATGGGGCGGCGACCATGGTGGTATGCATTTGTTAAAGGGCATCAAGAATAAGATGAGAGCACTGACTATGAGTTGCGTAACTTTTTCCCGGCAGAGTTATAAAAAGACTATTGATTCGGATTATTTTTTTTCCAGAATTACAGTTTCTACGTTTGACGCGCCCATAAAATGGCATGTACATAAAAGATAAGGAAAGTAGGAAAGTAGAAAAGTAAGAAAAATATTAAAAAAAGAAAAAAGAAAGACTGCGTGTGTTGAATGAGAACGACAAAAAATGACGAGAAAATACTAGTGAATGTTGAATGGGTGAAGACGCTGCCTAGGAGCATTTTAGGTTGAGTGACTCTTACAAGAAAAGAAGAAGACATATGGAAATTGAATGGCTTTTCTTTTCCTGTCTTTTATTTTCTAAAAGCATAATTTTATTGTTCACTGTGAAGTCGAGTGTAAATGTAATGCGAATGTGGGAATGGATGGATGTGAAATATGAAAAACTTGTGTGCGTGTGTCTGAGCAGAAAGTAAAGAGCAGGAGGAGGAGGAGAAAAGAAACTAACTCTACTTGTTGTCATCAACCGTGTGCTGCGCTCAGCAGCGATCTGACCCGAACCGAACCGAACCGAACCGAACCGCAATCAGATTGACAACACTGACCACTGTCGCCAACAGAAGCTTGGACCGCACTAAACAGACAACACCACAAATACGTGTGGTGTAATGTGGCTGCTAAGCCAGTCAGCCGCTCAACCTCCCATCCTGTCCGTCTCAGGCCATTTTTCACCCGCTCGCTCACCTTTCTCCCCCGTCTGCGCACCTAAGACACCCCACCCCGACACATTAGCAAAGACCCCGTTTCGTCTCACTTGTGGGCGTAGTCGCACATTTTAATTCGACAGGTGGCCAGGCTATGGGTGCAAGCAAGCCGGCCGGGGTTTCGGAAGTTTTGATAGGAAATCGGCAATTTTCTTAATGGCACCACTCCCGTGGAACCTTCCCGTTACTGACACCTCAGTTAGTAACAGATGCCGCGAGAGCGGGAAGATAACTCACAGGAATGTGCATTTGCATTTTGTTAGAGAGTGGAGGACGTACATACATAAAAGTTGGAGCAAAAAATAAATCACTTATTAATCGCGTTTAGTACTCATATACATACTCGAAGCATGAAGAGAAGAGCAATGAAGAGCAGGAAAACGTAGACTAAGAGCATCCTCTTTCAATAAATTTTTCAGCATTCTTTTTTCCACATTTTTCCGCGCTACGCGAAAACGGAAACGTCTTCAAATATCCAAGCATAAGCACTTGGAAACTAGAAAAATATTAAAGTAGAGGAAATTATTTTTAGTTTCCAAATAAAGCGAGCTAGTATAATTTTTGCTCAGAATGTTGAAAAAAGGAATGAGAATTTAGAGAAAAAGTGGTAAAAAGACGTTTTTTCATTTTTTGTGTATTTGTGTGTGCGGCCCTCCAGAATTTAAGTATGACATATGCCCCGTATTAGTCGGTAAGCGACTAAACTTGCGTCGCGCCTCGTGCTGGTCCCGGCCTCATTTCGTACTATCTTTAGGAAAGATTAATGAGACGGAAAAATGTCTGGAGTGGGGTTGAAGATTGAACCAACGATAAGACCGGTCGGTTCAAACGAAAACTTAAAGTGGTAGTGAGGACGATGTATACTTGTAAAAAAGCACAAAAAAAAAAAGAACGGCGACTACCAACCAAGCAGAGTGGCTGGTAAGAAAGCAGATGAAAAAAAAAGTATTTTTGAGGGTGACCAGCTCAAAGAAGGGAAAGGATTGACGCAAAACATCAGCAAGGGAACACTTACTAGTCGGCAAACCCTTTCAGACGGAAGGAAGTTACTATAGAAACCCGCGCCGCCACACTGTCTTTGATCATACCGACACAACGTTGTGCATTTATTGCGGACCCTTTTTTTTCAGTGAAAAACCCAAGGGCCAAGTGACTGCTGTTGTTTTTGAGGATACTTGATGTCACTTCTTGCTAAACGACGAAAAATGATACTTTTTCACTTTCATCACATTATAACAGGGAGGAAGGAGGTGGAGAAATTAACCGTTGTGTTTTGAATTTTGAAGGGAGACAAAAAAACACAAACAAACGCCAGGAACAATTTTTCCTCGGAATGAAATCAAAATTAAGAAATAACATGCGAGTAGAAATGGGGGACCCGACGCACCTTGGCGTGCATGCACTAAACCATTTTACGAGCCGAACAACGATAAAAACAGCGGCCGCGTTACACATAGTCACTTCTAATCCAGAGACGTGGATGGGATGGATGGAAAAGTTTTCCTGCTCCTTCTCTTCTCCTATTCTGTTGTCCGATCGAGAATGAAGATGACTGGTGCCCGGCAAAGTGAAGAATGCCAATTTTCAAAATTGGAACCCTTTCCCCTACCTCCTTCGCTTTCCCAAAATCTCCACATCAAGGGGAAAGAATGGGGAGAATGGAATTGAGAAGCAAAATATAGGAAGACAAAAAAAAAAGAAACGAACGCAAAAGCGAAAAGAAAGAAACGAAGAAAGAAAGAAGAATACGACGGAGGCCGACTGGATTTACTCCAATTGATGGATTTATTGGCCGACAAAGATAGTGCTCGCGTGCTACTTGAATTCTACTATTCATTCAATGAACGAACGCGCCCACCAGCGAACGGAGACAAAGAGTGAGTTTTTACAGATTGATGACGTCATCAACGATTGCAACACAAGAGCATAGGATATGACGGGATAAGAAGAAATGAAGCAAATTTCGGTCAAAAAATTTACGTGCCCGTCCGACCGACAGACGCCAATTGTTGCGTTTGTCCGGTGCGTTTGAGTGACAAAAACGCGTGCCGATAGATGTTGATGTCGGAATCATATCTATCACCCGACAGATCTTTGTTAGACATGACAACAACTTGTCTTGCACCGCCTTACGATGCTCCGCTTTTCTTTTTCCGTACTACTGATTATTCGGTTCCGGGGTTGCAAGAGTCTCGTTAAGTTCAGTTCGCTTTTTTTTTGCACCGGTATCCAGTTTCGTAGGATGAAAGAGAGCCGAGGTCGAAAATCGAAAATCAGGACTACACAACGCACAGTTACAAGAAAAAAATTATCGAGAATAAATAGAGGGCATCTGAAGATGTGGGCCAGAGTGGAATGGATTTCGAAAGACAAGAGGGTGAGAAGAGATTCTTGCTTCAGAATAATTCATAGCACCCATTTCAAAGCTCATTGGACTCCGACTCCGACTCCCTACCCACTTCATCCAAGTGCTTCGTTGTTTCAAAATGTTTACGATGCAACTGAACACGAGACGAGTAGGATAGGAAAAGAGTGGAGCCGCGATATCACTTGGGACCAATTTGTCCAGAGTGTTCATGGTTTGTGACCTTATTTTTCCGTGTTGTCACTGTTTCACTATTCTTTAACAGAAAGGAAAAAAATGATGGATTAGGTCAAGTTTTGTAGCTATAGCTAAAATTTTAGCTAAAAGCTATCAAAACTAATCGATTGGAGAAAGGTTTAGGTTTTTTTTTCAGCTGAGAAGGTTGTTTTTTGGCAAATCTTCCCGGAGGATTACATAGATATAGAGAAGATCAAGTTATCTAATGATCAAAACAGAAAAAAAACAACGCTTCAAAAAATGCTAAAAAGTTAGATTTTTTTATTGAAAAAAATTAAAAAAAAACACACACACAAAATTCGTAACGGATGACTCTACAAACAAAAATAAAACTACGTGTTCACTATCGCATTCCATTCCATTCCATTCCATTCTTTCATGAATTCAAAATTTCTTGCTAGAAGACACCACTTTCAGAAAATGTGCAAAAAAAAAAATGGAACGCCGGAACGCCGCAACGCTGCCGGAAAACAAAAATTTGAACCGTATCAGTGTAAAAAATGTATGAAAATGATAGATAGTATAGTTAATGAGCCAGCTTTTTTTGTTTTGCGTTCCTTGTTTTCTTATGAGCTTGGGTATACTGTTTCGTGTATTTGGAGTTTAAAACGGGTGCCAACTTTCTGGGGAAAGTTGCTTAAAATATACTCTTGAGTGGGGAATTTACGAATATCACATTGAAAACACACAAAAAAATTTCTCTGATTTTTTATGGTTTTTACAAAAAAAATAGAAGACCACGGGGCGTACACGAAAAATCGTGGCCGTGGCCTAGGAAACCCGCGGCCGCGGCTTCTAGAAAATTCCATTTTCAAGAGAAATATTTATTTTTCTTGTAATTTCCCTCTTTTTTATCATCGATTGCCGATAAAACATGCTCTAATCGCTTATTGAAATTTTAGATAATCGCGAAAACACATTTTAGTCATAAATACCGAAAAATCGATAATCGGCTGTCATTCGATTCAACGTTTTAAAGAATTTCTTGTGAAAATTTTTGCTCGAATATAAAAGTTACACATAAAAGAGTGATTTTAATGCGGAAGTGAGCAGGAAAACGGGAAAAAATTAAAGGTATGAGAATTTTGTTCCGAATTTGTTTTATCATTACTTTTGTGATCAACACGCATTGATTTGCTATCTGAAAACACGAAATGATATTTGTAAATTATTTCCCAAAGATTAATGCAAAAAAATTAGAAAAATGCGGGAGAAAAATGATGAAAAAAAATGGCGTTTGAATTTCGCGCCAAATCGTGTACTCCCCGTGGTCTTCTATTTTTTTTTGTAAAAATCATAAAAAATCAGACAATTTTTTTGTGCGATTTCAATGTGATATTCGTAAATCGGTTGGCACCCCCTTTAAGAAAGAAATTATCGTGGCCCCTGTATACATTATATACTCGGCGAATGCATCATTAGCCTCGCTCTACGGCACTTTTCAATTTTCAACAGTGTAGTGCGCATTTTTTGAAGCGAAAAATCAAATTTTAACTGAAATTCATCATGGATACGTTATTTTCCGTTGAAAATAAGTATAAAAACTAGAATTCGAGTTAATCTTGCAAGTTCAACACGGTTTTACAGGATATTTGCAGTAGAGCGAGGTTGATGATGTATTCGCCGACTATATGACGGATCTTTTGTGATTTTAGGTTCTCTTTCATTCTCATTCTCTTTTATCTCGAGCGCGGATGGACAAAAAAAAAAGAAAAGAAAGAAAACCACCGTGCGGGTCCCGGGACGCGGATAATCTTTTCGATTGCTTGGGAACCTCACAACGTGATGGTGGACCGGACTCGAGAAATGTGGGAAACTAGCGAGCAGGCGAGATGAACCAAACGGGCACTTGAAGAACACAATACATATGTAGAGTAGAGTGGTTGGAAAACGTTTCGGGATAGAAGGAAAGAAGAAGTAGAAGAAGAAGAGGAAGAAAAAGAAAGACAAAAAGAAGAGGATGAGGCGTTGGCTCAAGTAGAGTTGAGTGCCAAGGTGGTGGAGGAGTTGGCGAAACAAGCAGAATGGGCAGAGAATGAGGGAGTAAACTCGCGTCTTACAGGATTAGCAAAAACATCACATCCTATCCTCTTCTCCTCGTTTTTTTTGTCTAGTTTTCATCTATCTATATCTGTAATTTGGGCAGTCGTGTCGTGTCTTTTCTACGCGTCGGTGCTAATCACGGATTAGACAAAAGACAGGAATTTCTGGATGTGCTTGCTGCTGGATACAAACCTATAGATGAGCACGAGAAAGAAATGAAAAAAAAAAGAAGAAAAAGATCAACCTGGATCTATGTTTCTTTTTCACTGAACTGATTTCGAAAAAATAAGAAAACATGCCCAAAAATTTGTCGATGAAGGAACAGAAAAGTTCAACTCTCGATTAAACAAACCAATGGCAAAAAAAAAGAAAAAGACAAGTCAGGGACCTTTTTGGAGGGGCTCCTCCGAGTAAAGTATGGGCTGGCTGAGCCGAGCCGAGCTCAGGCGGAGGTATACGTCGCGGGGCAAGAAAGTTGACAGCATTGACTTGTCCGGTTCTTTGGAATGCGCATGCATGAGCTGTCAAGGAGAAAATCCACATTTTCCACCCAGCCAAGCATTTGCTATGGCCTTCAAGGGGAGGAGGGGGTCCGTCTTTATTAATTACTTACTTGGTGGATGGGTGTAATATTGAAAAATGTAAAAAAAAATTGGGTTGGTGGGTGGGCTTTTTTCCATACCATACCTCCCAGTTGAAAATGAGCTGAGCTAAAGTTAGAAAAGAAAAGAAAATAAAATAAATGAATTTTCTTCGTACGCGCTTCAAGGACTTTCTTTTGGTGATGTCATAGACTCATAGAGTTGGGAAAACGATGTAAAGGATTTGACTTACAGATCCAATTGATCTTAACAAAATTTTGATATTTTGTGTTTCTAGCTAACAGGCCGTTCCAATACAATGATGTTCTTTTTCAAAAAAAAAAAAAAGAATAGAATAAATCCAATATTTGAAATGACTATGAGCGCCAGATGGCGGGCTCCAAGAGCAAAAATCTTATCTTCCTGCGGGAAAGACGAGGAAATCTGGGAAAAAGTCGCTCTCCCGTAATTTTAGTGATTACTACAAGTCACGGGTAGACGAGGAAAGGGAAAGGAAAAAGGAAAAAGGAAAAAGAAAAGGAAAAGTATGAAAAGCTAGAAACACGGCAGGAAAATTGGGATAATCGAATAATGAGCTAGCCTTTCTAACTTTATCAAAGCAAGGCTCTATTAGCGCACCACAAGACCTACTTTTGGATAATTGTCGTTGAATATCAAAGAGAGTGAGAGAATAATCTGATAAAGTCTTTCGCAAAAATTCGTTGAGGGCAATAAAGAAGAGATTAACGGCAAGACTGCCTGGGGAGCAGGCAAACACCCGCCAAATAAAAAAGCTGTTATTATTGCCTGTGAAATATGAACGTCTTTCTTTTTCGTTTCATTCCAAAAAGTGAACCGGAAAAAAAATGTGTTTGTGTATGTATTTTTCTTACTTTTTCCTTTTTTTTCCCAGAGATCGAAAATGATACCATTTAGTTTTTTCGTCCCGTTTCTTTTCGTTTCGTTCCGTTTCGTTTTGCATCGTTTTTGGCTTGTTTTTTTGTTTCTCTCTAGTTGTTTTTAGTAAAAGAAAAATTGGGAGCAAAAACGGGGCTACAGTACTCAGGAAACGTTTGGCACGTATACGGCGAGACTCGGCATTTAGGTGGCTAATAGCCACTGAAAATGGCTAATAGCCGACGAAAAGGCTAATAGTCAGCGATAATGGAAACTAGCCGACGAATTTGGCTATTAGCCGCCGAAAAAGGCTATTAGCCAATATGGTGTCATGTCACCGCCTATAAAAAATTCGTCTGTTGGCAACGGAGAATGGCAACGTATAGAATGTTTACATGCAACAATTAAGGGAGACAATGTTCGCGCTTACTCAGCGATTTTGCGACTTTTCCAGACATAAAATGTCCTAAATTTGAAATGGAAAAAAAAAACTGACAATTATAGCCGACGGATACGGCTAATAGCCATCGAATATGGGGCGTGTTCCAAATACATATGGCACACGCCCCGAACAGGTGGCTATTAGCCGTTTTCAATGGCTATTAGCCAAACGATTTCTGAGTACTATTTTTCGCTTAATTCACACAAAAAATCAAAGACCACCAAGCCTAGAGAATTGTGATTCTTGATTGGATGAAAGAAATAAAAAAGAAGGTGCTGAACAGAATATAATGAAAATATACAAAATAGGACGGATGAAAAAAAAAAAGGAAAAAAGAAGAAATCTATTTTTTTCGTCATCTTTCTTTCTTTCTTTCTTTCTTCCAGCTTTCCTTTCTTATGGTTCTTCTTCTTCTTTTTCTCCTTTTTTTGCTTTTCACCGCCAATGAATAACTAATTTTGCTCTTGATACGGAACGTGCACATAAAACTGGCGGTGGGAAAAAAGGAAAGAAGAGATCACAGAATGCATGGAATGCGTGATGAACAGCATGGATCACAAATGGGATGGCAGAGACGAAAAAGTGATCAGAAATTCAAGAGGTTAGTTGGGGAGGGAATGTCACAGAAAAAGGTAGATTTGGAATAAGTTCCGGTGGGAGGAGGGAGAAAGTATGCGTTTTTTTTCTGGTAAAATTTTCAGGAAAGATTAACAAATTATATATGGTGTTTTCAATCAACTTGCGACATGAGATCGCGAAACTCCGCCCACTTATTTGTGCGCGACCGCACGAACACAGTGATATTCGAAGAGACGCAGACAGTACGGTGAATGCAGACTTGAATTGCGTTTTCATGTTGCAAGTCGATTGAAAACACAATATGTACAACAATTCACACGATGAGTCATTAAAACGTAAAAAGGACAAGAGAACGGTTGAAAAAAAGCCAAGAAATATTGATTTTGGATTCCAAGTCGTCAAGACCGTGTTTCTTTGAGAAATGACACCTCACCGTGAAAATTAAAATTAATATTGTTTTTGTTTTATTTCTCTTTAATTTTGGTTTAAAAAAAGTATTACATTATCAAACATACGTAGGCCTCAGAAACCAGAAAAATGCTCAAATTTAACAATTTTAGCCGCCTGCGCGGTTTTTTTGGGTAACAAGCAATTTTTAGGTTGATACGCGTTTTGTGCGTGCAACTTATAAAGTAATTTTTTAATGTATATTTTCGCTCTTTTAATATACGCCCTTAACCTGATATTGTCTCTAAATTTGGTTGTCTTCAACAAAAAATGACATTACTCTCGGTGCTCATAAGAATAAAAAAAAACTTTTTTTTTTCACAGTTTCAAAAGCATTTAACCAATCCAACACTTTTCTTCAAAATTTACTTGCAAATTTACAAAACTAAACGTAACATCGGAACGTCGCCGAGAAAAGTGGGACACCCCTTGGGGAAATGTGTCTGACCAAAATCTTTGATGGATAATGAAGTTTTGCTCACAAAGAGTGGGCACAAAGAACCGCTGAATCAGAGGAAAAGAAGGTTTTTTGCGGCAGTTGATTGAACACATATTTTTGCCGGATTTCAAGACGTGTACACAAAATTTGTGGAGAGAAGAAAGGAAGAGTTATGGCTACAAAGCCTGGGCGGTCTGACAGCCAAAACATGGACTTTTAGATAGATGGGGGGAAAAAAGTAAAGTCCCAATTGATCAGACCGGAAAGCACAACGATAAACGACATGTGAGGCCGGAAATGAGCGCCAAATCCTATCCAAAAAGTTTTCTGGTTTTTGGAAAAGAAATGTTTTTTTTAAACAGATTCATCATTTTTACTATCTGAGAAAACTCGCTCAGGTGTATTGTGAAAACAAAAAAATTGCAACGCGGTGTTTGCGTACTTTTGAAATTCAAACGACAATGAGAGAAATAGCATGGCAAATGAAGAGATTTGTTCCCCTTTTCATTTGAATTTCAAAAGTACGCAAACACCGCGTTGCAATTTTTTTGTTTTCTCAATACGAGATCAAATGAAACAAAAAAATGATGACTTTACTTTTTTTTCCTAAATATCCTCTGTATCAGCTTAAAAATTGAAAGAAAAAAAACCAAATCCTTTTTTATTTACTTTTACTATGTATTAGGTCACTTCCTTATACACTATTTTTTGAAGAAAAATTCAAAATTTTTTTTTCAAAAATTAAGAGAATAAATATACATAAAAACGGTACAAGTAGTACAGGCTGAGTGGACAAGTTTGCGCTCGATAAAAACACATGTGAAAAATAAAATGGCTTATCCCAAACTAAGATTAGAAAAAAAATACGCCAAGAGTAGTGTGAGATATACATAGTAGTATTTCTTATGCCTATGTATAATTTTCTTTTCGTAGGGTGCCTTCGAAGTAGAGATGGGATGAAGGGTGATTAATCCACGAGAAGATTAATGAAAAACTAAGGGATTATCGTTGTATTCATTCACAGCAAAATCGAAATTAAAATATAAAAATTTTCATAGAAAAATTTGAAATTTTCACTTTTTTTACACTTTGATCAGTGGATGAACTATATTTATTTTGGCTTAACGTGTAATTTGAATGAAAAAAAAGAAGAAAAAGCTGCGAAAAAAGGACATCATCAAAAATGGACGAGTACTACTTGAGTCATTTCAGATCATGCGCAACTGGGACATGGAATTGGGCTTGTAAATTTTTTTTTTTTTTTTGAAATAATTTGAATGTTTCGTGTTAACAAAAATAAAATGCAATAAAAAATGTATTCTCAATATATTTTTGATAAAAAATTCTATAGAAGGTAATTTTGCGTAAATTTACATACTTTGCAAACATTTTGAAAAGTATGTGAGCACATAATACCAAGCAAAGCACAACTATGATTTCTCACACCTTCCAATTAAGACGGCAGCTGCTACAAAATCAGAGAGATCAGAAAACACAGAGGTGTAGAAAGAGAGAGAGAGAGGTAAAAGAAGTTTCAAAAAATTTCAACAACCAAAAGCCGAAAAAGCAGTTAACATTGAGATATGATAAGCAGTTATACTTCTAGGAGCACTACACCACGGAAGCCTCTCACTTTCCACCTCTCACACTTTTTTCTTGCTGGCTAGATCAATCAGCATTGGTGAGCCTTTCCCTTGCCTTCGCCTGCTTCTCATTCCTTCTACTACCATCCTCCCTACGTCCTTCTCTTCCTTCTCTCCCTGCTAATACATACACGCACGCAACTCTGCCGCCAAACAACTCCATAGCAACAAGGTCTTCGAAGAAGCTGGAGCACCGCGGTCACCCTGTGTTCCCTTTAAATCGATTCCATCACACTCGCTCACGTCCAGGCGGCTTGTTACAAAAGAAAATCAAGGATTTTTTTTGTTGAAAATGAAGTCCTTCAGTATCTTCTACATATTTATGGCCCACGCTCTACGATGCACTTTTCAACAAATCACAAATTTCACTGGTCAGTTAAACTCGCAGAGATGAATAATTTTAAATATATTTTAGACGAAACGGATCAAGCCATAAGTACCACCACTCAAAAAATCCAAATTTTCACGGTTGGAGCAACAGAAAAATATCAAAACTCGTCAGAACTCTCTTTTCTCTACATAGTGCAGCTTGGTAAGAAGGAAACAATTTAAAAATCAATGTGTGATCAATAAAAATTCAGAACTGAAATCGACAAAAGTTGATGAGCCATTCGTTGAACTAGAAAAACGACTGAACAAGTTAGTGGCCACGGCGTTTACTCTAGCTTCTTTTAAGCATCGCAAACAAAATCCGCCAACAGAAATGGCTATATCAGATTCCAGCTACAGTACCAAGGTAGGAACAAAATTTTTAGTGGTCTCTTTCTAATGGGGTTATTCATGAGAAAAAAACGGTTTGTTTTTGTTTTTTTTCCCATTCACGCGATGTCGAGAATTGTAAAAAATACAGGTAGAGAAACGGGGATATAGCATTGATAGTGAAGGGACACAGAGCCTGCCCCCTTTCTTTGAACTCCTCACCTTCTGCGTCTCTTCAATATCAATGCTATATCAGGGGGGAACCCCGTTCCTCTACCTGTATTTTTTTACAATTCTCGACATCGCGTGAATTGAAAAAAAAAAACAAAAACAAACCGTTTTTTTTTCTCATGAATAACCCCATAAAACAAAACTGGAAAAAAAAATTCGTATGAAAAAAAAGTATTAGCTCGGAGTTTCAAAGAACTACGCATAAAACTAAAAGAGGGCGTGGGATTTTTTTTTCGCTGCTATTTCTTTGTTTCCAATGCAGCATTTGAGTTTTGATCGCTCTTTAGAAAAAATAATAATAGAAAAAGTGGGAGAGAGAGGCAGTTCAAACGATTAAATGCTCAGAAAAGGAAAAGAGAAGAAGATGATCAACTAGTGCAAAAATAAAAAAATAATTAAAATGAAATTGAACACCTAATTCGCTTTCAAAAAAAAAGAGAAATACCGGAGAGTCTATGTATTTCATTTTTGTCCTTCTCTCTTGTCTGCCCGCCTATGTTTATATTCTATTTTCGCCTACCGGAAACTATAGGAGAAGCATTATTGAGAGGGAATACGTCTTATACTCTTCTAATTGCTTTGGCCAGAGCATAAAAACTAGAACAGGAAAAGAGAAAGACGAAAGGAAAAGGAGAAGGAAAAAAAGGAAAAGAAAAGGAAAAAGGAGTCTAACGATTTCTACTTGAAAATTTCTACTATAATGTGCTTGTTTTTGTTTTCTACGCCGTCGGTTTCTTGGCATCCACTAACTGGCATCAGGGAGTGACTGATTTACGAATGTCGCTAAAAAGAAAAAGAGCTCCCAAAACGAAACGGAGCAAAAAAAAAATACAATTCTTTCTTTTTTCCTCTTTCCTTTTTGTTGATAAAATCTTGTCTCGTAAAAAAAAACGGGGTCCAAGAAAAAAAAATTAACCCAACTCGAACCAATTTGAAAGTCACGACATAATTGGGTTAAGAGGCAGGCAGAACTGGAAAACAAAAAAAAATTAAGAAAACTAAAAGAATTAGACCTACGATCCAACGTTTTTGCTTTTTAGCAAAAAAAAAAGAAGTTAAAAAGGACCACCCTCTTCTCACTGGCTCGCCAGACGCCTTCAATTGGTATAAATATTCCAGGCAGGCAGGCATGACGGATGCGAAAACGAAAAGATAGAGCGTGTTTGAAACAGGCGCAAAAATAAATAAAGTGCAAATGCAGCCAGTCGTATGGACCTCCGTTTTTGGCTTCCTCGCTGCCCTCTTCACTCAACCCGTGCAAAAAAATGCTTGACCCCTCAGAGTAGTCCAAGGTACACTAGAGGCGCCAGCGTATACGCTATACCACACAGATGAATGAAGAAGTATTATTGTTTTAAAAAATTTGTCACCTGGCGAGAGGCGCGAATTCAAAAAATAGGCTCCGCCTCCTCGCCGAAATATTTCTGCAATTCAGCGCGCGCCAATTTGCAATCGCGGTGCGCGCGATTTTCAGCGTCGAATTTTTGCCCAGTCCTTTTCAATTTCTCCTGAAAACCTTTATAAAAATTGTTATTTTGAAGCGTATTTGGCAATTGTTGATTTAAAGTGAGTTTTTAATTTTCATACAATTAATTTGTTAATAAGTAACGGAAATTCAACCCATAAAACCGTGCGCACCGCGATTGCAAATTGGCGCGCGCAGAGTTGCAGAAATATTTCGGCGAGGAGGCGGAGCCTATTTTTTGAATTCGCGCCTCCCGCCAGGTGACAAATTTTTTAAAACAATAATAAGAAGTAGAGATAGAAAAAGAAAGAAGACGGACAGATTGCGTTTCGTTTGTGGATCCGGTGCCCGGAAATTAGTGTGTTGCCTAGGGGCTTATCTAGGTACAAAGTTGAAAAATGTGTGATGACGACCTACAGCTCATCGGGGTGGGCACGAAAAAGCGAAAAAAGAACTCAAGCAAGCCATCGGGCAACCAACCGACTTACATACTTCCGAAATGCAATTTACGAGGAGAATTTAAAAGTTGGAGGGAGTCTTCTCCAACTCACCAAAACCAGACCAGAATGGCTGGGCTCACGGTGGCCGCCTTGTGAGAAGATATAACTTTAAAAGTGTGACGAGTTGTTGCAAAATGTTTGTATCTATGTTAGTATGTATGTTGGCTTCCTGAGAGGGCTCCGTATATATTTGCGCATTTTGAATGAATACGGGACCGGGGGAAAAGGGGGGGGGGAATTGCGAAGGGTAGAAGAAAAATGGTTAGGTTTATGGTTTTATTTACAAAATAATTTTTGCAACCAGTTGAAAACTAAAAACCAGAAAAAATAAATCTAGGCTATAAAGTCCTCAACACGTGTTGTGGATTTTATCCATTATTTTGGTGCCATTCAATTCTGACGTGAATAATACATATCTTCTCCTTTAATCTGTCATTTTGCCATTTTCTATTAATATCTTACAACCTCAACCATATCTATTTTTAGGAAAAAAAAAACGTGTGTTCCCACTAATAGCTCTTGTTCTTTGCATAGTGCATTTCCTGCTAAGCAATAATCCACTTAACGTAAATCTTTTAGTTAGGGACAAGATGAGAACACATTTAGATGCAAATCTAATCTACAAGTTAGTGAAAAAATGCGAAGGAACCAAGGGAAAAAAATAAAGGTGGGAGAAGAGAGGGCATGTATGTAATTATTAGCCTGCACAAAAAAAAATTACACACAAAATTGTGTTTTCACGAAGCAGAAAAATTCTAACGAAAGAAAGAAAAAAGGACAGGCTAGATTAGTAGGATTTGCCAGGAAGAAAAAAAAATCAATAAAAAATTTGTAAGACGGCCGTTCTTGTTTGTGTGGGGTGACCACAACTAACACCAACTCTTTTTTTTTTCTTAGCCGAGACCGCCCAAGTCGCGCACTCATTTTAGAGCTCATAACCATGGAGGCCGTGGCCTAAAAAAAAAACTCGACGACTACTAGGTCAGGCAGTGGGGAGGTCTGCCAGTGGGTTCTTTTCTTTCACCAAACGGACACCCTTTTCTCCCTCACGCATTGCGTTTCGTGCTCTCATCTGCTTCTTCTGCTTCTTCTTCTTTTCCTTTTTCTGTTGCTGTTTCTGCTTCTTCTTCTTCTTCTTCTGGTTCTTTAATCGATGTCTTGGAGTTACATTCTTCTCCCCCACCACCCTATGGTGAGCCTCAACCAAACATACAAATCGAAAACGCGTGCCGAAACATGGTCCCCCCGCACCCCATGTCGGGAGGGTCCTCGCTAAATTTCGGAAATATTTCAAAGCGTGGAGACGGAGACACGAAAATACGCACTCTACGAGTTTCTGGTTTGTTTTTCGTGGGTACTGGCTTTTTGGTATAGAATTCTTTAAAAAAAATGTTGCTCATTTTTTTCTTTAACTTATCAATAAATGTGACGTCTGTGATAATCACTGTTTTATTTTCCATCAAAATTTACAAGTGCACTGCAAATTAGATATTTCATGTCTTACTATTAGGACAAAACTCGTTTCAAAAACACCTGAAAATTCGTTAATGCTAAGCATCAATACATCTGGAAAGAAAAGTACATGTACTCGCGAGTACGAAAAACAAAAAAAAAGACTAATTACTTATTTGCCACGCTATTCTCTACGTCCTAGTAATTTCATTCATATCAAATATGGAAGTTGTGAGAGAAGAGGGATTAATTAAAAATTTCTCGCACTAATGACTAATTCAAAGTTTATTTTGTCTTTTTTATTTTTGCCCTTTTACTAATACTTTCAAATTTCAAGAAATAGTGGGGGAAAACTGAAAAAAATTCAATAAAAAAGTAATCTGCAATACACCGGACAACAAAATACACAGGATAGGCGAGCAATGGGAAAAGCAGGAGCAAAAGACCGGAAAATGTTATTTTTCCCGCACAAAAAGTAAAAAGTCTTCTAACTTTCTAAGACTTTGGAAAGAGAGGTAAAAGTTATGTCCAGCCCTCTATTTTCCCTATTTCTCAAAGAAAACAATCGTTTGGGCAGTAAGAAGCCAGGTTTTTTTGCCCAACAAAACATCAACAACAATAGCCATTCAAGGAGCAACAGGAACAGAACGGAGTTCTATTCCTGTTGCTCCCTCTTCGCTCACTTTCTTCCTTCAACTTCTGCTCCTTTCTTTCTTTTTTGGATTTGTTGTGGATGTGATGTGAAACGAGTAGTTTTTTTCATGACGCTGTCTAGACGGAACAACTAGCCTTCCGACTATTCTGCTTCAAAGAAGGAAAAAGCGCCAAACGGAGCACAGGAGGAAATTGGGAGAGAATAAGAAAAATATGTATGTATGTATGTACATTGCAAAACTAAAACAGTAAAAAAAAATTTTTTTTTAATTACGTAGACACTGATAGAGCCTATAACTAACCATGTTACGTTTTTTTATTCTGGTCTGTGGACGATAAAGCGCCCCTTTTTGGTTTAAAGAATTAAAGCCAGAATAGAATTAAACATCAAAGATAATTCAAGAGATCAAAAATAAAACAACAAGTTTGTGTTGAAAAGTGCAGTGCAATATTTTTTACAGATCGTTAAGAAGCGAACAAATGGAGAGCTCACATACATCCATTTTGTCACCTATGCAGGAAATCAACCTATTCTTGGGGAGGTACAGTTTTTTAACTTTGGTTTCACGCAAAACAAGGAAAAATTATGTTTTCGATCGTTTGTGAACCGTACAAGGGCAGAGACCAATAATCCAACAGTAGTCGAACTGAGCACGGTATCCCAAACTTTGAACATTTTGGGGAGGGATCAGAAAAGGCTTCAATGGCGAAATTATTGTTGGGGTGCTTACTCTATTTTCAGATAACAAAAATTAAATTAGTTTGCAAAAAAAAAAAACAACAGCAAAAGTGCTTGTGCGAAAAAGCATAAGTACATTGATGAAAAGGACGCCAGTGCCAGTGCTTTCCAAATTTCCAAATAGGTAAAATTCATGAAATCTTAATTTTGGAATTTGTTTTTAAAAGAATAATATCTTGAAAGTGCACAAATTTCCCCACACCGCCAATTATTGCGCGTAAAAAAGAAAATGATAAATAACATCTCACTGCCTAAAATAAAAATCCCGTGGATAGTGACTTTCCATGTTTGACGGAGCGCATTTGCAGAATTTTCTGTGTTTTAGGCATTTTGTTATGTTTTTACTTTATCTTCTCTAATAATAATGATTTTTTTTAAAGCTTGGCTTGGAAAAAACGTTTTTATTAAGAGAGAAAATTTTGGTAAAATCTAGCAAAAAAGCTCTACTTCTCTAGTTATGACTGTTGGATGTTGTTCTGTATTTTTTCTATTGCAAGTTCCAATTTGAAGGGGGTGCCAACATTCTGTGGAAAGTTGCTTAAAATATACTCTTGGGTGAGGAATTTACGAATATCACATCGAAATCGCACGAAAAAAATATTCTGATTTTTGGCGAATTTTACAAAAAAAAAAAATAGAAGACCACGGGGAGTACACGATTTGGCGCGAAATTCAAACCGCATTTTTCTTTTTCATCATTTTTCCCCGTTCTTTCTCGCATTTTTTTTGCATTAATCTTTGATAAATTCGTGCTTTCATATTGCTAATTAATGCGTGTTGATCACAAAAGTAATGATAAAACAAATTCGGAAAAAAAAATTCTCATACCTTCCATTTTTGTTCATTTTCCTGCTCAATTCCGCATTAAATTCACTCTTTTATCTGTAAATGTTATATTTGAACAAAAATGTTCACAAGAAATTATTTAAAACGTTGAATCGAACGACAGACGAATATCGATTTTTCGATATTTAGTACAAAATGTGTTTTCGCGAACATCTAAAAATTTAATTAGCGATAGAGCATGTTTTATCGAAAATCGAAGATAAAAACGAAGGAAATTACAAGAAAATAAATATTTCTCGTGAAAATGGAATTTTCTATAAGCCGCGGCCGCGGGTTTCCTAGGCCACGGCCACGATTTTTCGTGTACTCCTCGCGGTCTTCTATTTTTTTTTTGTTGTAAAAATCATAAAAAATCAGAGAAATTTTTTCGTGCAATTTCAATGTGATATTCGTAAATCCCCCACCCAAGAATATATTTTAAGCAACTTTCCCCAGAAAGTTGGCACCCCCTTTAAGCAATAAAAAGTGGTCATTTTGTTTCTGAACTTCTGATACGGAAATTTCGTTGCAAACTCTATGTAGCCAGAACGTTAAAACATAAAACAGTACTATTTTTTATTAATGCCCGACATTGATAATGATCTAACAAGCTTTTAACTGACAAAAATAACTGACAGTATCCACTTAATGAATGAAAAATTTGTCCTAGAAAGAAAATTAAGCACATGAAAAGATTATACAGAAATTTTCCCATTTAGTAGGTCACTAACGATGCTAAAAGCCATGCACTGAAACTGTAGTTATCCCGAAACAGCTACAGTATACTTCCAGGTGGTTGCAGATGACATGACATTACTCAGCGTATCTCAAATATCCGCGGCTTTACGATATCCATTAGGAAAAATTGTTTGTAAGGGGATAACATGCTCTTCAACAGTTCAAAAATAAAATTTCAGCTGATCGTGATATTGAAAACGAAAGCGCTACTAAATGGTGGTTCCTAACAGCTGTGGTCGGAGCAGGAATCATAGTAATCCTTATTGGGTGGTTTTGTCTGTTCTTGTTCTACAACACATGTGGATACACACATGGAACCGATGAAAACGAATATATGACACAGGAAGATGGCAAAAAATATGATAGATTTAATAACGATCTTTCTGCAATTGATGTACAGTCGTAAGTTTTTATTCAAAACTTTTAAAGTTGGTATTTAGCAGTGTGGGTTTTTCAGTAACTGTTATTTTAAAAATGTTTTGATAGAAATTCAAAGTTTTTGATAAATTTTCTATTTTTTTTGGCCCATCGCCCAGTGCATAATCATAATCTTGAAGCGTCTTTTCAGTTTTTGAGTTTATTTTTTATTTTTGTTGGAATTTTCCGTTTATTGTTATACTCGGTATAAAACGCTGATAACTCGCTCCAATCGAAAAAATAAATTTCGCATGCATTATAGTGAGGTATAGAGAAATCAGAGCAAAACATCGGCCATGGCTCTCTCAATTTTCTGCACTCTCTTGTCGCCAACGTGGCCGCGTCCACCACTGTGCGAAGGGACCGCGTTTTCAACGTTCTGTACTAAGAATACCATATGCCCCCTTCGAATATAGTCGGCGAATACATCATCAACCTCGCTCTACTGCAAAACTCCTGTAAAATAGTGTTGCACGTGCAAGATTAACTCGAATTCTACTGTTTATACTTCTTTTCAACGGAAAATGACGTATCCACCACGAATTGCAGGTAAAATTTGATTTTTCGCTTCAAAACAGGCACACTACACTGTTGAAAATTGAAAAGTGCGGTAGCGCGAGGCTGATGATGCAATCGCCGAGTATAGACGCAGACATAACGAGACGACACACCCGCTCACATTTTGCACTGTACTGCGTTCCGTTGGAAAACCTGAGTGGGCGGAGTTTCGATTTTCGCCCACTGTTTACTGTAGCTGGCAAGAATATTGAATGAATAATAGTTAATTATTTAGCAACATTTATAATCCAGGGTTAATCATTTTCCGTGCAACCCAAAAAAATCGAAAATTTTCACAGATTTTGCATTTTTTTTTCCGGCTTCCACTTTCATAACACCTTTTAAAAAGCATACCGCTGTAGTGCGTTTCGGTTGATTGCGAATGCGATAGTGACGATCGTGATGCAACCAAAATTCCATACGACTGTCTGTTCACTTCAGAGTTGCTGAGCAACCAATTGGAGTTCCATCTGACGGTTCAAATCCAAGTGACACCACCGCAAATCAACTGAAAGCAAACCGTAAGTTTATGGTTGTAAGAGGATAAGATAAGAACGTGAAAAATGTGGAATAACAAGAGGTGTTGCCTTTTCCAGCTGGCCACATCTCATTATTTCCAACTTGTTTTGCATTGCACTCTTGGGGGATTCTTTTCTTTTTTCATCTCACCCTCACAATCAGCAAAATTGAAAGTGTTGAAAACAGTGGATTAAAATAAAATAAATTAATTTAATTAAAATTCCAAAAAAAAATCCCAGAATTTAATCAAAAATGTTCATCATCATTAATAATAAAATTATTAGGGATTTGCAAAGAGAGCAAACAATAGAGAGAGAGAGAGAGAGAACGTGTGGTTCTAAATTTAGGCGGTCTCTGAGAGGAACAAAAATTTATTTCGTTCATCCGGCGGGTGGAAATACTAATAAACTCACTTGCAAAGTGCTTCAGGGCGAAAGAGTAATTTAATAGTTCTACTGAATGACGGTGACGTGTTTGGGTTTCAAAGTGAGCGTAAGAAACTGCGGGTGTTGGCGCGAAAAAAATATGCATAAAAGAAATGACAGAAATAAGAAAGTGAGTGACAAATTAACTGAACTTTTGTTATTTCCAACGTAAAAACTGCATCAGCATCAGCTACAAGGGCTTGTTTTCTTTCAACTTCAATTAAGAAAGTGAGTTTCAGAAAACTACGGTAAACGGAAAATGGGAAGCGTAAACGTAAGCGTAATATTCTAGTTTCAAACAAAGCACAGAAAGTCAGAAAACAGTGAAACTAAACTGGAAGTTTGTTTCTTTTGTGCATTGCGGAATAAGTGTGTGAAAATGGAGATGTCTCAAAAAAATTGGCACGCACACCACACCCACATACGGATTTTTTTTTTTGGTTTTTCCTACATAGTCAGTTTGAAAAATGACTGAAACGCATGCATGAAATGAAAATTGGCAATGTGTTCACAAAAGTCTTGAGTCACTTTTGACTACTCGAGTTTTCCAGATCCATAAGATTTATGCTTCTGTAGTACGTACATATGTATTTATACGAAACAATTTATTCAGTCATGTTTCATTTTGTTTAGAAATTGTGCAAATTTTTTAATGCCCCCCCCCCCCCCCCACCCACTCGTGTATGGCTATTTGCTGACTTACACTTTGGCTTTGAAAATGTATGTGAGAAGGGTGTAAAAAGACGATATTTTTTGTAGAAATAATATTGGCTCAAAAATTATGATGTAAAAAGAAATACCTTATAAAAATACCCTTGCTTTAAAAATAAAAGAAAAATGGCTCCACATTTTTTCCACTTCACTTTTCTTTTGTTTTCATTTTTTGTTTTCATTTCAAAATGCTATACATACATATTTCTTTTGCCTGTCTTTTCTCTAATTATTTCACTGCAATTTGTCTTCCAGCAGTATTCAAATTAGAGCGCTGGCTCGTCACCCCGAAAGTCTCTTTTTTTGCCAAGCTCCTTGAAAGTTGAACACAAGCGAAGCCGAAATCAAGCCCACATCACATTGTTTTGCTAACAATAAGAAAGCAATCTTTCAAAATGAAGACAAGCTTCTTATAAAAGCTAGAACGAAAGAACTCACAATTTTCAATTTCCTCTCCCATCAAATGTTAGGCTTAGTGTTGGAAACGAGATGTGTGTCACTCGACTCGCTTTAAGACACGAGTTTAATTGACAAAATAAGTTGGACGTTTAGTTTGGTTTCGAGCCTCGTCTTGTTTTGTTATCGGGACTATGTGAGTGGACAACTCTATTCTTTTTTCTGAGAAAAGGGAGGAAGACTACACCAACGGTGAGGTGCTCCTGGAAAAAGGAAATATGAAGAAAAAAAAAGAATTCCTTGATTGTTCCTTCTCAATTTTTTTACTAGGAGAAAAAAAGTAAAAAAGTTTTCGAAGATGAAAGTATGAATAACATGTGAAACTAGGTACAATTAATACAAAAAAAGGAAACGAAAAGTTGTGAGAAAATGAAGAGGTCATTCATTTCACCTCGTCTTCAGCGAAAAGCGAAGAGCAAAGAGCCAAGAGCGGAAAAGAAGGGTCGGGTTCATTTCAATGTCGAAAAGAAAATTGAAAGACAAGGAGCAAGGAAAAAGTAAATTACTGAAAGGATACTCATAAGGCGGAAGAGTGATGTGTCTAACTATTATTTCTAAATATTTTTAATTAATTTGTGTTTCATGGAGTGCATTCGTCTAGCCTGGGACCGTCTTTTGCACTGTTTTACATAAAAGTCTGCGCTTTTCCCAGCCATTTCTCATTCTTTCCTTCTTTCCGTTTCCTTAAAAGACCTTGCAATTAGCACATAAATAACTCTTTTGGACTGGCGTTTTGAAAGAAAAAAAAAAAAAAAGTAAACTAACGCCTTTGTTTTGCACTTTACTTGCCTAGATTTAGCAGGAAAAAAAAGGAAAAAGCTGTAGCAGCTTGGTTTCTATCATGCTAATTTGCAATAAAAATGGACAGATAGAAAATGAAACAGACGTCGTCAGGCCGTGAAGGGATGGAAGAAGACGCACACCATTTGGTGAATAGGAGACGTTTATATTTTGAGAGCAGGCATGACGCTAAACGTTTTTTGGCCTTTTTTAAAAAGCGCCAAGCAAATCGTAAAATGAAAAATGAACTCCGGGGGGTCTGAAAAAAAAGAAAAAAGAAAACAGAAAACAACACTTTCCTCTTTTTCTTTTGACAATACCCACTCTCGGCGTCTTTGACTTCCACTTTTACCCCTATTTCCACAATTTTCATTTTTTCACAGGTTTTTTTTTGTTTTCCCGAGCACGGTGGGTGCTTAACCGTGCTTACAGACGAACCAAAAAGACGAAGGCGTGAAAAATGGCCGCGGAAGTTTGAAAGAAAAAAGAGTAACAAAATAGAGGAAATCAGATAAAATATATCATTTTTGGTTTTGTGCAACGCAACCGACACTTTGCTTTGCTTTGCTTTGCAACACAGCGTTCGTATCCTCATTTTTTCTAACATAAGATAGCAGAAAAGAAACAAAAAACTGGAACCAAAAAGAACGAGGCTGCAAGGCAAAAAATGGAATCGGGCCTCTCAAGGGATCCTGACATATTCATTGCGCAGATCTATCATCTCGATGAACTCTTCATGTTTTTAAAGAGCTTAGAATGACTTTGACGAGGAACAAAGATAGCAATGTCTAATATGTCAGAAAAAGAAAAAAAATACTAGTTGTGTCTAACATCCAAACGAACATCTTGAAACTAATAAATGATTAATGGCTTTCTTCCAGAAAAGGCGCAACTATCTGTGCGAACCCTCTCCGAGATTCAACTCGAACGTTGGGCAAAAAAGGAACGGCAAAATATTCGAAAAGCAATTCAAGAAGCGTTCAGTGGAGTGGTAGCCGAAAATAAAACTGGAACTCATATGCCCCCATCTTTTGGTTCATTGGACGTTGAAGATGACCCGAGGGTTGTTGTAAAAGGCGATAGAAAAAGAAGACGCACCAAGATTGGTCCCATTACCGCCACCAACGCCACCACTCTCACTACAACCCATGAGCAACACAGGGCCACGTCGGAAATTAGTGATGTGAGCAGCAGTGAGATGTCAACACCGCACGAGTTTCATGCCCACAATCGGCCCACTTTGAAATATACTGAGGTTTGTTGGAAAAGAAAAAGGGTTTTAACAACACTATCCTCAATTAAAACGCGTTAAAATCTAAACAAACAAAAAAATATATTAAAAAAGAAAAGAAAAGAAAAGAAAAAAAAAGCAAAACAATTTCCAGACAGGCTCCTATGATAATGATCCCGAAAAGGTGAAAAGCGAACCAGAGTCGGACTATGGTAGCAGTTTGAGTGACGATGATGTGAAACCAAAATCCGGCGAAAAAGAAGGGAAAGAAAAGAAGGAAGAAACTCACCCCCGACCAATGACTGCTAAAAAACAGAGGACTTCTTTGTTAGGAGGTGAGCATGCCGAAACAACTGCTTTATCTGTCTTTCATCTTTTACCCACTGTAGTGTGAAACACCAAAACTCGAAAAGCATAATAAATCAGGATGAGAAAGTTTTTTTTTTTTGGATTTTGATAGGATTTTTCCTCTGTTTCAAAATGATGGTAATGCTACGGTTAACTTGAAGTGAGTGAAATATAAATAAATAACAAATTAATAAATCACTCACTCGTTTTCACAACGTTAGCTGGTTCGCAAATTATGATCTTCAAATGTTGTCTAAAAATTTTTGTTTCAGGAGGTGGAATTTCCCCGATTCCGGCGCAACCAAAAGCATGGACCGTATATTCGGCTGGTGACAAAGTAGAAGCTTTCTGGAATACGGTAATCTTTAAAAACAATGATAACTTTTTGCTTTAAATTTAATTTGTATTTGTTTAAGAAAGGAATGCACAATTACCCAGCTCCAGCGTTACCCAGTGAGAATGGAATCGTTGAGATGAAATCTTCAAGTCATTTTAATTTTTGAACTTATTCCGGTTTTCCATATATATTCTTAAACACATATTTGGTTTATTTTTATGTACTGTGTTAAGTTTTTTTTTCTCCGATCCAATTTTCGGCTCATTTAATTTCGCTATGCTCATCTTGCCTCCGATAATGAATTTTTAATTGTTTATTTTTTGTTTTTTTTTTCAGAATCAATATGTACAGATAAACAATAAAGTTTCAATGATACAACAATAAATCTTGGATCTGCACAAAAAAATGTCAAGTGATGCCAAACTTCTAGAAAATCAAAATTTCAAGTTTCCAGGAAGTTCGAATCTAAACATGGCATGCACCTGTTTCTAAAATAGTTTTGCGGGGGAATTTTTAATTTTTAATTGAAAAACTGCGACTAGACTTCAAGAAAACGTGGGCCATTTTTCAACCTGAGAACTTGTGCAGTCTGATTTTTTGTTGTTAGTCATAAATAGAATTACTAACAAAGTTTAAGGTCCACGGTAATTTTTTTTTACATTGTTATTTAATTTGAGTAGTATTAAAACTAAAAATTACATTTTATTATTCACCTTGGAAAAACCTCTACGTTCATACAGCAAAATATTCTACCCTGTATTATGCTTTTCGATTTTTCATTTTCCATGGACCATGGTACTCATATTTGTATGAGTGTATGCTTTTAATATCTAATCGAACACCCTTATTCCACCCAGTGACGTGTTTTTTTCGCCATATATATCTCCCAATCGTATTTATCATTTTTTACGAATTTAGTATTTTTCCTACTTTTGAGTCTGGCCTGTTGTCATCCTTTCAAAGAACACTTTGATTGTTTTAGCTGCGCAGGTTTTTAGAAAAAAAACATGAAATCATCCTGCTTGTTATGTACATACATATTTTCTTTTTTTTTATTATCTATTTTGGAAATTTTGATTGTACCTCGAAAATTTGTTTTGTTGTTTCATTCTCACATCATTCGATAATTGAATAACAGTCCAACCCACCCACTGCTCATTAGTTTTGTTTAAGCGTTTGAGCAATTCTCTCTCCTTTTTTTTTTTACTTTTTGCGGAGTCACAGTCACAAACAAGCTTTTATTCCTCCTTCGACCCTAATTTAGCCTAATAAGTGAACGATGACGTGTAGAGAAACTCGTTTGGAAGAACCGCGTCGTTGATCTTGTCTGTATACATAATGTTTTCCCAGTTCTCTATGTCTGCTTAAAGACCAACTGAATTAAGTGAACAGAAAAAAAAACGAATGAATAACTTAGCAAAACGTGGCTAGACTTTTGTAAATTACATTATCTTCTTGGTACATGTTACGTAATAAATTTACAAGTTTGGTGTTAGTGAGGACAAGTTTACTTTAATTATAAAGAACCACAATCTATGACTATGCAGTTTTCCTGAAAACGTGATTTTCTTCATTTGAGACAATTCTAAAAGATCAGATTCCAGACTTCTCAATTGGGAACACAAAACAAAAAATAACCAGATTAGAAATATATCATGCTCGGAGTAATTGAGATTGCAGAAAATATCTTGAAAAGAATGAGGCGAGTGAATAAACATGAACTGTTTTCATATTTATGGCCCTGACGTGTGTTTTGTTTTCACAGCTTCTCCTGTCCAAGCGTGACTTTTCATATAATTTTTGATGCAGATGCATTGCCGGGACGTTTACCCTTTTTGAGCCACACGTCGTTTCACTTCCAACAACTCTCTATGCTCTCTTTTTTTTGCATTTGTTTGTCTATATTATACTTATGTATCTGAAACTTTTTTGGGGGAAATGAAACACAGGGTGGCTCACTGTCTGCAAAAATATTCACACATTAGCAAGATAATTCCAAAAAATAGAATGTCTAACTAGAATAAATGCAGCCATATCCGGAATAGCTAAAAAAGAAGTCGTAGTTCGTGATCTAAATGGTTACGTTTGCAGAAAAGACGTGTCACTTGCGTTAGCAAATCCTTTTCTAATCCTTTTTCATACAGTGGATGTGATGTTTCCAGAAAAGTGCGATGATGACTTTTCCAGAAACCCCTCCCACAATCGGAAAAGCTATAAATTTTGTGGAAATTTTGTTAGTATCATTTTTTTACATAGCATTGCGGATCCTGAGTTTTTTCAAAGCGATTGAGCTAATTTTCTTACATTCTAAGGACCAACAGGACTTATTGAACTTGTGGAAAAAAAACTAATTTCTTATTCATTTTTTATTCATAGCATTCTCCAGAAAAACATAATTATTGGCTTTGATAAACATGGTGGTGAAATAAATCATTAGAAACAAACTTATCATATCTTTGAACTGTTTCAAGACATGATATGCACTTTTGATTTTTCAATTGTGTTTTGAATTTTTCAACTTTGCCTGTCTGACCAAACTCAAATTTCGTGAGAATTCAACCGCAACAGTTATCAGATCGCCAGTGTAAAGCTGTGACCTTTTGCTGCAGCTGCATGGCGAGCGATACGGTTGTCTTTAAATAGGGTCATTTTTTGTTATCATTGTGAGAAAAAAAAAAACGAAAAAGTCGAGTTTGATCTTTGTCGGTCAAATAATGCTTATTCATTTTTTTTGTTCAGTGTTCTCATACTTTTCTTGTCATTGAGTGCGGTGCTACGATAGTTTATGGTTTTAAATATTTAATCCTAAAGGATTTTTACAGTCGAAATTCGCGACAATCACCGATTAGGGGCCAACCATGTGCCAGTAATGATCATCAATTGTTATGAGCCATGTAGCTCCTTCTATATGTCGTCTCTGTGCCGAAATATTTCTTTTAGTGAGTGTCTCGGTTTACCAAAAAATGATTCATCAATACCTGACAATGAATAGGTCAGGTACGATGAGAGATTAACATTTGAAGTTTTTTAAAAAGTTTGAATATGAAAAATTTCAAAATGACTCATTAATGCCCTATTGTCTAGGAATCAATGATTCCATTTTGTGCAATTATATTTTATTCATTTTGCAAAATACCTAGTTGATGGATCTGCTTGTCAATGAGCCGTATCTCATTCACCTGGTATTTTGTGTTGCAATAGTAATAGACAGAAAAACGTTAATTATCATTGTTTATTAGAAGAATGCACAATGAATGCGCTAAAAGCGGAACGGCTGGAAGCTGAAAAACAGACTTGGTCCCAAAGATTTGGTCTTTTTGGTTAGAAATAGGAAACAAAAAAAAAATAAATTAAGCGTTCTCTTTGCTCCTTGTACGCCATTGCCATTGCCATCTGTTTTCCTGAATTTCCGACTCTGATGATGCCTGCAAACTTTGTATCTTTAAAAATAAATAAATCATAATCTTTATCTCTATACAGCTCAGATACTACATCAGTTTAGTTAGACTTTTTTATTTGCTTGTTGTTTTTCATTACAAATGTACTCAGTATCTTCCCTTTGTGATGATCCATGCGTCTCTCTGTTCGACGAGCATCTAATAATAATCATTCTTTTCATATTTTTCTCTGTGAAGAACATTGTAAACATGACACCAAGGAAAATTACATTATGGACTAGGTAATTCCTAACAGAAGGCCAATCCGGTGTCCTAGTGATCCGTTTCGTTTCCAAAAATCCTAAATAGAGTTGAAAATTTAGAGCCACAAAACAAAAATACATGAGCTAGCTCAGCTCATCACAACTTGTTTTGAATATCTTTTTCCAAAAAACTTTCAAAAGGTTTTTGTTGTTTTTTTTTTTGTAATCTCCAGTGGTAGAAAAAGAAAACTTAATACTCAAAAACAGCTTTCAGTAATTTGACACATTTTACGATTTTTTTTTTGGTTTTTTGTTTCATCCAATTGTACGCTTTTTGCAGGATTTTAGACTAGATAGTACAGACATACATTTGCATCGCTCTTTCTTTTTTTTGTTTGAAAACTGAGCTGAAAGTCAGGGTCGTCTTGGAAAATCTAAAGCTCCTCCCACTTTTGTGGAATTTATACGATGGACCAAGCATTTTTCAAATCAACCCACTCGCCATCTTGTTTTCTGACAAACTCTTAGATTCAACTGAATCTTTTGCTCTCGTCGTTTTGTTTCTTTCCTTTCCAATTTAATGTTCAAGAAGAAAGGATTATATGGAGATTAAACAAATTATTTAAGACCAATTCAAAGAAACTTTCGAGTTAGTCAGGATTTCTAGAATTTTTTTTGCATCATATTTTTTCTAGTGTTGTCAGAATTAGATAATGTGCTTATTAATCTAATTATTTAATCCTTTTTCTAATTTTTTTTTGCATATTCACTTCACAAGACACTCCTCCAAATTGATGAGTATAAATAATCCAAGCTCCCCTTATAGGATCAGCCCGGCTCGCCTTTCAACTTTTTTCTTTCTAGTTCCTTATCAGTTCAGTTACTCTATTTTGCCTAATGATGGGTGCATTATAGAAAATAACAAGGTCCTTCCTTATAAATAAGACGAAGGTGAAGCCAGTGGCTGGGACCAAGAAAAACTAACTTTTAATTATGACGTCAATGTTTTTTTTTCCATGGGCTTTTCCTGGTTTTCTGTTTTTTTCTTTTAGGGGCATCCTGTGTTCGTTTATGTTTCAGAAATCTCTAGGAACGCTTGCAACCGACTTCCCCACCTCCCTTTTCTTGTTTTTAATGGTCACTTGATTTGTAATGATTTCCGATTTGATTACCAACTTGCCGCCACTTTTCCAGATATGATATATGAATGTATGAAATATCCCTAGTCATACCTTTAAAAAAGTGACGACATCTATCTAATATTGTTCTTGGCTCCTCCTCTTTTACTCTTCCTCCTTCAATTTTTTGAGCTCACAATTTGCAGATTTTGTCAACGTTGCCTCAACACCTCTTTTTTGTAACTAGCTCAATCGGACACGTTGACCTGAGCTACAGACAACGTAATTCAAAGAGACGAAGCGCCCTCGAGCTGCCCGATCGTCAAAAACGCTAAACTCTTTAAGAGCAGTTTGAAAGCGTCATTTCATTTTGATACATCGGCATTGCGTCGGTATCCACCCTCTACATCTCGATGATTTCCATCTATTACCCGTTCTTCACCATATGCGTTTTCCTCCTGCTCACAATTATAACACAGGTCAGTTTTGGTGTTTCAACTGGGCCTGATGACCAAAAAAAAGGAAAAAAGGACTCACGTAATAATGACGAAACTGCTAAAATATTCTACCACGGAACAATAGTAAGACTCTATTTCTATCTATCCATCCTTTCAACCGCCTGCAATTACCTCGTCCGCCACGACATGTGGGAGTTAATTAAAAAGTTTTTGTGGTTTTGTTTTTTCACTAAAAGAAGATAGTAGTAGAAGTAGGAAAAGAAGAAAAAAGTCCTGCTTGTAATCATTGAATCTTGAATTTTCAGGCTTCCCTCTTTGGCCATCACTCAGATCTTACCATGCTGGATAGATTGAGACTTGTGAGTTTGTTGAAATTCAAATCTCCTCATGCAAATTATCATATGTTTTAATTTTCCAGGAAAACGAATTTAAAAATGGGGCTTCCTTATTACGAGAAATTTTGGAAAACAATTCACAAGTGCGTCCTGAAGACATTAAGAGATTATCAGGTACACAACAACATACAAAATGTTTAGCATCATAGATCGTTTTTCAGACAATTTCCGTGCCAAAAGATGCCGCTGGAAGCTTTGTGGCACAGGACGTCGCTTCCGGTTTAACTGATGAACTGGACCTCTCGATATCGATCTCTTTGGCTTTTTTCTTTTCCGCGTATAAAACGTTTATCAAATTTTGCAGCTTGCCCTCCTACTGCTTCCAGCTTTCTCTCATTCCCAACAAATTGTTCCGTTTCACGTTAAAAACTTCATCACCTCATCATTGTCATCTCTTCTGTCACTTTAACCAACATCACCTTCTTTCTCCTCTTCCTGTGCTTGCTTTTCAATTAGATAAAATTTTCGACAATGAATTGATGTAACAAAAAAGTACAAATGAATTGAATTTGTCGACGACGGATTTGAAGGATAAAAGACAAAAAAAAAATCATAAAAAAACAAAGTTAGTCAGGTAATGCAATAAACAAAACAAAAATCACGAGACTAATCTGATTTGTGTTTTGTAACATCTAGACTTTTGATTTTTGCAAATTAAAAAAAAAAAAACAAACAACGAAATAAAAAATCTTTCTTATATAGAAAATTTGAGATTAGTCGGTGTGTTTGTTTGTGTGTCTCACACACGAGTTTGCAGTCGACAAATCTCGATCTCGCGACCTTTTGATTGACATTCCAACACAGGTTAAATGCGGTGAATGCATATAGTGTCCGTATTTTAATCATGTCGTCCTTTTGGTCCATTGGACGGTATATACTACCTTTTTATTCATTTTATGCATTAAAACAAATAAATTGAATGTATATACACAAGCCTGTTACATTTGGCGACTTTGCCCCTGCATTTTTTTTTTACTTTTTTTACAAGTTTACTTTTTTTGTAACGGCACTGATTTTTGTACTTCAGCTTTTACAAATTTTGTGATTATTGTGGCTGAATTAGTAAAATGTGTTAATGTTAATCAAACGACGCGGATTTATTAAATATCTAGAGCCTAATTTACATAAATGCACGATATAATTCAAATACGGACACTATATGCATCCACCGCATTTAACATGTGAACATGCTAAACACTATACCACAAGGATCACGAGAACTTGAGAGAAATAGGGCTAAGAAATAATTACCATTTCTATAAAAACAAAAAAAAATTGATAAAAATAAACATTTGACGAAGGCGACTTATTTTATGAAAATAAAAAGTTGTATTCAGAGGGATTAGTTAGTTCTATTTTTCTATTCTTCTTCATCATCAAAAGATAAATCTGTTTGGACAACGACGTTGACCCTGCCGTCACTAATGTCCACGTCGAACCCAAGAGAGTCAATGTTTGCCGTGCCAGGCAAGGAAAGTCCGCTCACCGCACCGCTCATTCCTGCGTACCTACTCCACTCATTCGCATTGCTCCACATCCCAAAGGCAAGTAGAAAATGCGTCTTATTTTATTATTACTTTTAATTTTTCAACTTGCCACTGGCCTAAACATTCTTGTATTTTTGTTGGGAACCAATCAATTTGAAAGGAACGTTTTTGAGTTTCTTGCACAACAACTTGCATTACGTCACCATAATGTGATTTCCATCAAGCCAGTTTTAATCCCAGAGGAGCCCCGTCTTGTAAAACCAAAGTTGCACCTTGTCCGTGAGAAAGTTATCAAGAATGTTCTAACAAAGTAAGTTAGCAGCCTTCCAATCATCTCCCACGCAACACTACGCAATTATCACCTATTTCGGAATATAGTGTAATCACGTAATTTAGGGACTTGTACAAACCATTAGAGGATGCAGTACCAAATACTGCTTGGAGAGCCGATTACGACTACGAAAACTATTTGGAGCCCTACTACCAAGCGCATAATGCCAGCTGCTACAAGGTGAGATCACAAAGTCCGACAAAATCAAATCAAAAAACCAGAATATTTTTAGCTTCTCAACTCTAATCTGGTTGATTCACTGAAGAAAGAATCTCTAGATTTGGCTATAGTTTACTCTGGAAATCCGTGTTTGAGTGCTCTCACATATCTTATTGCCGTGCCAACTGTGTATGTTGACACGGAAGGTGCGTCGATAACATCATTTTTTAGTATAATTATAGAATTTGGATTATTCAGGATTGACCGATGAAACTTTGATTGCTGCTGGAGCTCCAATCAATGTGCAACTCCCGTCGTCGCATTGTGCTATTGCAGAGTCCAAAGATTACCCTATTCTAAATGTGTACCGCAATTCAGTGTGCTACCTGCAAGAAATGGTTGCTCAGCTTGGCGTGCCTTTCCTTTCTTCGATTGCTTCAAAACGCTACCGTCTACTTGATGAGCCAATTACTTCAATATTTGCCAATGATTACACTATCAAAAAAACAATCAAAAAGTTCCCGAACGTAAACACACTCAAACAGCAGAGTGTTGCTTATTTTTCCAATTCTGATCCACTTTTGGAGCCTCCACGTGCACTTCCACCAAATGTCATCTATGTGGGTGGACTTCATATTGACCAACCAAAACCACTGTTTGCGGTAAGAAAAAAAAAAATTAATTCTATGCAGAAAATAAATACTGTTTTCAGCCATGGAACACTACCATTGAATCTGCCAAGGAAGGATTGATTATCGTCTCTTTTGGAACACAAGCAGACAGTAGCAAAATGAGTGCAAAACAAGCAAAGTCTATTCTGAAGGCTCTAACCAATTTGAACGAATACCGGATTTACTGGAGAGTAGGACCGAATATGAAGTTGGAAGGAATTGATGAAACCAAAATACCAAAACATATCAACTTGACAACTTTCATTCCACAAAACGATCTACTCGCTCATAAGGCATGCAAACTTTTGGTGACGAACGGTGGAATGTCGTCAGTGATGGAAGCGGTTGCTCACGGAGTTCCAATTGTTGGAGTTCCACTTTACGGTAGCAACAGACACAATCTCCGGAAAGTTGCTGACAAGGGACTTGGAGTTATTGTTGAGAAAGATGATCTGAATGAGATTTCGCTGTATGGAGCTATGAAAAAAGTGCTGGAGTCGTCAAGGTGAAATCTGAAATCTGAAATTAAAAGATTTTAAAATTCTATTTTTTTGTTTTCAGATACAAAAACACAGCCAAAGAAATGTCTAAAGAGTTCATGGCTCGCCCAACCAAACCATTTGCCTCTGTTCTTCATTTCATTGATCATATTGGACGCCATCACTCCTTCGCGTATATGCAACCAACCTTTGCACCAATCTACAAACGTCTTGATTTCTACCTTCTTCTACTTATTGTTTTCCTTCCACTTCTGATCCTACAGAAAGTTTTTGGATGTTTTTTGAAGTTTTCAGCCAAGAAAGTAAAACTTGCTGAAGCTGAAGCTGTTGTAAAAGTTACAAAAGTTGCCGAAAAAGTAGCCACTGAAACAAAGAAAAACAAGTGATTTTTTTTGTTATTTTTGATTTGTTTTAAACTGTATTCTCATCAGGAAATTACGAGTTTTCAGAAGCATAAATTTTGATTTTGTTAACATAATTTAAATTGTTTCAATAAATTAAAAATTCAAAAAAAAATTGAAGAAAAAAATAACGTATTTTTATTTTCGTTGTAAATATGTATTAATCGTAATTACTTTTGCACACGAAAAGGAAGGATCGGGCTACTAATCTCATGAACAACCAGCCAGGTTATAGTACTTACAAATAGAAGGATAAACAGACAAATGGAATAAATAAAAATGCGATAGGAGAAAAATTCGAGATTCGTGCGAATTGGTTCCAAACAACCGTTGGTGTGACGATAAGCATTGGCGGATAATCGATAGTCGGAAGATTCATGAAGACATACTTCGCGATGTGCAATTGAAGTATCAGCTGATAAACACTTGTTGCTAGCTGAAAAATCAAACAAACGCGATTAAAATGTTAAAAGACAGCGGGTAAAACAAAACAAAAGAAAACCTTGTAAACAAAGCGTTTGATTTTGCGCAAGCTTTTCTGGCTCTTCTTTTCCTGGTTCCTTGAAAAAAGCGACACAAAACCTGAAAAATAGGTTTTTTCTTCAACAATCTGAAATTTGCTACCTTTCATGCATAGTTGCACAACTCGCACAACAACTTTCCGGAATTCGTTGCCTTGGATGTTTCTTTTGCATGATGTACCACTTGCTTTCCACAAAATCTGTCATCCCACGAGCGCCACAGCATTTGAACTAAAATTATTTAAAAAAAAATATAAATATATATGTATCTTGAAATTTTTGGATACGAAAAAGTACTTGTTGATGTGCTTTATTCCAATCTTCTTTAACATGAGGAGCCTGTGGATGACCGTAATCGTCTTTGATTGACGTTTTCATCCAGTTCTCCATTTTTAAGCTGCTTACCTAAAATTCAAAATTTTAAAAAACTGATTCAACTTTTTTTATGCTCACATGAGTATTTAGTTCGTAGCCCAGAAACGTCGTCAGTCCACACATTGATGCTAAGAAAAACGTGGCAAACATGTGAAGAATCATTACTTTGTTGTCGTTAAGAATTATCGAGTAGAAGCCTACTGGGGTCATTACAAAACTCAAAATTCCGATCAAAATTAAAATGTACGGGCAGTAGATAATTGCATTATTTCCTATCACGGAAGCGGTGAATGACACTTCTACCAGTGTCTGAATTCCAAAGCCTATGATAAATCCGGAGCCTATCTGAAATTAATGGCAAAAATTTAAAAAAAAATTAAAAAAAAAGAGATGATAATGTTGACTGACCATTGTTAGGACAGAAAGCAGAAGAGCCAAACATCTTGTAGATCTGTGACCATGCCTGTGATCAAACCTTCGGTTACTGATGAGCCCTGGAGATTAAAAAGTGCCATGTTCAGAAATATTTCGGAATACTCACTCATTACAGTGATAATGTCGGAACAAACAAACACATTTTAGATGCACACAATATGTCAATTGACCCACCTGACGGCGGGGGAATGGATCGCCTTCCTCCCTTCCTTCCTTCCTCCTTTTTCTCTTTTGCGAAAGAACTGTGTGTGGAAGAAAAGCGGGCAAACATTTGAAAGGTGACAGAGCCGATGCGGGCATAAAGTCGGGAGCAAACATCTCGCCAAGTACTTTTGAGTTACTCGATACGGTCCCTTAGATAGATCAACTCTCTTCTTGCATCGTTTTGGTGGATTTGACTTAAGTACTTTATACTTTATACTTTTTTTTGTCAGGCTAAATCAAACAATAAAATAAATACATATATACGTACATGAAATGTCTTTATTTAATACATACTAAAAGTGAAAAATACTTAGAAGATGGTAAAAGTAAAGACAGAAACATTTACTTTGTAGTGACACCGAAATTAGCTAGGATTATGGTCCATGATGGGGATTGGAAGCAATAGAACCCGTGCGATTTGCTTTGCACAACATTTTTGCACAAGTACTGTAAAAATTGGAAGAAAAAAAAAAGATTTGTACAGATATATTTCTAATAATAAGCAAGATCATTGTCAACGTTTCTTAAACACGAGATGAAGAAATTGGCTTTTTATCAGAGGTAAACAGCCTTTTCAAAGCGATTTGGTAATCACGGTTGAAGACCTGAAAATAATTTTTGAGATTTGACGATTCTATTATGGACCTATTCAAAGTACTGTAGAAAAACAGAAAAAAATGACAAAAAACTGGGAGAAAACTCGGAAAATGTTCCGATTGGTCTGAAATTTTGGGAGAAACTGTCAAAAATGCTTCCGGACTTTCTCAGAAAATTTTGGACCGAAATATCGATTAAAAAAAATATTGATTTTTTTCGGAAAATTTTCTAAAATCGATATTTCGGTCCAAGATTTTCTGAGAAAGCCCGGAAGCATTTTTGACAGTTTCTCCCAAAATTTCAGACCAATCGGAGCATTTTCCGAGTTTTCTCCCAGTTTTTTGTCATTTTTTCCGATTTTCTACAGTACTTTGAATAGGTCCATTACATATATTCTCGAAATGAGTTAATACTCACTGTATAAATAATTGGGTTCATCGCAGAATTGCTGTACCCTAGCCAAGTGATGAACATTTCAATGTGAGCATTTGGACTGCATTCTTTACAAAATTGAACGAGGACGTACATTCTAAAACCACTTTTGTTATGGTTTAAGTGTTCCAGTAACAATTATGCACTACACTTACGTAAAAAACGGAGCCCAACAAACTGTAAAGCATCCCAAAATAATGCCAAGAACTTTCACTCCTCGTCGCTCTTTTGCAGCTGAGATAGCTTTTGGTTTTCGTTGCAGACTTTTGCGGTAGATTCTTTCTTTTCTAAAACTTTTAATTTCTATAAAAATGTATCTAAATTACATGATGTATACCAGTACCTGTTCTTATGCCGCTTAACCTTTTCATAACTGATTGCCATCACACTTCTCATTGGTTTAGCTTCTCGTTTCTGAATCGCCGATTCCTTTTCAATGGGCACGGATTTTGAAACTTTGGCTTCTCGCTTTACGTAAGGAGCGTCATTCGGACCACTCACAGTTGCAGTTACTGTGGTCATTGACGTGTGGTCCTGGAAAAAAGGATACAGAAGTGAAAAACAAATTAATTGGATAAACTTCTTACATCTCGTTTTTCATCTGAATCTCCATCTTCACCCTCCTCTTCCTCAATAATGGCATCATTTCCGTTACCAAGACCATTTTCTACTTGTCCGCTACTTTCACCTAAAAATTGTGAGTTAGTGGGTAGAAAACATGGTGTTTTTAAAGTTTGTAAGTATTTTTGGCTTCAATTTCTTGGGGTACTTGTTTTTAGAAATGTGCGGTTTAGAACTAAATTTTTCTGAGCCTGTTATTTATTTCCTGTCGGTCTAATAATTTTTTCCTGTCTTTCTGATCGTATTTGAAAAAAAAATTTTTTTTAATTTTTAATCTCTCTTTTTCTTAATGGAATAAAACGTAACAAGTCACTGGTAGAGCGGGCAGAAAAAAATTTATAAAAATCTATGAAATTACAAAACTCTTCAAAAGTAAGCCAGTTGAATTAAATTTATTTTTTTTTTTTAACTTTTACTCTTACCAAAATATTTTTGACGCGTATGTGGCGGGCATAGGCAGCTATGTGGCTAATAGGCTCTGGGACGTTTCAAAACTTTTTTGCATTTTTTCGTAGCGTTTTTTTTTCCAATTGACACCAAAACGCACGCTCATTAGGTTTTTATTTTTTGCTTTTATCAATTATTTGTATTTTTATGGAAATTTAAATACACTAGTACGCCACAAAAATGCAAAAAAAGTTTTGAAACGTCTTGTTTTGAAACGTCCCAGAGCCGGCTAATAGCCATGTAAAAAAAAGCTAATAGCCATTGAAAAAGGCTATGAGCCATCTTTTTTTTTGGGCCGTGTGCCAAATGCCCCGAATGCAATGGCTATTCGCCGAAAATTTCTTGAGTAGGCTTCTTCTATTTAATTTCGTAAAGAGTTTTCGATTCCAAAAGTTACATCAATGATGTAGTCATGTTAAGAAGTTTGCATCAGATTAATAATGAAAATATTTATGCAGGTATTGAATTCTTGTCAGCCGCGCAGTAATTATGAACTTTGATGTAAAATTTCTCAATTTTTGGTTTCTTTGCTGGTTGTAATCGAATTCTTATGTACTAAATTGAATTATTTTTTTCTATTATTTTCTATAAACGCACTGTCATCCTCCTCCTCTTCCTCCTTTGCAAACTCATCCGACGTCGGCAAAACGTGACTAATCTCATGAAGAATAGTCGATTCAATATGCTTGCGAATAACCTAAAAACAAAAATATTAGGACTGGAATGACGTCGAAATCGGGCTAATCGGTTATCGGACGAAGTTGTGATCACACCAATCGCTTTCCAATCAGGCAATAACCACTTATCAAGGGAGAAATGTAGGAGTTAAAAATGACCACACAAGACGAGAAAACTAGTCGTCTATCTTTCCAGCTGAGAACTTGAGGTTATCGACTCATCAGAACTCTGGTGATACGGTTCAAAAACGCACATACGTACAATGTACTATCTTTCGGTGGTGCGCATCCTTTCTTGCACAACTTAGAAAAAACCAACTTCGAATGAATCGAATAAAAAATAAACTTAAAAGGATACAAGGATAGCCGAAAGTAGAAAATACATTTTGTTGGATGCAAAGTTGGATGCTCACCACCAGCCAAGAGTTATGATTCGTTATCCTTACAATTATAATCATTTGTTTGATTTTTTTTTTTCAAATATGAATTTTTTGTTCCTAAAAGCGCCTGCCCACCATGCTGTTAGAAAAATGATGAAAACTCCATAGACCGGGACATCATTAAAGGAAAGAGTTTGGTTCAGAGCAGAACAGGTCAGCAAGAATTAAATGTACATTGGTTAGGAAAGTTTGCGGGCAGATAGACGTCGAAAGAAATAAAAAACAAGGAAGTATTCGGGCAGAGTTGAGAGTTCAATTCAACAAGTTCTAGGTTGATTTTTTTTGTTGTTTTTTTTTGTTTTGGCTGGTTCATCAAATCTTTCTTTCTTTCTTTCTTTGTTTCTTTCTTCCATCGAACTTGTGTGGTGATCTTTTTTTTCTCGATACATTCTGACATGCCTCAAAAAGAAAAGCGTGTAAGTTCGTGCTGGTCGGTCATTTTGCAACAAATTTCATTTTCACAGTGCTATCAATGCAGATTCTTCTATTCTAAATTTCAATCGGTAACTTTTCACATTCATACGCAAAAAATACGGTGCACAAAACCACTCAAGTGCTGGCTACAAACACACGTGGGGTGGGTGATTTGAGGTGATGTTGGGGACAAAACACGGTGTGAATCATATATACCAAAAATATGTAAAAAATGAATAAAAACGGTTCTTACATGAGACGAGACGGCCAGCTAAAAATGAGAAAATTGTATTTTGATATTTGGGTTTTCTCGTAGTTTTTTTTTTTTTGGATTTTGAATGTTTTTTTTTTGTTTCACTGTCGGTTCATTGGATAGTATTAAAGAAGTCGTGAGAATGACTGATGACGTTTCTATTTCTTTTGAGCAAGCATATGGAACAGGCTGCTCTCTAATGAGAGAGAGAGAGAGGGGTTCATGCAAAATTCATGGTTGGTAATGAAAACTCATCACGATAAAAAATGCGGGTTCAGTTTCGCTTTGTCAGTTTGCAAAAATTGTTAAATATTACTATTTTTCATGTAACACGGTGTCCAGGACTTGAAATGTGGGCGGAGCCTAATTTGCTGGTGCGCCAGCAAACTTGCAAAGCACACTTTCGGTGCTTGCGCATTTTTCGACTCTCATTTTTTATTGATTTTATTATTTTTCTTTCAATAAAACCTGTTTTTCTTTGTAAAATGTATGTATTGTATCTTTTAATACCATTAAATTTCCCAAACTTCGATTTTCGTAAAGATTTATCCTGCAAAAACACCAAAAAATTCGAAACGAACATTTCGAAATGGTGGCTGAACCAAATTCGACGTTCTTAGGCTTAAAAAAGTTCTAAAGACCTCAGCTATAATTCAGTTAGAGCACATGTGGGAAAAAATTTAGAATTTATGCTTTTTTCCCGAAAAACACAAAAAATGCGTCAAAATTTGAATTTCGCGCGAAAAAATCCAGTGGGGCGCGTTTGCTCGGCTCCGCCCATTTTTCAAATCCTGGACACCGTGTATAATAAATATTCCAAAAAGTATATTTATATCTGATTCAAAATTGTGTTTCTTTTCCTAATTTGTATAATAAAAACTTAAATTTATTTTTTAATCTGAAAACAAAATTTTTTTGGAAGCAACTCCACTTACCTTCTGACGGTAAATTTGACGTGCACGATGTTTGGCAAAAGCTTGATAAATTTTGAAGTATACAAAGAACATTAAAAGTGTTGGAGTGAAAAATGATCCGGTTGCTGAGTAAACTGTATAACTCGGAAGGTCCAGAAAAGTGCACTGGCGCACTGTGTTGTTCTTCTCGTAGATTAAATTTGGGGTTTGAGCAGTCTGACAAGCATGATGATACTTCAAAAAATGGATTAGAAATACCTGCTTCCACCCTAACAGGGGAGCCAGCGAAATAAGAGCACTAGATATCCAAACTGACAGAATCATGATACCCGCAGTCCTCTTGTTTCTTTTGCTCATATATGCAACCGGGCTAGTAATAGCCCAATACCTATCCAATCCGACAATTGATAAGTTCCAGATGGATGCGGTGGAGCATAGAATGTCAGCTGAACCGGTGTTTCATAAAAATTTCTTTCAATATGTGGTATGTACCTGACACAAACACCTCACACAGAGCATCGGGAAACACCCATTCTCCAGCTATTGCGTAAACTGAAGATAATGGCAAAACTATCAGTCCCAGTGCCAGGTCCGAGAATGCTAAGTTTCCGACCTAAATATGTTTTTTTTTGTTTTTGATTTTTCTCCTTGAATTTTCACTGATCTATGTACATACCAATAAATTTGGCACAGTTTGAAGTCTTGGATTTTTGTAGAGCACTATAAAAACCAGGGAGTTGGCAAAGATGGTCCATATTACCAGGAGAAAAAGTGCGCTTCCTTTTAGAACCTGAGAAGAGATATTTGTGGATGCAGAACGCATTTTTCCTTTATATAATAAAGTAATCCTTAGTCTATATTTTTCTGTGATTGCCCCTGATACCCTCGGGTCAATTTCTGACACTTTTTTTTTCTTACGAGAAAAGAAAAAAAAGGAAAAGATTTACAGCTATCTATCTTTGTATGTATTTGCTTTTCAAAACTTGTCCAAGTTTAAACGGAAGAGGGCGAGAAGAAAAAATTCATGATGATTAGTTGTTTTGGGTCCGGCCTTCTGGTGTTATATGTTCTAGGTTTACTCATCTAACGCCTATTTTTAAATAAAAAATGAAACGTTTGATCTGCTCACGAAAAGAAGAAAACACCCCTATATAGATCAGAGCAAGGACACTTGATTCAATTTAGGCAGTGGCCAACGAAAAAAAGTCAAAAATCTTGTTCTTTGCTGTCAGTTTATAGAAAGTCCGCATATTCATGTTAAGTTGTTAGATGACTCTTAATGATTGCTGAATGATCAATTAGATACTGGAATGGAAACGAAAACGTCACGGATAGATCACAGATCGAAAAAAAATGTCCCCTATTCCGAACCTCTAGACTAATAAGATGTAATCTACCCGACTTAACACGCGTCAGCCCAAAAACCATTTTCTGATGACGTGGCGGAAAGCAAGTTATAATTTGCTTTTTTTTTGGCGTCTCAAAACCGAGCGTGTCACCGCATTTTAAAATTTAAAAACCAATCTTATTTAATATTCTGATCAAATCTCAACCTATCTATCCAATTTAAAATGTACACAAAAACTACACATGTCTAGGCATTCTTGGGTCACCCAAACAAGATCATGTGATGGATGATGATTGAAATCAAAACCCAAAAATAAAAAATAACTCCTCAAGTCAACTAGGTCCCATATTTTGGACAACAACATCATCTATAAATAGTTGGAAAAGATTCCCAGACTTTGAGCGGCATGCCAATCAGTATGGGAAGTATTAGGCATTGTGGAGGCGGAAAGCGCTTATGAAATTTGTTGGTTGACGAAATACTAACATACTAAATAACCGAACGAAAAAAAATATGTCGTTTTCTAAAATAGACGAAATGTTTTTAATGAGATGGATCAATTTTTGTTTAGTTTAATAATTACATAATCAAACAGCGTAAAATCAAAAATAAAGAAGACTTACTTGAAACAACGTGTAAGTATCGTCGGCAGGACTCATGACATAACTCGACCTGCAAAATTACTAAATTTATTTTAGTTTGTTTGCGAAGATTTAGATGGAAGCCAAAAATCTATATTTTTTCCTAGAGCGGAGAAAAGGGGAAAGCTGTAATTTGATTGGTTGCTCGTATTGCCCCGTATCCTAACATTTATCAAGTTTTCCATATATCAATGACGCGACCGCCCATCAGTTGGAAAGCAATTTGCGTAAATAATGATAAAATATGTATTCAATTGCCACCTTGCAAGAAAATTCTTTCGAGAGGAAAGAAAATTTCTGAAGAAATAAAAGCATGTAGGTGTTATTCATTCGAAAGGGAAAGATAGAATAGAAAAAAAAGAAAGAAAAGGAAGATTAAAAAAAAGCTGTGACGATATTTTTCTGGCTCCTTATTAACAATATTCTAGACCAACCGAACACGACAAAAAAGGACCGAACACTAAAAAAAAACATTTTTTTTTGTTGAATAAAAACTGAGAAAACCGAGGTAAAGGAAAAATTGAAAGAAAAAAAAAAAAGATTTTTTCTGATTAATTAAAATTTTGAAAAGAGAGGTTCACTTCTCTGCCAAAGTGCGGTAAATATGTTTTTGTAGAGTGTGCCAGGAAATTCAAATTCAGTGATCAACCCCCTCACTCATAGGGCAATTTTCATACTATTTAATTGCAAGGTTACTCAGTTTGCGTGAACTTAATGAGAAAAGAAGGGGGTCTTTCAACTTTTTAATTTTCAAACTCTATTATTTATATTTTTCATTTATCCAGTTTTTTTATTTTCTTTCTCGCTAATTCCACAGATAAAAAAGGGAGGATAAGCAGAAAAGCAGAGTACGCTCGCAAGAAGACTCACCTTAGGTCCGTGACAGGAAACCGAGAGATTAGCATATTTTGGATAGGATAATGCAATAGTCAAGATGAAAGCAATTTTTCTGATTTTTTTTTCAGCGAAAATGTCAGGGGAAGGGAAGGCAAAAAATCAAGTTAAATTATTCCGCTGAAACGGATTTCACAGGTGGAGTGACATAGAATGAGATGAAACTGCAAACTGCACCACAGATATTCAAAAAAGTTGCAAATTCTTTTCACTTCAACTACTAAAATATGACGTTCTTTTCAGTTTATTTTTAATCAAAGTGAGAAGAATTTACAAAGAGTCACTTTTGCTGAATTTTTTCTGAGAATATAATAAATATGGGTTAGAACGAAAAAAAACCTTCAGCAAACGAAAGGAGGCGTTGGCGTGATGATAGGCTCACCCTTTTCTAAGAGATGAAGAGGTGGAATTTTGGAAGTGGTGGTTTGGTTTAGTTTAGTTTGCACTGCAGTTTTACGAATAGAGCTTTGTAGGATATACTTTTACAATCCGCTCGTACACTTTTCTTATTGCAAAAGAGATGAATTGTTTACAATCCCATTTTCCAAACCAAACAGAAATGAGAAATTTTTCAGTTTCAGTCATGAAGTGTTTTGAACGGGAACCTTTCTCATAAAAGTTTCTCACGAACCGTAGATGAAGAGGAAGCAAAAAACGGAAGGAAAGCAACAAAATAAAACAAAACAAAACATCAGACAACTCACATCATCCTAATGACTTTGAATACTTGGCGCCTTTAAGAAGGAGCCGCTGGTGGTGAAGAAGTAGAAGAAGTAGAAGAAGAAGAAGAAGGAGTGGACAAATAAAAAGACAAAGTAAGCAGCCGACTTGTCAATGCAAAAGTAGAAGACTCTGATCTTTTCTGGATTAGAATATAAATAATAGAAGCAAAGTAAGCGTTTCTGATGGATGGGCTGGTAGTTAGATCAGCATCCTGACACGTGTCGATCAGCTCTTCTGTTGTAGTCGTGGGTGGAGAGTTTGTGAATTAAAAGATGGGAAAAGACAAAGTAGGAAAGTAACAGGAGGGTGTGTGGTTGGACTACGCACGCTTCGCACTCGGAAGGGATAAGCTAAGCCCGCCCTTTTCTGGCTTTGGTCAGGCACAACACAGCAGCCGGTTCTAAATATGTGACGGCAGGGGGTGCGATGACTTTGTCGAGTCGAGATGAGCTCGAGCCCTCAGTCCCATCTCTTGTCTGTCGGCCGTCCCGTCCGTCACACCCAATATCTATCACAAGCAAAAAATGTCTCCTACTTCTCCTTTTTTTTCATTATTTTCGTTATAGCTTTTCTTCTTTTTATAGTTGCCATTTGTGTGTACTAACTGAAATGGGGCAACGGAAAAAAAACAAAAACTTGTCGCTCACGGATTGATGTGGATAGAGAGACTCGGCAGAGGATAAATCTCCATAATCTGGTTTCTCAATGCATATTCTTTTAGTTTTCTTTCAGTTTTCTATCATTTTATTGTCTTTCATCAAGAAGAAAAGAAACCCGGAAAAATATAATAACAAAACCTGAAGAAAAAAGGAAAACGGATAAAGTTGACTTCAGCTTGAAGCCATTCTTTCTTCCGCTTTAGATTTTTTTGTTTTGTTTTGCAAAATGCAGGGAAATTCAGAGAACACAAATTAAATGACGGGATACAGAAAGCACAGCGATTATGAATAAAACACAAAAAATGCTAGCAATTCATGTTTCATTCTAAGAATCAATAATTCCAGTAATGAAAAGTATCAAGTTACTTTCCCATCAATACCACCGGCAAAGGAACAAAGCATCAAAGTTTTTAACAAGAGCAGACAAAAAAACCAGAAAAAAAGAACACACATTTTCAAAATTTAAACGAACTGAGTTGCAACTGACTTGGTTCGAAAACTAAAAGAAAATGTGCTGAAAAAAAGTGAAAATCAAAATGATAAGCTATTTTGATATTTTATCCGTCCGAGCTCACTTTTTCTAGGAACTCTTATATTTCTTCTCTTTTGAGAAGAAAATTTACTAAATAAATAGATCCGACAGTGCTGGAATGACGTAAAAATGTGACCAAATTAACAAGGAAAAAAGTGCAGAAAAAAAAAGTAAAAATCAAAGTTTTACGAGAAGTACATAAAAGCAAAGATAAAATTTGCATTTCTACTTTTTTCTCTTTCGAGCTAAAAACTTGGCAAGTTTTATACAAAAGTACATGCACCTTTGGGGGGCTTTCTTCACTTTTCTCATATCAACGGAGAGCAATAGCCGTGTAGGCGTGAAGCAAGAACAGACAAAGTGATGAGTGTCAGTGTCAGCGTCGGATCATAAAAGCGGATATTCGATTTTAAAGACTATGCCGGAAGTGATACGTTCGAGATATAGAGAGATAACAAATTTTTCAGTTTCAAGGAAGGAAATTGACATAATTTTCTGCTTGGTGCCATTTTCTCAATTGTGATAAGCAAGTTAAAAACATTCATAAATAGAAAATGCAGTAGAATGCAATGAGATCAAATTGTGTATGCATTAGTGTGCAAAACGATGCTAAAAAGAAAATAGAAAAGAAAAAAAAACAGGAAGTCATTAGAAACTAATAGTTGTTTCCTCTATGAAATTTTAGAATGTCATCAAAATAAAAGACAATTCGAGAACAAATGTACATTTAATAATCTTGAATGATTCATTCAGAAACTTCATAATTTGAAGGCAAGTGATATACTCTTCGCTCTTTAAAAAAAATAAATAAAATAAAGAAAAAAATAAATAAAATAAAGCACGAAACACTTTGACATTCACATTCACATTCATTTCAATAATCCCTGATGATTATATGTGGAAAAATTGGAAAGAAATATTTGATTTCTGAAATATCCGTCTTTTATTGTCTAGAAACAGCTTTTAAACATTTTGTTCAATAAGTATCGCAGTTCTAAAAGTGTGCGCGCACTGACACTTTTAAGATTGTTCTTAGACTCAAAAATACAGTTTTTTAAACGTTTAATAGTCTAAAATACAGAAGAAAATAAGAATTGGTCAAATTCAGAATTTTTCGTTTACCTATTGTGTTTTCAATCGACTTGCGACATGAAAACGCAAGTCTGCATTCACCGTTCTGTCTGCGTCTCTTCAAATATCACTGTGTTCGCGTGGTCGCGCACAAATAAGTGGGCGGAGTCTAGCGTTCTCATGTCGCAAGTCGATTCAAAACACAATAAATAAGCTTTTTTTTAATTACAACGTCAGAAAACTGATATGAAAATAGTTTAACGTGACGATTTTTCCAAAAAACCAGAGTAAAAATATATATTCTCTCATGGTTTTCAGAAAAAGCTAGTGCTTTAAATGATAACTGCTCTAGATGGGATTTACGGGTGGTGGTGCACTTTGAAGAATTTTCCGCCATATGGTGATTTCCTGTCACAACGAGAGAGCGTTAGAAAAACGTTTGCAAGACAAAAAAATTGTTTCCTCTTTCTTTGTTTTACTTGCTCTTTTTTTCTCATTGTGATCATAACACGAACATTTACCGGCTCTCGGACGTTTCGAATGTAGACGTTTCGAAAGTTTTTCTGCATTTTGTCGTCGCGCTGTTTTACACAATTATTTTTAAAAACTTCTTAAAGAAAATTCCTCAAACACCGCGACGACAAAATGCAGAAAAACTTTCCAAACGTCACACTTTCGAAACGTCTTGTCGGCCAACAACTCGCGACGGGACTTTAGTGCTCTATAAATTTGTTATCCCCGAAACTTTTTGTTAAATATTCAAAATTCTACAACCTTACTCTCAAAAAGCTATAAAACAAACAACTTGAATACATTTTGCGACCTTAACTTGACCCCTGACCTCTGTAATGAGCCAATTGCCTTTCAATTTGGCATCAGGTTTGGAGAAGAACAGAAATAGCGTGACAAGCAACAAAAAAGGAAAGTTTAGCTAAAAATACATGTTTTTCCCCTACGCATTTTGTTTGCAATCTCGTTTCATTTCATGCATTCACAATTATAATAATGTCTTCTATCTCACACTCTTGTTGACTTCTGGAGAAAAAAAAATAAAAGCATGGCAGGCAACAAATTGACAATGACGGAAACTGACATAACATGCATGTATGTATTCATTTTATTCAGAAGGTGGTTTTTGCGCTTTTTTTCTTTCATTGTTTTCTCTTCTATTCTGGTATTAAAGGAAAAATGTCCGCCTCAGCAAGGAACAATGGAAAACAGCAAGAAGTTTTGAAATAGTCACTAGCTCAATTAATTTGAAAAAAAAAGCTGGGTTAGGTTCTCGAATGAAAAGAACGGAAAAAAAAGAAAATCTGAGAACACACTGGAATTAAAAAAATGTAAATAATTGGGCTTTCTTTCATTTTTTTTTTCTTAGTAATTAAGAGCAGTAGTGCAGGCCCGTATAATTTGTCATAAAAATTGACATTAACCAATTTGTTTTCTTTGTTTCAACTTATTCTTTAATCTATCTACCCCAAAAATTTTGTTTCGAAGCCTCCCTAACCCCCAGCTTGGCACGTCGTCATCAAATTAAAATCCACTTTAACGACAGGACTGGGCGCAAATGACCAACCGAGGCAACCCAGGCTGGAAGGGCTCAAAAATGGAAAGAAGGAAAGTGACGAAAGCTTTTGTGGTCCGGCCTCATCGTTAAAAAAGCATGGAGCGGCCCGCCCGCCCACCCCATTCATTAAAAATGTATTTACACTATGTAGTTTTGATTGACTACGAGAAAAACTCGCGGGGGAAAATTGAAAAATAAACTTGCACTTTCTCAAAATTCTTAGAAAAAACTGAATCTTTAATTACAGGTTATTAGCGCATGTCTAACTCTAACTGCAGCTTTCAGTTGAAAAGTTCCCGCGTTCATCAGTACTTTTGTGGTGAAAAAAATTGTTAACTTAACATTTCAAACGAACTTTTGCAGGCGTTTGCGAGAAAGTTGAAAATATTATTTTCTCCATACAATCGAAATGTTTTTCTTCCCTTCTAAGCCAATTCAAATAGGTTTGCCAGGTTGAGGTGGCAGCGAAAGAAAGCTGTAGAAAAAGTAGGAGATGTGTGAGCCGCAATTATGGGTAGTTATCTCATCTCGTGTTCAAGTATGCTTTGAAACTATTTTCGTAAGAAAGAAGTAAAGGAAAAAGAAAAATACTGCATGAATAAGCAAATGAATAACACACACACACACAACGATTAGACGGAATTCGTTAGTTAAAGAGGTTTCTCTTAAGTCAAGAGCAGAGCACTGATCAAAAAGCGACAAAGTAATTACCATAGTTATGTTCTCAAGGCCACCCCGTCTATTTTTTATTGATATGTATAAAAAATATGTAAAAATGATGAGTCAGGATTTCTGTCCATCAAATCTCAAAAAGAGTCTCACCTGGATAGTGGAAATCCAAATCGCAATAACGGCTATATCGTTGAAATCTGAAACAGGAAAAACTTAAATTTGAAGATAATAACGAGAATAATTGTCACTAAGAAATTTGTACAAAAAAAAATATTATTGTTACAGTAGTGAGGAATTTATAGTGACAATGAGGAACGATTCAGAAATACTCGAGGAAAGGTGAGTAAAACAACGTTAATGAAATTTGAAGAGATCAGAAAGGTTCACAGAGGAGAGTGGCGCCATCATTATGGTTATAGGAGTTTCAATTCTTTTTTTTTGTGAGAAAAAAAACGGAATATCTATTCTTGGTGTGACGCTAGCATTACATTATATGACATTACTACAATTAGAATCATACATAACAATGGAATGGCAAGAAACTTTACGAAAATGAAAGAAAAAAATAGGCGGAGTTTTGGCTCAAACGATTTTCTTGCCACAAAAGTAAAAGGAATGAAAGAGTACGTAAAATTACGTATTCTTGATAAGAAATGCCAGGATAGAAAAATTGCCTCTCTAATTTGCAAGTTTAAGTATATCGGAAAAAAATGTCGCAAGAGTGTCAGCAATTTGCTCAGCTCAGAGATTTTTAAGCTTTAGGTATTCCTCTATTTTACCGTGTGAGCAATGAATTGAATGACGTTGGGCAACTAATGAGCTGTTACCTCAACTTTCAAGTCATAAGATACAAACAAATGGCTTTCTTTTATCTTAGATTGTAAGGTGACCATAGTTGAGGTGGTGACAAATCATCTCTGTACGACGAGGAAAAGTTTAAAGAACATGAAAAATGGCTCACGATTGACCCACAAAGAATAGCAAACGTTTTCCAATCGACTGACTTCCTTCATCTGTTAGTTAATAACAAAAGGTAGAGTAATTAAGGTTGCGTAAACAATAGTTCTTGCCTGCCCTTTCCCTGGTTTTTTTTTTGCATTCGGTGTCTGCTTTACTAAAAAAAGTTTAAAACCCAGCACTTGCTCACTTAAGTAATAATAGTAATACTAACCATAATTATAATAATTTTTTCTTCACGCGTGTTATCTATTAATATTCATGCTAAAACTAAAATGTACATACATATACACTACTTAGTTCTCTTCTAACACTGAAAATTATCGGTTATTACAATGCAAAAGATGAAAAATGAGAATGTCCCCTTAATGTGCATCCCTGTCTGGTTTTCTCATTAGGATGGATAATGATTATCCAATTTCAAGTATGCTAGAGATTCAATATTGTGGGAACATGGAGAAGTGCTGCGAACTAAACACCGTCAACTAGACACCAAGCAAATGACCGAAAAAAAAATAACATGCAAGTTTTAGAGCCTCGTATAAGTAAGACACTAAAAGCGGCACGACAAGAAAAATAAGATTATCTGTTTATGTCTGTCACAATTCATTTGGGAACGGAATATTCCAATAGTGCAATAGCAAAGACAGGAAATTGTACACAGACTAGACATTCATATTATCCTGAAGCTAAACTGATTACCATTTTGCTGGAGCGCTACAGTTCATGGGGGTCGTATTCATAAAACCATTCGGAATTTTGAACGTGTTCGGAAAGTCTATTTAGAACGACTCGCAATTTCGAAGGGGTACTATTTGTGGCTTAACCAATGTATAAAAAATGGTTCCCATTCGAAATTCCAAGTCGTTCGGAATAGACTTTTTCGAACTCCTTCTACTATTACTGCTTCGCCAAAACCAGGCAGAGTGGCTCGTGCTTTGTGGCTGTGGTCTCGCCGCGACCAGCGCGTATACAGTAGTTTGTTTACATTCTTTTTTGAATTGTTTGTCTATTTTTCAAAAGAAATATGTGTTTTCGTTTTTTTTCGTAAACAAACTACCGTACACGCGCTGGTCGCGGCGAGACTGTAATACCCCGGAAATTATTTTTTAATTCCATAGAGTTAAAAAAAAATTTAAAAAAGGCACAAATAATAACAAAAAAAAACGGAATTTATTTTTCGAAAAATTTCGAAATAGAAAAATTCGAATTTGCGGCAAACGGTAAATAAACAAGTCTGCAAACACCGTCCTGCCGAGAACACAATGCACACCATTTGACGCGGTATCATCATTTCGGGAATACGTAATATTATGAATACGCCCCTGTTTTCCAAACAAAATTTACAATGAAATAAAATGCTGGCAGAACAAACGTTGTTCGTGAAGGTAATTAGCAGACAGGAAGTAAAAATTACGATGGATGGATAAAAAAAGGTGTGTGCTGAAAGAAAAATAAAGCCCAAAAAATCAGAATAAATATCTTCAAAAAAGACAAACGAAACATTTTCAAAAGCTCACAAACATATATATCAGGTGTTAAAAGCTTAGTCATGAAAAAACCCACATCTATGTTGTAATTAGGCTGAGTCACAATCTTTTTAGTCTTTTGCGCTCATTATCCAATTTTAAGATTTTTGTTTTCACGAAAAGCAAGTAAAACATGTTGCATCTATTAGTTAACTAGAAAATGCAAACTTTGGTTTTGTCATCCCAGTTCAGAGAAATCATAAAAGTTCAAGCCAAAATTAATTTTTTTAAATTTCAATTTCAAGAAAAAGTTTGAACGCCCATGATCAAAGATGCTAAATGCTTTCAATTAAACAATTTTTTTTCAGTGTTCCCAAAAAATTTTCAAACTAAAACAATTACTCTGGTTTAGTCACCCGATGGGAATAAAACATGTTTTTATTTAACCAGAAAAACACACAAAAAAACTTTTCAATTATGGAGTTCTTTTCTAAAATCCAAGAATAAAATTCGGTCTGATTGCTAATTAGCCACAGTGGCTTCAACACGGAAGAAAGTAAGGTCAAAAAAACTTTTTTGACGGACTGGAACTTCAGATGTCAGTCAAGTTTGGGCGGATGGGGAATAGGCAAAGACGTACAAGAATGAATCAACGACAGCTCTGAAGGGAAGTAATGTAAATTGCAATAGGCGCCCCTAAATGTGTCAAACACACTTGTACGTAGTGGATACGTTTTTATAACCTGATGTGTATTTTTAGTTGGAACAGGGAAATAAATAAATAAATAATAAATAAACAAAGAACAACAAAAACAGCAGCAGAAGCAGGAAGCAAAATAAGTATACTGTATGATGAAGTTGATAATAAAGGGTTCACCTGGAAAAATCTGAAATGCATATATGCTGAAAATATTATAAGGGGTAGGCTTATTTTTTACTTGAACAACCACTTAGCCCGCTTCCGATGTTTCTTCCGATTGCCCTATGGCCGTCACTTTATTTCCGAATCGTGTCTTCAATTTTTCCAATATTTTTTCTTCTAACTTCATAATTTTTACCATTGGTACAACTTTTCACGTTTGCATTTCTTTAAAATTTCGCGTTTACCATGATAGCGATAAGTTTCGATCCTCACTCAACTGTTAACCCAATACTAAACTTCAAGCAAACACGAGTTAGTTTTTAGAGAAACTGCACAAACCAAAAACTTCTCGAGCATTTCCTTTTTCTATTTACTTATCCGCTAAGTATAGCCAGTGGGTCAACTGAACCCATCAGTTGTGATTTTTATTTGAGTCACACAGTTCTTATTTTTTACGTTCATAGAACACAATTTTAAATGTATTATTCCGGTCCAGTTTTTGTTCTTTTCTCGTTCTCCTTGAAGTAGGCAAAAAGTAATCAGATAGGTGCATTCAGTGTCACTTCGTGTTAGCAGATAGTTCTTACAATGAGAATGTTTATCTGAAAGTCAGTTAAGTTGAATTAGAAGGGGGAAAGGTCAGATTAGAAGTAATTTTCTTCACTTTGATAAGTGTTCTTTCATTTTTAGTTGAAGATTATCACTTTGAAAGTTCGAAAGTAATTTTTTTAAACATTTTTTTGTTCTATTCGTTTAGCATTGTTTACAAAGTATTATAGCAACAAAAGTCAATATTTTCAATTTTTTTTTTGGAAAAACGCATTTGTTTATTTTCGAACTTTTTTTATTCCTAGAAGAGAAAAAAACATCAATGGCAAAACAAAAAACGTTATTTTTCTTGCAAGCTGAGCCAACATTTACTTTTTTGTATTTTACAATGGTTGAAAGAAGACAAATTTTGATTCCCTGTGTTTTATATCGCCCACCACAGATGCGGAAATCTGAAACTTCGTAACCAAAACCCCATCTTGTTGTTGGCGGGTTGGCGGAGATCATAACTTTTGACTACATCCACATTCGTGCTCTTCTTTTACGTCTTTTTCTCTTTCCAATGAGTCAAATAACAATAAAACCAGCCACCCGTCGGCGGGTTACGTACCAGTAAAATTTGAAAAACCGCATCCGGGGCGGAGATTTTCGTCTCCCTTCTGTCATAACCCGAAGATCAGTTCTTGTCAAACGAGGATGTTGTAAAAATACATATCATACACATCCTCCAAGTTTCTATCGCGACATTCTTGCTCCGGAAGCACACACGTCAATGATCTTCGAGTTTAAGGATGAAGAAAGCTTCAGAAAGAAGGTTTGATGAATGAAGAATGCGGCTCCACTGGCAGTTTGCCCCACAACTGACAATATCTCTCAAAAATTTTCACCTTTATCACTTGGTTCCTGTCTATTTATCTGTTTTTTATCTAATTATCGAAAGTCTATCAAATTAAAACTTGTCTCAAATGAGCCAATTCATTGAAATGGCCCATAAATTATAAAGTGCGTGGAGGCCGAAACGAGATGTTCCGGAACGGTGGGCAGTAAGAGAAATGACTTTTTCAAATTTTTCCAGTTTATACTTGCATTAATTTTTTTGTTTCAATTGATAAACGCCTTTCAAAGACAGTATGCTCTTGTTCTTGTTGCATAGAACAGTCAAAACTCAAACCTTCATTTAATTTTTTTTGGTTTGCTTATCAGCTTGTGAAACGAAAAGAAATAAATCAGTTTGTCAGCTCCAAAAAAAATGCTCTGCTTCTGTCAATTTTTCCAGAAGATCTCAACTCTCTTGTAGTCATTAGTCAAAAAGGTTCACATTTCAAGTTATTATGATCCTATTTCACATCATAAATATCTAGACAAAAATAGAGAAGTCCTTCTTTTGAGAAAAAAGTAGAGATCATGCTCAGAAAAGTCTATTCATGATTTTCCATTGTTGTGATTCTGATTCTCAAATTTAATATTCAGTAATCAAATTGTTGAAAAGCATCTAGATATCCATAGAATTTATGTTTCATCTCTATATACAGCTTTCCAGCTTTCCTACATTTCTCTTTCCCAAAATTTTAATAATTTTTTACAATAGTTTTTTTCAGGTGGCAGAGATTTAATTAGCAGGAACTAAACCAGAAAAAACTACGGAACACCACACCACCTGCTGTGATGACTTCTTATCTGTTTGCTCTATCTTCGCTCTTTGGATTGTTGGCAGGTGAGGGTGTTACGATGTAATTTATATTTTGCAACCAATTCTTGTCTGGTGGCACGGGTCACAAAGACTGTCTTTGAAAATTGGAATTTTTAGTTGTGCTATGTGGGCCAGGAGCTGATCATGAATGGGGATATGATGAGGGTAACGGACCGGACACGTGGCAAGGAAAATGCCAGAATCATCTGAAACAGGTATGCTTAGGGTATAGGCTGCTATTCGGCTTTTAGCCATCAAAGTTTGCGAGTTGTTATGTTATACCAAAAAATTATCAAATTGGATATTTATTTATCAAGTTTTTATGGGGTCAAAAATTTGGAGAATGCTCTGATCGGTCTGAAACTTCGAGAAATTATTTAAAAATTCTCTCTCTCTCTCTGAAATTCCCAGAAAATATCAGACTGAAATATTGATTTAAAAAATATTGATTTGGGCCTCTGATGTTCGAAAATCGATATTCTGGTCTGGCCGGGAGTATTTTGAAAATTGTTTCTCAAAGTTTTAGATCAATCGGAGCATTCTCCGAATTTTCGCTGAATTTTTTGCCTGTTCTGTGAATGAACCCATTCGTATTTGCGTGTTGCGTGAAAATAATTTTTGAGTGCAAGAAACATTTTGTTTTAATGATGTTGCAAAAAAACAGCGAGGCAAACATTTTTTATGTTGATTATTGACTGACTCAGCAGGGTTTCAAGAAAACAAAATCTTAAGAGGGGACAAGTTGAGTGGGTTGAAAAAAGTACGCAACTTGTACGAAAGTTGTACTAATAAATATCTTCTCTGATTTAATCTATTTATTTACGAAATTTTTTCAGTCACCCATTGACATTCGCGCACCGGACGTGGATTACGCTCTCCTCCACCGCATGCACTTTTTGAACTATGATATGGATGGGATTATTGAGCTGAGCAACACTGGAAGAACGTGTAAGATGGGATCCCAGGGAGAAAAAAGTGGAACAAAATGAAAATAAAAAAACAAAAACAATTTCAAAGTTAAATGATTGATCGCAATCATTTTTTGCAGTGTTTGCCAGCGGGTTCGAAAAGTGGCAGCACAAACAACCAATGATTCAAGGCGGAGGATTGAGGCACAGATATAAGTTGGCGCAATTCCATCTTCACTGGGGACAGAATGACGCAGTTGGGTCAGAACATGCGTTGGGATCTTTGCACTATCCAGCTGAGGTAGTGTTTGAAAACAATAAAGGAATGTATGTATGTAAACAAAAATTTAGGTATTTACTGGTCCTGATTTTTTTTCAAACGTTTTTAGAGGGATGTCGTTATATTATTATTATTATAATTTAGACAATGACATAAATAAAATAGTCTACCTTTTTCTAAACAAAAAATAACAACAAAAAAAATCAGCCAAAATTTTGAAAAAAAAAACTCCAAATTACAGTTGCATTTGGTACACGTCCGCGAAGGTTTGACAATCAAAGAAGCACTATCCCGTCCGGACGGACTTGCTGTAGTCGGAGTTTTTCTTACCAAAACCACCGATCCGATAGCCAACAATTTCTCGCCAATATCAGAAAAATTGCACGATTTGAAACACTCGGGCAACAAAACAGAGCTAAAAAACTTCCGCACCAAATATGTTCTCCCATTGGATACTGAAGCATTCTACCGTTATGAAGGTAGTTTGACAACCCCGGACTGTAGTGAAGCAGTTATCTGGACTATTATTGCGGAGCCATTGGCTATTTCAAGTCATCAGGTTGGTGTGATAAAAATGGAAAAGTAGCACGCACTGACTATGATGGTGCCTCCAAAAAACCAAAAGGAAGAAATGTGGATGTCCAAAAACGATTATTTTACTACTATTGCTATTGTCTACATGTGAAATCAATTAAGGTGAAACGTCCACACTGATTTAGCGAAAAGTGATAAAAATTAGCATTTTTGGATACACAGTTTTCTCATTTTTTTGCTTTTTTGGACGCACCATGAGAGTTTCATTGTTTTATCTCTTCTTTTTTTTTGTTGTTTCATCCTCTCATCTTTCACGGATCACTGAGAGCGTGTGTCTAATGGCAAACTATTTAGTTCAGTTGCCTGAATGAAGATAATTGTATTGTAGAAAAGATATTTTACTCATTGAGACAATACATAACGTTTCCGCTACAATAACCATGTACTTCCAGCTTCATCTACTCCGTCAATTGCACAACAAGGAGCTTATAAAGTCCGATAAGAACTATCGACCACTTCAACCTTTAAACGGAAGACGAGTCCAGTTCAGACCCAGTAAATTGGATCGGGCTCAGATTTGCTCCGTAGCCACAAATATTTCGATTCTAACCACTGTTGCCGCTCTTATTATCGCTCTGTTTTTCTAGGAATGATCTCAAGTAATTTTTTATATGGTTTTTAAAACTTTACCTTTTTACCATGCTAATTATAACCTTTCACTGTATATTGCCAATTTATGAAGATTTTATAGGCGATTGAAATGACTTCTTTTTTTCTTAAGAAACTACATACTACTAAACTGTGGGAGAATTTAGAAACATTAGTGGAACAAAAAAAAGAAATTCGAACTGCACCCACTAATCTTGGAGGCGGTTTGTGTGACGAAAAAGGAAAAACAGGTAATTCAATATTCTCCGTTTACATAGACAATTAAAGCTCATCGGGAATTTGAAATTTACGTTTTGTTTTGTTCAATTTCGAAATATCAATTGTCCGAATTCAAAGTCCCACCCACTTTCGCAATTCAATTCTGTTTGAATACTTCTTGTCTTTTTGTCAAGATTAGTCTATAACAAGCTTTTTATTTTCCAGTACCCTAAAAATGAAAATAAAAACATTTCCAGAAAGTCGTTTGGTAGCAAAAATTGTTTGTAGCCGCGTTCAATATTGACTAGTATAATTCAATTTTTGCTTTTACGAAACCGTTTTTCCCAGAAATTTTTAGGGCTCAAACGATAAAAAAGGCTGTTTTTCGATATTGTCATACATATATAAAAGGAATTGTTTTTTTTCTCATAAAAATTTATCAATTTGTAAACGACGTTTTTCGTTACCAAAAATAAGCATAGATATTCAAAAATAAGTTATCGTAGCTCTGGTGAACTAATCTTGATGACCTTGATTTATCGATAGAATTCATCGTCATTTCAATATGTTTTGATTTAATTTGAAATTACTCATTTCTTTCATATAAAACCAGGGGATTAAAAATGCTTAATGAGTGGTTCAGACATCAAACTGGAGTGCTCCTCCAACTACCATTTTCTCATTTTCACAGCATCGTTCCGGAACTCGATTAGTCATGATGAGCCAAAAATCAGTTTTCCCCAGTAAATAGCACATTTTAAATAGGAACTTAAACTAGACACTGATGTTTCTTACTTCCTTTTTACGTAAGTTTACGTTTACTTGAATTAATCAAATCTGTATAGCTCGTAACGACAAAACTACTCATTTAATGGGTTTTTTTTTGCAATTTTCTATGTTTTTAATATATTTTCAGGTGCCGGAAAAAATCTGAAAATGTGTGCCTACTTAGGGTCTACTCCAGGGTACTCCAGAGTCTACTCCAGTCACTGCAAAGGGTTTTCCTGGGTATTCGCGGACAGAACACTATACTATTTTTGAGGTTTTTGTAATATCCATTTTGAAAAGGTTATGCTACACCCCCTCCTTTTCCAAATGTCAATTCCGTTCGTAGAAAACCAATTTTTTGTTTTCTATCAACACACTTGAAAAATCAAGTTGCACTTGAGGGCCTATAAAAACACAATATTGCCGTGTCTCAATTCTGATTTTTCAAAATTTTATTTCTGAGCAGGACACATTATCTGTTACACGCATCAATTAGAATTTCATGTTATAAAATAACAATCTACCTCTAAATATGTATAGTTTGTTTTATTTATTTAGATGTAACATCATTGACCAAGTCTTGACATCTTACAAGACTTATACGGTGTCATTCCCACAAATATGTAAAGAAGAGTCCTTTGCTCAAAGAGCTTGCCTTTTCAAGAATGTTTCATGAAAACCTCATTACATTTAGTATCCGCAAATGAGCGTTTTTAGCGCCATTCATCAGAAAGCCAATAAAACATACATATGATCTCGATTTTCCATATCATTCAGCCACAACCTTTTTCTGCATTCCCATAAAAATGCTAGTTTCCGGGAACCCCCAAAAAACGAATAAAATGGGCGGATGGGCGGTCGGTTCGTCGAAGATCGTTTGGTATGCTTCTCCTATTTTCACCAATTTTATTACGTATAGAAACTGCTAATTTCCCCCGTCATCTCATTCAGAGCTCCACCTACTCCACCTCCTTCACATTTCCAGTCCTTTCTAAGAAACAATCGTACAAGATGAGGGGAAGCAGAAGCAGAATAACGTTACTTTTTTCTTTCTCTTTCAGAGAGAACACCCAATCGAGAAACCAATTACTTAAAAGAAAAATAACTGCTTACTTAATCCCTTTCATTAGCCCATCTTCATTTTCTACCCCCATGCGGAGAAGTGCGGAACAACAAAAAAAGCTGACGTATCCTTTTGTTATATTTTCCCTATTTTCATTACAAAAGTGCTAGCTCACTTTATTTTGTTTGCTGGCAACGCCAAAGCCACTGTCCGACATATCGGCGTCGTTGTTATAATTAACCTCATATGCGGAAATAAAGACAGACTTATCTTTCTTTTTATGCAAAAAAAAAATGACCTTCCACTTTTTGTTCCATTTTTAAAGAGAACAATGATGGCTTCCACTTAAATTTAGAAATTAAGAAAAGAAAGTAACACTAACAACTATATTTTATGTTTACATTGTGTTGTTCCACTATTAATTCGATACGTTTCCATTCAATGCTTTCTTTTTCAATCTTAACCTGAAAATACCGATGTATGAATTTATGAATTCTATCCTTTAGGTACCCCGTATTTTATACTCGTCCACGATCTTCACAATGCAATCAATCGTTCTTGCCGCCCTCCTTCTCAGTGCACTGGCCATCACCAATGCTTTTCACATACCGTATGGGGTAATTGGTTTTATAAATCGGAAATACCTTGTTCATCGCTTTAGTTTTTTCAGACCCTCGAATCCCGCGATGATTTTGCCGGACCAGCAAAACGGGCGGCATATTACGTTGGAAAACCGTTCAAAAGAGAGTTTAACGCGGACGACATGATGCTTCGATTTGGCAAACGTGCTGGAGAGCCTGTCGCCTTCTCTCCAGATATGCTTTCCCTTCGATTTGGCAAATAGGGATCGTCAATTTATGACTCTAGATTTCCCATCCATAATTATGTATTTCCGATAATTTATTTTTTGAAAAACCCACAACTTTTCTTCTGCTCCTAATAACGATGAAAGAAATCACTCCCGTTGTTCTTCTTGCTCTTTTTTTGTAACCTAAAAAGTTTCTAGAACTTTAAACATTTTTTTTCAATTGTATGATTAATTGGATGGAAGACGACAAACACGAGGCAAAATAAATCATGTGTTAACATTTACCAGTTAAAAAATTCCACTTAAATGTAATTATGAACAATTTTCAGATTACTTGAAGCCAAAATTTCAAAATGAATCGTTCGAGCCTTTTTGCCGACTGCATGCGACCTTGATGCCGAATAAATGCCATCGGCTTCTTGACAACTTAATGCCGAAAGATACCTGAGTATTTTCGAACGGTAAATATTTAAAACACATAGTAATGCCTAATAACCAATTTTAAAAAACAAGTCTAAAAGTCATTTACAACTGCTGACAACCATTTTCAACGGCCAAAGTTACCGTAATATCTCACAACAAGCCTGATCTGGCGCCTATCGTCGCCGATCAGTCTTGAGTAGCCGCCTGCGGCGGCTGTTAGGTTGGGCGTATCATTAAGCTTGATCTAGTTCAAAGCACCCTTTTTAGTTTCAAAACAACACAAAACATTTGGAGAAAGGGAAGATGTCCAAACAGAGTTGAGGAATTCCGTGGTCATGTATTTGTTGTATCCAATAGATTGTATGAAAATTTCGAGGAAATCTCGGTCCTGTCCATTTTGGAATGCGATTTTTCATTCAGAAGATCCCCGTCGATATTCTTCGGAGAGGCATCTCCATTGATGATCCGCGTGTTGTCTAGAAGCGAGAACTTCTGGAATTGAATCCAGGGATAACTGTTCTTGATACAGTTGTTGATGGGGTCAGTCTTGGTTCCGTGTCGGATGACAGGAAGGATCTGACGGAAATCTCCGCCCAGAACAATACGTTTTTCTCCGAAAGCGGAGGGAGAGTCGGTCAACTCTCGAAGCACGAAATCAGCAGTTTCCAATGCAGTTTTGGAGATCATGGAGCACTCGTCCCAGATGATCACATCCACTTCTTTTAGCTTCTTTGCCTCGTCACTTCCTTTGCTGTGATTGCTCGTCTTGGAATCGTTTCCGATGTTCAGTTTGAACAGTGACGCAGAAGTCCGGCCATTTTGGAGCAATATGCTGGCAGTTACTGTCCAGGCGGTGCACTGTACGTTCTTGTTCATTACGGTGAGCGTGTGAAGGATCGCGTTGTATGTGTACGTCTTTCCAGCTCCTCCGGGACCATCGAGAACAAACATCTGAGGAAGAGTGAAGTCGGTTGAAGCGGCAATTACAAAATTTTCGTAGTAGGCTCGTGCTTCTGATTTCTCCTGACCGTATCCCCGATTCAGAAAATCCCCTGACATGTCCTTCTTGAAGAGATTCCACAAAGTTTGGGTGTCGCCAATCTCGGAGAAGGCCAGAACAGCAGAGAAGGCTGCTCTCAGCTGGGATGGCATGTAATAAGCGGCCATTTCCTCGAGTGACTTGATGGCAACGGCATCGTCGCTCAGAAGACCTTGGGGTTTTGCTGCTTCGACAAAAGTATCATGCACAGTTGGAATACCATTGTCGTCTTTAGTCGTTTTCAGATTCGAGAAGCTGGTGGCACCTTTGGTGTACAGAATCATAAGACGTAGAGCGTATTTTTCAGGATCTCCTGGAGAGACCCCATAAATCCTTCCGATGGTCCTTTCTCCGCCTCTTTTTCTAGTTTTCCACCGTCCTCTTGTCTTGTCGAAGGTGAAATATTTTGTCATTTCGATGTAGGTGAGTTTTCTGGAGTCCTTGATCCGTTCGAGGTCCATTGCAGCTCGTTCCTGATCAGCGAAATACTTATTTTTGCGAAAAAAGCGGTCAGCGTAGTCCCTCTTTTTGCAGAATTTTGAGCGGCGGTCTCCTCGTTTCCAGGTTGTAAGACACTGTCTGACGATCCGGAAAATGAATGGATAGATTGCGTCGCTCTTCTTCTGACACGGAAATCGGTAGATGTGGTGGAGAGCTTCTGGAGCACAAATACATATAGCGGCAGTCCAGGTAGTTGGCAAAGTTTTCCTCGACTTCAATGTCTCCAGAAGCACAGTAGATGTTGATCATGCCGACATCTTTCCTAATTTCGTCTTTAAAAACTGATATTGATTCCTGCTTCAATATAAGTATTTCTTGCCTTTGAAGAACCTTGCTATACAGTTAGTACATGTATAATGGATTCGTGGCGGAGTGACATTTCACGTGAAACTGGGAGACGAAAAAACTCTTCATTTCTTCAGTTATTTCTTCATTTTTTCGAATAAAAACGTAAAAAAATTGTCACTCCGCCACGAATCCATTATAGTAGTCATCTGGCCTAACAATAAGTGATGTCGAGTTACTGTAGCACCTCCAAATGCGTTTTTGGCCGTTGTTGCATTCTTCTCGTCATTTTTATTCCGATATCTGGTTGAGTGGTATGTGAATCTCTCAGTTCGTTGCTCCTTGGTTTCAGATGCTCTTTTAGCCTTGGCATTGCTTCGAAGACTTGCTCTTCTTTCCTCGACCCTTTTCTGCATTTCAGACAGTCTTGTCTCCAATTTTGATTGCGAGTTGCTGATCCTTTCCATCATTTTCTCCTTCTCGGTAGAAGCAGCTCTCCGAAGACGTCTGGACTCTCGATCTTTCTTTTTCCGAATTGCACTTTCTTCTGGAGTATAGCTTTGTCGCTTCCGTCTCATGAACTCTTCAGCAGATCGCGTAAAATATAGTTCAACGTGAAAACCAATTGAACTTGTTGAACTTGACCCCCCCCCCCCCCTGACCCTTCAAAGCGAAGTTTTGCAAACTAAAAAAAAACATAAAAAAGCCTAGAAATTTTTCACGTCAGAAACTCCCGATTGACGCGAACATTTAATTATCAATTCATATCGTTTGTAATCGGTATCACTTGGTGTAGTAGCTAGTGAGTTGCAAACTGCAATTTGCACTCCCTGGTTCAATTCCTCCTGAGGTCTGTTGAGTTTTGTTGATCCAAAGGCGTGGTTAAAAATAGTTCCCATCATCCACGATCCCTCATCCCTAATGCTCTCTCTCTTTGAGGAATACGGGCTGGCTATCTTCCAAGCGAACAGACGGACATACTTGAATAGCGTAATATATATAAGAAAGATATATAAGAAAGATATCCCACTGGCTAATTTTTGAACAAGAATGTTTTTCATTTTTATAGATGATTTCGTTCTATTCTAGACTTTTTTGAAAGTTAAATGTACCATTTTTCAACTTTTTAAAATTCTCCTCACATGCCCACTTTCGGAATGTCAAAACAAGATGGAAATGAGTATTTGAACAATTTGCTATACAAAAAGTACGTGAGTTTTCCGGCTATCAATTGTTTTCATTACTCATTTTATTGAGCCTCAAAAATATGTTTGACACATCTGGAGAAAAACGGTGGACAAAGAATTTTAGGAAAAAGATAAACGAAGAGCACCGCAAACTTGTGAAATACTTCAAGAAAATGACATAATACTGGGAAAAAATAATTGGATAATTATGACAATTAAAAAAATCGAATACGAATAACGCAGAAGTCAGCTGTCACCATTAAAAATAGAAAGAGTTCGGGGCAGTTTCAATAGAAAATGAAAGAGTATTCTGATAGGGTAGAGTGACCAAACTAGAAAATGTAAATAAAAGAGCACTTTTTAAAAGTAACTTTGTAAAATCGGTTCATATAGATTGAAAGATTTACGGAAAAGATGGGCTCTTTGGATATGAGAAAAACGATGGGTGGTTGTCACAAATTTTGAAAAAGAATGGTACGACTTATCAAAGTTCATCTTCATCCGACTCTTTTCTTGTACAGTAACATGCCAAACCAACAAGAATGGCAAAGAAGAAGAGTGAGCAGAAGGAGAGCATGGCGGTGGCAAACTGAAAGCAAATTAATAGATACTCAACTTTATTAAACGTGAGAATAGTTGTTACCTGCCAATTTCCCACATCTCTGTCTAGTTGAGCAATCCTTTGAATATTGCCGACATCAACAGCGTCAAGTGACCTTGCATACCAATTCCAGAACACATGACCCTGCCACCGATATCCAACCTGGCAGGAAAAAAGGAAATGTTTATTATTAAAAAATACCACTCACCTGCATACTGGGACTATCAGTGATAGAAAGATAATTCAACTCTTTGGTCGATGTAGACGTCCAATTAAAGTTGAACCCATCGTTCTCATGAGTAGGCGTTCTGAGAACGTTGTAAATCTTTTTAATCCTTTTTTAATACTTTTTTTTTCTTTTTAAAAATTTCAGAAATCCAAACGAACCCATATAGTGCAAAGTTAGCCACGAGCTCGGAAAAAATCTCTACCACTCGTTGATCAAGTTGCCAGTTCATATCTTTTCTCTTATTTAAAAACCTAGGGGTTACGTTGAAAATGTGCAGTTTGTCAACGCCGTGAAATGCTCCTGAAATTGGAGAATTTGATTAAAATTGAACTAATAGTAAGATCTGAAAAGTTTTATGTACATATTGGGTTTTCAAACGAGTTGCATTATGGAAACCTGATTGTGAGTCCGCAATCTCCGTTATGTCTGCATCTCTTTAAAAACCACTGTGTTTGCGTGGTCGCGCACAAATAAGTGGGTGGGGTTTCCTTTTCATAATGCTACTCGATTAAAAACACAATAGCAGTGACCAAAAAGGGACAAAATACAAAAAAATAACATTATAACTTTGATAAAAGTGGACGAGTACTGTAGCTAAACTCACTATCAATATCATAAAAGTTTTCGCTGATGTGATCGAAAGAATAAAGGTAAACCGGTAGGTCATGTTTGAGGTAGTAAGTGGCTAGTTGAGATGCAGGGGCGTCGTACCAGAAATGTGAGTACATCTGAAATAATTATCTGTTGGTTAACTGAAAACTGGCAAAAATTCGTTCACCTTGAGTATTGAATTGAATAAAACAGATTCGGGAAAGGAAGGGTCAACTTGAGTCCAGACGTATTCTGATTTGCATCCCTGCAAGAATGAGAATGTGGGTAAAAAGAAGGTACAGAAGAGGTAGAGTAACCCTTAAAAGAGGATCAACTACTCGGGATTTTTTCAGCTAATAGCATCAAATCGGGTCGTGTGCTTTATGCATTTGGATAACGCTCCAAATGCAATAGCTACTAGCCTTTTTTGGTGGCTACGAGCCGTTTTCATGGCTATTAACCGTTTTCAAGGCTATTAGCCCCATAGCTGCAAACGCCCGCCATATACGCGCCCGAAATTTTCTGAGAATGCCCAGAAGAGAAGAGCCATTGAAAATGGCTAATAGCCATTGAACTCGGAACATGCGCCAAACGCATATGGCACACAGCCCGATTTGATGGCTGTTAACCGTTTTCAATGGATATTAACTAAAAAATTCCTAAATACGTAACAAATTTGTAATGGTATATAGAAGCGCTCTACCGTAGGCTTTTTCTACAGTAAAAATTTTGAAAACACAGTCCAATTTTCAGTATTTTCCTGCTTTTCATATTCCTCTCTTACTTGTGAAATCAATCGATGGTTCTGGAACTGTTTGTATCCCATTGTCAGGTTTTCAGCTAATTTCTCTCCGTTTTCCCACGATATCGACGAAAAGTTGAGATCCTTTTTGTTTAACAGCACTGAAAAAAAATGAAAAAAAAATCATAATTCGAGATTGTTTGCAAAATGTGTTTTTCTTACATATCCGAAGAGAACTTTCGTCTTTTGTTGTCCCAATAACAATCGGCGTTTTTCGACGATGTAGCGCAAGTTGTTCTGGAGGTTCGGGAAGAATTCCACCGGCGCCGTCAACGATAGGAACAAACTCTTCGTAGTCGTCGTAATGAAGACGCTGGAATTGAAGGATGAAGGATATGGTATCCAAGTGAACTTTTCTTATGGGGTTATTCATGAGAAAAAAACGGTTTGTTTTTGTTTTTTTTTTTCTTCCAATTCACGCGATGTCGAGAATTGTAAAAAAAAAATACAGGTAGAGAAACGGGGATATAGCATTGTTAGTGAAGAGACACAGAGACTGCCCCCTTTCTTTGAACTCCTCACCTTCTGCGTCTCTTCCATATCAATGCTATAACAGGGGGAACCCCCGTTTCTCTACCTCTATTTTTTTTACAATTCTCGACATCGCGTGAATTGGCAAAAAAAAAAAAAACAAACAATTTTTTTTCTCGTGAATAACCCCGTAAAAACTAGAAAAATAACCTTGTATTGAAATATTTCTTCTTTCGATCGTTTTCTAGCACAATCTAATAGTTCCGAGGAGTTGAATGCTCTGAAATAGATGAAAAAATGAAGCAATTTCGGGGGAGCAAAAAAAAACAATAAAAATGGTACTTACCTGCATCCAAATCTTTCATTCATATTCCACGTGGCATTGACTTGAGTGTTCCTGACAATTCCTGGTTGAAGCGCCGATCCCGACATAAGGAGCACTTTTTGGAATAAACCTGAAAAAAAATTAAATTGTTTTGATTACCTTTTTTGTCCTATCTTTGTTCAGTTACCTATGTACTTTGATTATTACCTACCATGATCTAATAAAATTTTTAAAAAAAAATCGTTATTTACCTATTGTGTATTCAATCAACTTGCGACATGAAAACGCGAGACTCCGCCCACTTATTTGTGCCGTTCTGTCTGCGTCTCTTCAAATATCACTGTGTTCGCGTGGTCGCGCACAAATAAGTGGGCGGAGTCTCGCGTACTCATGTCGCAAGTCGATTGAAAACACAATACCATGCCTGTTTATTGTCTAATTTGCTCAGTAAAAATTATGATAGGTAATGAACAAGGTGAGTAACTCAATAATGGTAGGGACAGAATAGGTGGGAAATGATCATTTGCCCAAAATGACAATTTTTTCTATTTACCTTCAGCTCTAGGTGAGAGAGCTAGAAGAGAAGCTGAAGCTGCTCCGGTTCCATGTCCCATGAGCAAAATGTTAGTTGGATCTCCACCAAAAACCTCTGCATTAGCCTGAAAGTTTTTTTCCTGATGTCTCATTGGCTTTGCCACTAAATTTACCTTGACCCATTTAAGAGCCCAAATTTGATCCCATAATCCTATATTTCCTGGTAAAACACTATCACCCGTTGATGCGAATCCTAATGGTCCTAATCGATAATTGAATGTAACGAAAACAAGCTGAAATAATGTCGGATTTTAATTTTAATTTTTTTTTTTTTTTTTTTTTTGGTTTTTTTTATGTCAGTGCAAAAAAGTCAGAGAAAGAGAAACTTGCACATCTCTTTTTTTCAAAAGGGCTAATTCAGTTGAAAGCGAATGTGAATGCAATCAATGCATTGCAAAATGTTTCAAAAAGATGTGCAAATCGGAAATTCGATGTTGTCAACTCAAAAAGACGTCAAAATTAGCGCTTCTTGTTCTGTTTTTTTTTTTTTGCTTCATTCTCACTCACTTCCTTTCTTTTTTCTTTCTGTCAGTTTCTTTTTATTTTTATTTTTTTCATTGAACAACTCTTGCAATCAAGTGCAGAAAAGAGCATTTCACACTCTCCTATATCATCTTAATGTGCACTATAAATTATTCCCCTAAATTTCTGCTGGTGGAAAAAGAAAGAGAACCCCCAGAAGAAAAAGCAGGCAAAAAAGAAAGAAAGAGCTGAACACTTGCCTTGCGTGACACAAAGTTGCTGAGAATCGCCCGCTGAGGAATGTCGCTTCCGGAACCAGTTTGGAATCTGCCGCCATGAATGAAAACAATCACCGGATATGTGTCATTTGTGTACTGGTACTGTAATCAAAATTGAAATGAAAAACATTGGAAGCTAATAGGTGTATTACCGGAGTAGGTGAGAAGACATTCAGGTAGAGACAATCCTCGGAAACATGTGCCACGTATCGTTCTGGCTCACCGGCATCGCTTTCGTCTATATTTTGCATGCACATTGCGCTGTAAATTTAATTGAATTCAGTGCTCTTTTACTGTTCAATTTTTGTAGAGTTTTTTCAATGTACCAAAGCCATCTTGACCGGTCGTTGACCAGCAAGATGCAGACAGAAAAATACAAAAAATTGCACTCAGAAATGGAGAGTAGCAGAGAAAAAAATGCCAGTCGTTGTTTTGAAAACATTTTTGTAATGGAAGCTGTACTTCATGGTAAATAATTAATCTTGTGCAAGATAATCTTCTGATCATTGAAATTTTTCACTCTTTATTCCCTAACCGCCCAAGAAATACTAGATCAACATAAATGTTCTCATGAACTCATTACTTTTCTAGTAATTAAAAATTTAGAAAATTGTTAACAAAGCAGTATCTGTTGTTATGAAAAAAGTAACCTGCCCATTTTCTACGAATACCATTTTTCGATTTTACTTTCTAGTTGTATTGTTTTCAATAATAAAATAATTTATAAATTGAGCCAAAACTAGTAAAACAAAAAAAAAACAAAGTAATCAGTAAAAAGTTCGGTGAAAAAAAAAAACAGACAGACCAACCTATATTGTGTGGCATTCATTACCCCTCGCCATTTTGCTGGTTCTTTTGGCATCTGGAAAAATATAATAATTATCCTTCTTTTGTTTATTGTTTTTTTTTTGTTTTGCAAATGTTACCTGAAACCGGAGATATCCAACTGGTGGCATGGCAAAAGGAATGCCTTTGAAAACGGTATAATCTTGACCATCTATCAGCTGAAAACCAATCCGTTATGAAATTAAAAGCATTTCTTAATGGTCCTACCAATCGTTCTCCGCGGATGGCGCCAGAGTTGACCGTCAGCTCGAACGGAGAAACGTATCGGGTGGAACTAGCCAAGTGTGAGTGCCACCATAAAATGAATGGTGATAACAGCCAACGCATTTCCAGATGTCAAAAACAAAAACTATCCTACATATCAACTACTCTGCATCAAATACATCAAACTATCCTAAAATACAATCATGTTTGAGGTCAGTTTGGGGGAAAAGTATGAAAAGGAAGGAAGGTAGGAAAGAAATCACAAAGAGAAGAAAAGTAAGAAAGAAGGAAAATATACATTTTTATTAATCTAGAATTAATACAAGATTTTGTAGCAAAGATTTCTTCAGTAAGTAAAAACCAGAAATAAAAATGACTGGAGGTCCTGACAGCCAGAAAAACGAGGGGGTGATGGGCATGCGAGCCGCTTGACCCGAAGTCTTTTTTCCAGTCGAAACATTTTTGGTGATGCGTTTTTGGCGGCATGCGTCAAGAAGTGAGAGCGGGGCGGCAGCGCCGAGCGTGATTGGTGCTTCTCGGTTTCCAACTCTCTTTCATATTTTGCCATAAGATGGTTGTACGAGACATCAACGGGCGGTGTGATGGGCCAGCGGATGCGGAAAAGCGGGTTCGGCTCGTCCCATGAGGCCAGCCCTCGGCTCGACGACTGAGCGCGCCGCGACTGGAGACATCCGCGCGCAGTGTACGGGTCGTGCAACCATCCAGCGCACAAAAGTTGCATATGTATGCATTCCTCATTTTGGGAAGAAATGCGGCAAGAAAAACGCAGAGAGTGCTCGAGCTTTTTTGTTTTTTTTTTTTGCTCCTTATTCAAACAAACACAATACAACGTCAAAAAAAAACAAAGATGTTTTCGTCATCAATTTTACATTTCACATTTTTTGTCTTCCGGTTTTTGTTTGTTTTTGTTTTCAGAATGTCCTGAAAAATTTCAATTTGATATATGTACCCAAAGATATTTTCAACAAAAAATTCCTCTTTGGATAAGGGCAACATACTTTAGCATAATTTTGAATTTTTGAAAAAACTCATGATATCCTTTTCACCTAATTGGTCATGGGGAGCACACACCGGTACAGCACAGCTAAAGCTAAACAATTCAACAAAATCATAAGATCAAAATGCACGAAAAAAAAACAAAATTTCAAGATGAACTTGGTGCCAGCAAGATGGGATAACATGACGATGCGATGGGATTTGAAAAATGTTGTTAGTGACAAAAACGAGTTGAAGAAAAGGGGGGAGCCGGGTGGGTGCTGAGAAGAAGGATGTGTCGTCCTAGTCGCCGGGTACAAGACTTCTCATTCTCAACAACGTCAAATCGGAAACGCGATGGCGTGCTGTTGAATGCCTTTCATCAGCAAGAAGGATAATAAAAGGGTTTCGAATTCCGACTCCATCGTCGCGTCGTTTCGTCGTCGCCTTCCGTTTGCTTTCACTGGACTGGACCACCACTGGAGTTGGTAGCAGGGAAGGGAACCAATTCTTTTCGAAGTTGGAGAAGCAAGATGAATGTCTAAAAATAGTCGTAGATGCATACAGATAAACAAACAAACAAACAAAAAACACAAGGGAAAAAATATCAAGAAGCAGATTTTTGTGGCTTATCTTTCTTACAGTACTGGCCATAAAGAATGCGACAACTGGTTTTTTGACGATAACTTCTTGGAAAGTTAACTTTTTGACCCGAATTTTTTACTGTATCTGCAATGGAACCTCACGAAAACTTGCGTACTCGCGAATTGCATCATTCTGCAAAAAAATTGTTTTTTTTTAATTTTTAAAGTTTTTCTCATTTTTGCACTTTTTTCATATATTTCAGTTTTTTGTATAAATTTGAATGAAAATTAATTGGGAGTAGTTCTAATTAGTTTTTTATTGTTTTTCAGCCATGGTCAGACCATTTGGGAAAAAAACTTTCACTGTGGACGTTCGAAAAAGCATCGTACGTGGACATGAACCAGGCGCGCATCCGAAGATACTCGCAACTCAGTTTGATTGTTCTTCCAGCCAAATTTACCGTATTTTGAAGAATAATCGTGATGATGTAAGGTTTCCAGTAGCTTTCTAAACTAATTTCGACTATTCAGGATGGTGTAGTTCATCGTCAATCTCCAGGAAGACCCCGAACCACTTCCAGAGATATGGATCGAAATATCTTGCGCGCGTGCCGAGAAGATCCTAGACGCACATCTACGGATATTCACGTTTCCGTGACGTCTCCAAATGATCCGGGGCCATCGAGAAGGACTATTAGAAGACGTCTGCAAGTTGCTGGACTGCACGGATGAAGACCAGTCAAAAAACCACTCGTTAGTCTAAAAACCGGAAAGCTCGCGTTGAATGGGCTAAACAGCACTTGTCCTGGGGACCTCGAGAGTGGGCTAATCACATCTGGAGCGACGAATCGAAGTTCAAGCTGTTCGGTACGAATGTTATTCAATGGATTCGACGTCCTATTGGCTCCAGATATGCTCCTCAGTACCAATGTCCGACGGTAAAACATGGAGGTGGATCTGTGATGGTTTGGGGATGCTGCTCCGACACTTCCATGGGTCCATTGAAGAGAATTGTTGAAACCATGGACCGATATGTGTACGAAGACATCCTGGAAAACACAATGCGACCATGGGCAAGAGCAAATTTGGGCCGATCGTGGGTGTTTCAGCAGGATAATGACCCGAAGCATACTTCGGGTCATGTCGCCAATTGGTTTCGATGTCGCCGTGTGGATCTCCTGGAATGACCAAGTCAGTCTCCGGACTTCAATCCCATCGAACATATGTGGAAGAAGCTAGAACGACGTCTCAATGGAATCCGAGCCTCCAATGCCAACCAGAAATTCGCTCAACTCGAAGCTGCTTTGAAGAGTATCCCGATGACGGTGGTTCAGACGCTCCTGGATTCGATGCCACGTAGATGCCAGGCTGTGATTGATGCCAAAGATACCCAACCAAGTATTAAATAACTTTTTATAGTTACCTTCTTTTTGTTTTTGACCTCCGGTGATTCTAGAGCTTATTTGTATAGATCTCAAAAAATGTCAATTTTCATGAATTTTCGAAAAAATTGAATAAAAATATAATTTTCAGCAGAATTTTAAAATCAACTTGACACAAAGGTTTCTGATAGTGCTGAAAAAATTTCACAAAAAATTTGGGTCAAAAAGTTAACATTCCAAGAGGTTATCGTCAAAAAACTAGTTGTCGCATTCTTTATGGCCAGTACTGTATATATAAAAACCCAGATCGGGATGTCTGTGCGCGTCCGCACCTGCCTTTTTGCAAGAAAATGCAGTGGGCAAAACACGAACCCGTGACATTTGGATTTGTATTCAAGACTACCGACTGAGCCACAGAGGACAGAAATCTTCCAAAAACAGAGTGCGTATAAATGAATGAGGAAGAGTGGAACGCAAAAAAAATAGAATGTGGCGACGAAGTCGCCAATAGGCTGCGTCAGCAGCCGCGCAGGACTGCGCAGCAGGCTTGTTAAAATATTGAAACTCTCCAAAACATCCATGGGCACATTCTAATACTGACTCACTGTCCTGTCTCGTCTTCCGCATAGACAGGGTGACAAGTTTTTCAGAAATCTAGTTATTTTCAAAAACACAGGTGTTGATCAGCTAAGTAAACGAGCTAGTAGTAAATTCAATGCTGATCAGCTCCATTTGCAAAATCAGTTTTTTTTTCTCACCTCAACCACCCGAAACAAAGATCTGAACGTTGTTCTGTTCTGTTTTTTCCTTCTTTTTTTTGCAATTTATTTGGTGTGCAACCAACCAAAAACGGAAATAAGATACAACTGTGGTTTGCTTCATTTGTATACTATTTTTTTTTCTACGGATGATATACATACATACAATTAGCTTCCATCCAACTACGATTTTCCTTGTTAAATAATTTGTAAAAAGTTTGACGACATCTCACGTTTCGTGACTCACTGATACCGTAAATTGAAACGAAACGTTTTAATCTAATTAGGTTTACTCTAGAGGTTCCTCATTTGACTCGTGACTGCGACAACATTTCCGGTCACTTAAATAAAGACGTCATGTCTTTGAAAAATATCAACTCCTCATTAGCCACCGAATCATGTATACTTTCATTTTAAAAGTGTGCTCGAGCAAATCAAGTCAAACTTTCTGTCCGGTTCGTCTTGCAAGATTTTTGACATGTATGAAGGTGAGCACTTTGGTTTCTCATAATTTACTTTCTGAAAGATTATGCTCTTGCTCTGGGAATGTTAGGTATAAGCGCGCGCCGATTACCGCCAAACCCTGTGCCAATTATGCAAACGATAGCTAATAATCCAAAGCCAGAAATCTCAAATAAATCGAAAAAATTGAATTCTGAAAAAAAAAAGTTCATAAAATTCGTCACTTCGAAAAAAAAATTTCTGTGGGAAAGAAAGGAAGTAGAAGTTTTTTTTTTCTTTTTGACTGATTTTCTAAAAAAAAAAGTCACGTAATTCACTGGCCTCAATCCAACTGGAAAATAATAAAATTAAGGTGCGTACTCATATTTTACAAATCCATTCCTAAATAAGTACCAAGTGCACACTGCTCAGTCAGTGCCGGTCGGGATGGAACATAATACAATCACGTTAGTTGTCTTTTTCTCTTTTCTTCCACAGCTCTATTTTTCCGGAAAATATGATTATATGGTCGGCGAGCCAATTCTTAAAGCAAGCCAAAATCATTCTGACGCGTAGATGTTTCTTCGGGTTCAAATTTTGCTTTTTTTGTTTTTGACTTGTACATGAGAATCTTAAGATTTTTTAACAAATCTTCTTGTTTTTTGACTCAACTGGCTTGCCGGTAAATATAGGAATGTGATAAGTATAATTCTACGTTAGTTATTTTTTTTGTTATTTTTCTTGTTTTTCAATTTTTTTTTCTAATTATGCATAGCTCTCGGAACGTCACAAGGGATAATTACAGAATAGCCACCCATATATTTCAAAATAGGTACCCATTTGACTCGCTATAGTATAGCCACCCACAGTCGGCGCCGCGTGGGTGGCTATTCTGGTATTATGGGTGGCTATACTGGAATAATGGGTGGCTATTCTGAAATGATGGGTGGCTATACTATAGCGAGTCGAATGGGTACCTATTTTGAAATATATGGGTGGCTATTCTGAAAGATTCCCTAGGAAACCAGTATAGCCACCCATTACCACTGAGTGGGTGGCTTAACTGTAATAATATATTCCAGTAAAAGCACCCATATATTTCAAAATAGCCACCCACAGAAATACGGAAAGATCCCATTTTTCAGTTATGTGGGTGGCTATATTATAGCGTGGGTACCTATATTGTAGTGGGTGGCTATACTGGAATTTTTCCCGTCACAAGAGAACTTTTTTTCCAGTTTTCTTTTCAGTTTTCAGATCTCTTAAAATGTCAATCATGGTAAATAGGAAAATGACGTGAGGAAGTAAGGATGACAGTGAGATAAGTAAAAGATGATCGGCCTAAAACGCCTTCTCATTTCTCTTCTTTTCACGTAGCAGTTTCACTTTTTCAGTATCGTTTTTTTTTTGTTGATATTTTGAATGAAACATGACTAATTTACTGCAAATGCTAATAAATTCCTGGAACAAGTAGAAAAAGCGGATTTCAAAAAAACTGCGTCAAACAGAAAAAAGAACAAAATGAAAAATTTTTTTGACAACTTTTGAATTTGATAGCTTTAATCCATTTCCACTTTCCCTTTTTTTATGTTTCCATCTTCCAATTTTCCATTTTCAATTTTCAATTTTTCAAGTCAGAAATTTAAGTCACCAACTCTCTATTTTTCAGATGTGTGTGAAAAATAAAACAATATTTTTTCCCCTATTTTTTCCAGGGCTTCTTTTCCACCAATTCTATTAACTCGTGAAGCCCCGCACATTTTTTTCGTTCAATATTATTTTTTTATCGTTTTTCGGTTATATTTTGTCGTATTTCTTTTATTTTAATTATTGTTTTTGTTCTAGTACCTTTTACAGCCCCACCTTTATAATTTATTTGCCGTTCCTGGTTGGGCTTACCTTTAATTTCAGCCGGCTAATCAGCTGTTCCCTAACTCCGATCAGACAAAGTGAAAAAACGAGAACTTAGAATTTCTAATTCTTGTTATTTACCTGGTTTTTTTCTTTTCTGCCTTTAAGAAAAAATAAAGAAAAAAACCAAAATCAGACAAAAATCTTATTATCAAAGCTGGTAAAGAAAAACAACAAATTTCCTTGCCTACCCCAAAGAAAAAAACCAATTGAAAACTAATCGTAGACCATTTCGTCGTTGACATCATAATAATATTACATTATTTTGGCTCTAGTGTTCTTATTAAAGAAAAGGTCCTTAAGGAATTCCATTCTTATGAAAATATAGTTCAGAAAAAGTGCAGCTGTCTTTGAAATGCGAGCACAAAACAATTTGTGGTCCCTTCTCCTTTTTTCCTTTTCTCATGCAAAATTCATGTTAGATTAGTTCAGGTCGGTTTGAACTTTTGGGGATGAACAAAGAAAGAGCAAACCATGTAACACACAAAAACGAAACGAAAAAGAAAATGAAAAAGAAAAAAGAAGTGTGAGAAGGAGGTGGAAAGAAAGCCACGTTTTTTTCTTACATATATTTTTTCTTTTTTTTTTTGGGAAGGCTGTTCGGCATATTTTGTGTTCAACAACATTTTCCATATTAAATGATTTTGTTTTACTGACCTGTGGAAATGGGAAAAAAAATTCATTGAAGTGAGAAAAAAACGAACAAGAGCAGAACAGAACACGTCCTTTTTTTCGTTCGTTTTCGTTTTCTTTCGCTCTGCCTCATTCGATTTTTGCCTACGTTTTTTTTTTGTTTTCGTTTTAGTTTTCTTATTGCAGTGAAACCGAGAAGAGGGCTTCTTGCCGTGTTCTCCGCGAGACTTCTCTCCTTTTCGAAAAGGGGTACCAAATGGTTATTATTCTGGATTTCTTTCATGTTCACCGCTCGACAAAAACAAACATGATTTTTTGTGTTCTTCTTTTTTTTTAAATTTCTTTGTAGAAATTTTCATCTAAAAATTATCGGAATTCCGTGAAAGCTGAAGTAATTTTGAGAGGACTTTTCTTGAAAAAAATTAACAACTAATTGTTAACTTCTGCTCTGTTTTTCAATGAAATCTTTACCTTGAATTTCATAGAACGATTTCAATACTAGAGAATCAATCAGCTTTTCTCGCTCGTCCATCTTAAGTGTAACTTATCTGAATGCAAGTTATTAAGTTGAATTCAAGTTAACAACTTGATTTTTTTTTCAAGATCATTGAAAGCTCACGGAGCACTATAGAAATATATTAAAAACGTGAATCTCGAGAGACTTGATTTTATCGAAAAATGGAAAATAAAATGTCTCCGTTTTTTTGTATCTACATACATATTTAACAATTTTTCTACTTTTTCTTCCACATCAACTTCAGTGTTTTTAAGTGTTGCTGACAGGATCTGCGTGTGATATATCTGTCATTGAAAAACCCCATATCGACCTCTCCGAAACTAAATTTCCGGTGATTCAAAATTGTGGAATCTATGGCGTGCGTTGTCATTTTGCATTGCATTGTTCATCTAATTAGGTGTGATTAACTTATTTAGTTGTTTGTTTCTCGGTCAATTCGTTCGAATCCTTGGCGCTGGATTTTTTCTAGAATAATGGCGTTTTTTCACAGAAATTTGGACCATATTGTCAGTGGTCTTACAACTAGTCGTTTCACATTTTTGATCTCTGAGGTGTTTTCTTGATATTGTTGAATGCTCGCCGTCTTCAAGGGGCTTTCTCCAACAAAAGGTTCGTTCGGGAGATGGAACGTACACTTCCTGTGATAGCGACTCTTCTCAATTGTTCGTGTGTGAAAGCCGGTTAGAGTAAGTTGCGGAGACAGACGCGTCTATAATTCTTCCAATTTCCTTGTTTTCTTTTTTTTGAAGATTAAAGTGATGTTAGAAGTTGTCTATTTTTGTTCTTCTGCTCTGCAAGTACTCTGAGAATCGTCTCGATTGGCGTTATCATCACATCTTATGAGGAAGTCTGCAGTGATTTTGTCATCTACATACTGCTGACTTTATGTTTTGTACTAAATGAATAGCAGACCAAAATTCTTTTGGGAGTATATGGACATGTGTGAAAGTTTTCATTTTGATGTGTGTTAGAGTTACGGGAGTGCCTAGGACAGTCCCAATAAGGGATTCTCTCACGGAATGCTGAGGATCGGAGACAATCTTTTAGTCTTGGATAATGGTGTCTCGGCATTCTATCGGTTTTTATTTGAAGTTACTTTGGGATCGTGTACTGCAGACTCTCCTCATTTCATCTCGCGTTTCTCAATTTTCTTTGCGTGTTTTGCCGCCGGCCTAGTTCTCTATGGCCTAGGTTCCGATGGGCACCCGGTGGAACTTTCAGAGACTGATAATAGAACTACAAATTGCCGAATATTATAGAGAGTGACTTGTACATATTTGTCCATGCTGTTGTAGAGTCAGCCACCACTTTTTTGCTCGTTTTTTTCGCATCTACTTCACATCAAAGGCAAAACAATAGTGCTGATTTATACCATTTTCCTTGTTTATAAAAACGTAAAACAAAAATTTAATTTCCGGTACTTAAAAAGTATGAAATAATTTGTGCCCTATGTCATTTTGCATGGCTGATCTGATTAAATGTGATCAAGTATCCAACTCAAATGAATTTTTTGCGAACCAATGGGGAATAAAAAGCAAATTATTTTTCCCTTGGCTGCTCCTCTTCTTGCCATTTTACTTTACTTCTAGGAAAATTTGGAGGCGAGGTATAGAATTAATCGTTCTAACATTACTCACGCGAAGGATTGTTTTTCATAACGAAATCATTATTTTTCCCTTTTACTCACAACACAACAACTTGTATTAGTCAGTATCACTCCTCCAGATGTGGGAGATGATTGTTTTTCAAAAAAACTGTTCCTGTTATTCGAGAGCCACTTTACTATAGATGGTCCCTTGGCTCTCGTATCTCTGATGTGAGAACCCATAATTTGTTTGTTCTTTTGTCGAACGCCAACTGAATAACTTGCTCAACCGCGTAATATTATTTTTGTTTTTTTTTTTTGTGTATTTTTTTTACATTTTCAGCTACGTAAATTTTAATGTAGGTTCTCAAAAGTTTATCTAACAATAAGAAGACTAACCTTGTTTTTTCCTATTTTCTTAACTCTTTTCTGCAATTAAAATGCTCCTTCTTACCACTTCTTAGTCCGTCCACCAGTATGCTCATTGCTCGTTGAACCATAAAATAACATGAACTTCCTTGTTAGTTCAACTTCCTTTTAAGACAAAAGTTTCTGGTAGCCGGCAAAAAAGAGAAATGTTTATACCACCAATCCATTTAACTAGTCGGTCATGTGGAGAAACATAACTCACTGAAAAGATCGATTAGTTTCCGACGCGGTGGTGTTAGTTTCTTCGAATTTCTTTTCTTTTTTTGTCCACTTTCTTTTAAAAGTTTTACTTTTTGCAAAATGACGCTATAAAGGTTCAAAGAACAGAACATACCGGAAAGATAGAGAACTTGGAGCGCTTTTTGGTGGTTTAAAAGTCGAATGGAATTGAAAAAATACTCATTTTTTTAATTGGGTATTAATTTTTTTTGTTTCTCAAAGCCTAGACAGGTAATTTGTTTTTGCTAATTTCAAAATTCCTAATAATTATTTTTTTTTAATTAAAATTTTGACTGCTTATCTAGTTGAATTAGATTTTTTGAACAGTTTTGAATTGTTTTTTTAATCCACGGTACAAAATAAAATTAGAATGGAACTCCCAATTGCGCACGCTCTAATTGGAAAATCACATGTTTTTCCGTTTCTCTGTATCCTAATCAAGACACCTAACTTCCCCTGGGGTAGGTAGGCAGCTGATCCGTGAGCTAGTCTAATTAGATGAATGCTCAGTTCATAAACAATGCTCAGTTGATCGCGTATGCGTGAATGTGTGTGCATGTCAATTGAAAACGAGCAAAAAACGACGAGAGAGAAAAAAAAACGACAAGCTCCTCCATCCAACGATGTCGTAGGCAGTAAATTATACACCTCGTAGGCTTTGTCTGTTGATTCTTGATACTGAGCGTTACTAACTAGTAAGGTACTTGAGACTAGAATAAAATGCAAATGGGAAGTAAAGAATCGAAGTTCCGACACTTCCCACCGTCCTTTTAGAGTAATCCCTTCATTTTTCCGGTGGTTTGTCGAACCACCAATCTACGATCTTTTAAGCTGCGGGAAACATTTTTGGTCCGTTTTTTGCGTTCATCTCATGCATATCATCTCTTGCGCTTTTGTGACGGTGTGAACAACGTCATTGCGTTCAAATTCATTGGTTAGAAGCGGGGACAGGGGACAAATTAGCATCGTTAGATTGGATCCCCCCGCATCCAGGATCGAGGAGCCCAATTCAACAAAAGCAACGAAGTCAATTTTTGCTTTTAATTCGTCTTTTTAACCGGAATTTCATCACTATCAAATGTGCCAGGAATCCTATTAATCATGCAACGAATGCCCTGTGCATGACCGCCAATTTAACGTCCTTTTTGCATGAAAAAGAGTGGACGTTTTTTTTTTAAATATATGCATTCAAAGTTCATTTCAATTTTCAAAATTCAGTTATTCTTTTTCAATTTTTTTACAAATAAGTTTTTATTACTTGAAAGCGATAATTTTTTGTCTTCCATTTTTTTTTGTTCCCATTGGATGAATAGAATAGAATGACTTCAAAATTTTGCTCATGTATTAATTATTTTCCTTTCCCTACTTCTTCCGTTTCTTTTACTATTCTCCCAAAGCGGTCGGACTCTTTTCTCGTGTGGACTCACATATCTCACACTTTTTTTTTTCCTCACTCGAATTTTTAATCGGTGATGACGAGCGAGCGGCATGTGTCTGTCAGTTTCGTAGAGAAGGAACTTTTGTGAGTTGAGAAGTGAGTGGTAGGCGGAAAAGAAGGGTGGAATCAAATGAGTGATGAATGGCGGAGAGAAAAAAAAAACTCAAAAATGTATAAGAAAGTGATCGAACATTAGGTTTTGCCTTATGGACAGCTCTGTTCTGGTTTTTTAAATGTCTACAATTTTTTGATTTTGAAAATCTACGGATAATCAGATGTACTTTCTTAGAATAGATGTTCACGTTTTTCAAAAAGAAATTAAAAATTGGAAAATTCCGTTTTTTTTTCTTAATTTTTTTATAAGCAGCACCGAGATCGGTTGCGTTTTTCTTCAATTTCTCTGTTTAGAAAATTCAACTAATTCAAATTCCAAGGTCAAGCGTCCGCAGCTGCTCTTAATTATGTACGCCCGGACAAAGGATGAGACGGCACATTAGCTATTCCTTGAAACAACTGGCTCTTCTGCTCCTTTTCATTCTCTCATCTGTCCAGTGCGGAGATCGTAGATCTCTTTCTCCTTATCTGTATTTATCTGTTCCCCGTCTTACTCCCAATGGCTTCGAGTGACTACATACATACATACATACATACATACATACATACTTACGTCCGTTCCCTCGTAAAATCAATAAAACAGAGGCGTGACTGACTGAAACATGAAAAATTTGCTCTCCCTGGAGTTCTTTGCACTTTTGCCTCCTATCCTTGCTTTCGCCCACCCGCCTATCCCAGGAAAGAAAAACAAACCAAAACGCGACAAGCACCAATACTAAGGCGAGTCAATTCTAGGAATATAAGCGAAAAGAGAAGGCATTGTGATTTCTTCCCTTCCGCCTTTTCCTAGCACTTCACTTCTTGAAGTCGTCGGCCTGATTGAGCAGATTCAAAAAGTACTGTAGACGTAATGTGTTGTTCTTCTTACTCACCCTTAATCTATTATTAACATCCCCTCTCTGTCTGTGCTTGCCTTCACTGCTCTGCCATTCAAGCTCAATTCCCATTCACAATAACAACGCTATTGTACCTCCTCTTCGTCTCCGTTCGCTCGCTATGCTCAAATATATAATATTACTCGGATGGATATATACACTTTTACGTTATTGCGTGTCTGTGCGCGTTTGTGTTTTCAGCTTTCCGTTGCTGCTCTTTTTTGTGACCTGTTAGACAACAATCAACTAGTAAATTTGGGAAATTAGATTGATTATTCAATCAAAACTATGTAGATGAAAAATAGCGAATTCCTAGGACCAAAGAAATTGATTTTTTTTTTTCATTTTTCATTTTTTCAAGCTTAATTTTTTCAATTTTTATTTTAAAAAATTTATTTGAGAAGAAACTTAAAGAGCAGCCCCAAAATATTTGTAAGGTCAGAAGGACCATTTTTGTTGACCAAAACAAACAACGTTTAAACTAATCCCTTTTTTTACTCATACTTCCTACTATTCTCATTTCACTCTGTTGAAAGAAAACACGGTTCGGAAGAAAAATGGAAGTAAAGGAGAAGAGAAGAGAAGAGCTTTGTTTTGGTTTTCTTAGAAAGGAACAAGAGATGGTTGCGCCCGTTGTGGGTGGTACAAATGATTTTTGACTTTGACTGGGTCAAAATCCTTATTTTCACCTCGGTCCTGTTTTCCTCTGGAGCCAAACTTCCTAGATTCGTTCTATGAAAAATAGAACTAAATGAATATGCATTCATTGTTGTTGATCTATAACTTAAAACTATAAGTCTGAATAAAATAAGCATTAGATCGCTAAAGCTTTCAAGCTCCACCCGTGACTCAGAGACCGCCCCGAGTATTATATTTCTCTCCCTAGTTCTGGTCTTTCCTCTGTTCCATCTATTTTTTTTCTTCCCTTGTCTCACGCTTTTTTGACCAGAGAATCAAAAATAAGGGAAGGGAAGAACGGTGATGTAAAAAATAGACGAAAATTTTCTTCTCTAGATAATTTCCGCAATTGTTCCTTCGAGCATGACAAAATCGTGTGCATCGCATCATTCCTTTTTCTTCCTTTTCTTCTCTTGAACTTAATCTTTTTTCTTTCTGTTCTTCTTCTGTTTTTTTTTTTTTTTTTTTTTTTTTGTAAAAATCCGTTTACAGGTAATTTGTAACCGCCTAGTTCAAGGCGGAAAGGGATGTCTCAAACATCGCAACGCTCTGCAAGCGCAAATGCTGTGGCACAGAAAACTCGGGATCGACGTGAGTTTAACATCCACTAGAAAAAGCCCAAGCCAAAATAATATCTATGAATTTTTTTTTCCTTTTCCAGGAAAAAAAAATAAACTCGTAAAACTCTCGTTAAGGCAAAGAGCAAAAGCACTTAATGACCAAGTAGCCAGGACAGATGCCCTTCCGTAAATTTTCAATTTTGTTCAATTCATCTACTCATTTGACTGCTTCACAAAAAAAAATGCACTCATTGGATAAGCTAGATATTTTTATGCCCTCTGCTTCTTCGAATTTTGATCCCTGCCACATTTATTCCATTTCATCTCAATTCCAATTTCATATATTTTTCTGAAAAGAAAATGGGGGCAGACATAAAAAAAATGATATCCTTGCAGCTTGTTTAGACGAAAAACGACCGATCTGATCTGATCTCGAAGATCGAAAAAACAGGAACAAAAAAATTCGCTCGGGAACAATACTAATCTTAGTTTTGTTTATTCCGGTTTCCATTTTTTTTCCCTTTTTTCCAATTGGTACAAGCTTAGAGCGTCTACCGAATTGTTGACAGCGTCTGATTGCAAGAACGCATTCACCTCGATGGTTTCAGGCAAATCAAAATCTCGAAGACGTTGCTGGTTTGGATGTCTTTGGCTTTCGTCTAGAGTCAGTCTTATCCGCCCAAATGGTCGTTCTGCAAGGTGAGTTTGCTGAACTAGAGAAAAGGTGAAAAAGATTCTAGAACTGATTATTTTCCGATTAGATGAGCACGTGATGAATATCAAAAAAAAAACTGACAAATCTGAAAATTGAAAAAATATTTGTTTTTAATAATGAAAAAAGAAGATTTTCTTCCAGAAGCCCGGAGCCAGACGAGAGTCTTACGACAATTGAAAGAGTTACAAGCATCATCAACGAAAAGCCGCTCAAAATGGCACACGTCCTTCGAGCTGCTAAGTGAAAAAAATAAAAAATAATAAAAAATTTTATCGACAAATATCTCAGGCTGATTACGGACATCAGCTTCACAGACAGAAAACAATTTGTGGATTGTGGTGTTATCCACCAGCTATTGGAGCTCATTGGGGACACAGCCATTTCTGATAGTAGCACCAACTCGTAAGTTACTTTTAGATTATGGCTTCGTGACGTAGCGAGACGTTGGGTCTCGCCACGATTCAGCTTGGCAGCGCGAGTGGAAACAAAAAAACACATTTCTTGCAAATTTGTTTCATTTTGCTGGCGCACAACTTGCAGCAACAAGTCGTTACGTGGCAAATCCATAATAAAAATTTTTAATTCAATAATATGAAAAATAAGAATATCAACAAAAAAAAACGCAAAAAATAAAAGATGTGTGGCCCAAAAACATTGACTTTCAAGATAAAATATTTTCTTCCAAATGCACAGTGTCCGGTTACATTTTCGAAGTTTGCACAAAACAAAAGCCGCTCTAAATACACATTCTCCAGAATCAAAAGAAAAAGTACCACAGACTCTTCTGATTTCCAGGTCCAGAAACTCTTCGGATGAGCAGAAACGGCGGGCTCGCCGAAATTCCTCGGTTTCCCTCTCTCACAAAGGAATCGGGTATGGTACTGGATCTACAAGATCTCGATGGGATATTGAGAGAACGGTAAGCTATGATATTTATGTCTTTGGGAAAACATTTTTAAAAAATTGAATAGCAGCTGTTTTGTTGAAGATAGTACATTTAAACATGAAACGGATAGATGGATAGAAATAATAATGGAAAACAAAGAACGAACAGCTTTCTGATTGATTACCAACGTTTTTAAAATGATACATTGCTATAGATTTCCCTTTTTTTTCCCTTTCCACTCCACAGGACACCAATATTTTCAGGTTGAAGAGAAACTGGTCAGGGAGGAACATCTCACATGGCTGCTCAGCATGTTTAATTCTTTTATTACTGGATGGCCAATCAGTGAGCATTTAAAAATAAAAGCGGAAGATATGGTGCACATGACCGATAATGCTGTGCAGCTCATTTCCGACTCATCGATTTTGAGTATATTGGAGTATAATTTGAGAAATGACAGTTTTTTTGATGTTAGCGAACATATCGAGATTTATCAGGTTGAATCACAAACGGAGATTTAGTTTTAATTATTTGATTTAGGCCCTTCTGGAGACTGCTGCCAGTATGGCTGCTTGTCCGAAACTAGTCCCCTGCCTCGTTCGACCGTATACTCAAAGTGCCAAGTCTATCGCTAAAGAACTGATTCCGCGTTTCAAAGAAAACATTTTGGCAATACAAGCTCGATGGGGTGGGACTTTAGAGGAGACCAACTTCCGTATGGCCGATTTTGCAGCAAAAGTCACTCTACTTTCTGACGTATGTTCCCATGCTCTTTTATAGTTGAGCACTGAATTGGTTCCAGTTCGTTCACGCTCTCTTTTGTTTTTTTTTTCAGTTTGTCATTGACGCGGCACGCGCCTACGAGCAAACACTCCCCCCAGAGCAACGCATTCAGACGGCCACACAACGCCGTACCTCTCACGCGGGACCAGTTCCTCGTGTGCAGGACGTAAAAGATGAGGAGGCTATTTACAAAAACAAAATGCAAGAGCTTCAATTACAAACTGCCAAGTACGTGGAATGATTTTTAAATACTTTTAATAAAACATGACAAAAAACAATAATCAATTCAAATAATCGTGCGTACATATTATTATATATTTGAAATTTACCATATACATGTTCCCAATTGTTATTTTTCAGATTTATCGGTGACTTTGGAAAACTGTGTGTGCCGTATGCTTTCAAAAAGGAAGCCAAAAACATCAACCCGTTCAGTCCACATCTTCGTGACAGGTGAGCAAAAAGTCGTAAAAAAATAGAAAGGTCATAAAGTGGTACGACGTGAGCTCGAAACAGAAGGGTGGGAGAATGAAAGAATACGACTTCCCGAGATTGGTCAGAATAATTGAAAAGAGTGCTCTTGCAAGATTTACGACTTTTCTGAGACGTAGACTGATTGTACCTAGAAGCCATATATTGTGGGTTGATGTGATTCGGGGGTCAATTGAATCAATGTACATAGAATTCAATTTATTTATTACAGAACGAAAAGAATTGCTAAAGAATTGGCTTCAATTGCAAATGCACTGCCATTAAACGCCAGTAACAGTATTTACGTGTGCTATGACGAGGGACGTGTGGATATCATAAAAGTTTTGATCTCAGGGCCAGATGACACTCCTTATGCTAATGGACTTTTTGAATTTGACATCTTTTTTCCCACCGGATATCCATTTGCACCACCAAAGTGCGCTTTCCTGACGACCGGATCTGGAAATGTGCGCTTCAATCCAAATCTCTACAACGATGGGAAAATCTGTCTTTCCATTCTGGGAACTTGGGAAGGTCGTCCAGAGGAAAAATGGAATCCATACTGCTCTTTGATGCAGGTTTTAGTGAGCATTCAGGTAAAGAGCTTCTATTTTTGCCATAACAAAAAGTGTCATGTCATATTATTTATTATTATTATTTTACAGGGATTGATATTTGTGAAAGATCCGTATTTCAACGAACCTGGGTTTGAGCGGTATCAGGGAACTGAGCGCGGGGATGAATATTCTCGAAAGTACAATTTGCAAATTGAGCACGCCACTTTAAACTACGCAATTAGAGAGCAATTGAGAAAACCTTCCGAACACTTTAAGGTAGGGAGATTCTAAGAAACACATTTCAATTACACTGAAATGAAATTTTAAGGAGGTGATTGAAAAACACTTGTGGCTAAAAAAAGATGCAATACTGAAACAAGCAAACGCCTGGATTGAAAACGTTCGTCAAGATTTTGGGGATGACAAGCACAACAAACGAAAAGACGTATTTGCGTTTGAAACGGGATTTAATCCACTAACACAGGTATTTTACAACTATTAGGAGGACGTGTAATATTGTTTTATTAGGAACGCGTAATCCACAACCTTATCCAAGAATTAAACGCAATGACGTCACCATTTGCAAAAGAAGATGCTGAGGAGGCTGAGAAACGAGAGAAGTGGAAGGCGGAAGAGGAGGAAAAAAAGAGGAAAGAAGCCGAAACTTTAGCGGAAATCGAACGGGAATCACGGGAACTAGAACTGGATTTTCAGCGACGCAGATCGAGTGTGGCCACGTCGCAAATTGCACTGATGCGACAAGAATCTGATGGTACGGTTATTAAAATAAACAACTGTTTCCACAAACAAATTACATTCTCAGTTTCAGGACAATCGAATACTGCCGATGAGTCTTCAACACCTTCTCCATAAATGTATTTATTCTTTTTTTAACGTTCAATTTTCTCTATCACCTCTCTGTTTAAAAAATACAATTAGGCAGCAAGCAAATGGTGAGAAAAAATTGCGTCGGACGCAAAACGGTTTGCTGAAATTTATGTGATTCAATTTGAAATTTTACTAAAACTGTCTGTTTTTGTAATAATACATATATGACGTGTTTTGAAAATTGTTGGGTTTTCAAGCTCGCTTAGATGTTTTTAAATTATTATCTGGTTCCTCCCATTTTGCATTAATTAATTATTTAATTTTTCCTCATCTCATAACACCCCCTGTGTCTATTTAAATTTATCAAAAAATCTTTCAAAATGAATAAACATCAATGTATACAAAGTAGCAACAAAAAAAACCAAACCATAGCTGATGTGAGGTAAATACTTCTACTTACTGTGTGAATAATCCACATCAAATGAAAGAAATGCTAGTAAAACGGAAGAAAAGAACAAGTTTTGAAGGAGACTGAAGAAGTCTGCGTGACTGTGCGAAGAGGGAATGAATTTCAAATGAAACGCTTCTTTGCTTGGCTTTCACCGGCATTTGTGAATACCCAAGGCAATTATAATCCGTTCAAGTTTTACAGTTTTCTTGACTGCTACCTGTGTTTATCGCATACAGTTTTTAATGCTTTCAATTTGTATCCTTTTTCTGAAAGTATGATTCAGTTTTCCTCATGTTCAAAAAGTTTAATTGTGACCTCCTCGACACAATGAGAGTGTAAACCAAATCAAACCAATGACATTCTGAGTCACCTTTCTCTTCTCTCTGAAACAGATGAAGAAGCAGAAGCTGTCAACTTGTTTCTGTTTCTGTTTCTGTTTCTGTTTCTCTCGGTCTTTTCTTTTTCATTTTTCTCACTTTCAACCATGCCAATCAAAGGAGAAGCGCTTTACTGTTCTGTTCTGTTCTGTTCTTTTCTGTTCTCATTTATTTCCTTCCTTCTTTCTTTCTTTCTTCTTTCCTTCTTCAGCCTCGCAACACGCAACAACGCAAGCCCGGGCAGCCATTTTTATCCTTTTTCCATTTCACATTGATCCTAAATTTTTCATTGTTCAAAAATTGTTTGGCACTTTCTTTTGTTTCCAGATCGTTCCCATTGAAAAGTGAGAATTCATTGATTTTCTTGTATCCTTTTGGATGCGCCGTCGTCAAAATGAGAATAACTGCAATTTTGGCAATATCTACAGTAGCCTTGACAACTACTGCGCAGACAAAACCTGTTCAATCGAATGATGTTCCTCCGGAAAGTCAAGGTAACAGGGTTCCTTGTTTGCGCAATTATCATTTTTTTAATGTTCAGCTTATAAAGAAGAAGCTTCACAAATTCTCTTTGGTGAGCGGGGAATTTTAACGGGAATCTTCCGAATGATGGATCAACAGCGAAAAGTTCAAAGTGCACCACAACACGATACAGCGACAGCTGACAATGGCAAAATTGGTGAGACATTTTTTAAAAACATACATACGTATTTATTTAGCATTGATTCGTAATCTGCCTTTTCTGCCACTTGACCGTGTAAATTTATTCAGTTTGTGTAATAAGCTTTGCTTTGCTTTTCTTTGCGTTTCCATTTTACAACCGCTTTTCTCCAGCAAGGATGAATAATATCTGTTTAGGCAACTTCGATTTCAAAAAGATCGTAGATACACTTGTATCGGGTTCTGCATCAAAAGGAGAACTAGGTGACCATGGAACGGAACTGCCAGAGTTTTTGGGTATTTGCAATCGGCTTAGCTGTGGAGACATTTACAAAGCTATTGACAAGTTCAGAAAGTCGGAAATGTTTAGTAATTTCCAGGTAAACTCGTTTTGTTTTAAACATATGTTATCTTACGTCTTAAATTCAGACTGCGTTAACCCTGGTGAACGATCCGAACGGGTGGGAGACAATCGGAAAACTTCTCTCAAACCCAGAATTGATTTCCCAGTTTACAGCTGGTAGCGGAATGGAAGAACTGTTTGGAAGTGCGCTGGGAGAAGCCAAAAAGGAAAGCGCTTTAAGTAAGAATTCAGTTTTTACTTGGGTAAAAAAAACATTTGTTCAGACAAAAGCAAAAATTCAAAACTAATGCCAGAAGATGGTGACTTTGGAATTGACTTCAGCGAAGATGGTGAAACTGAAAATATTACTGAAAAAGTTGATAAAGCTGCACCGAAAATTGAATTCAGTGTGGATAACAAAGGCGGATCAGAGGATTACTATAGTGAAGTGAGTTTATATTTTTACTCAATTGCATCTAACTTTTCAGGTTGCCAATGTTGGAGATGAATCCGGAGAAGAAACCGTTGTAGATCAAACGCCACCACCTTCAACGAAAATTTCGAAAGCGGCGGCTGGGACAACTGATTTTAATGGTGAATTTCTTAAATTACAGTTCAATGTAAAATGTTACGCATTTTTCAGAAAAACTACCACCTGTATCTTTCTCAATTGATGGTGGTGGAGAGGAGAACGAAACTGAAGGATCAGAATCGGTTATGACAGCGGAACTTCCTCCAAAACCACCCAGAGTTCTCAAGGTTCGTTTCCCAAACCTCGTTAGCTTTTTTTTACGTACGATTATACTCTGCCCTATAACCTGAAAACACATTGCACATGTATTTTATGGTGATAACAACGTCACACAAAATTTAATTGCAGCGAATACACGCCGGTGGCACGACTGACACAAAGGGCGGAGTACAACCTGCTTCTGTGACAAGGGTTTGTGAGAATGATACCGTAAAATCTGTAATTGAAGTACATGTACTTCTATTTTTCAAACCCCCTAAATGGGTTTACTTCTAATACAGATGTACTTCAATTAGAGGGTGTACTTCTATTTTTCAAAGGCCTTTCAGAAGAAAAATAACAAAAAAGAAAGACGATTCGAGGCCTAGACAAAACCTAAAATTCTTCAAATCACTGAAAAACGGAAAAAAGCTTCAAAAATTAAATAAAAAATTTTCAAAATAATTCACTCGATGATGTACCTCTATTAGAGGGTGTACTTCAATTAGAGGGTGTACTTCTATTTTTCGAAAGCCTTTTGGGGGTGTACTTCTATTAGAGGTGTACTTCTAATACAGGTGTACTTCAATTACAGGTTTTACGGTATATTGTGAAAACAAAAAAGTTGCAACGCGGTGTTTGCGTACTTTTTAAATTCAAATTAAAAGGGGGACGTCTCTCTTCATTTGCCATGCTATTTCTCTCATTGCCGTTTGAATTTCAAAAGTACGCAAACACCGCGCTGCAATTTTTTTGTTTTCCCAATATACCGTAAAATCTGTAATTGAAGTGCTTTTATTTTTTTCTGCTTGAAATTAATTATTTGAATACCATCAAATTTCACACTCTCTTCAATTAGAGGTTTTAAAACAAAAGTCATTTTTTTAAGCACGAGTTTTCAGGTTTCCTTCTCATCCACGCCATCACCAACAACGCCGCCTACTGCGACGATGTCATTCTTCTTCAGAACAACTAGACCCAGCGTGACAACTACTGTAGCAAGCACAACTACCAGGAGGATTATTATTACAACGTCTACAAAACCTACCACGACTACTACAATGAAAAATTACAGGAAAGATAATGACTATTACGCAATGTATTATGACGATGGTGATAAGTTGTAATATGTATGTACATATATATATGTATAACATGACGTTTTTCTTTCAAAAATTTCCCGTGTTTATTGATTTTATTATTTTATTTGTATGTTTTGTAAAATTATTCGAAGAAAAGGAAACAACCAAATCAGGACATCGCGTTTTTTATTCATAAACTTAAATTAAATTAATTAAAACATAAATATTAGCAAAACTGAATACAATGCAACACATTTCTATTGTTACAGTTAAAACTATTATCTGTTAAATATTATGTAAAGATGATGATATTCAAAACAAATTAAAGTGTACCCATATGGATGTAATTATTCTGGGAGAATGAGGTTGTGAAGAATAAATCAAAAATATATATCCTGTCTTTGCACATCTCTAGTGACTCTGATTTGACAATTGATAAAATTCAAAGAAAAACAGCAAAGAAAGCGGAAAAATTTAACGACAGTTGGGACGCAATAAAATGTTACGCGCAACCGGGAGCGAGTCTGGGCAAAGGGCATTCGGAGAAATAAAGATAATAGAAACCGCATGATTTTCACGCTCGATATTTCAAAATTGACTACTTTTGGGAACAAAATAGGATAAGAAGAACATGTATTGATAACACTTCTCAGAAGGTTACAGATACTGGCAAAAAATTTGACAGGTTCGTTGGTTCGTTTAAAAATAACCGAAACGGCAACAGAGCCGCCACATGTGGAACGTATAAAATAGCCGATGGCGCAGGAAAATAAATGGAATGAAGAGAGGCGCTAAAAAACAAAATCAGAAACACGTGTGTGGCACGCTTGTGTCCTGCTTGTATGCGTACATTTCAATCAAGAATCGAAAAGACTGAGCGAATGTCGTTTCTCATGCGGTCAAGTGTCAAGTTGTTGAAGCGCGTCATGTTGGCTGTGAAGGCATTCTAAACAAAAATATGGTTTGAGGATTTAGAACGCTGCCTAGCTCTTACCTCATCTTGACCAGGTGTGACTCGTCGGCAGAAGCTGGAGTACAGCTCATCATGATCATCCTTGTTGAGAGATGTGTACTCTCTATTTAAATATGCATCATAGTAAGACTTGACTACTGCTCGAGCGGATGCTGCACTATCAATGCAGATTTTATTGATCACGTATTCCTGCAAATTCAAATAGGGAATTTTTAAAGAAAAAATCAAGAAAAATATTACGTGGCACATCTGATGGCAAGCAATGAAGTTGCAATGTTTATTCTGTTCAATAAACTCGTTCTTCTCCTGCTTACTAAAGTCCATTTCAGTCATTCTGTTGATTTCCAACTGTGAAAGTTCAATCTTAATAGCATTGCAGACATTTGAGCACTCCTTCTGAACATACTTGTCTGTCAGGCTGAAAATTAACAAATAATTTTTTTTCCCACTATTCTGTTGAGTTCTCCATCACTTACCTGAGACAATTGATGTTACGGTCAAAGTTGTCATAATGGCCAACACAAATATGTTTCTCGGCGGACCACGGCGTACGGCTGATGTTACATTCATTACGGAGACACGTGTACTTTTGGGTGGTTGATGAGCAGAACAGTTTCAGATTGGCACGATTTTTTACAATTGTGGTGTCAAGGGGAATTTCAAAGTACTCAGTGTCGTAGAGTTTGTGGAAATTCACCTAAAATTAATAATTATTACCAAATGTAAAATTTTTAATAACATACGTGAAATTCACTTTTCCACTGTCCTTCACAAACCACATCGCATGCTGGAGTACTGATGCGGTACTCATCGGAGAAATGACGACGTGATCTTCCAATATGGCATAAACAGAAGCTGATGATAGTGAAAAAGATGAATGTCGCAAAGTTGAGCATGTCGGTCTAGAATAATACAAAAAGATGATTTCATAATAAGTTGTATTAATAGGAAAACAAAAAATGTTTTAATTCAAGGTCAGAGAGTTTGAAACGAAAAACATAGAATTATATAGAAAGAGTAGACGAACAAGTTGAAAAGTAACCGAAGCGAGTTTGCAAGTACGTGAGGGGTGGAGTCAAGAACGAAAGACAAGTGTGGCACATCTGCTTTGAGACACGCGTCCAGCAAAAGGACGAGAATAGTTTGAACGCGAGCCGGCGACTGAGAAGAAGTGGTAAAAGTAAAAGAGTTGAAGATGAGAAATGTGGCAAAAACACCCAAAATTCCAGCTCTCCGCCCACTGTTACTTAAACACTTATTACTCACTTCATTTTCAGACAGAGGCAAGGCGCCACCGCGGTTTTTGAGTCTTTTGATGGAGCTGGTAGCTTAGTGAATCAGTAGGTTATGGGTGTGTAGTCTTTTGTTCTTTTTTTTTTACAAGTTTAACTGATAAAAGGCCATAAACCACTTTGTTTCTGTTTGGGAATATGCCGAAAGATATTAAGGGCGAACAAAGATTATGAAAACCCCAAAAGTACATTGAAGAAAATACCGTTTTCAATATTGGAAAATGCGTGTCACAACTCTGGAAAAGACATTATGTCGAATTAAAGTGACTCATTGGGTAAGAAGCCAACATTTAATGATAACAACACCCATATTAAAGTGAAACTGAATTATTATCAGTTTAAAAGAGAACAAAAATGATGAGTTAGTTTTAGTTCTTTTTTAATTAATTTTCCAATTCGCGTTAATTACCTGGAATTTCATAACACCATTAAGCAAGAATACCTCAAAGACGAACGAATGATGTTGCGAGTTTCATAACTTGCTGATAACTCTATTATTTCAACGCCTATCGTTTTGACTTGAAATACTCAAGGCGAGTTTATTCTTTGTTCAGCTCCTCCCTCTTGCCCTTGTCCACGTGCCAGCACATTGTCGGCTTTTTTATTGAATCAAAATACAAAAGGAAAAAATTCCGTATTTTACGAGTTTCGGAGAATCGTTCCTTGACAAAGATTTCCAGTACAAATTACATTTCCTATCAACTTCAATGTTTCTGCGTTGTGGTGCTATGATATGATAAGACAATTTGGTAAAGTGTGAGGAAGGGCGAAAAATGTAAAAAATGTGAGAACCATAAAAAGTTAGGTGTTAGTTAACAAGCATTAGTTTTTGTTGTTGTGGTTATTGCATTAAAACTCCAGCGTAGGGGAACATGAAAGAAAAAAATGGAAGAAGGAATTTGAAACAACTGCAAAACACTAACGCTGTCGGGCAAGAAATAATGTTGCTGTGGAGCCGCCAAAGCATTTTTGTTTCATTTTCATTACATTCGACTTTTAGCGAAAACGCCGCAAACCAAAAACAAAATATGTCTTATTGTTAAAAGTTGTATTGTCGACTCGCCACGACGGTCAAACGCGCTCCACCAAATGTAGTGCTTCGTGATTTTTATTTTGCTTTCTTTCCAAACCATTTCATTTCACGTTGAATTTATACGTGAAATGAAGTAAATAAATTCGGCGAAGCTCGTTTGCCCGATGTGGAGGGTTGACAATATGTTCTGCAGTTTAATTTTTGCCAGCCGGATTCAAAAAAGAACCATGTTTTGTTGTACTTTTTTTGTTTCTCTTCTAATAGTAAGAGTAGTTGTAGACAAATCTTTTTTTTTACTATCACCGTTCGCCCTTATCAAAGTGTTTCGTTATTGTGTGGTAAACCTGTCAAAACTTGCGAAATTAACCGTCTGTATCAATTTTCTGATTTCATTGTGTACTTTAACTTACCTATTTTGCATCAAAGTGCTTAATAGAAAGTGTTGTGAAATATTTTAATACTTGCTAGCCAGGGGTGTGCGGAAATGGGAAATTTAGGAAGTTTCTGGCTTTTTCGAATGTGGGAGTTTAAAAACAATAAACTCGAAGAGATCAGAGAAAATATCCTTTTTTCACTTTTTGCTAAAAAGAAAAAAATTACTTATCGATTATTAAAATTTAAAATCAAATTTTTTTTAAAAGAACGTGTCAACTTTTCAGGGAAAATGCACGAATATCGAATCGAAATGGAACAAAAAAAATTCTCTGAATTTTGCCAGATTTTACAACAAAAAAATAGACCACAGGGAGTATACGAAATCAAGGTTCCCTAGGCCATCGTGCTTGGTTTTCTAGACCGGCGGCCGACCTAGTCTTCTAGAAAATTGTACTTTCTTTATTATGGATTCGTGACGTAACGTAACAATTGCTTCCTCCCTCGCCGCCACGATAGCTCTTGGCGGCGAGGGAGGAAGCAATTGTTTGCAATTTTTTTCATTTTGCTGGCGCACAACTTGCAGCAACGTGTCGCTATGTCAGGAATCCATAATAGCAATATTCTGTTTTTTTCTATTTTCTTCATTTTTTTCACTATTTTTTTTGTTAAACTATTTTAAAATCGGCAAAAGCTGCGCCAGATTTGCGAAAATATAGGCTTTCACAATATAAAAACCTTAAATTATCGGGGAAAAAATGCTGGCCCCCGGTTTACAAAGCCGCGACTCCGTGTACTCAACGTGGTCTTCTATATTTTTTGTAAAAATGATTTTAAAAAATTAGAGTAATTTTTTGTGCAATGTGATATTCGTAAATCCCCCACCCAATACGATCTTTCAGACCACTTTACCCGAAAAGTTGGCGCCTCCTTTGAAAAAATGTTTTTCGCTTTTTGCGTCATTTTCGATGCATGCACACAAAAGTATAAGTAGAAGTACTGTTACATTTTGGTTGCTATTATTGTGAAAACCAAAAAGTTGCAACGCGGTGTTTGCGTACTTTTAAAATTCAAACGGCGATGAAAGAAATAACATGGCAAATGAAGAGAAACGTTCCCTTTTTCATTTGAATTTTAAAAGTACGCAAACACTGCGTTGCAACTTTTTTGTCTACACAATACTATTGCTTCAGCTTCTGACAGCAGTGGCCTGATCTTCTACAAGAAATACAGCGCGATCGAGTACAGCTGAAATGAGTGTGGTATTTTTATTTTTAATCATTTTCGTATTTTTATCGGCTTACGGTAACATGCATGTTGAATGTGTCAGGTCGCGCTGGATGGACTCGTGGAAGAATTTGCATTTTCTAGGCCGTTACACTCTTTTGCTCACTCAGAAGTCAAAATAAACTAATGTTTATCGGATTTTTTAGTCCCTTTCCAGTTGGGTAATCAGTTTCGCGTTAACTTAACCTGAATTTTCTTCAGAAATAAATGTTTGAGAAATAGAAGCGCACCTCGTAATTTAAACGATTCTGTAATAGAAGCAAATTTCCAGAAGAGGTTTTAAAATAGAGGCGCATGCGCTAAAATTTGAAGAAACACGGTAACTTTGGACAAAAATATCAAATTTATTAAAAATTTCAGAAAAAAAATCAATAATTTTTGAAGTCGATATTTAGACCCAATATTTTGAGCATGTCCGGGAGGAGCTTTGAAATTATTTCCCACATTTTCAGACAAATCGTAGAATTATTGTCCGTCTTTTTTCATTTTTCCTACAGTACATTGAACAGGTCTATTACAAAAATCGAAGAATGAGCTAAAATTGATTGGGAAAACCAAAATACTGCGACATTGTTTGAATATTTACTTTGGAAAATTCAAGATTTTTTTCAACTTCGTTTGGATTCTCAAAAGTACGCAAACACCGTGTCGCATTTATTTTTTATTTCTTCCAATATTTAGAAGTACATTCATGTGCACTTCAATCGCAGGTTTTTGAATGGTATTTTTTGATATTTTATGCAATTTCCTTTCAGATCTTCATTTATAAAAAGAAGAGATAAATAAATAAAACCTTGGAGAAAATGGCTGAAAGCACGAAACACAAAAAGATGTAACGCAGTTCAACGAGTAATCTGGTTGGAACACCCGTTACAATTATACAAATTGCATGGTGATAAACACGACTTATTAATGATGCACTAAATTTAAAGCTCGGTCTTGTCGAGGTCAATGTCGGAGAGGTCAATGTCATCTTCAGCTGGGAGGGCTCCGTCCTTTCCATCCCACTTTTCAGTTTTCTCCACCTTCGGGAATGCGTTTCCTCTCAGAGAAGAAGTACGTCCCTTTCCGTAGGAAAGATCACGGAGGAACTCGTGGATTCCGTCTTTTCCGAACGATCCCTTGAGCACGGCGTACTTGTTCTTGCGCGAGTTCAAAGCGGTCATGGCTGGGTATCCAAAGCCTCCAACCTCGAAAGCTTCCTCAAGAGCTGGCTGCGATCCTCCCTCAACCCAAATCCATCTGAAAAATAAAGTAAATTATTGTGTTTTGTCAGTGGTTTTGCAATCTCTTACCCCCAAAGGTTCTTCTTGAACTTCTCGGATTGTTCTTTAAGCAGAGCCAAGTAGTTGTTTCTGCACTCGGACTGGCAATCAAGAATGTGTGGAAGGAAGGCAAAGATGCAAAGCTGCTTATCCTTACAGGCGTCTTCAACAATTTGTTGGTTCACTCCCTCGAGCACCTCTGGAGCTGGCATGTTCTCCTGAGCGCGAGCAGAAGCCCAAGCAACAATATCAGAAGCCTGGCGTCCTCCGTCATAGTCCTGGGCGTCGGAAGCATCAGATCCTGGAGCGAAGTACTTGATTGTTGGGAATCCACGGATGGCAAACTTGTTGGCGGCAACAGTGTGAACGGTAGCATCGAGAGCTCCAAGTCGGACCTTGCCCTTAAGCTCCGAAGCGGCAATCTTCCATTGTGGCTCGAGGTTCTTGCAGTGTCCGCACCATGGGGCAAAGAATTCGACAAGCCAGATGTCCTTGCTGTTGAGAACAAGCTCATCGAAGTTGGCGTCGGTAAGCTCGACAACATCATTTCCGCTTCCACTTCCTCCTCCGCGCTTTCCAGATCCAGATCCGCTGCTTCCACCTTGCGACTTTCCTCCAAGACGAGCAGACACAGCCTTCTTGGCCTCAGCGAGGACGGAATCGGCAATAGCCTGAGCGGTTCTTTGTCCTGCAAACCAACAACAAATCAATAAATGTCTGCGTTCATCGTCTCTTTGAATACAATGAATGACCTAGATCTCATTCGATCTCTTCTGACCCGTCTTTACTCGTTGCGAGTAAGCAAACTAGTATCCGAAAGTATTTGACTGCCGGCCCGTCAAGGTCGTTTGCGACTCGCGCAAACATAATATCTGAGCAAACAGTTACTAAATACACATCGGACTGCTCTATTAAAAGTAGAATGACCGGCCGACTGACAGTACACACAGTTCGAGTAAACGAGAGAACGCAAAAGTGTTTGTCGTGCCAGTTTGTGGCGATTCTTTTCTCCTTCTTTCTCAAAAATGTTAACGAAGGATAAGGGTTTTCGGAAATTCGGATGAAATAACTTTCAAAAGCAACATACCGTTAAAGTCAATTGGCTTCTTCTTGTCAGCTCCGAAAATTTTGAGAGTTGGGAATCCCTGCACATTGTATGGTCCTCCGACAGATTGGTGCTGGGTCATATCGACGGCTCCAACCTTGGCGATTCCCTTCAAAGCGCTAGCGGCCTTCTTGTACTCCGGAACGAGATTCTTGCAGTGTCCGCACCATGGGGCGTAGAACTCAACAATCCAGATGTCGTCAGAATTGACCACCTTCGACTGGAAGTTGGCCTCGGTGAGCTCGACGACGTCGTCTTTCTTCGAGTACATCCCACATACCGCAGTGATCGCTGGAAATTATTTTTGTGTAAAAAAACTGGTTTAAAAATATTTGAAAAACGTATTCGCATTAACTTACTCAGCGAGGCGAAGAGCAGCTTAATTAGAGCCATAATGATCCAATAATCTCACTGTTTTGTCGGTGAAATTGCACAGAATGAGGAGCCGAGCGGAGCGGTTAGCAGTTCGTGCGGGAGGCGGGTGTGCAACGTGTGCGTCGTGTGTACGTTTTTGATTGGTCTGCGTGTCGTACAATGGAGCGCACTTGCACAGTCTCCTGTTAGGCCGCGGCCACCGTGACGAAAAATGGGAAACGCACGGGGTGGCCAGAAAAGGGAAGGCAGAATTGCGAAATAAAATAATTTTTCCAAGTGAATATTCTGGACACTGGCAAAAAAAGGATTCAAAAAGTGTTTATTGTTGTAAATAATAAAAAGAATAAAAAGGCACCATACTTACATTCAAAACTAGAAAACCTGTAATCAAAAAATATAACCGGCTTGTTTACAAAAAAGTTTTTTAAAATCTAATTTTCTGATAAAATCTATAATCTCTGCTCATTAACATCAATTTTTCGACCACCGGAGCCAGTCGCAATAATATTCATAATAACGATGTAAATAGCTAATATGTGACAAATGTTGACAATGATCATGCAGACTCGGTACGCGGTAAATGTGAAACAGCGTCGTACGTTTTCTCTGAAATTAATGATAAGAAAAATATAGTGGCAGACGTTGAATATTCAAATGTTAATGGGGTTATTCTTGAAACCAGCAAAAAAAGCAAAAAATAGAAAAAACCAGCAAAAAATTCAGCGAAAATTCGGAGAATGCTCCGATCGGTCTGAAACTTTGGGAAATCATTAAGAAGATACTTCCGGTCATTCCCTGAAAATTTCAGACCGAAATATTGATTTTTAAAATTATCGATTTTTATTTCTGAAAATTTTCAAAATCGATATTTTGGTCTGAAATTTTCAGGGAATGACCGGAAGTATCTTCTTAATGATTTCCCAAAGTTTCAGATCAATCGAAGCATTCTCCGAATTTTCGCTGAATTTTTTGCTGGTTTTTTCTATTTTTTGCTTTTTTTGCTGGTTTCAAGAATAACCCCATAAATACCTCGTATCGTGTTTTGGGTTCAGTGGAAGGCAAGGCCAAAAGAAGCGGAGTTTCGTGAATTTTACGATTCCCCATGTGAGAGCCACAAGTTTGATCCACGAGGAAAAGTAAACAGGACTGGCTAGTGAAAGTCGAGGTTCATTTGTGAAGAGTATGTTCATCAACGATGGAAGAGGCACCTGAAAGCAAAATTTTTAATGGTTTACTAATAGCATCATAAGGTCGGTAATTTTGCGTTTTAATATGCATTTTCTTATTATGTGGTGAAACAATTGTGGAATGGTGATTGACTTTGACATGGCTTGTTAGGGACTACTTTTTTAATACTTTTTTGAAAGCGAATTTTTCGGCGCCATTTCTCGCTTCTCTACATCTCCATTTTGCAGTCGTTTATACTGGGTATAAAACGCTGAAAACTCGCTCCAACCGAACAAAAAATTTCGCATGCATTTGGAGAGAGGTTCAGAGAAAAGAGAGCAAAACATCGGCCACGGTCTCTTAATTTAACTCGTCGCCAACGTGGCCGCGTCCACCACTGTGCGAAGGGAGCTCGTTTGCAGCGTTCCGTTCTGTGAATAGCTAAACTTGTCAGAACACCATTGTGGAGACACAGAGAATACGATAGGGCGAGTTTTTCTTTACGCAAGATGGGCCTATTTAGCACACCGTGTTTCAAAATCCGCCGTTTTAAATAAACAATTGTAATTTATGTAAATTACAAACTTGTTTCAAATTTCTTTCTATATAATTTTTTTTTATTTGTCATCAGTTTCGACGTGTTCACAATTGGTTTCGTAGTTAGCTATCAATAATTGTTTCCGTCAAAAACGCGTGTATTTTATTATTATTAGGTTGTTCAATACGTTTCAATACAAATTTAATGAAAAATGGAGGGCCTGAAAAAACTGAACCCCTCATTAGTCACTTTTATTTTTTAAGGCAGTGCTTTAGTTTGTTAGGCCTACCAGAGATTGAATTATTACCGTTTTAGAAAAAGTATTTTTTCCATGAAGTAACTTTAAAAATTACGTGCCATAATTGAGTATTTATAAACAGGAAAAAAATGTTAGTCAAAATAAAAATTTCAACAAGATAAGAAGTAGAACAACTCCTCAATTTAATTGAAAAGCTCACTTCTTGATAAATTATAATTTGTCAATCATAATTTTCACGCTTTATCAGTGACAGTGAATCATCATGTTCTTGATTAAATTTATATTTTTTAAATTTAGTTTTCTCAACTTCCCCATTGAACTATTTCTGATTTCTGAATTTTTTTCTCGATTGCTTTTCTCATTTTCAGCTCGATTTCCAACTAATGAGAAAAGTGAAAAACACCTGTGACCTTTTAAATTGCCCTTTCTCACGAAACTGGTGGTTTTTGACGGCTCTGACCCGAGTTTAAACGTAACAGGCGTTTTGTTTCTCTCAGCTTGTGGCTGCTCTATTTGTCCGCCGTACATCCTTGAGCAAGATAGCACTCGTTCAGTAAAGTCAGGGATCAAAGGATTCGTTTGACTTGTCACCGAACCACCACAATTCATCATTCTCGGCATGACCAATATTCAACAATACTTTTGCGTTACTGATTTCTGAAAGCTTTTTGTGCTAGGAGGGGGGGGGGGGGCGAGGTGGATAGTAAGACTACTACGTTTCACCAAAAACTTGGAAATAACTTTTCTGAATTTCAGCTCAGACTCCAATTTGCAAAAGATCTGATCGTTGAACCGCTCTGCCATTACAATAATCTATACCCGCACCTGATGTGCTTGATCTCAATACACACTCCTCTCTCAGTTTCTACGGATCCATGTTGTTTTTATGCCACACTATTTTGCCAATATATTGTAACTCCAGTGTGCTACCCAATGCCCGTCTATCCTATTTGACCAATTGATCTGTTTTCAGCGGGTATCTTTTTTTTCAGTACGAAGTGGTGGGGGTTGGGAAATTTCAAAAGCATAGTGCTAATAAAGCCAGTTAAAAGAATGTAAGAATGTTGTTCAGATGTTTTGGTTTGCTTTTTTTTTTTTGAAAAAAAAAAGAACTCGCAGAAATGGGATACTCATTCACACTCAGTTCGAAACAAATGAGAAAACGTTAAACAAACCTCTTCAAGAGCAAGAACCAAGGATTTTGCTAAGCGAGCGTAGAAAACATTCTCCTCATCGTACTTTAGAGTTTTGCACACGTCAATCATTTCAAACAGGTACACAAAAAGACTGATTCCGGTGAAGAAAAAGTATCCATAAGCGGCGTAGATGGCGATTTGGCTTTGAAAATTTCCGAGGAACTCGGCGATTCTGGAATTAGAAAAAAATTGGAAGGAGATAATCAAAATTATTCAAAAAAAATTAATTTACCTGTTACAAACAAGAAGATCTGCTAATACATCAAGTGTGGATGCAAGAAGAGTCACTACTGCAACTACTCTAACTGGTGGCGCCCATTCCAAGCCATTTCTGAACACAAATACAACAATATTATTTAAAAAAAACAAGCAAGAAGCTTACTTGGCATCGTTATCAGCCCAGGCCAATCTGATTCCCATTTTATGATCAATATTAGGGTACAGTTGATAGAAATGATATTCAAAAGCTATTCTAGATAACTCGTTTCAACAGAAAGATAAAGAAAAATAAGTAATGTTTCAAAAAAAAGATAGCTGTGACGAAATTCGGGTTGATTGGATCTTCTGTGTTTCTCTCGGGCACCGGAGGAGAATGTGTTGGATGGGTGGGCGGCGCCTTAACGAACAAGAACACAGCTGTCTCAAGCCTGCCAAGGTGGATGGTTTTCGAGCGGATCCACGTCATTGTCTTTTCCTTAAGAAAAAAGAAACACTGAAATGCGGTACAATAGGTACGACACACATTTTTCTAGATAAATGGTAATAAACATTGGTTTAAAGGCAGAAAAGTTAACAAAAATTTTGATTAACAAGTCTTCGAAAAGCAAGCATTAATTCCTAATTCTCAGGAAACTTTTGGCGCGTTATGGCAAGATTCGGCGTCTAGGTGGCTAATAGCCACTGAAAATGGCTAATAGCCGCCTGAAAAGGCTAATAGCGGGCGATAATGGCAACTAGCCGACGAATTTGGCTATTAGCCATTATGGCTACTAGCCGTCGAATATGGCTATTAGCCGCCGAAAAGGGCAATTAGCCATTATGGGGTCACACCACCGCCTATGAAAAGTTCGTCTGTTGGAAACGCAGCAATAAAATGTTTACTTGCAACAATTAGGGGAAACAGTCTTCGCGCTTACTCAGTGCTTCTGCGACTTTTTCCAGCCACAAGATGACCGAAATTTGAAATGGAAAAATTTTGAAAATGATAGCCGACGGAAACGGATAATAGCCATGGAAAAAGGCTAATAGCCATCGAATATGGGGAGTGTGCCAAATACATATGGCACACACCCCGAATCGGTGGCTATTAGCCGTTTTCAATGGCTATTAGCCGAAAATTTCCTGAGTTTGTATGACAGAAATTTAAGATTAGGGCCCATAAATTAGGTTTTTATGAAAACGAAACTGCGATCAATGTACTAGGTCCAACATTAAACACAACATTACTCTACTAAATACCCACGTTGAACTCATGGTCCTATTCTTTAGTTTTTTTTTTAAACTATGACTAATCTCACGTAAGGTTTCTCAAAAACATTACAATGCATTTCACGTGAACAACAAAGCAACTCTTCTTTTTATTTCGAAATATTGCCAGAGCCAAATCATTTTCTTCTCACTTCTGACATCAGAAACCAACAGCGCTTGGAGCCGAACAGGTGACCTGCGGGGGAGAGCAGCTCAATTTCCTACCCCACGTTTGCAAAATAAGCTCACCAGCTCAACAACACTTCACACTAGATATTGCAGTCTTCTGTTTTGACTTTTCGTCTTATCAGTTGTGCGCCGTGGTTCTTGTTTTTATACAATTATCAACACTCGGGCTGATACATTTTTCACTTGGGTCTTCCTCATGATTAACGCAAAAACTTGTGCACTTTACAACAACTTATCTTCGACAGGGTCAAAGCTCGGTTGGGAACGAAAAAGAGTGCTGGCAAGTAAGTACGACCGCAGAAAAACAATTCTAAAACGTCGTGTGGTCTAACAGAGATAACGAGCTAAATGGCGCCGGAAGCTGTAATAAGACTTATGACAAATGTGTGCGTTTTTTTTTTCACATCTCCAACAACCCTATGACTGGGGAAATGTCAAAAAACTACTATTGCTACTAAGTTTTGTTGAAAATTGAAAAAAAAAGTTGTAGATTGTTTTTTATCACTAACAATAAAAATTATAATTTTTATCTAGAAATGTATGATTCGGTCTACGTGTATAGTATTTCTTGTGGGCCTGACCAGGCTTGTTCGGACAATGCTTTTTGGAAAATCGGAAAAAGAAATTTTTTTCCGACTACAATTTTCGGAAAATCGGATATCCGAAATTTTTTCCGATTATATTTTTCGGAAAATCGGTTATCCGATTTTTTCCGATTTTCAAAACTAAAACTGCATTTTTTTTTTAATTTTGTATTTTTCGAAAAAGATTCTTAACAATTGGCTCATCTTAAATGTTTGAAAAAATACGAAGATCCACAAATTAACCAAAAATTCAACAAAAAATTCAGTTTTGAGAAGTTCTTGGTACTTAGAAGCGCGCCTAAAATAATCACTTTCCTGATCATTTTCGGAAAATTTTCTGACAGGATAATTAATTCGGAAAATTTTCCGACAGGAAACTTTTCCGAAAAATAAATTCGGAAAACTTTCCGTCGAAAAAATTTTCCGAAAAATGTCGGAAAATTCGGAAAATCGGAATTTCCGTTTTCCGACTCCGACCAAGCCTGGGCCTGACCAAAAATACAACACACGACTTTAAATTCACTTTCACACAACCTACAAATTTGCAACAGCGGCCACAGCGCAGGAAGGCTTTTTTATATTACCGTGAAAACTTTATTGGAAGAGCCTCTGCAATTAAAAGACCCCTGTAATAAAAGCCTCCCCCCCCCAAAGTACCTCACGAAAAATAGAAGTGTCCCCTTTAATTGAAGGACCCCTCTAATTGAAGGTCACGTTTAATAAAAGAGCCCTTTAGCGAAAGTACTGTGGCCACAGGCAGAGGGACGCGGACGAAATAGCTGCCAAATTGTGTTCAAATTTAAATGTTTTCTTGCATGTTCCTGTCTTAAATTTTGTAATTAAAGTAAAACATGAGTTTCGACGCCCCAGACTGTAAACCAACAACAGGAAAGCGGCTGTGGATCAGTTTGAAAACGTGGAAGTCGAAGACATTTTTCAGGAATTTGACCAGGAGGATTATCACGAAAGCGACATTTCATTTGAACACTGAACTCTTTGTGGGTTCTATAGTTCATCTTATATTATTCATTTAGTAGTTTCCCACTTTTTATGTACTGATTGTTTTATATACATTTTTCTTTGATCTTGCCAAATGAATAAAATAAATATAAATATATTGTCGGCGAATGCATCATCAGCCTCGCTCTACATTAGAGCGAGGTTGATGATGTATTCGCCGACTATAATTGACGTGAGAAATGGTGCATAGTTCATTATTTTGAAACACATTTTTCTTTTTTTGATTTTCCAGATTTTTTGTGAAATTCTTTTTAAAAACTTATTGATTATTCTGAAACTTTCTTTAAATTTCTTTTTTTGCTTTTCTGAAATTTTACAAAAAACTAGAAGGTCTCCCCACACGACCCCACGAAAAATAGAATAGCCTGCGCTTATTGAAGGGCATCTCCAATACAAAAGCGATGTGAGACACCCCATGAAAATAGAAGTGCCGGCCCCTCTAATACAGTTTTTACGGTATTTTCAAAAATATTTGAAACGAACATTCAAGCAGAAACTCCGAAATTAGAAAATTGAAAACTGAAGAATGCTAACCATTTAAGATGGGCACAGATGGGCGAAGATCGTATCAGAATGAGAATTTTGGCATACTCGAGGCAAAATAAGTATGGTACACTGTCGGAAGGGATCGTGCAACTTGGCGCAGCTTGGTTCGCAGTATCCAGGATGGAAACTGAGGTCGAACCTCGCCAGTATCACAAGTATCAATAAAATTTTAAACTTTGTAATTTAAAAAATACGAGCAAACATTAAAATAATTGAAGGAAAAACAGTTTTTTGTAAATAAAAAAAATTAGAAAGTTAGACAAAACAAGACATTAGGAAAAACAAAAAAACGTAGACCGAAAAAACCGTTAATTTTCAATTCAGAAACATTGATAAAATAACCTGTAGAGTTATAGAGCGTGAGCTGACTCATTGCGAAAATTTTAAGAGCGTCTCGGTGGAGCTTCAAGATTTCGACTTGACTCCATAACTAGTTCGTTTTCGATTCGGCGAGGCAGTTGCAGACTACGGTAAGGAAGAAATTATAATTTCTCCACTTCGCGATTTGGATTTGCGTTGTTTAGACTTTTGTCTTGGTTTTGTTTGTGAATCTTGGGCTAATAATTGTTTTACCCTGATTTCACCGAAAAGCGTATGTTGTCTAATATTTTTTAAAGGGTAGTTTGACAATTTGAAAAAAAAACATTATCTCACTTCACTTCGTTAATTAGGTGATACGTACTTTTCAGAGGCATTATATTAGCAAAGTACTGATCTACTCGCAAACCACCGTTTATGTTTAGAAGGTGGGAATTCAAATTTCTCCACTTTGCTACTTTTGCTAGCCGGTTCTTGCCAATCGGTCATCTTAAATTGTATTGTTGTATCATCCTAAAATCATTGTTTTGTAATTTGTATTGTGTTATCTAAACAGAAGAATAAATAAATAAATAAAAATAAATAACCATCTCCACGACCTCAGCTATCGAAGAGTGCTGGCTACATGGGTATCCCACGTCCTCACACCCTTTCAGATGTAGACGAGTGTGACCGTCTGTTAGTTTCTCCTCCTCGCTACGCGGAGGAGGGACTTTCTGGCAGACCTGGTAACTGGGGACGAGAGCTGTGTAGTTGACGTTAACATCACCGCCAGGGCAGCCGAAACCCGACCTTCATGAGAAAAAATGTCTGCTCTTTTCTATCTGGGATACGAAGGGTATGTACAACGAGTTGCTACTGTCAGGGAGAACGATCACAGATAGCGCCTATTTTAATCAGCTTGACTCCCTCTCCCTCAGCATTTGAGAAAAGCGCCCGAAACCAGCCATGATTCACGTTCTTCATGATAAGCTGCAAGAACTGGGCTGGAGCACCGGTCCCGCATCTACCTCACTCGCCTGACATTGCACCCTCGGATTATCTCCTCTTCTGCCCGCTCAAGCTTCTGGGAGCAGGGTATCGACGACTTGCCCGAGAAGTGGCTCGAATTTGTGAATAATCATGGCAGAAAATAAAATTGATGAAAAAATCATCCTTATATATAAAATTCCGTTTGGGTTTGTAACTGAGGATCTTTGTGTGTCTGTGTCAAAGGCGCATGGCGGGGTCGAACTCAGCACCCGCGACGAAATAAAAGATCGACGTGCAAGCGTGCTACCGCCTGCGCCACACGGGACACGAGGAATTAACTCTCTCGAGGAGTAGATTTGTTCGCGGCTGGCAACATGCCGTTGCGTTCGCCTCTGGGTAGAAGATAAGGTCAAATAAAAAACAGTATAGAGATGAGAAAAGATCAAAAATAGTTTTTGATTCAGCCAGGCTTGTAAAAATAATAAAATTTTTCCGGAAAATTTTTTTTTGCTTACTCAAGATACTGAACAGTGAAAACATTGAAGCCCTTACTGTACGTAATTTCAATCTAACTCTCTAATGCTATATATTGTGTTTTCAATCGACTTGCGACATGAGAACGCGAGACTCCGCCCACTTATTTGTACGCTACCTGTCTGCGTCTCTTCAAATATCACTGTGTTCGCGTGGTCGCGCCCAAATAAGTGGGCGGAGTCTCGCGTTCTCATGTCGCAAGTCGATTGAAAACACAATAGTTTGTCTTTTTTTTTTCAGTTTTTTAAAATTTATTTGAAAGTTTCATTTTATTTCTGCTTCATTTTTCATTCCACGTTGATTCAATAGAACCTCTAATTTCTGTATTTCACTTTCCACCCACTAGTCATCGAGAAAGTTTCACATTCCGCTCATTTCTACAACAAAATTAATTCAAACATCACCCTTAAATTTTCATTTTTTCACCAAAACAAAACGTTCCGTTTGACGCTTATGTGATTATGAAAGAATCTTGCATTCAAATATCACCCTCCCCTGCGGTTTTTGTAAATACGCAGAGTGCATCATACAAAAAGTCTATAACGTTCAAAAGGACGAAAAAAAAACGAAAAAAAAATTAACAAAGAAATGGAAACACGTGAACACACTTGACCGATAGATTATCCTAACCACTTCAGCTGGGCAGCGAGCAATTTGCCATATCGGCGATGAGAACCCCTGGCCACCCGGCAAAAGACCTACATACCAGAAGACCGGCCGAACGCAGCAGCGGAAACAGGCCCCGCACACCACCACTGGAGGCTACAAGGTCAAAAGAGGATGAGTGGAGAAGGCAGAGAGGTGACACAAAGTCGATCCAGAAAAGGAACCACACCGTCTTCGTCAAAAGGTATCTGGGCATCCGTCAGATACACCCTACGCTAGGGACAACTCCCCCGCAAGTGAGCCAAGATGAGGAGAAAATGCCGAGAAGTACACGTGTGGAGCTGGCTAGGCTCAGATCTCAGAGGTCATTAATGCTGGAAGAATACAAAGCCAAGGTCGAAAACAGGGCGATTTCACCGTGCATCAAATGCGGAAAGCATGAGGGCGACCTGTGCCATTTACTAAGGTGCTTCCCAACAAAACCACTACAAAAATCGAAACTATGGAAGGATCCTATTGGAGTAGCCAGAGCGCTAGGCCTGGCAACAACACAATTCGACCCCGGCGGAGCCCCAAGTTGAGCAAATAGAGGAGAGGCATAGTTGTTGCACAACTACTACTACTACCGATAGATTATTGCTGGTCTGACTTGTCATTTACTTTTATTATCCTCATTTATTGAGTTATTTTTTCGAAAATTCGAAAATAAATCGAAAACGATTTTCAAGCGAGCAGAAATTAGAATCAATAGTATGTTAAAGTAATGGTAGTTCGCTAAATTTCAAAGGATTAACGAAAAACAACTTTTTATCGAGAAAGAAACACAAACAACAAAAAAGGCAAACGTAATCGTAGTGTGGTATGCGTAATTGATCTGCTGCTTATACTACGTTTCTTGCTCCATCCCTGACAATCACTTTAACTTTTTCCTCAATTCCAAAATGCCCCAAATTGTGTTTGATTTTTTTGAAAAGAAAAATCCCGGTATGCGATTGATGGCTTATGTCGATTACACCAATCAATCTAAAATTCAATTTCGAATCTTTCACAAAATGAACTAGCACTCCAAGACATTCGTGTTTATTAGAACTGTCCGACCATCCATCAAAAGATATGGCAATATTTTCAACTTGTCGAAGCTCCATCATCAATCTACGTTCGTACTCTTCGTATAGCTTTGGAACTTCATATCGCGTGAAATGAGTTCTGCTTTTGAGAACCAGTTTCGGAGATATCACTTCTATCATATTGATGAAACCTTGACAATTCACCATATTCAAAGACTGATTTGTGACACATAAGAATTGCGTAATTGCCCGATGTCCTTCTTCGGTTTTCACTCCATCCGGTAAAAAATTTTGAAAACTCTCGATGATTGTGGCTTGTGCCATTTTCTTGACCAGCGGCTGATCCAGCACATCATCAGATTTTTCACGTTTCCCATTAATCTTTAAAAAAACTATACGATTTGGAAGAAAACCGCGGAACTCACGTGAGCATATTCGGATGGGTGCTTCTTTGAAAAATGATGGATGTATAGATTGGTAAGGCTTCCATTCGGACCAATTTTCGTCCGTCCAGTCCGTCCCTTCGTCCGTCCGTCCGCCGTCCGTCCGGTTCGTCCGCGGTTCGTCCGGTTCGTCCGCGGTTCGTCCGGTTCGTCCGCGGACGGTCCGGTTCGTCCGGTTCGTCCGTTTCGTCCGGTTCGTCCGCCACGCTCTATTTGGCTGGGAATTTTAATTTATGGCACTCTCTTTAAAAATTCTGGCATTGAAAATAAAAGCGGTTGCAAATTTATGTAGAATTAGCTTTGCAAAAACAAATTTTTTAATTTTTTTCCGAATTTTTGACAGCAGAAACAAGACATTTCTGTTGATATTTTAAAGAAAAAAAGAACAAAAACAGCTTTTGAAAACAAAATATAACAGAAACAAAAAGAAAAACTAACAAGAAAAAAAAACGGACGAACCGGACCGACCTCGGACGAACCGGACGAACCGGACGAACCGCGGACGAGCGGACGAACAGCGGACGAAATTCGTCCGCTTTTTTTTCGTCCGAATGGAAGCCTTATTTTCTGTATTTCACTTTCCACCCACTAGTCATCGAGAAAGTTTCACATTCCGCTCATTTCTACAACAAAATTAATTCAAAGATCACCCTTAAATTTTCATTTTTTCACCAAAACAAAACGTTCCGTTTGACGCTTATGTGATTGTGAAAGAATCTTGCATTCAAAAATCACCCTCCCCTGCGGTTTTTGTAAATACGCAAAGTGCATCATACAAAAAGTCTATAACGTTCAAAAAAACGAAAAAAAAAAATTAACAAAGAAATGGAAACACGTGAACACACTTGACCGATAGATTATTGCTGGTCTGACTTGTCATTTACTTTTATTATCCTCATTTATTGATTTTCTTTGATTTGTGACGGATAATAAATAAATTCTACATTCTAAAATTGATTCGCAGTCGTGTTTCTCACGTTTTATTTAAATTGATACTGATTTCAATTAAATATCAGAGAAAAAAAAACAATTTTTTCCGGAAAAAATGCTTACGTACGTGTCACCTAATTAACGAAGTGAAGTGAGATTTTTTTTTTCAAATTCGCAAACTACCCTTTAAAAAATATTAGACAACATACGCTTTTCGGTGAAAGCAGGGTAAAACGATTATTAGCCCAAATTCACAAACAATAACAAAAGAAAAGTCTAAACAACGAAAATTCAGTATCTACCTTTAATTCTTTTCCACGTACACATATTTGTAAACGGTGGTTTGCGAGTCGATCAGTACTTTGCTGTACCTGGTATGGAGCACTGCGTTCGCAAAGTGGACGAGTAGGCCCCGTTTATGGCCAAAGTCGTTCAAATTCGCAAACCACCCTTTAGAAATATATTTGCCAGGTCTCGCTTCTGAACAGAACCCGGGTAGACGAGACAAAGACCTTTGGGAGCGTCGTGGCGCGCGGTGTTTTGTTAAATTATGTTTTCGTACTTATTTTTTTAATGTTTATGAAAAGAGCCTGTTTCTTGATTGCGCGTGAAACCAATTGTCTACTCAGACACGGTTACGTTTTTGAAGACTTTTCTGAAAGCGAATTAAATATATCAGAAACTGAAAAACACACGTTTAAAAAAATGAAAAATATGATAAAGTTTATTGTAGACCCCCAGGAGGATCAAACGCGCTTCGTTTTGGTTTCCAAAATTGTTTTGTAACGGGTGCTACTCCAACGAGCAATAAAGCCGCGAAAGTCGGATACGGCATCGTTTTGAAAAAGATGGTATTTTTTTTTGTAGTCCGTAATTATACCCGATAATTAAATTACCAAATATTTTTCAGAAAGTTTTTTTGGAGCGTGTTGTTTACTAGAGTGTTGACTTTTGTGAAATACGTTGTGAAAAAAAAACCCTTAAACAAAGCGGTGCTGCTGCCGAGCTGCGTCTACTCTGTAAATGTACTCACATGTCCAGCCAATAACGAAGACTGGACAGTGTAGAGCCCAATTTGGCTCCACCCCTAATGACCATCCTAGCACAACCACTGCTCACTTCCCAAATGATGCGGGGTAGCCAATTATAATAGCCCTCACGCACTTTATCGCGATATTTGTGACAGTTATTTTTGATTTTGATTTGTTTTTGTCTAATTTTTTTTCTTCCACGTTCTTACAGTTAAACTAAAATCACGTCCCGTTTATAAAAGCCTTTTTTTTAGCAAATCCAGCAACTTTCAAATATTAATTGTGACTATGAGCAGAACATAATTTGTGCCCGGTTTCTTCATTCTTTCAAGAAAATTATTTTTTATTTTAATTTTATATAATTTTCAATGTTTTCACTCTATTAGTCTGAAAACTAGGTGTTCCTCCTAGAAGTTGACTCCGGTGCAGCCCCAAATCCGAAGCGCCCGAATCCGAAGTGGTACGAATCCGCACTGCGCCCGAATCCGAAACCGCCCGAATACGAAGTGCCCGAATCGGAAGTGTTACGAATCTGAACTGGTACTAATCGTAACCGCCCGAATCAACAACGCCCGAATCAGCAATGGTACGAATCCGAAATGGTATGAATCAGAAACGCCCGATTCAGAAGTGGTACGAATCCGAAGCGATACAAAGTGAAGTGTACTTATACCGTGGTATGAAACCCAACTTATACAAAGTAAACTGCGCAAAGTTACGGTTGCGGGTGACCTATTTTTTTCAGTTGTGCAAGTTTTAAGCTTAGCAATGAGTGGCATCGCACTCAAAATGCATATTTTTTATATAAATTTGTTAATTTTTTTTTGTAGTTTTATGCATATTTTCTTGGATTTTCATTCATATTTTAATCTTTAAAGTTTGATTTTGTTCACAAAAAAACTTTACAGGATTCCAGTAGGCACGCCTTTTTGTTTTTATGTTTTAATTCTTAGGACAAACAAAACAAACACAAAGACTAATTTGATATTTTATATTTAAGATTAGTCAGTTTTTCAAAAAAATACATGATATATGATATAACTTATATCTCGATTAAAGCCGAGAAATAAACCCGACACCGCTATGAAATTAGTTTGCGCCCTATTCACCCAAAGTTATCGCAAGCGTCTATAATGTCGAAGCGTCACCTAAAAATCTATCTAACATTTCTCAATAACTTTATCGACAAATTGATCGAAAAATTTGCTGAATCTGCTTCGAAAATTTACCCTGTGTAAATATATTAGAAAACATTTTACCGGTGACATCGCTGGAAATTTTTGTGTTAAGCGCTTCTGATCCGTATCACTTCGGATTCGTACCACTTCTAACTCGGGCGTTTCTAATGTGGGCGCTTCAGATCCGTACCACTTCGGATTCGTACCACTTCTAACTCGGGCGTTTCTAATTTGGGCGCCTCGCATTCGTACCACTTCGAATTCGGGCGGTTTCGGATTAGGGCGCAGTGCGGATTCGTACCACTTCGGATTCGGGCGCTTCGGATTTGGGGCTGCACCTTGACTCCAGCTGCCTAATTCACACGGGCAGCTGTTCACATCATTCACGCACACCACAGTCTGTCTGGAAACGTCAAACCCTTCCCGACGGCATCTAATTGACATATCGACTGTCCCAAGTTGTCACCTTTTTCTTTTTTATTTCTAATCTACACATTCTAATCTACACCATTTATCCAGTTGTCATGTCACTCTTTATTGTCTCAGGAAACTTTTGGCTAGTTGTAAGTGCCGTCTAATTTGGAACGTGTGGCATATTAATCAAATACCGCCAAATGATGCCTATGTATATCCAAAATACATCCGTCATATCAGCGCTGAAAATTCCCTAGGATACCGTGACAACTCTATTAAATGACCACCCCTATTTGAATGCCACTTCAGTAAAATTATTAAAACTATATTGAATTGTTTTGAGAAAAAAAAAATGCATTTTACATGTTTTTTTTTCGGAATGTTGGGTACCGTAGAAAATAAAGTACGCGATGTTCAAGTGAACTGATTCCAAATTGATCGGAAATTTCAAAAGCTTTTGGAAAAATTTGTTTCGAATAATAGAATGCCACCCCTAATGCAATTTCCGCTAAACTTTGCTCCGAACAATAGAGTGACATGGCCGTTTTTACGGTATGTATGACAGCCATCATTGATACAGGATGTCATTGCGTAAATGCGGAAATTTTTTGTTTGTGAAGTGTTTAACTATTTTCCATTTGCATGTTTCAGAGCACACAAAAATGAACTTCAGTTCCGAGAGGAAAAAGATCAACCACATTGCATTCACGCACGATTACAAGTACGCTTTTCTTTTTTTTTTAATTTGTCTGTTTTCTATTGTTTATCATATTTATTATTGTTAAAGTCTGTATGTCTGTATTGAATTTTCTTATCTGGTTCATTCTGAACCAATTTGCACAAAAACACGTAATGTTCTAGTTTTATGAAAAGCACTAAATTCAGATTTCAAAAAATTCACCTGATGTTAAAAAAAGAAAGAACTGACGTCAATTTTTTACAGGCAGCTGTGTATAGCCCACAACAATGGCTTTAAATATTTCGACACCCTGGACATGTTTTTTCAAAGGCCACTCCGTGCCAAAGGAGAACACAGTGACAACGAGGAACAAAAAGATTTCATATTGTTCTCAAAGCTTAACAGTCTTGAACTTTTTGTGACTTCGAAAGACCCAAGAATTCTTCACATTTATAAGAAAGAAAGAACAAAGAATGAGCGGACTGAGATTTGTAATCTTAAGTTTATGACATCAGTGTTGGCCGTGGAAGTGAACATGGAGGTGAGATTTGTTTTGTTAATTGTGCTTACTATATATAAATATTTTTTTATAGAGAATGATTGTGTGCATCGAGCATGCAGTTTTCATATGTAACCTCCAAAAGTTCGAGCTCATCCATACAATTCATGGAACTGAACAGAACTTGGCTGGTGTTGTCGACCTTTCACAAAATACGGGAACAGCGATGATTGCCTACCCAGAAAACTCGGAGTATGGAATTGTAAGACAGATTTTTGTAGATGAGTCATTTTTATTTATTATTTTTTTCAGGTGGGGATCTATAACGCCATCTCATATACCGCAATGCCCAGCATAGTGGCTCATAATACAAAGCTAGCTTGTGTCAAATTTAACAGCCAAGCAAGCCTTTTGGCTACTGCCAGCACAAAAGGAACGGTGATTCGAGTGTTCAGTGTTAATAGTGGACACAAGCTCTTTGAGTTCCGACGCGGAATGGCACGATATGCTGATATAACATCTCTTTCTTTTTCCGCAGACTCAAAGCTGCTTTGCTCGTCCTCCAACACAGAAACTATTCATGTATACAAATTGGAAAATGAGAAACCGTAAGTTTAATGTACATAACATAAGTCTCTGAATTGTTTAACATGAAATTTTTTTTTAGATCTACTATAAGAGGAAGCTGGTACGAGGCTTTGAGTGTACTGACGACTAGCGTTGTAGAAAATGTTTCGCCTAATCTGGTGGGAAGTTTGATGGCTGGACGGAGTTTCACACAAGGAAGAATCCCAGCGCCGTCAGAAAATACAAAATGTGCAATCATCTCGTAAGCCATACTATAAAGATTTCGAAACCAACATTTTTAAGACATGACAACCAATACTACGTCTTAGTCGCCACCGACAAAGGGCACCTTTACAATTTCCGGATGGAAAATGAAGAAGAGAATCTGTGTCTGATACGTCAACATCGCATTGGGCCGAGATTGGAGAGCTATCTAGCATCAGTGCGGCCAAAAACAGAAAGGAAAAAAAGACACGCAGAATGAATCTTTTTAATTGTTTTTGTTAAATATTTGTTGAATTTTACACTTTAAGTTTATTTTCGGTTTTCTGACTCATTTCCAATTTAAAACTCTAATTTTGCCACAGTCATCCCGAAAATCCACGAAACTACTTGTTTTTTTTTTTGAATATCTGTTTACGTTTTTAGTTATTTTTTTAAAGCACAAAATCATTTTTCGAATCAGCATCAAAACTATCTTTTTTTTAGCAGCATTGTTGCATATTTTCTGTATCTACTTTTAAATAATAATTGTTTCATTTTTCAAAAATTGTTCACATTTATGCTGTTACCAAAACAACAAGAAAATAAACCAATTTTTTTTCCGTTTTTGCCTTATTGTCAATAATTCAAATCGTTCGCCCACGCTCATAAAATTTATGCCCATCGAAGAACAATCGGCGCTATAAAACGGCATATGCTACGAAATCGGCATTACTCAATTGAAAACTATGATTTTCGACATTATTGGCGCAGTTGGCGATGCTGCAAACTTACCGAAGAGAACCCAGCAGCGGCAGGTTGGTACTTCACCATTTCAAAATGTCTACAATCGAGCCATGATGTCAATGAATCAAGCTCTTTCTATTCAAGAAGATGTTGGTGAGTTTGATCTCATAGAAGTTTATTGTTTTAATCTGAAAATTTTTCAGATCAGAAACCTGAAAAACCAAAAATCGCGACAAAATTGCAATTAACAAATAACAAAACTCTTCATCGTCATGCCTTCCCCGCTCAAAACAATTTGTGTCTGCTGCCGTTTATTTCTCGACTAACACCACAGTAACTAACTGATAATTAACACAACTGCAAGCAAGCCCAACATAAAATCAATGAAAATCCACCTCCCGTGTATGAGTTTTTGCAAATATATGTCGCAAATTTCACAAAAAACCATTTTAACCCTGGAAAATCCGAATAATTTATATTGGTGCATTGGACTTCTTTAATATGCTTATGTACGTACGTACATTTTCAAGTAAACCAGCCTTTTACCGAATTTTTCCCAGCTTACTAGTTTTAAATACAGGTTCGAATTGGACTAAAATGTCTCTTCATGTTACAGAATTTGCAAGAGCAAAATTAAATAGCGACGCAGACATCACAATGCATACCTGGGGCTCTTGTTTTCATACCGTATTTCCTAAATATAGGCGCATGCGCTTCTATTTTTTCATTTGTTCACAACTGCCGGGTATTTAGAGGTTTGCACACCAAATTTCGGTCGTCTCATGTCTGCTTGGTTAGAAAGTATTTTGGCGAGTTTGGTGTGCAAACCTTTAAATACCCGGCAGTATATTAGAGGAAATACGGTATTTTCGCGAAGATGCAACCTGTAGACGACACAAAAATTGAAAAAAATTTTCGTATCATCGTGCAGCTGCATTTCGACGAGATTTTTATTTCTGATAAGAAACAAGCATTTGGCGCTGCTGAACTTCATGGCTAAGCAACAAAAGTTTAGTTCTGCTTATTTTTTCTGGCAGCTAAGAAACGAGATTTTAGTGCTGCTAATGGACCTATTCAGCGCAGGAAAAAAACCAATTTTCGCGGTTTTTTCCCTATGCAGGTTGTTTTCCAGGTAAAAAACTCATCGCGTCGAGACCCGGCAGTGAAAAATGCCATGCGCTTTCAATTTTCAATAGGAATTCGGTCGAAATTTAAAGGCGCATCCGATTATTTCATCGGCCGGTCTCGACACGACAAGTTGTTTACGTCAAGACACTTCCGACTACTGTAGTTTTTTGTCTTTTTTCCTCAATTCTGCATAGGGAAAAAAACCACGCAAATCGGTTTTTTTTTCCTGTACTGAATAGGTCCATAAAAGACAAGATTTTTGTGCTGCTAATAAACGAGACGTTTGTGCTGCTAACTCGTTTCTTTCGTTTCAACTCGTTTTTCGTTTCTTAGCAGCATAAAAACCTTGTTTCTTAGCAGCATAAAAATCTTGTTTCTTAGCAGCATAAAAATCTTGTTTCTTAGCAGCACAAAAATCTTGTTTCTTAGCAGCATAAAAATCTTGTTTCTTAGCAGCATAAAAATCTTGTTTCTTAGCAGCACAAAAATCTTGTTTCTTAGCAGCATAAAAAACTTGTTTCTTAGCAGCATAAAAATCTTGTTTCTTAGCAGCACAAAAATCTTGTTTCTTAGCAGCATAAAAATCTTGTTTCTTAGCAGCATAAAAATCTTGTTTCTTAGCAGCACAAAAATTTCGTCTCTTAGCAGCATAAAAATCTTGTTTCTTAGCAGCATAAAAATCTTGTTTCTTAGCAGCATAAAAATCTTGTTTCTTAGCAGCATAAAAATCTTGTTTCTTAGCAGCATAAAAACCTTGTTTCTTAGCAGCATAAAAATCTTGTTTCTTAGCAGCATAAAAAACTTGTTTCTTAGCAGCATAAAAATCTTGTTTCTTAGCAGCATAAAAATCTTGTTTCTTAGCAGCATAAAAATCTTGTTTCTTAGCAGCACAAAAATCTTGTTTCTTAGCAGCATAAAAATCTTGTTTCTTAGCAGCATAAAAATCTTGTTTCTTAGCAGCATAAAAATCTTGTTTCTTAGCAGCATAAAAACCTTGTTTCTTAGCAGCATAAAAATCTTGTTTCTTAGCAGCACAAAAATCTTGTTTCTTAGCAGCATAAAAACCTTGTTTCTTAGCAGCATAAAAATCTTGTTTCTTAGCAGCATAAAAATCTTGTTTCTTAGCAGCATAAAAATCTTGTTTCTTAGCAGCATAAAAACCTTGTTTCTTAGCAGCATAAAAATCTTGTTTCTTAGCAGCACAAAAATCTTGTTTCTTAGCAGCATAAAAACCTTGTTTCTTAGCAGCATAAAAATCTTGTTTCTTAGCAGCATAAAAATCTTGTTTCTTAGCAGCACAAAAATTTCGTCTCTTAGCAGCATAAAAACCTTGTTTCTTAGCAGCATAAAAATCTTGTTTCTTAGCAGCATAAAAAACTTGTTTCTTAGCAGCATAAAAATCTTGTTTCTTAGCAGCACAAAAATTTCGTCTCTTAGCAGCATAAAAACCTTGTTTCTTAGCAGCATAAAAATCTTGTTTCTTAGCAGCATAAAAATCTTGTTTCTTAGCAGCACAAAAATTTCGTCTCTTAGCAGCATAAAAATCTTGTTTCTTAGCAGCATAAAAATCTTGTTTCTTAGCAGCACAAAAATTTCGTCTCTTAGCAGCATAAAAATCTTGTTTCTTAGCAGCATAAAAATCTTGTTTCTTAGCAGCATAAAAATCTTGTTTCTTAGCAGCATAAAAATCTTGTTTCTTAGCAGCATAAAAAACTTGTTTCTTAGCAGCATAAAAATCTTGTTTCTTAGCAGCACAAAAATCTTGTTTCTTAGCAGCATAAAAATCTTGTTTCTTAGCAGCATAAAAATCTTGTTTCTTAGTAGCATAAAAATCTTGTTTCTTAGCAGCACAAAAATCTTGTTTCTTAGCAGCATAAAAATCTTGTTTCTTAGCAGCACAAAAATTTCGTCTCTTAGCAGCATAAAAATCTTGTTTCTTAGCAGCATAAAAATCTTGTTTCTTAGCAGCATAAAAATCTTGTTTCTTAGCAGCATAAAAATCTTGTTTCTTAGCAGCATAAAAAACTTGTTTCTTAGCAGCATAAAAATCTTGTTTCTTAGTAGCATAAAAATCTTGTTTCTTAGCAGCACAAAAATTTCGTCTCTTAGCAGCATAAAAAACTTGTTTCTTAGCAGCATAAAAATCTTGTTTCTTAGCAGCATAAAAAACTTGTTTCTTAGCAGCATAAAAATCTTGTTTCTTAGCAGCATAAAAATCTTGTTTCTTAGTAGCATAAAAATCTTGTTTCTTAGCAGCACAAAAATCTTGTTTCTTAGCAGCATAAAAATCTTGTTTCTTAGCAGCATAAAAATCTTGTTTCTTAGCAGCATAAAAATCTTGTTTCTTAGCAGCATAAAAATCTTGTTTCTTAGCAGCATAAAAATCTTGTTTCTTAGCAGCATAAAAATCTTGTTTCTTAGCAGCACAAAAATTTCGTCTCTTAGCAGCATAAAAATCTTGTTTCTTAGCAGCATAAAAATCTTGTTTCTTAGCAGCATAAAAATCTTGTTTCTTAGCAGCATAAAAATCTTGTTTCTTAGCAGCATAAAAATCTTGTTTCTTAGCAGCATAAAAAACTTGTTTCTTAGCAGCATAAAAATCTTGTTTCTTAGCAGCATAAAAATCTTGTTTCTTAGCAGCATAAAAATCTTGTTTCTTAGCAGCACAAAAATTTCGTCTCTTAGCAGCATAAAAATCTTGTTTCTTAGCAGCATAAAAATCTTGTTTCTTAGCAGCATAAAAATCTTGTTTCTTAGCAGCATAAAAATCTTGTTTCTTAGCAGCATAAAAAACTTGTTTCTTAGCAGCATAAAAATCTTGTTTCTTAGTAGCATAAAAATCTTGTTTCTTAGCAGCACAAAAATTTCGTCTCTTAGCAGCATAAAAATCTTGTTTCTTAGCAGCATAAAAATCTTGTTTCTTAGCAGCATAAAAAACTTGTTTCTTAGCAGCACAAAAATCTTGTTTCTTAGCAGCATAAAAATCTTGTTTCTTAGCAGCATAAAAATCTTGTTTCTTAGCAGCATAAAAAACTTGTTTCTTAGCAGCATAAAAATCTTGTTTCTTAGCAGCACAAAAATTTCGTCTCTTAGCAGCATAAAAACCTTGTTTCTTAGCAGCATAAAAATCTTGTTTCTTAGCAGCATAAAAAACTTGTTTCTTAGCAGCATAAAAATCTTGTTTTTTAGCAGCATAAAAATCTTGTTTCTTAGCAGCACAAAAATTTCGTCTCTTAGCAGCATAAAAATCTTGTTTCTTAGTAGCATAAAAATCTTGTTTCTTAGCAGCACAAAAATTTCGTCTCTTAGCAGCATAAAAATCTTGTTTCTTAGCAGCACAAAAATTTCGTCTCTTAGCAGCATAAAAACCTTGTTTCTTAGCAGCATAAAAATCTTGTTTCTTAGCAGCATAAAAAACTTGTTTCTTAGCAGCACAAAAATCTTGTTTCTTAGCAGCATAAAAATCTTGTTTCTTAGCAGCATAAAAATCTTGTTTCTTAGTAGCATAAAAATCTTGTTTCTTAGCAGCACAAAAATTTCGTCTCTTAGCAGCATAAAAATCTTGTTTCTTAGCAGCACAAAAATTTCGTCTCTTAGCAGCATAAAAACCTTGTTTCTTAGCAGCATAAAAATCTTGTTTCTTAGCAGCATAAAAAACTTGTTTCTTAGCAGCACAAAAATCTTGTTTCTTAGCAGCATAAAAATCTTGTTTCTTAGCAGCATAAAAATCTTGTTTCTTAGCAGCATAAAAAACTTGTTTCTTAGCAGCATAAAAATCTTGTTTCTTAGCAGCACAAAAATTTCGTCTCTTAGCAGCATAAAAACCTTGTTTCTTAGCAGCATAAAAATCTTGTTTCTTAGCAGCATAAAAAACTTGTTTCTTAGCAGCATAAAAATCTTGTTTCTTAGCAGCATAAAAATCTTGTTTCTTAGCAGCACAAAAATTTCGTCTCTTAGCAGCATAAAAATCTTGTTTCTTAGCAGCATAAAAATCTTGTTTCTTAGCAGCACAAAAATTTCGTCTCTTAGCAGCATAAAAATCTTGTTTCTTAGCAGCACAAAAATCTTGTTTCTTAGCAGCATAAAAATCTTGTTTCTTAGCAGCATAAAAATCTTGTTTCTTAGCAGCATAAAAAACTTGTTTCTTAGCAGCATAAAAATCTTGTTTCTTAGCAGCATAAAAATCTTGTTTCTTAGCAGCATAAAAACCTTGTTTCTTAGCAGCATAAAAATCTTGTTTCTTAGCAGCATAAAAAACTTGTTTCTTAGCAGCATAAAAATCTTGTTTCTTAGCAGCATAAAAATCTTGTTTCTTAGTAGCATAAAAATCTTGTTTCTTAGCAGCACAAAAATCTTGTTTCTTAGCAGCATAAAAATCTTGTTTCTTAGCAGCATAAAAATCTTGTTTCTTAGCAGCATAAAAATCTTGTTTCTTAGCAGCATAAAAATCTTGTTTCTTAGCAGCATAAAAAACTTGTTTCTTAGCAGCATAAAAATCTTGTTTCTTAGTAGCATAAAAATCTTGTTTCTTAGCAGCACAAAAATTTCGTCTCTTAGCAGCATAAAAATCTTGTTTCTTAGCAGCACAAAAATCTTGTTTCTTAGCAGCATAAAAATCTTGTTTCTTAGCAGCATAAAAATCTTGTTTCTTAGCAGCATAAAAAACTTGTTTCTTAGCAGCATAAAAATCTTGTTTCTTAGTAGCATAAAAAACTTGTTTCTTAGCAGCATAAAAATCTTGTTTCTTAGCAGCATAAAAATCTTGTTTCTTAGCAGCATAAAAATCTTGTTTCTTAGCAGCACAAAAATTTCGTCTCTTAGCAGCATAAAAATCTTGTTTCTTAGCAGCACAAAAATCTTGTTTCTTAGCAGCATAAAAATCTTGTTTCTTAGCAGCATAAAAATCTTGTTTCTTAGCAGCATAAAAAACTTGTTTCTTAGCAGCATAAAAATCTTGTTTCTTAGTAGCATAAAAATCTTGTTTCTTAGTAGCATAAAAATCTTGTTTCTTAGCAGCACAAAAATTTCGTCTCTTAGCAGCATAAAAATCTTGTTTCTTAGCAGCACAAAAATCTTGTTTCTTAGCAGCATAAAAATCTTGTTTCTTAGCAGCATAAAAATCTTGTTTCTTAGCAGCATAAAAAACTTGTTTCTTAGCAGCATAAAAATCTTGTTTCTTAGCAGCATAAAAATCTTGTTTCTTAGTAGCATAAAAATCTTGTTTCTTAGCAGCACAAAAATTTCGTCTCTTAGCAGCATAAAAATCTTGTTTCTTAGCAGCACAAAAATCTTGTTTCTTAGCAGCATAAAAATCTTGTTTCTTAGCAGCATAAAAATCTTGTTTCTTAGCAGCATAAAAAACTTGTTTCTTAGCAGCATAAAAATCTTGTTTCTTAGCAGCATAAAAAACTTGTTTCTTAGCAGCATAAAAATCTTGTTTCTTAGCAGCATAAAAATCTTGTTTCTTAGCAGCATAAAAATCTTGTTTCTTAGCAGCACAAAAATTTCGTCTCTTAGCAGCATAAAAATCTTGTTTCTTAGCAGCATAAAAATCTTGTTTCTTAGCAGCATAAAAATCTTGTTTCTTAGTAGCATAAAAATCTTGTTTCTTAGCAGCACAAAAATTTCGTCTCTTAGCAGCATAAAAATCTTGTTTCTTAGCAGCATAAAAAACTTGTTTCTTAGCAGCATAAAAATCTTGTTTCTTAGTAGCATAAAAATCTTGTTTCTTAGCAGCACAAAAATTTCGTCTCTTAGCAGCATAAAAATCTTGTTTCTTAGCAGCACAAAAATCTTGTTTCTTAGCAGCATAAAAATCTTGTTTCTTAGCAGCATAAAAATCTTGTTTCTTAGCAGCATAAAAAACTTGTTTCTTAGCAGCATAAAAATCTTGTTTCTTAGTAGCATAAAAAACTTGTTTCTTAGCAGCATAAAAATCTTGTTTCTTAGTAGCATAAAAATCTTGTTTCTTAGCAGCACAAAAATCTTGTTTCTTAGCAGCATAAAAACCTTGTTTCTTAGCAGCATAAAAATCTTGTTTCTTAGCAGCATAAAAAACTTGTTTCTTAGCAGCATAAAAATCTTGTTTCTTAGCAGCATAAAAATCTTGTTTCTTAGCAGCACAAAAATTTCGTCTCTTAGCAGCATAAAAATCTTGTTTCTTAGCAGCATAAAAATCTTGTTTCTTAGCAGCACAAAAATTTCGTCTCTTAGCAGCATAAAAATCTTGTTTCTTAGCAGCATAAAAATCTTGTTTCTTAGCAGCATAAAAATCTTGTTTCTTAGCAGCATAAAAAACTTGTTTCTTAGCAGCATAAAAATCTTGTTTCTTAGCAGCACAAAAATCTTGTTTCTTAGCAGCACAAAAATTTCGTCTCTTAGCAGCATAAAAACCTTGTTTCTTAGCAGCATAAAAATCTTGTTTCTTAGCAGCATAAAAATCTTGTTTCTTAGCAGCATAAAAATCTTGTTTCTTAGCAGCACAAAAATCTTGTTTCTTAGCAGCACAAAAATTTCGTCTCTTAGCAGCATAAAAATCTTGTTTCTTAGCAGCATAAAAATCTTGTTTCTTAGCAGCACAAAAATTTCGTCTCTTAGCAGCATAAAAATCTTGTTTCTTAGCAGCATAAAAATCTTGTTTCTTAGCAGCATAAAAATCTTGTTTCTTAGCAGCACAAAAATCTTGTTTCTTAGCAGCACAAAAATTTCGTCTCTTAGCAGCATAAAAATCTTGTTTCTTAGCAGCATAAAAATCTTGTTTCTTAGCAGCACAAAAATTTCGTCTCTTAGCAGCATAAAAATCTTGTTTCTTAGCAGCATAAAAATTTCGTCTCTTAGCAGCATAAAAATCTTGTTTCTTAGCAGCATAAAAATTTCGTCTCTTAGCAGCATAAAAATCTTGTTTCTTAGCAGCATAAAAATTTCGTCTCTTAGCAACATAAAAATTTTGTTTCTTAGCAGCATAAAAATCTTGTTTCTTAGCAGCATAAAAATTTCGTCTCTTAGCAGCATAAAAATCTTGTTTCTTAGCAGCATAAAAATCTTGTTTCTTAGCAGCATAAAAATTTCGTCTCTTAGCAGCATAAAAACCTTGTTTCTTAGCAGCACAAAAATTTCGTCTCTTAGCAGCATAAAAATTTCGTCTCTTAGCAGCATAAAAACCTTGTTTCTTAGCAGCATAAAAATCTTGTTTCTTAGCAGCATAAAAATCTTATTTCATTAGCAGCATAAAAATCTTGTTTCTTAGCAGCATAAAAATCTTATTTCATTAGCAGCATAAAAATCTTGTTTCTTAGCAGCATAAAAACCTTGTTTCTTAGCAGCATAAAAAACTTGTTTCTTAGCAGCATAAAAATCTTGTTTCTTAGCAGCATAAAAATCTTGTTTCTTAGCAGCATAAAAATCTTATTTCATTAGCAGCATAAAAATCTTGTTTCTTAGCAGCATAAAAACCTTGTTTCTTAGCAGCATAAAAAACTTGTTTCTTAGCAACATAAAAATTTTGTTTCTTAGCAGCATAAAAATCTTGTTTCTTAGCAGCATAAAAATTTCGTCTCTTAGCAGCATAAAAATCTTGTTTCTTAGCAGCATAAAAATTTCGTCTCTTAGCAACATAAAAATTTTGTTTCTTAGCAGCATAAAAATCTTGTTTCTTAGCAGCATAAAAATTTCGTCTCTTAGCAGCATAAAAATCTTGTTTCTTAGCAGCATAAAAATCTTGTTTCTTAGCAGCATAAAAAACTTGTTTCTTAGCAGCATAAAAATCTTGTTTCTTAGCAGCACAAAAATTTCGTCTCTTAGCAGCATAAAAATTTCGTCTCTTAGCAGCATAAAAACCTTGTTTCTTAGCAGCATAAAAATCTTGTTTCTTAGCAGCATAAAAAACTTGTTTCTTAGCAGCATAAAAATCTTGTTTCTTAGCAGCATAAAAATCTTATTTCATTAGCAGCATAAAAATCTTGTTTCTTAGCAGCATAAAAACCTTGTTTCTTAGCAGCATAAAAATCTTGTTTCTTAGCAGCACAAAAATCTTGTTTCTTAGCAGCATAAAAATCTTGTTTCTTAGCAGCATAAAAATCTTATTTCATTAGCAGCATAAAAACCTTGTTTCTTAGCAGCATAAAAATCTTGTTTCTTAGCAGCATAAAAATCTTGTTTCTTAGCAGCACAAAAATCTTATTTCATTAGCAGCATAAAAACCTTGTTTCTTAGCAGCATAAAAATCTTGTTTCTTAGCAGCATAAAAATCTTGTTTCTTAGCAGCACAAAAATCTTGTTTCTTAGCAGCATAAAAATCTTGTTTCTTAGCAGCATAAAAATCTTGTTTCTTAGCAGCATAAAAAACTTGTTTCTTAGCAGCATAAAAATCTTGTTTCTTAGCAGCACAAAAATTTCGTCTCTTAGCAGCATAAAAATCTTGTTTCTTAGCAGCACAAAAATCTTGTTTCTTAGCAGCATAAAAACCTTGTTTCTTAGCAGCATAAAAATCTTGTTTCTTAGCAGCATAAAAAACTTGTTTCTTAGCAGCATAAAAATCTTGTTTCTTAGCAGCATAAAAATCTTATTTCATTAGCAGCATAAAAATCTTGTTTCTTAGCAGCACAAAAATCTTATTTCATTAGCAGCATAAAAATCTTGTTTCTTAGCAGCACAAAAATCTTATTTCATTAGCAGCATAAAAACCTTGTTTCTTAGCAGCATAAAAAACTTGTTTCTTAGCAGCATAAAAACCTTGTTTCTTAGCAGCATAAAAAACTTGTTTCTTAGCAGCATAAAAATCTTGTTTCTTAGCAGCATAAAAATCTTATTTCATTAGCAGCATAAAAATCTTGTTTCTTAGCAGCACAAAAATCTTATTTCATTAGCAGCATAAAAATCTTGTTTCTTAGCAGCATAAAAAACTTGTTTCTTAGCAGCACAAAAATCTTATTTCATTAGCAGCATAAAAACCTTGTTTCTTAGCAGCATAAAAATCTTGTTTCTTAGCAGCATAAAAATCTTATTTCATTAGCAGCATAAAAACCTTGTTTCTTAGCAGCATAAAAATCTTGTTTCTTAGCAGCATAAAAATCTTATTTCATTAGCAGCATAAAAACCTTGTTTCTTAGCAGCATAAAAATCTTGTTTCTTAGCAGCATAAAAATCTTGTTTCTTAGCAGCACAAAAATCTTATTTCATTAGCAGCATAAAAACCTTGTTTCTTAGCAGCATAAAAATCTTGTTTCTTAGCAGCATAAAAATCTTATTTCATTAGCAGCATAAAAACCTTGTTTCTTAGCAGCATAAAAATCTTGTTTCTTAGCAGCACAAAAATCTTATTTCATTAGCAGCATAAAAACCTTGTTTCTTAGCAGCATAAAAATCTTGTTTCTTAGCAGCATAAAAATCTTATTTCATTAGCAGCATAAAAACCTTGTTTCTTAGCAGCATAAAAATCTTGTTTCTTAGCAGCATAAAAATCTTATTTCATTAGCAGCATAAAAACCTTGTTTCTTAGCAGCACAAAAATCTTGTTTCTTAGCAGCACAAAAATCTTATTTCATTAGCAGCATAAAAACCTTGTTTCTTAGCAGCACAAAAATCTTGTTTCTTAGCAGCACAAAAATCTTATTTCATTAGCAGCATAAAAACCTTGTTTCTTAGCAGCATAAAAATCTTGTTTCTTAGCAGCATAAAAATCTTATTTCATTAGCAGCATAAAAACCTTGTTTCTTAGCAGCATAAAAATCTTGTTTCTTAGCAGCACAAAAATCTTATTTCATTAGCAGCATAAAAACCTTGTTTCTTAGCAGCACAAAAATCTTGTTTCTTAGCAGCATAAAAATCTTGTTTCTTAGCAGCATAAAAATCTTGTTTCTTAGCAGCACAAAAATCTTATTTCATTAGCAGCATAAAAACCTTGTTTCTTAGCAGCATAAAAATCTTGTTTCTTAGCAGCATAAAAATCTTATTTCATTAGCAGCATAAAAATCTTGTTTCTTAGCAGCACAAAAATCTTATTTCATTAGCAGCATAAAAATCTTGTTTCTTAGCAGCATAAAAAACTTGTTTCTTAGCAGCATAAAAATCTTGTTTCTTAGCAGCATAAAAATCTTGTTTCTTAGCAGCACAAAAATCTTGTTTCTTAGCAGCATAAAAATCTTGTTTCTTAGCAGCATAAAAATCTTGTTTCTTAGCAGCATAAAAATCTTGTTTCTTAGCAGCATAAAAATCTTGTTTCTTAGCAGCATAAAAATCTTGTTTCTTAGCAGCATAAAAATCTTGTTTCTTAGCAGCATAAAAATCTTGTTTCTTAGCAGCACAAAAATCTTATTTCATTAGCAGCATAAAAACCTTGTTTCTTAGCAGCATAAAAATCTTGTTTCTTAGCAGCATAAAAATCTTGTTTCTTAGCAGCATAAAAATCTTATTTCATTAGCAGCATAAAAATCTTGTTTCTTAGCAGCATAAAAATCTTGTTTCTTAGCAGCACAAAAATCTTGTTTCTTAGCAGCATAAAAATCTTGTTTCTTAGCAGCACAAAAATTTCGTCTCTTAGCAGCATAAAAATCTTGTTTCTTAGCAGCATAAAATCTTGTTTCTTAGCAGCATAAAAATCTTGTTTCTTAGCAGCATAAAAATCTTATTTCATTAGCAGCATAAAAATCTTGTTTCTTAGCAGCATAAAAATTTCGTCTCTTAGCAGCATAAAAATCTTGTTTCTTAGCAGCATAAAAATCTTGTTTCTTAGCAGCATAAAAATCTTGTTTCTTAGCAGCATAAAAATCTTGTTTCTTAGCAGCATAAAAATCTTGTTTCTTAGCAGCACAAAAATCTTGTTTCTTAGCAGCATAAAAATCTTGTTTCTTAGCAGCACAAAAATTTCGTCTCTTAGCAGCATAAAAATCTTGTTTCTTAGCAGCATAAAATCTTGTTTCTTAGCAGCATAAAAATCTTGTTTCTTAGCAGCATAAAAATCTTATTTCATTAGCAGCATAAAAATCTTGTTTCTTAGCAGCATAAAAATCTTATTTCATTAGCAGCATAAAAATCTTGTTTCTTAGCAGCACAAAAATTTCGTCTCTTAGCAGCATAAAAATCTTGTTTCTTAGCAGCATAAAATCTTGTTTCTTAGCAGCATAAAAATCTTGTTTCTTAGCAGCATAAAAATCTTATTTCATTAGCAGCATAAAAATCTTGTTTCTTAGCAGCACAAAAATTTCGTCTCTTAGCAGCATAAAAATCTTGTTTCTTAGCAGCATAAAATCTTGTTTCTTAGCAGCATAAAAATCTTGTTTCTTAGCAGCATAAAAATCTTATTTCATTAGCAGCATAAAAATCTTGTTTCTTAGCAGCACAAAAATTTCGTCTCTTAGCAGCATAAAAATCTTGTTTCTTAGCAGCATAAAAATTTCGTCTCTTAGCAGCATAAAAATCTTGTTTCTTAGCAGCACAAAAATTTCGTCTCTTAGCAGCATAAAAATCTTGTTTCTTAGCAGCATAAAAATTTCGTCTCTTAGCAGCATAAAAATCTTGTTTCTTAGCAGCACAAAAATCTTGTTTCTTAGCAGCATAAAAATCTTGTTTCTTAGCAGCATAAAAATTTCGTCTCTTAGCAGCACAAAAATTTCGTCTCTTAGCAGCATACAAATCTTGTTTCTTAGCAGCACAAAAATTTCGTCTCTTAGCAGCATAAAAATCTTGTTTTTTAGCAGCATAAAAATCTTGTTTCTTAGCAGCATAAAAATCTTGTTTCTTAGCAGCATAAAAAACTTGTTTCTTAGCAGCATAAAATCTTGTTTCTTAGCAGCATAAAAATCTTGTTTCTTAGCAGCATAAAAATTTCGTCTCTTAGCAGCATAAAAATCTTGTTTCTTAGCAGCATAAAATCTTGTTTCTTAGCAGCATAAAAATCTTGTTTCTTAGCAGCACAAAAATTTCGTCTCTTAGCAGCATAAAAATCTTGTTTCTTAGCAGCATAAAAATCTTGTTTCTTAGCAGCATAAAAATCTTGTTTCTTAGCAGCATAAAAATCTTGTTTCTTAGCAGCATAAAGTCTTGTTTCTTAGCAGCACAAAAATTTCGTCTCTTAGCAGCATAAAAATCTTGTTTCTTAGCAGCATAAAATCTTGTTTCTTAGCAGCATAAAATCTTGTTTCTTAGCAGCATAAAATCTTGTTTCTTAGCAGCACAAAAATTTCGTCTCTTAGCAGCATAAAAATCTTGTTTCTTAGCAGCATAAAATCTTGTTTCTTAGCAGCACAAAAATTTCGTCTCTTAGCAGCATAAAAATCTTGTTTCTTAGCAGCATAAAATCTTGTTTCTTAGCAGCATAAAATCTTGTTTCTTAGCAGAGTAGTTGGGTTCCAATAAAATAATAAGCAAAGATGAACAAAACAAAAGATTTATCGCCAAAAATATATAAACGGAAAAGGGCGAGAACAACAAAACTAAAAAGAAAAAGAACTGAATGGCCAATGAGGCCGCTCAAAATAAATAATATCCACGTGGCACTAAACCGCGTGAACTCACGTGAAATTAAACTACTTTTATTTTTATTTTATTTGTGGCGCTTAACAGCGTGAATGGCGGTCTAGACGGAGTGCCGTGGCGCTGATACGTGTAGGCCGATAATAAAGGGGATTGGGTAAAGGACTTGCCACCGGCAACTGCAGCATAAAATCTTGTTTCTTAGCAGCACAAAAATTTCGTCTCTTAGCAGCATAAAAATCTTGTTTCTTAGCAGCACAAAAATCTTGTTTCTTAGCAGCACAAAAATTTCGTCTCTTAGCAGCATAAAAATCTTGTTTCTTAGCAGCATAAAATCTTGTTTCTTAGCAGCATAAAATCTTGTTTCTTAGCAGCATAAAATCTTGTTTCTTAGCAGCATAAAAAACTTGTTTCTTAGCAGCATAAAAATCTTGTTTCTTAGCAGCATAAAATCTTGTTTCTTAGCAGCATAAAAAACTTGTTTCTTAGCAGCATAAAAATCTTGTTTCTTAGCAGCATAAAATCTTGTTTCTTAGCAGCATAAAATCTTGTTTCTTAGCAGCATAAAATCTTGTTTCTTAGCAGCATAAAAAACTTGTTTCTTAGCAGCATAAAAATCTTGTTTCTTAGCAGCACAAAAATCTTGTTTCTTAGCAGCACAAAAATTTCGTCTCTTAGCAGCATAAAAATCTTGTTTCTTAGCAGCATAAAATCTTGTTTCTTAGCAGCACAAAAATTTCGTCTCTTAGCAGCATAAAAATCTTGTTTCTTAGCAGCATAAAATCTTGTTTCTTAGCAGCATAAAATCTTGTTTCTTAGCAGCATAAAATCTTGTTTCTTAGCAGCATAAAAAACTTGTTTCTTAGCAGCATAAAAATCTTGTTTCTTAGCAGCATAAAATCTTGTTTCTTAGCAGCATAAAAATCTTGTTTCTTAGCAGCATAAAAATTTCGTCTCTTAGCAGCATAAAAATCTTGTTTCTTAGCAGCATAAAAATTTCGTCTCTTAGCAGCATAAAAATCTTGTTTCTTAGCAGCATAAAATCTTGTTTCTTAGCAGCATAAAAATCTTGTTTCTTAGCAGCATAAAAATCTTGTTTCTTAGCAGCATAAAAATCTTGTTTCTTAGCAGCACAAAAATTTCGTCTCTTAGCAGCATAAAAATCTTGTTTCTTAGCAGCATAAAAATTTCGTCTCTTAGCAGCATAAAAATCTTGTTTCTTAGCAGCATAAAAATCTTGTTTCTTAGCAGCACAAAAATTTCGTCTCTTAGCAGCATAAAAATCTTGTTTCTTAGCAGCATAAAATCTTGTTTCTTAGCAGCATAAAATCTTGTTTCTTAGCAGCACAAAAATTTCGTCTCTTAGCAGCATAAAAATCTTGTTTCTTAGCAGCATAAAATCTTGTTTCTTAGCAGCATAAAATCTTGTTTCTTAGCAGCACAAAAATTTCGTCTCTTAGCAGCATAAAAATATTGTTTCTTAGCAGCATAAAATCTTGTTTCTTAGCAGCATAAAAATCTTGTTTCTTAGCAGCACAAAAATTTCGTCTCTTAGCAGCATAAAAATCTTGTTTCTTAGCAGCATAAAAATTTCGTCTCTTAGCAGCATAAAAATCTTGTTTCTTAGCAGCATAAAATCTTGTTTCTTAGCAGCATAAAATCTTGTTTCTTAGCAGCATAAAAATCTTGTTTCTTAGCAGCATAAAAATCTTGTTTCTTAGCAGCATAAAATCTTGTTTCTTAGCAGCATAAAAATCTTGTTTCTTAGCAGCACAAAAATTTCGTCTCTTAGCAGCATAAAAATCTTGTTTCTTAGCAGCACAAAAATTTCGTCTCTTAGCAGCATAAAAATCTTGTTTCTTAGCAGCATAAAAATTTCGTCTCTTAGCAGCATAAAAATCTTGTTTCTTAGCAGCATAAAAATCTTGTTTCTTAGCAGCACAAAAATTTCGTCTCTTAGCAGCATAAAAATTTCGTCTCTTAGCAGCATAAAAATCTTGTTTCTTAGCAGCATAAAAATCTTGTTTCTTAGCAGCACAAAAATTTCGTCTCTTAGCAGCATAAAAATCTTGTTTCTTAGCAGCATAAAAATTTCGTCTCTTAGCAGCATAAAAATCTTGTTTCTTAGCAGCATAAAATCTTGTTTCTTAGCAGCATAAAATCTTGTTTCTTAGCAGCACAAAAATTTCGTCTCTTAGCAGCATAAAAATCTTGTTTCTTAGCAGCATAAAATCTTGTTTCTTAGCAGCATAAAAATCTTGTTTCTTAGCAGCACAAAAATTTCGTCTCTTAGCAGCATAAAAATCTTGTTTCTTAGCAGCATAAAAATCTTGTTTCTTAGCAGCACAAAAATTTCGTCTCTTAGCAGCATAAAAATCTTGTTTCTTAGCAGCATAAAAATTTCGTCTCTTAGCAGCATAAAAATCTTGTTTCTTAGCAGCACAAAAATTTCGTCTCTTAGCAGCATAAAAATCTTGTTTCTTAGCAGCACAAAAATTTCGTCTCTTAGCAGCATAAAAATCTTGTTTCTTAGCAGCATAAAATCTTGTTTCTTAGCAGCATAAAAATCTTGTTTCTTAGCAGCATAAAAATCTTGTTTCTTAGCAGCACAAAAATTTCGTCTCTTAGCAGCATGAAAATCTTGTTTCTTAGCAGCATAAAAATCTTGTTTCTTAGCAGCACAAAAATTTCGTCTCTTAGCAGCATAAAAATCTTGTTTCTTAGCAGCATAAAAATCTTGTTTCTTAGCAGCACAAAAATTTCGTCTCTTAGCAGCATAAAAATCTTGTTTCTTAGCAGCACAAAAATTTCGTCTCTTAGCAGCATAAAAATTTTGTTTCTTAGCAGCATAAAAATCTTGTTTCTTAGCAGCACAAAAATTTCGTCTCTTAGCAGCATAAAAATCTTGTTTCTTAGCAGCATAAAAATCTTGTTTCTTAGCAGCATAAAAACCTTGTTTCTTAGCAGCATAAAAATCTTGTTTCTTAGCAGCATAAAATCTTGTTTCTTAGCAGCATAAAAATCTTGTTTCTTAGCAGCATAAAAATCTTGTTTCTTAGCAGCACAAAAATTTCGTCTCTTAGCAGCATAAAAATTTTGTTTCTTAGCAGCATAAAAATCTTGTTTCTTAGCAGCATAAAAATTTTGTTTCTTAGCAGCATAAAAATCTTGTTTCTTAGCAGCACAAAAATTTCGTCTCTTAGCAGCATAAAAATTTTGTTTCTTAGCAGCATAAAAATCTTGTTTCTTAGCAGCACAAAAATTTCGTCTCTTAGCAGCATAAAAATCTTGTTTCTTAGCAGCATAAAAATCTTGTTTCTTAGCAGCATAAAAACCTTGTTTCTTAGCAGCATAAAAATCTTGTTTCTTAGCAGCACAAAAATTTCGTCTCTTAGCAGCATAAAAATTTTGTTTCTTAGCAGCATAAAAATCTTGTTTCTTAGCAGCATAAAAATCTTGTTTCTTAGCAGCATAAAAACCTTGTTTCTTAGCAGCATAAAAATCTTGTTTCTTAGCAGCATAAAAACCTTGTTTCTTAGCAGCATGAAAATTTCGTCTCTTAGCAGCATAAAAATCTTGTTTCTTAGCAGCATAAAAATCTTGTTTCTTAGCAGCATAAAAATTTCGTCTCTTAGCAGCATAAAAATCTTGTTTCTTAGCAGCATAAAAATCTTGTTTCTTAGCAGCATAAAAATCTTGTTTCTTAGCAGCATAAAAATTTCGTCTCTTAGCAGCATAAAAATCTTGTTTCTTAGCAGCATAAAAATCTTGTTTCTTAGCAGCATAAAAATTTTGTTTCTTAGCAGCATAAAAATCTTGTTTCTTAGCAGCATAAAAATCTTGTTTCTTAGCAGCATAAAAATTTCGTCTCTTAGCAGCATAAAAACCTTGTTTCTTAGCAGCACAAAAATTTCGTCTCTTAGCAGCATAAAAATTTTGTTTCTTAGCAGCATAAAAATCTTGTTTCTTAGCAGCATAAAAATCTTGTTTCTTAGCAGCATAAAAACCTTGTTTCTTAGCAGCATAAAAATCTTGTTTCTTAGCAGCATAAAAATTTCGTCTCTTAGCAGCATAAAAATCTTGTTTCTTAGCAGCATAAAAATCTTGTTTCTTAGCAGCATAAAAATCTTGTTTCTTAGCAGCATAAAAATTTCGTCTCTTAGCAGCATAAAAATCTTGTTTCTTAGCAGCATAAAAATCTTGTTTCTTAGCAGCATAAAAATCTTGTTTCTTAGCAGCATAAAATCTTGTTTCTTAGCAGCATAAAAATCTTGTTTCTTAGCAGCACAAAAATTTCGTCTCTTAGCAGCATAAAAATCTTGTTTCTTAGCAGCATAAAATCTTGTTTCTTAGCAGCATAAAAATCTTGTTTCTTAGCAGCACAAAAATTTCGTCTCTTAGCAGCATAAAAATCTTGTTTCTTAGCAGCACAAAAATTTCGTCTCTTAGCAACATAAAAATCTTGTTTCTTAGCAGCATAAAATCTTGTTTCTTAGCAGCATAAAAATCTTGTTTCTTAGCAGCACAAAAATTTCGTCTCTTAGCAGCATAAAAATCTTGTTTCTTAGCAGCATAAAATCTTGTTTCTTAGCAGCATAAAAATCTTGTTTCTTAGCAGCACAAAAATTTCGTCTCTTAGCAGCATAAAAATCTTGTTTCTTAGCAGCACAAAAATTTCGTCTCTTAGCAGCATAAAAATCTTGTTTCTTAGCAGCATAAAATCTTGTTTCTTAGCAGCATAAAAATCTTGTTTCTTAGCAGCACAAAAATTTCGTCTCTTAGCAGCATAAAAATCTTGTTTCTTAGCAGCACAAAAATTTCGTCTCTTAGCAGCATAAAAATCTTGTTTCTTAGCAGCATAAAATCTTGTTTCTTAGCAGCATAAAAATCTTGTTTCTTAGCAGCACAAAAATTTCGTCTCTTAGCAGCATAAAAATCTTGTTTCTTAGCAGCACAAAAAATTCGTCTCTTAGCAGCATAAAAATCTTGTTTCTTAGCAGCATAAAAATCTTGTTTCTTAGCAGCACAAAAATTTCGTCTCTTAGCAGCATAAAAATCTTGTTTCTTAGCAGCATAAAATCTTGTTTCTTAGCAGCATAAAAATCTTGTTTCTTAGCAGCACAAAAATTTCGTCTCTTAGCAGCATAAAAATCTTGTTTCTTAGCAGCACAAAAATTTCGTCTCTTAGCAACATAAAAATCTTGTTTCTTAGCAGCATAAAATCTTGTTTCTTAGCAGCATAAAAATCTTGTTTCTTAGCAGCACAAAAATTTCGTCTCTTAGCAGCATAAAAATCTTGTTTCTTAGCAGCATAAAATCTTGTTTCTTAGCAGCATAAAAATCTTGTTTCTTAGCAGCACAAAAATTTCGTCTCTTAGCAGCATAAAAATCTTGTTTCTTAGCAGCACAAAAATTTCGTCTCTTAGCAGCATAAAAATCTTGTTTCTTAGCAGCATAAAATCTTGTTTCTTAGCAGCATAAAAATCTTGTTTCTTAGCAGCACAAAAATTTCGTCTCTTAGCAGCATAAAAATCTTGTTTCTTAGCAGCACAAAAATTTCGTCTCTTAGCAACATAAAAATCTTGTTTCTTAGCAGCATAAAAATCTTGTTTCTTAGCAGCACAAAAATTTCGTCTCTTAGCAGCATAAAAATCTTGTTTCTTAGCAGCATAAAATCTTGTTTCTTAGCAGCATAAAAATTTCGTCTCTTAGCAGCATAAAAATCTTGTTTCTTAGCAGCACAAAAATTTCGTCTCTTAGCAGCATAAAAATTTCGTCTCTTAGCAGCATAAAAATCTTGTTTCTTAGCAGCACAAAAATTTCGTCTCTTAGCAGCATAAAAATCTTGTTTCTTAGCAGCATAAAATCTTGTTTCTTAGCAGCATAAAAATTTCGTCTCTTAGCAGCATAAAAATCTTGTTTCTTAGCAGCACAAAAATTTCGTCTCTTAGCAGCATAAAAATCTTGTTTCTTAGCAGCATAAAAATTTCGTCTCTTAGCAACATAAAAATCTTGTTTCTTAGCAGCATAAAAATCTTGTTTCTTAGCAGCATAAAAATCTTGTTTCTTAGCAGCATAAAAATTTCGTCTCTTAGCAGCATAAAAATCTTGTTTCTTAGCAGCATAAAAATTTCGTCTCTTAGCAGCATAAAAATCTTGTTTCTTAGCAGCATAAAAATCTTGTTTCTTAGCAGCATAAAAATTTCGTCTCTTAGCAACATAAAAATCTTGTTTCTTAGCAGCATAAAAATCTTGTTTCTTAGCAGCATAAAAATCTTGTTTCTTAGCAGCATAAAAATTTCGTCTCTTAGAAGCATAAAAATCTTGTTTCTTAGCAGCACAAAAATTTCGTCTCTTAGCAGCATAAAAATCTTGTTTCTTAGCAGCATAAAAATTTCGTCTCTTAGCAGCATAAAAATCTTGTTTCTTAGCAGCATAAAAATTTCGTCTCTTAGCAGCATAAAAATCTTGTTTCTTAGCAGCATAAAAATCTTGTTTCTTAGCAGCACAAAAATTTCGTCTCTTAGCAGCATACAAATCTTGTTTCTTAGCAGCATAAAAATTTCGTCTCTTAGCAGCATACAAATCTTGTTTCTTAGCAGCATAAAAATTTCGTCTCTTAGCAGCATAAAAATCTTGTTTCTTAGCAGCATAAAAATTTCGTCTCTTAGCAGCATAAAAATCTTGTTTCTTAGCAGCATAAAAATCTTGTTTCTTAGCAGCACAAAAATTTCGTCTCTTAGCAGCATACAAATCTTGTTTCTTAGCAGCACAAAAATTTCGTCTCTTAGCAGCATACAAATCTTGTTTCTTAGCAGCACAAAAATTTCGTCTCTTAGCAGCATAAAAATCTTGTTTCTTAGCAGCATAAAATCTTGTTTCTTAGCAGCATAAAAATCTTGTTTCTTAGCAGCACAAAAATTTCGTCTCTTAGCAGCATAAAAATCTTGTTTCTTAGCAGCATAAAAATCTTGTTTCTTAGCAGCACAAAAATTTCGTCTCTTAGCAGCATAAAAATCTTGTTTCTTAGCAGCATAAAATCTTGTTTCTTAGCAGCATAAAAATCTTGTTTCTTAGCAGCACAAAAATTTCGTCTCTTAGCAGCATAAAAATCTTGTTTCTTAGCAGCACAAAAATTTCGTCTCTTAGCAACATAAAAATCTTGTTTCTTAGCAGCATAAAATCTTGTTTCTTAGCAGCATAAAAATCTTGTTTCTTAGCAGCACAAAAATTTCGTCTCTTAGCAGCATAAAAATCTTGTTTCTTAGCAGCATAAAATCTTGTTTCTTAGCAGCATAAAAATCTTGTTTCTTAGCAGCACAAAAATTTCGTCTCTTAGCAGCATAAAAATCTTGTTTCTTAGCAGCACAAAAATTTCGTCTCTTAGCAGCATAAAAATCTTGTTTCTTAGCAGCATAAAATCTTGTTTCTTAGCAGCATAAAAATCTTGTTTCTTAGCAGCACAAAAATTTCGTCTCTTAGCAGCATAAAAATCTTGTTTCTTAGCAGCACAAAAATTTCGTCTCTTAGCAACATAAAAATCTTGTTTCTTAGCAGCATAAAAATCTTGTTTCTTAGCAGCACAAAAATTTCGTCTCTTAGCAGCATAAAAATCTTGTTTCTTAGCAGCATAAAATCTTGTTTCTTAGCAGCATAAAAATTTCGTCTCTTAGCAGCATAAAAATCTTGTTTCTTAGCAGCACAAAAATTTCGTCTCTTAGCAGCATAAAAATTTCGTCTCTTAGCAGCATAAAAATCTTGTTTCTTAGCAGCACAAAAATTTCGTCTCTTAGCAGCATAAAAATCTTGTTTCTTAGCAGCATAAAATCTTGTTTCTTAGCAGCATAAAAATTTCGTCTCTTAGCAGCATAAAAATCTTGTTTCTTAGCAGCACAAAAATTTCGTCTCTTAGCAGCATAAAAATCTTGTTTCTTAGCAGCATAAAAATTTCGTCTCTTAGCAACATAAAAATCTTGTTTCTTAGCAGCATAAAAATCTTGTTTCTTAGCAGCATAAAAATCTTGTTTCTTAGCAGCATAAAAATTTCGTCTCTTAGCAGCATAAAAATCTTGTTTCTTAGCAGCATAAAAATTTCGTCTCTTAGCAGCATAAAAATCTTGTTTCTTAGCAGCATAAAAATCTTGTTTCTTAGCAGCATAAAAATTTCGTCTCTTAGCAACATAAAAATCTTGTTTCTTAGCAGCATAAAAATCTTGTTTCTTAGCAGCATAAAAATCTTGTTTCTTAGCAGCATAAAAATTTCGTCTCTTAGCAGCATAAAAATCTTGTTTCTTAGCAGCACAAAAATTTCGTCTCTTAGCAGCATAAAAATCTTGTTTCTTAGCAGCATAAAAATTTCGTCTCTTAGCAGCATAAAAATCTTGTTTCTTAGCAGCATAAAAATCTTGTTTCTTAGCAGCACAAAAATTTCGTCTCTTAGCAGCATACAAATCTTGTTTCTTAGCAGCATAAAAATTTCGTCTCTTAGCAGCATACAAATCTTGTTTCTTAGCAGCATAAAAATTTCGTCTCTTAGCAGCATAAAAATCTTGTTTCTTAGCAGCATAAAAATTTCGTCTCTTAGCAGCATAAAAATCTTGTTTCTTAGCAGCATAAAAATCTTGTTTCTTAGCAGCACAAAAATTTCGTCTCTTAGCAGCATACAAATCTTGTTTCTTAGCAGCACAAAAATTTCGTCTCTTAGCAGCATACAAATCTTGTTTCTTAGCAGCACAAAAATTTCGTCTCTTAGCAGCATAAAAATCTTGTTTCTTAGCAGCATAAAAATCTTGTTTCTTAGCAGCACAAAAATTTCGTCTCTTAGCAGCATAAAAATCTTGTTTCTTAGCAGCATAAAAACCTTGTTTCTTAGCAGCATAAAAATCTTGTTTCTTAGCAGCATAAAAACCTTGTTTCTTAGCAGCATGAAAATTTCGTCTCTTAGCAGCATAAAAATCTTGTTTCTTAGCAGCATAAAAATCTTGTTTCTTAGCAGCATAAAAATTTCGTCTCTTAGCAGCATAAAAATCTTGTTTCTTAGCAGCATAAAAATTTTGTTTCTTAGCAGCACAAAAATTTCGTCTCTTAGCAGCATAAAAACCTTGTTTCTTAGCAGCACAAAAATTTCGTCTCTTAGCAGCATAAAAATCTTGTTTCTTAGCAGCATAAAAATCTTGTTTCTTAGCAGCACAAAAATTTCGTCTCTTAGCAGCATAAAAACCTTGTTTCTTAGCAGCATAAAAACCTTGTTTCTTAGCAGCATAAAAATTTCGTCTCTTAGCAGCATAAAAACCTTGTTTCTTAGCAGCACAAAAATTTCGTCTCTTAGCAGCATAAAAATTTTGTTTCTTAGCAGCATAAAAATCTTGTTTCTTAGCAGCATAAAAACCTTGTTTCTTAGCAGCATAAAAACCTTGTTTCTTAGCAGCACAAAAATTTCGTCTCTTAGCAGCATAAAAATTTTGTTTCTTAGCAGCATAAAAATCTTGTTTCTTAGCAGCATAAAAATCTTGTTTCTTAGCAGCATAAAAATTTCGTCTCTTAGCAGCATAAAAACCTTGTTTCTTAGCAGCACAAAAATTTCGTCTCTTAGCAGCATAAAAATTTTGTTTCTTAGCAGCATAAAAATCTTGTTTCTTAGCAGCATAAAAATTTCGTCTCTTAGCAGCATAAAAACCTTGTTTCTTAGCAGCACAAAAATTTCGTCTCTTAGCAGCATAAAAATCTTGTTTCTTAGCAGCATAAAAATCTTGTTTCTTAGCAGCATAAAAATTTCGTCTCTTAGCAGCATAAAAACCTTGTTTCTTAGCAGCACAAAAATTTCGTCTCTTAGCAGCATAAAAATCTTGTTTCTTAGCAGCATAAAAATCTTGTTTCTTAGCAGCATAAAAATTTCGTCTCTTAGCAGCATAAAAACCTTGTTTCTTAGCAGCACAAAAATTTCGTCTCTTAGCAGCATAAAAATCTTGTTTCTTAGCAGCATAAAAATTTCGTCTCTTAGCAGCATAAAAATCTTGTTTCTTAGCAGCATAAAAATTTCGTCTCTTAGCAGCATAAAAATCTTGTTTCTTAGCAGCATAAAAATCTTGTTTCTTAGCAGCATAAAAATTTCGTCTCTTAGCAGCATAAAAATCTTGTTTCTTAGCAGCATAAAAATCTTGTTTCTTAGCAGCATAAAAATCTTGTTTCTTAGCAGCATAAAAATCTTGTTTCTTAGCAGCACAAAAATTTCGTCTCTTAGCAGCATACAAATCTTGTTTCTTAGCAGCATAAAAATTTCGTCTCTTAGCAGCATAAAAATCTTGTTTCTTAGCAGCATAAAAATCTTGTTTCTTAGCAGCACAAAAATTTCGTCTCTTAGCAGCATAAAAATCTTGTTTCTTAGCAGCATAAAAATTTCGTCTCTTAGCAACATAAAAATCTTGTTTCTTAGCAGCATAAAAATCTTGTTTCTTAGCAGCATAAAAATTTCGTCTCTTAGCAGCATAAAAATCTTGTTTCTTAGCAGCATAAAAATTTCGTCTCTTAGCAACATAAAAATCTTGTTTCTTAGCAGCATAAAAATCTTGTTTCTTAGCAGCACAAAAATTTCGTCTCTTAGCAGCATACAAATCTTGTTTCTTAGCAGCATAAAAATTTCGTCTCTTAGCAGCATAAAAATCTTGTTTCTTAGCAGCATAAAATCTTGTTTCTTAGCAGCACAAAAATTTCGTCTCTTAGCAGCATAAAAATCTTGTTTCTTAGCAGCATAAAAATTTCGTCTCTTAGCAACATAAAAATCTTGTTTCTTAGCAGCATAAAAATCTTGTTTCTTAGCAGCATAAAAATTTCGTCTCTTAGCAGCATAAAAATCTTGTTTCTTAGCAGCATAAAAATTTCGTCTCTTAGCAACATAAAAATCTTGTTTCTTAGCAGCATAAAAATCTTGTTTCTTAGCAGCATAAAAATTTCGTCTCTTAGCAGCATAAAAATCTTGTTTCTTAGCAGCATAAAAATCTTGTTTCTTAGCAGCACAAAAATTTCGTCTCTTAGCAGCATAAAAATCTTGTTTCTTAGCAGCATAAAAATCTTGTTTCTTAGCAGCACAAAAATTTCGTCTCTTAGCAGCATAAAAATTTTGTTTCTTAGCAGCATAAAAATCTTGTTTCTTAGCAGCATAAAAACCTTGTTTCTTAGCAGCATAAAAATCTTGTTTCTTAGCAGCACAAAAATTTCGTCTCTTAGCAGCATAAAAATCTTGTTTCTTAGCAGCATAAAAATCTTGTTTCTTAGCAGCACAAAAATTTCGTCTCTTAGCAGCATAAAAATCTTGTTTCTTAGCAGCATAAAAATCTTGTTTCTTAGCATCATAAAAATTTCGTCTCTTAGCAGCATAAAAATCTTGTTTCTTAGCAGCATAAAAATCTTGTTTCTTAGCAGCATAAAAATCTTGTTTCTTAGCAGCACAAAAATTTCGTCTCTTAGCAGCATAAAAATCTTGTTTCTTAGCAGCATAAAAATCTTGTTTCTTAGCAGCATAAAAATTTCGTCTCTTAGCAGCATAAAAATCTTGTTTCTTAGCAGCATAAAAATCTTGTTTCTTAGCAGCATAAAAATTTTGTTTCTTAGCAGCATAAAAATCTTGTTTCTTAGCAGCATAAAAATCTTGTTTCTTAGCAGCATAAAAATTTCGTCTCTTAGCAGCATAAAAACCTTGTTTCTTAGCAGCACAAAAATCTTGTTTCTTAGCAGCATAAAAATTTTGTTTCTTAGCAGCATAAAAATCTTGTTTCTTAGCAGCATAAAAATCTTGTTTCTTAGCAGCATAAAAATTTCGTCTCTTAGCAGCATAAAAATCTTGTTTCTTAGCAGCATAAAAATCTTGTTTCTTAGCAGCATAAAAATTTTGTTTCTTAGCAGCATAAAAATCTTGTTTCTTAGCAGCATAAAAATCTTGTTTCTTAGCAGCATAAAAATTTCGTCTCTTAGCAGCATAAAAACCTTGTTTCTTAGCAGCACAAAAATTTCGTCTCTTAGCAGCATAAAAATTTTGTTTCTTAGCAGCATAAAAATCTTGTTTCTTAGCAGCATAAAAATCTTGTTTCTTAGCAGCATAAAAACCTTGTTTCTTAGCAGCATAAAAATCTTGTTTCTTAGCAGCATAAAAATTTCGTCTCTTAGCAGCATAAAAATCTTGTTTCTTAGCAGCATAAAAATCTTGTTTCTTAGCAGCATAAAAATCTTGTTTCTTAGCAGCATAAAAATTTCGTCTCTTAGCAGCATAAAAATCTTGTTTCTTAGCAGCATAAAAATCTTGTTTCTTAGCAGCATAAAAATCTTGTTTCTTAGCAGCATAAAATCTTGTTTCTTAGCAGCATAAAAATCTTGTTTCTTAGCAGCACAAAAATTTCGTCTCTTAGCAGCATAAAAATCTTGTTTCTTAGCAGCATAAAATCTTGTTTCTTAGCAGCATAAAAATCTTGTTTCTTAGCAGCACAAAAATTTCGTCTCTTAGCAGCATAAAAATCTTGTTTCTTAGCAGCATAAAAATCTTGTTTCTTAGCAGCACAAAAATTTCGTCTCTTAGCAGCATAAAAATCTTGTTTCTTAGCAGCATAAAATCTTGTTTCTTAGCAGCATAAAAATCTTGTTTCTTAGCAGCACAAAAATTTCGTCTCTTAGCAGCATAAAAATCTTGTTTCTTAGCAGCACAAAAATTTCGTCTCTTAGCAACATAAAAATCTTGTTTCTTAGCAGCATAAAATCTTGTTTCTTAGCAGCATAAAAATCTTGTTTCTTAGCAGCACAAAAATTTCGTCTCTTAGCAGCATAAAAATCTTGTTTCTTAGCAGCATAAAATCTTGTTTCTTAGCAGCATAAAAATCTTGTTTCTTAGCAGCACAAAAATTTCGTCTCTTAGCAGCATAAAAATCTTGTTTCTTAGCAGCACAAAAATTTCGTCTCTTAGCAGCATAAAAATCTTGTTTCTTAGCAGCATAAAATCTTGTTTCTTAGCAGCATAAAAATCTTGTTTCTTAGCAGCACAAAAATTTCGTCTCTTAGCAGCATAAAAATCTTGTTTCTTAGCAGCACAAAAATTTCGTCTCTTAGCAACATAAAAATCTTGTTTCTTAGCAGCATAAAAATCTTGTTTCTTAGCAGCACAAAAATTTCGTCTCTTAGCAGCATAAAAATCTTGTTTCTTAGCAGCATAAAATCTTGTTTCTTAGCAGCATAAAAATTTCGTCTCTTAGCAGCATAAAAATTTCGTCTCTTAGCAGCATAAAAATCTTGTTTCTTAGCAGCACAAAAATTTCGTCTCTTAGCAGCATAAAAATCTTGTTTCTTAGCAGCATAAAATCTTGTTTCTTAGCAGCATAAAAATTTCGTCTCTTAGCAGCATAAAAATCTTGTTTCTTAGCAGCACAAAAATTTCGTCTCTTAGCAGCATAAAAATCTTGTTTCTTAGCAGCATAAAAATTTCGTCTCTTAGCAACATAAAAATCTTGTTTCTTAGCAGCATAAAAATCTTGTTTCTTAGCAGCATAAAAATCTTGTTTCTTAGCAGCATAAAAATTTCGTCTCTTAGCAGCATAAAAATCTTGTTTCTTAGCAGCATAAAAATTTCGTCTCTTAGCAGCATAAAAATCTTGTTTCTTAGCAGCATAAAAATCTTGTTTCTTAGCAGCATAAAAATCTTGTTTCTTAGCAGCATAAAAATCTTGTTTCTTAGCAGCACAAAAATTTCGTCTCTTAGCAACATAAAAATCTTGTTTCTTAGCAGCATAAAAATCTTGTTTCTTAGCAGCATAAAAATCTTGTTTCTTAGCAGCATAAAAATTTCGTCTCTTAGAAGCATAAAAATCTTGTTTCTTAGCAGCACAAAAATTTCGTCTCTTAGCAGCATAAAAATCTTGTTTCTTAGCAGCATAAAAATTTCGTCTCTTAGCAGCATAAAAATCTTGTTTCTTAGCAGCATAAAAATCTTGTTTCTTAGCAGCACAAAAATTTCGTCTCTTAGCAGCATACAAATCTTGTTTCTTAGCAGCATAAAAATTTCGTCTCTTAGCAGCATACAAATCTTGTTTCTTAGCAGCATAAAAATTTCGTCTCTTAGCAGCATAAAAATCTTGTTTCTTAGCAGCATAAAAATTTCGTCTCTTAGCAGCATAAAAATCTTGTTTCTTAGCAGCATAAAAATCTTGTTTCTTAGCAGCACAAAAATTTCGTCTCTTAGCAGCATACAAATCTTGTTTCTTAGCAGCACAAAAATTTCGTCTCTTAGCAGCATACAAATCTTGTTTCTTAGCAGCACAAAAATTTCGTCTCTTAGCAGCATAAAAATCTTGTTTCTTAGCAGCATAAAATCTTGTTTCTTAGCAGCATAAAAATCTTGTTTCTTAGCAGCACAAAAATTTCGTCTCTTAGCAGCATAAAAATCTTGTTTCTTAGCAGCATAAAAATCTTGTTTCTTAGCAGCACAAAAATTTCGTCTCTTAGCAGCATAAAAATCTTGTTTCTTAGCAGCATAAAATCTTGTTTCTTAGCAGCATAAAAATCTTGTTTCTTAGCAGCACAAAAATTTCGTCTCTTAGCAGCATAAAAATCTTGTTTCTTAGCAGCACAAAAATTTCGTCTCTTAGCAACATAAAAATCTTGTTTCTTAGCAGCATAAAATCTTGTTTCTTAGCAGCATAAAAATCTTGTTTCTTAGCAGCACAAAAATTTCGTCTCTTAGCAGCATAAAAATCTTGTTTCTTAGCAGCATAAAATCTTGTTTCTTAGCAGCATAAAAATCTTGTTTCTTAGCAGCACAAAAATTTCGTCTCTTAGCAGCATAAAAATCTTGTTTCTTAGCAGCACAAAAATTTCGTCTCTTAGCAGCATAAAAATCTTGTTTCTTAGCAGCATAAAATCTTGTTTCTTAGCAGCATAAAAATCTTGTTTCTTAGCAGCACAAAAATTTCGTCTCTTAGCAGCATAAAAATCTTGTTTCTTAGCAGCACAAAAATTTCGTCTCTTAGCAACATAAAAATCTTGTTTCTTAGCAGCATAAAAATCTTGTTTCTTAGCAGCACAAAAATTTCGTCTCTTAGCAGCATAAAAATCTTGTTTCTTAGCAGCACAAAAATTTCGTCTCTTAGCAGCATACAAATCTTGTTTCTTAGCAGCATAAAAATTTCGTCTCTTAGCAGCATAAAAATCTTGTTTCTTAGCAGCACAAAAATTTCGTCTCTTAGCAGCATAAAAATCTTGTTTCTTAGCAGCATAAAATCTTGTTTCTTAGCAGCATAAAAATCTTGTTTCTTAGCAGCATAAAAATCTTGTTTCTTAGCAGCACAAAAATTTCGTCTCTTAGCAGCATAAAAATTTTGTTTCTTAGCAGCATAAAAATCTTGTTTCTTAGCAGCATAAAAATCTTGTTTCTTAGCAGCATAAAAATCTTGTTTCTTAGCAGCACAAAAATTTCGTCTCTTAGCAGCAAAAAATTTTGTTTCTTAGCAGCATAAAAATCTTGTTTCTTAGCAGCATAAAAATTTTGTTTCTTAGCAGCATAAAAATCTTGTTTCTTAGCAGCACAAAAATTTCGTCTCTTAGCAGCATAAAAATTTTGTTTCTTAGCAGCATAAAAATCTTGTTTCTTAGCAGCACAAAAATTTCGTCTCTTAGCAGCATAAAAATCTTGTTTCTTAGCAGCATAAAATCTTGTTTCTTAGCAGCATAAAAATCTTGTTTCTTAGCAGCATAAAAATCTTGTTTCTTAGCAGCACAAAAATTTCGTCTCTTAGCAGCATAAAAATCTTGTTTCTTAGCAGCATAAAATTTTGTTTCTTAGCAGCATAAAAATCTTGTTTCTTAGCAGCATAAAAATCTTGTTTCTTAGCAGCACAAAAATTTCGTCTCTTAGCAGCATAAAAATTTTGTTTCTTAGCAGCATAAAAATCTTGTTTCTTAGCAGCATAAAAACCTTGTTTCTTAGCAGCATAAAAATCTTGTTTCTTAGCAGCACAAAAATTTCGTCTCTTAGCAGCATAAAAATCTTGTTTCTTAGCAGCATAAAAATCTTGTTTCTTAGCATCATAAAAATTTCGTCTCTTAGCAGCATAAAAATCATGTTTCTTAGCAGCATAAAAATCTTGTTTCTTAGCAGCATAAAAATCTTGTTTCTTAGCAGCACAAAAATTTCGTCTCTTAGCAGCATAAAAATTTTGTTTCTTAGCAGCATAAAAATCTTGTTTCTTAGCAGCATAAAAATTTCGTCTCTTAGCAGCATAAAAATCTTGTTTCTTAGCAGCATAAAAATCTTGTTTCTTAGCAGCATAAAAATCTTGTTTCTTAGCAGCACAAAAATTTCGTCTCTTAGCAGCATAAAAATTTTGTTTCTTAGCAGCATAAAAATCTTGTTTCTTAGCAGCATAAAAATTTCGTCTCTTAGCAGCATAAAAATCTTGTTTCTTAGCAGCATAAAAATCTTGTTTCTTAGCAGCATAAAAATCTTGTTTCTTAGCAGCACAAAAATTTCGTCTCTTAGCAGCATAAAAATTTTGTTTCTTAGCAGCATAAAAATCTTGTTTCTTAGCAGCACAAAAATTTCGTCTCTTAGCAGCATAAAAATTTTGTTTCTTAGCAGCATAAAAATCTTGTTTCTTAGCAGCATAAAAATCTTGTTTCTTAGCAGCACAAAAATTTCGTCTCTTAGCAGCATAAAAATCTTGTTTCTTAGCAGCATAAAAATCTTGTTTCTTAGCAGCATAAAAATCTTGTTTCTTAGCAGCACAAAAATTTCGTCTCTTAGCAGCATAAAAATCTTGTTTCTTAGCAGCAAAAAAACCTTGTTTCTTAGCAGCATAAAAATCTTGTTTCTTAGCAGCATAAAAATTTCGTCTCTTAGCAGCATAAAAATCTTGTTTCTTAGCAGCATAAAAATCTTGTTTCTTAGCAGCATAAAAATCTTGTTTCTTAGCAGCACAAAAATTTCGTCTCTTAGCAGCATAAAAATCTTGTTTCTTAGCAGCATAAAAATTTCGTCTCTTAGCAGCATAAAAATTTCGTCTCTTAGCAGCATAAAAATTTTGTTTCTTAGCAGCATAAAAATCTTGTTTCTTAGCAGCATAAAAACCTTGTTTCTTAGCAGCATAAAAATCTTGTTTCTTAGCAGCACAAAAATTTCGTCTCTTAGCAGCATAAAAATCTTGTTTCTTAGCAGCATAAAAATCTTGTTTCTTAGCATCATAAAAATTTCGTCTCTTAGCAGCATAAAAATCATGTTTCTTAGCAGCATAAAAATCTTGTTTCTTAGCAGCATAAAAATCTTGTTTCTTAGCAGCACAAAAATTTCGTCTCTTAGCAGCATAAAAATTTTGTTTCTTAGCAGCATAAAAATCTTGTTTCTTAGCAGCATAAAAATTTCGTCTCTTAGCAGCATAAAAATCTTGTTTCTTAGCAGCATAAAAATCTTGTTTCTTAGCAGCATAAAAATCTTGTTTCTTAGCAGCACAAAAATTTCGTCTCTTAGCAGCATAAAAATTTTGTTTCTTAGCAGCATAAAAATCTTGTTTCTTAGCAGCATAAAAATTTCGTCTCTTAGCAGCATAAAAATCTTGTTTCTTAGCAGCATAAAAATCTTGTTTCTTAGCAGCATAAAAATCTTGTTTCTTAGCAGCACAAAAATTTCGTCTCTTAGCAGCATAAAAATTTTGTTTCTTAGCAGCATAAAAATCTTGTTTCTTAGCAGCACAAAAATTTCGTCTCTTAGCAGCATAAAAATTTTGTTTCTTAGCAGCATAAAAATCTTGTTTCTTAGCAGCATAAAAATCTTGTTTCTTAGCAGCATAAAAATCTTGTTTCTTAGCAGCACAAAAATTTCGTCTCTTAGCAGCAAAAAATTTTGTTTCTTAGCAGCATAAAAATCTTGTTTCTTAGCAGCATAAAAATTTTGTTTCTTAGCAGCATAAAAATCTTGTTTCTTAGCAGCACAAAAATTTCGTCTCTTAGCAGCATAAAAATTTCGTCTCTTAGCAGCAAAAAATTTTGTTTCTTAGCAGCATAAAAATCTTGTTTCTTAGCAGCATAAAAATTTTGTTTCTTAGCAGCATAAAAATCTTGTTTCTTAGCAGCACAAAAATTTCGTCTCTTAGCAGCATAAAAATTTTGTTTCTTAGCAGCATAAAAATCTTGTTTCTTAGCAGCACAAAAATTTCGTCTCTTAACAGCATAAAAATCTTGTTTCTTAGCAGCATAAAATCTTGTTTCTTAGCAGCATAAAAATCTTGTTTCTTAGCAGCATAAAAATCTTGTTTCTTAGCAGCACAAAAATTTCGTCTCTTAGCAGCATAAAAATCTTGTTTCTTAGCAGCATAAAATTTTGTTTCTTAGCAGCATAAAAATCTTGTTTCTTAGCAGCATAAAAATCTTGTTTCTTAGCAGCACAAAAATTTCGTCTCTTAGCAGCATAAAAATTTTGTTTCTTAGCAGCATAAAAATCTTGTTTCTTAGCAGCATAAAAACCTTGTTTCTTAGCAGCATAAAAATCTTGTTTCTTAGCAGCACAAAAATTTCGTCTCTTAGCAGCATAAAAATCTTGTTTCTTAGCAGCATAAAAATCTTGTTTCTTAGCATCATAAAAATTTCGTCTCTTAGCAGCATAAAAATCATGTTTCTTAGCAGCATAAAAATCTTGTTTCTTAGCAGCATAAAAATCTTGTTTCTTAGCAGCACAAAAATTTCGTCTCTTAGCAGCATAAAAATTTTGTTTCTTAGCAGCATAAAAATCTTGTTTCTTAGCAGCATAAAAATTTCGTCTCTTAGCAGCATAAAAATCTTGTTTCTTAGCAGCATAAAAATCTTGTTTCTTAGCAGCATAAAAATCTTGTTTCTTAGCAGCACAAAAATTTCGTCTCTTAGCAGCATAAAAATTTTGTTTCTTAGCAGCATAAAAATCTTGTTTCTTAGCAGCACAAAAATTTCGTCTCTTAGCAGCATAAAAATTTTGTTTCTTAGCAGCATAAAAATCTTGTTTCTTAGCAGCATAAAAATCTTGTTTCTTAGCAGCACAAAAATTTCGTCTCTTAGCAGCATAAAAATCTTGTTTCTTAGCAGCAAAAAAACCTTGTTTCTTAGCAGCATAAAAATCTTGTTTCTTAGCAGCATAAAAATTTCGTCTCTTAGCAGCATAAAAATCTTGTTTCTTAGCAGCATAAAAATCTTGTTTCTTAGCAGCATAAAAATCTTGTTTCTTAGCAGCACAAAAATTTCGTCTCTTAGCAGCATAAAAATCTTGTTTCTTAGCAGCATAAAAACCTTGTTTCTTAGCAGCATAAAAATCTTGTTTCTTAGCAGCATAAAAATTTCGTCTCTTAGCAGCATAAAAACCTTGTTTCTTAGCAGCATAAAAATCTTGTTTCTTAGCAGCATAAAAATTTCGTCTCTTAGCAGCATAAAAATCTTGTTTCTTAGCAGCATAAAAATCTTGTTTCTTAGCAGCATAAAAACCTTGTTTCTTAGCAGCATAAAAATCTTGTTTCTTAGCAGCATAAAAACCTTGTTTCTTAGCAGCATAAAAATCTTGTTTCTTAGCAGCATAAAAATCTTGTTTCTTAGCAGCATAAAAATTTCGTCTCTTAGCAGCATAAAAATCTTGTTTCTTAGCAGCATAAAAACCTTGTTTCTTAGCAGCATAAAAATCTTGTTTCTTAGCAGCATAAAAATTTCGTCTCTTAGCAGCATAAAAATCTTGTTTCTTAGCAGCATAAAAATCTTGTTTCTTAGCAGCATAAAAATCTTGTTTCTTAGCAGCATAAAAATTTCGTCTCTTAGCAGCATAAAAATCTTGTTTCTTAGCAGCATAAAAATCTTGTTTCTTAGCAGCATAAAAATCTTGTTTCTTAGCAGCATAAAAATTTCGTCTCTTAGCAGCATAAAAATCTTGTTTCTTAGCAGCATAAAAATCTTGTTTCTTAGCAGCACAAAAATTTCGTCTCTTAGCAGCATAAAAATTTTGTTTCTTAGCAGCATAAAAATCTTGTTTCTTAGCAGCATAAAAATTTCGTCTCTTAGCAGCATAAAAATCTTGTTTCTTAGCAGCATAAAAATCTTGTTTCTTAGCAGCATAAAAATCTTGTTTCTTAGCAGCACAAAAATTTCGTCTCTTAGCAGCATAAAAATTTTGTTTCTTAGCAGCATAAAAATCTTGTTTCTTAGCAGCATAAAAATTTCGTCTCTTAGCAGCATAAAAATCTTGTTTCTTAGCAGCATAAAAACCTTGTTTCTTAGCAGCATAAAAATCTTGTTTCTTAGCAGCATAAAAATTTCGTCTCTTAGCAGCATAAAAATCTTGTTTCTTAGCAGCATAAAAATCTTGTTTCTTAGCAGCACAAAAATTTCGTCTCTTAGCAGCATAAAAATTTTGTTTCTTAGCAGCATAAAAATCTTGTTTCTTAGCAGCATAAAAATTTCGTCTCTTAGCAGCATAAAAATCTTGTTTCTTAGCAGCATAAAAATCTTGTTTCTTAGCAGCATAAAAATTTCGTCTCTTAGCAGCATAAAAACCTTGTTTCTTAGCAGCACAAAAATTTCGTCTCTTAGCAGCATAAAAATTTTGTTTCTTAGCAGCATAAAAATCTTGTTTCTTAGCAGCATAAAAATTTCGTCTCTTAGCAGCATAAAAATCTTGTTTCTTAGCAGCATAAAAATCTTGTTTCTTAGCAGCATAAAAATTTCGTCTCTTAGCAGCATAAAAATCTTGTTTCTTAGCAGCATAAAATCTTGTTTCTTAGCAGCATAAAAATCTTGTTTCTTAGCAGCATAAAAATCTTGTTTCTTAGCAGCACAAAAATTTCGTCTCTTAGCAGCATAAAAATTTTGTTTCTTAGCAGCATAAAAGTCTTGTTTCTTAGCAGCACAAAAATTTCGTCTCTTAGCAGCATAAAAATTTCGTCTCTTAGCAGCATAAAAATTTTGTTTCTTAGCAGCATAAAAATCTTGTTTCTTAGCAGCATAAAAATTTTGTTTCTTAGCAGCATAAAAATCTTGTTTCTTAGCAGCACAAAAATTTCGTCTCTTAGCAGCATAAAAATTTTGTTTCTTAGCAGCATAAAAATCTTGTTTCTTAGCAGCACAAAAATTTCGTCTCTTAGCAGCATAAAAATCTTGTTTCTTAGCAGCATAAAAATCTTGTTTCTTAGCAGCATAAAAATCTTGTTTCTTAGCAGCATAAAAACCTTGTTTCTTAGCAGCATAAAAATCTTGTTTCTTAGCAGCATAAAAACCTTGTTTCTTAGCAGCATAAAAATCTTGTTTCTTAGCAGCATAAAAGTCTTGTTTCTTAGCAGCATAAAAATCTTGTTTCTTAGCAGCATAAAAATCTTGTTTCTTAGCAGCATAAAAATTTCGTCTCTTAGCAGCATAAAAACCTTGTTTCTTAGCAGCACAAAAATTTCGTCTCTTAGCAGCATAAAAATCTTGTTTCTTAGCAGCATAAAAATTTCGTCTCTTAGCAGCATAAAAATCTTGTTTCTTAGCAGCATAAAAATTTCGTCTCTTAGCAGCATAAAAACCTTGTTTCTTAGCAGCACAAAAATTTCGTCTCTTAGCAGCATAAAAATCTTGTTTCTTAGCAGCATAAAAATTTCGTCTCTTAGCAGCATAAAAATCTTGTTTCTTAGCAGCATAAAAATCTTGTTTCTTAGCAGCATAAAAATTTCGTCTCTTAGCAGCATAAAAATCTTGTTTCTTAGCAGCATAAAAATTTCGTCTCTTAGCAGCATAAAAATCTTGTTTCTTAGCAGCATAAAAATTTTGTTTCTTAGCAGCACAAAAATTTCGTCTCTTAGCAGCATAAAAACCTTGTTTCTTAGCAGCACAAAAATTTCGTCTCTTAGCAGCATAAAAATCTTGTTTCTTAGCAGCATAAAAATCTTGTTTCTTAGCAGCACAAAAATTTCGTCTCTTAGCAGCATAAAAACCTTGTTTCTTAGCAGCATAAAAACCTTGTTTCTTAGCAGCATAAAAATTTCGTCTCTTAGCAGCATAAAAACCTTGTTTCTTAGCAGCACAAAAATTTCGTCTCTTAGCAGCATAAAAATCTTGTTTCTTAGCAGCATAAAAATCTTGTTTCTTAGCAGCATAAAAACCTTGTTTCTTAGCAGCATAAAAACCTTGTTTCTTAGCAGCACAAAAATTTCGTCTCTTAGCAGCATAAAAATTTTGTTTCTTAGCAGCATAAAAATCTTGTTTCTTAGCAGCATAAAAATCTTGTTTCTTAGCAGCATAAAAATTTCGTCTCTTAGCAGCATAAAAACCTTGTTTCTTAGCAGCACAAAAATTTCGTCTCTTAGCAGCATAAAAATTTTGTTTCTTAGCAGCATAAAAATCTTGTTTCTTAGCAGCATAAAAATTTCGTCTCTTAGCAGCATAAAAACCTTGTTTCTTAGCAGCACAAAAATTTCGTCTCTTAGCAGCATAAAAATCTTGTTTCTTAGCAGCATAAAAATCTTGTTTCTTAGCAGCATAAAAATTTCGTCTCTTAGCAGCATAAAAACCTTGTTTCTTAGCAGCACAAAAATTTCGTCTCTTAGCAGCATAAAAATCTTGTTTCTTAGCAGCATAAAAATTTCGTCTCTTAGCAGCATAAAAATCTTGTTTCTTAGCAGCATAAAAATTTCGTCTCTTAGCAGCATAAAAACCTTGTTTCTTAGCAGCACAAAAATTTCGTCTCTTAGCAGCATAAAAATCTTGTTTCTTAGCAGCATAAAAATTTCGTCTCTTAGCAGCATAAAAATCTTGTTTCTTAGCAGCATAAAAATCTTGTTTCTTAGCAGCATAAAAATTTCGTCTCTTAGCAGCATAAAAACCTTGTTTCTTAGCAGCACAAAAATTTCGTCTCTTAGCAGCATAAAAATTTTGTTTCTTAGCAGCATAAAAATCTTGTTTCTTAGCAGCATAAAAATTTCGTCTCTTAGCAGCATAAAAATCTTGTTTCTTAGCAGCATAAAAATCTTGTTTCTTAGCAGCATAAAAATTTCGTCTCTTAGCAGCATAAAAACCTTGTTTCTTAGCAGCACAAAAATTTCGTCTCTTAGCAGCATAAAAATTTTGTTTCTTAGCAGCATAAAAATCTTGTTTCTTAGCAGCATAAAAATTTCGTCTCTTAGCAGCATAAAAACCTTGTTTCTTAGCAGCACAAAAATTTCGTCTCTTAGCAGCATAAAAATCTTGTTTCTTAGCAGCATAAAAATTTCGTCTCTTAGCAGCATAAAAATCTTGTTTTTTAGCAGCATAAAAATTTTGTTTCTTAGCAGCATAAAAATCTTGTTTCTTAGCAGCACAAAAATTTCGTCTCTTAGCAGCATAAAAATCTTGTTTCTTAGCAGCATAAAAATCTTGTTTCTTAGCAGCATAAAAACCTTGTTTCTTAGCAGCATAAAAACCTTGTTTCTTAGCAGCACAAAAATTTCGTCTCTTAGCAGCATAAAAATCTTGTTTCTTAGCAGCATAAAAATTTCGTCTCTTAGCAGCATAAAAACCTTGTTTCTTAGCAGCACAAAAATTTCGTCTCTTAGCAGCATAAAAATCTTGTTTCTTAGCAGCATAAAAATTTCGTCTCTTAGCAGCATAAAAATCTTGTTTCTTAGCAGCATAAAAATCTTGTTTCTTAGCAGCATAAAAATTTCGTCTCTTAGCAGCATAAAAACCTTGTTTCTTAGCAGCACAAAAATTTCGTCTCTTAGCAGCATAAAAATTTTGTTTCTTAGCAGCATAAAAATCTTGTTTCTTAGCAGCATAAAAATTTCGTCTCTTAGCAGCATAAAAATCTTGTTTCTTAGCAGCATAAAAATCTTGTTTCTTAGCAGCATAAAAATTTCGTCTCTTAGCAGCATAAAAATCTTGTTTCTTAGCAGCATAAAAATCTTGTTTCTTAGCAGCATAAAAATTTCGTCTCTTAGCAGCATAAAAACCTTGTTTCTTAGCAGCACAAAAATTTCGTCTCTTAGCAGCATAAAAATTTTGTTTCTTAGCAGCATAAAAATCTTGTTTCTTAGCAGCATAAAAATTTCGTCTCTTAGCAGCATAAAAACCTTGTTTCTTAGCAGCACAAAAATTTCGTCTCTTAGCAGCATAAAAATCTTGTTTCTTAGCAGCATAAAAATTTCGTCTCTTAGCAGCATAAAAATCTTGTTTTTTAGCAGCATAAAAATTTTGTTTCTTAGCAGCATAAAAATCTTGTTTCTTAGCAGCACAAAAATTTCGTCTTTTAGCAGCATAAAAATCTTGTTTCTTAGCAGCATAAAAATCTTGTTTCTTAGCAGCATAAAAACCTTGTTTCTTAGCAGCATAAAAACCTTGTTTCTTAGCAGCACAAAAATTTCGTCTCTTAGCAGCATAAAAATTTTGTTTCTTAGCAGCATAAAAATCTTGTTTCTTAGCAGCATAAAAATCTTGTTTCTTAGCAGCATAAAAATTTCGTCTCTTAGCAGCATAAAAACCTTGTTTCTTAGCAGCACAAAAATTTCGTCTCTTAGCAGCATAAAAATTTTGTTTCTTAGCAGCATAAAAATCTTGTTTCTTAGCAGCATAAAAATTTCGTCTCTTAGCAGCATAAAAACCTTGTTTCTTAGCAGCACAAAAATTTCGTCTCTTAGCAGCATAAAAATCTTGTTTCTTAGCAGCATAAAAATCTTGTTTCTTAGCAGCATAAAAATTTCGTCTCTTAGCAGCATAAAAACCTTGTTTCTTAGCAGCACAAAAATTTCGTCTCTTAGCAGCATAAAAATCTTGTTTCTTAGCAGCATAAAAATTTCGTCTCTTAGCAGCATAAAAATCTTGTTTCTTAGCAGCATAAAAATTTCGTCTCTTAGCAGCATAAAAACCTTGTTTCTTAGCAGCACAAAAATTTCGTCTCTTAGCAGCATAAAAATCTTGTTTCTTAGCAGCATAAAAATTTCGTCTCTTAGCAGCATAAAAATCTTGTTTCTTAGCAGCATAAAAATCTTGTTTCTTAGCAGCATAAAAATTTCGTCTCTTAGCAGCATAAAAACCTTGTTTCTTAGCAGCACAAAAATTTCGTCTCTTAGCAGCATAAAAATTTTGTTTCTTAGCAGCATAAAAATCTTGTTTCTTAGCAGCATAAAAATTTCGTCTCTTAGCAGCATAAAAATCTTGTTTCTTAGCAGCATAAAAATCTTGTTTCTTAGCAGCATAAAAATTTCGTCTCTTAGCAGCATAAAAATCTTGTTTCTTAGCAGCATAAAAATCTTGTTTCTTAGCAGCATAAAAATTTCGTCTCTTAGCAGCATAAAAACCTTGTTTCTTAGCAGCACAAAAATTTCGTCTCTTAGCAGCATAAAAATTTTGTTTCTTAGCAGCATAAAAATCTTGTTTCTTAGCAGCATAAAAATTTCGTCTCTTAGCAGCATAAAAACCTTGTTTCTTAGCAGCACAAAAATTTCGTCTCTTAGCAGCATAAAAATCTTGTTTCTTAGCAGCATAAAAATTTCGTCTCTTAGCAGCATAAAAATCTTGTTTTTTAGCAGCATAAAAATTTTGTTTCTTAGCAGCATAAAAATCTTGTTTCTTAGCAGCACAAAAATTTCGTCTCTTAGCAGCATAAAAATCTTGTTTCTTAGCAGCATAAAAATCTTGTTTCTTAGCAGCATAAAAATCTTGTTTCTTAGCAGCATAAAAACCTTGTTTCTTAGCAGCATAAAAATCTTGTTTCTTAGCAGCATAAAAACCTTGTTTCTTAGCAGCATAAAAGTCTTGTTTCTTAGCAGCATAAAAATCTTGTTTCTTAGCAGCATAAAAATCTTGTTTCTTAGCAGCACAAAAATTTCGTCTCTTAGCAGCATAAAAACCTTGTTTCTTAGCAGCACAAAAATTTCGTCTCTTAGCAGCATAAAAATTTTGTTTCTTAGCAGCATAAAAATCTTGTTTCTTAGCAGCACAAAAATTTCGTCTCTTAGCAGCATAAAAATTTTGTTTCTTAGCAGCATAAAAATCTTGTTTCTTAGCAGCATAAAAATTTCGTCTCTTAGCAGCATAAAAATCTTGTTTCTTAGCAGCATAAAAATCTTGTTTCTTAGCAGCATAAAAATTTCGTCTCTTAGCAGCATAAAAATCTTGTTTCTTAGCAGCATAAAAATTTCGTCTCTTAGCAGCATAAAAATCTTGTTTCTTAGCAGCATAAAAATCTTGTTTCTTAGCAGCATAAAAATTTCGTCTCTTAGCAGCATAAAAATCTTGTTTCTTAGCAGCATAAAAATCTTGTTTCTTAGCAGCATAAAAATTTCGTCTCTTAGCAGCATAAAAACCTTGTTTCTTAGCAGCACAAAAATTTCGTCTCTTAGCAGCATAAAAATTTTGTTTCTTAGCAGCATAAAAATCTTGTTTCTTAGCAGCATAAAAATTTCGTCTCTTAGCAGCATAAAAACCTTGTTTCTTAGCAGCACAAAAATTTCGTCTCTTAGCAGCATAAAAATCTTGTTTCTTAGCAGCACAAAAATTTCGTCTCTTAGCAGCATAAAAATCTTGTTTCTTAGCAGCATAAAAATTTCGTCTCTTAGCAGCATAAAAATCTTGTTTCTTAGCAGCATAAAAATCTTGTTTCTTAGCAGCATAAAAATTTCGTCTCTTAGCAGCATAAAAATCTTGTTTCTTAGCAGCATAAAAATTTCGTCTCTTAGCAGCATAAAAATCTTGTTTCTTAGCAGCATAAAAATTTCGTCTCTTAGCAGCATAAAAATTTCGTCTCTTAGCAGCATAAAAACCTTGTTTCTTAGCAGCACAAAAATTTCGTCTCTTAGCAGCATAAAAATCTTGTTTCTTAGCAGCATAAAAATCTTGTTTCTTAGCAGCATAAAAATTTCGTCTCTTAGCAGCATAAAAATCTTGTTTCTTAGCAGCATAAAAATTTCGTCTCTTAGCAGCATAAAAATCTTGTTTCTTAGCAGCATAAAAATCTTGTTTCTTAGCAGCACAAAAATTTCGTCTCTTAGCAGCATAAAAATTTCGTCTCTTAGCAGCATAAAAATTTTGTTTCTTAGCAGCATAAAAATCTTGTTTCTTAGCAGCATAAAAATTTCGTCTCTTAGCAGCATAAAAATCTTGTTTCTTAGCAGCATAAAAATTTCGTCTCTTAGCAGCATAAAAATCTTGTTTCTTAGCAGCATAAAAATCTTGTTTCTTAGCAGCATAAAAATCTTGTTTCTTAGCAGCATAAAAACCTTGTTTCTTAGCAGCATAAAAATCTTGTTTCTTAGCAGCATAAAAACCTTGTTTCTTAGCAGCATAAAAGTCTTGTTTCTTAGCAGCATAAAAATCTTGTTTCTTAGCAGCATAAAAATCTTGTTTCTTAGCAGCACAAAAATTTCGTCTCTTAGCAGCATAAAAACCTTGTTTCTTAGCAGCACAAAAATTTCGTCTCTTAGCAGCATAAAAATTTTGTTTCTTAGCAGCATAAAAATCTTGTTTCTTAGCAGCACAAAAATTTCGTCTCTTAGCAGCATAAAAATTTTGTTTCTTAGCAGCATAAAAATCTTGTTTCTTAGCAGCATAAAAATTTCGTCTCTTAGCAGCATAAAAATCTTGTTTCTTAGCAGCATAAAAATCTTGTTTCTTAGCAGCATAAAAATTTCGTCTCTTAGCAGCATAAAAATCTTGTTTCTTAGCAGCATAAAAATTTCGTCTCTTAGCAGCATAAAAATCTTGTTTCTTAGCAGCATAAAAATCTTGTTTCTTAGCAGCATAAAAATTTCGTCTCTTAGCAGCATAAAAATCTTGTTTCTTAGCAGCATAAAAATCTTGTTTCTTAGCAGCATAAAAATTTCGTCTCTTAGCAGCATAAAAACCTTGTTTCTTAGCAGCACAAAAATTTCGTCTCTTAGCAGCATAAAAATTTTGTTTCTTAGCAGCATAAAAATCTTGTTTCTTAGCAGCATAAAAATTTCGTCTCTTAGCAGCATAAAAACCTTGTTTCTTAGCAGCACAAAAATTTCGTCTCTTAGCAGCATAAAAATCTTGTTTCTTAGCAGCATAAAAATTTCGTCTCTTAGCAGCATAAAAATCTTGTTTTTTAGCAGCATAAAAATTTTGTTTCTTAGCAGCATAAAAATCTTGTTTCTTAGCAGCACAAAAATTTCGTCTCTTAGCAGCATAAAAATCTTGTTTCTTAGCAGCATAAAAATCTTGTTTCTTAGCAGCATAAAAATCTTGTTTCTTAGCAGCATAAAAACCTTGTTTCTTAGCAGCATAAAAGTCTTGTTTCTTAGCAGCATAAAAATCTTGTTTCTTAGCAGCATAAAAATCTTGTTTCTTAGCAGCACAAAAATTTCGTCTCTTAGCAGCATAAAAACCTTGTTTCTTAGCAGCACAAAAATTTCGTCTCTTAGCAGCATAAAAATTTTGTTTCTTAGCAGCATAAAAATCTTGTTTCTTAGCAGCACAAAAATTTCGTCTCTTAGCAGCATAAAAATTTTGTTTCTTAGCAGCATAAAAATCTTGTTTCTTAGCAGCATAAAAATTTCGTCTCTTAGCAGCATAAAAACCTTGTTTCTTAGCAGCACAAAAATTTTGTTTCTTAGCAGCATAAAAATCTTGTTTCTTAGCAGCACAAAAATTTCGTCTCTTAGCAGCATAAAAATTTCGTCTCTTAGCAGCATAAAAATCTTGTTTCTTAGCAGCATAAAAATTTCGTCTCTTAGCAGCATAAAAATCTTGTTTCTTAGCAGCATAAAAATCTTGTTTCTTAGCAGCATAAAAATTTCGTCTCTTAGCAGCATAAAAATCTTGTTTCTTAGCAGCATAAAAATTTTGTTTCTTAGCAGCACAAAAATTTCGTCTCTTAGCAGCATAAAAACCTTGTTTCTTAGCAGCACAAAAATTTCGTCTCTTAGCAGCATAAAAATCTTGTTTCTTAGCAGCATAAAAATCTTGTTTCTTAGCAGCACAAAAATTTCGTCTCTTAGCAGCATAAAAACCTTGTTTCTTAGCAGCATAAAAACCTTGTTTCTTAGCAGCATAAAAACCTTGTTTCTTAGCAGCATAAAAACCTTGTTTCTTAGCAGCACAAAAATTTCGTCTCTTAGCAGCATAAAAATTTTGTTTCTTAGCAGCATAAAAATCTTGTTTCTTAGCAGCATAAAAATCTTGTTTCTTAGCAGCATAAAAATTTCGTCTCTTAGCAGCATAAAAACCTTGTTTCTTAGCAGCACAAAAATTTCGTCTCTTAGCAGCATAAAAATCTTGTTTCTTAGCAGCATAAAAATTTCGTCTCTTAGCAGCATAAAAATCTTGTTTCTTAGCAGCATAAAAAACTTGTTTCTTAGCAGCATAAAAATTTCGTCTCTTAGCAGCATAAAAATCTTGTTTCTTAGCAGCATAAAAATCTTGTTTCTTAGCAGCATAAAAATTTCGTCTCTTAGCAGCATAAAAATCTTGTTTCTTAGCAGCATAAAAATTTTGTTTCTTAGCAGCACAAAAATTTCGTCTCTTAGCAGCATAAAAACCTTGTTTCTTAGCAGCACAAAAATTTCGTCTCTTAGCAGCATAAAAATTTCGTCTCTTAGCAGCATAAAAACCTTGTTTCTTAGCAGCACAAAAATTTCGTCTCTTAGCAGCATAAAAATCTTGTTTCTTAGCAGCATAAAAATCTTGTTTCTTAGCAGCATAAAAACCTTGTTTCTTAGCAGCATAAAAACCTTGTTTCTTAGCAGCACAAAAATTTCGTCTCTTAGCAGCATAAAAATCTTGTTTCTTAGCAGCATAAAAATCTTGTTTCTTAGCAGCATAAAAATTTCGTCTCTTAGCAGCATAAAAACCTTGTTTCTTAGCAGCACAAAAATTTCGTCTCTTAGCAGCATAAAAATTTTGTTTCTTAGCAGCATAAAAATCTTGTTTCTTAGCAGCATAAAAATTTCGTCTCTTAGCAGCATAAAAATCTTGTTTCTTAGCAGCATAAAAATCTTGTTTCTTAGCAGCATAAAAATTTCGTCTCTTAGCAGCATAAAAACCTTGTTTCTTAGCAGCACAAAAATTTCGTCTCTTAGCAGCATAAAAATCTTGTTTCTTAGCAGCATAAAAATTTCGTCTCTTAGCAGCATAAAAATCTTGTTTCTTAGCAGCATAAAAATCTTGTTTCTTAGCAGCATAAAAATTTCGTCTCTTAGCAGCATAAAAATCTTGTTTCTTAGCAGCATAAAAATTTCGTCTCTTAGCAGCATAAAAATCTTGTTTCTTAGCAGCATAAAAATTTCGTCTCTTAGCAGCATAAAAACCTTGTTTCTTAGCAGCACAAAAATTTCGTCTCTTAGCAGCATAAAAATCTTGTTTCTTAGCAGCATAAAAATTTCGTCTCTTAGCAGCATAAAAATCTTGTTTCTTAGCAGCATAAAAATCTTGTTTCTTAGCAGCACAAAAATTTCGTCTCTTAGCAGCATAAAAATCTTGTTTCTTAGCAGCATAAAAATTTCGTCTCTTAGCAGCATAAAAATTTTGTTTCTTAGCAGCATAAAAATCTTGTTTCTTAGCAGCATAAAAATTTCGTCTCTTAGCAGCATAAAAATCTTGTTTCTTAGCAGCATAAAAATCTTGTTTCTTAGCAGCATAAAAATTTCGTCTCTTAGCAGCATAAAAACCTTGTTTCTTAGCAGCACAAAAATTTCGTCTCTTAGCAGCATAAAAATCTTGTTTCTTAGCAGCATAAAAATTTCGTCTCTTAGCAGCATAAAAATCTTGTTTCTTAGCAGCATAAAAATCTTGTTTCTTAGCAGCATAAAAATTTCGTCTCTTAGCAGCATAAAAATCTTGTTTCTTAGCAGCATAAAAATTTCGTCTCTTAGCAGCATAAAAATCTTGTTTCTTAGCAGCATAAAAATTTCGTCTCTTAGCAGCATAAAAATCTTGTTTCTTAGCAGCATAAAAATCTGTTTTCTTAGCAGCACAAAAATTTCGTCTCTTAGCAGCATACAAATCTTGTTTCTTAGCAGCATAAAAATCTTGTTTCTTAGCAGCACAAAAATTTCGTCTCTTAGCAGCATAAAAATCTTGTTTCTTAGCAGCACAAAAATTTCGTCTCTTAGCAGCATACAAATCTTGTTTCTTAGCAGCATAAAAATCTTGTTTCTTAGCAGCATAAAAATTTCGTCTCTTAGCAGCATAAAAATCTTGTTTCTTAGCAGCATAAAAATTTCGTCTCTTAGCAGGATAAAAATCTTGTTTCTTAGCAGCATAAAAATCTTGTTTCTTAGCAGCACAAAAATTTCGTCTCTTAGCAGCATACAAATCTTGTTTCTTAGCAGCATAAAAATCTTGTTTCTTAGCAGCATAAAAATTTCGTCTCTTAGCAGCATAAAAATCTTGTTTCTTAGCAGCATAAAAATCTTGTTTCTTAGCAGCACAAAAATTTCGTCTAAAATCTTGTTTCTTAGCAGCATAAAAATCTTGTTTCTTAGCAGCACAAAAATTTCGTCTCTTAGAATTTAGAATTTATTTATTATCCGTCACAAATGAATACATTACAAGTTAAATCAAAGAAAATAAATATATTGGGATAATAAAAGTAAAATGACCAGTCAGACCAGCAATAGTCTATCGGTCAAGTGTGGGGGGAAAGGGTTTCGAGCGGGAATGAGGCTATGCGCGCAGCAAAAGCCTCCGAATTCAGTCTTTTCGGGAATAATTTGACGACGTGGTTCCACAAGGACAGATTGTCGATTAGAAAACCGTGTGCGGAATTACCACATGGAGTTAACATGTACGGACTTCTGGATGACCGGGACGCTTTTACACATAGTGGTAGGGACGGAAAGTGACATTCAAGGTTGACAATTTTAAAGTACATACGGAGCACGGATAAGATTCTTCGGTGAAAAGTGGAGATCATGTGAAATTGAGTTAATCTGTCAGTATACGATGAAAAAGACACGTTACATCGTTGCAGTACCCGTCTGGTGTAAAATCGTAGTGGATATTCGAGTTTTTTGGCTTGGGATACTGAGTGGAGATTTAGTAGTTCAGAACCGTATTCTAGAATTGGCTTTACATAAACATTATACAATTTAAAATAAAATTCGGGGGATTTTGAATGGAATGCTCGTAACAGTTGTCTGCATTTTAGTAATGATATGTTAGAAATATTATTTACATGTTTGTCAAATTTCAATTCGTTGTCAATTATGATTCCCAAGTCTCTGATAGAATTTTTTACATTTATTTCGAAGTTATTTACAAAGTATTTGGTGCGCGGATTCTTGCGGCCGAAGTGCACGACCGCCGTTTTTTGTTCGGCCAATTGGAGTCGCCACTTGTCACACCAATCTGCGACGAGGTTGATGCTGTGCTGGAGTGACGCTGGATTGGAGGAAAGTAGCTTCAAATCGTCGGCGAATGCGGTCACGTGGACATCGGGCGGAAAAATTTCGAGTAAGTCGTTTATATACATTAAAAAGAGAAAAGGCCCTGTCACGCTTCCCTGTGGAACACCAGAAAGAACGCTAATCGAGTTGGCTGAGACATAATTATCGATTTTTACGACGGATTTGCGATTTTCAAGAAAAGAACGAATCCATTGACATGCTTTTGCGTCGACACCGAAATTTTGTACTTTTGCCAAGAGAAGATTGTGCGGAACTGAATCGAACGCCTTTTTGAGGTCAAAATAGACGGCGTCAGCAAAACCGCCTTTTTTCGCTAGGATTTTGCGTATTTCGGTCGTCGACTCTAAAATTGCCAGTGTACAAGAGCGGCGATTCATAAATCCAAATTGATTTTTCGAGATTTTACCGTTAATTTGCTTCCGGATCGCTTCCAAGACGATTTTCTCAAACAGCCTGGCAAGTGGGTGAGTCAATGTAATTGGCCGATAATTGCCCGAATCAGTCAGACTTCCTTTTTTATGCAGAGGAATTATAGTGGAAGTTTTCCATTCCGTCGGAAAATGACTACTCGTGAAGGATTCAATAAAAATAAGAGAAAGCGGAACGGTGAGGGCGTGACAGCAACCTTTGATCAGAAAGAAATTGATTTTATCACTTGAGTAACCAAGTTTCGGTTTCAGAGCAAGGATGTGCTTCATGACGTTCACTGGCGAGAAGTCGGGAGATATTTTCGATGGATTTGGCGACGGAAACGAGGGAAACGCTGGTGACGGAGGCGTGAATGACAAGGAAAACGAACGGATAAATTCACGAGCAATCACTTTCGGATCGGTGACAATTTGGCCGGAAATGGAAAGAGTGATAGGCGGCGGGAGTGGCGAAATTCTGCGATTTATGAATTGGAAAAGTTCACGGCAATTCTTGGAACTTATCGCTTTTTTCTCGTCGTTTGCAAGTTTTTTCTTGATATTTTTTAGCTTACGATTTATCGATTTTTTGTTGAAGTTAGTCTTCAAGCGGCGTCGAAGCCTTCGGCTAAGATTGTTTTTCGACTGGTGCACGGGCGGACGAAATCGACATTTTGGCGTGTACGTTTCTATCAACTCATTGAAGATTCGAAGAAAGTGCGCAAGTTTCGAGTCAGGCGTTGCGAAGAATGACAGCTGACGCTCCCAATTGTATGAAAAAAGATGACGATTCAAAGCCGAGAAATCACATTTCCGGAACAATAGACGATCACGAGGAGCGTGAATATTCATAGGACGCGGATTATGGGCGAGCGAAAAACCAACTGATGAGTGGTCAGAGAGAATCAACGGCGGAACCTGTGAGCAACTCGTGAAGGAACTAGGACGATTTGTAAAAACCAAGTCGAGAAAATTGTTTCGGCCAGACGCGGCTGTTCTAGTCGGAAAGTGTACCATTTGGACCAAATCGTGCGAAACCATCAAATCTTTAAGAGAATCAGGAATCCCATTCGGAATTCTCAAGTCAGAAGACCAAGTAGCGTTTGGGAAATTGAAATCACCCAATATGTAGACATTCTGAACAGAGGAGCTGACGAGTTCGTTAATATTTGAAAAAAGTAAATTTGTTTCGATTGTTGAGCAGTTGGGCGGACGATAAATTAGAATAAATCGGGACTTGGAGGGTGGATGGTCAAAAGCCAGTATCTCACAGAAATGTTGTGAATAAAACTGATCGGAAAGTGAATTTACAAGAATAATAGGTAAGCTGCGGGGGAAAAATACCGCAACACCTCCGCCTCGTTTTTTAGGGTGAGTGGGCAGCCTGTCTGCACGAAGGCATGAAATTGTTGGTGAGGAAGTTAATGATTGGGGAATTAGATTAGACAAAAATGTCTCCGTCACACAAAATAAATCGATATTATTTACAAAGATGCTCTGATGAAGAAGAGTCAAACGTTCTGCCGTTGCGATTGAGCGAGCATTGGATAGTGCAGCATAAAAATCTTGTTTCTTAGCAGCACAAAAATTTCGTCTCTTAGCAGCATAAAAATCTTGTTTCTTAGCAGCATAAAAATTTCGTCTCTTAGCAGCATAAAAATCTTGTTTCTTAGCAGCATAAAAATCTTGTTTCTTAGCAGCATAAAAATTTCGTCTCTTAGCAGCATAAAAACCTTGTTTCTTAGCAGCACAAAAATTTCGTCTCTTAGCAGCATAAAAATCTTGTTTCTTAGCAGCATAAAAATTTCGTCTCTTAGCAGCATAAAAATCTTGTTTCTTAGCAGCATAAAAATCTTGTTTCTTAGCAGCATAAAAATTTCGTCTCTTAGCAGCATAAAAATCTTGTTTCTTAGCAGCATAAAAATTTCGTCTCTTAGCAGCATAAAAATCTTGTTTCTTAGCAGCATAAAAATTTCGTCTCTTAGCAGCATAAAAACCTTGTTTCTTAGCAGCACAAAAATTTCGTCTCTTAGCAGCATAAAAATCTTGTTTCTTAGCAGCACAAAAATTTCGTCTCTTAGCAGCATAAAAATCTTGTTTCTTAGCAGCATAAAAATCTTGTTTCTTAGCAGCACAAAAATTTCGTCTCTTAGCAGCATAAAAATCTTGTTTCTTAGCAGCATAAAAATTTCGTCTCTTAGCAGCATAAAAATCTTGTTTCTTAGCAGCATAAAAATCTTGTTTCTTAGCAGCACAAAAATTTCGTCTCTTAGCAGCATACAAATCTTGTTTCTTAGCAGCATAAAAATCTTGTTTCTTAGCAGCACAAAAATTTCGTCTCTTAGCAGCATAAAAATCTTGTTTCTTAGCAGCATAAAAATCTTGTTTCTTAGCAGCACAAAAATTTCGTCTCTTAGCAGCATAAAAATCTTGTTTCTTAGCAGCATAAAAATCTTGTTTCTTAGCAGCACAAAAATTTCGTCTCTTAGCAGCATAAAAATCTTGTTTCTTAGCAGCACAAAAATTTCGTCTCTTAGCAGCATAAAAATCTTGTTTCTTAGCAGCATAAAAATCTTGTTTCTTAGCAGCACAAAAATTTCGTCTCTTAGCAGCATAAAAATCTTGTTTCTTAGCAGCATAAAAATTTCGTCTCTTAGCAGCATAAAAATCTTGTTTCTTAGCAGCATAAAAATCTTGTTTCTTAGCAGCACAAAAATTTCGTCTCTTAGCAGCATACAAATCTTGTTTCTTAGCAGCATAAAAATCTTGTTTCTTAGCAGCACAAAAATTTCGTCTCTTAGCAGCATACAAATCTTGTTTCTTAGCAGCATAAAAATCTTGTTTCTTAGCAGCACAAAAATTTCGTCTCTTAGCAGCATAAAAATCTTGTTTCTTAGCAGCACAAAAATTTCGTCTCTTAGCAGCATAAAAATCTTGTTTCTTAGCAGCATAAAATCTTGTTTCTTAGCAGCATAAAAATCTTGTTTCTTAGCAGCATAAAAATCTTGTTTCTTAGCAGCACAAAAATTTCGTCTCTTAGCAGCATAAAAATCTTGTTTCTTAGCAGCATAAAAACCTTGTTTCTTAGCAGCATAAAAATCTTGTTTCTTAGCAGCACAAAAATTTCGTCTCTTAGCAGCATAAAAATCTTGTTTCTTAGCAGCATAAAAACCTTGTTTCTTAGCAGCATAAAAATCTTGTTTCTTAGCAGCATAAAAATTTCGTCTCTTAGCAGCATAAAAATCTTGTTTCTTAGCAGCATAAAAATCTTGTTTCTTAGCAGCACAAAAATTTCGTCTCTTAGCAGCATAAAAATCTTGTTTCTTAGCAGCACAAAAATCTTGTTTCTTAGCAGCACAAAAATTTCGTCTCTTAGCAGCATAAAAATCTTGTTTCTTAGCAGCACAAAAATCTTGTTTCTTAGCAGCACAAAAATTTCGTCTCTTAGCAGCATAAAAATCTTGTTTCTTAGCAGCACAAAAATCTTGTTTCTTAGCAGCACAAAAATTTCGTCTCTTAGCAGCATAAAAATCTTGTTTCTTAGCAGCACAAAAATCTTGTTTCTTAGCAGCACAAAAATTTCGTCTCTTAGCAGCATAAAAATCTTGTTTCTTAGCAGCATAAAAACCTTGTTTCTTAGCAGCATAAAAATCTTGTTTCTTAGCAGCATAAAAATTTCGTCTCTTAGCAGCATAAAAATCTTGTTTCTTAGCAGCATAAAAATCTTGTTTCTTAGCAGCACAAAAATTTCGTCTCTTAGCAGCATAAAAATCTTGTTTCTTAGCAGCACAAAAATCTTGTTTCTTAGCAGCACAAAAATTTCGTCTCTTAGCAGCATAAAAATCTTGTTTCTTAGCAGCACAAAAATCTTGTTTCTTAGCAGCACAAAAATCTTGTTTCTTAGCAGCATAAAAATCTTGTTTCTTAGCAGCATAAAAATTTCGTCTCTTAGCAGCATAAAAATCTTGTTTCTTAGCAGCATAAAAACCTTGTTTCTTAGCAGCATAAAAATCTTGTTTCTTAGCAGCACAAAAATTTCGTCTCTTAGCAGCATAAAAATCTTGTTTCTTAGCAGCACAAAAATCTTGTTTCTTAGCAGCACAAAAATTTCGTCTCTTAGCAGCATAAAAATCTTGTTTCTTAGCAGCACAAAAATCTTGTTTCTTAGCAGCACAAAAATCTTGTTTCTTAGCAGCATAAAAATCTTGTTTCTTAGCAGCATAAAAATTTCGTCTCTTAGCAGCATAAAAATCTTGTTTCTTAGCAGCATAAAAATCTTGTTTCTTAGCAGCATAAAAATTTCGTCTCTTAGCAGCATACAAATCTTGTTTCTTAGCAGCATAAAAATCTTGTTTCTTAGCAGCACAAAAATTTCGTCTCTTAGCAGCATAAAAATCTTGTTTCTTAGCAGCACAAAAATCTTGTTTCTTAGCAGCACAAAAATTTCGTCTCTTAGCAGCATAAAAATCTTGTTTCTTAGCAGCACAAAAATCTTGTTTCTTAGCAGCACAAAAATCTTGTTTCTTAGCAGCATAAAAATCTTGTTTCTTAGCAGCATAAAAATTTCGTCTCTTAGCAGCATAAAAATCTTGTTTCTTAGCAGCATAAAAATCTTGTTTCTTAGCAGCATAAAAATTTCGTCTCTTAGCAGCATACAAATCTTGTTTCTTAGCAGCATAAAAACCTTGTTTCTTAGCAGCACAAAAATTTCGTCTCTTAGCAGCATAAAAATCTTGTTTCTTAGCAGCATAAAAATCTTGTTTCTTAGCAGCACAAAAATTTCGTCTCTTAGCAGCATAAAAACCTTGTTTCTTAGCAGCACAAAAATTTCGTCTCTTAGCAGCATAAAAATCTTGTTTCTTAGCAGCATAAAAATTTCGTCTCTTAGCAGCATAAAAATCTTGTTTCTTAGCAGCACAAAAATTTCGTCTCTTAGCAGCATAAAAATCTTGTTTCTTAGCAGCATAAAATCTTGTTTCTTACTAGGGAACCATTTATCTACTGCATGGACTCTGCCTTAACTGGTGACACAGTTCGGAAGAGGGACTTTTAAAATGTATATTCCAGTTTTCAAAACCTGCTTACGAGACTTCTGAATATATGAAATTTCAGTCCAAAGTTTGACCATTTTTAGCATTGGTTTTAGCAAAAATAGCCTTTCACGAGCTATTTTTCACGCCACGACCACCCCATTTCATAGGTTCTCACATTGTTCACTTCAAAACATGCGAGGGTGGCGCAGGTGGGAGTAGTTGAGTTTCTGAACACAGGTAGTGCGCGTTCAGCTTATAATAGGTTGCGCGATAGGCCTACCGAGTACCAGCGAAGGACCCCAAAGTAAGCCTATTATAGGCTTATCGCGGGTCGGCGCCTATAATAGGCCTATTATAGGCTTATCGCGGGTGACTTTTGCCTATAATTTACTTATCGCGGTCGACAGTAAGTCATTTGTAAGCCAATAACAGGCCTTTTGCGGCCGTTCCCATCTTGGATGTGGGCTTATAATAGGGCTGCCACAGGTCATTACAACGGTTTTTAGACTCAGATGTGCTTGTTTTTAAAGCAAGTTATAATTTATTTATTATCCATCACAAGTGTATACAGTACAAGATTAATCGAAGAAAATAAATATATGGGGATAATAAAAGTAAAATGACCAGTCAGACCAGCAATAGTCTATCGGTCAAGTGTGGGGGGAAAGGGTTTCGAACGGGAGAGACGCTATGCGCGCAGCAAAAGCCTCCGAGTTTAGTCTCTTCGGGAATTGTTTGACGACGTGGTTCCACAAGGACAGATTGTCGATTAGAAAACCGTGTGAGGAATTTCCACATGGAGTTAACATATACGGACTTCGTGACGACCGGGACGCTTTAACACATAGTGATAGTGACGGAAAGTGACATTCAAAGTTGACGATTTTAAAGTACATACGAAGCACGGATAAGATTCTTCGGTGAAAAGTGGAGATCAGGTGAAATTTGGTTAATCTGTCAGTATATGAAGAAAATGGTACGTTGCATCGTTGCAGTACCCGTCGAGTGTAGAACCTTAGTGGATATTCGAGTTTTTTGGCTTGTGATACCGAGTGGAGATTTAGTAATTCTGAACCGTATTCTAAAATTGGCCTTACATAAACATTGTACAATTTAAAGTAAAATTCGGGGGATTTCGAGTGAAATGCTCGTAAAAGTTGTCTGCATTTTAGTAATGATATGTTAGAAATATTATTTACATGTTTGTCAAATTTCAATTCGTTGTCAATTATGATTCCCAGGTCTCTGATAGAATTTTTTACATTTATTTTAAAGTTATTTACAAAATATTTCGTGCGCGGGTTCTTGCGGCCGAAGTGAACGACCGCTGTTTTTTGTTCGGCCAGTTGGAGTCGCCACTTGTCACACCAATCTGCGACTAAGTTGATGCTGTGTTGGAGGGACGCCGGATTGGAGGACAGCAGCTTCAGATCGTCGGCAAATGCGGTCACGTGGATATCAGGCGGAAACATTTCGAGTAAGTCGTTTATATACATTAAGAATAGAAAAGGACCTGTAACGCTGCCCTGTGGAACACCCGAAAGAACGTTGATCGAACTGGACGAGATAAAATTATCAATTTTTACGACGGATTTGCGATTTTCAAGAAAAGAGCCGATCCACTGACATGTTTTCTCATCGACGCCAAAATTTTGCACTTTTGCCAAGAGAAGATTGTGCGGAACCGAATCGAACGCCTTTTTGAAGTCAAAATAGACGGCGTCGGCAAAACCGCCTTTCTGCGCGAGGATTTTGCGTATTTCGGTCGTCGATTCTAAAACTGCCAGTGTACAAGAACGGTTATTCATGAATCCGAATTGGCGTTTCGAAATTTTGCCGTGAATTTCCTTCCGGATCGCTTCCAAGACGATTCTTTCAAACAACCTGGCAAGTGGGTGAGTCAGTGTTATTGGTCGGAAATTGCCCGAATCAGTCCGACTTCCCTTTTTATGCAATGGAATTATAGTGGAAGTTTTCCACTGCGTCGGAAAGTGCCTACTCGTGAAGGATTCCATAAAAATAAGCGAAAGCGGAACAGTGAGGGCATGACAGCATCCTTTGATCACATAAAAATTTATGTTATCACTTGAATAACCAAGTTTTGGTTTCAGTGCAAGGATGTGCTTCATGACGTTCAACGGTGAGAAGTCGGGAGAGATTTTGGATGGATTTGGCGACGGAAAAGCTGGAAAAGCTGGTGAAGGAGGCGTGAAGGACAACGAGAACGAACGGATGAATTCGCTAGCAATAAGTTTAGGATCGGTGACAACTTTGCCGGAAATGGACAGAGTGATAGGCGGCGGGAGTGGCGAAATTCTGCGATTTATGAATTGGAAGAGTTCACGGCAATTCTTGGAACTTATCGCTTTTTTCTCGTCATTTGCAAGTTTTTTCTTGATATTTATCAGCTTACGATTTATCGATTTTTTGCTCAAGTTCGACTTCAAGCGATGGCGAAGCCGTCTTCGTGTAAGATTGCTTTTCAACTGGAGCACGGAAGGACGAGGGCGACATTTTGGCGTATAAGTGACTATCAATTCGTTGAGAATTCGTAGAAAATGCGCGAGCTTCGAGTCAGGCGAGGCGAAGAACGACAGTTGACGCTCCCAGTTGTATGAAAAAAGATGCCGGTTCAAAGCCAAAAAATCGCATTTCCGGAACAGAAGACGATCACGAGGAACAAGAGGATTCATAAGACGTGGATTATGAGTGAGCGAAAAACTTACTGAAGAGTGGTCAGACAGAATCAACGGCGGAACCAGTGAGCAACTCATGAAGGAGCTCGGGCAATTTGTGAAAATCAAATCGAGAAAATTTTTACGACCTGACGCGGCTGTTCTAGTCGGAAAGTTCACCATTTGTACCAAATTGTGCGAAACAATTACATCTTGAAGAGAATCGGGAATCCCGTCCGGTATTTGCAAGTCAGATGACCAAGTAGCATTCGGAAAATTTAAATCACCCAATATATACATGTTTTCGACAGTGGGACTGACGATTTTGTTAATATTTGCAAAAAGTGCATTTGTTTCGAATTTTGAACAGTTGGGAGGACGATAAATTAGGATAAATCGGGACTTTGAGGGAGGATGGTCAAAAGTTAATATTTCACAGAAATGTTGGCGATAAAACTGGTCAGTAAGAGAATTTACAAGAATAATTGGTAAGTTTCGGGGGTAAAAAAGCGCGACACCTCCGCCTCGTTTCTTAGGGTGAGCGGGGAGTCTGTCAGCACGAAGGCATGCAATTGACGGTGAGGAAGTTAGTGATTCAGGAATTTGGGGAGACAGATATGTCTCCGTTACAAAAAATAAATCGATATTATTTACAAGGATGCTCTGATGCAGAAAAGTCAAACGTTCTGCGGTTGCGATGGAGCGAGCATTGGACAGTTGACAAGTAAGGTGTTTAGTTTGATTAGACTTTTGAACAAAATTTAGTTTACTATTTACAGAACGTGAATTGGACGCGATGGGAAACGGAGCCACCGAGGGACAAACACGAAATGCCGGACTGTTTTTACACAAAAATGACGAAAAAGTTCATCTAAAGAAAATTCACTGTTGGAAAAAATAAAATTTTATTGCATATTAAAAGTTTAAAAACATGAAAACTTTGTATTGTATTGTATTTATTACTTACGTTTCAAAAATAAACGTGAAGTAATAAGAAAGAACAGAAAAATAAAAGTAATGCTTAGAAATAAGAGTATAAAATAGAAAACAGACAACAAATCACGGATGACATTCAGACGGGTTATATAGGGGTGGGGGGGGGGAAGTAGGAAGAAAAAGAAGAAAAGATATTTGTAAAAATTCAAGGAGTTGAAAAGTTATTAACGAAATTAAGCAAAACAATAAATGAAATTGAACAAAACCTTATGGAAATTGAGTAAATAATTAGATAAAACTATGAAAATAAGCCGGTCGAGTTTTCAGAGCTTTCAAAAATTGGCCAGCGTGTAGTTCATTTTTTAATAGATTTCTTACATATTCTTATTTTCTGATAATCTTCAATAGTTTTACGATTTCGCATGAAATGCAGCAAGCCAGAAATTTCTCAAAAATCTTTTGGTTTAGGCAAAATTGTCTTGTAAGATTATTTGTTAATGGGGTTAATCGGAGAAATTTCGACGAGTAAAAACAACCAAAAAATTAGGATGAACACGGTGAAAGCTCCAATTGGTTTGAACGTTTTATGGGGTTTTTCACGAAATGGCAAAAAATGGCAGAAAACTGCGCGAAAATTCGGAAAATGCTCTGATTGATCTGAAATTTTGGGAAATAAAGGAAAAAATTGTCCCTCCCGGACATTACCCCAAAAAATGTCAGACAAAAATATCGATTTTAAGCATTTTCAGAAAAAAAAATAAATTTCTTAAAAATCGATATTTTGGTCTGAAATTTTGTGGGAATGTCCGGGAGAGTTTTCATTTCCCAAAATTTTAAGTCAATCGGAGCATTTTTCGAGTTTTCGCGCAGTTTTTTGCCATTTCGTGAAAAACCCCATTAGAAATTATGCCAAAAATACTACCGAGCATGCTCAAAATTGGGAAAGTCAAAATAATTATTGCAATCCTATTTATTTTTATTTTTGCATTTCCGGTTGTAAATTTTTGATTATTACCCATTTTCAAACCAATAGAAGCATTGCCCCAAATGTTTGTCACTTTTCTCATTTCTTGATATTTCTCGGATAAACTCCGACTTGATATAATAGATTCGTAGCGGAGTGACAATTTTTTTAAACGTTTTTGTTCGAAAAAATGAAGAAATAACTGAAGAAATTAAGAGATTTTTCTTCTCCCAGTTTCACGTGAAATGTCACTCCGCCACAAATCCATTATATGCAAAACACGCTAGCCAATTTTCAAAACGCTCTAAAACCTTACCGACTCCACAAAAAATTCGTTGTTTCCGTCGTCGTCGATGGAGCTGACCTCGGCGTCCTCGCTGCCACTTTCTGTCCAAACTGAGGTCCGGCGACGATCTGAAATTTTTAGATCGTTAATGATAGAGGAACATATGTGAAAGAGATAACGACAGACGACGAAGCTGTGGTATATGTAATAGGAATAGGAATACGCGATTATCGGACCATTCAGCGTAGGTTATTGACCAAAAATCATTTCCCACCAATTATTTCCTATTTTTAATCTTTTCTTAAATAGGATCATATACTATTTTTTTCCAAAATGGTAATTTTCCTACGAATGAAAATTGTCAAAAATAAGCAAGTTATCATGTTTTTGAAGATCCTTGCATTTTGTGAGCTTTCTGAGAAGCTTTTTCAGTTCAGAATTTAATTTAATAGTGTCGACCAGCCACAGCGATCAAACGCGCTCGGCTGAATTTAGTACTTTTTGATTTCCATTTTGGTTTCCAAATTATTTCCTTTCACGTATAAATTCAACGTGAAATAAAATAATTTGGAAACCAAAATGAAAGCCGCATAGCGTTGAATTCAGCAGAGCGCGTTTGACCGTCGTGGCGGGCGGCAATACCAGTTCTATCATACACCATTAGGGAACTCAAAAATTAATAAAACTTCAATTTTATCTAATGCAAAAGTATGGAGATTTTACGAATTCATGTTTTCGACAGGAGTAGTGTGCGTTACCGAAAAATTTTTTACCGGTAAATCATCTTTCGGCAAATTTACCGGTAAATTTGCCGAAAATTTACCGGTAAATTTATCGGTAATTTACCGAATTTCACGGTAAATTCGACAAATTTATCGGTAAATTTACCGGTAATTTCGCGAAAATTTTACCGGTAAAATGGTTTTCGGCAAAACTTAACGTGGCGTTAAGTTCACGTATGAGAAAAACAAGAGATCGGGAAAAACAAAGATACGCAGACGATACGTGGCGCGACCTCGGCCTTGCACAATCCCGTCTTTTTTACATCTTTTAAAAATTGCATCTGTATTATGGACCTATTCATAGGAGAAAAAAACAAAAAAAAACGTTTTTTTTTCCTATTCATAGATGTAAAAAAACGACAAACAATGTCGAAAAACGAATGGTAAACAAGTGTTTATTGACCATGATAGACCATTGATAGTGAAGAGGCGCAGAAAAGGGGCGGAGTTTGCATGAACTAGTAAACAATTCCGTTCCCACGGGGTTGTAAACATCTCTGTGCCTCCTCACTATCAATGGTCTATCATGGTCAATAAACACTTGTTTACCATTCGTTTTTCGACATTGTTTGTCGTTTTTTTTACATCTATGAATAGGAAAAAAAACGTTTTTTTTGTCTTTTTTCTCCTATGAATAGGTCCATTAAAGCGTGACCGACCGTGATACCAAGACTATGATTGTAACGTGGCCTGTCCCACTTCTGCATGTATAAATAATGTCAATTTACCGGTAATGGGGTTATTCACGAAATGGCAAAATATGGCAAAAAACGGCAAAAAACTGCGCGAAAACTCGGAAAATGCTCCGATTGATCTGAAATTTTGGGAAATGAGGGAAAAAACTCTCCCGGACATTCCCACAAAATTTCAGACCAAATTATCGAATTTTAAGAAATATTGCTTTTTTCTCTGAAAATGCTTAAAATCGATCTTCTTGTCAGAAATTTTGTGGGAATGTCCGGGAGAGTTTTTTCCCTCATTTCCCAAAATTTCAGATCAATCGGAGCATTTTCCGAGTTTTCGCGCAGTTTTTTGCCATTTTTTTCTATTCCGTGAATAACCCCATAAATTTACCGGCAAATTACCGATAAAAAGTTGTGCCGAAACTTTTATCGGTAAAATTTACCGGTAAAGAATCGACAAAATTTGCCAAATTTACCGGTAAAAAATTTTAGAAATGGTTTCTCTTGTGCCGAATATTTATCGGTAAAACGTGATTCGAAAATTTACCGGTAAAATCGTCAAATCTTTACCGGTAACGCACACTAGACAGGAGTGACACTTCTCGGTAAAATAATGAAGAAATTCCTATGGAAATTAAGCGATTTTACTTTTGCAATTTTCCGTGAAATACAAACCTTGAATACAAGTATGCCTTATCGAAAAAAAAATTAACGATAAATTTCTTTTCGACAAATATTTTTGACAGATACATTTTCGACAAATGATTGAATCGATAAATTTTTTGAATCTTTGTCGATAAGGCGCACTGTACGTAAGGTGCAAAAACAAGAAAAAAAATTTGAGTCAGAAAGATAAACTTAAAAAATAAAAATTAATTAGCAGAAAATGGACTCCAAAAACGGATGAAAACTTGCAAAAAAAAAAGTTGTCCAAAACTTCGGAAAAAAATTCACGTTTTTTACGAAAAAAAGGAGAGAAATAACTAAAGAAATGGAGTTTTTACTCACAATTTACCGCGAAGCGTCACTCTGTGGCGAATGCATACTAAACAAGAAATGAAATGAAGAAAAAAAATTACATTTAAAAAAATTAAAATCGATTAAAAGAAAAATAACAGTTCAAGCGGTCGAAAATTAAAAAAAAAGAAATATTGAACAAAAATTTAGGCCGCCCAACAATGCTGTCTCTGCTTCTCTGCCGCAATAGCGTAGCCGGCGAGCGCGTTTGCTGCGTCTCACAGCTAGACGGCGAGTGACTTACAGTAAGGATCTGAGGGATCCTGAGACGTAGCCGAGAATTACTTAGAGTTTATTAGTATACTATAAATAAGGGATACACGAAAAGGTGTATAGTTAAAGCTTAACACAAGTACTAGTCCATAAGGGAATCAAGGGGAAAGAGAGGGGAGAAAACGCGGTTAGGGCCAGGTCACGGGTCGGAGACCACTGACCTAATGAGGGAAAACGTCGCCTTTTATAGTACTCGAAATGGGCGTGGTTGTTCCAGAAGGTTCCCGGCGGGCGCTGATTGGTCGGCGGCCGCGTCCTGATTGGTCGGCCAGTGAGTGTGCGATCGAGGAGGTGCAGAGTGGCAGACGGTGCTCCGGTGGTCGGCTGTGGTCCTTAGGCTGTCGGCCGCGGCAGTAGCGATGGTCCGCTGCGAGAGAGTGTGGCGACCGGAGAGAGACGATCCTCGAGCAGATATCAGTGTTGACGTGGAGGAGGCGCAGCGTGCGAGAGTGATGTCGCCGACTCGGTGCGTTATCGATCGTGTGTCCGTAACCGCGGTGACAATATGGGGCAATAATGGTGAGTGAGTGATGGGAAGCACGAGGGAACCATGATGATGTCGAATTCTGTAAGTAATAACATGAACTTGTGCTTATGGAAATCGGTGAGAGAAGGAAATGAGAGAGGCGGGGCTCTTACATCTCCCCCCTTCGACGAGATTCGTCCCGAATCCTCCAGATTGCGAAGCAGAAAAGAGCTTCGCCTCTCTAATGACTCACAAACTGGGTTTATAGACGACCTTCTCACATTCTTAAGACGTGAGGCGGGGCGCGCCACGTCTTCCTTTTTTTTGGATTTGCACAAAAACGTGGAAAATAAATTTCCTAGTGCAATCGAGCGCCAAAGCGGTGACGCCTCAGCTCGTGCTTGATTACCAACAATTACATGGGAACACTCACGAGTGGGAGAGGTGTTCTCTTTTCCTTTTCCTATAACTCGCTTCTGGGCAACTGGTCCCTAAGATCGCAAGGCGGGTTACTTCCACTTGGAACTCGTCCTTCATGGTGTCCGGTGTGTTGGGAAATTCATCACTGTGATGCATTCTTGCTCTTAGATATCGCTGAACCTGTACTGAGCTCTCGTTACCACGGCTTTGACCGTTCTATACTTCGGCAACGCGACGTTGTCGTGTGATCCGCAGCAAACTGCAAAAGGATGTCGAGGCAGTGAAACTCCCGATTCTGGATTGGTTCTTGCTTTCTTTCTTCTCTCTTCTTTTTTTTTTTATTTTGCTTAGTCACGCCTGTTCTTTATTTATTTTTTAAATTTTTACTGCGAGGACGGAGGCTCGCCGAATAATTCCAGTTTATCGAACAGTATTACTGGCATTTCGATTCCCTGATCGAGCATGTCTGCGTTCTCAATATTCGTGAGGAGTTCCTCTTCGTCTTCAGAATAGAATTCTCGATTTGAAGACATAAAATTTCTGGCGTCGTCCGCTTCTATTGGAAGCTTCCCGCCGTCGGTCGACCTAGCCCGTGGGCCAAGTCCCGTGACCAGTTACGGTTCGTCCTCCGAAATGGCGTCAACTAACTCCATCTTCATGGCACTGCCGACGCCGCCGGTCGGCTCAGCCCGAGGGCCAAACCCCGCGACCGACGACGTGGCCGCTGACGGATTGGAACGAAAAGACTCACCATGCTCCGTCGTGTTCATTGACTCCTCGTCGATGGCGGATGGGCTGGGCTCCTCCGAGCCTGGGGCCGACGACGCTTCCGCTTTGTTCCCCGGTGGCCGTGGAATTTCCGGTGAAGACGTCGCCTGTCTCTTCTTCGTCCTTTTCGACTTCTTTGACATCTTCTTCTTCCTGGCAGGTCAGTCCCGATAACGGCTACTTTCGCTGCTTGTCCAAGTTCTGGAAATACAATTGAAAAAGGAAAATTTTACTTTTTGAACCGACGAAGATGAGGTAAAAGCGTGAACTGCGTAACTGCCTGCTTTTATCCTAAGCAAGCTTTGCAAAAATAAAAATTTTGCGCTAAAAACCGGAAAAATAAACAGTAAAACGCGCAAAATGCGCCAAAAACAAACTAAAAATCCTAATTTGTTGTTGTTTGTTTACTTGCTAGCTCTCCTTACGGGCGGTGCGCCTTTTCGTGGCGGGACCCAGCTAGTCGCCGGCTGGTATGCGCCTTTAATACCGTAACCCGGAAACTTTTGTATGTGCGCCTTTAAACTTATTGCTAAATATAGCTTTCTGGGTGGAATTTTGTAACAGAAAACTTGCGGTAACTACGGGAATTAAATAGTATTAGTCCCCATCTTGGAACTTAGCTGGACGCCGATGCTGGCGTGTTGGGTATCAACGTTGATCATCCGATTGGACCGTCACGGGGCGTTTCGTGTCCTAGAAACGTTATTGATTTCTTAACAAACTCACATTTTGCCGGTGAAGCCTTCAGGTTATACGCTCGAAAACGTGTCAAAACCTTCCTTAGTGTTGCTACATGTGCCTCGAATGTCTTACTATATACTAAGACGTCGTCGATGTAAACCAGGACATCTTTTTCCAGGCCTGCGAGGACTGAACGTAACGCCCTTTGAAAGTACGATGCCGCTGACTTCAGTCCGAATGGTAGGTGTGTGTATGCGTACACCTTGTCTTCCGTCGTAAAACCACATTTATACGAGGATTCTTCGTCTAACCTTAACTGCAGGTAACCGTTTGCCATATCCAATGACGAAAAGTATTTCGACCCTCCTACTTTTTCGACGATGGAGTCGATTCTTGGTAAAGGAAAATTGTCTGGAACTGTAACTTCGTTAAGCTTCCTGAAATCTAAGCAAACACGAAGTGAACCATTCTTTTTCGGTACCAGCACAATTGGACTAATCCATGGGGTATTGGATTCTGTTATTCTTTCCGAGAGAAGCAGCCCGTTAATGTGCTTCTGAAGCTCGGCTTGGTATTTTACCGGTACCCGGTACGGTCTTCCTCTGACCGGAATCTCAGTGCTGGTGTATATGTGCACTGGGTCTGTCTTCGAACTGCCCAAGTCATACGCGTTCTTCGAGAAAACGTCATGGAATTCTGAAAATAAATTACGGAGTACCTGCTTTTGTGTTTCCGTACAAACTGCTTTGTCTAGCGTAATTCTGAACTTCGGGTCTTCCTCTAAGGAAATAGTGTTCACTGTATGAGCTGTGTCAAAAATTCAACAGCTTGTTGTCGTCCTCGAAAACTTCGACGACTTCCGCGGCCTTTGTGTCTTTCTTCAAAAAGACGTCACAATCAGACGGATTCGTGACCAGAATCTTAATATTCTTCAAATTGATCAGCACCGGTGCTGTCAATAACGACTTCTCTGCTAGATGCTGAGATGTTACCAGATATAACATGTCGCCCTCGTCCGTAGACCAAGACTTATGACATGCTAAAATCTTCTCACTCTGTGCTGGCACAGTGGTGTCCTCTGACACTCTAATATCTAACACCCTAGGAGTGTGCTCCACGTGTTGATTACCTATGGGGATAACATCTTCACCCACGTGAAATGTTTCTCCCTGGTAATTAATATAAAACCTTGGAAGCTGAGAAAGAAAATCGTTACCGAGGATTATGTGATAATCTCTAGCTCCGTGCGGCGTGCATTCTCCCGTCGTGAAGTGAATTCGATGGACCAACGACTTGGATCCGATGCAGATGTTGGCGAAAGCTGCTCCTGCCATGCGGACTTCGTTCCCTCCGAGTCCGACTGCATGTGTGGCACTTGCCTGATACAATGACGGGATTCCGATGCGTGTTGCGAACGCTCGGCCGGCGACCGTGATTGTTGACCCAGTGTCAATAAGTGCGAATACTGGAAAACCATTAATTCTTACCGGAATTTGAGTCGTGAGTGGTGGCGAAGACAATCTTGCCGAATTCACTCTGTCCAGTGTCGTTGCTGATGACGACGCTCCTTGTGTTGCTGGCCACGACAGACAGCTTGTCGTGCGTCCTCGTCCTGGTTCCGCCAGGAGTTCCGTGTTGAGGCGTTGTAGCTCCGCTACTTGCTTGCGGTACATTTCCAATTGGGATTGCACGTCTTCGTGCACCGTTGCTGCATTCACGTGACTGGGGTTCGGTTGCTGATGATTCTGCACCGCCCGCTGGTTTGCTGTTGCTGGGACATCGTTCCGCTTCTTCATGCAATTTCTCGCCATGTGGCCTGAAATTCCGCAATAGAAACACTTACCCAGGAATTTTGATTTCCGTTGGCTGTCCGAGCCCTCCGGCCTGCTCTGCATGCGCTGCGGCCTGCTCCTTCTCTGCGTGTTCTGGTTGTCCCATTTCTCGTTGAGCACGCGAATCTCTTCGAAGATTGCTGCAGACTGCGGGTATTGCAGTGCCGCGGCTCGATCATCTCGAAGGATCTCCTGTCTGAGCGCTTCGTCGAAAGCCGCCCGACACGTCTTCGGATTCTTATCCTTGACATTGTAACGGATTGAGTCCTCAAGTCCGTCCAAGAAGACATCTCGTGTCTTCTTCTCGATTGTTGCTCGGTCTTCTGCTCGAAAAGCCTGTGAAGCGAGCGCACGTACTCTATTGTAGTACGCCTCGATGGGTTCGCCCCGTCCTTGCCGACACTTACTGAACTGTTTCTCCCTGAGTTGTCCAGTCAGCTCGTTTTCGAATGTTGCCTTGAGATCACCAGTGATCTCATCTACTGTTGCTTCTGGTCTGCCTGCCATGAAGTCTTCTGCTCTGTCCCGAGCGTTGCCTGCGAGGAACGTTAAAAACGAGTACCTCTTTGTCTCTTCTGACGCACCCGCGTCGACTGCCATAGTGTGGTCCTTAAATTGGCGAACAAAGTTCGTCAAACTCTCTGAAAACGCGCCTGAATAGGCATTAATCGTCACATTCGACTTGAAATTTGCGACATTCACGTGCGGAACGTGATGTCCTACGACCGAATCACTCTGCGTGCTTTTAGTGCCTGGTTCACTCCTTACCTCAGGATTTAATGCGCGCTGCACCGTTGCAGGCGGCTGTACCACGTCGCTCATGACGCTCTGGACGTGACGTCCTCTGACTGAATTACTAGTGACCGGATCACTCTCTTTCTGTATAGGGTTTGCCCCGAACTGCTCGGAAGCAGGGGGTTTCACAGCATTGCTGCCAGCATCACTGCCGATGCTCTCAGTAGGGTTTACAACAAACTTACTTCTCTCTGAGGTGTGCCCAGGCGTCGCCGGTCCCGCCGCTCCAGCACTTATGCCGGAACAAATGGGGGACCGCTGACCCTGACGCCTACCACCAGCAGGCTCTATTGCGGCCTTACTTGCCGCCAACTCACTCTCAATTACCTCAATCCGTTGTCGCAATGCTCCGACGTGCTCCTCGACAGCCTTGATGCTGCCGCCACGTTGTTGAGACTGCTGTGCAACAGCCGTCATCTCCGCTTGCACTTGCGACGTCGCCTCCTTCAACCGCGCGTTGACCGCGTCGAGGTCCATAACCACGGCATTCTTGAGGCTCAGTAAATGAGAAGATTGAATTGTTGCGCTTCCGGTGAAGCGCGGTAGACACGTGTCAGTCGTCCACAAAGGATTCGCCATGTTTAAATGACCGATGGAAGTCCCAACAATAGTTTTTTCGATGATTCTGAAAATCATTTGAAGAACTCCAGCCACGCTGCTGGATTCTTCCCCACGAGTGGCGAACGAATAAAACGGATTTAAACGAAAAATAAGAAAAAAGACCTACGGGGAGACGGAGTAGCCTACCAACTGGCTCCGCTAGACGTCTAGATTGCACGAAAAAACTACAAAAACCTATTGTGGCATAGGGAAGCCCTCCCGAATTTGATCCTACCTCCTACAACGTACGCTGACGCTAACCCCTTTATCCCAACCTAACTAAATTCTTACACAAATAGTTGCGCACCTAATATGTGCAGAAAATACAATGAAACCCTTAAAGATTAGGTGGAAGTTACTTGCCCCCTCTAAAACTTAGCTACCGGTGGATACTAGACTCGGTTTCTAAACCGAGTCTTCACTCGCTGCTACCACACAGGTAGTGCGCGTTCAGCTTATAATAGGTTGCGCGCAAGGCCTATCGAGTACACGCGAAGGGCAGCGAAGTAAGCCTGTAACAGACTTATCGCGGCCCGATGCCTGTGATAGGCCTAGAATAAGCTTATCGCGCGCAATTTTCGCCTACAATTAACTTATCGCGGTCGACACAAGTTCATTTGTAAGCCTGTAATAGGCCTTTCGCGAAGATTCCAAAGTCGGCTGTGGGCTTACAATAGGCATGCCACAGGTCACCAAAGCGCATTTTGGCTCAAATATGCTTGCATTTGAGCCAGTTATTAAAAAATGCCTTGAAAATAAAGATTTATTGCAACGTACAGGAGAATCATAAATTTGACAAAGTGATTAACATACAACAAACGTTGAATAAAACATTAAATATACAAATACATAAGAAAACTTAGAAAATCAACAGGTTCAGCTTTCAGAACATTTTTAAAATTGGCCAGCGTGTAGTTTGTTTATTTTCCTTTCCTAGTACAGAAAATACCTCTGAGCATACTCTGTAGTTTCAATTTTTAAAGTAATTTCCAATACTATTTTTAACACTATTTTATACTTTCTGACCAATCGGAGAATTCTCAAAATCTTTTGCAACTTTTTGAAAAACTTGTTACCCTGCCAGAAGTGCGGGCAAGAAAATTAGGTACCTCTCTCTGTCCAAGAAAGCTATTTGAAATTTTGACAAAACAACCCCTAATTTTGCTTTTTGGGAGTCTATGATGTGTTCACGAACGAATGATGCTAACGACGCTCCGATGATCCGCAGTTTTTCACTGTTCTGCAGTATTCGTTGCGGGACCGCACTGAAAAACTGCGGAACGTCGAAGCACCATTAGCACAATTCCTTCGGGAACACATAATAGCGAGATGGAAACTTTTCGAAAGCAAAAATACACGTTGGCCAATTTTTGAACATTTCAAAAACCTCACCGAGTCTACGCCAAGCCATTCCAAGTCGTCGTTCCCACACAAGTCGTCGTTCCCGCCGTCGTCGATACTCTTTCACGACGGAGCTGGAGTCCCGTCATAATCTGAAATTTTTGATGTTTCAATTAGTTTACGGAAAACATAAAGGCCGTATTTGCTCACAAAATAGAATTTTCGGCAAAAAATGCGAGGCTCGAACGGCCAACTCGGATAATCATCGTGGCTGGATGAAACGCATAATTTTTTTCAAAAGACTCGTGTATTTCCTCGTAAGACCTCAGAAGAATTTATAAATCTCGCGAGGAAATTCATGAATCTCACGATGGAAATTATATTGCAAAAAAAGTTACGAATCTTTTAAGGAAATTCACAAATTTCATCCAGCCCGGATAATTCTCAGGCATCGAGTCGAACTTTTCTGTGCAACATTAGAGCCATTTTATAACTTTTTCAAACTTTTTAAAATGAATTTTTTTTTGAAACTAACTCAAGACCAATGTGCTCCACCGGTGGCAAAAACCGATAAAAACCGGTGTTTTTTAATACCGGTGAAAACCGGTAGAAACCGGTTTCCACCGGTTACAAAAAAACCGGTTTCCACCGGTGTGAAAAAAACCGGTTTCCGCCGGTTTCTACCGGTTTCCACCGGTGAAAACCGGTGTTTTGTGTGCAAACACAGCGACGCGCAATTGCGGACCAAAGTTGTTTTGTTTTTTTTTTAATCTTAAATGTTCAAATCTTGCTTGCTTTTCTAGTTTTTGCTTCTTTTTTCCTCTATTTTTTTATAAATCTTTCCCGAATTTCGAATTTTTCAGCCAAATGACGTCTCCAGTATGCAAAGTATTCGATAAGCCGATTGATTCGAATCAAAAAATTGTGGCATGTTCAAATAAATTATCGCACTTAAAAAAACTCACCCAGATGAATACGCAAGAAAAACAAAAAGGTAAGCTAGGAAATTAATTTTTTGAAAAAAAAATATTTTTTTTATTGTCAATGGCGGAGCCGACAAGATTTTCTTGAAAATCAAGTTCACCAACAACAACGAGTACCGCATCACCCAGTCGGCTCCAAGGACGTCGCCATCACCCGTGCCGTCGAAGTGCCAAAGAAGGATAAGCCTTTCGTTTAATGCGCCCCAGCTCCACCTGACGCCCTGGCTGTTTTCGCCTTCGTCACCCCGGCCGGAACCCTGACCATCACCAGGTCGGTTTTTTTCGGAACTCCTCTCAAAAAGTAATATTTTTCCCCATGATGAAAGTTTGGATTATTTCATGCTATTTTTATTGCAGGTTTGATTTATGAGACGAAAACGAAGACCACGAAGACGACCTCGAGTACGATTACATTGATACGGATGATGTGGAAGATCCAGGAAAAGTCAGAGCGGAATCTTAAAATTCTGAAAACGAGGACGATTACTTTTGTTCGACTAGATTTAGCTGATCAAATTACTAAAATACATTTGTTTTTTTTTCATTCATTCGTTCTTTTTTTTTGTTGTTTTTTTTTACTTTTTGTTGAAATAAAACGAAATTTCTTAATTACAAAGAGAAATATAATTTTCAAAGATGAAAAAAACGTAAATTTTAAGATGAATGAAGAATTAATTATTCAGACCTTGTGGAGCCGCAAAAAAACAACTTTGCGCGTACTATTCAATGTATCTGCAATTGCGCGTCGCTGTGTTTGCACACAAAACACCGGTTTTTATCAGAATAGAAACCGGTTGTTTCGAATAACCGGTTATTCGAACAACCGGTTTTTTTCCACCGGTTTTTTTGAATAAAAACCGGTGAAAACCGGTTGTTGGAAATCGGTTGAGCACATTGCTCAAGACACTTTAAAACTTTTTTCAAGATTCTCTCCGACTTTTCTCGCCTATTTTCAAAATATCGTAACCAATTTTCAGAGAGTTTCGACGGCAAATTTCCACCGCGAGCAGGCAATTTGCCGCAAAAATCGGCAAAATACCGTAAAAATCGGTCAATTTCTGCCAGTATCGACATTTTTGCCGATGTCAATGTGTAGCCATTTTGCCGAAAACTCTTTTTTACTTTATAAACTAAAAACTTACATTCTGCCGAGTCGGGTCGTCGAGCAGAGTCGGTTGAGCAGGCGACGTCAGGCAGTCTGAAAGTAAAAATTAATTTTGGAAGGAAAAAAACAGTGCTATGCGGGTTCGTGAGGGCCACCCAAAAAATTGTTTCTTTTTTTGTCGTTCACTCTTTCAATATACATTTGAAGCAATTTTTGAGTGCCCCTTAATTCCTCAAAATATGGCGCGGATGTGATTTATTGAAAAAAATCGATAAATGCCGATTTGAAAGTTTTGTGATTTAAATTGAGTTGCGTCAACAAAAAATTAAACACCGTCCACTTTTTCACACGCAAATTTTAAATTTTTCATGTATTTTTAATTTTTGCATGAAAAAAGTGGACACAGTTGAAGTTTCTGATGAAGGAAATCGATTGAAATCACATCATATAAATTTTAAAACAATAATTTGCAAAAAAATAAATTAAAAATAGTAAAGTACTTCAAAAAAGCGACGAAGTAAGGCAAAAAGGCCCAAAAAAATTATGAAGCTCAAAAATGTCTCTGCGTACGCTGCGTCTCGTCTCGTAGCCGTCGAGCGCGCTTGCATCGTCCTGCCGTCGTCGCGGGCCCTCTTGTAATAGGCCTAACGCGGTCGCCGCACACACCGCGTGCGCGATAAGTCTGTTGCAGGAGGGTAGCCGCTGCTACCCGCGGTAGACTTATTTTAAGCCCAAAATAGGCCTTTATTTGGCTTACACTTATTATAAGCTGGACGCGCTTTACCTGTGTGGTAAGCAGAAGGTCTTGAGTTCGAGTACGCGCTATTTAAAAACTTTTTTGCAATTTTTAAACTTTCTTTTTTTTCCTCATTTTTTGGCGAATTTTCACAAGTTTTTTTTTCATAAAAATTTTTCTTGTTTTTTTTTCTCGGTTTACCAAAGTTCTAAACTTTAACAATTTTCAGCTTTTGTGGGTAGATATAATTGTAACCATAAACTCTATTATCTGCAAATCAAGATGATAATAAGTTTTGTGGTTGCCAAGTTTAATGTGCAGTTGGGGTTGGAAAGTATATTAGTCTGGGGTCAAATTCTATACATCTACCCAAAGGTCAATCTCACGACCCATTTCTGTTGTTGGGGTCGGATAATATACCATAACCCGTTTAATACACAGCCTCAGCCAAAAATTTGAAGTTTAGAACTTTGGTACACCGAGAAAAAACAAACAAGGAAATTTTTTGAGAAAAAAAAATTCTGAAAAAAATTTTTGTGAAAAAAAAACTTGTGAAAAATCGACAAAAAATGAGGAAAAAATAAACGTTCAAAAATTGCAAAAAAAATTTTAAATAGCGCGTACTCCAACTCAAGACCTTCTGCTTACCATGCGGGCACTCTACCACTGAACCATCCACTGTTGAAAACAAGGGTTCGGAATGCCAGTCACTAAAACGCGGACTCCTCTATTTCTCAGTGAGGCGCTACACGCTATAAATTTCCATTGGCAACTAAATTTTTGAGCCAACTTTAAGACAAATTTTCTAAAAAGCCAGATCGATTGGGGAAAAAGTGAATTCAGATTCGTAATCACCGTACTCAACTGTACCGATTCTGAAAGTTTGGTAAAATTCTCAACCCTCATGGATTTGTAGTTCCCTTGTTAGCAGCATAAAAATCTTGTTTCTTAGCAGCATAAAAATCTTGTTTCTTAGCAGCACAAAAATTTCGTCTCTTAGCAGCACAAAAATCTTGTTTCTTAGCAGCATAAAAATCTTGTTTCTTAGCAGCATAAAAATCTTGTTTCTTAGCAGCATAAAAATTTCGTCTCTTAGCAGCATAAAAATCTTGTTTCTTAGCAGCACAAAAATTTCGTCTCTTAGCAGCATAAAAACCTTGTTTCTTAGCAGCATAAAAACCTTGTTTCTGAGCAGCATAAAAACCTTGTTTCTTAGCAGCACAAAAATTTCGTCTCTTAGCAGCATGAAAATATTGTTTCTTAGCAGCACAAAAATTTCGTCTCTTAGCAGCATAAAAACCTTGTTTCTTAGCAGCACAAAAATCTTGTTTCTTAGCAGCACAAAAATCTTGTTTCTTAGCAGCACAAAAATCTTGTTTCTTAGCAGCATAAAAATCTTGTTTCTTAGCAGCACAAAAATTTCGTCTCTTAGCAGCATAAAAATCTTGTTTCTTAGCAGCACAAAAATTTCGTCTCTTAGCAGCATAAAAATCTTGTTTCTTAGCAGCACAAAAATTTCGTCTCTTAGCAGCACAAAAATCTTGTTTCTTAGCAGCATAAAAATCTTGTTTCTTAGCAGCATAAAAATCTTGTTTCTTAGCAGCATAAAAATTTCGTCTCTTAGCAGCATAAAAATCTTGTTTCTTAGCAGCATAAAAACCTTGTTTCTTAGCAGCACAAAAATTTCGTCTCTTAGCAGCATAAAAACCTTGTTTCTTAGCAGCATAAAAATCTTGTTTCTAAGCAGCATAAAAACCTTGTTTCTTAGCAGCATAAAAATCTTGTTTCTTAGCAGCATAAAAATCTTGTTTCTTAGCAGCATAAAAATCTTGTTTCTTAGCAGCATAAAAATTTCGTCTCTTAGCAGCATAAAAATCTTGTTTCTTAGCAGCACAAAAATCTTGTTTCTTAGCAGCATAAAAATCTTGTTTCTTAGCAGCATAAAAACCTTGTTTCTTAGCAGCACAAAAATTTCGTCTCTTAGCAGCATAAAAACCTTGTTTCTTAGCAGCATAAAAATCTTGTTTCTTAGCAGCATAAAAATCTTGTTTCTTAGCAGCACAAAAATTTCGTCTCTTAGCAGCATAAAAACCTTGTTTCTTAGCAGCACAAAAATTTCGTCTCTTAGCAGCATAAAAACCTTGTTTCTTAGCAGCACAAAAATCTTGTTTCTTAGCAGCACAAAAATCTTGTTTCTTAGCAGCACAAAAATCTTGTTTCTTAGCAGCATAAAAATCTTGTTTCTTAGCAGCACAAAAATCTTGTTTCTTAGCAGCATAAAAATCTTGTTTCTTAGCAGCACAAAAATTTCGTCTCTTAGCAGCATAAAAATCTTGTTTCTTAGCAGCACAAAAATTTCGTCTCTTAGCAGCATAAAAACCTTGTTTCTTAGCAGCACAAAAATCTTGTTTCTTAGCAGCACAAAAATCTTGTTTCTTAGCAGCACAAAAATCTTGTTTCTTAGCAGCATAAAAATCTTGTTTCTTAGCAGCACAAAAATCTTGTTTCTTAGCAGCATAAAAATCTTGTTTCTTAGCAGCACAAAAATTTCGTCTCTTAGCAGCATAAAAATCTTGTTTCTTAGCAGCACAAAAATTTCGTCTCTTAGCAGCATGAAAATATTGTTTCTTAGCAGCACAAAAATTTCGTCTCTTAGCAGCATAAAAACCTTGTTTCTTAGCAGCACAAAAATCTTGTTTCTTAGCAGCACAAAAATCTTGTTTCTTAGCAGCACAAAAATCTTGTTTCTTAGCAGCATAAAAATCTTGTTTCTTAGCAGCACAAAAATCTTGTTTCTTAGCAGCATAAAAATCTTGTTTCTTAGCAGCACAAAAATTTCGTCTCTTAGCAGCATAAAAATCTTGTTTCTTAGCAGCACAAAAATTTCGTCTCTTAGCAGCACAAAAATCTTGTTTCTTAGCAGCACAAAAATTTCGTCTCTTAGCAGCATAAAAATCTTGTTTCTTAGCAGCACAAAAATTTCGTCTCTTAGCAGCACAAAAATCTTGTTTCTTAGCAGCATAAAAATCTTGTTTCTTAGCAGCATAAAAATCTTGTTTCTTAGCAGCATAAAAATTTCGTCTCTTAGCAGCATAAAAATCTTGTTTCTTAGCAGCATAAAAACCTTGTTTCTTAGCAGCACAAAAATTTCGTCTCTTAGCAGCATAAAAACCTTGTTTCTTAGCAGCATAAAAATCTTGTTTCTTAGCAGCATAAAAATCTTGTTTCTTAGCAGCATAAAAATCTTGTTTCTTAGCAGCATAAAAATCTTGTTTCTTAGCAGCATAAAAATTTCGTCTCTTAGCAGCATAAAAATCTTGTTTCTTAGCAGCACAAAAATCTTGTTTCTTAGCAGCATAAAAATCTTGTTTCTTAGCAGCATAAAAACCTTGTTTCTTAGCAGCACAAAAATTTCGTCTCTTAGCAGCATAAAAACCTTGTTTCTTAGCAGCATAAAAATCTTGTTTCTTAGCAGCATAAAAATCTTGTTTCTTAACAGCATAAAAATCTTGTTTCTTAGCAGCACAAAAATTTCGTCTCTTAGCAGCACAAAAATCTTGTTTCTTAGCAGCATAAAAACCTTGTTTCTTAGCAGCACAAAAATTTCGTCTCTTAGCAGCATAAAAACCTTGTTTCTTAGCAGCATAAAAACCTTGTTTCTGAGCAGCATAAAAACCTTGTTTCTTAGCAGCACAAAAATTTCGTCTCTTAGCAGCATGAAAATATTGTTTCTTAGCAGCACAAAAATTTCGTCTCTTAGCAGCATAAAAACCTTGTTTCTTAGCAGCACAAAAATCTTGTTTCTTAGCAGCACAAAAATCTTGTTTCTTAGCAGCACAAAAATCTTGTTTCTTAGCAGCATAAAAATCTTGTTTCTTAGCAGCACAAAAATTTCGTCTCTTAGCAGCATAAAAATCTTGTTTCTTAGCAGCACAAAAATTTCGTCTCTTAGCAGCACAAAAATCTTGTTTCTTAGCAGCACAAAAATCTTGTTTCTTAGCAGCATAAAAATCTTGTTTCTTAGCAGCACAAAAATCTTGTTTCTTAGCAGCATAAAAATCTTGTTTCTTAGCAGCACAAAAATTTCGTCTCTTAGCAGCATAAAAATCTTGTTTCTTAGCAGCACAAAAATTTCGTCTCTTAGCAGCACAAAAATCTTGTTTCTTAGCAGCACAAAAATTTCGTCTCTTAGCAGCACAAAAATCTTGTTTCTTAGCAGCACAAAAATTTCGTCTCTTAGCAGCATAAAAATCTTGTTTCTTAGCAGCACAAAAATTTCGTCTCTTAGCAGCACAAAAATCTTGTTTCTTAGCAGCACAAAAATCTTGTTTCTTAGCAGCATAAAAATCTTGTTTCTTAGCAGCACAAAAATCTTGTTTCTTAGCAGCATAAAAATCTTGTTTCTTAGCAGCACAAAAATCTTGTTTCTTAGCAGCATAAAAATCTTGTTTCTTAGCAGCACAAAAATTTCGTCTCTTAGCAGCATAAAAATCTTGTTTCTTAGCAGCACAAAAATTTCGTCTCTTAGCAGCACAAAAATCTTGTTTCTTAGCAGCACAAAAATTTCGTCTCTTAGCAGCATGAAAATATTGTTTCTTAGCAGCATAAAAATCTTGTTTCTTAGCAGCATAAAAATCTTGTTTCTTAGCAGCACAAAAATTTCGTCTCTTAGCAGCATAAAAATCTTGTTTCTTAGCAGCACAAAAATTTCGTCTCTTAGCAGCATGAAAATATTGTTTCTTAGCAGCATAAAAATCTTGTTTCTTAGCAGCATAAAAATCTTGTTTCTTAGCAGCACAAAAATTTCGTCTCTTAGCAGCATAAAAATCTTGTTTCTTAGCAGCACAAAAATTTCGTCTCTTAGCAGCACAAAAATCTTGTTTCTTAGCAGCACAAAAATTTCGTCTCTTAGCAGCATGAAAATATTGTTTCTTAGCAGCATAAAAATCTTGTTTCTTAGCAGCATAAAAATCTTGTTTCTTAGCAGCACAAAAATTTCGTCTCTTAGCAGCATAAAAATCTTGTTTCTTAGCAGCACAAAAATTTCGTCTCTTAGCAGCACAAAAATCTTGTTTCTTAGCAGCACAAAAATTTCGTCTCTTAGCAGCATGAAAATATTGTTTCTTAGCAGCATAAAAATCTTGTTTCTTAGCAGCATAAAAATCTTGTTTCTTAGCAGCACAAAAATTTCGTCTCTTAGCAGCATAAAAATCTTGTTTCTTAGCAGCACAAAAATTTCGTCTCTTAGCAGCATGAAAATATTGTTTCTTAGCAGCATAAAAATCTTGTTTCTTAGCAGCATAAAAATCTTGTTTCTTAGCAGCACAAAAATTTCGTCTCTTAGCAGCATAAAAACCTTGTTTCTTAGCAGCATAAAAACCTTGTTTCTGAGCAGCATAAAAACCTTGTTTCTTAGCAGCACAAAAATTTCGTCTCTTAGCAGCACAAAAATCTTGTTTCTTAGCAGCACAAAAATTTCGTCTCTTAGCAGCATAAAAACCTTGTTTCTTAGCAGCACAAAAATCTTGTTTCTTAGCATCATAAAAATTTCGTCTCTTAGCAGCATAAAAATCATGTTTCTTAGCAGCATAAAAATCTTGTTTCTTAGCAGCATAAAAATCTTGTTTCTTAACAGCATAAAAATCTTGTTTCTTAGCAGCACAAAAATTTCGTCTCTTAGCAGCACAAAAATCTTGTTTCTTAGCAGCATAAAAACCTTGTTTCTTAGCAGCACAAAAATTTCGTCTCTTAGCAGCATAAAAACCTTGTTTCTTAGCAGCATAAAAACCTTGTTTCTGAGCAGCATAAAAACCTTGTTTCTTAGCAGCACAAAAATTTCGTCTCTTAGCAGCATGAAAATATTGTTTCTTAGCAGCACAAAAATTTCGTCTCTTAGCAGCATAAAAACCTTGTTTCTTAGCAGCACAAAAATCTTGTTTCTTAGCAGCATAAAAACCTTGTTTCTTAGCAGCACAAAAATTTCGTCTCTTAGCAGCACAAAAATCTTGTTTCTTAGCAGCACAAAAATTTCGTCTCTTAGCAGCATAAAAACCTTGTTTCTTAGCAGCACAAAAATCTTGTTTCTTAGCATCATAAAAATTTCGTCTCTTAGCAGCATAAAAATCATGTTTCTTAGCAGCATAAAAATCTTGTTTCTTAGCAGCATAAAAATCTTGTTTCTTAACAGCATAAAAATCTTGTTTCTTAGCAGCACAAAAATTTCGTCTCTTAGCAGCACAAAAATCTTGTTTCTTAGCAGCATAAAAACCTTGTTTCTTAGCAGCACAAAAATTTCGTCTCTTAGCAGCATAAAAACCTTGTTTCTTAGCAGCATAAAAACCTTGTTTCTGAGCAGCATAAAAACCTTGTTTCTTAGCAGCACAAAAATTTCGTCTCTTAGCAGCATGAAAATATTGTTTCTTAGCAGCACAAAAATTTCGTCTCTTAGCAGCATAAAAACCTTGTTTCTTAGCAGCACAAAAATCTTGTTTCTTAGCAGCACAAAAATCTTGTTTCTTAGCAGCACAAAAATCTTGTTTCTTAGCAGCATAAAAATCTTGTTTCTTAGCAGCACAAAAATTTCGTCTCTTAGCAGCATAAAAATCTTGTTTCTTAGCAGCACAAAAATTTCGTCTCTTAGCAGCACAAAAATCTTGTTTCTTAGCAGCACAAAAATCTTGTTTCTTAGCAGCATAAAAATCTTGTTTCTTAGCAGCACAAAAATCTTGTTTCTTAGCAGCATAAAAATCTTGTTTCTTAGCAGCACAAAAATTTCGTCTCTTAGCAGCATAAAAATCTTGTTTCTTAGCAGCACAAAAATTTCGTCTCTTAGCAGCACAAAAATCTTGTTTCTTAGCAGCACAAAAATTTCGTCTCTTAGCAGCACAAAAATCTTGTTTCTTAGCAGCACAAAAATTTCGTCTCTTAGCAGCATAAAAATCTTGTTTCTTAGCAGCACAAAAATTTCGTCTCTTAGCAGCACAAAAATCTTGTTTCTTAGCAGCACAAAAATCTTGTTTCTTAGCAGCATAAAAATCTTGTTTCTTAGCAGCACAAAAATCTTGTTTCTTAGCAGCATAAAAATCTTGTTTCTTAGCAGCACAAAAATCTTGTTTCTTAGCAGCATAAAAATCTTGTTTCTTAGCAGCACAAAAATTTCGTCTCTTAGCAGCATAAAAATCTTGTTTCTTAGCAGCACAAAAATTTCGTCTCTTAGCAGCACAAAAATCTTGTTTCTTAGCAGCACAAAAATTTCGTCTCTTAGCAGCATGAAAATATTGTTTCTTAGCAGCATAAAAATCTTGTTTCTTAGCAGCATAAAAATCTTGTTTCTTAGCAGCACAAAAATTTCGTCTCTTAGCAGCATAAAAATCTTGTTTCTTAGCAGCACAAAAATTTCGTCTCTTAGCAGCATGAAAATATTGTTTCTTAGCAGCATAAAAATCTTGTTTCTTAGCAGCATAAAAATCTTGTTTCTTAGCAGCACAAAAATTTCGTCTCTTAGCAGCATAAAAATCTTGTTTCTTAGCAGCACAAAAATTTCGTCTCTTAGCAGCACAAAAATCTTGTTTCTTAGCAGCACAAAAATTTCGTCTCTTAGCAGCATGAAAATATTGTTTCTTAGCAGCATAAAAATCTTGTTTCTTAGCAGCATAAAAATCTTGTTTCTTAGCAGCACAAAAATTTCGTCTCTTAGCAGCATAAAAATCTTGTTTCTTAGCAGCACAAAAATTTCGTCTCTTAGCAGCACAAAAATCTTGTTTCTTAGCAGCACAAAAATTTCGTCTCTTAGCAGCATGAAAATATTGTTTCTTAGCAGCATAAAAATCTTGTTTCTTAGCAGCATAAAAATCTTGTTTCTTAGCAGCACAAAAATTTCGTCTCTTAGCAGCATAAAAATCTTGTTTCTTAGCAGCACAAAAATTTCGTCTCTTAGCAGCATGAAAATATTGTTTCTTAGCAGCATAAAAATCTTGTTTCTTAGCAGCATAAAAATCTTGTTTCTTAGCAGCACAAAAATTTCGTCTCTTAGCAGCATAAAAACCTTGTTTCTTAGCAGCATAAAAACCTTGTTTCTGAGCAGCATAAAAACCTTGTTTCTTAGCAGCACAAAAATTTCGTCTCTTAGCAGCACAAAAATCTTGTTTCTTAGCAGCACAAAAATTTCGTCTCTTAGCAGCATAAAAACCTTGTTTCTTAGCAGCACAAAAATCTTGTTTCTTAGCAGCACTAAAATGTCGTCTCTAAGCAGCACAAAAATCTCGTTTCTTCAATATTCTTGCCGGCTACCACATGCGCCCGCGAAAGTTTTATAATAGACGCAGACATAGCGACACATGTCTGCTGCGACACACCCGCTCACATTTTTTGATCTACGTTCAGTTGAATTCAGTTGAATTCAGTTACAAAGAGCTGATGGGGCGGAGCCTCGATGTTTCGCGCCACTGCTTACTGTATCTGGCAAGAATATTGAATTGATAATAGCAGCACTAAAATCTCGTCTCTTATTATGTGGTTATTCATGAGAAAAAAAACGGTTTGTTTTTGTTTTTTTTTCCAATTCATGCGATGTCGAGAATTGTAAAAAAATACAGGTAGAGAAATGGGGGTCCCCCTGATATAGCATTGATATTGAAGAGACGCAGAAGGCGAGGAGTTCAAAGAAAGGGGCAGTCTCTGTGTCTCTTCATTATCAATGCTACATCCCCGTTTCTCTGCCTGTATTTTTTTACAATTCTCGACATCGCGTGAATTGGAAAAAAAAACAAAAACAAACCGTTTTTTTTCTCATGAATAACCCCATTATCAATTCAATATTCTTGCCGGCTACAGTAAGTAGTGGCGCGAAAAATCGAGGTTCCGCCCCATTAGGTTTTTTCAACTGAATTCAACTGAACGTAGATTAAAAAATGTGAGCGGGTGTGTCGCTCGTTATGTCTGCGTATATTACAAAACTTACGCGGGCGCATGTGGTAACCGGCAAGAATATTGAATTGATAATAGCAGCATGAAAATCTTGTTTCTTAGCAGCACTAAAATCTCGTTTCTTAGCTGCCATAAAAATAAGCAACGCTGAAATTTCGCTCATTGGAGAAATTTTAGCTAATGGACCTATTCATAAGATTCGTTTTTTGACATTTTTTAAAATTTTTTAACGTTTTTTAACATTATTTGACATTTTTTGACATCTATGGATAGGAAAAAAACAATTTTTTTTCTTGAATTATGTAAAAACAATGTATTGGCCATGTTGGTTTTGTGCTTAGTTATTCGGACCGTGGTTATCGTGTAAAAATAAATAAAAAACCAAAAAAACAATCATTTCTAAACCGAATTTTGCTACAATTATTTTGAATCAAGTTGATTCAAAAACGTTTTTACGCGAAATTGGGCATCACAAATTTAGTTTGACTTGGGCGAGTGGTGTAAGAATAATTAAAAAATTCTCAAAAAGATAAAAAAAAAAGTAAATAAATGAGTTACTGAATTTCCAGAAGTTTCAGTTGACGGACAATCGTATCCAACAATTTTTTGCGATCGCCTTTGGCAATTCCGAAGAATCCAGTACTGCGCCGCTCAAATTCAATCATTCTGAAATATTATAAAACATTATTTGAATGATCCTGCCGCGGAAATGAAGATACTGAGAAAATTTGAATTTTCGTAATCCTTAGTCTTACTTGGTCAGTTTTTTTTTTTAAATTTGGTCAACAATTTATTTTTGCCATTTGAATGATATTTTTAGCAATAGGATTGATTTAGGACCTGTATAGCCAATGTTATGGACTGGTCAAGACAGTCCCCTAACCTTTGATCGATTCCATGCGCAAAGATTTGATGCCGTAACCGTTGCATACGGATTCGCGACCAAGTACTGAGTCGGATTTAATAGTTTATCATTCGATTTTGTTAATAACTTTTGTTTTTCAGCATTAAAAAATATTTACGCTTCGAAAATTTTTTTTCTGAATATGTCATTTTATTTATGTGGCAGATGACTATGGATTGGGCAGAATATGTGATTCTCAAAAAACAAAGTTATTTGATCCGCACCAGGGGTGGGACCAAAAAAAAAATTTTTTTTCGATTTTTTTTGTTTTTTCGGGTTTTTTTTTGGATGAGACAAAAAATTTTTTGTTTTTTTTTTTGAGGATGTGGATAAGACAAAAAAAAATTTTTTTTAGAGCCACGGAGGCGAAAGAAAGTTCCGGTTTTTGGGCAAAAACTTATTCAGTATTTGCTCAGAATTGACAAAAACCTCTAATTTTCCACAAAAACTTGGAAATTTTCTTTTGAAATGGCAGAAATACGTACTTTTTTTGGAATTTTTTTTGTTTTTTGGTAAATTTTTTGAGGAAAAAAAATTTTTTTTTTGTTTTTTTGTTAATTTTTTTGAGAGCAAAAAAAAATTATTTTTTTTTTGGTAAATTTTTTGGGGGACAAAAAAAGTTTTTTTTTTTTTTTTGGTAACTTTTTTTGGGGACAAAAAAAGTTTTTTTTTTTTTGGTAATTTTTTTGAGGACAAAAAAAGTTTTTTTTTTTTGTGGAAAATTTTTTTTTGTCCCACCCCTGATCCGCACTTTGTTATCAAATGCTTTTTCTCTAAACTCACTTCTCCAGAACCACAATAGCCGTTGACGCTTTCACTCTCAAGTACTTGGCATGATCTTTTCCGTATTCAGCATTGAATGTTGTCCAGTCCGATGACATTACCAGATCAAGAAGCTGCCTGAAAAGTGAATTACTGTGTAAATATATTCTGATTGTGAAGTCTGACTGTAATCCGTTTGAAAAATGCTTTTTAAACTGCAATTTATACCTCAAATCGGCAAATGTCATCGATAGCGTTTGTGGATCTACACCAGACACAGGGCATCTTGTCGTGAACATCTCACACTGCATAACGTCCAACGAAAACTGGTCGAGGGCACCAGTAGAGATGCACTTTGTCTCCGGCGACAGAAGAAAGTCGGAAAGAGATTGCGAGATGTGCTTGCAAGTCTGTGTGCACACATGTTTTGCCAGTCCTGACGGTAAGTTAGTGAATGAAGTAAAGGTACTTTGGAGGAAGTTTATAAGGTCCGAGATAAAGTCGGATGCTTGACCAGCAGCTGCGGGCAGTTCCCAGTCATAATTTGCCAAATCAATAAACTCGTCGACCTTGCTTCTCATGCACTCGTCAATTTTCTGCTCCACCTCACTTCTCGCGTCACGGAATACTTTTTCGGAGAGGACCACTTGGTGGGAGGTGGTTCCGATAGCTTCTTCGCCGCTCGTTTTGCTTGTGATAAAAGTTCCTAGAGATTCGCAGGCTTTCTCGAGGTAGCCCAGATTAATCGTGATTTGTACGAGTTGAATCATAGAGAGACGCTTGTCGACAAATGATTTTAAAATTCCGGCCCAGCGCCCGAGTAAAACATTGGCACATCTGAAAAATATGTATTTCATCTCAATTGCAAAAAAAAAGGAAGGTTTACCTTCTGACAGTATCATCAACCGCCGACGTGTTTAATTGCAGATTGTCCATGAATTTAAGACATCCAATCAGATACTGCTTCGCCTGGGTGTACGCAGAAATGACAAAACGAGAGAATGGGAATTTGCGGGGGAATGGCTCCTAAAATATAAATAAATACGAAAAAATTGAAATCTTGCTAAAAACCTGCTCCATACTACGCTTGTAGAACGGGAACTGTCTGATAATGTCGCGGAATTCCTTTTCAGAATTCACAGTGATCGGAGTGTAGTTGTCTTGATCGAGATCGCGTGTAAACTTATCGCAATACTCTTTTACGAGAAACTCGTTGTACTGGTCTCTGAAATATAATTGAGCACATAAACGTGTTCAGCTTTAAGTTCAGTACCTAAAGTTTTGAAGAAGCTCGTAGAGCGGCGCCACAGCGTATCCGTACGATTTCATTGTTAGAATAAAAAGAAGAATAACTTTCTTCATTCGAATCATCATTTCCACGTCTAGACATCCACCCTGAAACTAGCCATTTGTGAGAATAGACAGACTAGGGTGGGTCGGGCTTTGGAATTTTTCTTAAAATTTGAAAATTAGCATATAAAAAAACCGAACATTTTTTTGAAAGTTCGGTAAATTCGGGAAACGTGTCAATCTTAGAAAAAAAAATTCTGGTGCATAATACGAATCCTCTTTTATAAAAAAAATTTTGAAATGGTCTTGACATTGAAATTCAAAAATTCCAAAGCAGGATTCGACATCAATTGTTATTAATTTACGGGGGTACCAGAATTTTGAATTTGATTTCTCATTTTGGGTTTTTTTGTGGTTTACTGTTGATATTTAATGAATTTTTGTTGGTTTTGAGCAAAATAAAGGATAAATAAGAAAATTACCAAAACTAAATTTTTTTTTAGGGTTTTCATAATTTTAAGCAGTTTTCGCATATCTAAGTATTTTTAATTTCCTGTTTTAAAAGCCAACATGGTTTTTTATATTCTCGACATGTTCCTGATTTTTTCAGGTACTTTATGTGGTGCCCCACGGTGTCCCAGACGGGAAAAGCGCCGCTAGGAACAACTGCTGGCGCATTTCTCGTTCTCTCTCCCTCATCACCACAGCGCAGCTATTTTTTCAACGGGAATTTGTTTCTTTTTAGATTTTCAGCAAAACTAGACCACTTTTGGAAAATCTGTCATTAAAATATATTCTTCAGGTCAAACGCTTCATTTTTATTACAAAAACCACGAGATTGGTGCAGAATTGACGGAGGAGATGCATTAAAAAAAATTAGAACAGAATTTTACTAAAAACTCAATTTTCTGCAACATAAGAATGCATTTCAAATGTCTCCCTTGTGCAGAATTTTCTCGCGAACATTTTAATACCACGACAAGCTCGAAACGTGCGAATTCGGTTTTTTTCTTGATGTTTCAACATTTTAAAAATAGCTGCGCTGCGGTGGTGAGGGAGAGAGAAGAGAGTGCAGACAGTTGAAGACATTTTTCCACTTTGGGACACCGTGTGCCCCTAAAATAACGGGCACTTGATACCAGAATTATTGCACTTTGGAAACACTACATTTGTACCTAAAATCAGTATAAAACAGGTGGCAACTTTTTGGGAAATTATGTTTAAAATGTAGTGTTTGGTGGGGATTTACGAACATCACATTCAAATCGTAAAAAAAATTTTTTTCAGATTTTTTGCAAATTTTACAACAACAAAAAATAGAAGACCACCGGGAGTACACGAGTTGGCGGGAAATTCAAACGCACTTTTTTTTTTAATCGTTTTATCCCTCTTTTCTCGCACTTTTTCCATTAAATTTTGAAAGATATTCGTAAACCCCCCCCCCCCCCCCCACTCAAAACTACATTTTAAAGCAGATTCCCTGAAAAGTTGGCACTTCCTTTAACTAAAAAATTATTGCAGTCACTCACGAATCTTGCGTCAAGATGATGGCGAATCTTCAACAGCCCATTTTCCCAGAGTTTATCCTTATCTGCCGTCGTTGAAAGATTTGACTGGGTCATAAGGATTTGGTCCTCCACGACAAAAAATCCAACAATCTCATCAAGATATTCTACATAATGCTTAAAATTGTTCATCTTGTGTGTTGGCTCTATGACCAAGTCGCATTGCTCCTTGCGCTGCTGACGGTAGTACTGTTCGAATTCCTCCTTGGCACCAAGCACATTAAAAATTTGACAGCATCGGTGCACTGGAGTGAAGTCGATGAGGTCCTGCGCGGAGATTTGCTCGTCATCCTGTAATTTTGAAGATTTTTAGATTAATGCTTAATCGGTCAGATGGGATAGTCGCACTCACATCAACTTGGGTCGGATAGTAACGTTTCGGTGAAACATTTTTCTTGACAATGCTGCCGTCTGCGGACACCTCAATTTCGACGGTACTGGCGTTTCTGAAAATTGAAGCGTGATTAGAAAGTTTCATGTTTGTCAGTTTCAAGACTAACTTTCTAGCCTCCTCTTGAATTTTTTTGGTTCTCTCAGCATCGGTGACACCAAACGAGTGCTGCTCAGCGGTCTGGAAGGAGAATGCAATTATTTTTTAAGGTTACATAGTTTTACAGTCCAAAATGGCACATTTTCAGATACCCTTTTTTGGAATAAATGCGTTTTTATTTGTCTGTTTCAAATAATAACCTAAACCTTTTACTTTGGTGCACTTTTGATATCTTTAAAAAGCACAAAAGCTCCATTGTTGAAAATGGAAGAAATTCAATTTTATTTTCTTTACATGGCGGAATAAAATCTAAAAGAATTCACTAGTTTCAACGGAATATTTTCAAATCCATTTTGGCCCCGAAAATGGGAAAAAATGCTAGGAGATCAGTGATAGAAATTAACGTCGCAATTACAAGCGGCAAATCGGGTTTTTCAAGAAATTATTGATTTTTTTTCATAAACTATGCGAATTATAGTTTATGTTGATTTTTCAAAAACACTTTAAAAAAATTAAAATCGGTTAGAAAAATAAGAAGAATGCTCCTTGAAACTGAAAAAAATGCCAAAAATACTCCAGGACATTTAAAAAGAAATTTTTTGATCAGAAATATCACATTTTAGTTTTTTTTTTTTCAAATTTACAACAGTCCAGTTCTTCAAATTTTTCCCTAATTTTAGAATTTTTAAAAAAACATTACTCGACATTTAATGGCATCCCCACTATTTTAATACCTGTTTAAACCTGAAAATTCTCACTTACATCTTTGCTAGCATGTTTTCCAATCCGTCCGGCAACTTTCTTAATGTTCTCGAGGAAATCCTTGAATTCCGAGTATGCCTTTTCCTTGATTTCCAGCCGCACAGGTGCCATACTTTTCGCGAGAACTTGAGTGAAACGGTACTTTTCCACGAGCGCCAAATGAGTGTGTTCCAGCTCTTCAAGAGTTTTCAGTGCTTGGTAGTACTTGCGATTGTTCATTTGCTCCTGAAGTTTTGCGTAGTTCTCCAATACTGGAAGGCAGACGGCTATTTGGTCCATGGCGGTCTTCGCGTTTTTCATAAGTTTTCTGTAACAAGAAAATCCAATATCACTTTTTTTGTTACAAGCATGTAAAAAAATAACAAAAATCTCACCGGTATCTCACAATTTCTTGTTTTTTCTGGTATAGACGCTGACTGCTCTCTTGAACCTCCACGTCTATCGCCAAACTCTCCTCCTTGACATCCTGGCACTGTTCCTTGAGCACCATGAGCTCTTGCATCGCATCTACGAAACTCTGGTAGTGGAAAGAGCACACTTTTTGGATGTTCTTGTCGTAGTGGCTGATACGTTGTTGGAGAGCTCGCGCAAACTTTTGCACGTCTCCGTTGTCGTAAATGGCTCGGAGCACCAACCCCATGCTCCCCGAATCGGTTGTCTCCAATTCGTAAAGAAAGTATTCTTGTTCGGCGCTCATCTCAACATCTGCAACAAAAAAATTATTAAAAACCAGCAACACGCCGTCGGATAATGAAATTATTTTTTCACTCGAAAATTTACTTTTTTGAGAAATTCGAATCATTATCTGATTATTCATGATGACACCATCATTTTAATCCAAAAACGAGGCCTTTTGGTCAGAAAATGACCGAGCCTTTGGGTTTTAAAAATGCGTCAGGTAGAAACAATTTTGGAAGAAGGCTGGGGTGCCGTGAGTAAGAAATTCCTGAACAAAAATGAGCAAATGAAAGTTAAGAAATGTTAACCGTCTTTTCTGTGAAAAGTTTTTTAGACATTTATGAACTTAAAAAAACCGAAAAAAAATCAAAACTTAGCTTAAATAGCAATGTTTATTACTAGACTTTGCACCCGGCCGACAGGCAACTTTTTCTCCACTGATAATTTTTTTTCCAAGATAAGCATCACTTACAGTTCACGTAAGACGTCGACGCCGTCTCGCTGCCCGTATTCGCCGGTTGAGAAGTGCTCGACGAGTTCGGCATCCTGAAAGGAATCAAAGTAGTATTATCGAGGAAATGCTGCGAAAAGTAGGTAAAGGTGACAAAAAATCGAACGAAACATTGGTTTTAAATAATTATTTCCCGAAAAGTATTGTTTTTCACCAAACTCATTCAAAAAGTATGAAAAAGAGAACAAAAATTGACCAGAAAACAGAAATAGTGACTAAATAAAAAAAAAAGCATTGAGAGCGTTGACGCACTTTACGTGCCTATTGCTGACGTACTTTGCGTCCTTTAGTGCATTTTCCGTGTAAACATTTAGGATGATTTTCTATATGAAACGGTAATGTTTTAATGAAAAATGTGATGGACTTTATTTAGAATAAATAAAATAATAATATTTTCTGGGAATTGTTGTGCGTTTCATTAGCTTAACAAGAAAATCAATAAAGGGAAAAAATATAGATTGAAATGTAAATTTTAAACTTTAAATTGTTTATTATTATTTAGTGATATTTCGTCTTTTATTTTTATATTCAGTAGTGCTCTGTATTCTCCGTGGTTTCGCTAAATAGTGTTGTGCGTCGAGACATGAGACATCGAGACAATGAGAACCCGGCGAGAGTCGATAGGAAATGAAGAGAGCTGGAGAGATGGATACAGTGTGTTTTCCTGTTGCAAGAAGCTCCAAGTCCGACGAAATTGACCAAATCCATGATGAAAAAAGTTACAACTATTTACCTTTTTGAACAACCATCACCAGACCGAGATGTATGGTCTGGTGTGAGTTGCTCTCAAACTTCGTGAATGTTTGAAAAAATGGTTACCATTTTATTATTTAATATTCATGAAACATGAGTATGTAAATTCAGAATAATCGATTACATACATATTTTCGTTAGATTCATGTGTGAGAAAAAAGATGATGACGAACGAAACGACGAGATCTTTTTGCGATTGAACCCGGATTCTCCAAACATGCTCCCTTGAAGCAACTAAAACCTGGTACGCATTGGTTACCAACAGAATTGCAAGCCGTCGCAGAATTCATCAGCGTCACAACTACAAAGATAGCCTGAATACGTTGAATTCCTGTTTATATAAAATACAACTTTTTTGACTTACCATCCAAAATTGAAGACTCATGTTCAGTTATATTGTTTTAAATAGAACAATCACTTTTTAGAAAAAGTAGTTCGCTTTTATATGGTACGGATGGAGTATAAAAACGGGGAATTTATTGCTTTAAGACAATAAATTCTGAAAAATTCGAGGGTGAAGCCAAGGTATTAAATTGCAGTTAATGATCCGTATCAAATTTAAGCGTTATTAAAATGAAAAGCGGTAAATAAAGAATTATCACCCTCCAGGACCCGAAAAGGTATCCACAGAAATAGGTACCATTCTGACATTTGTTCACTTTTGGGCGCATTATTATACGCTAGGAAAAAATTCAATACATTACCGTACCCTGACAATAATTGTCTATGCAACCTAATTTAAAATCTCCGAGAACTGTAACAAAAATTATATTTTTATGTTTTCATACAGTAGGAGAGAACAGACTGTGCTAATTGAAAAATAAATAATTTAATTTGCGGGATTCATAAAAACATGTTCAATCATGTTTTTCAATCACTCTATTTCAAAAAATCATCGAAATGGTGAAAATTATTAAAAACAATGTTAACTACCGTTTAGAGCTTTATAAAGAGCTAGAGTATAATGGTGGTGATTGGCGATTTCTTAAATACCCATTGCCACCTCTGAAGGCAATTCTCTACGCTTCCTGTATTCTCAGCATAACTTTCTGTGTTGTCGGCACGATTTGCCCAATACCATCTGCTTACATTTGGTTTCCAGCCATTTTTCTTCAATCCTTTGTTGTTATTACTGCATTGGGCAGAAACATATTTGTCCTTAAAGTAGCAGCGATTATTTTGGTAATTTTTGTAGATTCCGCAAATGAAAAACAGTTTTGTATCCAGAAAATGCTCTTCATAATTAGTTTTCCGGCTGATATTGTTTTTTCTTTCTGGACCATGGTTCATTTGAGCTCTGGAAGGTTGACTTCCGATGCCAATCACAACTTTTTGGAAATGGCTGCTCTCTCACTTGTCGGTGGTATTGTTAGCTTGTTCCTCGGAGCGTTGGTCAGTTTAGGTTAGTGAACAAAAATCATGAAAGGAAATATTTATACATTTTCAGTGTTTTACGTTCAAAACCGAGCATACAAAGCTTTAATTCTGACGAAGCTTCGAGAAAGATCTAAAGAGCAAGTTCAAAGGGCAAATAGGATTACATTTGTTAGAAAGTATAGATCGGATGAGGGAGGCCGCATTCCAGAAAACGTTTTTGGTGGTGAACTTTCTTTGCATGCTGATCTTCCCTGACAATTTTGGAACTTGAATTCGAATTTTTTTTGTGTTATTCATATGTTTCCATATTACATATTATTAGTGTTATTAAAACATTGTTCATTTAAATAAAACCCCTCTAATTGTTAGTATCTTGGCATTAAAAAAACATCAACACCATAATCAGATAAAGTCTAAATAATAATTAGCAGAAACGAGTTTTGAGTGTAAATATAATTAGGTTGACATTATTTTGTTGACTTTCCAACCGGATGAATACAAACTTTATTTATAACAATAATTATTTACAATTACCATATTTTGAAACAATGGAATGGTGAAATTCGAGATAGTTCGAGTTTCCGATCGTCTCTCACTGGTTTAACCTAAAAAGGAATTTCTATCGAATGAGTTAAAAGGTTCCACTCGAAAAATTACCTGCCAATCAAATGGGAGACCCATCAATGAGTGTGGAATTCGTTGTCTTATCACCAGAAAACGAAGCCAATCTCGGATAATCTGTATATTTGAAAAAAATGAGAAATAACTTGGAAATATTTTGTTTCCAATCGACTTGCGACATTAAAACGCATTTCATTTCAAGTCTGCATTCACCGTTCTGTCTGCGTCTCTTAAATTATCACAGTGTTCGCGAGGTCGCGCACAAATAAGTGGGCGGCGTTTCGATTCGCGTTCTCATGTCGCAAGTCGATTTAAAACCCAATAGTACCTCTACATGCTGAACTCCAAATATCAAAAGCCTGAAATCGCATCCTCTGACATCTAGGATATCGTTGTTTACGTGCTCAACATAACCAATGTTTACCTAAAAATTAACTTTTTTTTAATGATCAGAATTTTTTGTCTTACTAATTGTTTCGAAATTGTGAAATGCGGAAGCTTTCCTTCTACTTCTAGACCTGCGTATCGTACTCGTGCCACCCCTTTTACAGCGATTTTTGGTATTCCTGTTTTTCGGTAGTAGAAGCCCTGAAAGCGTCAGATATAATTTAAAAAAAAGAAACTTTAAAAAATCGAGTACCTTGATTTTCCACTGTGCATAAATTCCCTTCTCTTCGTCTCTGAAAGCAGGTAGTGGTCGAGGTCGTTTCAAAAGCTGGAGAGTCATGTGACTCTGTAATATTATTCTAGGTTTTTTTAATTTTGTATTTGAAAAAAAAAATAAATATGAGAAAAAACCAAAACATTCGGGAATTATCTTAATAAGTTAGCGGCATAAATATATACTAGAAAACCAGTTAGAACTTATTTAAATTAAAAGAAATCTGAGCACTCTACAAAAATATCTTTAGTAAAAGTATGAAGTCGTTATTTTTCTGGAACACCTAACAAATACGATATTATGAATATAATCTCTAATCAATGCGAAAAAGAATCAAACATTGAAACAAAAAGCAAACGCAAATTTTGAGAAAAGCTCCTCCTGCCAGATGATGACGGCATATTGTTAGTTGAATAGCATAAAGAATAAACATACAGAGAAGAAGCGAGCTGTGTGGCATACTAAGAAGCGCCGAGCACCAATGAGACTGTGCATCTATGTATATTTTCTCGTGTATACCCGACGCGAAACAAAGCACTTGAGCGCCTCCGCAACGAAAACGAAGCAAAATCCTCCGTTTTCTCACAGAAGCCTGCCGACCGGCCGAGCAGAATTAGAAAAGGAAAAAATAGGGGCTCATATGAAACTATGCAAAAAAAAAGAACACACAAACAGGCGAGAAACAGCAGAAAAAAATCGGGAATGTTTTGGAAAAACTGCTAGTTGTAAATAAATATTTACGCTAAACGATTTGTCGGTGCGCTACCCTTCACATGTCGACCGCCTCATGTTGCTGGGGTTTGAGTTTAGTATCAGCTCTGGAAACGTTGATGAACGCTTTTCGGCAAACGTAGTTGACTGTTACGCAGATCTAAAAGGATATAGCAGCTTTTGCGCACGATTTGGAGCTCAGATTTTAAGAAGCCTTCAAACCCCAAAATCCTGAAACGGCTCTTGTTTAGGACCGAACAAAAATCAAATGGTTCATTATCTTTAAAACTAATTTTGAAAGGCATAATAGTACATGCAGTGATACAGTTTTAAAGAAAGTACAGGAAATTCAAAAAACAGGAAGGGGGAGGCGAGGAAAGAATATATGGTGGCAGAAAAATCATGCAGAAATATAGAATTGGGAGATCTATCGCAAAATGGTATAAGAGACTCATTTCGAATTAAAACAAATCTGTGACATGTTATAATGATGATTATGAAAGAATTGTGCATAGCAATAACAAAAAAACACACAGAAGAATGACTGATATTGGAATGGTACAGGAAATTGATGAATAAAATGCAATAGAAATTAGAAAACGATAAATGTGAATTGAAACAAAATACAAACTTATTTAATAGATTTTTAACACGTGTTTTGGGGAGATTTGAGATTAATTTAGCCGGCATTGGTATAAACGAGGCATCTGAAACGTTTTTTTTTCGCTGATTGTGTCTTGAAACCCACGTTGTTGAAAACGCGCTCCAGCGCACTACACATTTAAAAAAAGTTAGCTAACTAACTGGTAATTTGTTTTATGCATTTTTGGACCTATTCAGTAGAGGAAAAATGTGTATGCAGAATTGCCGAAAAACTACAATAGTCGGAGGTTTTTTGACGCAAACAATTGTCGGCACTGGGACGTACAAAAATTGCCACTTTGAAACTGGGACGTTTCGAAACTTTTGTGAATTTTTAGGGCTAAATTTTGCGGTAAATTTTGATACTCTTTAAATTTACCTGTGAACGATTTGACAACTATTTTATTATTGGCCAAAATTTGTCAACAGTGCGAAAATGGGTACGAAAAATAGCACTACAGTTTCGAAATGACCTCGTTTCAAAGCGCCCCGAAGCCTAAAACACACGAACAACAATTGTTCTCTTAATTAGAATAGGTCCATAGCTGTTTTCAATTCATTTTTTTACTGAATTTGGAACAACAAAAAAACATACTTTAAAAAATTGAATTTACAAGTTTGCTTCATTTTTTCATTTTTTGGAAATGCTTTTATCTTGTGCATCAGTTTCGACGTGTGGTCTTTATAACATAATGAAACTGCTAGGGAATAGAACTCGGGGAAGAACTGTCTCAACGCCGCGTCAGTTCTATTCAGTAGCAGTTCTTTCCACCAAATGTTATCTAATTGTTTTTAAAATATAAAACAAAGCCAGCCTTTTTACAAAAAAAACAACCAACCTCATTTCCTTGTACGCTTCTCGCTAGGTCCTGGACGCTCCGCGGCACGTTTGTGGTCATGTGCATTGCGGCGGCCGCTCGTTCCTGGTCGTTCAGTATCGTAGAATTCACCTTCGTGCTCAATGTGCCCATCCATTATCTGGGATGGAAGCCGACAATCCGGATGAGCATTGTCGATATTTTCAGACGAGCTTCCATTTAACCCATCTCTCGGGATTGCTGAAAAGACGATACTTAAAAACGCAAAAAATTAAAGAACTTACGTCTCATCTGCACACTAGGCACAAACGGCACTTCACTAAGATTCTGAAGCACTGTTGTTCGAATTTGCTCCAAATAAGTTGGAGTGTTATGATCCATCACATTTGATGGCCCAATGTGCAGCTTGTAACCAGGCCCAAAGTATTCAAAGTAGTCATTATACGGTAACTCGTCTGGGAGTTCCACATTGCAAGCTATCGATGTCTCGTATGTCCAGCAACGAGCCACATTCCTCGGAGTGTATCCTCCTCCACCGAGCATCATGAGCGGAATGTTGTAGCTGCGGAAGAAACGAGCGCACTCTCCATGCCCACGAAGAGTCATATTGAATGGTCCCAAACGGTCGCCGTTGAGCGAATCGGCTCCACACTGGAGCACAACTACTGATGGATCGAATCGCTCCATGACTTTGGTCATTATTGGCTTGAATATACTGTGATAGGTAGAATCAGTGATGCCGTCTTTGAGAGGAACATTGACAGAGTACATTTTTCCCTTGCCAACTCCAACGTCTACCACGTCTCCTGTGCCCGGAAAAAAGTCTCCAAACTTGTGAAATGAGACTGTCATTACTCGATCTGTAACATAGAACGCCTCTTCAACACCATCTCCGTGGTGCACGTCAATATCGACGTAAAGCACACGTTGGTTGTATTTGAGCAGTTCCAGAATACCGAGAACTATGTCATTGGTGTAGCAGAATCCGGATGCCTCGCTCTTTTTAGCGTGATGAAGACCTCCCATCCAGTTGATAGCAATGTCGCACTTTTTCTTGTTGAGCTTGATGGCCGCAGCGATTGATCCTCCTGAGCTGAGCTGGCAAAACTCGTAAAGGCCAGCAAACATTGGGCAGTCTTCGCCTACATTATCTGTAAAAATAAAAGTTAAACATTTTTTCTTGAAATTTTTGTGAAAAGTTTTACTAAACGTGTGTCTAATTATATCGTTTTGGGATATAATTTATACACCAGTAGTTTTTGACTGGCTCTGGGACGTTTCGAAACTGGGAATATTTTTTTAAACAAAACACGCTACATCAAACATGTATTTTTCGCATAAAAAGTTCACTTACATCTCAACATGGACGAATTGAGATTTTTAAGATTTTCAGGATCGGCAGTCTGCAGGAACTCAGTGTACTGTGGATCGTGAAAACGATTGATGTCGGCAGCTTGGGCAGGAAATGGTCGCTGCAAAAACAATAATACAATTGAAGTTCTAGAATTAACAAACGCAAAAATTTAAGGGCCAAAATCAGAACCAGTGGCTTAAATTAAAACTCACAAAAATTTCCAAGTTTTTGTACATTCCATAATTTAGCACCAAATGATGGGTCATTCGAATCCTGTGTGGTTTCATTACGTGGCCCTGACCATAATAGTAATTGCCAATGTTCGAGTCGTAATAGTAGGCAACTCGTCTTTTCCCATGCTCGGCTACTGGTCTTGAAAAACTACTAGACGATGTCATTGTTTTTCAATGTTGGATTGAGAAGAGCCTGAAAACCAGATTTAAAAAACAAGTTCTAAATCAGGTGAAGGAAAGAGCGAGAAATTAGGAGCAAGAGATGGATAAGGCTGGACTTTTTGGACTCGAAGGTTTCCCTAACCGCCTCGCAACTGCTACGCATAGCAAAGCGTGGCAGAGCAGATACCAATCTAAGAAATCGATATTTCTTTAAGAACTCCCTCTTTGCTTAACATAAAAGTATCAGAAAAGCTTCTTTGAGTCATCTAAGCTGAATTATGCTTAATCAACCATTCTGAAAATTGAAAAATTCCAGTTAAAAATATGGTTTATTATTCAAATATTGGCAATGTTCCAATTTTTTGGCAATTGTTCGTAAAAAAATGTAGGAATATTTATTTAAAACTATCATTTGAAACAAAAAGAAAAAAAGAGCATTAAAAAAGAGCCACGTTAAAACCACACAATTGCTAACCATGTAATAAACACAAAGGAGCGCGATTGCATTGTGGTTGCTGGGGGCACATTGCGCATTGCCGCAGTTGACCTCCAGCTGTCTACTGTCTAACAATGTGGGTTTGGAATATTTGGAGGGCTGGGACTACGAAGTACTACTCTTATTTATCAGGGACTTTTTTGTTTTCCTGCTAAAGTTCATTCTGACTTGTGAATAATGGTGTTCCAAGTAATGGCAAATTACCGATGAAAATACAGTAGAAATACCTAAAAAATGTGATTTTTCTTTAAACAGTAGTATCAAGAAGAATACATAAAAACAGGTATCAGGTCTCAAGAATTTCAATCTTTGTTATTGCTTGTTAAATAATCTTTTTCTTCCTAATGTGAATTGAATCTCCTTTTATTTTCACTTACTTCACAGTCGTAATAAAGGAGGCGGAAGTGAACGTGAAGATGAAAACGAATTGAGAATGCGTGAGGGAATTCAGAAAGACTGTGTCAGGTTAGCGTCTCACAAGGAAATGAGTTAGAAAAAAAAACTAATTGCCACAATTTTATCGGGAAAAAGTTGGGAAAACTGAGAAAAATCTAGCATTAAAGAGGCTAGCTAGCATTTATCCAGCTGCAATATTTTTTCTTCAGAATAATTTTTTTTTGCTTTTTTTCCACAATTTTCCATAAATCAGAAATTGAGACCGCGTTGCCTATAACTGACCCACTGTCGTCGGGAAATTGGATTTTTTTTGTCGAAACTGACCCACTGATTTCTTGAATATGGCAGTGTTTATTTCAAGGAGGAATGGGGAACATAAGTATAAACGAGTTAAGAAACAATCTTGGCAAAAATACTGAACAGTCTAATGAGAGTTATTTGACCCTTGCGCACAATGCAGGCAAAAATCTATAACATTCGCCCATTCTTTTTGCCAACAAGTGCTAATAGACTGTTTAGTGGATTACATCAGTCTACAAGACAGATATTGCGAAAAAAGTGTGCAATAGATTTTTTTCTGCATTGCGCTCAACAGTCTATCAACTCTCATCAAGCTGTTCAGTGTTTTTTCCTAGTTGCTGTAGAAGAAATATAATACAAACGTTGCTCAGAAATTTGGAACAAGAATCGTTTTTGGCAGAGATGCAATTAAACAAAAATCATTATATTATCTTCATCGCAGTAAGTATTACTTCTTTCTTTTCGCCTTCACTAGACACGATATCGAGCTGATCATAGATGGCTCTGAAAATGTAAATGATACACATTTTATGGAAAAATTTGTTTAACAAACGTTTTCAATTCCTTCGCCATGGTATCAGAATCAGGCTTGAACGCCAGAAGAAGAAACCCCAAAGCAGCAGTGAGAGCTCGAAATACATTGAAAATTCTCCATTGCTCGACAATTTTAAAATCTGGGGTTTCCGTTGGCTGGAAAGAAACTATTTTTTTAAAGGCAAAACGGACTCATAAAAACTCACCGCAAAGGTTAATTGACTTTCTAGTTGAATGCACAGTAACGTGGCAACAAGTCCTAAAAACCAAACAATAATGGTGAAAAGTCCGTTGTTGTAAATGGCGTTTTTCAGACGATCTTTTGACAGAATATGAGAAAGTTCATAGATTCCAGTTCTGAAAATAAAAATATTTAAAGTTGTCACAAAAAATCAAAAATCACCTGTCAATAGCAGAAACTAATCCAACAGTAAACGCTACATAAAACGCTGCATGAATGGGAAGACTCATCACTCTATACCCGCTCAGAAGAACCTTAAATTTAACAACTAGGAGTAAAACAATACGTTTTACAACAACAAAAAAAACTTACATCTGGATCCAAATTGAAAGAGAATATTGCTAACATTACAGTGATTCCTGCCAAGAATCCCTGAATGATATTCGCTACTTGATTATAGGCTCGTTGAGTTCTGAACGCTATTCCTGGTGCTCTTAAAAGATAAGGAATCACTGAATCCTCATCATCGTCATCTCCAACGTTTTTTTGAGAGTTTTGATGAATTGATAGTTTTCCCCAGAACATTCCTTTCTTCATCTCATTAAATTTTCCAGCTGTAAGTAAAACACTTGAAATTGCGAAACTCTGGCATTATGTTGCTTAATTTCAAGATACTTCACTTACTTGGACCCTCAACATATACTGTTTTGTTTTTTGCTGGTATGTTTTCCTTGTCATGAGGATCTCGAAATCCTTTGAAGACGTCAACACTGACTGATGATCGGCGAGGGTCTACCGGTTTTCGTTTTTCAAGTTTTTCAACTGGATTTTCATTTTCGCGACTCTATAAAAAATTAATTAGCAAAAAAGCAACGCTGGTTAAATTATAATCTTTAAAAAATGACTTTGCTTCTTTTCACTCTTATTGTTAATAAATTTTTCTAAATAGGGAACTTATTTTTTTATACGATTCTGTGGTAGCCAAACTTGATTTACAAGATTCCGTCAGACATCAGAACTTTTACAGTTCGCTTTATCAACCGACATACCGAAATAAAGAATTTAAAACATTACAATTTTTGCCGCTTTCTGGATATCCTCAATTGTTAGGGAAACTGGCGGAATCGGAATTTTCCCATAAGAAACTCGTCGGTTTCTTAGTCCAGGTGTTGGTTTCACTATGCTTTCCTCTTTTATCACTTCAAAGTTTTCTTCATTTTGATCTTCTGAGTGGAAAACTTCATCATCTGTGTCTTTATTTTGTTTTTCAATCCAATTATTATCTCTTTTTCTGACAGGATCAGTGTTTTCTTCTTCAGCACTTGACTCATCTGCATCTGCATCACTTTCTTGATCTCTAAAACTTATTTTCTACAAAAGTTTCAAAGAATAAATAACCACTTACGTTCGAGGCGGTGGAGGCACTTCTCTCCTGAACATAACGCGCAGTTCGATTTGAGAAATGAGCCGTGGGGAAGAAATGAAAATGAAAATGAATGCAAGTGGGTTTCCATGGCAACGGGAAGAAGTACTTCAGACACATAAACACATCATTTTCTGTACTGGGCCACCTGGATATATAAAGCCTAAAAATTGTGTTCCTGAAAAAAAATGCATTTTTTTTTATTTTTCAATACTTTGTTTTATTCTAGAGTTTTGAAAATTATATTTTTCGATGCATTACCACGTTTATTTTATTTTTATTTTACAACCGTAGTATTTTATCTTTTGTAATGCTTCTTTAGATGACCAAAATTGTGAATTTTTGCATTTCTCTCAACAAATCTTTGATCCTTTCTAGTTTTTCTGGATTAAAATTAATTATTTATTACAAAAAAAAACGAAAATATATTTAGAAATTGAAATTAAATAAGCAATGCTTAAGTTTTAAGTACAAAAAAGGCATGGAAGAAAAATAAAAATAAATATAATAGATACTTACGATTTATACAGAAAACACAATTAAATCAAAACCCAGAGAATGAGAAAACAACAAGAGATCAAGCAGCATGAGGAAAACATCGGTATCGGCTGTAACAACCAGTACAAGACACAATTTTTGAAAATGTGAACAAGAGCAGAGATCAATAAAATTATACACGCTTATTAACACCATAAACATTTAGGACGGAGTACTCTGCAAAGATAATCGATTCTGAGCACTCGTGTAAATGACAGTATCCTTTCGCGTTACTGTCTGATGTGGTGCTCCACTTTGACTTCGTTTGCTCCATCGGCGAGAGCTCTAAAACAAAGAAATGTATTGAGAAGATTAATTTAATCAAGGAACTCGGAAGAGTAAGTAAATTGGGAGATTATTGTGGCAAAAGGTGAACAAAAATCAAGGATAAAATCAGAAAACTCAGAAAAACAAATCTGTGTAGAAAATTGTGAAGCGAGGGGATAGTTAATGTTTTTCTGAAATGGCATGCAAAAATAATTTGGGTTGGGTTAAAGGGCAAATCCTAAGTAAGCACTCGACTAATTATGTGTTTATTAAAATTATGTTGTTTTAAAATTCAGCAAAAATGTTTTGAGCCACGCAAAACTTACCATTGGATAGGTTATAAAGTTTGAGATTGTCATTCGCTGTAATGGTTTAATTTTTTTTAAGCAGAAGCATAGCTGCATAGAGGAAGAACGGTTGCAAAAAATCCAATTGTTTTTCAAATGTTTTGTTTGTTTTTTCTGTACTCACTCTGGCGCTGAGAAGTGCCGTACTAGCATCCAAGCTTGTCTTTCGAGTTGTTCCGTCCCGACCATCCCAGTCGCTCACCATGCTTCTTAAGATAGACAAATTAAGTATTTATAACGAGAAAGCTTACTGCAGCGGGTACCTTCCAACTTTGAGCCACTCCATCCATCGGCTTTGTCGACCACAAAGCATGAGCACACACATTTGGCGGAAGCGTGCTCCGAATAAGGAGTATATGACAATGTTGGAAGCGCTTCAATTAAATTATTTTTTGAGGAATAAACAAGTTTGGTTGTATCAAAACAGTGTTTTTTTTTAAGTTTTTCTGTTCATTTCCGAAATTTATTTTCTTTTTCTTTTCGTATATAATTTAACATAGGTACTCGATTCCCGCGTATGCCGTGTGGCGCAGAGGGTTAAACGCTTGCATACCGCTTGTCGTTTACTGTCGGCCCGAATTGACGGTCAAATGCGCTCCCCGTTCATTTAGGTTTCTAAATAATCCATGTGAAATCAACTAATCATTTGGATACCGAAATTAAAATCGCGAAGTACTAACTATAAGTCACCGGAGCTCGTTTGACAGTCGTGACGGGTTGAAAATAAGGATGAAAATATTATTCGACAACTCTTCAAAAGTGGCTCGTTGTATTACTCTCATCTAAGCAGCTAGTCATCAATTTTAAAAACGACCCATTTTCCCACAAAATATCTCGAAGCGCATTTCTTGACACAGTCAAAATGAGTGCGACCGTAACCCATCAAAAAGTGTAAACAAGTTGTAAAAAATCACAAAAAACAAGAAAAAAAAATCTAAAAATAAACTTGATCACATTTTTAAATGGGTTACGGTCGCACTCTTTTCAAGATATGCTCTCTTTATGGGAAATTTTCTGATTTTTAAAAATTATGAGCAGCTGCTGAGACAAGAGTAATATGAAAGTTTTTTTTTATTGCCAAACAATTATTACCTGTTCAAACAAATCAGCAAATTTCCAATCGGACTCCAGAACCCCAAACTGACTTCGAAAACCGTCTCGGCCAGGTTGTTCACTGCGGCGACCACATTGAAGACAAGGAAGGTGAGAACCATAGCGATGGCCATCAGAGTACATCTAAGACTGTTTCTGAATTTTTGACACCCAACATTTACAATTTTTTTTTTAATTTTGCACAAAACAAAGCGACAGAACTAGTTATATCATTCATTGCAGTTGAAAATTGAAATTTCAATTTTGGCATCCTAAGCTAAAAATTAAAACTAATCCATTCTAACGTACTAATTTTCAATTTTTTCAGAAAAAATAAAAAAATAAAAAACTTAAACTCACCTTCGATCTTTTTCCTCCTGATTATTTTTACCCCCTTGCATAGATCTTCGAATTTTATAAGCCTTGTGAACAGCTTTCACCACAAAGACGTTCAAAATTATCATGACTGTCCAGGGGATTAAAAGAAGAACAATTAGGTAACCAAACGTCACATAATACTCTTTATAGTACTTGTTGTCTCTTAGAAATGAAGTTCGAAGTCGGCCACACTCATCATTAGTCAACTCGAAAAACATTGGCGCCTGAAAAAGAAGTTTAATATCCAGTTACGATATTCAAAAGCTGAAACAAACTTTGAAGAGCACACTGAAAACCGTGATAACCAAGAGGATGCTAAGAGCTCTTCTCGGAGTGCACCAAATTTTGCTATGCAACGGATAATTGACTGCTAGAAAACGGTCAACGGTTACGGCTACACAAGTCCAGACACTTCCGCACTGAGCAATGTTGGATATGGGTAACGTCCATGGGGTAGACCTCCAGAAAAAGTGACACACTGTGGTGTCACCGTGGCCCTGTGGAAAGTTGACATTATAATTTTGTCGCATTTTCCTTTTTACTAATACTTAAAATTGTGCTACAAAAGTTTGTGCAGCAAAAAACTCAAAACTTCTTCGTTTTTTTCCCACAAAATTGAAAGTTTGTTTGCTATGTTATAAATAAATAAATAAATAAATACTAACACGACTTTTAGCTGAATTCTGCTCCTTTAGGAATTCATGTTTTGTCATTCTGTAGTTCATGCTCACCTGCAATACGCATCCTTGAAGTGGTGAAAAGATCAAAGCGCTAAATGAGAGCAAGATCAGATCAAACACCGATAAACCGGCAAGATATACGTTCAGAGAGGACCTGGAAGACAAATTATTCTAATAATGTCTAATGATAGATATTTAATTGTTTTTTTTTTCATAACTCATTTTCATTATCTTGCAAACTTTGTTTTTCATTTGTTACATGGTTTGGTTCTAAATAGGCCTGGCAAAGTTATAAATAGGGCTAAATTGCACGGCGTGCTAGCCGGAACGTTATTGGCCATGCGCTCCGCTGAGTGTCTGCGTCTCTCCGGCGAAAACTGGCTACAAAAACAACAGTATCCTCGCACTTTGCTTGTCTGCGTCTCCTCTTCGTATCTGTTTAACGCAGATGAGTGTCTGCGCAGCTAAAGGCGAATTTTTTTTTCGAGAAAAAAACCCGCGCAGTTTAAATTTTCTTTCCCAACGTTCCGTCCAACACGCCGTGAATTGTTGAATAATGAAGATTTATAGGTCTGGGCAAACAAACAACAAAGAAATTGAGTTTTATAGAAACTTTAAAATTGCTAATATAGCAAATACATCTCTGTTTACGGAAATGTTTAAAAAAAAAAAAACTTTTTTTTGAAATAAAGAAAAAATAATTTTTGCAACAATTTACAGGCCAGCCTTTGAGTAATTAATCGATTCCCTTTTTTAAAAATACCTAGAATGCTTCTTAAAATATTGTAATACCTCATTTGCTTTCTTGTAAACACCACAATGCACATTACCGCAGCCCCAGCTCCGAGTACACAAATCGTTGGAATGGCCAACAGATAAATGTAGGTGCTGATATAATCCACCTCTGCATAATTCACCGGGTACGTGCAAACGGTTTCTTTCAATCCATCTATTATCCCGTTCACCGGTACCAATAACTCGGAATCGTCGATTAGTAAGGAGGCATTGGTGGAAGTAACATTTCCAACCATACTTTGCCTTTATACGAGTATGTGTCACTTGCTGGAACAGAAAAGAACAAAAATTAGTTTGACTGGTTGACAGATAATCGAATTTCATTCATTTTTTTTTGTTGAGACGGAAGGAAAGGGAAAGAAAAGAGCACAAGGAACCAAGAGAAATGCAAAAATAGAAAAAAAAACAGAAAAATAAAAGAAAATAAAAAAATGAAAAACATCTCTAAAATTGAGAACAACGGGGCCGGTATGGGAGCAAATAGAGTAGGTGAGAGACTTCCTTTTTTTTTTGGTTTTTATACATAAAATTAAATTAATGATTGGTCCCTGGTACATATAAAAATACGAACATGTTTTAGTTGTGAAATTTCACCAGATTATGCACATATGAAAAAACATGAAAAAACATTTCTTCATTCTTTCAATACTTGCAAAAAAAGTTTCTCAAACGCCTGTCATGACTAATGATTTATCGTGTTTCCCTATTAAGTTCTGTCACGAAAAATTCCAAATATGCAACTAACTCGTTAAAATGATAAATAAAGGGAAAAAAATGAAGATAAAAAATAAATTCGAATTTACGAAGCCCTTGACAAAATTTGAACGGTTATGCAATCCTTATGGGGGGGGGGGTAGGGAGGCGTCGAGTAGCTAAAAACTAAAAACAGAAAAGGGGATTCAGTGAATTCTGAAAAAGGACATTGCATTCTTAGTTTGTTTTTACTGGTTTTGTACATAGCGCATGCTCATCTCTGCTTTTATGTCGAGTACTTTGGTCCTCTGATTGGTTGTATCCTCTGGCTAGTCATCAAGTGGTCAAATGATCAGTGGGCAAAAAAGTAAAAAACATTTTGTTCATTTTAAATAAGGAGAGAGCTAATATGAGCTAATGAAGTTATGGAAAAGTTTCGGCCAAGTTTTCCAAAAAGTCTTTGACCAATACATTTTGCGTATTTAGCTTTTTTAGTTTGAAGAATTAGAAGGCGAAATCAACAATTATAAATAACTGGTGTGCTTTCACGCCAATTCCCTTTGTTAATACCTGAATTTAATTGAGGATGGCGTAAAAAAAGCGGAACAAATAACTAGCAATCAGAACAAATTTTCCCTTAAACTTTTTTTTTTGAGAACATGCTCTTTTACATGGAACGAGGGAAACCACTATTGGGATTAAAGTTGGTATAGGGCAAGTGAATGAATAGAAATTTAAAAGTGAAATACATAATAAATTGTTTTCTATTTCAGTTTTCCTATTAACCATCAAAAAGAGTGAGTAATATTCGAACACACCACTTGATGATTTCAGGGCAATAGAAAGCGGCTAAAAATGCGAATGACCAGAAGAAAATTTTTTTTTGAAAAACTACGTTACGGCACGCAATAATAATGGGAAATTGATGAGTTTTTTACTGGGCTCACAGAAAGTTCTCATTAATTTAAAAAGTTCAAATTCTCATTAACTTTTTTCCTTCTTCCTTATTTCTCTCTCTCATTTTAATGATTTATAACTAAAAATAAAATGAGATCGAAACAAAAAAATTGTTTTCCTTTTTCCTCATTTTTTAAGGACCAGTTCCGGCTGGTTGACGAGTTGGTCACGGCTCAGTGACTAGTGTAACCCAGAGGATAAATGAAAATATTTTGAAAAATAGGAGAATATAGGAAAATAAAAAGTATAAATAAAAATGAATAGTGAGAAAACTAAGAATAAAAGCACTGGAAACAAAAATTATGATCTGTATATTCAAATCATCTATTTAAGGAACAAGTATCTTTTTTTTCTTCGTTTATATGCATAACTCGGGTGAAAAGAATGCGCCCACGCATTTATTTTTCTGATTTTTCAAAAATCATTTAGATGGCTGACCTGGAGAGGTCTAGAAAAATTAACATAATCCTATCAGAAAATCTTAGAAAAAAATTTTTTGAATCTGAATTGTTTCTAATTATGTATTTAAAAGATAAGTCGCTAATTTCCGAATCAATTCGGAACTCTGCTTTGCAATTTGCTTGATTTCCTGTTTTATAACTCATTTTCAAACTTACAAAAAATTAAAATTTGTGAGTGAGTACATGCGAACTCAGTACGTTTTTTTTTGTTTAAATTTCTACTTGATTTTATCAGTATTTTTTAAAACTATGTATTGTCGGCCCTCCAAAATGGTCAAGGTAATTTTGGTGTCCAAATTATTTCATTTCAAGTATAAATTCAACGTGAAATGTAATAATTTGGAAACCAAAATGGAGCGCGTTTGACCATTTTATCGGGCTGACAATACCTTTAAAAAATCATGATATCACCACTACAAAAAAACAAAAGAATATTCAGAAGACTAAAAAAAACGTAATAAAAATCCAATAAAAGTATGATAAAACTCATCATTGAAACGGGTGGGTTGAAAAAGAATGCGAAAGAGGATCAGTATTATCATAAACGAATGTAATCATCTTTCTTGGAAATCTTTTTTTAAGTCCAACAAATTGAATCTTTTTGCCGTCTGGTTAAAAATGTGCATGGGTGAGATGAAAATATTTTCCACAAAAAAATCGGTTTTTTTTTCTATTTTCAACAATTTAGTGGTAAATAGTAATTAAAAGTGGAATCCGAACGTATTTTTCAAAATCGTTTTAATTCAAAGGTGCTCTTGCTCTTTTCAAAAGAAAACAAAAGAGGTTGATGTGGAATAAATAAATAAAAGTGAATCACATCCATTCCCAGAATGAGCACTCTGAGTGTATTTTTTAAAATTGAAAGTTCATGGTACTTGTGTTTATAAAATAGGTATCGTTTTATACAAAAAAAAGAACTAATTGTGACATGTTTTATTTTTTTTTTCCATTTGCCGACTGGGTACAAATCATGTACCTTATTCACTCTAATAGCCCAGCATGCCGTTATCTTGTTTACTTCTCCTCTCAACTGCTGTGTAATTAGAGGTTGGCACATGTGAGCAAAAGGCGAAACACTTTCTAATCAAAGAACCAGCAGACGGCCGAAGTTTGATGCGTCACCCTCTAATTATCTGGTAGATCGGATAAAAAGAAAAACGAAATAACGGTATGCCGGGCTAGCGGGTCAAGATGAAAGGTGTAGGTTTTTTTTCTACTGCATCTTTTTTTTTGGAAGTTCTAATATTTTTTAAAATTGTGCAATAATGAAAAAAATAAAACAAAAATGAAAAAAAAGCTAATTAGATCAACCAAAAAAAGTTGGGTAAAAATTGAAAATAAACACATGCTTTTTTGTTGTTATTTTTATCAAGAACGACGGTGGGAACCATTAACATGCCTCGCTGCACATTGTTATGATGCGCCAAATTTTTTTTGTTCTGCTTTTGCTAACTTTTTTTCTAGATGATGGACTAATCAGAGATCTTCAAAGATTAGGAACAAAAGAATACAAAAAATAACCTTTTTAATAAAAAATCTGCAAATATGTGTAGTTAAAAGGGTCAGAATAGAAAGTGTGAAGAAAATGTAAGATTAGTAGAGGCAGAATCATTAGATTAAAAGTGATGAGGTAAGCGTTTGCATCTGGGTTTTTCTACCAAAATTGACCGGATTAAATCAGTGGGAGGATAGCAGATATCAAGTGTGCAAAAAAAATTAATGGAGGAATTCAAAAATCTAGTATTTTTCAGCAAATGATGTGAGACAAATTTTTATATTCTGTGTCAAACATCTAGATTTTCGACCAATTTTTAATAGTTGAGGAAATCCATTAAATTTTTGAAATTTTTAAGACAGAGCACGCCTCCCCCGTCCTCTTATGAGCCACCAAGTTCGTCGGATAATAAAATTATGTTTTCATTCGAAAATTTACTTTTTTGAGAAATTCGAATCATTATCTGATTATTTAGGATGACACCATTATTTTTATCCAAAAACGAGGGCTTTTTGTCTGAAAATGACCGAGCCTTAGGGTTTTAAAAATGCGCCAGGTAGAATCAATTTTGGAAGAAAGCTGGGGTGCCGTGCAGATAACTGATTTCTTTTTAACGTTTTCGAATATTTTATACAAAAAGAGTAGACCTTTCAAAAAAAAAAAACAAATCACTTTCACCCCCACCAAAAACTTTGAAAAGCCCAGACCTCACATGCTTTTTTTCTTATTCGAAAAAAGTGGAACAAACAAAGTCAAGTTCGACAAAAAATGAGGGTAATTACAGCTTCGAACAAGTGAAAAAATAAAAATTTTTCTCCCCTTTTTCATATATGAAATAATTTGTAATGAATCTGAATTGGCTGACCTGTTCTACTCTATTTTCAAAGATAAAAGTTAGTGGTCAGTGCAATGAATAGCAAAAACTATAGCGTAAAATAAGTACATGACGTGAAATAATTGAATTATTTTGCAATCATCACTATAATTTCTTTTATGAAAACCGTCAGTTTTTTGATTTTTGCTGGGTAACGGGTTGAAAAATTAAAAAAAAAATTAATAACACCTTTTTTTTGCATCAGTGCTAAAAAACTATCAGACCAAAAACACGTTTTTTGGTTCCCTAATTTTCCATGAAAAAGCTTTCAAGAATGAAAAAAAAACACAGTAAAACCATAAACCAAAAAACAGAAAACAACAATCCCAACCCAAATAAAAACTCAAATATCTAGGTACAAAGTCAAGAAGTCTGTGCCGGATGAACAAATATGGAGATTTTATTGTTCATTCATAGGATGCCGCCCGCCTCCACTTGAGAAAATAACATGGAAGCTTGTTGTTCTCATATTTTTAAGATGAGTTACATTTCATCAATATACACCCCCCCCCCCATTGGAACTATGAAATATTTCAAAATTTACACCTTAAAAAAGAAAATTAAAGATTAAAAAAACCGAATTCCAAATTTAGACGCCTGTTTTCTCAAGTGTCAAGAAGAACTTTTTGTGCCCCGAGGTGCTTCCAGATAACTACTGCAATATGCATGAATGGCCGTCTTCAAGTACCGCACGAGTGGTATAAGATTGTTGATCAAGAAATGACAAATCAAAGAAATCAAAGGGAAACGAGAGACAGCTACACATTTCCTTATTCGTTGAACGGAAGGAAGAGCAAAAAGGAAAAGTGCGGTGGGATGAGGTACTAGGAAAATGTTTGAAAAGATTGGTTTTCCGGTGAAAATGAAACCAGGAAGAATAGAAAAAAGGAAACGTAATTACTCCACACCATTCTTTGCAAAATGTGGAATCAAATTAAAAGTGAGAGAAGGAGCAAAGGGCACTTTATACTAGAAGTTTTGAAAAAAAAATACTCAAAACATTTTCCAGGTAGTTTTTTTTTGTTGCTTCATTGATCCTGCTTCCAATAATAATAATAATACTAATATCAATCCCAATGAGAGAACTTGTTTTCATTTGAATAAAGATGAGGTGATGTATATGACGTCTATGATAATTCTTGGAAAGCTCAGTGAAATGAACATGAAACAAAGTAATGAGACAAATTATAAACATTTTATTTTTATAAGAAGTGCTAAATAAAGAACTCAAATAGGACAACTCAGACATTACCGATAATATATTTTCAATATTCAGAAGTTAATAAGTTTTTAATTGTTAACAATTTTCGCCTCGAAATATTGAGCTCATTTTTCCAAAACTTTTTTTTTCAAAACAGAAAAGAAGTAACTACATATTTTTCTGTTCGACACAAGAACCATTTCCATAACTCAATTATTCCCGAAAAAGTTGTTTTCTGAACTTTGAAACGTTTCGTTGGCTCAAGTGACTTCCAAACTAAGATGAGTTTTGCTAAAGTGAAGAAGTGCCTCCAACTCTACAAAACTTTTTTTTTGGTTTCAAGCGTACATTTACTAAAAGGATAGACAATTCAATTGGAAATTGAAAAATGAGAAATAAGCGTTTATAGATTTTGATGCTTTGTTTGAGCAGTAAGAAAAAGATAATGCCTCGGTTTTTGCAAAACAAAGAGCTTAATATCCCCGAAACTCCACGTGGTCTCTAGCTCTAGGCTACAAAAAAAAGGTCTCGGGAATTGTGAATTACGGTGTGTCGTGGCTAAAAAATCCAAAAAAAAAAAAGTTTTTTTGATCCTTTTCCTCTCGTGTCGAGTGCTTCCGTCGGACCCGTTGGCCCGCGTTTTTTTTCTTCTCCTTCTAACTTTTAATGTATTCCTGCAACACTTTGTTGCGAAGATATACATGAACACGAAACCCTTTGGTGTATAAGATAGATAGAGGAAGACATGTAAAGCTCATAAAATATAAAGTTTACATGTATGATTACTTATTCATAACTAAAAAAGGAGTAGGGGGCTTGGTGTTGTCTTAGTTTGTATAGTAGATGCCAAAGAGCAACAAAAAAAAGACAATTATTAAATTGGGAAAGATTCATAAATGCCTGCCTATTGACAAAATACCAACGATACACTTTATGAACAAATTGTATGTTTTTTAAGACTTCTCTATTTCAAAGTAAGTCCTTTTGAGAGTGATATATGATCAGTGCTCGATCTTCTTGTCATAAATTATTTTAACCGAACCGAGAAAAAAGCACTTTCAAAAAAAAAAGAAAAGAAGAGTTTGGCGGTAACCAAGGGCTTGGAATTCGCTGGACTTGGAATTAAAGAAACAGAAAAAGAAAAGACCTAGTAAGAAAAGCATGTGTTTACAAAACAAAACCAAAAAAGTCGGACCCATTTCCCTTTATTCCTGCTTCATTCCATTTCTAAATAATTGCCCTTTACGTAATATCCTGGTCAACCCGGAAACAAAACGTTGGAAAGTGTAGGTAACGGATAAGGTCAACATCTGTTTCTGTGTTTTGTGTTGCTGCATTTTTGGGAATTTACAACTTTTACTATGACCTGAAGGTTACAAAAAAGTGTATGAGAGTTCAGAATTTTGGTGGAATAGAGGGAGAAAAGGAAACGAAAAGAAACGAAACGAAACGAAACGGAAGAACGTCAAAAAATGAAAAAAAAAAATGAAATTTCATTGCAAAAACTCATGAAAGCGTGAATAGGGTGAAGAAAAAATAGAGTCGGAATGTTTACATAGAAAACATTTGTTTTTAGTTTAGTTTAGTTTACGAAATTATTTTCTGGAAAAACGGCTAGAAAAACAAAATTGGATAGTGGTCTTTCAAATTTAATTAGAGAGCACACTGTTTTGGGCAGAAAAACATAAAAAATAAAATTTTTGAACTTTACAGCTATTTTTATAATGTTTTCGCTAGAATTTTGGTTGAAAGAAAATGAAATGCCTAAAAAACAAGTGAGTTGAATTTCGGGTGGGGAAGTAAATGGTTTAAACGACTTTTCTACCAACTGGAACATTTTCGTCTTTCTTATGTATGTGTAGCATCTAGTGTTCATTGATAAAAACAAAGGTGTCATTAGCAGGTATAGACATTGAGCCAAAAAAACAATTTTTGTTTTTCACTATTTTATTAAAACATTTGCAAAACTTCCTCTAATAATTTTTCAAAGCTAAACTTACACAACTTTCTGTTCTCCTAGGATCAAGAAATCAAATAAAATATGTTTGTTTCTACATGTTCCCATTAGATTAAACGCTCATTTTTTTCCAAACATTTTTTGCAACATTTTTTGCATTACTTATCCAGATGTCTGCATCGAGATTGCAAAAAAAAAAGAAAAATAACTTTACTTTTTCAACTTATGTATTTATCTAGATCCCAAAATTTACAAAAATATTTTGAAAACGGTGGGATGGGGGAGCTAGGCGATTTTCTCCTTCATTATTTATCAAAATTAGCAGAAAAGAATACAAAAGGCAGAACAAAAATCAAGTGAATTACCCGGAACATCTTTATTAAAATAATACAAATGATATAAAACATGTGCAATAAAACTGCTAGATAAATCCACACTTAATCCACATTATTCTCATTATTACTATTGTTGGACACAAGAAAAATAATAAGAAATTTTTTTTCAAAAAAAAAAAAAACACAGGTTTTCATACATTTTTCTTATTTTCTGGTGGGGATGCATCGAAGTTTTTTAGTGAAAAACTCTTCGAACCACTTGCTTTCATTATTGATGAACAAATTTTTGCGATCACCGACGATGTCAGTTAGGTATTTCCTGGAAAAAAAGGTATACAAAAAAACTGTAATCAGTAAAAAAAATAAATGATTGAAAACTTACGTATTTGTCAACTTATTCAGAGAAATGGCATACATCTTGACATTTGGGAGTTGTCGGAGCAACTTGGCTTGTTGGGTAGAGTCGTCTTGAGAGAATCTGGAAAAAAATATTTTTTTTTTGTTTTTAAATTATAACCACTCACCCATCACTTATCAAAATAACAGTAGTTTCCGTGTGCTTTCTTCTTGAATCCAGTAAAATCAGAGACAGTTCAAGGGCTGCTCCAATATAAGTTGTTCCTGATATCAGAAAAGTTTACATTATCTAAAAAAGAAGGGAAAAAAACCTGTCAAATGTCTAACACTTCTAATTGCAGACAGAAGTTGAGAGTTTTTCGAGTGGCTGTCAAATGACCATTCCATTTTTTGAATGTGCGGACCAGCAAACTGAATTAAACCGACACGATGACTTCGGCTAGGTTCAACTTTCTTGATGAGTAGAGTCAGGTAGTCCTAAAACAGGAAAATTATTATTTTGGTTTAAAAAATCTTTAATGTTATGTTACTTTATGGGTATCATAAGTTCTGGCGATAGATCCAGAACTATCAACAACAAACAAAATATCCATGGGGCATTGAACGCCTGATATTGCTGCAAAACAGAAACAATGTTGCAAAGCAAAAATATAGTGGAATATAAGTTTTGAAGAGCTTACCGACTTCCTCTTCTTTCACTTCTGCTACCTCAGATTTAAGGATGCTTCTGACTGGTGAAATGGTTTGTGTGGGTTCATGTTTTACTATTGGAACTGTTTCAGTGACCTTTTTGTTTAAACTAGCAGGCAAAATGTTTCTTCTTCTTTTTATAATCCGCCTGATTTTCTTCTTCATATGTCTGATAGAACCGTTTGATTCAATTTCCACTGGTAACGTGACCTGCATTATTCATGATATTTATGAAAATTTAAACATACAATAGCACGGTGTCCATGATTTGAAATGTGGGCGGAGCCTAATTTGCTGGCGCGTCAGCGATTTTTTTTTATTGATTTTATTATTTTTCTTTCAGTAAAATCTGTTTTTCTTTGTAAAATGTATGTATTGTATCTTTTAATACCATAAAATTGCCCAAACTTTAATTTTCGTAAATATTCAACCTGCAAAAACACCAAAAAACTCAAAACGAATATTTCGAAATGGTGGCTGAACCAAATTCGACGTTCTTAGGCTCAGCTATAATTCCGTTGGAGCACATGTGGGAAAAATAAGAATTTATGTTTTTTTTTCCCCGAAAAACAGAAAAAATGCGTCAAAATTTGAATTTCGCGCGAAAAAATCCAGTGGAGCGCGTTTGCTCGGCTCCGCCCACTTTTCAAATCCTGGACACCGTGAATAGTAATGTTTTTACCGCTTTTTCCATGCTCAAAAGTGTTGGGAAAGCTGTTATGGACGCAAGTGTGTTAAAAGTTGCAGTTGGAGAGCGAGTTGGAGTCCATTTGCGAGTAGAAGTGGCGGGTGTCGTTGAAGATGGTACGGAACTTGAAGGAGCTGTAGTCGTGGTCGATGACTTGCTTGATAATGGGAAAATTGGACGGTGAGTAACCCTTGTTGAAAATGCAAATCTTGTTTTTTCTTTTGTGGACGGAGAGATTGTGGTAAATCTGGTAACGGTTGAAGATCTTGAAGCAGTTGTTGTAGGCGCCAATGTTGTCGATTCTCGTGAAGACTTAGAGGGAGAAACCTTGGAATCAGATCTTGAATCACTTTTATCATTTTCAGAAGTGTTTGGAACTGAAGTTTTGCTACTTGTGGTTCCCTGCTTTGATTTTTCAAATGCACTATTTGCCTCCTCGAATACTTTTTCATCATTCAACTCTCCATTTTCTGTTGAAATTGCCGAGTTAGAAACGTCTCTTCCCAAAAATTTGCTAACTGGATCTACTTCCTTTTTCACACCAAGCTTCGTCAGGAAAGAAGAAACAGTGCTATGTCTTATAGAAGGCACAGTACTGCTAACAATCGGTTGAGTAATACAAACAGTTGTGGAAGTTGGAGTCGAAGTGATAGTGGTTACAGTAGTGGATTTTGTTTCAGGTGTTGTAGAGGTCGCTAATTTTTCTTTGTTTTTAATTTTGCTTGAGAATGGCTTCTTTGTGGGTGTGTGTTCGGTGTTTGTCTGGTCGAGCAGATTTTCTTGCTTCGATTCAACAGTGAACAGTTGAACGGGTTCACTTGAAGATGAAGGCGTGGAAGCCTCATTTTCAGAAAGTGCTGGTTTTGAAGTCGTAAAACCAAAACGTTTTGTTGATTTAAATATTGAAGTTTTAGAGTTCAAATTGGAATGCATTGCACTTGATGACAAGGTTGTTGACTCATCCATACTTATGTCTTCCACAGAATTGCTACTTTTTGCTTCTTCAGAACTGCTTTTTGCAAATGATTTTTTGATACTTTTATCTATAGGTTTTACTGCTTTCACTTCTAAAGATTTGGACAATGCTGAAGATGGTGTTTTAGTGGCTTCAGTTTCAGATTTCGATTCTTCAGATACCAAAGGAAGTTCGGTGGTTTTTGAAGTGAAAGCACTTGTAGTTTTTTCGTTTCTTTTCTGAACAGAAAAGCTTGAAAAGAAAAAAAAAAGAAAAAAAAACAATTACCGGTTCGACATCGCACGATCTGGCACGTTCTACATCACTGAGAAGGCGATCTGTTAGGCGGTCTTCGTCTGTTGGTCTGAATTATTATTTGTAGTGAAACGAGAACAACAACCAGCTTCCCACATTATTCTTCCAAACAATGTTCTTTCCTCATCAATTGTTTTGGTTTATACTATTCTACATATAATTTCGCTAATCTACTCACCCAAAAATATTATCTGCATCCCCAACAATTCCAAGCATTTCTGGCACAAATCCTATAGAATTTACACTGATTGCATAGATTTTTACGCCTAAAAATAGAAAAAACAACTATTATCAACAGGGATTGTAGAAAAATAAATGTGAAAAACCTTTTCGACGAAGTGCCTTTGCTGCTTTCGTGGGATTGTCCATAGAAAGTCCATCCGTGAAAACAATGATAATTCGGTTGGCTTTTAGTCTGAAAATTATTGAAATAAATTGAACTGGCGACAAAAAGCCAATGTTTTATGTATTTTCTCAAGTTCATGATATTTATTTGTTGTTTATATGACCATACCTAGCGCCCTCCGAGTATTGAAAAATTTGCTCATCCGCCTTATACAAAGCAACTCCTGTTTTGGTATCACCCTGTTCGAATTTCAATGTATCCAAGTTTTTAATAATATCAGCTCTTTCAGAGTATCTTGACAAGTTGAATTCACTTCGAGCTTCTTCCGCGTATCTGTGTACATTATTACATTTTAATTTTTTCTCATCAACATTTTTTGTAAATAGCTCACGGAATCAGTCCAACTCTCACTGAATCTTTGTGGATCGGAAGTTCTCTGACTATTTGTATCGTCCAGTTTTTTTGTTGCTGAACTACCGTATCATTTCCACCAGAAGTGTCGAATAAAATGATTATATCAAGTATTGGAGGGCAAATTCCTGAGAAATGAAACTTTGGGAAGAAAAAAAATGACAAAATAAAATTTACCTTCTTTTTGCAATTCCAAACTGTCACTAGAGGAACATTTTATTAGAAAAATAACGGGGAAAAGGAATATCCAAAAACCGAAAACCATTTATAACAAAGAAAATAAGAGTGAATAAGGAGTGAAAATAAAAACAATGAGTTCGCAAGGCAATCAAACTCAATGAATGTCGAGAAAGAGTTTTCGCTTTGAGATTTCTATCTCCAAATAGACAGTTTGGTTTTCGACCGGTCTTACTTGTATTGCAGTTTATCTCATCTTACCGCCAGATTTCAGATCACAAGTGAAACAAAGCTGGATCCATTAGCCGCCTCCGATACGATTAGCAACAAGAAAACATGTCGTATGCGTTAGTTCTCGAGGATTACGGGAATTTGTTTTGTTTTATCGAGGGACTGGAGATTGTAATGAATTTGTAACTTCTTTTGCAACCAATATTTAAAAAAATAAACAAAAATAATTATTTTATTTTGTAACACAAAGTGGTCGTGTGGTCATCAAAAATTGGAACAACGCCGCAGGTGTTATATCGTTTTTATGAATCTTTTTCTTGTTTCCAGCTTCTCCAAAGTTGACAGCAAATTTTCCCGTGGATTTTGTAGTTATATTTTTCTGTAAAACGATTGTGACTTTATAACATACTGTGGCACGCCTCCCCCGTCGTCCAATGCGCCACCAAGTTCGTCGGATAATTAAATTATTTTTTCACTCGAAAATTCACTTTTTTGAGAAATTCGAATCATTATCTGATTATTCAGGATGACATCATCATTTTAATCCAAAAACGAGGCCTTTTTTTTCGAAAAATAACCGAGCCTTAGGGTTTTAAAAATGCGCCAGGTAGAAACAATTGTGTGGTAACAAACCGGGGACCCATCTATTGTCAAAACTACAGTTTCCATAGAAACCGTGGAATTCATTCGGCAAGATTCGCAATTAATCTGGTTCAGACAGATCAATCGATATGTGAAAATTTCCAGTTCCAGTTCCTGGAATATTTGCGTTTACTTTTTAAAAAATTCAGCCAAATTGTCACTTTTTTGGTGTCTCTATGTTTGTTAATGATATTCTCCGTGGGTATTATGTGTACACCATGTGAATCTAGCTGAAACGTGAAAGTTGATTGATTGATTGATGATTTTAATAGTTAAAAACCTTAATAATAATTTCCGATAGTGACATTTTCTTCTGATGTAAATTTCTCAATTTACTAAACTCGTCTCCTGTGAGAGTGTCCAAATGAAAGTATGCCCCCTGTAAATACTTTCTTGTTAACATTAATACGGAAAAGGGAGGGATTTAATAGGTACTTCAAGGACAAATGCAAGTTCCACCACGTTAGTATGCAATCTCAGTAGTATTCTGCTTTCTTCGAATTCCACTTGCCATTTTTTGTAAGGATAATGAAAATCATTGTGTTGAAATAAAGAAACATAACCCATTTTTGATAATCGAGTTGTCATGATGAATGTGTCTAAATGAGTAGATGTGAAGATTTATTGATTACTGTCTTTCTCTTACTTTGATCAAATTGTGTATGGGTTGTGAAAACTCCTTTTTTCCAATCTTTTCCACCATCCTCTCGAAAAGCAACTACAGGCTCATTGGCGCCCAGAAATACTTCTTCCACTGGCACTTTTAAGGAGACTAGGATACTTTCACCATTCAGCTTTCTTTTCTCTAGCTCCGTGTCTGAACGACATTTAAAAAACTATAATGGGGTTATTCATGAGAAAAAAAACTGTTTGGTTTTGTATTTTTTTCCAATTCACGCGATGTCGAGAATTGTAAAAAAATACAGGTAGAGAAACGGGGGTCTCCCCCTGATATAGCATGAATAGTGAAGAGACACAGAGACTGCCCACTTTTCTTTGAACTCATCACCTTCTGCGTATCTTCAATATCAATGCTATATCAGGGGAGACCCCCGTTTCTCTACCTGTATTTTTTTACAATTCTCGACATTGCATGAATTGGAAAAAAAAACAGTTTTTTTTTCGTGAATAACCCCATAAGTTTTTTTCCCCGAAAACAGGACATATGGCTTACCTAAAGTAATACTCCAACTTCCCAGTTTTTGTGATGTTTTTCCTGCCTGAAACGAGGAAATTTGGTAGACTGGACCCAAGTATGTTTCAGTTGCAAAATCGATTTTATGGGCACTTGCACCAGTTTCTTTTTCTGAAAAATAATAAAAAAGAAATCAAGATTTAAAAATTGTCAGATACCGCCTTTGTCTGCTGATTTCTTCCACATGGGAGTCACATCAGAATACAAGTTGAATCGGATATGCTCTCCGCGTGTTACGGATGGTGCTCTGTTATTCTGGGGGAAACGTTATTGACAATCAAAAACCAGAAAATTGTAAATTTTCTCATACCAATGTTTTCGATGATAAACGTGCTTGCTTTTTCTTCCTTTTTTCTCCAGATTTCAGTGCCAGTTCTATAGTGTTTCTGAAAAAAAAAAATAAATAAAAAACCGAGTCTAGAAACTTTATTTAAAAAAATATTCATACGTGAGTCCTTTTTTCTGCACTTTCTTTTTTAGCTTCTTTTTTGTTACTTTCTTCTCCACTAAAATATCCGGAACATGTTCTTCATCATTAGCTTCTACTTCCTCCTCAGGTTCAACATACTGATAGAGGTATTCTAAATGAAAAAAAAAGTTATATTGCATCCAGAGAACACAACCTAAAGGATACTTTTGCAGCACTTTCTGTAGCTCTTTGGTATTCTGCTCAAAAAATTGCATGACTCGAATAGATTGGAGAAACGGTGCAATTTCAATATGAACTCCGGGGAAGAAAATTATTTTGCTTTTTCGCTCCGCCGATGCTCTCCAAAAGCACAGTGTCAAGTTTTCCAGTTGGAAAATTAATTCGTTTTTGGTGTTTTCTACGCCACATTTTTTGAAAACCAAGTTGGTCCATCTCTCAAGGATTTTTGTTTTCGCATTAGTTAGGATATCGTGATTCTGGGCCGCTTTCTCCAGCCATGTTGAGTCTGTGATAGTCATGCTATCCAGAGAAATATTGGAAAACGCCTAAACAGAAATATGATAATAATTCCGCGAGATTTGTTTTTTATTCAACGCCGCCGCTAAATGCGCAAGCAAGCTCACCTTTGACGCACTTTTCAACGCCCAAGTATTTTGGAGGAATTTCACATTTAACAAGTCAATTTTTTTAGTCTTTTTTTTCAATTTGCACTTACTTTCATAATAAAATCAAAGTACTTGTGCGTCTCGTCCAATGATAGATCATTTTGAGAATCCGAGACGTAACTATTTACAGTGTTCGCACTTTTTTCGTCAATGACATCGTACAGAATATCACCACCGACATAACGATTCCACTAAAATATTTACTAAGTGTTTTGAAAATAACATTTTAGATTTTTGTGTTTTTATTTCTCGTATTGTATGACTATACTCTGTATAAAGCGCTGCGAACTCGCTCCAATCGAACAATGAATTTCGCATGCATTTGAAGTGAGGTTTAGAGAAATCAGAGCGAAACATCGGTCACGATCTCTCAATTTTCTGCACTCTCTCGTCGCCACCGTGGCCGTATAAAAAGAATCAGCGTTTTTTTCTGAGGAACCGCTTTTGTGCCATGGAGGCCTGAAAGAAAACCTCTTTATTTGCACACACTCTCGCTAATATGAGAACACACCGACCCCTCAACGTTGCCTCGGAAAATAAAAACATGAACTCAGAATATCTTTGGGTATCTGTTCAGAATTTTCATACGAAGCACGGGTCAGGTCGAACCCTTTTTTAAGACCACTTTGAGGATGTCTGGGTTTTTTCCGGAGCAGCTCAGAAAAAAAAATTTCAAAAAAATAAATCTAGACTTTGAATTTAAAAAAATTAAATGTTTAACAAAAACCTGTTGCTCTTTATCAAAATCCACTTTGAGCTTTTTAATCAACTCGAGCATTTCGTCCATTGCTTATTAGATTCTTCTTTTAGTAAAAAAAAGTAATCTTCGCTCTTTTTCTAAGCAGAAAACGGGAAATGTGGGAAACACCAGTAATAAAACGAAAAAACGAGACAGAAAGCAGTAAAATTTCTCCAAAATAGACCAATTCTCATTCCACTTCAATACTTTCTTAGGTTAGCTTGATTTAAATTTTATAGCATTGAAGAAACAAAATTTTATTCAGAAAATTATAAATTTCATGATGATTTTGAAAGTTGAACGGCACATAAAATACTTTTTTGACATACATTATGATCCCAAGTGTATAAAAATATGTAACTTTACAAAAAAAATTGAAAAAAACAACAAAAAAACTAGAGATAATAAAATAAATGTGAAGCAATTTTATACGAAATTATTAAGTTTGGAAAAAAAACAAGTAGCAAGGAATGATGAATGATGCAAGTGGCTGAATGTCCATACACGAGTCAATTCACTATTAAAACTTCTATAGCACCTCCTCCAGTTAAAACAATCTACTCTACAACAGTTTTGATAGGGATGCGAAGTGGTGCTCCAGTTCTCTCGGCAACGTTAATTACGGAGTTTTGGTCGGATTTGGCAACAAGCTCAGTTAGACTGAGCTTTCCGGCTCCTGGAATTGGGAATGGGACTGAATGCCAGTAGCCTATTGGAAGTTTGGCACCGCTGGCAGGGAATCTAAAATAAAACAGAGGTAAATGTTTTTTAATCGTAATTGTTACACTTACTGAGATGCCTGAAGAGTTTCCACATCTGGGCTTCCATTTGCTTTTGACTTTGCCACAATCATAAGAAAGTCCTCATTTGCCTCAAGGTAGAAAGATCCGTCTGTCCTTTTAAGAAGAAGCTAAAAAAGATAACAATAATTTTTTTTTGTTGCAGTACATAAACTTACATTGACTTTGATAAGTTCGTCGTCGATGAGCAAAACTCCAGGGTTTCCTTCGCTACCGGAGAGAGCTCCACCGGTTCCTTGGAAATGCACCTGGGTAGTGTTTCCAATATTTTGCCATTCCATAGTAAAGCTGTTCTCCAGAACGCCAACATCCGGGGAAGAGACAAAGTCCACCTAAGGTAGGTTAAAAATCGTTTTTTAAAAAATAAGAAAACCAACCACTGAAACCTCAGCTTCCTTGTCTCCAACTGCAACAAAACCATTTCGGTTGTGGGTTAAAACAGCTCCAGTATCCTCGAGAGCTACAAACTCTACCTGGAAAAAAATTTCAAATTTGAAAAACTTGAAAAAAAATTTTTTTTTTTTTTGAAAAAAAAAGGCATTGACAAAATAATACATATACGTACCGGCTCTTTGGAGAAATCGGCTGGAATAGCGAACTCAACTTGATCTGGCATAATGTGTCGAAACTGAAAAATAACTAACTTTTAAATAGTAATAGTCCCACACACACACACACACACAATTAATCCGTTCCAACTAAACAAATTTTTAATAGGTCATTGCAAAAATCAAAATCAAAAACTACATAAAACAGTTCGTTAGAGCAGAAAAAGTACAGCAAGAAAACAAAGAGAAGCATGAGAGTTCAGAGGGTAAAAAGAAATAAAAAAAACATCCAAAAATGGGAATAATTGTATAGGGACAGCATCAATATCACATAAATGGGCGGCCAAAGAGAAAAGTTGAAGACGTCGGGAAAACGGCCTTGAGATCGCAAGTATTGTAAGAAGAATGTTCTCGTGCTGTAGTGCAGTCACCAGCCGATGAGAAGGATTCCCTCGTAGGACCGTAACTTTTGCAGTACTGCGATCAGAGTAGGATGGGTAGACAGGAAAAGAGAAAGGAGAAATGTGAGTAACGAGGAAACAATTAGAAAAGTAAAGAAGGAAAATGGTTTTGCACTCATGACAAAGTGAGTATCACGAGGCGCATCGGCTACAAATTGCTGGGCGGAGAAGGGGGAATACCCCTTTTTGCAAAGTTTGTCTGCTGATATGATATGATGAACTGATTGATGATTTGTGTGTGTGTGTGTATACATTGTTCTTTGCAAACATAAATGGAACAGAGTGAAAGGGAAAATTTGATCAAATGCGTTCTAAATACAAATTTAGTAATTTTCGTTTTTATATATTATCCGGAACGAAACACGCTCTAATGCACACTTATAATTTTTAAATTCAACGCGCACCATTTCATTCATGATGCTGTACAGATATTCTCGTCAAACGATGCGCATGCGGGTCTCGCCACGACGGTGTATGCACACTTGTGTATTTACGAAAATTCAAACTGGAGCGTAAATCCACTAGCGAGCACGGGGTGTTGAGAGGTACATGGAAATTAAAATTTAAATTTCGCGGGAAAGTTGCCACGTCACTCGAGAAAAAAGCGCGCGAAAGGCCTTTTTTGAAAACGTCGTTACTGCGGCGCCACAGCAATTGTTTTTACTTTTTTCTTGTGGGTTCATATATTTAGCATGATTCTTAATATTTAAGCAATATTTCCCTATTTATTTTAGGCAGAAAACGTATTCCGCCAGCGCTTCATTTTTGAAAATGTAAACTGTTTCAACTCTGTAACGACCGCGTTTCCTCAAATCTATGTGAGCAGTGGAGCGCATTTTCACTATGTACTCTTCAAAACTCCGTGAGCGAGGCCTGCATACGCACCCACCATTTAACGTGATACTTCAAATCGAGGAATACGTAATATAGAAATTTTGCGGTGAAACCTTGAGAAAAGTGAAAAAAGCAAGCGAAAAAACAGATCGACAACAAAGTATGAATGCCATGACTAACACACTTTTGCATCACAATTAGCCAGAGAAAAGAAAATAGAGAAAAGCAAAAATAACGTTTCAGTTTTGCAATATGTGAATGCTTATTTTCTTTCTCTTCTTTCTGCCTTTTGATTTAAAAAAAAAACAAATAAATTTTCCCATTCAATTTTTTTTACTTGCATCTGGAATTCGTAGTAACAAAAAAATTTCAACTGTTTGAAAAACAATTTTAGAAAAGTTGACAAAATTTAAAAGTTTCTGGATCATTTACCAATTTCTATCAAACTCTTTACTTATTTTCCACACAAATGTTGAGAGGGGCAGCTTTATTGACTTTGGACAAACAGTGATCAACTGATGATCGACTGAAGAAGAAACCGATGCGTTCCTTCACCTGACACCCACACATTCCAATCGTCAAGTGATTTGATCGTGGTGTGACAAAAAACATGTGGGAAACAGTTAAAATACTTATGAGACTGTTCTAGAAACAACAACAAGAATATTCAAGAAACAGGAAGCAAAGGTCGGGGGAGTCAGAATTTTAAATGCCCTTTTTTTCTCACCCAATGCATTTTTTGTTAATGGACCTATTCAGCGGAGGTGAAAACCATTTTTGGTGTTTTTAAGCCTATCCAAGTTGTCTACCAGGTAAAAAAACTTATCGCATTGAGACCAGGCGTTAAAAATTAGAATTTTTCCACGAAGGGGTGTTTATGTCAAAAAACCTCTGGCTACTGTAATCTGCATAAGGTAAAAGCACGCAAAACGGTTTTTTCCTGTGCTAATTATGTCCATAATACAGTAAAGTCTTTAAAAGCAAGGAAAATAAAATTAATTGAAAAGCGGAAGAACGTGGTCGTCTTTTGCAAGAGTTGATCGGAGTGACTTTAGGTATACACTGTGACGAGCGAAAATCGGGTAAATCACAAGAAAAGAGAGAAAGAAACGAAAAAAAAGAAGAAAGAGAACATAGAAAATGTATTTCATTGGCTAGGCTAGATAGATGTCAAATAATGTATTAATTGTCGAAATTGAGAAAAATTGTTTTTTTTTGTAGATCTCCCATTCGGTCAATTTTGGTATGCAGCTTAAAATTATAGAAAACACGCAAAAATACTGAAATCATTTTCGAAAATCTTAAAAGTACATATAAACGGCTTTCACAACATCAAAGAATATGCAAATTTCGCGCATCATCAAAAATTGTTTTATTTTATGTATGTACATATATTTGTTTTATTTTTTTTTACATTGAATAAACTGTGAAAAATGAAAAAGTGCAAATTTTGTTTTATTTTTTCTCTATTTCTCTAACATAAGTATGACGAAAAAAAATGAGGTGACGTCATTCATTCATTCAACCCTCGCAAACCAAACCATCTGCTGAGCTGGTCATAAAAAGAAAAGGGGAACAAATGTGTGGCAATCTAACCTCATTGAGAACCGCATTCTATTTACGGTGGCTCAAAAAGGGGGGAAAGTGTGAAATTCGTAATGTGTAGAAAGCATTGTTAAAGGGGGTGCCAACTTTTTTGGGAAAGTGGCTCAAAATATACTCTTGGGTGGGGGATTTACGAATATCACATTGAAATCGCACAAAAAAATTTCTCTGATTTTTTATGATTTTTACAAAAAAAAATAGAAGACCACGAGGAGTACACGAAAAATCGTGGCCGTGGCCTAGGAAACCCGCGGCCGCGGCTTCTAGTAAATTCGATTTTCACAAGTTTTTATCATCGATTTTCGATAAAACATGCTGTAATCGCTTATTAAAATTTTAGATAATCGCAAAAACACATTTTAGTAATGAATATCGAAAAATCGATAATTACCTCGCTCCATTCAACGCTTTAAATAGATTCTTTTGAACATTTTTGTTCAAATATAAACGTTACAGATAAATAAGTGAACTTAATGCGGAATTGGGCAGGAAAAGGGACAAAAAACGAAGGTATGAAAATTTTTGTTCTGAATTTGTTTCATCATTAATTTTGTGATCAACACGCATTAATTTGCTATCTGAAATCACTAAATGATGTTTGTAATATATTTCCCAAAGATTAATGCAAAAATATTGAGAAAAATGGCGTTTGAATTTCGCACCAAATCGTGTACTCCCCCGTGGTCTTCTATTTTTTTTTGTAAAATTTATCAAAAATCAGAAAAAAATTTTCGTGCTATTTCCGCAGAAAGTTGGCACCCCCTTTAATAAGATGACATGGTAGTTCTTTGGTGGGAGGTTTTATAGTTCCAAAAAGGAAAATTGGTTTAAAAAAATATTAAATGAAAAGCAAACATCATATATTTTTTGAGAAAATAATTCCAATTTCGAGCATTTCAACATGACCACATTTTTAATACTTTAACATTTATTCACTTAAAGTTTAAAATAAAACGCGTTAGCAGTTGAAAGCCAAAAAAACATACATTTTTTATTATTGCAATCGAAAACTTCGGAAAAAAATAATTATTCCTAAATAAGACAGGTTCATAGAGGAAAGTAAGTGTATGGTCTCAAGAGAGATCTCAATTTTGAGAATAGTTATTGAAAAAGACAGAGAAGGCAACTGAGAGTGATAAAGAGTGAGAGGGGAGGAAAGGGAGGGGAATTTTATGCAAATTAAATCAGTTTTTAATGCAAAGCAGCTAACCCGAACAGAAATGAGTGCATAAGAAAAAGTGAGGAAAATAAAAATACAGAAAATCAATTTAAATCCAATCAAAGCTTCTAATCTAAAAGGATGTGAAAAAACGGGAAAGGAAAAACACGTGTAGCGGTATGGAGAACCCGAAATAAAAAAAATGACAGACGATGTGTGCGTGGGCACATTTCAGGCAACATTTTCCGAGCGTCTTTTGTCAAATGTGGTGACAAAAGAACTGGTAGGTGTGGATCCTTTGAAAGTTCCCATCGTCATCACTTTAGACCCATCGGTTGAAGAAATGTGACTGTTACGCGAAGATCCACCGCATCGGATTCCCTGGTCGCTTTCGTCACTCCTGAAAGGATAAATAATGTTGATATTGTGAACACACTATGACCGTATGTGAAATACGCTATTTTGAAACCAACATCAAAATTTGGAAACCAATATCAAAATCCCGAAGTACTAATAGTAAGTTCAACGGAGCGCATTTGACCGTCCAGGCGGGCCGACATTTCGTATTTCGTATTTTATTATTTTTTGTTATTTTTTCGTCTCTTTTATCACACTTGAATAACTTACGCTGGCGCATGACTTGGCGAATCGCAATGATTTCTATTCCCTGGATTTCCACTGCTGTTCGTTTCGGCAATTGAAGAAGTGGTTCCGGCTGGCGAATAGAGGAGGGAATCCGGATAGTTGTAAGCCTTGACACGATGCATTGATCCGGTTATCTGGAACAATTGCAATTTTTATGTTGACCACAAAATTTTTGGGTAATTTGGACTTTCGTGGGATCTGATAGATAACTGGTTATTCGAATTTTGTGATTCGGAAAAAAAAATACTTTTAGTGATTGTCACGGATCATTTAAAACCGCGCGGGCTCGTAGCAAGACAGCGCGTCAAGTTATGCGTCAGCAATCACCGGGTCTCGCCACGATTCAGCTCTTAGCGGCGAGAGAAGAAACAAATTTTTGCAAATTTTCTCATTTTGATGGCGCACAACTTGCATAAACCAGTCGCTACGCCACGAATTCATAATTTTGTTATCAAAAGCGTAGAAATTTGCCTCGTGCGATGACTCTATGCTGATCGGCATCTCCTTGCTTTACCCGATATCCCAGTTTGTCTAACTGTCTAACTTTTCTTTTTTAATTTCAAAATACAGGAATAGAACTGTTCGGAATAGAACTGCCTGAAATTAAGCTGTACAATCTATACAGTACTGAAAAATAACTGTGCAAACTTTAATTCAATATCCTACCATGTCCACCAGAACATTTTCGAGCTGTTCTAGCCCTTCTATGCCAGTACAGCTCCATTTCAGGCAGTTTTATTTTGCTGGAATTCTATTTCGTTTCAGTTCTATTCCAAACTTTTCTATTCCGCAATATATAGCACCACGATGAAACACAAAACGCCTCTTGTCAGCAGCGGTAGAGCGCGAGGTAAATTCTACGCCCTGACAACAAAGTTTCTCAAAAATAGAGCAATAATTACCTGTGGAGATGCGCTGTTCGCATTGGAGTGTGGCGCACTTCTCGAATACGAAACCAAAATCTCATGTGAAGTCCTACTTTCCGGAGAGTAGCATCTAGCAGTGGAATGCGCACCGTATTCGCCAGTCAATTTCGACGCTGACACATAAGTGGGATCATTCGGAACCTCGGCGGTTGCTTCCATATCCATAATGTCATCCAAGTTCCCATAAAGATTCGGAAGATTCTCATCGTTAGTGCTGAAGCCGTACCTATTTTCATCTTTTGAGTTTCTCTCGTCGATTTGTCGCTGCAAACAAATCAATTAAATAATTGCGTATTTTTTTTTGTTCGCGTTTGTTTGTCACATAGTAGGACAACTGACGCAATTAGAGGGGTACTAATGATTAATACGATGACGGGAAAAGATGAACATGGAAAATGACTCACCACTTTCAATGGAGAACACTCGTCAACATCACCTTCAAGAATTTCCGTATTGTTGTCGAACATTCGTGATTTGTGCACTTTTTGCTCGTTGAAGATGCGATAAGAGGTGTCCAGGAATTTGCCATTGGCTGAAAAAAATGTAACGTTGGTTTTTTAAGTTACAGCTTTTCTTAAAATGCTTTTTTTTTTTTTAAATTTTCACATAAAAAAACGTTTTATTTTTTTTTGTTGTACAGTTCATCTCACCTTGGCTTTTCTGTCTTCCCTTTCCTGATCGCAAATTGCAGAAAACAAACAGACAAACCAACACGACGAGTAACGTCAGACAAACACCGATTCCACAGAGCGCAATGTTCCTGAACGTCATGTGCGGTTCTAGTGACCCAAAGAAGATGCGAACCGTCGCCAACATTCCGCTGTCTGAAAATGAGAAAAATAATTATTTGAAAAAAACCTTCTCACTATATTGCAGGATTTTGAAAATTTTGTGAGGAAATTGTTTTGAAAGAGACGGAAAAAAGCCAATATTTTGCTATTTCTTACACAGTGAGTCATGAAAATTGTATTGTACAAAAAAATGAAATGACAATTGATAGATAGAGAAATGAGGAGCAAAAAGCCCAAAACGTTTTTTTTTTTTTTTTGCAGAGTTGTGACTCATTGGAAAGTAGAAAAAAAGAAAAAAAAAAGATCTTGATTTTAAACCAAGAATTCATTAAAGTTTCTAAAGAGACATTTTACAGACTGAAATACAAAAAATCATCACATTCCACAATTTTCATAGAAAAACCTGACCAGGTTTCATAAAATAAAGAACCCCAGTCGTTGGGCCAGGTTTGCCCTCCAGACTATCAATCACGGTGATAAATGAAATGAAATGCGGAAAAGTGTGAAAGTGATTGGTGGCTTTCCGCGTAGCAGAACACTACTGCACTAAAACAAGGACATTAACTTTGAAAAAGATTCCGATGAGGCAAAAAGTGAAAGACAAGTTACGAATGAGGATGTTTCTCGACATTGGCCTACTTTTTTATGGACTCAAATCCATCATCAGTTCTGGACGAATGGATAAATATGCAGAAAAAAAAAGCATTGCAACGGAAAAAGGGAAATACAGACTTGAAAATAATTAATAGTGATTTTTATGTGCTACTTACTACGCAATAATTTTTAGTGGCCCGAGAAAAGATAGATCAAAACAGTGAGTGATAAGAAAAGAAGAAGCGGGCGCAATGATGCTCAAGTGTAACATTAGTAATGGGTTCTTCTCGCAAGACTTGTGCCACATCATTTATCAGTCAGGAGAGAAAGGCGAATTGTATTATGTAAAACGAGGTGGACAAAAGCCGGGCAGACACAGGAAAATATTCAGGAAAAGAGGGAACAAGAAATTTTTTTGTACCCAGGAAATAGGAAAAAAATTGAAAAAGACCTCGAAATGATTGCTGGTTTATTTTCGGGTTTTATGACTCATAAAAGTCATAACAACGGTTTGATTTCAAAACAGTTTCGATTGTTTTGCTAATTGGAATTTGAAGTTCAAAACAGTTCAAAACAAAGTTTTCGTTAGATGGGAAAATCTAAAACTTCTAGTGGTTCATGTAGTTGACCAAAAAAGTTCGACGGAAAAAAAAACCAAAAATTTAAAATTGGTCAATGAATGGTTCTTTTTCTAACGATTAACAACGTTAAATAGTCTATTTTTATTTAATGAGTCACAAATCGAAAAAAAATTTTTTAATATATTTTTCGAAAATTTTAAAATCATTCCAAACTTTCCAGAAATTAAAAAAAAACGATTTCTGACATTCTCCCTACAGCTCATCGCAAAACAAAAAGAAAATTGAATGATGATTTTGTTTACTTTATGCGTATAGGCATCTGGTGCCCTACCACTAGGCACCGACTGATGTGCAACATCCGGTGGTGACCCGGTGGTGCACACTCATTTGCATAGCATAAACTTTGCAGGGCCGTGAAATTGACAAAAAAAAATAACGGAAAACTCTCAATGCGTCTCACAAAAAAAACATTTTACTTTTATTTTTTGACCCATGGAAATAATACAGGGTAGAATTAACCTGCGAGAACATGATTCAGTTCAAAAAGTGATGAGTAATACATGTGTATTACACTTTGGTCCTCCCTCCTGACCAGCAAGTGACCCCAACGGCAAAAGACCATCCTCAAGGATTCAGAATGGGGGGAGATGGCAAATCGAGAATCTCTCAGCTTATGAGGAGGTGAAATGATCAGACAAAAAAAAATAGAATAGCTTTAAGAAAACCTAAAAATCCTAATGTGTTTTCAATCGACTTGCGACATGAAAACGCAAGTCTGCATTCACCGTTCTGTCTGCGTCTCTTCAAATACAACTGTGTTCGCGTGGTCGCGCACAAATATGTGGGCGGAGTTTCGTTTCGCGTTCTCATGTCGCAAGTCGATTGAAAACACAATATCAGTATGAACTTATTGATATTGGTGGAAACTGGAATGGATAATACATTTAAAAAACACTGAAATATTTCCCAATTCAAGGTTTTTTTTCTTTAGGGAAAGTTTGAAATAAAATCCGTTAAAATGTAATTTGAGAGGTTTTTGAGAAAAGTTCAAAGTGCTTGTTGCGTTGAAAGGGTGAGAAATTCCTGGTTATTTTGAGATAGGCACGTATTGTTAGAACTGTTTGACATCATTTTTATAACAATTCATCAACATTTTGAAAATACATGTATACTGAAAAGCCACCAAACTCCCAAAAAAAAATCACAAATACTTTTGAAAGATGATACTTTTCTCCTTTTTTTCAAGTATCATTCTTTTTGTGTAACTTACATAACTCGGTACGCGTATGCCGTTCTTTGTTGGTTTTTTCCTCCACCTTTTTTATTTAAAAAATTTATATTACTCAACTAACCTTTCATTATTTTTTATTTCCTCAAAAAATACAAACGGTAGAGCAATAGTTTCTTAAAGCTTTTAACGGATGGAAGCACCTTATGACAATTTGGCAGTATTTACAAAAGACAAAGAATGTTAAGATGCCGGAAGCTGTTTCACAAACAGAACAGTTATGGGGTTTCTCGCGCAAACAGAGCTTTAGCTTCTTTTTCTTTTTTTTTTTGCAAAATAAGACATAAACTTTTTGAAAATGTTTGCTCGACGGTGTTCCCACCAGTTTATATCCTCATTCCTCTAGCTGCCAAACATGTGGTAGCAATCAGAGCAAGCTGGAAGAAGAGTTCTTCCGAAGAGAAAAGTGGTGAGAGAACGGAGCAACCGAGGTCAAAAGCAAAACTCACGCGTAGTGTTGAACACAAATTCGCCACTGCTCAAACTTTTTCCAGCTGCGTTTTCGGCGATCGCTCGAATTGTGTACTGCGAGTCAAGCAATAGGCCCGTGATGATTGCTTCGTTTTGCGAGCCGTCCACTTGTGTCTGGAAGTTATTAGGGGTATTGGTGAGAAGCACAAAACGAACACTGAGAGCAAGCGGGTGCCGTGCTCAACACTGCTGTGAAAAATGAGAAAACACGCGCGCTTTGGCGGTCCAATAAACTTTGAAAAATGAGAAAAAATGAAGAAAACGACTGACCACTTGTGATTTATTCTGGTCGGATGACACCTCGCTGTAAACGATCACGAATGTTTTGGCCGCAGCGTTCTCACTGAGAGCAGTGTGGTTGAAGATCACTTTTGCCGAATCCGTTGTATATTGGAAGACTTTTAGAATCTAGAAATGAAAGGCATTGAAAAATCATCAAAATTCAACAAAAAAAAATCTATGAAGTACATACCTTCGGTGAGACTGGTAGCACATCACCGGTCGTCGTTTCCACAGTCATCCAATCTGTGGGCTGACTTAAAACGTGGCTCAAGTCATCTCGAATCATTTTGATCCGAAACTTGTACTTGTTATCCGGTATCAGGCTTTTAATCGTTGTGGCTCTTACATGTGAATCCACAGTCTCCGCTTCAATCCAATTATCTTCCGTTGTTCCAAACCGTTGGGCTTCGATTAGAAACTTTGCAATTTTAGTCAAAGCCTCCATTTTCCCAAGAACCGACCATTGAATTCTAACCTCTGTTCCAGTCACAAAACCTCTAACGTCTTCTACGTCGATTTTCAAATCTTTCTTCTTATCCAAAAACGGTTCTGTAGTACTAGAAGTCGGGGCGTGTGTAGTGATGACAAGATTTGGATCCACTACAGTAAGATAGGCCGATGCTAAACTTGTATGGCCACTTTCGCTCTGAGCTACACACGTGTACATTCCTTCGTCACTTTGTATTACATCTTTTATTCGCAGGGAGTTTGAACCGATAATAGTTTTTCGATTTGTAAACAGAGAAGTTGTACGGTTGTCTGCAAGGTGCTCACGTTAAAAATAATAAGGGCGAATAACGCTTACTTTTCATCCAAGATCTTGCTTTGACCCGTTGAACAATACACGGAAAATCTGCAGTCTGACCGATTTGAACTGTGACATTGTTTGGTCCTTGTATGATCAGCTCATTTGAATTATGAGTGTTCATCACGAACATATTCATTGATTTTCCGCGTTCCAGACCAAATCCGTAAATTTCAGCTTCTACCATTGCAGGGCGTGATATACACTAAAAACTTGACAATTACATGAAATGCCAATAAAACTATCAACACGGTCAAACGCGCCCCTCTGAATTCAGTACTTTGTGATTTTCATTTTGGTTCTAAAATATTTCATGTTTTCTATAATTTCTACGTGAAATGAAATAATTTGGATACAAAAATAAAAATCACGAAATATTATGTTCAGCGGAGCACGTCTGACTTTCAATTCTTACCTGAATACTTCCTGTAAACGATGATTTGACTTCCAAATGGACCCTTACTGGGTTTGTATAAAAATTTGTGTTACTCGGGATTCCCATTGAATCAATGTTTTTGACTATAGACGTTCCGTTGATAAAGGCCGTTGGAATTTCGTAGCGCAAATTCGTTGCCAAGCATTCCAACTGTAAAAAAGCAAAAAAAAAAGTTTTGTTTTTCATAATCTTTTCCTTTCCAAAACTCACTAAATATCTCTTATCAAACTGTGGTGTGATTGAGAGTCTAACTCCAGTTGGTGAATAAACCACTAGATTATAATCAATTCTTGGCCTCGTGTTATTACTATCAATCACGTTATCCCCTCCAACTATCGGAAGTCCAACACAAGAATAAATGCCAGCATCTCCTAATGCGACACTTTGAATTTTCAAATTCCCCCAAATTTGTTGGAATCTAGAGGTGTTATCATCCATTGTGACGTTTGGCGTGGTGTCGTTATGCTTGATCCAAACAATTTTTGCCATATTAATCACGCATTCCAGCACGACGTCATCTCCTTCAGCCACTGCCACTTCGATTGGCTTTGCCAAAGTTGTTTCTTTCGCAGGGTAAACTAATGTTGGCTTGAGGACCACTACCTGTGATGCTTTTTCAGTGCTATTAGCTTCGGTAATCTGAAAGATTAGATTTTAAGATTAGTATTGTGCTTTTGCGGTTTTTGCAAACTCACAATAAGCAACACTGGTTTTGGACTTTTCCTACTCTGCCCAGTATACTCGTTTTTAACAATACAATGATAAAACCCTGCATCTGAAGCATTCACCAGAGAAATCTGCATTCCAGTGTTAGTTATGAAGTATTTGGTATCATCTAAAACGTATCTAAGGTGTATAATAAATAAGACGAGAAATTAACATACTTTTGCCTCCCAAGCACTCCTCTTCATTTTCCAATCTCTGAAAGCAGATTGAAGCTGGCGATGGAATGACGTCAGGCATTCCCGCGCAGGGCAAACGTGCAACTTCATTCTCGCGAACGGTGATGGCGGCCTGGAAGAATTTATTATATCGTTCCGTCGTCTACACAAAGAAATTTAAATATATAGAAAACATTTAAACATTGCTCCCTTTTGTAGCTTCGCATTTTCATGAATTTTCGAAATATTTTTAATTACCGCGTAACTAATTATCCAATACCATATGTTCTTAACTACAAATAAACCCTTATTTGCTCATGCCGCCAGCCAGCCCATCCCAATCCGCACCAAAACCTAATAGTCATTATGTCGTCTGTTACACATAAAGCCCCTGCTATGGTTGTTGTTATAAATTTCACAGATGTATAACAATATGCATTACTTAAGTATATCTTATGTTTTTATGTGTTGTTAGACGCATCCTTCATTGTCATGCCACTAATCCAGTGCGCTAATTTTATGTTTGAGCATTCGTTTCGTTTCAAGTTGAAATTGAGTTGTTTGGCTCTATCGAGTGGGTCAGAACAGATGGTTGGAGATTAGCATCTTCCCCCTCTTTTCTTCTAAACTGTATGTTTCAATCAACAAGTCCCTCTTCCATCCCAACCAAAACACGATATCACATTTCAATTTATTTCTTACATATACATATGTCATAGATTGATCTAGTCCCTTTCTAGCCCCTACACACAAAAGAATAGAAAGATAAGACGGAAAAACAAAACAAAACAACTGGGAGCAAAATGAATGGCATTTGATGAGATGGCATGTATGCTCATTGTCAATGAAATGCCACCACACTTCAACTTCGTGTCAAATCGTCAAATGTCACGCGACCTTTTTTTGACAATGGGATAGACATGCAAAACAATGCATAGCTACCAATTTTTTGGGCGAAAATGTTAATTGAGATTGTTTAATACCAAAAAGTTTTGGGGGAAAATATGTATAAGCTCATTTTCAATTAGTGGAAAAGTTTAAAAAAAAATAAAAGAAAAAAAAACTCACATGATTCACAAAAGTATTGTCAAACTTTGTAAATCTAGTTTTTCTGATTTTCAATGGCGAAGAAATCAAAGTTGTCGTAATCAATTGTCGATTTGATAACCGTATTCGAGAGATTTCAGCAAGACATTGATATTCTCCCTCGTTTTGCGGCTTCGTTCCATGAATGGTTAATCTGAAACCAAAAAAATAAAATAAAAATTTAACTTTGAATAACAGGACACTCACATAAAGCCTTTCCAAGTGTAATCGGTGTCGTTAATGGCGATAATTTCACCATCTTTCAGCCATGTTACCGATTGAATACGTGCTTCGGAGTAACCAGCGCTTAATTCGCATGTCAGATTGGTGGCATTTCGTTTGTGGAGATACAACTGATCAGTTTCCACATTTAAAGATGGTAGATCAAAGAGCTCTGAAAAAATAATAAGCTGAGCAAGACGATACACGCCTCCCCCGTGTTGGTCGGATAATAAAATTATTTTTTCACTCGAAAATTTACTTTTTTGAGAAATTAGAATCATTGTCTGATTATTCAGAATGACACCATCATTTTAATCCAAAAGCGAAGCCTTTTTGACAGAGAATGACCGAGCCTTAGGGTTTAAAAAATGCGCTGCGATATGGCAAGTTGAGAACTGAATGGTTTTAGTGGACAAACTAAAAAAAAGCGCAAAAAATAAGCTCTTATTTTTGAGCCGTTTTCAAAAAGGTAAAGAGTTTCAAAAACCTTAAGAAAAATCAAAACAACTTACGAGACTGCAGTTCATTAATTGCAACGGTACCCGAAAACCAAATCGTCACATAAATCAAAAACACTATCCTCTGCCTCATTTTCCACTTTTTCATCGTTTTTTCATGACCTCTTAAATCATAAATAATTGAGATCGGCTCACGCCATATAAATTAATTCACAGAGCGTTCAAGAATGTCTCACAATGAGAGAAAGAGAGAATACAGAAACGGTGGATAAGGAAAAGAATAAAAAAAAAAGATAATGAGTGAGACATAGGAGGTTAGAAACGTAAAACACGGGCAGATGTCGTCAGGAAGGTATGATTTTCCATGACAATTACGTAATTGTATTGACAGTTCTCGAAAACGGTGGGGGGAACAGTATCATTATTATTAATGTTTTATGGGTGGGGTCGAAGGAACCCAACAGCCCGTTACCGCTCATTTTCTCAAGGTCTTTCCACCATTTCTTTCACGCCACCTAGCTACTGCAGGCGATTGAAGAAAGAAATCGTTAACAGGTTGGCGCCACTCAACCTCAAAAGAAGAAAGAGGAGATACATATGTACATTTATGTAAAAGTTTTAGGAAATGTGAATCATCAGTATATTCCAGCTAGAATACTAAAAAAAAACACTCTTGGCCTCCAACAAACGACAGAGAGATTATCAAGTGACAACAAAAAAACAGGAAAACCGCAAGAGAATTAGAAAGAAATATCTAAAAATGGCAGAAAAGAAAGAAATGGAAGATTAACAAAAAGGATAATGATAATCATCACGATCCATTTCTAGTTTATCTCAATCCCTTTCTATCTTTTCAAATATTCTCCCCCATTCTCTCAGGCACCTGTCAATAGAAAATAAATTGAATTAAGGAAATATTTAACGCTAATCATTTTGGACACAATTTCAGTTGTTGGTGAAAAAATGGCAAGATCGCAGTGGATTATTTGGCAGAAAAGGAAGGGTGTTGGCCAAATAATGAGTTAGTATGTGAAGAGGAGGAGCCTAAGAAGGACCGTAAGAAAGCCCGAGTGGTCCTCTCTCGTTATGTGTGCACACAGACCACTTAGAGCTCACTAATCTTTTGTGCTATCATACCGGAACGGCACTGTCTTAGATGCAGGCTTTTCTGTTTTTTTTTTGTGTTTTGTTTTACTGAAGAACCAGCACACGATTGACATTGCTTTTTGAAACAAGACGTTGTTAAAAAGAATGAAAGTTCCTTGTCAGAAAAAAAAATAGTGAGAAGATAATCAAATTGGAAGCAAAGCCAGTCTTAGAAACAGAAGAAGCTCACAAAAAACGACTAAGAGAGAGAAAAAGTTGTTATTTTTCTCCTTTTTTTCTCCACGAAGAGTCGAGTCGAGTCGAGTCGAGTCGAGTCGCGTCAAGTAAAACACAGGGTGGTCAAAAACTACAACTTTACTCATTTCAAATGGAAATGAAAATGAAAATAGCAGGGTAGAGGTAAAAACTAACTTTTCAAACAACTCCTCCACAAGTATCCAATTTCGATGTCCCTCAAACAGGAAAATAAGAAAAATAACTACTTTTTTTGGTTTTGAATGCATTCTGGTATTGGGCTAGCTAGCGTGAGAAAAAATAAAAAGTGGTTTACACAGACATAGAAGGAAAAGGAATTGATTTTTTTGCAAATGGGCCAAAAATAGAAACAGAACAAAAAAAAACAATAAAATATATTTTTTTTAATATTAGAAGTATTAAAATTTCCACACATCCACTCCAAGTTCAAAAAATCCGAATGCATTTTTGAAGATCACATGACAACAAATGAGCTCCAAAACTAGTCACAATGAAGTGGTGCAATGGTTCCTAGCTCTCTTCAGTGTAAACCGAGAACGCCTTTCCATCCATAACAATACCCTCCGTTCGTGCCGACATGCAAATGAGTGGAGCAAGAGATCGGATCTAATGTTGTGCAAATTTCATGAAAGGCTGAATAGCTGTGTGAGAGTGGGCCCGCCTGAACTGCCGTTAACTTCTTCAGGAGCGCCGGGCAGTGGTTATGTAAATAGAATATCAAACGGAAGAAAGGATGAATGAAGGCCAGGAGATCACAAAAGAGCCCAACACATTCATTTCCAATAATGAATACATTTCAAATAAAGAGAAATGAAATGTGATGTTTATATAACATTTATAGGATGTTTTTCTGTGTTTGCTTTTTTATCCAAGAATCAAACGAATTTCAGAAAGTAAGAGATGGAAAAAAAAACCTACTATTGCATCAAGTTTTCCACTTACCTATCTATTTAATTTAATTATACAACTGTAAGTTTTATTTTATTTTATTTTATTTACAACAAGCGGATTAGTGGGATGAAAAAATACACGCCGCTTTGTTCTTTTCTAATCTGGGAACCCGCCGTTCTATTGTCATGTCTGGTCTAGCGGTAAGCGGTTACACCCGAAAAATAAAAAGTTGTGTGTATAATACGTAACGAAGAACTAGTAGGCTTTAAATTAACCGGGTAGGGAATTCGGTTTGTGTTTACAAAATAGTTATGGGAACATTATTTTTTGTTGGATATTTAACATATGTCAATTTAAAAAATTCTTTAAAAATCCATTCGCAAACTGAAAAAAAAAAGGTTTTTGCAATTTGATACATATCACATTATCCCAAAAATTCTAAAAATCTCTCTCATTTTTTGACATTAAAGCCGTTTTTCTTTGTACAGCTTGCAAGCTTCGAACAATGCGAAAAGAGAAAAGAAAACAAAAAGTAGTGTCTTTCTTCGTATTTTTTATCCGTTCTGTCACACCTAATTGAAAATAAGACGTGTAAACAACGCAGGAAGCCGGGGGGGGGGGGGATATAAGAAAAATCTGAAAAGGGTCAGAGTCAAACAAGCGATTGGAGCAATAAAACTACCAGAATCTAGTCTTTCGTGACCATATTCAAGAAAGAAATGAAACAAAGAAGGAAAAAGGGCGGCATGGATCGTAAAAGTGTTTAGTCGGCTGGGGGTGAAGGACTCGATGATGACGTAACAATCGGTTGCGTGCACAAAAGTGTCGATATCTATCTGAGGAAAGAAATCAGCTACCGCAGATCAGATTTGCCAACAAAGGGGTTTTAGATTCTAAACGTTAAAATTTTGTAAACAATTTTATTCACAGGTGAAATGCGGTGGATGCATATAGTGTCCGTATTTTAATCATGTCGTCTTTTTGGTCCATTGGACAGTATATAATAACTTTTTATTTATTTTTTCCATTTAAAAAAATAAATTGAATGTTTATACACAAGCCTGCGAAATTTGGCGACTTTGCCCCTGCTTTTTTTTTTCACTTTTCTTACAAGTTTTTTTTCTTGTACCGGAACTGATTTTTGTGGCTGAAATATTAAAATGTGTAAACATTAATCAAACGACGCGGATTTATTAAATATCTAGAGCCTAATTTACATAAATGCACGATATGATTCTAATACGGACACTATATGCATCCACCGCATTTCACCTGTGTTTAAAACAAGTGCAATCATTTTATACAAACCATTATGTTCCATGTTTTCTACAAGAGGGCACACCCATTTTTTCGACTAAAAGTCGACCGGAAAACTACGCAACAACAGTAATAATAAAAATGAATGAACAATCAGGAAAACAAAACGAATATACTGATTAAAAGATAACAGAGTGAGAGATAGAGAGAGAAGGAACAGACCAGTCGGTTGTCGAAATAAAATGTAGAAAATTGGGATGATTAAAGGTGATGAATGACTGTGTTTACTTCACTGCATCTACAGTTTTTCACTGTGATAATAATACAGAGAGAAACAGAAAAATGAGAATGAGACTGAAAGATAAATGAAAGTTTTAGGAGGAATTGGTCTCTAAGGAGTCGAATTATAGGGGATATTACTAATAACATCAATTTGTCATTGGGCTTTCTAACCAAGTACGAAAGTTTAGATTTTTTCGTAAGAAAAGATGAAAATAAGGGCAACTCGAGACTTTTTAAAACCCATTTTGTTTTGCAGAACAATTGAAAAAAAACATAAATCCATTTTATGAGAAATGAACATACATATCGTTTAATCCTGGAGAAACGACACGAAGCATTGAAATAAAATAAAACAAAATATCGTTTCTAAATGGAGCGTAATGTACAGATTGCAAATAAAAGGCGTGTGCGCACTTTGTTGCGCACTACCCCACCCACCTCTTCATCACGTCCGTCACCCACTTTCTGCCCGTTCGCCAACCACTTCCAAAACCACGAACGCCATGAAAATAAAAAGAAAGTTAGAACAATGTTTACCTAGACCATACTGGCAAGACAAATCTTGCCGAACCTGACTTTTACTTGTACAACATTTTCATTATTTCTGGATGAATGTGGGGGGGGGGGGGAGAACGTTGATACTGCGGCTACTAAACGTCGGGAACAGGGAGGACCAAAGCAAATATGTCATTAAATCGAAACCGAAAGGCCCTACCCTTCCATCCGATAGCAATCGGAACAGAACACGGATTCATAATGGGTGGGTTCGGTTCGGGATGGCTGGCTGGCTGGCAATGGGTGGTAAAAAAAAAACAAAATTGATGGAACATTGTTAACAGAAAAACCCTAGGAGAATGTCTAAATTTGTTTTAGCTTCTCCACAATTTCGCATACAAGTTTATTGCCAAAACTATTGTGTTTTCAATTGACTTGCGACATGAGAACGCGAAACTCCGCCCAATTATTTGTGCGCGGCCACGACCACTCGAACACAGTGATATTTGAAGAGACGCAGACAGAACGGTGAATGCAGACTTGAAATGAAATGCGTTTTCATGTCGCAAGTCGATTGAAAACACAATATCACCAAAACCAGTGAAGTTTCAATGACTTACATGGTTGAACTTCTTTTTATTTTTCTAAAAAAAATACGTTTTGAAAACTCTACTTTAAAAATGTCAAACACTAGTTCTGCTATCTGTATAGAATTCAAATAATTCTTAGGATCAATGATGCATACACACTCAAGTACATATTATAAGTACTCACTGACTATCGGTACTTTTCAAATTAACTCAAAAAGGACCCGGCTCCTTTGGCGAGCACAGAAAAGAAGAGACGTTTCGAGTGCTCAACCAGCCGTCTTCTTGATTTCATTTTCATTTCACTGAAGTGGGCGGAGCCGGTTAATTGTTGTGAGGGGGGGGGGGGTCAAGTGGACATGCACCACACGCAAAAGAAAGCCTATATACCGCCTGTTGATTATGCCCAAACGCCACCCGGCTACGTAGAAAAAAAGAACATAAAAAGGGACAGACAGCAGGCAGACAAAAAGGAGATTATCCACCGGCCGGAAAGAGAAGGAAAAGAATGGAATGAGCATTGTTGATGATCCTTGAAACGAGATTTGTTGGGTTATAGAACATTAAACAGAAAAGCAAAAGACACCGTTTGAGCTAGCACAGGCGGCTCACTTGTTTGTTCATGCTAATGAACATAAGTGCTCTGGGTAGTGGTGGTGCACCCAATACGGGGGCGATGAACGTTTCAGATAACAGAAAATATTGATGTACAATTAATTTTATAGCGAACAATGACATTTTTTACACAAATTTTTTTTTTTATTCTCCGGGGATTTATTAATTTCTATTTCAATCTAATGCAAAAAAAAAACGTTCCTTAACCAAAAACACCGTACAGAACATACAAGCCGCCAAATAACAATTGACAGTGACATAATTTTCTTATTTTTTTCTGACTCATCAATCTACATAAAACAGGCAAAATTTTCAATGGAACCATACAAAATGAAAGGAAATGACGGTATGAAACAAATGTCGGCGCGGTTTTTGTGTATTTGAAACAGAAACAGAAACAGAAAAACATAGTTCTGACCACCCACCGAAAACCCATTTTTTCTTATGTAGCCCAGCAGGAGTCAAAAAAGGGCGTAGAAAAATCGGCAGAAAAATCTTTGATTTAAAAACAAAAAAAAAAACAAAAACCTTCCCAAATCCAAATGGCCAGAGTGGTCAAAGCTAATTTGAAAAAAAAGGAAATGGAAAAGAGGAAAAAAAAAACCTGAGAGCCTGGAGGCCTGGAGGCAATTCTGAGAAAACCTAATACTAACAGATTGGGAAAAAAAAGAAAAAGGAGACGTCCAATGGGAACAAAAACGTGGGAAATAAGATTCAAAGGACCTTTTTTAATGGAATAGAAACAAGGAAATATACCACCAGGACAAAAGAAAAGAAATGAAAAGAAGAACGGCGGATACTTTTCGAGGTAATTCATTTAGACATGTTTGCAAATTTTCACCATTTCGTCTTCTTCTCGGAGACCTTTATCTGAATTTAACTCGATTTGAGAACTTCTTTTCAATTTGAATTTAGCGGGAACTTCTCGTTGGTCGAAAAGAAAACAAGAACGTTAAACATTTATGTTACCTCCTAGGTAGTATGTCGCACTTCACCCCAGATTTCCAAAATGGTCTCTACCCGGTGCATTTTTAAAACCCTAAGGCTCGGTCATTTTCTGACCAAGAGGCCTCGTTTTTGGATTAAAATGATGGTGTCATTCTGAATAATCAGACTATGATTCGAATTTCTCAAAAAAGTGAATTTGCGAGTGAAAAAATAATTTTATTATCCGACGAACTTGGTGGCGCATTGGACGACGGGGGTGGCGTGTGTCGGCCTCAATCCAAAAATACATAAATTCCAAAATTAAAAAGAAAGAGAAAAGACAGGAAGTTAGTTGAGCAAACGGGAAAGAGGTTCGAAAACCTTGGTCCACTAGAACAACATCATTACCGCCAGGAAGCGGACCACTGATGGCACTCAGCCAAATGAAAGGAAGAAGTAAATGCACGAATGTTCTAAAAGGTGTTCCCGGAAGAGAGAAAGAAAGCTGGACCAGAGACAAAATTATAGACAAATTTATGAACATGAAAGAAAACAAAAGAAGTCGCAGGCGGAGGTGGTAGGTAATTGAGAAGAAGAAACGGATTCTGTCAAGTGTGAAGAAGAAAAAGAAAAGAAAATAAAATAAAATAACAGAAAATTGCAGACAGCAAGAAAAGCGCAACCCAGCATGGACATAATACAGCGTAAAAGTAATTTAGTCCTCCATTTCTTCGTATTTTCTTATTTATTGTGTTGTAAAAAAGGAAGGGGAAAAATTGTAAGTGTAAGTGCGAATATCCACACCGCCCATACATATATATGTATGTGCTTTGCATACTTTTTTTTCTTCTTCTTTCCTTTTCAAACGTATTAGGTTAGAAGAGAAACGACGTCTTTACATCAACGCTCTTCTTTTTCTTGCTGTAAAAAGAGTCAACAGCTCCAAGAGCACTGAAAATGTAGACCAAAACGTTCGGATAAACTTCGTACTTGTACACAAGAATTCACATTTCATCCATTACTCGTCTGATGAAAAATGTATGGCTGGTCAGTTTATAGCACATATTAAAAATTCCAAAATTTTGAACTCATTTTGGACCTCCCTATCAGAATTTTCTCTTTTTCATAGAATTTCATGAAATTTTTAGTAGCTTTCAAGGATTGTGTTTTTGTTATTGCTATTATACAAATGCATTTCATTTACGATAAACTTTGGAAACATTTGGGATGCATGGATATTTTTTGTTGTTCAATTTATAAATGTATGACCGAACGTGTAAACAAAATAAAAGGGTGGTGAAAAATACAATTGAAAAAATAGAGGGAAATCGAGTTGCGACATGAGATCGCGAAACACCGCCCATTTATTTGTGCGCGGCCACGCAGACACAGTGCTATTTGAAGAGACGCAGACAAAAAAGGGATAGCCGAATCATGTTTTCATGATGCAACTCGTTTGAAAACACAATATTATGCACTTAAGATAATACACAGATGGTAAACACCGCTTTAGGTACATATATAATAATTTTATCACGCTTGGCACTATGAACTAAATTTGTAATTTCATAATGTAATGCATGTAGGATAGATTAGTTTTTATAAGTGGGCAATATCGACTCGTCTATCCTAGGATAATTTCAATTTTTCAACTTCTAGAAGATCAGGGACCGGAAGACAGGAAAACCATTTTCCGGAAAACAAAATTAGGAAATTGATCAATTTCGTATGATGGTGGTAAGAGACGCAGAAAAACAGACAAACACATTTTCCGGAAAATGCCGTTTTTCTGTTTCATGGATAAAAATGTCCTTTAAAATGACTTTTTTTAAACATAAAACCATAAAAGGAGTGTGAGCCTTTTAGGTGAAACCAGCAATTAACCGCGCGAAAGAGAATTGCACTTACTATTAGTCGTCGTGTTCCTAGCGGATAAATACTCTTGGTTGGTCCTACTAGCCAGCTAACTAGTTTATCTACCTAACTAACTAACCGTATGGAACATTGTTAAGTTTCTAGAGCGAAATGAGTAAATTTAGAAAGGGAAAATAGATTAAATTTGGGATTAACCTTCTAATTTAGTTCAAAACGGACAAAAGACAGGGAAGAGGGTTAAAGGGTAAGTAAATAGGGAAACCAAAAGAGGGTCAAAAATTTGAATATGAAGAGTGGCGAAGAGAAAAGAAGAAGGATGAGCAAACAAGTTGTAAATCAATCTGTTTCGAAGAGTGGTGACTGACCGAAAAAAGGAGAGAAAATTTTTTAAAAAAATTTTTAAATTTAGTTTCAAACTTCCTTTACCTCAATTTATTTTATTTAGAAAATTAAAAAAATTTTGATTCCCAAAAAGACAGAACAACTTTCACAGTACGTTCTCATGTTGCTCGTTGTTTTTTTTATACATTCAAACCAGAAAAGCAATCAATTCACTTTGCTTCAAGTCGGAACTAGATTGAACTCAAAGACGTGTAAGAAAAAGAAAAATAGGTGCGAGGGGCACAAATTAATCATTTGAAACAGTGGTGAAAGAAAGGACGTAGTGGAAATGAAAATGAAAATGTTTTTTTAAATAAAAGTTCGCAGAAAGAATCGAAGGACGCAACAAAAAAAAGCGGCTAATTGGTTTAGGGATAAAAAATATACATGTTCCATTGTCAAAAACCAAATGGGGGTTGGCTGATGTGATCCGCGCTTTTACTAGAGAAAAGTTAGGGAAAATAGCCACCATTACAATATAGGAATCCACGCTATAGTATAGGCACCAACATAACTGAAAAATAGGATTTTCCAATTTTCTGTGGGTGCCTATTTTGAAACATATGGCCCCGCTATTTTCTGAAAAATTATAGCGCGAAAAACTTATTGTGCCCCACCATAATAGATCTGTAGAGATTTGTGGAAATATTAAAGCAAGTTTCCCTTTGAAAAAAATGACTTTTTTCTATCATAAAATTCGGAGAATAACATTCAAGCATGAAGTCCAACGGAATAATTGATTAAATCCATTTTTCATGTTCAAGTGTCTTTCTTCCATTTACAGCCATCCAAAAAAAAACATTTGAAGAAAAAATGATGAAACCAAAAGAAATGGACCGGAAGAGCCACAAAAAAGTTTTTGAATGTTTTTAAATAATGGAACAACGAGCAACTAAAAACGCATTCAAAATTGCTATACAAAAGAAAGGAAAAATGGAAATAAACAGAAAGTTTAGAGGAAATAAAAGGAAATTGGAGAACAAACTCGTGCGGTTATGGCCCAATAATTAAGTTATACGCATAATCGCGCATGCCTATCTTGTTAACATAGTGGCTGATCTGATAAGAGAAAACACATTTGTGGAATACAGGAAAGGGAATTATGCTTATTGGGGGCGCAATGATAAAGAAAGGATTATTTTATGCTAGAACAAACATTTAAAAATTGGCTAGTCATTACACAGTGTCTTGCGTAGGTCGCATATAATCTCGAATACTTCTTCCTTGACTCGTCTTCTCCCTGTTTAGCACAAAATGGAAAAAAAACAGGCAAAGTTGCTATTGTGGAAACAAAAAAGTTGCAACGCGGTGTTTGCGTACTTTTAAAATTCAAACGAAAGTAGGAACAAATCTCTTCATTTCCCATGCTATTTCTTTCATTGCCGTTTGAATTTCAAAAGTACGCAAACACCGCGTTGCGATTTTTTTGTTTTCACAATACGAACAGCATCCGGCCTCTGCTTTTGTTATAGTAGTTTCAAAATTTTTTTTTGGAAAACAGAACACCACTTGCCAAATATCAAAAAAGTCTAGTTTCTTGACCACAGGATCGCTTACGGTTCTGTGTCCATACAGCTCTAGTTCAGTCAATTCTAAACCGAACAGTTCCTATACCGTCACAGTTATTTATATTCCGCGATAGCACCCTTGTTTGCCGGTTTGCGCGTCGCGAGAGAATTCTTTTGATCGCATCTCTGCCGTCTAAATTTCTTCTCCGTTGTTACACAAACTACCCACTTTTTGTTTGACTTTTACACTAGACAATTTCGTCTCCGTTGTGGTCTAGTGGTTAGGATTTATGGCTCTCACCCATAAGGCCGGGGTTCGATTCCCCGCAACGGAAGAAATTTTTGCACGAGTCGAAGGGAAATACACACAGGTGAAATGCGGTGGACGCATATAGTGTCCGTATTTGAATCATTTTGTCTTTTTGGTTCATTTGACGGTATATAAAAAATGTTTAGAATTTTTTTTTACATTAAAATAAATAAATTCAATGTATGTACATACAATTTTTTTTTTGTAACGGCACTGATTTTTTTACATCAACTCTTCTAAATTTCGTGACTTTTGTAGCTGAATTTGTAAAATGTGTGGACGTTAATCGAACGACGCGGATTTATTAAATGTCTGGAGCCTAATATGGATAAATGCACGATATGATTCAAATAGAGACACTATATGCATCCACCGCATTTAACCTGTGTAAATCAAATTTATCTCTCTCTTTATGTTTATCATTACTCATTACTATTTTAAGCGCTTATATTTGTCAGTATATCTGTGTGATTTCGTGTCATCAGTGTTTTCTCAGCTTACTGATTTCTGGACCATATTATCGTTCTTTAACCGTTGCAATGGCGAATGCCGTCAAGAATCTTCTAGTCATTCTCATATATAAAATTTTGTTTGGGGTTGTAACTTAATTGTTTTTTTTTCGGTTTCAAAGGTGCACGACGGAATGAAGATCCTCGAGCCCGCGCAACTAAAGTAAATACTTGAGCCCACGTTGGTCGCTTACCGTGCAAGCGTTTACTGACTCGCGAAAATCATTTGATAGGCCTATCGCGGTCCCATCACATAGACGCTGGAATCACAAAATGGACAATATTATACCCAAGGGATAGTTTGTTACTGATGTTTGGGTCGTCCCATCGTTCACAATCGAAAGCTATCACCGAACACAAAAAAAACCAACTGATCGTTTCAATGGTGAGGAGCACAAAAACAGCATATCTTGCACAGCGTTGGAGTATCAAACAACTGTCATCTTGCGATAACACACGCGATTCAATGTACAGCCGCCAAAATTAATTGCCTACACCTTTTCTTATATTTATTTTTCTTAAATTCCCAAATCATTGTCGCAAATTCAAGTTCATTACAACATACCGTAATTTGTGCATGCATATAAAGAACTCCTTCTAAATCTCGAATGTAAATGCCGTATGTTGGTGTAGGAGCACAAAAAGGTGAGCGTGTTTGTTGGAGGCCTCACCTTTTCACAGATCCCAACAGCTGCTTCTCAGTTTGGGCGGGTCAAATGATTTTTTGTAACATGATATCTACGATTTTGCTTTTCTACATTGAACAACAAATCTTTAAAAAATTTTTTATTAATCTGACTATTATTTTCATACAGTATAGAATTGTTGATTACTACTGATTTAACACTTTTTAAAGGAATAATTTTCATCCTAATTTTTCAGCTTCAACTAGTCTAACGGGAGCTCCAATGGTAAAGGCGTACTTGGCAATTGGCGTTGCGCTTTTATTTGTATTTTGTATTGCGGCAGTTGGGCTTCACCATTCTGGACGTCGATTCAACAAGTTCGACAAAGTTTCTATTGATGGTAACCTAATTTTTTTGTATTTAGTTTTATATCAATTTTTGTAGACATTTACAAAACCGATTCGAAGATTATTCAAGAAAACATAAAATCGGAAAATATTAAAAAATACCTACGCACATTCACAAAAGAACCGCACATAGCTGGAAGTGATGCCAATAAAAAAGTTGCATATGCAATCGCAAGTGCTTGGTCCGAAGCGGGATTAGAAGATGTGCACACTTTACCATATGAAGTTTTGCTTTCTTATCCAGATTTTGAAAACCCAAACACTGTTTTAATACAAAGTTCTTCTGGAGAAAAAGTGTTTCAAAGCAAAGGAATCAGCCCAGTCATTCTTCCAGATGAACAATCGGAAAAGTGTGAGTTGATCATAAATATAAATAGACACACATTCCAAAAACATTTTTTTTCCATGCAGTTGCCGGTCATCAGTGGCTTGCCTATGCTGGAAATGGAACCGTTTCAGCTGATGTTGTCTATGTAAATCGAGGAAGCGTCAATGATTTCAAAAACTTGAAGCTAATGGGTGTTGATGTAAAAGGAAAGATTGCTCTGATGAGATATGGACAAGGATTTAGAGGTGATAAAGTGCAAAACGCTCAGTCGGCAGGAGCAGTTGGCGCAATATTGTTTTCTGATACATCAGACGTGGCACAAGATGGAATTGAGCCTCGTGAGTGGACTTGCTGGGTTTTTATTTTTTTATTTTTTTATTTTGCAGAAAATGTTTATCCAAACAAAATATGGATGCCAAATGAAGGTGTGCAACGAGGATCACTAATGCATCTCAGCGGCGATGCTCTCTCACCTTACTACCCATCCAAGAAAGAGCTTTTTAGAAGTAGAACTATTGAAGAGGTAGATTTTTGAATGTTTGCACCCTCGTTTTTGCGAAATCGAGCTTTCGCGGGGCATTTCTCTATTCTCTGCGTCTATTTTTTTTGCACGCGTTTATTGTGCTTACAAACGAGTTGCAGCATGAAAACATGAGTGTGCTATCCTTTTTTTGTCTGCGTCTCTTCAAATAGCATTGTGATTGCGTGGTCGCGCGCAAATAAGTGGGCGGAGTTTCGTGTGTTCATGTCGCAACTCGATTGAAAACACAGTAACTAAACTGCGGAGACGCAAACAAAGGCAACAGAGCGCGATTTCTTTCACGCAGGGTCTAGCACGCTGTGGATTGATCTGCTCCGTAACTTTAAAACCTTCAGGCTAAAGAAGAAAACGTTATTCTATCAATTCCAGCTTTGCCTATTTCTTACACTACAGCGTTACAATTGTTGAAGCGAATGAAAGGAAGACCAGTTCCGTTTGATTGGCAAGGTTCGCAAAGCGAAGATAAAACAATTCATTAATGCCCTTTTTGTTAGGACTTATTGGTGGCAACTTGACATACAAACTTGGTCCCGGATTCACAAATAACGAAAAACTAACAATCAATGTGTTTGGTCATCTTAAGACCAAGTAAGTTTAAAAATTACGCGGAACTTTTTTCGGCGTACAAGGTGTTGCACATATTTCGTGGACTAATTTCAGACGAATTCGAAATGTAATTGGATACATTCGAGGATCGGAAGAACCAGATCGCTATGTTATGCTTGGAAATCACTTTGATGCATGGGTTTACGGCTCTATTGACCCCAATTCTGGAACGGCAGTTTTAGCAGAGGTAGCCAGAGCAATGATGCAAACAATTAATGAAACTAGTTGGAGACCAGGTACAATTCAGCTATATTTTCTTTTCAATCGACTTGCGACATGAAAACGCATTTCAAGTCTGCATTCACCGTTCTGTCTGCGTCTCTTCAAATATCACTGTGTTCGCGTGGTCGCGCAGAAAAAGGGGGCGGAGTCTCGCGTTCTCATGTCGCAAGTCGAATTGACTAGTTTTTTATTAAGCTCGAACCATTGTTTTCAATGCCTGGGATGGTGAAGAGCACGGATTGATTGGTTCCACCGAATTCGTTGAAGAGTTTATTGATATCCTTCAAAAAAGAGCAGTTGTCTATATAAACATGGACTGCATTCAAGGAAATTCAAGCTTGTTAGTTTTAGTTTACTAATCGGAGAAAGTAAAGAGTGAACAGAAAATTAGATGTACTTTCCTTCAGAACCGTCGACACAGTTCCGATGCTTGAGCATGTCGCTATCGAAGCAGCAAAAAATGTTGATAATCCATCAAAAGTTGAAAAACAGCGTGGAAGAAAAACTGTATACGACACTTGGCTGAATGTATTCCCTGATAAAACACAAGGCGTTCCAAAGATGACCGTTCCCGGCGGAGGATCGGATCACGCACCATTTCTCAACTATGCTGGTATTCCAGTTATAAATTTCAGCTACAAAAACTACTCGACATTTGATACTTATCCATTGTATCATACTATGTATGAAACACCGTTCACAAACGAACATTTGCTGGATACTGACAACATGTCAGTTCATAGAGCAATTGGGCAGTATTGGGCAGAATTGGCAAAGTACATACAAACACAGAAAATTAGCCTTATTTGTTGAAAATTACTTTTTTTTCAGAACTTTTTCTGATGAAGTGGTTCTACCAATGAATATTACACATTATGCATCCATTATGCTTACAAGTTATTTGCCCCAACTCAAAGCTTCTATTTCCGGAATTAATGCGACTAAACTTGATTTTGAAAATGTTCGAACTCAGTATGCTCTTCTGACAAAAAGTGCTCAGGACATGTTAGCAATGACGCAAAAGTTTGAGAAGACTATTCATGCCACTAAGAATAGTTTCTCACAAAACCCTTATGACCCCAAACATGTAAACGCTGTGAATGAAAGATTAATGAGGTGAGAATCATTATTATTGAAAACAAATCATTTTTATACAGCACCGAGAGATGCTTCGTCAACCCAAGAGGAGTCTCTAAGCATAATCCTTCTGCAAGACACGTTCTTTTCTCAATTAGTGATGCAGATTCGTATTCCAACTCGTTGATGGCCGGAATTCAGAATGCTGTAAGTGGATATTTCTTTCGTGGTGTGGGAACAAGCAAATTATTATTATTTTCAGATTGATGAGTACCAGTCAAAACCAACAAAAACGGGCTTGCGAGAGATAATTAATCAAATTTCCATTGTTCAATATTCGGTTATTTGCGTAGTTAACACTTTGCGAGATGTGATTTAAAATGATTTCTTCAGTTTTGTTTTTTTTTTCATTGAATAAACTGTCTATTTAAGTATTGAGAATTATTACCAGCTGAGCCAATGTTTTGGTTGAAGCCATTACCAGAATCTTAGAGGTGACATGTTTTCTTAAGGTGTAAAGAACAATATTGTGATTTTAATCTCCACTCTACCATTCCTCCTCTACGCCCAGTGCTTTAAATTAGTAAAGATAAAAATGAGTGCGATTCAAAATATTTTCAGACGCTTTTTTTCCAGCCAAATCGAAAAAGTGCAATCTAGAAACTTCAAAATCTCCATACGGTACCTCAAACTACAGTGCGTCCAATATTAATAGGACCCCCCTTGATTTTGAGGGTCTAGGCAAAACCAAAAAAGATACGAAAAATCTGTAATTACCATTCGATTCAGCATACAAATAAACCCCAGAAACCAAATTTCCATGTGTCTAGCACATTTTTGACACCCGTACCACCAAAAAGTCACTTTTTCAAGCGTCCAATATTAATAGGACCACCTCGGGATTTTAGTGTGTCGGTGATTTTTTTATTGGGTTTTCATCAGGAAACATAATTTTTCATGAATTTTCGGTATGAAAATGACAATTTATTTAATTTTTTATTGTTTTAAACTATTTTCATGGTTGTTTTACACTTTTTAATGTTTTCACTCTTCAAATTGAAATATTTCTTTCATGAAAACGCAGCTACAAAAACACAGTTTATTGGAGCGAAAAAGCAAAATCTATAAGAAAAATTGAATCCAGGAAACAATTATCAATACCTGGTTTCTCCAAAATTTTTTTAATCACTTCGACCACTCTGTTCGGCCTAGTGGCAACGAGTTTCTTAGGTTCGTCGACGCTGATAGCATCCCATTCACGTTGCACAGCAGTTTTGAAGGCTTGAATATTGTTGTATTGTTGTCTATTTTGATAAACACGAGAAACGAGCATTTCCCACAAGTTCTCAATCGCATTGAGGCCCGGGCTGCAAGCCGGCCTATCGATCGTTTTAATTCCTTCAGCCGCGAACCAGTTCTTTGTGAAGTTGCTGGAGTGATTGACAGCATCGTCTTGTTGGAATGTATGTGAGCGACGTCAGTTACGGAAGAAAGAGACAGAAAAGGCAGACATCGAGTCCAAGCTCCTCCTTGATTTCGTTGAGACTTTTCGAAGAGTTGGAAGCGGTTCGGATGACGTTTCTTTTATCACGGAAACTAGCCTTTCTTTCCGTCCACTGTACTCCTTGTTCTTCTGTCCATAGTTCACCGGATCTGATAGGTAACGTCGAATCTAACTTCTGGCTTTCTTCACGAGGCGAGACATTTCATGGAGTGAAGATCCCGTTTGACGCATCACATCCATTTTCGATTGCTCAGCAAGAGTGAGGCGATCAACGCGACCCAATGAGAGTTTAGATAACTAACTGATATGGAAGCTCTCATTTAGGACAAAACTTTATTCGGAAGTTAATTACTGAACCTGCACATCAAACTCTCGAAACAAAGCTGATTACAGTAAAACTAATTATCACAAACATTCGAAACAACCTTGGATCCATGTGAAGTGTGAAAACATTGGTGAAGAAGCGTAAAACAACCATGAAAATTGTTTAAAACAATAAAAAGAACATAAATTGTCATTTTCAGATCGAAAATCCATGAAAAATAATGTTTCCTGATGAAAACCCATTCAAAAGAATCACCGACACACTAAAATCCCGAGGTGGTCCTATTAATATTGGACGCTTGAAAAAGTGACTTTTTGCTGGTACGGGCGTCAAAAAAGTGGTAGACACATGGAAATTTGGTTTTTGGGGTTTATTTGTATGCTGAATCGAATGGTAATTACAGATTTTTTGTATCTTCTTTGGTTTTGCCTAGACCCCCAAAATCAAGGGGGGTCCTATTAATATTGGACGCACTGTATATGCCACAAAATGTTTTGAAGTTTCTTGTTAGCGTTGAGTTCAGTGGAACGCGTTTGACAGTTTTGGCGGGTCGATAATAGTCGACATATCTTTAAAAACCAAATTGGTCGATTCTGCGAAGGATTAATTGAAAGGAAACAATTTTCGAAATGATAAAATAGCTTCTCGTTTTGAAAATTTTGCACACTCTTTGCACATTTCTGATTTTTTGTTCTTTTTGAGCTGACCTGTTGGAAAGAGCAATAAAAGCTTTCTAAACTTTTTTCATTCTTCTTCTTCTTCTTCTTCTTCTTTTTTCGAATTACGCAAATAAGCTAGCTGCGTTTGGTGCATTTTTGTGACGTATGTAAGGTTTTCATTTTTCTATAACTTACATCACAAAAAGTTAAAATCCAATCCAACTAGCACGTGTTGGGCAAATAAGTAAAGCTAGATGAGACCCTGTGCCGTAGAAATTGGACATTATTGAAGGCGAGTGGTCGCCCTCTCTCTCTCTCTCCAATCTTCAGAGTTTTTCTCTTCTTTTTCCTTCTTTTTCTTCTAGTTTGATGATGCACCGACCGGCTTGTCCCGTTTTTCATCTTCGTGCATTGCATTACCCATTGCAATAGCCACATCTCCTTTGAATCTTTATCTAGGTGGTTGCAAGTATCTCAATTTCCAGCAAAAATACAAAAACAGTTTATTTTCCTACCTTTCTTTGGGTTATGCTCGACGTGAACATAGTCAACAAGCTGGGGAAATATCCAAACTTCCGTGTCTTTCCTGTCTTTTTCCACTTAACAGAAATTCAAGTACCCATTTTCTTTTTAGGATGAACGAATTTGGGAAAATGTGTTCCCTTCTCTTCTCTCACTTTTCCAACAAACCCTCCTGCTCATTTATTTTTTTCCCCGGAAACTAACTAACTTCTAACTTGACTTTTCATTTTTAGAAGAAAATAAAGGAAAAGCAAGAGGAAAAACTAAACGAAGAAGGACCACGACTATTTCTAATACTTGGCTGCTCCCTTCCGTCCCCCAGTAACGTCTTCATCGTGTGCGAAAAGTGTCAAAAAACGAAACGCGTCGTGTGGTTCTCTGTGTGCGTCTCTGCGCGGTTCATTGGCTTTCTTTCCGCTCCTCCTCTTGTGGTCCTCGTTTCCGAAAGAAAATTGACTCAAAAATGGCGTTGGGCACAATTGTTGAGGAGCATTTTCACCAACACTCGCTGCCGTCGTCGCCTCCAACCATAAAAAGCTCCGAAGTTCTTCCAGTTCCAACGCAACTTCGAACCCATGAAATGAATCTTGGCGAGAGAGTTTCTAAAGTGAGTGAAGCAAACGTTTATATTTAAGAATAATGATGAATCTTTGATTGTGAGATCAAACTTGTAAAGTACCGCAAAATTATGCACATAATTGTTTCAGTTCATAATCGAAGCCCGATGCACGGACAATATTTTGTTTTCTGGAGCGATGGCGGTGGGCGCATTTGTTCTAGTGATGCAGAGTTTACCAATTTTCATGAATAATTGGGTTTTTCTCACCGAACCAAGAGGTATCAATAAGACGAATGAGAATGGGGAGCAGTTAGTGAGTATTTTTTAATTATATGTATAAAAATTTCAACTGAACAGTCAAATGAGAGTTATTAGAATGCTCCCATTAAACCGCCTAATAGCAATTTAATCACTCCCATGCAGGGGTGAGACCAAAAAAAAAAAAAAAAAAATTTTTCGGTTTTTTGTTTTTCGGGATTTTTTTGGGTGAAACCAAACATTTTTTTTGTTTTCTTTTTGATGATGCGCCGTAGGCAAAAATTTTTTGTTTTTTTTTATTGTAAATTTTCGGACAAAAACGTAGTCGGTATATACTCCAAATTGACAAAAAAACCTAATTTGAGGACCAAAAAATTTTTTTGACAATTTTTTCGGACAAAAAAAAATTTTTTTGTTGAAAGTTTTTTGTCCCACTCCTGCTTTCATGCGTACTGTTTATCGGTTTTACCTAGTAGCAAACCCTAAATCCGTCCAAAAAAATTGAAAAATGTATATCTGATCAGGATTTTGCAATTTTTAACATTTTCGATAAATTTTGATTGTAAAAATAAACGACACAGTTGAATAACTGCGACCGTAACACATTCAACGAGAGAATGAGCGAAAGAGCACGAAAAGAGAAAATTATGAATAGAATTGTGTCTTCAGTCGAGTTGCATCATGAGAACATGAAATCCCGCCCACTTATTCGATTGCGTTCCATTTGAAGAGACGCAGACAGAACGGCGATTGCAGACTCATGTTTTTAAAATGCAACTCGATTGATAACACAATAATGAGCAACAAAAACAAAACAAAACAATACCTTTTTCATTTTCTCTCACTTTCTCAATCAATGAATTACGGTCACACTTATTTCAGCTGTGTCGAAATTCGTGCTGACTTTCAGCGATTTTTGATTTTTTTTTTAATCAAAAACAATTAAGAATTTTGTCAAAAAATTATATACAAATTCACAATTAAGGAATCGACTTTTCACTATAACACGGGTTACTTTCAACTATGTCGAGTTCATATCAACAATAATTCTGGAATCATGTATGATGAGCAAGAAATATCAAGTAGGTTTCAGTCATAACAACATTCTGGCACACAATCAATGTTTCAGAAACAGATAGCGAATACAAATGCTACCTCAATCCATTATTCTCCCAAATGGATCTTGGCGACATTTCTCTTGCTTCACTTGCCGTAATTAGTAAGTGCATCCTAGTCTATTACAGATCTAATTTGGCGGAGAAAACCCCTCCAAATTCCTATTTCTTTTCCTGTTTTTATCATTTTGTTTTTGCAGTTCGGCTAGGTTTACCTGCTCTTTTACATGTCAGTGGTGCACTTGTCTGCTGCTTTGCATTTTTTCTGGGCGTCTTGGGACACATCAGATCCTCGTTTTATACTTTGTTCTCTTCGATAACATATATTTGTGGAAGTGAGTTTTTAACGTATTTTGGAAAAAAAAATTTCGCAAATGCTTGCAAAAAAAAAGAAATAGGGGGCACCCGGAGTTGAACCGGGGACCTCTCGATCTGCAGTCGAATGCTCTGCCACTGAGCTATACCCCCACGAAAGAGAACATTTTCAATGATAAATAAACGGTCGCATAAAATGAGACAAAGCGGCGGCGATTCCGCAAGAGATAATACAGAACGCGAACCGAAATAGAACAGTGTAAACATTAACGCAGAGATGACCATGAAAGAAGAGGGGGAGGGTGTCCGAGAACACTCCGGGGAACGCGCCCAGACCAGTTTGACGGGCGGGGGTGGCACTCGCCCCCCTCCCCCCATGTGGGCGAACACACGACCATCCGCAGGCGCAAGCAGGCGAGAAATGACATTAAATCATAATTACGGTGCTTTCTCGAATAAATTGGCATTAGAGAGTGTCGGCTTACTTTTCAAAACCACATTTTCAGTAAATTATGTGCAAGATAACAGAAACTGGACTATTAAAATAAATATTTACAATTATTTAGAATTTAAAAATAAAATAATTTTTATTACAGGTATCATCCTCTGTATAGCAGTTTTGATGGTTGTATGTGTGGTAGATGATGAGTTGGCTCCCCGAATGAAGCCCAATGCTGCCGGAGAACCCAGCAAGTTTAGCTATGTCTATGGTGAGTTCGTGCTAACAAAAAACATTAAGATACCTCAAAAACCTTGACATTTTACAGGACCACCATTCTTCTCCTCTGCTCTGTCTTTCATCCCTGTGCAAATATGTGCTTGTCTTCATGCTTTTCTATACTTTCGAAGGTACCCATCAGTGGTGGAAAAATTGAAATTCGTGCCTGGACTAGAGGCCAAATGTGAGTTACTTTTTTTTTGTTTCCTCACGACAAACTTATTAGATTACAGTAAGACGAGCCCAACTTGACAAAGAGCTTGGCATTCCTCCACTGGAAAACTTTCGACGAGGATCATTAGCTTCTTATCTTCCAATTCTAAATTTTTCGCAAGGATCACGTCGGAATTCGAGAAGATCTAGTCAAGCGTCATTTTCAAATCCAAGCCTTCTTTTTATGCAGGATGTTTAAGCTTGAGTTTAATGTAATCAATTTTTATCAAAAATGTGTGTTTGTTTTTTTTTTTTCAAATTTCAAATGAAAACATATTGCTTTCAAATGTTTTTTTTTTCTGAACTACTTTGTGTTAAACTTAAACATGTAACACGAATATGGGTCAAAAATGCCAGGAGTCGAACTGGAAATCTGTCATTCTACAGTCAAATGCTTTTTTGCGATTGGCACATGTGATTTGCGTATCATACACCTTAACCACAAGTTTTTGACAAGTTTGGGAAAAAAGAGCTTTTAAAAACTCGATAAAAATATGTACTTACTTTGAAAATAAACTAACAATTTTGACAGCTTTCCGGATAAACTTGCGGATAAAGAAATGATCAATAAATAATTGTTAAATTTCCATTTTTCCATTGGTGTTTTCTATTCAATTCATTTTTAAAGTGATCGGTGGCGCAAAAGTTTTCAAAAAAAAAAAACCCAACCCAGAAGTGAGTGTAGGCGTAACCGGCAAGCTGCATTATACAAACAATGTATCCACTTTTGTTTTTCTCTGCTTGTAGCTTGTATAGACAAAGCTACAGAAAGAAAACGAGCGAAACAGTAGCAAGAAAGAGTGAATTAAAGAAACATGATAAACAGGTGAAACGTCGTACTGCGAGCAACCAAACCCGAAACTAATCAGTCCATTCCAGAATTCACAACCAGGTGTTTTGAAATGTATAAGAAAGTTTCAACATCAAATTCATGTTTCACTTTCCATTTGCTCATTTAAATGTTTTATTCCTCTTGATTTAATTCCTAATTTTCAAAAAAAAAGTTCCCAACACATAAATTTCAGTCGCAGTGTAACGGAACATGATATTTGTGTTCAAAGTGAAATTGGGGACACCAAAGACTACTTGAAAATGAAATATGTGAAAACAGCACAAGTGGTGCGTAACCGAAAAATTTTCAGCAAGGTTTCGACACACATCTCGTCAGGTTTTGATCTCAAAACGTTTTTTTTGAATTTTACTTCCGTTGTTACTCTATTTTAGTTTTTTATGAACTAGAAAACTTTAGATATTAGAAATCAACTCAGACGCAGAAGTTATCTCTTTCTACAAAGAGATATTCGGGTTCCTTTAAAAATTACAACGAGAACACGACGAGTTTAAGACAAAGACGTTTATTTCTTGTATTCGACCCGAAATTGGGCAGAAATACTCAAAATAAATAATAAGAAGGTAAAATAAAAGGAAGAAACACTAGAAAAGCCAAAACACCAAAAACCTAACTCCAGAAACGAGAACTAAAAATGGCCGAAATGGGCCGCTCAAAATAAATAATATCCACGTGGCACTAAACGCGTGGGAACGACGTGACCTTAAACTTATTTTATTTGTGGCGCTTAACGGCGTGTATGGCGGTCTAGACGGAGTGCCGTGGCGCTGATACGTGGAGGCCGATAACGTGCAGGACTTGCCACCGGCAACTCAGATATGACGGGTACGGCAAGCTATGAGGCTATTAGCCGTTGAAAATGAATTTTAGCTACTGAATATGGCGGAATATGGTTTAGCGGTAATCAGCGTGCAAGCGAGAATTAGCCATCGAAAACTGCTATTAGTCGTCTGATTCCCTAGAAATAAGAAATTTACCAAAACCACAAGCCAAACTTGAAACATGCGCGATACCCACTTGACCAGCCGTTTACAAGTTGCTACACGCGGTATAACACGCTGCAAACCCGCTCCAATCGAAAAAAGAATCTCGCATGCATTTGGAGTGAGGTTTAGAGAAATCAGAGCGAAACATCGGCCACAATCTCTCAATGCTCTACACTCTCTCGTCGCCAGTCGTGGCCGCGTCCACCAAGTTCGTGGGATAATAAAATTATTTTTTCACCCGAAAATTTACTTTTTTGAGAAATTCGAATCATTGTCCGATTATTCAGAATGACACCATCATTTTAATCCAAAAACGAGGCATTTTGGTCAGAAAATGACCGAGCTTTAGGGTTTTAAAAATGCACCGGGTAGAGACCATTTTGGAAGGCTGCGGTGCCGTGCGCCACTGTGCGAAGGGAGCAGGTTTGCAGCGCTCCGTACTGAGAATATAAACACCAAAATAAAACCTTTTGGTTTGCGACTACGTTTTATGTCGTTTTTGAAACAGAGTGTGGTCAGAAGTAATCCTTTTATCTAGAAGATAAAAATCCAGTTTTTTCCACTTAATTTCCAATTTTTTTGTTAATCTTCCGAAATGTTGTATTAATAATTTTAAAAGTTTCAACGCGATTTCTAAATGACAATCCTCAAAAGTTTTTTTCTTCCAAAAAATTGTCTCATCTCCTCAATTTTCACAAATTCACTATTCGATTGGAGCAAATAAGAATAAGGAGGGTGAAATTCGAGTTGGTTTCTATTTATTCCGTATTTTTGAGTCAAAAGAGGGAATATGAAAAAAAAAGACGGGGGAAGGCAGCTCATTTGTAGGGGGAAGAAGATTTCTTATTGATGCGCCCTATCGTTTTACATCCTCCCACGCCTTTGACTCTGCTAACAATCCATATTTTCTCAGATTTAGTTTTCATGACCACTTCTACCGTACATGAAACTTTGTTGCGTGCTTTCTAAATATTACATTTTTTTTCTGCTCCCCCTCAAAGTTGTATTTCACTGCTCTGTGGCAGACCTTCTCGAATATGTAGAATCGGAATAAATCATCCTCGAAAAATCATACATTTTTACAATGTACATTGAGGCAGAACAATGGAGATTTTGAATGAGGAATTTTGAATTTGGAATTCTGAATTCTGAATTTTGAATTCTGACCAATAGAATCCAGAATTCAGATACGGAATGTTTCGAAACAATGAATATCTTGACATGCAAACGTGAATTGGATCAGGGAATGCAAAATTTGCTGAATATTCATTCTGAGCATTTCCTAATTGAGAGAGGTATTCTATTTTTTAAGTCTGGCTTCATCAAAAGCTACGTTTTTCCATTTCTTAAATGTTTTTCTTCTTTATTTTATATATACCGTGGCGCAGGCGGATAATCGCTTCACGGCATGCTGGCACCTACGTTTCAGTCTCATTTTATGAAATTTGATTTTTTCGCGGGTTCAATTTGCTGCGTACGTTCCGCGAAAACAAAAATAAAAACACTTTTTTTTCGCGCGCGCAGATAACCCTTATTTTTATAAAACATTTTATACAGCAGAAGCGTTCGCAGCGCCGCGAGGGAATGTTCTCTTAACACGGGTCTCACAGTGTTTCATCAAACGTTGAGTGTGTTTGGGGCGCGTTTGCACTGAGGTAAGCGACATGCCGGAGTCCGAGTTTTGTGTTGGTTACGGGCGCTCAGTTCGTTTTCGCCATGCAGCTTGGAAACAGACACACAAGGAAACTTAGCTACAGACAGACCCAAGCGGAATTTTACATATAAGGATCCACTAGCCGTATCCCTGCTATTTACAACTACCCATTTTTTCCAAATCGTAAACGACTCTCTTAATCGTAAATCGTTATGTTTATGTTTAATGAGTATGTCAAATCCAATTCACCTCAACATAATGGCGCGCTCCAATTATGTCAGGCTAGGTTAACATGCGAGCACACCGTGAAAATGGCCTACGACTTTTTCTGAGACCAAATTCATGAAACTGATGGAAAACGGTTTTTCTGCTCATGGATTTAACGATTAGCCTCTGGTTTACAGTAGTCTGGAACAATTTTATTTCTTTTCTTTTTTTTGTCTTCTCTCCGCACCATGTATTTTGTCCCTTTTCACCTCAACGAGCACCCCAAATGTGATTTGTGAATAAGGAAGGAGAAGATCCCGCTCGTCCCGCCCAACAATTTGACGCTAATCTCGATTATCTGCTTCGTCGAATCAAGTTCCCCTGAATTTTGGAAACTTTCGGAGCATTGTTGAATGCGAGAATTCAAAAAACGCCAAAAAAAGAGGAAGCTGACTGTTCCGGAACCAGAAAATGCTCTTTTTGCTCGGAGAATCTTCTGATTTTCTGACACCCGCCAGAATTCACTTCCTTCTACTTCCATCCCTACTATTTTTGTTTTTTTTTGGTCAAAACTTAAGAAAAACGGTTTGTTTGAGAAAGTCCAATTTTTTTAAACTTACTATTAAACTAAAAAAAGAAAAGAAAAATACCAATAATAAAAACAATAACTAACTCCATTGTTATTTTTCCTCTCTTTCTTCAATTTCTTGTGATTCCCACTTTCATCATCGCGTACGCATTCTTTCATTTCCGGCCAATTATAGCCACAGAATAGCAGCCAAAAATAGGCTTGATACGTCAATTTGCATGCTAATATTCATTCATTTGGTTATTAGTCCAAAATATACTGTAGAGAGCTCATCAACACTTTACCTCGTCATGTTGTTCTTTTGCTTGTTGGTCAATTTAGAAGAGCAAGAAATTGAAAAATATATGATGGGAAACCCGGAACGAATGAAAAAAGCCTAAATATTTTGGTAAAAGAGAAGGGAAAGTACTAAAAAATTCCATTATGCAGGACAGGAATGCTGAAAAAATTAATTTACTATAAAATGCGAAATTTGCGACCAATAATTTTGTCTCCAGATCAACGAGCATTTTTCATTTTATTTTTATTTCCACGTTAGCAGCCTTGCAAAAAATTATAGCTGAAAAGTTTTAGTATGCTTGGTACCATTATTTTTATAAATAACAGTTTAGATTAGTATGAGTTTGACTTCCGTTTGGTTGACGTTCAAAACTTTTTACCAGCTTCAGCACAGAAGGGACGAAAATTGGGCTCTCGGACGTTTCGAAAGTGTGACGTTTCAAAAGTTTTCTGCATTTTGTCTTCGAGGTTTGAACACAATCATTTTTAAAACTTTTTCAAGGAAAATTCCATGAAAAACTTTGAAAAAAATAAACTGTGTGCAAACCCCGCAACGACAAAATGCAGAAAAACTTTCGAAACGTCCGAGAGCCGAAAATTGAGGGGAGCTGTGATACAGAAATTGATGCCATTATTGTGTTTTCCATCGACTTGCGACATGAGAACGCGAATCGAAACGCCGCCCACTTATTTGTGCGCGACCACGCGAACACAGTGATATTTGAAGAGACGCAGACAGAACGGTGAATGCAGACTTGAAATGAAATGCGTTTTCATGTCGCAAGTCGATTGAAAACACAATACGACTGCACCCTTGATACAATATCCAACTTTTTTCATTTTTTTTTCACAAAAATTTCAAAAAAGCTCAAATTGGGATTCCTAAATATGTGAAAACCCACTTGAATTGAAACAATATCGATAAAGTTGTTTTTTTTTTCAATTAAACTTTCTCAAAACTAACAACAATACTGCTGAAAAACAGAAAAAAAAAACCCAATACTTGTTCTCCTTTTCCAAACAAATGACGAGTCCCATCCAGAAGCCAGATGAGCACAAATTGGCTCATTTCTCTTAATTCGAATAGTTGAAAGTTAAAACAAAAAACGTGTCATTGTCTTCTATTCTTCTAATGTCTAGCAACGGATTTTTAAAAATATTTTTATTTTTGGAAATTAAAAAAAAATTGTGTTTTATGTTTTTTCCTTCCATTCTCCTTTCTGTTTTGTTTTAATTGTATGTACATTTAAATTTTTTTTGTTTCCTTTTAAAACAATTCTTTAAATGTGTGTCATGAAATCATGAAATTTAGAAAATTCAAATGTTCAAAAAGCAATAAGAAATTGATCTCAAAAGCTGCATTGGTCATTCTTTTGTGAATTTTCACTAATCTGTTCTCTTCCTTTCACTTTTTTTTCAAACATCGCCATATCTGGTCATTTTTAGCTGGGAAGCCAGTTGCTTATGTAATTTCCTCACTAGGGACTACGTATATAGTGATATGGTAGGTGGGTAGCTAATAATAACAAAAATCATTAATGGAGAAGGAGGAGCAAGGCAAGTGAGCACTTTAGGGATTATATATTTATTCCCTAGTACAGTAAAACTGGGCGGGGCTGGATTTTTAGGGTAAAGATAACTGCAACTATATAAATATGACTAGCTTGTGGTAAACAAGTGATAATTAATTTTTCAAGGAAGATTTGAAAAATGGGATTGTTAAAAATTAAAATTAAAATTAAAATCAAAAATCAAATTTTTTTTTTCCGAATTTTCAATGCTTAACAAAATTTTAGTATTTGTTTTCAGACATACATATGAATCAATCCGAAAGATTCCAATTCCAAAAACTTTTTTCCATGACTTTTAATGCTCAAAGACTTGACGTGTAGCGGCATTTTGAAAAAAAAAAGAGAAGGCGGTTTTCTTCTTTTTGATTGAGATTGACTAGACGTCTATCTATGCACGGTGCGAGGCATGCCGACGTCTTCATTTGAGGGTTGTGAATTGCTTTGACGATCCTTTTCCTTTTTCTTCGTCCATCCCCTTTCTTCTTCTTCTTCTTCTGCTCCTCCTCCTCCTCCTCCCCTTCCTTTTCCGTTTTCGGGTTTCTTTTCAGAGCTGTTTGATTTGATCTGTGCCAGGCGGGGCTCCTTCTGTCCCTCTTGTCCTGAAGACATCTTCTTCTGCTCGTCCATCTTTTTTTCTGCTCGACACTCATTCATCCATCCATGAGCTGCTCCCCCCTCTACCGCTCTCGGTAAAAGATATGCACCCACATTCATTCACACCGAAACAACTCGAGAAGGAGCAGAAGGAGAAGAAGAAGAAGAAGAAGTTAACTAGATCTCTATTTTTTCTTCTCTGCCCATCCGCAGCCCATTGTCAATGAGATGGATGACAGGGCGATCTCTTGTTCATTCAAACGAACTTACGTGAATCAACCAGTCATCCAAAAATGACGGCACGTCATTTTTCCGCATTTTTCTTATTTTCTGTATGTGGTATTAAACGTTTACTGATCTGTAACATTTTGCTAAAGTTTATTTGCATATTGTTGACCCGTCAAAATGTTCAAACGCGCTCCGCTGAACTCAGTACTACGTGGATTTCATTTTGGTTTCCAAATTATTTCATTTCACGTTGAATTTATACGTGAAATGAAATAATTTGGAGACCAAAATGAAAATTGCATAGCGTTGAGTTCAGCGGAGCGCGTTTGACCATTTTGGCGGGCCAACAATATGTAATTTTGCAAACCCAAACTGCCGGCTGAAAAACTTTCGCAACAGGTTCCAGACGCTAATTGAAATAACAAAGAAAAATAAGAAGACTGTAGTGGTTCAATTGTATTGGCTCTTAACCAGAAAACTCAATTCCAAATTTAGCTGTTGGTATCCAAAACCCATAAAATAATTTATAGTGTTGAAACTATTGCTCATTCAGCCGACCAGAACTCATTTTCCACCCTTCAAAATGTTCTCGTCATTTTTAAATGCTCCCCAATAAATATCTTATATTATTGTTTTAAAAAATGTGTCACCTGGCGAGAGGCGCGAATTCAAAAAATAGGCTCCGCCTCCTCGCCGCAATATTTCTGCAATTCTGCGCGCGCCAATTTGCAATCGCGGTGCGCGCGATTTCATGTGTTGAATTTTCGTTCCTTCATAACAAATATCGATTTAAGACAATTAAAAACTCACTTTAAATCAATAGTTGCCGAATTCGCTTCAAAATAACGCTTTTTATGACGGTTTCCAGGAGAAATTGAAAGGCACTGGACAATAATTCGACACAGAAAATCGCACGCACCGCGATTGCAAATTGGCGCGCGCGGAATTGCAGAAAAAGGCGGAGCCTTATTTTCAAATTCGCGCCTCTCGCCAGGTGACAAATTTTTTAAAACAATAATAGTTGAACTCACTCATTCAAAAAAAGCCAAAAAAAAATCACCTGCATTTTCCCTGGCTCCTTAAAATTCTACTCAGAATATCTCAAAAAAAATTTTTTAAAAATGAGCGCATGTTGTGTGACATCACACTCATTAGCTGTGCTGTGTTACCTATAGAAACACACACTTTCCTCAGAATGAAAAAAAAAATGTTTTTTTGTGTTGTCGATGTCTTTTTTTGTTGGTTTTTTTGTTCTCCTCTTTTCACGTACCTGATATATTGCTATAGAGATTTTCAATAGCAGCAACTTGCTTTCGACTTGCGACATGAAAACACAAGTCTGCATTCACCGTTCTGTCTGCGTCTCTTCAAATATCACTGTGTTTGCGTGGTCGCGCACAAATAAGTGGGCGGCGTTTCGATTCGCGTTCTCATGTCGCAAGTCGATTAGAAAATCCCCATCTTCACTGATATTTTATAACTTTTAAAGAACTGATTTGAAAAAAATCGCTAATTGCCATTAATACGAAATAATTTCAAACAAAAACAACCCTCTGTTTTTCCATTTTGGTTCTATTTTTATAAAGTTCCACTGGCAGGGAAAGATGTCAAAAAATGTAGACTCTTTACTCAAAAACTTTACTCGAAAGTCATAAGAATAAAAAACTGACAGGGCAAGGCTCTTAAAACCCAAGTCCGGAAAACAAAGGGAAAAGTCTGGGGATCAAAGAACTGATGGTTGGGAGACCTCAACTCGGCTCACTCTCACTTTGACATCAAACTTGTCCTGATGGTTTCATTTTATTGTGAACCAAAACGTTTTTCAGGGGACCTTTTCTCAGACTTTCCACATTTGATATGTGAGCCGTGAGCTCTCTGCTTTTCTGGGAGCTGTGCCTCTGCCTCAAAAGAAAAAGTGACTCTTGAGAAGTGTTCTCGGATTGAATTAGCAGTCCTCCGCTCGGTTTTATTCTAAAGCAACACAACGGGGTTTTCTTTAAATTTTTTTTGCTAGATTTGTAAGACGATGGAAGACTATTTTTCTTTTTAATATGGGAAAAAATTAATTTTATTATGTTAAACGCCTCTATATCATGAAATATCAACAAAAAAAAACTGAATAAAATATGTAAATTAGATTTGTTTCCTAATTTCCTAATTCCACCCTCTGATTCCAGAAACTCCAAAACTCAACTTTTACTTGAATCGAATTCAAAACTCAAAGCTCTATTTTAATCCCAAATGAGCACTTTAAACTGTCGCAGATGTTTGTTATACCTATAATTTTGTTTCCCTCTAGTAGAAATCTGCACGTTTTGTGTTGTTTAACCCCAAATTCTGAAATTTCAAGAGCAGATAGAGAGAGAGAGAGGGAGAAGAAGTGTTAGAAAAAACGAAACCACTTTGGAAGATTGTCAAAGAGAATCCAAATAAAAACCGAAAAGAGCTAAATTTTATGACCAGGATCTTGTGCAAGGAGGTACAAGTAGAATTACACTCTTTTTTTTTTGTTGGGTTTTTTTGACCCTGTTTAATACTGGAACTTTTTTCTTCTTTTTTTTTTTTAATTTCCATCCAATCCTTTCAGTATGATGAATTTTATTTTCTGAGACGTTCTTTTCAAGTTCCGCATCTTGCTATTGAGTCATTTTTCATTCACAATACGACGATTTGTCTTGTTTTTTATTATTTTTTTTTTTCCAAATTCAAAAATACTGGAATTTTCATTTTCTGGAACATGTGTAAATTCTGGAGAAAAAAATATTCAAATTATAATACTCTTTTTTTCCAATGTTCTCCCTTCTCCGAATTTGTTGTCTGACCCAGGTGACATTTAATAGGTCCACCCCCCCCCCCCACCTCTTCAAGCTGAAGAACTCTATACTCCCTCGATTTTTCTAGTAACCAATTGACTTTCTCTTCTTTGCTCTCTGCTCCGATCTCTTTTTTTTTTTCAACCTCGTCCCTTCCATCTCACGTATCTCTTCTGTTGCCGCCTAATTCTAATTCTAATTCGCTATTCTATGCAAATGAGTGTTTGTATTTGTAGAAAGGAAGATTGGAGAAAGAACAAACCCTATTAGGGTAAAAATGTGGTAAGAACCTCGAACAATAATGGAATTGACAACCAGACGGCGAGCCGACATGGTATCATTCTTCACTTTTGACTCTTACATCTCAATTGTCGGTGTGGCGTATACGGCTGTCGGTTAGTTTTGTTTATTGTGTTTATTGGGAAAAATTCGCTCTAAACAAGTTTTTGGTTTTTCTTAATTTTGTTTTGCTGGAATAGTTAACTTCTAAAAAATTGCTTTGAGGAAAATCAAATTTTTTTTAAAGAAGCAATGAAATTTCCCGTAAAAACTGTATTAGAAGGCCCCCCCCCCCCCTTCATTTTTTGTTTGTGGGATCGTGTGTGTGTGTGTATGTGGAGGTATTCTTTCTATCTTAAGGGGACCTTCAACTTTCGCTAGAGTCCCTTTTATTGAAAGGGTCTTAAAATTAGGGGAACCCTTTAATTCAAGAGGGCACTTCTATTTTTCGGGAGGTTGTTTGGGGGTTCTTCTGAAACAGTTTTTACGGTAATCAGATGTTTCCAGGACTCCTTGGCGTATTCTGCAACGTGACTACCGTTATAATGATTTTAACGAATCGAGTCTTCCGTCTATCGGCATACACAATCATGGCAAATGTGGCTCTTGCGGATAGTGTTGTCATGTTGATTGGTCAGTTGATGATTTTAGATTTTTAGATATTGTCGGCCCGCCAAAATGGTCAAACGCGCTCCGCTGAACTCAACGTTATTTGATTTTCATTTTGGTTTCCAAATTATTTCAATTTTTTTTATGCGTTGAGTCCAGCGGAGCGCGTTTGATCATTTTGCGGGCTGACAATATGTAGAAATGTTTTTTTTCGATGAGAAACAAAAAAATTAATGCTTTTATTTTAATTTTAAACCTCTTTTTGTTTAAGTGATCTCAAATAATGCAAAAACAAATTAAGAGCAAGCTCTAGGTCTCTTCCAATACATTTCAACCAGTTTAGAATAATTTGGCTTGCATCCAGTTCAGGGGACGTATAAAAAAGGAATGGCGGATACATATTTTGTCGTGTCCAGCTGTTTTTTCGCTCCACTCGGAAATGAGCGAAAAGAAGCGTTGATTTTGTTAGGAAGGAACGCTAGTAGAATTTCCATTATGATGTGTTGAAGTTACGAGAGTGTCTAGGTTGTTTTGGTATCTCTATTTTTCTCCAATTGGGGATTTTCTTGCCGTTATTCAAAAATTGGAAGCAAGGAATATATTTTCGGCTGGCCAAAATGATCAAACGCGCTCCGCTGAACTCAACGCTATGCGATTTTCATTTTGGCTTCCAAAGTATTTAATTTCACGTTGGATTTATACGTGAAATTACATCTTTACTGTTGTTTGTTGTTAAGTTCAACGGAACGCGTTTGACCATTTAGGCCTGTCGACCACAAGTATTGCATTTTTCAATATTTCTTGCAACTCTTCTTTTATTGCATGGCCCTTTTTGACAGCATTGGCTTGAAAATAGGGCCTGAAAAAAAACCCTTCCAAAAAACAGATGACTAAAAGTTGCCGAGGGGTTTTCGAGAATATGTAGAAAGAGTTTTTGCAAAATTATCTTGGAAGGAGAAGTTCGTGTGACTGCTTAACCTTGAAAGTCCTTGATCGATATCAGCGCCAAAGCCAGGTCCAGTATTTGTTTTGGAAGTTTTCTTCCTGTGGCCTTCTCGAGTAGTGCAGGTTATTCACAAAACCGTTATTTATCTAAACACAATAAAAGCGACGGAAAAACCTTCTCAAAATTTCTTGGTGAAACGGCAATTTTTTATGGGGTTTATTCTCGAAACCAGCAAAACAAGCAAAAAATAGAAAAACCAGCAAAAAATTCAGCGAAAATTCGGAGAATCCTCCGATCGGTCTGAAACTTTGAGATATCATTTAAAAAATACTCTCGAACATTCCCTGAAAATTTCAGACCGAAATATTGAATATCGATTTTTATTTCTGAAAATTTTCAAAATCGATATTTTGGTCTGAAATTTTCAGGGAATGACCGGAAGTATCTTTTAAATGATTTCCCAAAGTTTCAGATCGATTGGATCATTCTCCGAATTTTTGCTGAATTTTTTGGTGGTTTTTTTCTATTTTTTGCTTTTTTTTTGCTGGTTTCGAGAATAACCCCATTAATAGCCAACTTTTCGGACATGCGTATTTAGCAAACAAGGCTCATAGTCAGCACATCTCTGACAAGCGGAAATTTATGTATTCAATCCAAACAATTTTACAGCTGGAGTGGCTTGCGGAATGGACGTCATGTTTCCGGAGCCTAATGATTCTGCATCGTTCATCCCGAGTCTTGAAGAAACTTTGATACAGGTAGTGATTAAACTGGAATTTTAATACATATATTGTTCTTTTTTTCCTCTAGACCACATCACTTCGCAACACCACCCGATCTTCAAGCTACAGCCTTGGAAATCTTCATTGGGTTTTCTCTTTTTCCTTTGTAGCCGCCTGGACAGCTGGAGTGGTCAGTATTTTGTGTTTATGCATTAATAATAACACATAGAGCTGATCATGAAAGTCAATTCGGTCAATCAAATATCATACTTTCAGATCAGTTACGCAATGCTTGGAATGAACCGTTGTATTGCCATCTGCTACTACGGTACCAAAGCTCGATCCCTGAACCGCGTCTCTGTGGCCGTTGGATGTTCCTTGAGCACTTGGCTTATTGGAGTGGGTGCAGCTCTCGTTGGCACTTTCTCTCAGCCAATGATTGGAATTCAAAGGTCTATGTGGAGTATCAGTTTTTTGGAGCCGCGACCTCACACTAGTAAGTGCAGAAAATCACTTAACACCTTAAACTGAAATGTTTCAGCACTTTTTTTCTCTATTCTCTGCGCCGCCAACCTGTTCGGACTCAGTGCTCAGTGGATTTGCTCAACTTTAGTCCTTTTGAAAATTCGACAAGTGAAGAAGAAAATCAGCAGGAACAAATTAAATCAAAACTCTGCGAACCGGTTTCGGAAGCAAGCTCGGTTGACATTTCAATTTTTCTATCCATCTATTCTCTGCACCATCTCAACTTTTCTTTTCTTCATCAAACCGTACGCTTATGAGTATCTTTCCGGGTGGCAGTTAGTCATTCTCCACATGGTAAGGGATCAAGGAATAATTATCTGTTTTAAATCTATTTTCAGCTTTGGCTGTTTAACCACACTTGTAACCCATTTATATACGCGTATTTCAACGACCGTATGCGTATGACTTATAAAGAAATTCTAACCTGCGCTTACATTCGGTACCAAATCCGCAAACGAAGATCTAGTCACCCATTCGGTATGCAAGGGCGGCACAATGTTTCCAAGTGAGCTTGATTTCTGCTAATTTCATTTAACACATTTTCCTTCATTTTAGGCGTTCCAACGCAGCTGGAATGAAATCTACACGTATTTCGGCGCGATCCGGACGCACTACTCGAGATGGCAACTTTGTGCGCAACTCGCTTCAGATGCAGGCGAGTTTAAGAAAAATGTGTCATTAATTAAATCAAAAATGTTAAATTAAAAATGTTTAGAGTCGTGACTTTGAACAGCTTTGTGAGTTCATCATGCGTGTCAATCCATTGTACGATTCGAGTGAAGGATGGAGGGAAAGCAGTGATGAAGAGCCGTTCCAGCCTGAGGTATGCAATTAACAAAAAACATTATGATGGCTAAAACAGTTTTCTTTATGTTTTTTATGACTTGGTGCCAACTGAAATATAATATTTCGAACAAAAAAATTTCTCCAATTTTTTGCCAAATTTTACAAAAAAAAGCACGTTGAGTACACGAAATTGTGACTTAGAAAACCGGCGGCCAGCACAACCAAAAGCATAGCGTAGGCTTTGCCAATTTGTGTTAAATTTATCACCAAAAAAACAGTGAAAAAATGAAGAAAATAGAAGAACTATTTTAAACTTTTAAAACGTTTAAGTTTCATAAGTCGAAACATGTTTCGATACAGCTAAATATGCATTTTTCCAGAAACCCCAATACATTTTTTTCCTTTTCAGTTTACCAAAGAACTTGACTCAACGCATAATCAAGGCGGCGGCGGATTATCACGATATGACAACGAGCGAGAAGCAAAATCAATTGTGTTGGATTTGGGGAGACAGACGGTGGAACACTGGGTCAAATTTGCTAAAAAGGCTAGTATATAACAATGCGTGATTTTATTATGAGTATACTGGTTTTTGACCACATTTGGCATCTTCTAAACATAAAGATACTCATGAAAACTAGGTGCTACAGGAATCAACTAATTTAATAGAGAAAAAAAATAATTTGATTTTATAATCAAATCATATAAACTACTCACAAAATTTTATGCATTTCAAAACACAACTCAACAACTTTATGTGAATTCTCAAACTAAATTTTTTCCCCAAGTATATTATGAAACCCGTGAAACTGTAAAAGCTTATCCTCTTTTAATTGAAAAAAAAAAGAAAACCAAACCCCCCGTGTTGTATGTCGCCCTCCAGAGAATTATGTGATACCAATATTGTGTTTTCAATCGACTTGCGACATGAGAACGCGAGACTCCGCCCACTTATTTTTGCGCTACCTGTCTGCGTCTCTTCAAATATCACTGTGTTCGCGTGGTCGCGCACAAAAAAGTGGGCGGAGTCTCGCGTTCTCATGTCGCAAGTCGATTGAAAACACAATATTTACATTGAACAGTTTCGTTTTTTTTCCTCAATTTGCATATGTTGTAATTTTTACAAACTTTTGAAAATGCATTTGTTTTTTTTTTCAGAATTTTATTGTCAACAACTATTCTTTTCAGTTTCTGACGAGCCTAAGTGATAAAAAATAAAACAACTTTTTGGTGTTTGTTATTGGCTTGTAAAAAAAAATTACAGATTTCAATATATTACATCCTAATCAAAAAAACAAACACAAATTGCAAAGAATTCAATTTTTGACAGACTATTATTACCAGAACCAGGAAAACAGAATAGAAAAACATCCAAAGGAATTGAAAATTATAGATTGGCCAATCGAGCTGAAAAAAAGGGTAGGCTTCAAAGTTTTTCTTGATAAAAATGTGGGAATGAAAAAATAAGTTACAAAAACCTCATTCGAAAAAAAAAACGTTCACAAGAAAAATTTAAATGTAAAGAAGTGATTTATTAATTTATATATTTTAGAATAAGTACCGTATACATTTCAAAACAAATTGATGTAGAAATAGGATCATATGTCGTCTTCTGAAAAATGAACTATTAAATTTTTTGGAAGTTGGAAGTCAGGGCTGTCAAAACGGTTTCGCGGCCGGCCTTAAGGACGAGTTAGATGAAAAAAAATCTTTTCATTTTTCGTGTTCTTGTTTCGAGATTTCTCGCAGATCAAAAATTTTGTATCTATTTTCCTGACAATCACAGGCTTAAAGAGGCCCATGAGGCAACACTGCACAGGCGTTTAAAAACTTGGCAATTTAAATCACATAGGGATTTAATTTCACTCACGATCTGTTGGCTCATGATTCCGTGTTCGATGATGTCCCGGTACTTGCAACGTAGACGCTGAGAGAGTCGTCAGCGGCAATGAAGTTCCCTGTACGACTCCCGGCTCTCGGATCACTGTGTTCGTGGAAGGTCCTTCTCCTCCGTTTATGGATGTGGGCTCAATTACTGAAAAAATCTGACATTTGTTGTACTTATTTTGAAATCCAAATTACTGAAAAAGGAGCTCTACAGATTATTATTTTTTTTATATAACAAAGCAAATTTGCAAACGTTTAGGACTTAATGACAAAACTGGAACGAAAAACTAAACTAAACCCATAATTTTTGCAGAACAATCTTTTGATCATTTGCCCGAGTACCCTAAACATAACCTTCCAAACATATGTATACACACCAAGATAAACTTGATAAAACCTATAATTTTTCAAATTATTCTTTCTCAGATAAGATTAGACAGGGATTATCAAAATAGTCTTTTGATAGCGCTGCATTTTCTTTTTTTTGGCTGTTCTAAAAGTACTCACCATGAATTTTGACGTCAGATTCGGCATCGAGCAACAGGCGTAAGCAGGAAGAACAAACCCCCATTCTGACAAACTTTTCGCTGTTAGAATATAAAGAGCTGCAAAACAAACACTTGCACAAATTTGCATATATTTTTAATAGTTTCGATGTGGTTTAGTTGGAAATGAAGAGCAAAAAGAAAGAGATGAATGAATGAAATGAACGTGGCCCTATTTAATGCAGTCCACCCATGCACACAACCTAAAAGGAAATGAAAATGAAAATGAAAATGAAAACAAAACGAATGTCTATTTCTATTTGGAGGTTTCCCGCTTTTCGAGAAAGGGCGGAGCTTATGTTTTCACGGCTTTTCTTTCAAATGAAATATACACGAAAGAACGTGAAAAAAGGAGGGATGAGGTAAGGTTTTAGCTTCATTTCCATCCTTAAACTTACAGAATTATTTTTAAATTTAAAAATGTTGCTGCTGGAACATCGCTTTAGAGTTGGTGAAAATCGAAATGTAAAGAATTATGGAAAAAGGCAGACAAAAAAGGGGTAGGAATTGGATTTAGAAAGTGGTCTATGATTTTATTTTTCACGAAAAATTTAAAATTAAAATAATTGTATTTTTTTGTTTGAACAATAATTACAATATGGGTACAACCAGTAGAACCCAGTACTTCAAACATACATGTATATCAAAAATATGTTGAAGCTGGCAAAAATTTCCTAGAAAATGTCAAATTCTCACAAGTTTTGGTTTGATATATAGATTCTCACAATATTTTTCGCCCAGTCTTTCCGACATTTGAGACAAATTTCTTCATAATTTTGTTTTCAAAACTAAGAAAAAAAAATAGAAATTCAACGAATTTATCACAAAGCAGTATCCGCTTCATTCAAAAATTGTCAATACTACCAGAACCCTATCATTTCCATATCAGCAGCGCAGCGCAGCACAGCACTCACCAAAAACAAAAAATAGGAAAAATAGGATATGACTTCACTTTCTGGGCTACAATGAATACACTAGCTCAACGAAAAAGAAATATAGCATCCTATAATTTACAGTGGCGAAAATTACTTCTGCTCTATAGTGAACCATAAGGGATTCGACATTGATTATCACGTTGGCATATGTGCAAAAGTGCACTGCACGTTCACTCAGGACACTAATCATTTTGTAGGCGTGATTTTTGAGCATTTCCTTCCAAAAAATGACAATTCGTGATTGGTAAAAGGGTATACCAGCAACTCGTTGCTTCATGATTAAAAATTAAGTGTACTTCGATTAATGTGAAACTACGTTTACAAAGGCTTGTTTTCAAAACTTTTGCTATGAGCTCTGAGTTATTTACGCGACGAAAAAATATTTTAGAGAGCAACAGAAAGAAAATTTGCTTTTCAAAAAAAAAAGTCGTTTGATTTTGTTAATTTTTACCCACCACGTGTTTACTAGCAGGTGTGAAAACACAAGATCAATATCGTTTTTATTTAATTTAAAACAAAGGAAGAACAAAAAAAATTAACGTTAGTTAAGGAAATTAAAGTCCTTTATCCGATTTCAAAAATCCTCAAGAGGTTTCTTGAGTCTCATTATTTTTTTTCTTGATTTGACCACAAGGAAGAGTATATTTATTTAATTACACTAAAATACCTGAAAAGTCGCAAATGTTAATTTTAGAGACAAAAAACCTTTTTTAAAGAAAAGGAAGATGATTAAGAAAACAGAAAACAGAAAAAAGAAAAGATCATGAATATTTGAAAATTAATGAACAAGAATACAAAGAAAAGAGCATTGAATACCGAAAAAGAATACCAAACGTTCGAGATAAAGGAGGTAACAAATTCGAAGAAACGGCTGGGTATAATAACATGATTCTTGTCAAAACAAATAGCGGTTTTTTTTTCTTTTTTTTTCAACGTATGTTGGTTGGCATGAAACAAAATGTGAGAATTTTTCGTTATTGGAAAAAAAATTTATTTTTTAAAAATTTCAAAAAAAAAGTTTGCATTTTTATGCTAAAGAATTAAATTTTTTAGCAATAAATTACAGAACAATTTGATTGTGGGGATGTCAACAAAAAAAGTTTAAAAATATTATTGCTTTAATGTATTGCTCGGTAGGAAACCAAAAGAAAACCTCACAACTCTTTGGGGGAAAAACGAATATACAGCTATTTATAGTTCAATATCAGTTTGTGGGAAAATGAAGCAAACATGGTGTTTGGGGAAAGCACGTCGATTATTGATGCGCTTGGGCTTTACTTATCGACACATATCATGTTGGTCACAATTTGACTTCTTCTTTTACTATATTCATTCACAACAAAAAAACGCGCTTATGGTTTCTGCAAGCAAACATTGTGTTATAAATCGAGTTGCAGCATGAACACACGAAACTCCGCCCACTTATTTGGCGCGACCACGCAACACACAATTCTAATTGAAGAGACACAGACAAAAAAGGGATAGCAGACTATTTTTTCATGCTGCAACTCGTTTGAAAACACAATACTGTCGGAATGAAATTCAGTTTCAAGAAAAAAAAAATCAAGCTTCAAAAATCCCAATAATGTATTTTTTAGAAGCCAAAACCACCACACACTTTATTTCTTTCGTTCGCGGCTCTCCACTTACAAAAATTCTGTCTCTTGTTAGATTTACCTAATATCAGAAAACAAAAAAAAGCGGGTAAGTTTTTTTTATAACCAATTACTCTGACTTCTTGCCACGCTGAACCGAGTCGCCATGTGTTTGCTCTTAATGCCATAGCAACACTGCTTATCTCAAGTTATGATTTTGGCATTGCCGAGACAGCTCAAAATATTCGCTGAGTAAACGAAACTTTGTTCTTAACAGACAGTAGGAAACAATACGGTTTATTAAACTTCGTTAGTACTTTAATCAATCGGTTAATGCCGCCGGCCGGTGGCTGCAACCTTCTGGATACAGTTGCATGGAGGGAGTATTAGGGGCGGGCAGGAGGATGGTATACAGGTGCTACCTCGGAATAGAACTGAAGTGTAATAGAACTGCAGCGATATAAAACTTGATTCGCAATAGAACCATTCGGAATAGAACTGTTCGGTAAAGAACTGTAGCAAAATAAAACTGTTTTGGAATAAAACTGTTCGGAATAAAACTGTTGCGTTTTGGAACTAAATTAGCAATGGAGCGCGATTGCATTGCTTGGCCGTCAAGGCGGGCCGAGAAAAAAATGATAAAAGTTTATTCAAAAAAACAACAAAACAAACAATTTTTGATGAATAGCTCAAATATAAAACTGTTGAAAAAAGCACGCGCATGAGAAATTCCAATATTTGAATGAGCAAGCAATGCAATCGCGCTCTATTGCTAATTTAGTTCCAAAACGCTACAGTTTTATTCCGAACAGTTTTATTCCAAAACAGTTTTATTCCGATCAGTTTTATTCCGAACAGTTTTATTTCGCTACAGTTCAATTTCACTACCGTTCTATTCCAAAGCGAGTTCAATTTCGCTACAGTTCTGTTACGCGTCAGTTCTATTCCGAGGTAGCACCGGTATATATGGTATAAAACACTGCAAACTCGCTCCAATCGCACAGTGAACTGCGCATGCATTTTGAGTGAGATTTAGAGAAGAGGTGGCGAAACATCGGCCTTCGCCAACGTGGCCGCGTCCTCCACTGGGCGAAGGGAGTGAATTTGCAGCGCTTATTAGAAAAATAAATTTTGCTCTTCCTTGTTACTCTTAGCCTACCTTTAAAGCTTTAACGGGATAAGTAAAACAAATACAAAGAATGGGTGAAGGATATTATGAAAATCCTTTTTATACATAACGTTATCTATCATTCCAGATGATGATTAAAAAATTATGATATGCGGAAGTTTTTCCACCTTTCTCTATAAAAATCCAGAAGTTTTGTTTTTTTTCAGTTGTAAAATAGTATCAACTGCTTGTGCAACATTTCTTAATTCCAAACTTTTCCGAAAGTCCGGCGAAGCCACCTGCAACTCGTTTGAAAATACAATATTCAAAAATTCGTTCCTATACTTGTTATAAAGCTTTAAAAATTCGCTCCAGTCGCACAATGAACTGTGCATGAATTTTGCGTGAGATTCAGAGAAATCAGAGCAAAAAATCGGCCACTCTCTCTCAATTTTTTGCACTCTCTTGTCGCCAACGTGACCACTTTGTCTACTTTGCGAAGGGAGCGAATTTGCAGCGCTCCGTACCAGTGCGCCTTATCGAAAAAAAATTTGTCGACAAATGCCTTTTTTGACAAATTATCGACAAAAAAATTTGTCGTTTTTGTCGACAAAAATTCGACAAAATATTTCGACAAAAATTCGACAAAAAAACGACAAAAAATTTCGACAAAATATATTCTCTTGCTAGTCGACATCGGTTGCCGCGCCGCTCTCATGCAAATGATAGCAAACGTCGGAACCAGTGATGCGTCGGTACAAGAAAGTATGAAAAGCCGGTAGCCATAGCGCGTTCTCCAAGATGGCGGTTATCTGACAGCTACCTGGCAGCTATTTGGCCGCTTTTTGGCAGCTGCTGGCCGGCTTTTTAACGGCTATTTGGCAGCTATTCGGGTGCTTTTTGGCGGCGATTTGGGTTTTTTTTGGGGCTTCGGCGGCTATTTGGGTGCCTTTTGGCAGATATAATATCCAGAATAGAAGGAACTGCTCGGAATACAACTATCCGAAATAGAATTGTAAAATTTGATGTCTTCTGCAGTTCTACAACAACACTTCAAAATTGCGCGCTGCATTATTTAGCCAATTTGTCGAAATTTTTTGTCGACAAAATTTGTCAAAATTTTTTATCGATAAATTTGTCGATTTTTGTCGATAAATTTCGACAGATTTATCGAAAAATTTGTCGAACCTTTGTCGATAAGGCACACTGCTCCGTACTGACAATGAGTATAGAAAGACCAATTGAAGCAATACTGTCTTACAAATATAAAATTGTTTTAGAAAAAACCAACAAGATAAAAAATTTTGAATTCGCGCCAATTTTGCATGTACATAAGTGTGACAAACTTTCACTGGGAGGATTCCCCATAGAACCAATTCTCGCTGCCTTTTTTTTTTAATTTTCGAAGACTTCCTTGTTTATTAAAAAAAAAAATTCAAGATGGAACATTCCAACAATCTAACAGTTCGATCACGTGTACCTAGGCCGTAGCCTAACCGGGTCTTTTTTTAAAAACATTTTTATGTAATTTGGATTTTTCAACTCTCGTGGCGATACCCGGCTAGGTCACGGCATAAGTAGCCGAGGAGATTGTTGGAATACAAAATGAAATTTACCATAAACAAAAAATGTCCTACGAAACCACTCCAAGTAAAAATAGAAGATTTTAAAAAACAAACAATTGGCAGAAAATGTGGGAGATACAATTGAGAAAAGAAAAAATGTACTCGTAAAAAAGTGATGAATTAAATTAGTGAAATAGAAATGATATGTTGTGGGCTAAACACTTAAAACTCCTGTCCAGCGAAATCTAAATGACTCAAATCCATGTGATGATATGGTCCGATTCGAAAATCAACTTCCTCAATTTTCTTAACAATCGCCGCATCGTCCTGAAACTCTGAGAACGAGTGGTGACGACGACGAACAACTCTTTGGAAATCCCTTTTATCGATACGTGGCAAATGCAATTTCTTTGATAAGGAATGTGGCTGTTGCAATTCACGCTTATGGGCGTTTTCGAAAACTCCAATGTTGTCAGACGGACGCCAGAAAGGCAGCCAATCTCGCATTGGTTGCAATGGTAGTTCGAGACGAAGCGCTGAGAGCTCGAGACGATACAGCGCATAAATGTCAGCCTCGTAAAGCTCTGTGAAAAGCAGTGGCATGTCGTTGAGCAAAACATGAATCAATTGGCGAGACAAATCTGAAAGAGAAATATCTTATCGATAAAAATATCGCCTTCTAACTCACCGACAGTTTCGGCACGTGGGAGGCAAATAAAGTCTCTCAGATCGCCTAGATGAACAGGCAAGAAGAAGAGCATATCTCGAATAAATTTGTATTTAAATTTGCTCTCATCGAGATTTCCGATTCCTCCGAGTTCGTGACGCACGTAAAACTTAAAGTAGTGACACACTCTGGGCAGATGTCTTCCTTTTTCCTGTGCCTTCCACATATCTATCAACATGTGAAACTTTTGAATGAGGTACTTTAATCCTTGATTAATTTCACTGAAAAGATAAAGCGTTGATGTTCGTCAGTATGTGTGTGAGATTTCGTGTCACCAGCATTTTCTCAGCTCCTACTGGACCGATTTGCTCCAAACTTAGCGAATAATTTTCAAATCCAAGGGGCAAAAGAGGGCAAAGCTTCCTATGCATTTTTTCCGTGCTTTTGTATTCTTTTAAACTCATTTTTCGTATTTCGAGTCTTTTTCAGTTTTCCTGACATCGATTTTTGAGCGATTAAAATATAAAAGTCTGATTTATTCTTTTTAAAAATTCGAGCTATACGGAGAAAAAAATAAGAAAAATGCAGAAGTACGACAAAATATACCGTAAAAACTGTATTAGAAGGGCCCCTCTATTAGAAGGGCCCTCCCAACTGCCTCACGAAAAATAGAAGTGATCTCTTTAATTGAAGAGCCCCTCTAATTGAAGGGCCCTTTAGCGAAAGTACTGTGGCCGAAGTCAAAGCGACGTGAAATTACGGCCAAGTTTCAATTATTTATTTTTTTTTATCGTTTTGTGTTCAAATTTGAATTTTTTCTTGCATGTTCCTCTTTTAAACTATAATGGTAAATCATGAGTTTAAACGCTCAAAAAAAAAAGACTGAATTACAAATTGGGCGTTTAAAAATGCCCTGGAATACGCCAATAAAACCAAAAATAGGAATGCGACTATGGATCAGCTTTAAGACGTGGAAGTCGAAGATAATTTTCCGGATTCGGATCAGGAGGATTATTACGACAGCGACACTTCAATTGATATGAGCAATAACGCAGAGACCATCGTTTTAAAACAAATTGTTTTGTTAACTTTTTTTTTTTTTTTGGTTTTTTTCTAATTTTGTTGAATTCTGTGAATTTTTCTATTTAAACTATCGACTTTTTGTAGAATTTGTTAATTTTGTGAAGTTTTTTTTTTGGATTTTCTGAAATTTTACAAAGAATAAGTGGAGCATTCTAATAGAAAGATCCCCCAAAAAACCTTACGAAAAATAGAAGAACCCCCTCTAATTGTAGGGTCCCTCAAATACAAGGGCCCTGCGAGACACCCCACGAAAAATAGAAGGGCCGGGCGTTTTAATACAGGTTTTACGGTATGCGCGTGTTGGACGGGACGTTGGAAAATAAAATTTAAACTGCGCGGGTTTTTTCCCGAAAAAAATGTGGCCCAAGCGTTCGCATTTTTCCACCGTAGGCTGCATTTAACTGCGCAGCCACTCATCTGGGTTAAACTGATACGAAGAAAAGGCACAGAGAAGCAGAGTGTGAGGATGTTGTTGTTTTTGTAGAAGACTCTCGCCGGTGAGACGCAGACACTCAGCGGATCGTATATATATATACTCGGTATAAAATGCTGATAACTCGCTCCAATCGAACAAATAATTTCGCATGCATTTGGAGTGAGGTTTAGAGAAATCAGAGCAAAACATCGGCCACGGCTCTCTCAATTTTCTGCACTCTCTCGTCGCCAACGTGGCCGCGTCCATCACTGTGCGAAGGGAGCGCGTTTGCAGCGCTCCGTACTGAGAATAAATTGAAATGGTAAATGAAATTTTTGACCGAAAATTAAAATTCTGCAATGTGTACGGAGTTCATGACACTATAAACGATCCGTGAATTGTTTTAGGAATAACGAAACTTAATAATTCCCTCAGAAAACTCATTTACTTTTTCATTTGCCGTACGGTAAACGTTCATGAATACGGCCTCTGAACACCGTGGGGAGAAATTTTATTGAAAATGCAATACTATTAAAGTACTCACAGTCCTTAATTAAATAAAACGCTGCGCGGACGGACACCACGTTGAAAAAGAATTCCCAAGAGAGGCATGATTAGTGTTTGCAGGTTTCATTGATAGTACTCTCTAACTGCCAGTATTAACTCTAATTTAAGACATCCTGCTCATGTTATGTAACTCACCGATCTGCTGGTTTACCCATCATAATCGGAACATCTCGAAGGGAGAGAAACTCAAATTGATCAGCAACATAAACCACCTCGTCATATGGAACTTTCTCAAAAACCTCTGGATCGCTAAATTCCCTCAACTCTTCCTGTTTGCTTGCAGTCCAGTCCTCATTTAATTTGAGGCACATTTCGGCCGGCGAAATACTCAACCCAAAATCTGGACACGGTCCTGGAAAAAAAAGTTTCAAAAAAAAAAACTATTTTTCAAATTTATTTTCTTACTACTGCCCCATTGTTGATCTTCGTAATGTCGAAGACGTTGTAGCCTTATTTCAAAATAAGGATCCTTGATTTTGTCCCAAAAACGCGTCGTGGTTTTTGTTGTCTCCGAAGATTTTTTCAAAAATTTAGCAATAACGCCCCATCTCGTTTTTCCGTTCCTGATTGTTTCGCTAAATTGCTCGAGATAAATCGCACGGTGCGCTGTTGCTTTTACTTCAAATTTCGGTTCGAGATGCGAAGAACCAAAGATACGTGGTACAGAGTGTGAGCGTCTTTTGGGTTGAGAACTCGCTGGCACAAAGTCACGATCTTGGCTCAGAGAGCAACGCATGCGTTTTGAATGACGTTTTCGGAACAAAGTGGATGTTGTGAAGCGGTCTGCCGAATTGCTCTTTCGGTGCATGTCTTGCAACTTTTGGCGCCAGTTAGCATGACGGTTTTGATGGAATTTGTCCACTTCCATTTTCCTAGCCCTCTCGATTCGGTTATTCGATCGGCGCTGCATTTCTAATTCTTTCATTTCTCGCCTAATTTCTCGTTCCCTGTCTTTTCTTCTCTTATCTTCCATTTTTTTTCGAGCATTTTCGGCCAATTCCTCTTTTCGTTGGTATCTCCTGGCTGCCATCTCATTTTCCTTTAGCAGTTCGCGAGTCCGACGTCTTTTCTTCTGTTCCTCTTTTCTCGCCTCTGCCACGGCCTTCTTTGCAGCCAACTCTTCCATTTTCCGCGCTTTAGCTTCTTTGCGCTTCATAATATTGGCCTGTATTCTCTTTTTATTCTCGACCTCTTTCTTTGTTTTGCGAATACTGTCTTCCTCAAAGTCTCGGTCTTCTTTATCGGTTACACCATCATCACTCGATGAATTCAAGTCGCTGAGTTGTGGTGTATGACTTTCTGTTACTCGGCAACTTCTCCTGTAAAACAACACTGTTAATGGGTTAATTTGTTATATTTTTACCGAGGGCCTGCAGGCGGATCATCTTTCTTGTCAGAGTCTGGCAGGTAGTCCAGAATTGAATGAATCGATTGATCTGAAGATGACTTGCGGGACTCTGATCTAGAAGAAAAACATTGAATATTGTTTTCAAAATGCATTAGTTACTAACTTATCAAAAAGTAAAGAAGAATGGGTTTTCTCGCAGTCCTTCTGCCATTCCTTTTCCTCATCAGACGTGGTGTAGTCTGGGAACCATTGCGACAAAATCTTGTTGTTTCTTAAAAACATATTCATTTTATTTTATTAAGCATACATAAATGGCTTTTTCTGTTTACGGATTTTACACGTTTTGAAAATTCGTAAAACTTTAACTGTTGAAAATCTCCGAATTTTTATGGACGGTGTTTGATTATTTTTTTTTACCTGATAGTAAAATGTCTGAAAATAAAACCATGCTTCATGAATCTGAATAAACAATACGGGAATGCACGCCTCCCCCGTCGTCCAATGCGCCACCAAGTTCGTCGGATAATGAAATTATTTTTTCACTCGAAAATTTAATTTTTTTGAGAAATTCGAATCATTATCTGATTATTCAGGATGACACCATCATTTTAATCCAAAAACGAGGCATTTTGGTCAAAAAATGACCGAGCCTTACGGTTTTAAAAATGCGCCAGGTAGAAACAATTTTTGAAGACGTTGCTTTTGTTTTTTTTTAAATGTATTTTGATGTTGAATTTTATTTTCCAGTGAACATTTTTACGCGCTTTAATTTTGTGAACATAATTTCGTAAAAACCTACAGTCTTGACGTCGAATGTCTTTCTTTCTCCTCTTTTGTCATTTGAGGAGTTGGATGTCCAGTGAGACGTACTGGAGACAACACGACGTCGCCATGATGCACATCTGGAAAGGAAGTGGGCAAAACCTTGACGTTTTCGCAGAATTCGTACGGAGTAGAACTGCACATTGGTGTTCCGGCTAACCTGAAAATAAAGTTCTTCATTTGATAACTGTATTCTTGCGTAATTTGTCATTATACTCACTCTGCATCGTCTATGTCGTCCAATAATTCAAGCTTTTTCTTTCTCATTTTAGATGCCTGTCCGTCTTCTCTAGGTTTTGGATCAGTAGTGACCGCTTCCATTTTTATTTTTTTCGGCGCTCTCGACGGACTTCCATCTGGCTCTTCAAAGCCGCTGAAGTAGTACATTGGATCACGATTTGTTCTTGATGCTAGTCTTGGAGTGCGGGATTTTGGGATTACTGTCTGAGTAGAACGGATGGATTTTCTGGTGCGAATTGCCGGAGTCGTAGCGATTTCTGAATTTTTCGGTTGGCGTCGAGCGCTTTGCGTGCGGGAGGGAGCTCTGAAAAAAAAACATGTTTTATAAAACCCCAAACCCTTTAAAACATTGAAAATATTACTTTGTATTGTTTGTTTTGTTATCAGTGAGCCAACCGTCATCATCATCATCCGACGGCCATTGAGTAGTTGGAGAACAAGACGAATTGCCAGCTCGTTGATTGCCTCTCCTGACTAGTGCCGTTTTTGTTCTTATTGGAGTGTCGTAAGCTTCATCGAATCCATCTTGAAAGAGTTTCGGAGTACGATAAGATCTTGCCGTGGTTTTTGGTGTTGTTGGTGTGGCTCGTGCGCTTGAAGTTGTGGCTTGGCGACGAGAATTTTGAGAGCGAGATGGGACTCTGAAAAAAAAATCTCTTAAAAATTGCAAAACGTCTTAATTGTAACTAACGGTATTGGCGACTGCGGCTCTGAATCGCTCACTTCGAGCTCTGGAGTAAACTTTCGGGTAGAAATCTTTTTCGCGGCATATTTTCGCGTCGCAGGAGTCATTTTCACCTAAAAAAATATATATATAAGCGTAAAAGCGTAACAACATTATCAAAAAAAAACCATTGAAAAATCAATAAAACCCAGAAATGAAGAATGAAACTGCCATAAACTGTTTCTCGCAAATAAACTGGGGGCAAAAGAGTGCGTTGGGCGGGGAGAGTGCGAGGGTGTGAAACAAAAGTGTCCAGAGCGAGACGATTGCCAAAGGGGAAGAGAGAACAGTTTGCGGGGGATACATGTATATGGGAGAAAATCAGAATACCCTTTACCTTCAGCTGCAGAGAAATGTATCCCGTTCAAGCCTGAGAGAAAAAAAGTTAATAAAATTCACAAAACCGGAAAAAAAGGAAAAAAAACGGAAAAGAATTGCGGGAAAAATCGGAGAATGCTCCGATTGACCTGAAATTTTGGTAAATATTGGAAAAATTCTTATGTACACGCTCAAAAAATTTTGGACCAAAATACCGTTTTTAAAAAGTATCGATTTTTTCTGAAAATTTTTAAAATCGATGTTTTGGTTTTTCCCGCAGTTGTTTTCCTTTTTTTTATTTTTTTCTGGTTTTGACCAACCCCTATCCTCCCTCTAAATTTTGTGGGTCTGCCCAAAACTAGAACACATATGTATAAAAAAAAATCCATGAATGCAGTTCGATTCCAAATCCAAATAACCAAAATTTCAGGGCCAAAATTGGTGTTCCTACCACTATCTGTCCCCGCGCACCACCAAAAAATAATTTTTTTGGGCGGTCAATAAGTTTAGGACCCCTTCGAAAATTGGGTGGATTTGTGGATTTTTTTTTAATCGGATTTTTGCTTCAAAGTTTTGAATAGAATTCGTATTTTTTCGCGTTTTATTCATTTTTTGATAACTTTTGAAACAATATAACTTGGTCACTATTGAGAGCAGTCAATAGAAAAAGTTCATGGAACTGTTAAGTTTTGAGGCTCCCAAAGTTGAAACTCTGAAATTTTATTTTCCAGGTTAATACAAAGTGAAGAATAGCGGTTTTGTAAGTCGTACACGGATAAAAAACATTTTCGCGACTTGGAGCAAAAAAAAAACAGTCGAAACTACCAGTTTATGAAACGAATTATCTACCTGCTAAAACGTAGAATGGCAGTGATGGAAGGATAATTTCGCGGGTTTAAGCTCATCCTCTACATGGCCAGATCCCATTCTGTTAAACTACTTTTTTTTTTGGGTGTTTGACAGGAAAGGTTTGCACGAAGAATAACGTCAATATCCAAGCTCTCAAGATAACCTTTTACCCGGAGAGATAGAGAGCCGACATCGAAGCCAAATGTGATTGTTTCGGAAAATGTTCTTGTTAATCTTGCCATAAATGTTTCCTTAATCTAGTCAAATTTGAAAGATTAAAAAAAAAGTCATCATGTCGTCCTTGTAAAAGTAGAAAAAGAAACTGTGACAAAAGAAAAAGATCGAAATACTTTTTGATACAATCGAGCTCGTAAATAAACAAAACAATTTTCAATTATTCTAAACTTGGAATGTCCTGATCAATTGACCAATAGTATTCGCGCGCCCGTATCATGAACTTGACTTTCTCTCTCACTTCCTCGAAAATCTCAAAAACACGTGGCACTGCTATTTTGAGAATAATGCTGAAGTTGACAATCCTTTGAGGGTTTAGCTTTGGATCCGACCAATCGTAAAGCAATGCGTTGATAAGATGTCCTTTCTGAAAAAAAAACCGCCAAACGTTTTTGTCATGCATTTGAATTCAAAATTGCCTGATTATCATCGCAGTCAATGAGATTCGTCAGTCGAAAACAGTCTTTAATCAGTTCCAGCATTTGCGGAAAAGTTGGAAGTTGTGTGTTGTATGGCTAAATTGTTTTTTTTTTAATTATTTCTAACTTTATTCAAATCTCACCAAATTTTTATTCAGTTCATTATTGATCTGTTCTTCCATCCAATAGTAAAACTGATCTCCATCAACCTCTTCTTCTTTTTTCCTAAATTTTGCCTCAAACTCAGCACAATTTTGGAGAAATGCAGTGGTGAAATGTGCTCTTTCAGAGCGTGATAATTTTGAGAACAACTGGAAATATTTCTAAGTCACATTTCAATAGCGTTCTAACTGTACTTACTTCAAACTTAAAAACTCTAAAATCGTGTTCAATTTTCCAAAATTCAATAGTGTATCCGGGTTGCTTAAGTAGCCAAATCATTCTTTTTTTGAGCAAAGCATTGTTGTGCATGATTAAACCGTGTTTCATCTGAAAAAAAAGTTGTCTTTGTAATGTTACATAATTATTTTAACTTACAAAGTACTCCATTCTCCATTTTGGAAATTGCTCTTTCAATTTAACATACACTTTTTGATTTGGTGACAACGGTGATGTTATTGGTGGCCGATTTCCAGAAACGTTCAAATTGTTAGCTACGTTTTGAATAATATCGGGAGACAATAAATGTGTAAATGGATACCCGATTTGAACTGGCATTAACGGATTTCTTAAAAGAAAATTTTCTGGATAGTTAGATATTACTGGAAATAACGGATTCGCCATTGTTTCTGACCCGTAAGATGGTTGATCCTGGTTAGTTTTGCTCAAAAGTGTAGCAAGATCAACCGATTCATCCCACGACATCTTTTTCGCCGATGGGGCGTTACATCGTTTTTTATTGACGGATCTTTTGAGGAGCAAGATGTCTGAAGATTTCGTTTTCCGTTGTTGTGCATTTTCTACACGATAATCATCACACCTGAGGTGTGGAGCATACTCGTATTTAAATGGAGGGCCAATAACTTCGTTGTCTGACATTTGAAATTTTCCTGGTTTCTTCTGATTTTTATCTCGTTTCTTGTATAGGGAGCGGGGCTTTTTCTCTTTTGACAGAGAGTGCACCATTGGTTTTAATGGACATGTCCCAAAATCACCTAGAGGTGCATGCAACCCTGATGCTCCAAAAACTCCAGGTAATCCGGCAAACCCTGGAGATAAAAGTAAATCATTGATTTTTGTTTTATCCGTTGTTTCGTCATTATTTAGTTTCGTGGCTTCCCAATAATTAGAAAGATCCGCATTTTTCGGAAGAGTCGGTGTATCAGTAAATCCAGTTCTTGCAGGAATCGAAACATTAATACTTTGAAAGTTGGAAAAAAATTCTTCAAAATTTGATAGCATCTTTTCTAGCAACAAATTTGATTCCTTCACAGTCGGTACAATGGAATATTAATGAGGCAGATGAATCCTTGTGAGAAATGAAGTTTTCTGGAAATAAATAAAAAAAACTGTGCAACTGTCTTTGCAACAAAAAAAAACAATCATTTAGCACATTAAAAAAAAGGGAAGTGTTGAACCTATTACTACGTCGCGAAAACCTGTCAGAGCCGCTCGTGCGTCAGCGCAATTCGAAACTATCGAGCGCTCGCGAGCGTAAATCGACACACTGGTCGCGGCGAGACCACAGCCGCAACGCAGGAGCAGCTCTGACAGGTTTTCGCGACGCAGTAATATTGCGAACTACAAAAAAAAATGCAGAGACATATTGTATTTTCAATCGTGTTGCAGCATGAAAACACGAAACTCCGCCTACTTATTTGTGCGCAAACCAAACACAGTGCTAATTGAAGAGACGCAGACAGAACGGTGATTGCGGACTCATTTTTTCATGCTGCAATTTTGCATTGAATTGAGTCGTGAGCGTGGCTATGAACTTTCAATGTAAATTCTCGCTGTAGCCTTCAAGAACATTGACACGATAATTGTAAGAAAAATCTGTTTTGTTTACCTCAAAGAGTTTTGTTTTTTTTTTCTCTTAACGTTGCTGAATTACTTTTAAACTGTTACCGGAACATTTAAAAGTTACATATTTTGAAGTTCAAGCTTTCACAAATCTAGTAAGTTTGGTGAAATTCGAGTGATAACTTTGGTATTATTATCTGTTCACGAACGAGGATTGCAAACGACGCTCCGATGTTCCGCAATTTTTCCACTGTTCCGCAGTATTCGCTGCGAGACCGCAGTGATAAACTGCGGAACATCGGAGCGTCGTTTGCAAACCTCGTTCGTGAACACATAATATGAATTTCTAGATGATAAACTATTCCAATCTGGAAATATTGGTCTAATACCCACGCAAAAAAATCAAAGTATAAACATTTAGTTAATCATAATATGATTTTCACTCAAGCAAGAAACATAATATACATAACGTTGGTGGGCACGCAAGAATACCCTTCTGATTAAAACAACAAATAGACGTCGTGAGTGTATGTCGTAAGGGGTCTGATTTTCATGCACGTTTGACGTTGAAAAAAAAGGTGAAAACATGAGTCACTGAACTAACCTTGCATAGCAAATTTTTAAATATTAGCGGAAAAAGTTAGAATAAAAATGTAATTGGCTAACTTTTGTATTGTGTTTTCAAATGAGTTGCAGCATAAAAACATGAGTCCGCAATCACCGTTCTGTCTGCGTCTCTTCAAATAGCACTGTGTTTGCCTGGTCGCGCACAATTAAATGGGCGGAGTTTCGTATGTTCAGTGTAATTGTTTTTCAGGAGAGCAAAACACTTTCAATTTTTATAGTATGATTTTATATGTATAAAAAATTTACATACAACGCAAACCCTTTGAGAAATAGAAATCACTTCGGTATTTGCAAGGGTTAGCTATTCAAGCGGCACGTTCCCGATATTTGATGAGGTGGCTAGAGGACGGCAAGCAAAATGAGTTGTAGCCTTAAGGGAACGGCAGGACGTCGGAAAAGGACTCCCACGCAAATATGTGCGCGAGATCGGCAAGAGGACGGCATGGAAAGAATAGTTTTAAAGATACGTCAGCGTGGGGCTACTACGGTATAGAACTCGCACGGAGTAGAACCGCTATGGAATAGAACTGGATATGCAATAGAACTCGCACGGAATAGAACTGCTACGGAATAGAACTGCACGGAATAGAACTGCTACGGAATAGAACTGCACGGAATAGAACTGCTACGGAATAGAACTGCGCGGAATAGAACTGCACCGAATAGAACTGATACGGAATAGAACTGCTACGGAATAGAACTGCACGGAATAGAACTGCTACGGAATAGAACTGCACGGAATAGAACTGCTACGGAATAGAACTCGTACGGAATAGAACTCGTACGGAATAGAACTCGTACGGAATAGAACTCGTACGAAATAGAACTCGTACGATTAAATTAATCGACGAAAAATATCGCTAAACAGCACGCGGTTTGTAATTTCGGAGCGTCGATATGGTTTTTTCAAATTAAAGAATTCAAATGATAGCGATCGCGGACCCGTGATTTGTCGGTACAAGAAACTATGTATAGCCGGTTGCGTTCTCCAAGAGGGCAGCTACCAGGCAGCTATTTGGCAGCTACCTGGCAGCTACCTGGCAGCTATTTGGCGGCTATTTGGCGGCTATTTGGCAGCTGTCTGGTTCTATTTCGTACGAGTTCTAAATAGCTGCCAAATAGCTGCCAAATAGCTGCCAAATAGCTGCCAAATAGCTGCCAAATAGCTGCCAAATAGCCGCCAAGTAGCTGCCAGGTAGCTGCCAGGTAGCTGCCAGGTAGCTGCCAGGTAGCTGCCAGGTAGCTGCCAGGTAGCTGTCTGGTAGCTGCCCTCTTGGAGAACGCGACCGGCTATACATAGTTTCTTGTACCGACAAATCACGGGACCGCGATCGCTAGCATTTGAATTCTTTAATTTGAAAAAACCATATCGACGCTCCGAAATTACGAACCGCGTGTTGTTTAGCGATATTTTTCGTCGATTAATTTAATCGTGCGAGTTCTATTTCGTACCAGTTCTATTTCGTACGAGTTCTATTTCGTACGAGTTCTATTTCGTACGAGTTCTATTCCGTGCAGTTCTATTCCGTAGCAGTTCTATTCCGTGCAGTTCTATTCCGTAGCAGTTCTATTCCGCACAGTTCTATTCCGTGCAATTCTATTCCATAGCAGTTCTATTTCGTAGCAGTTCTATTCCGCGCAGTTCTATTCCGTAGCAGTTCTATCCCGTGCAGTTCTATACCGTAGCAGTTCTATTCCGCACAGTTCTATTCCGCGCAGTTCTATTGCATATCCAGTTCTATTCCATAGCGGTTCTACTCCGTGCGAGTTCTATACCGTAGTACCCCCGTCAGCGTTAGCTTTGCGCATATTTTTCATTCATTAATAATCGGCCCGCCAAAATGGTCAAACGCGCTCCGCTGAACTCAACGCTATGCGATTTTCGTTTTGGTCTCCAAATTATTAAATTTCACGTGTAAATTTAACGCCAAACGCCAAGTACGGCTTTCATTAAATTAAATTTTAAATAAAACTAAAAGTTTTTCCAATTCAAGGGAAGAGTCTGAAAATCGGCAAGAAGATGGCAAGGGTTAGTCTCGTCCAGGGGTGGGACCAAAAAAAAAATTTTTATTCGATTTTTTTTTGGTTTTTTCGGGTTTTTTTTTGGATGAGACAAAAAATTTTTTGTTTTTTTTTGAGGATGTGGATAAGACAAAAAATTTTTTGATTTTTTTTTCGATGGTGAAAGTGAGACCAAAAAATTTTTGATTTTTTTTTCGATGGTAAGAGTGAGACCAAAAATTTTTTTTTTTTTTTTGATGATGCGCCGCAGGCAAAAAAATTAAAAAAAAAAATCACGGAGGCGAAAGAAAGTTCCGGTTTTTGGGCAAAAACTTATTCAGTATATGCTCCGAATTGACAAAAACCTCTAATTTTCAACAAAAACTTGGAAAATTTCTTTTTAAATAACAGAAATACGTACTTTTTTTGGAATTTTTTTGTTGTTTTTTTGGTAAATTTTTTGAGGAAAAAATTTTTTTTTTTTGTTTTTTTGTTAATTTTTTTGAGAGCAAAAAAAATTTTTTTTTTTTGGTAATTTTTTTGGGGGACAAAAAAAGTTTTTTTTTTTGGCAACTTTTTTTGGGGACAAAAAAAGTTTTTTTTTTTTTGGTAATTTTTTTGAGGACAAAAAAAGTTTTTTTTTTTTTGTGGAAAATTTTTTTTTGTCCCACCCCTGGTCTCGTCATTGGCAAGTTGCCGGAAATATTGGCACCCTTCCCGATTTCACGGCAGTCTGTGATGAATAATGTCTTATTGCAAAAAGTAATGTGTACATGATTTTAAAAATAAGCTTCATTAATAGGAGATGAGGGCATGTTGGTGAAATAAGAATTTTTGCTGAAAAACTTTGAACTAACTTTGCGAAGTTATCGAAAGCAAGTATTATTTTAATAAACCTTATTTTTAACTTTTCTACGAAATATGTGAACAGGAAACACTAGAATACTAAAATTGCAAAATGTGCAGTCAGAAAACGTCTACGTAAGAATTAAATCTATTTTTTGCATTTAAATTTGGATTTGAATTTGAAGTCAGGAGAGAAGATTTCTAGAAAAAAAAGCGAGTTAATGCAACATCAGTTTCTAGCGGATTAAAGGAAAACAGAAGTATTAAAAATACAGTGCAAATAAATTTGCAATAAAAAATGTTATAACAGGAAGTTTGGCAGTTTTTCACTAGCTAGAAAACAAATCGCTTCTACTTTAAATTAACTGTGTGCGACGATGAGAATATGAAGAGATGTGGAATTTATTGGGCGGGGTCGAAATGAGTATGAAAAAAACTAATTTTTGTTTTGAGCTTGAATGTGAAATATTTCACATGTTTCAAAAATGTTTCCATAATAATATAAAGCAGCCATGAAAAAAAAAAACTGCTTTCACTCAACTTTTTGAGAAATTAGACTAATATACCCTTTCAAACCTACTTACGTCTTCGTCAATTTCATTTTCATTTTAAATACGTATTATACGAGAGTAAAAAAATATTCTCAGTACGGAGTGCTGCAAACTCGCTCCCTTCGCACAGTGGTGGACGCGACCACGTTGGCGACGAGAGAGTGCAGAAAATTGAGAGTTTTTTTTGTTCGATTAGAGCGAGTTTGCAGCGTTTTATACCAAGTATAACAAAAAGAAGAATCTATTCCAATTTATGAGTAGAATGGTAGCTTCCTTCTAGCAAAAACGATTATGGTGAAAATTGATATTAACATCACAAAAAAGGAATAAATTTGATTTGACATTTGAAAATAAAATGTAAAAAGCACATGAATCGCGACACTAAAAACTGGTGAAAACGAGCCCTCAATAGCTTTTATGAGAAGATGCGCCCGTTCAAGGAAGCAACAAAATATGATGTCGCCTCTTACGAAACCATAAAATTTACCGCAAAGTTATTGCTTTTATTTTTTCTGTATTCATTCTTTTTACAAGACGGTTTCATGTTTTTTCTACCGTTGGAAGGAAAATGATTTTTTGCTTGTGGAAAACTGCTCTCGAATATAATTTTTAAAGGAATCAAAACACATTTTAAATAGAGCATGTTTTATATTTGTGCACTTTTTTCGGGTTGCTATGGCTTTAATAAACATCAAAATCTTTGCATCATTCTATTTTTAATGTATTTCAAATTGTCGATTGAAATATTATTGCATCCATTTAATTTTGGTGTATGTATTTATATTCCTGTTCCACTTTTAAATGCATATTCACAATTTGAAAAAAAAAAAAGAAGTTTTATTCAAATGGAACCAATAAAATCATGTCAACTATACAAAAATGTGTCAAGAAATATGGATAAAAGCTATATTCTTCTAAAAATGCACAAAAATATTATAAATTCGATTATCGATTGTTTTACAGGTTTGGAAAAAAGATGGATATGACGATAGGAATGTGATGTCATGACATCAAAACCATTAAATGTGTTGATTATGCTTGTGGTCTGCATTGTTCAATGATAGCTGACTTGTTGTTGCAGAAATCTTCTCCCAAGTTGTGAACTGATTGCTCGTGGACCAATGAAGCTCTTCCTGAAACCAATCCAAATTTAATAGATGCAATGCTAAAAATAGACAAACCTGATGGATCCTGGTTCTTTTGCCACTTTGGAATCCACTTCCTTACAGTTTTTGCAGCCTGCTCAGACGGGAATAGCTCGTGGAAGATTTTTCTCATGTAGAACGCTTCCTTGCTGTGCGGAGTGTTGTGTGGGTAAACTTTCGCCGCTTGAGCAAATTCCTTGTCGGTGACTTCGTCGGCGCAGTGCTGCATAAGAGAATCAATCCATGAATAGCCAACTCCATCGGAGAATTGTTCCTTTTGTCTCCAGAGAATCTCATGTGGCAGATAAGGACGTTGGTCCGTGTTGAAAGCTGAGCGGAGCACGTACTTTTCGCAACTTCTTCCGTTTTCAAGTTTCTGAGGGCGTTTGAAAGCTGGATCCAAACTAATGGAGGCATCTAGGAAAGACTTGTCCAAAAATGGCACACGGACCTCGACTGAATGCGCCATAGAAGATTTATCAGCGCGGAGGCAGTCAGAAGTGTACAAATGGAGCACACGATCAATGGTTTCCTTTTGGAAGTCCTCGTCAGATGGGGCATTGTGGAAGTAAAGGTATCCGCCGAAAATCTCGTCGGCTCCTTCTCCAGACAGGACCACTTTGATTCCAAGTTTGCGAATTTCTTCGGAAAGGAAGTACATTGGCGTGGATGCGCGTATGGAAGTTACATCATACGATTCTAAGTGCCAGATTAATTTACGAAGGTTTTGGATTCCCGCCTGAAATACGAATAGTCTTATCATAATGTTTTCAAAGAAAAAGTATCTCACCTCAATACTGAAGTAGAACTCATGATGAGTAGTTCCAATAAAATCGGCCACCTTTCTGGCAGCCACGACATCTGGAGAGTTGTGATCTACACCAATCGAGAAAGAGTGAACTGTCAAGCCTCTTTTCTTCATTTCTCTCGAAGCAATAGAGCTGACAAGACTAGAATCCAAACCACCCGAAAGAAGCACTCCGAGCGGGGCGTCCGACATCAATCTTTTGTGAACAGCAGTTATCATGGTGCTTTGAATAAGTTTCAAATCCAACGGACGGATAGCTTTTTTGTAGTCGAACCATTCCGGTTGGAAATATCGAACAAATCCAGTCTTTGGGGTGTAGTAATGGCCAGGTGGGAACGATTCAATTTTGACGTCTCCACAACTATCCTCTAGGCATTTCATTTCGTTGGAGAAGAAGTATCTTCCCTCCGAATCGACTCCATAGTACATTTGTTTCACACCCACTGGATCACGAGCAGCGAGAAACTCTCCTTCGCAGCAAAGAGCAAAAGCAAAAACTCCATCGAGCAGGTTGCAGAAGAATCCATCGCGGTATTTTTCATACAAGAAAATAATGACTTCCGAATCGCATGTAGTGCGGAGCTTGTAGTTTTTCAGCTCTGTATCACGAAGAGCTTGGTGGTTGTAGATTTCTCCGTTGTGGATAACCTGAAAATCAATTTTATAAAGTGTTTTTTGACAATCCCCATCAATCAGTGGTTATTCTCATCAGTATCTGCACAAAAACAAAACATAAAACGACCCTTTGGTCAGGCCTCGTTTTTCTTCTGTTTCGTGAGAAGAGAAGTATGAATGGGAGAGTGATAAGAACACCGAGAGATAAGAAAATATTGTACTTTGATTTTCACGTGAATAAAGGTACGGACGAAGATCTGAGCATGATAGAAATAAAAATAATAAAAAACTGTTTCATTTCATTGGCATAAACTACGAGACCCCTAAACAGGACAATAAAATTTATATAGACTAAATTGAAACCAGCATATTCTATTAGAGAAAAGGGGATTTTCCCAAACTTAAAAAAAAATATTTTTTTTTATTGAGAAAACAAAAAAATTGCAACGCGGTGTTTGCGTACTTTTGAAATTCAAATGAAAATGGGAAAAAAATCTCTTCATTTGCTATGCTATTTCTCTCATTGCCGTTTGAATTTCAAAAATACGCAAACACCGCGTTGCAATTTTTTTGTTTTCACAATACCACCAAGCTCGTCGGATGATGAAATTATTTTTTCACCCGAAAATTTACTTTTTTGAGAAATTCGAATCATCATCTGATTATTCAGAATGACACCATCATTTTAATCCAAAAACGAAGTTTTTTTGTCAGAAAATGACGGAGCCTTAGGGTTTTAAAAATGCGTTAGGTTGAAACAATTTTGTGCACGCATCCACACCGTCTAGTCATTATTTTACCTGTCTATCGGCGGCTGTTCCTTGAAGTGGATGCGTGATTCCAAGATCCATGATTGCCAAGCGTTCATGGACGAGGATATCTCCGGTTTTTGGGTCCTGGTAGCTTCCACTAAAATCCGGTCCACGGTGATATTGTCTTCTGAATTAACACAATACTTTATTTTAACTCGAACGTCTTCCAATACAAACCTAGACAACCTGCGAGCCTCATCGAGGTCGAACTTTTGCTTGCACTGGGCTGCCTGTTGGCAAATAGCAAAGACGCCGCACATGATGACAATAAGTAGTTTGGGAATCCAAGAGGAAAACGAACGCGAATGCGATAATTAACACAATTTAATTGTGTTGTGTGAATATAATCTTCTAGAGCCGCTCGCTTATAAAGGTCTTGGAAATCTTCCAAGGGGCGGAGCTGTAGGCGGGGTTTGGATCCCGCCTACAGCTCCGACAGGCCGACAATCTGATGCAAGGCACAATCAAACGCAATCGGGTCTGTCTCTTTGGTCTCTTCGTCTCCAACGCTATCTCTCGAGAGCGGGCAGTCGGAAAATACGTGTTGTCGAACCATCAGCATCTTGAACAAAAACATTGAAAGAAAAATGATAAATTAGCTTAAAAACAATTCAGCCTGGAACATGAAAACATCGGATCTACGAGTAACGCGTGTGTGTGTGTGTGTTTTTTTTTTCAAGTCTCTCTTATCTGATAAAAAAAAATTTCCAGACAGCTGGGCTTGGCTCGGAGGTCGGTGAGACTATGAAGAATTAGGTGGCAAGAAAAAAAAAGTTTAACTGACGAAAATTGTGTTTGACAAGTAAAAGTAAATTTCATGTTCTCATGGTGTAGAATAACATTGTTTCATAATAATAATAATAATAATAATCTATCATACCATTGCCTGTTACAATTTTATTGTTTTTGGGTATTTTATTGTTTTTGGTGTTCACAATTTATGTTTATTTTTTGGGAGGAAGGAAAAGAAAGGAAACATGTTAGGACACTTATTTATAGAATATTTTGAAATTTCGTTGCAAAATTATATTTAGATAATTTTTTTTGTTTTAAAAGTTCGATTTTCTATTACAAAACATGTGTAAAACATATGTGTAATAGAAAAATTACTTTTTTACAAAACTTTCGATAAATAGAACAGTTAATTAGGTCACGTCCTGCTCAACGGCTTTGTTATTCATTTCCTAGCCATATTTTTGTATTTAGGAGAAATTTATAAAAAAAAAGAATCCTGCTGCACAGTACCCGCTGGGTACTGTGCAGCAGGATTCATGTATTATGGATTCGTGACGTAGCGACTCGTTGCGGCGAGTTGTGCGTTCCTCTCACGCCGCCAAGAACTGAATCGTGGTGAGACCCAACAATTGCTGACGCATAACTTAACAGGGGTGGGACCAAAAAAAAAAATTTTTTTTCGATTTTTTTTGTTTTATCTGGTTTTTTTTTGGATAAGACAAAAAAATTTTTGTTTTTTGTTGATGATGCGCCGTAGGCGAAAAATTTTTTTTTAGAGCCACGGAGGCTAAAAAAAGTTCCGGTTTTTGGGCAAAAACTTAATCGGTATATGCTCCGAATCGACAAAAACCTCTAATTTTCAACAAAAACTTGGAAAAATTATTTTTAACTGGCAGAAATACGTATTTTTTTGTTGTTTTTTTGGTAAATTTTTTGAGGACAAAAAAATTTTTTTTTTGTTGTGGAAAACTTTTTTTGTCCCACCCCTGCTTGACACGCTGTCTCGCTACGTCACGAATTCATAATACGTAATTTTTTTTTTTTGGTTTTTTCTATCGTGGCAAAAAACTGGATTTTTGATTTTTATTACTTAATTTGTTGTTATTTTGTTTTTTGACCATTCAAGTATTTAACTTTGCAAATGTTTGATATTGCTCCACTCCAAAATTTTATAGCCCTGTTTGCGAAAAATTGCTCTTCAACATACTTTTAAATGTGACCAATTTCCTAAAAATTGCTATCACTTTTTTAAAACGACCTTTTTTGAAAATTTGCTTAAACAGCACAGCACATTTTCTTTCTGTTCTTTGATTCACCTTTTTCGTTGTTTCATGTTTTTTCCGATTCCCACGAACCATTCTCTATCTCTCAATTTCTGCTGCGTCATTTTTCTCTGTATTGCACAATCTATCTAATTCTTTTCCCCGAAGAATTTTCCAACAGAAGAAGGCCATAAAAAATATGGAGGAACCAAAACCAAAAAGAAAAATCTGAAAAAACAAGAAACTTGAGCAAACTGGAAGACAAACAACATTTTCTTAATGGCCCTGAAAGTGATAAATAACATTTAATTTGTCTGAAGAGTTCCGTTCGTGCCCCCTTGCGTTTAGATCGTGCTGATTTTTTTTAAATCTTTGCTCTTTTGAATGTTATAATGTATAATTCCGTCACTATTATTAGATCTCAACAACCGATCAGAAATGTTTGGCCTTGATTGATTGTCGGATGATATTCTTATCTATGCATATGAATGACGTTGATCTCACTAGAACCGGTAGGAAAAGGGCATTCCCCAACAAAAAGGGGATTCCCCCGACAGAGAAAGACAGGAAAGAGAATAAGAAGATAGAAAAGCGACACGTGACCTTATCATAAATAGACCAACAGGTGAGAAAGATGGAAGAAGAGAAGAAATTCAAGTTGTGCCGACCTAGTATAGTCGATCGTCACGTGTCCTTCGATATGTTAATTTCGGTGATTATACATACAAGGAATCAAACAATTATGAGTTAATTTCAGAACTTTGGACATGTTGATGGGGTACTGTAGGACAAAGATTTTTCTGATGACTTTCTGTGATGCATGAAAAAAAAACATTTTTCCAGCCTGCATGCCGACGCCCGTGTTTTGAATTTCATTCCTTTCTCAGGAATGTGCTCAAACTCAATTTTCGGCGCTATTTATGTATCGTTTATTGGTCTAGTTAAGGCAACTATGCTCATTTATAACAAAGAAATATGAACAGTAATAATTAACAGGTAAAAAATGGGGTAACATAGAAAGATATACGAACAAGCCGAAATTATTATTTTAGGATTTGTGTGTCGACAGAAGCGTGTGTTGTGCGTCCAAATGTATGCAAGCGGTTCGGCGTCAAATTCAAAATGTCCAAGTGCTCTCGGGTAGACGATGACGCCGTCACGATAGGAGAGGGCCAATTATGCACCAGGATCAATTTTCTATTTTTTTTCTGTGGCTTCTTCAACGGCTAAAAGCTATGTAGCTGTCTTTATCCACCATAGTCGCGCTAGCATTTACTTCTGTCGGTACCCGCATGATAATTCGTTTTCGCAGCGATTAATTTGCAGTATCAGGATAACATTTGTGAATTATTAACTTGCAAAACATTTTCCTTGGTCAAGTTGCCTCTCTTTTTAAATTTGTTTCGAATATATGAAAAATAGAAAAGACAGATCTCTGGCCAATAAACATGAAGAAAAATATATTTTTCACAACTAACCTATCATATCAATCGTCACAAAAGTTAAATAGTATCGGGTTTCATTGCCCTTCATTACATTTTTTTTTCAAAAATATATTTTGTCGGCCCGCCATGATTTTTTCGAACGCGCTTCGCTGAACTTAGTCCTCCGGGATTTTCATTTTGATTTCTAAATTATATCAGTTTTTGTATAAATTCAGGTAGTATGTTCAGCGGAGCGCGTTTGACCTTTGTGGCGGGTCGACATTACTTTCACCAAGATATTTAAAATCAGACCACGTGCAATGCCAACTTTTTTTTTTGACAAGAGGCGACACGTGCTGTAACATATTGGTAGGTGACAAAAACAACATCGGAAGGATCGAGGGATCATGTTTTTCTTTTTTTCCTGGTTGAGAGACCAGCTCGAACAAAACAAGACATCACACAAAAATGTTTAAAAGTTTCATTATTTTCCTGCCATCAACATCAACAAAGATCAAAAGAAAATCATATGATAAAAAGGAGTAAACGTTTCTTTTTTCTTTTCTGGCAAGAATAACTGAACTTTATTCTATTTCCGTACCTTCAGTTGTCACAATGATCTTTCTCATTTTCTTGTTTTTTTTTCTGTGAGAGAAGTTACTGATAAGCCGAAAAGAAAACCTTTTCTAAAGATTGTTGTTTACTGTGCCTTCTTTTTTCTCTCTGTTTAATTGATACTTTAATGGAGGGGCGAACATGATAAGAAAAAAAATTATTGTGAACACGGGATGAATTTTTCAATCTCAAAACAAAATTGAACTAAATTTCAATAATATTATCAGCATAATGGGCAAATGGGGAAGAACAAGAACCATTGAAGATGCAGAACATCGAAGATCGGCTGAAAACGAGTAATTTTTATATCTTATCTTTTCAGACAAACAAACTTCAAAAATCAACTCATAAACGCACCTTGAGTGATTTTTAGGTGTAGACCGTTATCTGATCCACCACCTGGTGAGGTGTAGTCAACAAGTAGTTTGTTACCGCAGGATGCGAAGTTTTGGGTTTTTTGGAAGGGGGGCAAACTGAAAAATAGGAGGATGTTTGAAAAACCGGTAATAACTTGAAAAAATAAATTCTTCTAGGATTAAAGGGGTGCCAACTTTCTGGGGAAAGTTGCTTAAAATATACTCTTGGGTGGGGGATTTACGAATATCAAATTGAAATCGCACAAAAAAATTTCTCTGATTTTATATGATTTTTACAAAAAAAAAATAGAAGACCACGAGGAGTACACGAAAAATCGTGGCCGTGGCCTAGGAAACCCGCGGCCGCGGCTTCTAGTAAATTCCATTTTCACGAGAAATATTTATTTTGCTTGTAATTTCCCTCGTTTTTATCATCGGTTTTCAATAAAACATGCTCTAATCGCTTATTGAAGTTTTATATACTCGCGAAAACATATTTTAGTCATGAATATTGAAAAATCGATAATCGGCTGTCGTTCGATTCAACGTTTTCAATAATTTCTGGTGAACATTTTTTGTTAAAATACAACCGTTACAGATAAAATAGTGAATTTAATGCGGAATTGAGCAGGAAAACGGGCAAAAATGAAAGGTATGAGAAATTTTGTTCCGAATTTGTTTTATTGTTAATTTTTTTTATTAATACGCGTTATTTTGGTACCTGAAAACACGAAATGATGTTTGCACATTATTTCCCAAAGATTAATGCAAAAAAAAGAGAAAAAGACGGGAGAAAAATGTTGAAAAAGAAAATGACGTTTGAATTTCGCGCCAAATCGTGTACTCCTCGTGGTCTTCAATTTTTTTTTATAAAATTCGCCAAAAATCAGAAAAATTTTTTCGTGCGATTTCGATGTGATCTTCGTAAATCCCCCACTCAAGAGTATATTTTAAGCCACTTTCCCCAGAAAGTTGGCACCTCCTTTAATATATATTTTTTCAAAACAGAAATCTACTTTTAACACGCCTCTCTTTCTTTTTCTGGAGCGCGAAATAGATTTCTATGCTCCAAAAATTATTGAAAACACTTTAGCGATCATGTTATAGTGAGCAAAGAAATCTACACGTCAGCAAGAGTTTCTGACAGCACTTTGCTCTCATGAACAAAAAAAATACGATTTTTGATGAAAAAGCTATTAAAATTAAAATGAACGGACTTATTTCATTTCTATTTTTGTATGCTCCCATATGGTCGGTATAAAGCTCTGAAAACTCGCTCCAATCGCAACGTGAATTGCGCATGCATTTAGAGTGAGATTTAGAGAAAAGAGAGCGAAACATCGGCCACGCTCTTTCAATTTTCTGCACTCTCTCGTCGCCAACGTGGCCGCATCGTCCAGTTTTCGAAGGGAGCGAGTTTGCCGCGCTCCGTACTGAGAATAAAACTACATATACTGAACTTTTTGACAAACCTTTTTTCTGTTATTTTATCATTATACTTTAACCAGGTGATGTCACTGGAGCCTTTTCCAGAACTGTCCAAAAACTGAACCGAGAGACCGGTCTGGACATTTGATTCTCCTTCCTGATAACGTACTTATAGTCAGACAAGGAAAAAATCAAATCGAAAAGCTCAAAATTATACCAATTGTACAGAAAATTGCTGAACGAGAGGGCTAGAGTTAGCTTTTCCATAATCAGCAGACATTATAATCACAGTCTCATTGGCTTCCATTGTTCTAGCCACTATTCCACCTGAAAAAAAAACACATCGGTTTGAAAGGAAAGCAATTAAATAGTAAATTACTCACTCGAAATTCCCCAATTGTAATGCAATGAGACCATATCAGTTGTGGAATATTTTAGAACAAGGTAATTTGTGAACAGGTATTGTGGCAAGGTGTCACTTGCATATCTGCAAAAAAAAAGGAATGCAACTTTTTTTTTTTAATTTTGACTAACTGTGCAATGGGCATGGAAGTGTTTAGCCCGAGATAAACAGTTATATCAATAGATTTTGAGATCCATATATTCATAAAAGCAGTTTGACTGTAGGAACTATCTGAGAAATGGAGGATCTGAAATACAAATGTATATTTTTTAATATTTTTCATGTTTCGGCTAAAAAATCTGATTTCAGTTTGCTAGTTAAACATTTCTGCGTAAACAAAATTTCATACAAAACAGTGCTGACTAACCTTATAACAGTTTGTCCCTTGTAATTTTACACCCGAATATGAATTTTCAGATTTGAGACTATGAACAAGTGGTCCACACGAGTCCACATCAACATCAGTAATCATTGCTTGAAAATCTGTCCCAGGTTGTAAAAATTCTGGATTTCCTCTTATATGTATCACTGCTTTCTCTCCACTGGTTCTCAGGAAATATGAATCTCCATTCTCTTGGATATTTGAGTACAAGGCTCTGAAAGTTATCTTCTCTATATCATTTCCCCAGTCTATTTTTGATTCGAGAAAAAATAAAGGAAAGAAGTATGTATAATGTAGAAAAGATAAGAAAGAAACTTCGATCAGTGACCACCTACTTGTTATCAATGCGCTTTGCGTCCATTGAGTCGCCATCAAAGATGTCAACGAACACTTGCGTTGCGATTTTTGTGAAGAAATATATGTAGATCTGAAGGGAAAACTGTTTTTAAGGGTAATGTACACAGATAGGCAAAGAGACATGAGAAAAAAAGAGCTCTTTCGAAATAGAAGTTCGACAAAAGAGAAATGTCATGCTATGGAAATTGCGTGAAAATAGAAATCCACGAAATAGAAATGTAATAAATCAGAATCGTAACAAAATGAGAACGCGTGAAAACAGAAACGGGGCAGAGCAGAAATGTGTCGAATTGGAAGTAAAATGGAAATGGAGCGCGTTTGCGAGATTGATTTTTTTGAACGACGTATTCTTGTATTTTTTTTACACGTTTTTTTTTCAACCCTTCCAGATTTTCGAAATTTCAATGGAAATATAGAAGAAAACGTGAAAAAAATAAATGTCGCTAGGGCTGATGCAGACACATTTCTGATCTACTTCGTTTCTGCTTTCACGCGTTTTCATTTTGTTACGTTATTGATTTGTTACATTTCTATTTCGTGGATTTCTATTTTCACGCAATTTCCATAGCGTGACATTTCTCTTTTGTCGAACTTCTATTTCGAAAGAGCCCCAAAACCGTTGTTATTTCAGAATTTATAACATTTTTTGAGGTTTTTTTTAGTAGAGCGTAAACATCTGTTCGGCAAGCTACTGATGATGCAAAGCGTCTTGTATTTTATTGTCTGCCTATTTTCGTTTTCTGAATGTCTCGTTTTGGCTAACCGTCTAACTTTTTTTTTTAATTTTCGAACAATTTTTGAACACCTTATCGTAGCGCAAAAAAAAAATGTTTATAGCCCGACAAGAACTACGTACCTGCTTTCCTTTTCTAGCTTCCACGATAAACTCAAATGTTTTCCCGCTTGCCAAATCTAGCTTTGAAATATCCTTCAAAAAGTTATTATCATTGAAAACAACCTTCTCCTTAGCATAATCCTCTGAAATAGTTGAATCCTTAACCGCTTCTGAACATTTTTCTCACTTTTAACCAAATTTAAGTTTATTGAAAACCCTCTTCCAGCCATATTCATTGGAATCGCTGATGCATAATTTGCCCAAAAATTTACAGTAACCGGAGATACTGTAGCCCAGAACTTGTCAAAACCAACGTAACCTGGTAGCATTTGAACGATTTGATGGTTGTAAGAATTGACAATTTCTACATAATCAGTTGTGTTATAAATAGTGTAAGTTCTCAAATCAATATCCTCGACAACCAGCTGCAGGTCATATAGATCATCTTGAAATGCAATATCTGGATAGCAGTAAATACCAGGGCAATAGGAAAGTGAGGTGGAATATCCGGGTGAGGTCAGCAGACCATTTTTCACTAAAAGTTGGCTGGGTGGGCAAGAACAATCTGAAAATGAGTGTGTGTTTTTTTTTTTGCATTCACAGAATCAGCAAAAAATCAGAGAAAATTGGGAAGATGCTCCTATCAATCTGAAGCTTCGGGAAATTATTTAAAAAATACTTCCGGTCATTCCCTGAAAATTTCAGATCAAAATATCAATTTTCAGAAATAAAAATCGAGTATTTTTAAAATGATTTCTCAAAGTATCAGACCGATGGAAGAATTCTCCGAATTCCCTGAGTTTTTTGCTTTTTCTCTGGTTCCGTGAATAACCACTAATAAAAAGTTATACCGATATGTTCAACAGTGGCATTCACACCAGTTCCTCCTACCACTGGGTCCGATTGCAGTAGAAAACTTAAATGTTCATTAAAAGTGAAAAACAGGTTGGAGGACTGAAAGCCTTGGTAAATTTGCTGAAAAATGTTATTCATAATATGTTTTTGAAATTAAAACTGCCAAAAGTTAAACGAAAAAATGCACCTCATACTTTCCAAGACCTTCAATTGTCAATGTGTCGCAACATTTTTCAGATTCATATTGGATTGCTGCAAAGCTTTGAAAATTGCATATTTTAGATCATTAATTATTGTGTTTTTAATCGAGCTGCGCCATGAGAATGCAAAACTCCGCCCACTTATTTGTGCGCCACCACGCAAACACAGTGCTATTGGAATAGACGCAGACAATAAAGGGATAGCAGACTCATGTTTTCATGCTGCAAATTTATTTAAAACACAATAATACTATTATTTACTTCTCGCGAATGGCCTTATATTTCATTTTGATGTTTTTTTTTCGCAAAAATTTTAAAAAAGAATTTCTAGAAATGTAGAAAACTGATTTTTCTCTACAAAAACTTGCATAACAAAGTCAAAGGCAACTAAATATCTTATTTTATCAACAACAAAAAAATAATTGAAAAACGTCGTTGTTATTTATTTACTACATTGTTAATGCAATTATTTTTTTGATAAAATTCTCTTGTTTTAATTGCATCATTGTTTCTACTATTCAGCATAAGTGCGTACTTACCCAGTGCAAACATGCTACTATTATTATTACTCCCATTTCTTGTAAAATTGTAAGCACAATTCAAATTATTTCCATAGCTCGTGGAACCAAATAAATGTGTTCCAAAATTGATTTGCTGGCCAAGAGTCATATCATGGTGACCAACATTTCCGACGCAGGTATCCGAGTTTAACGAGGACGGTACTAAAATTGACGTTTTCATGTTTTTTTTCTAACTTGTGTTTTATGGGGTTTGAAACTGGTAAATTCTGTCGAAAATTTTTGAATTAAAATATATAGCTAAACAAGTGTTTTGTGTCTATCTGATTGTGAGTATTATTGTTTTTCTAATTGTTTTTTTCTTCTTCTGACTTTCTGAATTATTTTTGGTAATTTACCAGAATCGTCCTACATGAAATAGCAACCACCCGCCTGCTACCACGATCTGTGTCCTCCACTGTGCGAACAGAGCGCATTTGCATTGTTAAATACCATGCAATGGGGCCGGGGGCAACGCTGGTATTTCATAGGAGCAATTTTTGTATTTTACCTTCTCTTTTTCAAACCTTTTTTTCTCTCTAAACCAAGGTAACAAACCACGTTTCATATTTTTTGCGCAAAATAGACTCCTGCCCACCGGGGGGGTACCACTGGGGTCTGAGGAGGGAGTGAGTAAACGCGCCCGGACGCACACACGCAACGCATCCAATTGAGACCCAAAAAATAAAAAAGGCGCGCGAAAAATTTCGCATTATCGGAGAGAAAAACCAACGCAAAATCGTGAAAATTACGAAATCCTATCCAAAATTATTTTGCGCGCGTTGATTTTTCTCTCCGATAATGCGAAATTTTTCGCGCGATTTTTTATTTTTTGGGCCTCATTTGGATGCGTTGCGTGTGTGCGTCCGGGCGCGTTTACTCACTCCCTCCTCATACCCCAGTGGGGTACGACAGAATAGAAATAGGCGAAATAGAAATGCTACAAAATAGAATTGCTACAAAAAAGAACTGGAAAAAATAGAACGGCTACAAAATAGAAATGAGCGGAATAGAACAGCGCGAAATAGAAATGTGACAAAATAGAAATGGGCGAAATAGAAATCGGTGCGATGGAGCGCGTTTGCATTATTCTTCGAATTTTCCGATTATTATAGGATTTTTCAGTAATTTTCAGATATTTTACGCACTTAACAACATCGAAAATGAAGAAAGGTATAAAATCAATGCAGTTTCAGAAAAAAAAAATGGAAAATCGGCGAAAAACTGAGCAATTGAAAAAATAATGCAAACGCGCTCCATCGCCAAAATTTGTTCTATTTTGTAGCATTTCTATTTCGCTCATTTCTATTTTGTAGCCGTTCTATTTCGTAGCATTTCTATTTCGCTCAGTTCTATTTTTTCCAGTTCTTTTTTGTAGCATTTCTATTTTGTAGCATTTCTATTTCCCCTATTTCTATTCTGTCGTACCCCCGCCCACCGACAATAAAATAAAAAAATTTTATAAAAATTTTAAATTTTAGAGCATGTTTGGGAGAGTTTTTGACACTACTTTTTTTTTAGTGTGCAAGTTTTCATTGCTATTCTCAATAATTTCACATTTTTGCATTTCTATGAAAAAATTCAATTTTTTTGGTACTTTTTGGCATCACTCTATTCTCTTGATGTAAAACTCCAGAAATTATTTCGAATTTTCAATGTCTACACAAAGTTTTTTAAAACATTTGTTGTAAGTTCCTCACGTTCATAACTCTTCACAAGTATAAAAAATCGTCTCTCATAAAACGAGTGTGCCGTCGTATTGATGGAAAAAGTGACATCGGCGGCGTTTTGAAAGTAATACACGACAGGTTCGTCTTCCGTTGCAAACCCCCTGCAAACGCACTTTTCTATCCGCTCGGATGATTGAGAGACACGAAAAACGAAAAACGCACGAGATTTCCACGCGACGGCTGTTCCCGGAAATTTCGAAAGAGTCCTGATGAGCAGCAATAAAGAAATCATAAACTGCGAAACGGATTCCCTGACGAATTCCAGATGTTGAAAAGTGGATGGAACATTGTGAAAATGAAGTGGTTGGAGTGAGCGGGTAACTCTGAGAAATCATATAAAACGTCTCGCCAGATGATATATCGATTTTGTCTGAGCAGGAAAAAAACGAGTTTTTCTGTAGGTCTGAAACACATTATCAAGTCGAAAGTTAAGATTTTTTACCATAAGGCAAAATTTTTGCAGAAATTCCAGAATGCGGAAATCCATCATTTTTGTCAATAGATACCATTGTAATCACTGCATTTCCAGGAACTCGTAAAATTTTTGGTAACAATCCATGATCCATTGCATCCCCACATAAGCTAAGGAATGTTTTAATGAATTTGTTTGTAAAAATTTTAAAAAGTATGTACCTAGAACATTGTCCATCACTAGTTGGGCATGCTATAACACAATCCTGAGCACTTGCTAGAAATTGCTCAAAAACAACAGCAACTCCTTGGGTTGAATTCACAGAAATGGATTTTCGTCTGGAATAAAAATGAATCTTTGTAATCCTTTATGTTTTTTTTAGTTGAAAAAAAATCTTGTCTGTTTTCTATTACCCATCTGATCATTCTTTGAACCTATCAACTCTGTTCATTCATCCGAGCAAACGTGACGAAATCCTCCGATTTGAAAACGTTTTATTTATCAAATTCTCCCACCTATCAAAAGATGAGACGAATGTTGGTTCTCATCAACACTGGCATTTCACGTAAATAATGGGTTTGGGTTATAAAAAAACTCACTGCGACAGTTGTCCGGTATAAGGGTTGGGATAATTGGGAGTGGTGAAAAGGATGCCATCTTGCCATGAAGAAACTTCTTCAAAACATTGTATGAAAATGCAGACAAAAAGAAATAGACTGTGCATTTGAGCATACAAAAAGCGACACTTGGTGATAAAATCGAAAGGAAAAAAGTTTTATCACTGAATCACACGTTGGGTAAACATTTGGAAGAACGTGCTCAAATTAAGGTTATTAGGAAAATTTTAATAAAATGAACCTATAAAATTAATACCATGGAATTTTTGCCTGGAATTTATAAATTATTGAATAATGGCTGGGATAAAAAAATTGCAATTTTGCTTTATTTCTGTTGTTAACTATTTTTATTTCAATTCTTGTCATTATTTTTGGTTTCAGAAATTATATTTCTTTACTATACAGTAAATTTCAAAAATTTACGGATTTTACGGAATTTTAATCAAAAATTTCACGCCCAGTCCTGTATTGAATCGCCAAAAAACATTTTCCCCTTTTAACAGTGCTATTGTGCTTGCAATCGAGTTGCGACATGAGAACGCGAAACTCCGCCCACTTATTTGTTCGCAATCACGAAAACATAGTTCTAATTGAAGAGACGCAGACAAAAAGAGATAGCAGACTCATTTTTCATGCTGAAACTCGTTTGAAAACACAGTATGCAATGCATTTAATGAGATATTTTAAACATTTGCACCTTCAAGAACTACGTAAGACATTCATCCAATTATTTTTAATGGTACCATTGTATCGGCTCTAGAAAAGAAGATAGAATCGAGACTAAAGCCAAGAAGTCCAAGAAATATTGTTTTAAAAGAATCTGGAGCGGGGAAATCCTGTCAAAAAAATAGTAAAAAGTAGAATCTCTGGTCTGGTTCAATAAAGCGGCAACCAACCGCAACTCAAAAGAAAAATAAATGACGGGTCAATTTCGGTCACGCCTCAAAAAAAAACTGTTTTTTCTCTTTTTTCTTGTTTTTTTTTTCTTTTCTTGAAAATCTTTACAAAATGTTGACAACACACCACCACCAAAATTATAGATTTTTCATTAGTTGGTTTACGCTAGGTCGCTCCACGGCACCCCAGCCTTCTTCCAAAATTGTTTCTACCTGGCGCATTTTTAAAACCCTAAGGCTTGGTAATTTCTGACCAAAAGGCCTCGTTTTTGGATTAAAATGATGGTGTCATCCTGAATAATCAGATAATGATTCGAATTTCTCAAAAAAAAAATAAATTTTCGAGTGAAAAATAATTTCATTATCCGACGAACTTGGTGGCGCATTGGACGACGGGGGAGGCGTCTGCTCCCATTATTTTTTTTTTGACAATACCATCTTGATCAATTACTAGTTTTTCACTTATTAATTCCCTTTCCAATGCATTTTTAGAGTCGTTGAGGGGTGAGGTTGAAACTTGTCCGTTCTGACATTGTGCTCACTGATTTCTCTCAATTCACCATTTCGAAATATTTTTCTTTATCCTCCTCATCAAAAGCTTTGTAAAAGTTTGGCGAGCAGGAGAGCAGCAACAGAAATTAGAAAAAAAAAAAAGAAACGGACAGAAAGATGTGCTATCCCATACACCTTTCGCCTCCTCCGCAATCTCTACTCGTCTTTCTTCCCCCGTCTTTTTTCGTTGGTCTTTTACTGCTGAGAGGATGACTGGGAGGCGGGATGGGGAGGGCCTAGGAGCATTACAGCACCTTGCGAGCTTTGAGACGACCTCGAGGCACTTTATGTATTCGATTCGAGCGGCACGGAAACCATTGGTGGTTTCTTTTTAGAATTTACTCTTGAGTTTTTCTCTTAACAATTCTCTATTCTTTAAAAGTTTTTTTTGTTTTAAGTTTCAGGCTTCATTCTAAGATTTTCTGAATTTTTGACAAACTTGGTCGCTTCGATCTACATATAGTCGTCTTATTTTTCTTGCCGGTTGTTGTTGTTTTTTTAACTGAATACTGTAACCGGAAAGATATTTGAGATGAAGGAACTGATTCTGTGGAATTTAACAGAGTACCCTTCTTATCCTGCAATTCCTACTGTAGATCGATCTTCACCTTCCATTGTTTTCTTTTCGTTCTTTAGCGTTCGTTCTCACTTGAAACGTAACATTATTTGCACAAAAATGAAAATAAGAAATATTTGTCTTGCGCCAACACGAGCATATCCACCCACTTGTAGCATTTTTCTTGTGAAGCTTTTTTGGGATGTTTTTTTAAAAATTTCTCAACAAACGTTCAAAATCTTTTGATTTAAATACCACAAAAACATATGTGTTCCAACTTCCATCCAACCCATCTCATTAATTTTTTTTCATTCACTTTTTAGTTCTTCTTTTTAGAAATGGCACCACCATCAATTTACGGAGAGCCAAAGATCCGATCGGAGAACGGATCTGTGTTCTTGGAGGTATATACATTGACAAAAAGAATTTCAAATTTGAAAAATTTATTTTTTCAGGTTATCGCCACTGGAGCCGATGTGGCCAAGATCCAGTGGTTCTTCGGAGCCGACGAGCTTGAGGAGAATGAGTTTTTGAAATTTTCGCACGCTGACGAAGGAGGCAACCGCACCAAGTTTATTGCTGAAATCAAGGCTAGTAAAATTATGTAGCTATCGAGATAAGAAACAAAATAAATCACATAAAACGAGCCAACGGCCTTGCCTTGACATTTGATTGACGCTTAATTGTGTCTTGCAGACTTGAACTTTTACAAAATGTCTTGTCTTTACTTCATCGTCAAATTTCAGGACTTTGACAAGCCACTTGCCGGAGAGTACAAAGCTGTTTTTGCTAACAATGACGGAGAGAACAGTGCAACTTTCACTGTTACCGCTGGAAGTAAATCTAGGATTTTTAAAAATAATGTTGATTATTAATTGACTTTCAGACGCTCCGGACTTCCACGACAAGCCACATATTGTGCAAAGAGACAATGGAAACGTGATTGTGATTAAGGTCCGCGCCAAGTCTCATTTGGAGATGAAAGCTGAATGGTTCAAGGTGAGAAGAGGAAAACATTGGTTGTGCGAATCGCACTTTTAAAATCTTTCCTATAGAGTCCCCACGAATTCATCTAAGTTTTCCGGGGTCAGTCGTCTCAAAAATGGATACGTGTTTTTTTTTCTTTTCTCTTTTTCGTTTTCTTTTTCTTTTTTTTCTACCACTAAAAGTAAAAAAAAGAAAAGAAAAAAGAAGTTGTCCTAATTTCCACTTTTATGTTAGTTGAAGTGAACCTCTTGGTTCTCCAGGGGATTCATTCCACAAAAAGGGCGGAGATGGGTAATGTAAAGAAGAAGAAGAAGAAGAAGTGTTGGACTCATTTTTGTCTAGAGAATAGTGGATAAAAATTTAAAAAGAAGAAAGTAAAGAAAAAGGAGAGAAAAAAGACAAGGAGAAGCCACTTTTTGTAGAAATGAGCAAGCGAGAATGACGAATTTGGGCATGCGTGTGTGAACAGAAACGAAGATGGATATGTCTAAGGTTTCAAAAAACAATTTTAGTTTTCTTTCCATGGGAATTACATTTTTTGGAACATTGTGAAAAGTGTTAGCATTACATTAGGTTGCTACTAAAAATTTAAATCTTACTCCAGGATGAGAAGCCTGTGAAATTCACCGATCGTGTCAAGGCTGTTGTGAAGAAGGACGATAAGGATAAAGATGGATACCAATTCTTGCTCGAGATCCACGGACCACAAAAGGATGATGAAGCCAAGTATAAGTGCGTTGTGAAAAACTCGGAGGGCCAGAACCAGCAATCTCTTAACTTGGTCTTTGACTAATTTTGTTTTACGCCCAAATACTACAATTTTTACTTTTTTATTCATAGTATTTTAATTTTTATTTTTTAAACTCCCAAAATATAGATTTCAAATCTTTTTTTTCATCGAGTTTCAAATTTTTTTGTGCTTTTTCCGATTTGCCAGGTTTTTGGTTATTTTTTTTTTTTGGAACCTACACAATAAATGTTAAATTTTTTTTTAATTTCTGAAAAATGAAGTTGACCTAAAATTCAAGCAAAAACTGCCCAAAAAGCCCACTGTCTTTCTTTATTCTCCAGTTTTAGTATTTGCCCAAACAATGTTACCCAGGGGAAAAGTGCGGCCCGGAAGAGTAAGAGAAGACGACGCGGCGAATTGAGCCGGCGATTGAACATCGGTATCAGTGTGTTTTGAAGTAGTGAGAGGCAAAAGTTGGTGAAGAATGCGCCTTCAGAATTGTTTGTTTTTAAAAACTTTTTTTCAAAAAACTCATTTTTACTATGTCTGTGGGGAACAGGGCTGGGATGATTTTACATTTACGGATTTCACGGGCTTTTGGAGTACCGTAAAATTTCATGTTTTTTTCTTCAGTTTGATAAGGTCTTTTTTTTCGTATTTTTCTTGAAACTAAGCTTTCAAAAAATTCTCCCGGATCCGCAGAAGTGAATCGATCTTTCCGTACAGCGAATTTTATCCAAGATGATTTCTGAAAAAGCTCTTGTTTTCAACAGCGCGAGCATTTTTTTTTCGAAAAATTTTCTACCGTAGGCTGCATTTAGATGCATAGCCACTCACCTGCGTTAAAACGGGTGCAAAGAGGAGACGCTGAGAAGCAGAGTTGTAGCAAACTGTCAGTGTCACATGCTGAAGAGACTCAGACACGCAGCCGCCGACTCAGCGGAGCGCGTTGCCAATAAAGTCCCGGCCAGCACGCCGTGATAAAATCAATACACGCAATTGTTATTTCAATTTTTGCTATTATGTTTTCTGGTTTCAATAATTAACTTTTTCGCTGAGCAGAGCAATTCAAAATTTCACGGGTCCTTAATCTGTAAACTTTACATTTTCCGCAATCCGTGAAAATACATTTTACGACCAGTCCTAGTGGGGAAACGAACCGTAAGTACAACTTTTCGGAAGAAAAGAGACTTTATAACAAATTATTATTTTACTGATTGCATACTCGGCGAATCACGCCTCCCCCGTCTTCCAATGCGACACCAAGTTCGTCGGATAATAAAATTATTTATCACTCGAAAATTTACTTTTTTGGAGAAATTCGAATCATTGTCTGGTTATTCAGGATGACACCATCATTTTAATCCAAAAACGAGGCCTTTTGGTCAAAAAATGACCGAGCCTTAGGGTTTTAAAAATGCGCCAGGTAGAAACATCATTGGAAGGTTGGGTGCCGTGCGAATGCATTATCAACCTTGCTCTATGGTACTTTTTAATTTTCAACAGTGGTGGGCCTATTTTGAAGCAAAAAATCAAATTTAAACTGCAACTTGTCGTCGCTACGTCATTTTCCGTAGAAAAAAAACGAAGTAGAGCGAGGTTCATGATGTATTCGGCGACTATCTTTCTTATATATAAAAACCCAGATCGGGATGTCTGTGCGCGTCCGCACCTGCCTTTTTGCAAGAAAATGCAGTGGGCAAAACACGAGCCAGTGACATTAGGATTTGTAGGCTGCGTCAGCAGCCGCGCAGGACTGCGCAGCAGGCTTGTATGTATGTAAACTTATAAACAAAAACATATTAAAATTTTGTAAATACAAGAGCAATAAATGTATATTTTAAATTGTCAAGATTCAAAAATGTTTCGTGGACAAATCCCATTTTTTCTCAGTTTTCCCCAATGAGATTTCCGTCGAATTTTTCTCAGAAAGTGCATATAAACTATCGGAGTTTAAACTTTTCTTTCCATCTCCTTCCATATTTTTCTTTTACGCCCTAGCCGCTTCCAACGTTGTGCATCTTCGCCCCATAATACAATATCCTGAAAAAAAAGGAAAAATTCATATTCTGAGAGCAGTTGAACTAGGCGAGAAAGAAAAATGTTGTTATATTGCTTCTAACAGTAAGATTTGTGCAAGTTTTATAAGAAATTTTAATCGAGATATTTAGCTCTAACGTTTTTTCAAAAAGAATTATAATTATCAAATTGATTTAAAATTCAGTAATATCATATTATGGATTTGTGACGTAGCGAGACAGCGTGTCAAGTTATGCGTCAGCAAATGTTGCGTCTCGCCACGATTCAGCTCTTGGCGGCGAGAGAGGAAATAATTTTTTGCATTTTACTGGCGTACAACTTGCAACAACGTGTCGCTACGTCACGAATCTATAATACTTAACGAAATATAGGGTGTCAAACCTTGGCATTCCAACATAATTACTGTACTTCATAGTTCCGTTATCGCCCTTTTCCCTTCATGACTTTTCCTAATCTGAATCAATACAACATGACATATTTCTGTAGCTCTTGGACCATTTACCAAACTAGAGTATCAATCGCTTGCTCCTTTCTCCTCGACCTTCTTGACAAGAATCCTGCATTGGTTAGAAGAAACCCAATCAAACTCGGTTGGTTGGTTCTGGTGTAGTTTAGCAGTGCATTTAGACAAGGAGAAGGGCGGAGAACAAATCAAATTGCAATAGAAGAGGGAATAGTGCGCGCGCATTTCCTCTCCACTTTCTCAAATCCCAAAACTATTTACCATTTTCCTTCCACCAATCGTTTTCAATTTTCTCAATTTTCTCAACCTAACGTCTTGGCTCAACTCAACCTATTCTGCGCTTGTTCTTCTTCATCCATATTCTTTACCATTGTTCAATTTTTGTGATTTTTATCTGCTTAATTATATATGTACATAGCCTGCCAAAAAAAAAAACCACTCTCCATTCACTTTTTCCAGGACTACTTTTGTGTACATTTCTTATTCTATTTTTGGAAGAGCGCTGGAGGAAGAAAAATGCAAAAAAAAAACTTGATCGAATCAAAGGAAGAAAAGTAAAAAAAAAAAAAAAAGGGAAGCAATTATGTGAATTTTGTAGTTTTGGGGGTTTAAATTGAACGTATTTAATTATTTGAACATTGTGTAAACGATGTTTTTGACTTTGACTTTTCAACAATAATAATAATAATAATAATAATAAATAGTGATTCACCCCTGTTTTCTTAATTTATTATTGCTTATTCCTTTATTTTCTCGTTCCCTTTGACACACTTACTCACACTCACACCCTCACAAGTTACAATGATCATCTTCAATCTTGATCAAAAGCTACAGCTCTGCTCTGCTCTGTTCTGCGCTTCCAGAATGTGGCAATAAAACAGTGTTTTCTACTCAAAAATAGCACTTTTCAGGTTGTCAGTTCCAATTTTTCCCGAGGGAGACAAACTGCCTGCGGTCGGTTTTTTTTTCTTCACGTTTTTTCTTGTCTTCTCGTTCCAAATGCGAGGTTACTCAACTTTTTTTTCCTCATTCCTGCCTGAAAAAACAATTCTTGTTTTATTTATTTTTTATTTTTTAGAAATTTTATAAACTTATTTTTTCAAATCAGAATTTTGCAGTTAATTCATTTCCAGCTGGCGAACCTTTTCGTGGGTCACCAGCAGCTAACCCAGGCCAAAAAAACTATCCTAATTTTTTTTTTCTCAAAGTCTTTATATTCCTTGTGCTCGGCTCCGCGGTTTGTGATGACCACAAAACATATCATGTCAGTGGCAAATTGGGCAACAAGGTTTGACAAACCTTCATCTTTTTTATTTTTCTTCTGTTTTGTGGGAAGACCATTTTTTTGGCTTGTTACCACAAGAGAATGTTTTTTTAAGTAACCAATATGTGTAAAAAAAAATTGAAGTTTTTTTTTTGTTTTTTTTTAATATGACGTTTTCCGAAAAAATTCCTTGTTGCGAGAAAAAAATATTCCGAAATGAAGACAAATTTAAATTTTATTCTTTTTCCTTTTCGACAACCGTCTCTTTTGCAGAGCACATCACAGCACCGACTGACACTGACCGTTTTTTTTTCACTTCCATCTCAACGCTCCTAATTGGCGTTATTTTAGCGAAGAGGAGAAAAATGGAAGAATGACTGGTTGGTAGTGTCCGATCTTTTGTCCACTTGAAGACATATTTGGTCATTTTTCAAAGAATTGAAATATTGAGCGCCATTTTTCATTAAATTTCGAAATTCTAGATAGTCAGTTCAAATTTCAAGGAAAAAAAAAAGACATTTTGTGAATAAGGCGTTTTTAAAGTGGATATAACATTTTTTTTTTCTCACATTCTGATTTTTTTAATGTTAAAAAAATTAATAATTAGATTGAGAGATCTACTAGTGTTCATGAACTTCTTAGATAATTTTGGGCCGTATTCCAAACTTGTACCTTTTGCCGATTAGGTGCTAAAAATGTGGCAGTAATGACCATCCATCTGCCATACTCAGAAAATTTTTAGCTAATAGCCATTGAAATGAGCTATTAGCCACCGATTTCGAGACGTGTGCCATATGTATTTGACGTACGCAATGGCTATTAGCCGTTTCCGTCGGCTATCATTTTCAAAATTTTTCCCATTTCAAATTTCATGCTTTTTGTGTCTGGAAAAAATTCAGAAGCACTGATTAAGCGAGAAGATTGTTTTTTTTTATGTAGTCGCGGTGCCAACAGACAAAAAAATTGTTTATAGGTTTAAATTTTTTATACCCCATAATGGCTAATAGCCCTTTTCGGCGGCTAATAGCTATATTCGACGGTTAATAGCCATAATGGCTAATAGCCAAATTTGTCGGCTAGTTGCCATTATCGCCCGCTATTAGCCTTTTCAGGCGGCTATTAGCCATTTTCAGTGGCTATTAGCCACCTTGTAGTAAAACTCCAGTAATTGTTTCCAATTTTCTACGTCTATACAAAATGTTTTCACATTTTTTGTAAGTTCCTCACGTTCATAACTCTTCACAAGTATAAAAGGTCCTCATCGCCAGTTTCAGTGGCTATTAGCCACCTAGGTGCCCATCCTCGCCATATACGTGCCAAAATTTTCCTGAGTGTATGCGCCTGAAATTTCTCAATTTTGACTGTTTCTAGAATTCAAATTGTCGATTTTTAAGTATAAATAAAACATTTTTTGCCTTTATCAAAACCAAAAAATACAAAACTCCTGCCATCGACGTCACTTTTTAACCCATGCAAACCTATCTCGATTCGGTTTGCAAACATTCACAACTCAAGGAGTCTGGTTAGGTTTTTGTCAAGTATCCAAATGCAATATGAGCCTAGAATATTAGCAACAATGCGCGCACAATGCACACTAAAGTCAAAGTCTGTCTACCTCAAAGGTACACGTAAACTGCTCCATGTTTCTTTTTACTCCGCCGAAAAAGTACTTGACTATTGTTTTGACACGTCACGAATCCGCTTGTCTGCATTGTTTGTAATGTTCGCAACTTACAACTTGCAACCTTGCACCACGTGGTAACTTCGAGACTTGAAACACGGGGTGTTGAGAGGTACATGGAAATTAAAATTTAAATTTCGCGAGAAAGTTGCCACGTCAGTCGAAAAAAAAGCGCGCGAAATGGCGTGTTTAAAACGCCGTGTTCAAAACGTCTTTACTGTGGCGCCACAGCATTTATTTTTTTTTCTTGTCGTTCATATATTTGGCATGATTCTTGATATTTAAGCAATATTTCCCTATATATTTTCTGCAGAAAACGTATTCTGCCAGCGCCTCGTTTTTGAAAATCCAAACTGTTTCAACTCTGTAACAACCGCGTTTCGTTTCCTCAGATCTGTGTGACCAGTGGAGCGCATTTTCACGATGTTCTCTTCAAGACGCCGTGCTTAAATTGTTCTGTCACGTCACTTTAAATAGGGAGTTAAAAATTTAAATGTTCACTCTTCTGGCGCAAAAAGAGCAAACGGCGGAGTTTTCTTTCCAATTTTGTTACAGAAGAATGCACATCAAAAATGTTTCATTGTTTTTGCGCCGCTTTATGTAGCTTGCTTGCTTCAGAGCAGAAATTCAAAAATTCCAATTCTAAAATAATTATTTGCAGGTTTTTGCTGCAATAATTAGTCGATATTTTCACCTCGTAGCACTTTGCTCTCTCTCTCTCTTGCATTTTTCTGCTAATTCCTCATTTCTCATTTCTATTTTGCACAACGAATTGTTTTCTATAGTACTTTCTTAATGAATCAAACAAAGAAGGTTAGAAAAAAAAAGACAAAGTCATAAATATTTAACGTCCCATCTTCGACGAAGCGACTTGCGTATTGTTCCGGAAGGTTGAATTCACTTTATAAGTAAATTCAATTAATCCAAACAATGGTTGAATAAATTAGAAAAGAAGTCAAGAATGTGTGAACAAATTGAGAAGAAAAATGAGAAAAAATGTACTGTAATTAGATCAAAGAGACAAATAGGAACAAAAAGATCCCTTTTGATTCTTTCTTGCAAAACTCAAATCCATTTAGCTCTTAGTTTTTTCTTGTTCCGACAAACTAGTCGTTCCGTTCTTCGTTTCTTTCTTTTGATTGGAAAAAGGGAAATTGAGAAAAAAAACAACAAAACATGTCATAGTATAGTTTTCAAACAAGTTTTCACACTTTCTTCATGTTTCCAAGCTCTAGAGGTTGATTTTGTTCATTTGATAAAATAAAGTATCCTCAGCGCACGTCGTCCAATTTTTTCACTCGAAAATTTACTTTTTTGAAAAATTCGAATCATTATCTGATTATTCAAGATGACACCATCCTTTCAATCCAAAAACGTTGCCTTTTTGTCAGAAAATGACCGAGCCTTAGGGTTTTAAAAATGCGCGGGGTGCCGTGCAGCGCCCTCTGCAACAATCATTAACAAAAAGGAAACGAAACATATAGACAATTTAGCACAATTCTCAAATTTCATTGTCCTTCTACTTTTACTTTAACGTCTTCTCTGCTCCTTAGATTTTTTTTCCCACCGCATCTTCATCTTTATTTTCATTTTCATTTTGTTTCCTCGTTTCGTTTTTCAAGTCTTTTTTTTTGCAATCTTTATACTTTTGCAAGGGACCAGTCGGAAATTGGGCATCGCCCCCCCCCCCTTTCCGTTGTTTTTATTTTTAAAGAAACAAGAACGAAGATTTTTGTCTAGCTCATGGAATATTCCAGAACTATGGCGAAAACATAAGAGGGCAAATAATTTTACATGAATAAGAAAAATTTGATACCGGTAAAAAACAACTAGAATAGGTGGATATAATAAACATAGTCATAATACATAAAACACTGTGCATTCGCGAAGAAAGCAAATGCGCTCCACAAAACATAGAAATTTGTCGATTTGTCGACTTGCTTTCTTTTTTTTATTTCTAGTTCAATTTCAGCTCATCTAAGCTTCTTTTTTTTGCACTTCATCAACCTTCTAACGCAATTTTTAAGACCGTGGGCAACAATCCCATTAACAACGTCAAAAAAAATCGAGCAGTAGCCTAATTGCATGCAAATTCCTTTTTGTTCGTCTTTTTCCTTGCGGCCAGAACAAAAAAATGGTAAAAAAAATGAAAAAAAAACCCATATAAATTCCCATACAGCTTTCTTCCCCTTTCGTGCCCATCACTCTCGCCAATATCCCATTTTTGTCTACTTGGCAAGCTCCGCCCACTTTTGCTCAAAGAGCCAAGACATTCCAGCCCTTGGCTTCTACTTTACTTTCAGTGAAAAATGGAAATATTAGCTAATTACGTTCGGAGACGGAGAAATGAATGTTGTATTTTTATTTTCCCGTGTTTTTTCCACTTTCACACCTTTTTTTTTACCCTCGCTCGGACCACTATTTTTTCCTTTCTCTGTTTTTTTTTCTTCTTCCTCTTCTTCCCTTTCTTCTTCTTCCTTTTTTCTCCCGTAATCATCGGTGGTCCTTTGGAAAAACATTTTTGTCGGGTGGGTGGGTGGGCGGGCGCGATCTTATTTTTTATTTCAGGTTTAAACCAAGAAAATCTAGTGGTCTACCTCAGTTCTTCCATCCAGTCCAATTAAAATTCAAAAGTTTTTTTTTTTCTGCAGAAATGTCCACTGTTGAGCTTCTGAGCTGGTTTAATTGGTTTCTTGTATATTTATAATTTACTAGCACAAGATTTTTAGAATTGTTGCCTGCCTTTCTGATGTGAAACGTTGTTTTTCCAAGCCCGGTAAACAAATTTTTATTAGTACAAAAGTTACCAACTTGAAAACTTGAAACGGAAATTAATACTTGCTTATGTACATAATTTACACAACAACAAAGATTACAAAGACGATCCGTTTTTCAAGTATTCCAGTTATTAATTTTTCTTTTATAATATTATTGTTCCCATTACTGTCCGTATCGGAAATTGAAAAAAAAAAGTTGTTGTAGGGGAAATATGAAGGAAACAAATGAGCATTTTATGTATAAACATAATAAAATATAATTTTCGGCATTTCAAGGCTTCTCATTAGAGTTCTGCTAAAGGGGCTGCCAAAAAAAAAGTAACTCATATGTCACATTTTTAATGCAAAAGTGTGGTAGTGGTCCTGGTCCTGGTCCTAACATTTTGCTTTTTTGGAAACACCTTTTTTTTAATGTTTTACACTAGAAACATACAAATTGGCCGCTTACTTACTCACTACCCTTTAAATTGTGTTTCTTGTTTTGCTTTTCATTGTCCATATTGCGCATACCGTTTTTTAATCGACTACTTTTTATGATTTTCTTTTAACAGATGACATCATCAAACTCAACCAGTCGGGTCAGTTTTGTAGACGTCATTATCTTTGGAGGCTTGGAATCGCTTGGAATCTGTGCTATTTTGGGAAATCTGGCACTGATAATTGTGCTTCTTAACAATAAATATCTACATCGCGCTAGGTACGTTTCATTTTTAAATTTTTTTCCTTTACACGGCACCTACCTGGCGCATTTTTAAAACCCTAAGGCTCGGTCATTTTTTGACCAAAATGCCTCGTTTTTGGATTAAAATGATGGTGTTATCCTGAATAATCAGATAATGATTCGAATTCCTCAAAAAAGTAAATTTTTGACTGAAAAAAATAATTTAATTATCCGACAAACTTGGTGGCGCAGATATGTATCTAATTTTACCGTAACCAATTTGAAATTTTGCAAAAAAAATGCGCAGACAAAACAGCAGCCTTAAAAAAAAAATCAAAAGTGCAAGTTTGATATGAATTTTGAAATTGGATATGAGTCTGAACAGCAAATATGAAGAGGCGGCTTGCGCATTTCAAGTTCCCACGCAATGGATAAAGACGCAATTTGTTTGCAAACAAAAAAATAAGCAGCTCTAAATAAAGAGCATATATTTCGATTTCAGTTTCATCCTAATGTTGAACTTGGCGATAGCTGACGTCATTCACGGCTTTGTTACCACGTGTCACTTCTACCCGCCAATTTTGTTCAAAGAAATGCACATCGGAGAGCTTGCCATCCGCCTGTTCAACATCGCCGACTGGACCGCTTGGGCAATAACATTGACGTGAGTTTGCAGCCAGCCTTTGGAATTTATGACCCAAAAGAAAAGCAGAAATGTGCGTTTATATTAACCCTTCCTCGTCTGGTTTAATGTTTGCGCTCAAGCTTTTTTGGGATAGGGGTCGGTTTGAGCAATGAGTATGGAGAGAGGAAGGGTTTTTGTGTATTGGATACAGGAAAGAGCATATTTTTAGCAATCTTCTCAAGCTGTACACCTTAAACTTAATGTTAGACATAAAATTTTCAGTCACATGTCAGCAATTTGTCTGGATCGTTTAATCGCCATTATTCTCTACGGCCGTTACAATGTGCTGGTCACTGTTCACCGGATAAAAACTTTTAGCCTCTTGTGCTGGGCATTTTTCCTGAGCACCAACGTCACTCTATTTTTTGTCCAAGCTTGCTGCATGATCCGGCCTTTGGAATCTTTAAACTACTACAGTTTTGGATACGCTGATACAAGTGGGAGTGTTTCTTGGAGAAGTTCGCATGTTTTTTTTCCGTTTTTTCAGAGGATTTCAACGTCTACGTGTTGACCTACACTCCGGTTGAGATTCTGACAATTTTGATCTTGTCATTCAGCAATCCGATAACTTTGGTTCAACTCTACCGCCGACACAAGAGAAAAATTGCTTTGAGACAGTAAGTTTGATACTTTTTGTTACTTTGATACTTCTAACTCTAATTTTCACTTTCTTTTTTTGTTTTTTTTTCTATTTTTTTTTAGCCCAACTTTTCAATTTTACCTAAGGCCGCTGCAGCTAAACTATGTATTCAAATTCTCCAACATACAAACCAAAACCAAAAAAAAATTTCACGCATGGTGTTCTATGGTTTTTCTGCACTTTTTATTCTGAAAGTTCACATTTTTTAACAAAAGGTTTTCCACCTTGAGCATTGACCATTGCGCGTTAGCTATAACAGCTTTCTGCACATTTTTGAGTGATTTTAAGCATATGAATATATTTATAAAATATTCCTCCACACTTCGTGCACGATCGAGAGTGCAGTGCGTTTTTATTCAGGCAAGGAGCCAGCAAAAGTGTCTCCACGTCCTCATCATCGCTTCTGAAGCAACAACGATCGCAGTGGCAACGGTGAGTGTGCATAGTTTATATGTAACCCTAAGCAGAAAAATGAGAATTAGTTTTAACATTTTGTTTCGAGTGGTCTTTCCTATCCTCTTGTAAATAATTGTACTTTAATCGTTATAGTATTCATTGTCGCCCCAAAATATTGGTTTCTAGCGCTACCGACGTGTCGTCTTTTGTTGTCTGCGTATCTTTGATTTTCCCCGAGACCTTGCGCGTTCGGTAGAGCGCGAAACAATTTTTGCCCGGCTGACACGTCAGTTATAAAACGGCTTGTCACTTACTGTAACCGATTAGAAAATTGAAAAAAAAATGGGTAGCCGTGACGGTATACGGGAGGGGTTAGTAATGTTCTGATTTAGAATTTTTTTTTAATTTTTAATGGTTTTCTTTTTTCCGTAATGAAATAATGGAATACAGGGCAATTATAAATTTTTGCAAAATTGATTCTTTTTTTTACTTTGCCGATTTTTCCAGTTAGAGTTTTGAAAATTTTCAAAATGGTTCACTGTTCTCAAAGTAAATTTTAAAAGCATTTTTTTTTTCCAAAAATCAATTTTTAAACAACTTTTCCAAGTTAAAATGTTTCTCACTAAGCACTCACTTTTAGACTTATGTACATACACAAATGTAGATTTAGAATTAGATCTATAAAAACTAGAATTTTTCAGACATTTATTTCACATCATTGTTAGTTATCAAAATCACTAGTTCCAAATTTACAGGAATCTCAAAAAACGCGACTCAAACTCAGAGCAATCGAAGCTTTTTAGGTTGCGTTCAACATTCACTTCTACATCTAGAATAGTGTTAGTGTATCCTAAAACCGTATCCCTTGGCTCCCAAAAAATTGTGGCACTATTTATTGGCATGAGGATTTTATCACTAACCTTCTACTTTTGTTAGTAGCATGTTTTTTCTTTCTTTATAATAGTTTTCTTCGAAATTGCATGTAAAATTTCACTTGTGCATGATCACAAAGCTTTTAAAAAAATACTTGGAAACTAGAAAATAATTGTTTTTAATTTTTAAAATTTTAAAATTCTTTTTCACTAAATATATTTCATTTTCCGACACCGCTTTCATGCTATCTATGTATATGTAGTCAAATATATTCTTAGTTGATAGAATTTGGAAAAAATGAAACAGAAGTTTAAGAATAAAATAGCATTTGCTGTTTGACAACGTTTACATAAATTCCTGTTTCATTTTCTCATTTTATACTTGCAATTTTAAAAGTCTGAAATTGTTTAGAGCTAGCACGATGCTACTAGAAATGTCGATGAAAATGGGCAGCAAACATATTGCCAACGACGTCAGAGAAATGGCTGCACGCAGATCGAACAGGCAGCAGCAACGGATTTTATTGCAGGTATTTTTTTTTCGATGCCAGAAGTCATGTGCAAAGTTCGTATCTGCAAAAATTATTTCATGGTCGTGTTCTTCTTTTTTTTTTCCTGTATTGTTTTTTCAATCGACTTGCGACATGAGAACGCGTAACTCCGCCCACTTTTTTTCACGCGACCATGCAAACACCGTTCGATTCGAAGAGAAGCAGAGAAAACATGTCTTTTTTTCTCTCGTTCTCATGCTGCAACTCGATTAAAATCACAATATGGCAAATCGATAAAATGTCAACAATTTGTTTATTGTCGCCCCGATATGACGGTCAAGCGCTCTCCGCTGAACGGTTTCCAAATTATGCAATTTTTTTTATAAATTCTACATAATTTGGAGAACAAATTGAAAATCACGAAGTATTAAGTTCAGCGGAGCCGGTTAGGCCGTCATGGGGGGTCCACAATAAAGTGGTTTACCAAATTAGAAAATATTTACTTACAACAACAACAAAGGTTGCAAAATCGATCACGGTGTCCTGCGTCCTCGGACGCCTGCGGTTTGCCATCCTGATTGTGAGCCTGACATTATTTAAGACAATTCCTGGCTAGGAAAATGAACGAGTAATCTGTAGATTTTTCTACTGCCCAATTAGAGAGTGGCACAGCACCCCAGCCTGCCTTCCAAAATTGTTTCTACCTGGCGCAATTTTAAAACCCTAAGGCTCGGTCATTTTCTAACAAAAAGGTTTCGTTTTTGGACTAAAATGATGGTGTCATCCTGAATAATCAGATGATGATTCGAATTTCTCAAAAAAGTGATTTTTCGAGTGAAAAAATAATTTTATTATCCGACGAACTTGGTGGCATGGCACCCCAGCCTTCTTCCAAAATTTTTTCTACCTGGCGCATTTTTAAAACCCTAAAGCTCGGTCATTTTCTGACAAAAATGCCTCGTTTTTGGATTAAAATGATGATGTCATCTTGAATAATCAGGTTATGATTCGAATTTCTCAAAAAAAGTGAATTTTCGAGTGAAAAAATAATGTAATTATCCACCGAACTTGGTGGCGCATTGGACGGCGTGGGAGGCGTGAGTGGGTGAACCCGCGGGAAAAATTTTTTGAAATATCCCAATTTTATTCCAGATCACAGTTGTCGCCTTAATTTTCTACGCCTACATGACCGCTTACTACGTCTCCTACTACAGCAGATTCCAGTCAATTGCTGTGATGATTTTCAACAGTTACTTTTATTCAATCACCCATATGATCAATCCAGTGATATACTTTTCATTGAACAAGGAGATGAGAGCACAGTTAAGGTGATTGATAAAAAATTGAAAGTAAGAAATTGTGGTATTTTTAGAGAAGCGTTTGTGGACTTCCGGAAGTTATTGAATTGCAAGAAAAAAGACCCGTATGTATTTGCAAATAGTTCCACAAAAATCAACCACAGCACAAAGATGACGTAAGCCATACATTTGGAAAATGTTAATATGTTTTTTATTTTCATTTTAGAACGGTCCCCGCGCAGAGTACTTCTTGCAGCGAGACGTCTCCTTTGTTTTCCTACCACAATCATTACAAGTATGTAAATAAGGAACAATGAAATCTTGGAAATTACAAAACAGTCTACAAAAAGTGTACTTTCAGGTCTACAAGTGCTGCACAAAAAACCGAGGAGAGATCATTGGATTCCATGGAGAACAGCACTGGGAATGAGTCAGCGGAAATAAGAGCAATTGTGCAAAATGATGAGCAATGTAAGGATTAACGTTTTTAAAACTAAAACTATTTTTGTTTAGCTGATCAATGTTCACTACCCAAATCCGACATCTACATGACCCCACCAGTCGACATACCAGTTAACAAGATGGGCGCCAAGGAAAGGTCCACATTCATCAATAAACTTGTGTCGGTGAGTTAGTCTATCCCCAACAAATTCAATTGGTCCCAAGTAAATTTCAGGCTCTGCAATACGCAAGCAACAAGTCGTTGGCATCGGTAAAAGGGCAAAATGGTGTGGCTGAGGAAAAGATGGAAACAGAGAAAGAACAATTGCAACCGGTGCTGAGAAAATTGGACAAATCAGCAACCACAAACGACATTAGCAGCATGATCAAACAGCGGTGAGTTTAGGTAGAAGAGCAAAATAAGGGAACAATTTTAGGTACATTCGTTTCTCAAATACTCTCCAAGTGATCTCGAGGGATTCATATGACAATCTCTTGTCAGAAAATCCTAAGTAAGTGAAAATATTTGAAGAAGTTTTTTTTGCACTTTTTGCAACTCTTAGATACATTTCTATGGGCAGTCTTGAACGGAGCTGTCTTCTGAACGACATGTCTGGAAATAGCGATTCGACGAGTTCAACCGTTCAAAAAACAGTGACTAGGTAAGAATATATCTAATTGTAAAATTCATTAAATAAACTTTTTCAGATCTCACTCTTCAACCTCGAACAGTATTTTTCACAACAGCATCACAAATTGCAATGTTGACACGGATCTTTTTGACGGTACAGATATTGGCATCGATACTGATGCTGAGGATGAAATTGCTTATCTCTAACTCGATATTTTAAGTTCAATTTTATTGATTTTTTCTTGCTTTGAAACAATTACTTACAAAAAAAATTTTTATTTAAAAAAAAATATATATATACAGATAAACGAGTCCAAATGTATCTCATAAAAAACCATAGACAAATTCAAACTTTTTGGGTAAAGTTAAATTTTTCCCTATTGATCGACTTGCGACATGAAAACGCATTTCATTTCAAGTCTGCATTCACCGTTCTGTCTGCGTCTCTTCAAATATCACTGTGTTCGCGTGGTCGTGGTCGTGGCCGCGCACAAATAAGTGGGCGGAGTTTCGCGTGCTCATGTCGTAAGTCGATTGAAAACACAATTATATTCCATTATGATATATATTTTTTTAAATTCTTTTTCTAAAGCATCAAGTGTCATATCTAAAGCATTATTATTACAAAGCTTTTTTTTTTTACAAAATACCTATTTCTAGACTAATTCAACAACAATAAAGATAATGATAATTTTCATCCTTCTTCTTCTTCTTCTTCACAGCTTTTTTCTTTCTTCCATCACATTTTTTGCCGAAGCAAACCAACTGTTTCTATTTTCCACCTTACAGCTCGCAATGCTGCTCTCCGGCTATCAACAATGTATCAAAAGAAGCACGTTGTTGGGCTCTGGGAAAACAGTGTAAACTATGAAGAGATTGGCAGGAATGATGGAAAGGAGTGCTGCGGAAAAATGGGAAATGACTTGTTAAAAAAAGTAAACCGGCTGATGAGATGCATTTAGAATAATTTTAAAATTTCCCAATACGTGGCTAATGGTCGTTGAAAGTGGCTATTAGCCATCAAATATGTCAGATAGCCATTACTGAAGCACACCTCGCTCATAATCGGCGCGAATTTGGCTCAAATCGGCGAACAAGCGGGAGTTAGCCATCAAAAACGGCTAGTAGCCAAACATTCCCCGAGTATTTAAAAACTCATCAAATTTGATGCTATGAGCAGACACATTATGACACATATTTTCAAGCTATTTTATTTATTTTTGGCATGCGATTTTTATCTGATTCGTGCACCGAAATGCAAGTTTTTTACCCTAAAAGTAGGCAGAAAATAAATCAATATGGAACAAGCTCAAAATTATTTGCATTAAAATGGTATAATGTTGGTACAAAAAATAAGAAAACTACAAACTACAAAAATAAAATAAAAACTCTCAATTAATTGCAAAATTCACTACTTTTTTCAATTCAATGCCACTCCGAATTTCCTGCTTTCCATTCTCATATCACTTTTGTCGAAACCTCAAACATCAATAGTCCAGCCCCCAATCAACACACTTCAAGCACTTTTAACTTTTTTTTGCATGTTATCGAATTTCAGGGGCCCTGGACCACCCGCATTTGACAGAAAAAGAGGAAAAAATCAGTTTTTTCACGTAAAAAGCTGTCTGTCAACATCAAAACTCGTCAGCATCAAAACCCTTCTGTTGTTTACTACACTTTCAATTTCTATTTTCAACTTTAATCTCGAAAATATACTGGAAAAGGTCAAGACAATCTAAATTTTAGGTTTCAAAATGGCACAACTACAGAAAAGCAGTCGAGTAGATGAGCTCAGTAACACTGTAGAAAAAGCGGTACGTTTTGGACTATTTTTTACATTGTTCTATACATACGGGCTCCGGACCATACCAAAACTAACAACTGACCAGTTTGTGGCATAGTTTTTTCCCTGATTAGCTAAGAAAATCTTCCATGTTCCTTTTTTTTTCTACTCTCCTATCTAAGCATCCACAATCAATCTCGCGGCCAACGCAATTGGTAGGAAAAATTACACTGTGATTCGGAAAAGAGCAACAATCTTAAGGAGGTCCAGAGATAAGAGGATAAGGCACCGAGTTGCGGATGAAGGGGGCGGGGGCTGGGGCTCGGGAGACGACGCCTGTTGCCATTCATTGAGACCTCATACACACCAGTTGTGACATTGGCAGCAATCTCATCCAAACTCTGATTAACTTAACTTTTATTTCCCGCTTAAACTGTGGTGTTCACGCCAAATTAATGATTTTGTTTTTCAGATGAGTGAGGAAGCCGGAGAGGACGCACAGCGCAAAGCCGCCGAGCGCGAGGCCAAGAAGGCCGAAGTGCGCAAGCGTCTTGAAGAGGCTGGAAACAAGAAGAAGGCGAAGAAGGGATTCTTGACCCCAGAGCGTAAGAAGAAGCTTCGTGTAAGTCATACCGTATTTAAAAAATTATTTAACTATTCATCTTCCAAATTTCAGAAGCTTCTTATGGTCAAGGCCGCCGAAGACCTCAAGAGACAGCAGCTGCTCAAGGAGCAAGAGAGACATAAGGCTCTTGCCGACAGAACCATCCCACTGCCAAACGTCGACTCTATCGATGATAAGGGACAGCTCGAGAAAATCTATGGAGATCTCTGGTCTCGTCTTACCCAACTCGAAGAAGAGAAGTACGATATCAATCAAATCGTAAGCCAAACCGAGGCTGAGATCAACGCCCTTACCATTGAGGTTAATGACCTTCGTGGAAAGTTGTAAGTGTCAATTTTTTCTCTAACACCCCCTCCATACATTTCTCGTTTTCAGCGTCAAGCCGTCCCTCAAGAAGGTGTCAAAGTACGATAACAAGTTCAAGCAGAGCGGCGAGAAGAAGGCCGGAGGCAAAGAAGACTTCCGTGCCAACCTCAAGATTGTCAAGAAGGACGTCATGGAGTCTATCACTAACGTTGTATGTGTGCAGTCTTTAGTTTTATATGTATGATTGTAAAATGTATTATTTGCAGAAGAAGAAGGACGACAAGCCAGACTGGTCGAAGAAGAATAAGGAAGCCAAGGCCGAGGAGGCTGCACCAGCCGCCGCTGCTCCAGAGCCAGTTGCCGAACCAGAGGCTGCTGAGCCAGAAGTCGGTAAGTTCAGCGGTATTAGATGTTTTGAAATAACTCTGCAGTACTTCTATGTATACATCAAACTTTTTTTAGAAGAGGAAGAGGGAGAGGAGGAAGAGGAGGAGTAAACCTCATTCACTCACGTCAACTGCTTCTGCACTATGCTCTTTCATTATCTACTTCACGACGTCATCATCTTCAAAATGCATTCATATAGTAGCTTGTATAGTTTTTTTTTCCTCATTTCATTTGATTACCAATGGGTCCCGGAATATTTGTCAAATTCTTATTTGCGTTCTTTGTTTAAATGGTAAAATGAATGACGGACGGCGTGTGAAGTTCTTTGGTTTTTTCGTGGCAAATAAAATTGTTGTTGGTCAGAAAGGTAGTTGTGTGGTTCTTATTGTAAAGTTTGAGATCTAAATGTGTGGCACATGAACAGAAAAATCCAAATGGGCGGAATTAACGGTGCGAACACTGAAAAGTATCTTCAGCACGCATGGTTATCCGAAAACACTAGTTTCTGATAATCGAACGCAGTTTTTTTCAAAAGGAATATGCATCCATGTGTGAGGAGTATGAAATTGAGCACATTCACTCGCCCGCTGTTAATCCACAGTCGAACGGTCAAGCCGAGTGATTCGTCAGCACCGTCTAATGCCGCGTCCAAAGTTCAAAAAATTCCTGTAATCAGGAGTTTTTTGCGATCCAAAGTGTCACAAAAATTCCCAGAAATAACGGGCGATCACAGTTGAAACCGACGCTACCGTAGTGGCTTCGCTGTGAGACCTTCTATGTTTGAACTTGAATTTTCCCACATTTGCTCAATTTTTATTTTTTACGAGAAAATTCAAGTTCAAACATAGAAGGTCTCGTAGCGAAGCAACTACGGTAGCGTCGATTTCTGGGTTTTTTTGTAACACTTTGGACTGCAAAAAATTCCTCATTTAAGGTATTTTTTAAACTTTGGACGCGGCATAATGCTTGGTCGTGGAAGCAGTACCGTGTAGTAAGATATACAATTTCACTTTATTCGCCATGACTCAAGTTCTATGCTTTGGATCGACATATAACTTCACACAAGCGTTTATTATCGTGAAAGTAAACGAAAAACAAACCAAGAATTATCCAATATAAATGTTTCGGATTTTATTCAAAAAAAAAATTTTGTTGTCGAAACTGGTGCATGTGAAAGACAAGGCAGAATGTCAAAATAATTTCTGGTAATGTCCTTACAAGGGAAGTGTTTGATTCCTCCTAATCTAGAATTTCCCAAAATTTCGGCATAGGTGCTTTCGACTATGCTGATTCCATTTCTGCAATAAAAACCGGCTAAATGCTCACGTGAGCCAAGTTATGAGCTCCTAAACTTTTCCTATGGTTAAGCATTTTTCGCGTGAACCGAATAGTGTACTAGAACCGATACTGCAGAAAACATCGGTTGGTTGGTTCAGTGGTTCGGTTGCAGGGTTCAGGTTGGGAGGTCATGGGTTCAATTCCTGCTCATGCTAATCTTTTTTTGCATTTTTTTGTGTGATTTTTTCAGCCAGCAAAAGTCAGAAAAAATCGGTTACATTTACTTTTTTTCAGATTTTGAGTGAATATTCCGGCTGCAAACAACTTCGAGAGTGCATTTATGACAAAAAATTAAAAAATTTTTTTTTTGATTTGGCGACATTTTGAGCCATTGAGCACATGCAAAATTTTTTTTTTCAAATTTTTTGAATTATCGTTTTTGATCTGTTTTTGACGTGTATCCGCGTAAACCTTTTGATTGTTCTAAATGAACAGGAAAAGCGAGAAACTCGATATAAAATACCGAATTCCCCAGTTGTTTGTATGTACTTATGTCTTCCAAGCTTGTTATTTTGGCCTACGCTATATACTGCTGTAATCAAGTATGAGCCGAAAAAGCCAAAATTGGATTGTTGGGATCAGAATTTGGCTGATCGGATCGTCATTTTGCTGAACCAACACGAAGAGGGTCATCAAGAAACAGTTCTTACAAGGTCACCAAGAGACAGACGGGTACATCCAAATAGTATACCAAAAAGAAGAGTTTACGCGGATACAGGTCAAAAACAGATCAAAAACGATAATTCAAAAAATTTGAAAAAAAATTTTTGCATGTGCTCAATGGCTCAAAATGTTGCCAAATCAAAAAAAAAATTTTTTAATTTTTTGTCATAAATGCACTCTCGAAGCTGTTTGCAGCCGGAATATTCACTCAAAATCTGAAAAAAAGTAAATGTAACCGATTTTTTCTGACTTTTGCTGGCTGAAAAAATCACACAAAAAAATGCAAAAAAAGATTAGCATGAGCAGGAATTGAACCCATGACCTCCCAACCTGAACCCTGCAACCGAACCACTGAACCAACACAGGTAGTGCGCGTTCAGCTTATAATAGGTGGAGGCCAAAAATAGGCCCATTATAAGCTTAAAATAAGCCTATCGCGGGTGGCAGCGGCCACCCTCCTGTAATAAGCTTATCGCGCACGCGGTGTGTGCGACGACCGCGCTAGGCCTATCGTAAGTCACTCGCCGTCTAGCTGTGAGACGCAGCAAACGCGCTCGCCGGCTACGCTATTGCGGCAGAGAAGCAGAGACACATTGTTGGGCGGCCTAAATTTTTGTTCAATATTTCTTTTTTTTAATTTCCGACGTCTTTTCTGAGTTCTTTTACTGTTAAAATTAATGTTTATGCTTCTTTTTTGTTAACTTCCTGTTTTAAAGTCAATTTCTGGTTTTTCCTCTTTGTGTCTTGTGTTTTCAATCGAGTTGCGACATCAAAACGTGAAACCTCGCCCATTTTTTCCACGCAAAAATTCAGAATGCACAAAAATTTAATATTCGCGTGAAAAAATTGGACGGAATTTCACGTTTTGATATTGCAACTCGATCGAAAACGCAATATGGTGGTTTCGTGGCGGAGTGACAATTCACGTGAAACTGGGAGACAAAAAATCTCTTCATTTTTCAAATAAAAACGTGAAAAATTGTCACTCCGCCACGAATCCATTATATATATCGTAAAATCGTCTGAATTTTTCATATAATGGATTCGTGGCGGGGTGACAATTCACGTGAAACTGAGGGTCGATAATTCTTATCATTTCTTCAGTTATTTCTTCATTTTTTCGAATAAAAACGTGAAAAAATTGTCACTCCGCCACGAATCCACTATAGTAAAATTTCTCGATTTAGTTGTTCATTTGAATGGGGTTATTAAGCGTTTGTAAAATTTTTATTTTATCCTTTTTTTCTTGAATACTGCTGTAAAAGGAAAATTAATAATGTTTTACTTCAGCTGAATAACCCCAATCGCAGGTTTGTTTTGCGTTCAGTGTGCCTTAACGATAAAGATTTCATGAATGGTCGAAAGTTTATCGATAAAAGTTTATGGGATTATTCACGGGGTAGCAAAAATAGCAACAAAAGTTTTTTTTTTGCCGCCTTGTAAATAACCCATAAAAAATGTATTTTTTCGACAATTTTTATGTCGAAAATTTGTCGATGAGGGCATTTGTCGATATTTTTTCAATAAGGCACACGGATTGTGGTCATCAAAAATTTTCCTTCTTTCATTATTTCTTTTTGATAATTTTTTCGTAATGGTGTTATTCACGGGGTAACAAAAAAATAATAATTATTCTTTTTTTCCTACCCGTTAGTATCCCCATAAACGGTCACTTTTCCTAATTACTATAAATTTCAGGTTGTGGAATGTCGGTAGGCAGGAATTACGATGGAATCAATGCTTTCGACGATGAGGCCAAGCAGGAAAATGTTCAAATGGTTCGGAAAATAAATCGGTAAGGTTTTCAGAATTTTTAAAAAATTGGCTAGCATATATTTTCGGAGCCCAAATATGCAAAATAAATATTACTGCGTCGCGAAAACCAGTCAGAGCGCTCGTGCCTTGCGGCTGTGGTCTCGCCGCGACAAGCGCGTGTACGGTAGTTTTTTTACGAAAAAAAAATGCAAAAACAGAAGAACAATTCAAAAAAGAATGTAAAAAAACTAACGTATATGCGCTGGTCGCGACGAGACCACAGCCGCAAGGCACGAGCTCTCTGGCTGATTTTCGTGACGCAGTAAAACAAAACTTCACTCTATCGTGGAGCACGATATGAATTACCGTAAAAACTCTAATACAACGACATGCCCTTCTATTGTTTCACTTAATCAAAACTGTCGGGTATTTAGAGGTTTGCACATCAAACTTCGGTATTCTCATACCTGCTTGGTTAGGAAGTGTTTCACCGAGTTTGGTGTGAAATCCTCTAAATTCTCGGCAGTTTTAATGAAAGGAAAAAATAGAAAGGCATGCCGTTGTATTAGAGTTTTTACGGTACCCCCTTTTTGCCCAACTGCCTGTAGACTGTTTGGCTAGCAACAATTGTCAATAGACTGTCTAGTGGAGCTGAAGCTAATAAAGCAGTGTACAGACAGGTGTCGCAAAAAGTCTGCAAATCGAATAGATTTTTGTCTGCGTTTTGTTAAACAGTCTACAAACTCATTATACTGCTCCACGGCGTGTTGGGGACTACGTTTCAGGAAACTTTTTTGAGATCAAATTTTCGAGCGTCAATTCTCCTGTCTCTGTGTCTCCATCTCTGCACGCTATTTGCTAGACTTGGCAGAACGCCACTGTCGAGACACAGACACATGTGAAAAAGCGTGAATTTCCTTACGTAGGGTCTAGCACGCCGTGTGCTCATGAATTTTACCAAATTTATTTCAAAAACGTCTTAATTCACGTAGGTGGGGGGGGGGGGGGGGTTATGCACGAAATGGGAAAAAAACTGGGAAAATGGTCCGATTGGCCTGAAATTTAGGGAAATAAGAGTAAAAATGTTTCCGGAGCTGCCCACGTATAAATTCAACGTGAAATGAGATAATTTGAAGACCAATATGAAAATCGCCTAGCGTTGAGTTCAGCGGAGCGCGTTTGACCATTTTGGCGGGCCGACAATAGAAATAAATGACTCCAGGATGTTTTAAAGTTTTGAACGATGCATTAGATAAAATACCGAGCTAACGTTGAAATATTAAAATTTATCATATTAATTACAGGCTCTCGGACGTTTGGAAAGTGTGACATTTCGAATGTGGACGTTTGGAAAGTACGACGTTTCGAAAGTTTTTCTGCATTTTGTCGACGAGGTGTTTTCACACATTTTTTTAAAGGTTTTAATGGAAAATTTCATAAAAAGCTTTAAAAAATGACTGTGTGCTAAGACCGCGACGAAAAAATGGAGATGAAACTTTCGAAACGTCCGGGAGCCGAATTACATGTTGTTCAATTGAAAATAACCTAAAAACATTTTTTAAATTCCGCTTCTGTGGCTAATTGTTTGTTGATTTTACGTTGTACCCTTTTTTATGTATTTCAATTACTTAAAACGCTGTATATTGTTATTTAATTTTTATATTTGCAATAAATCTGTTGTTTCTTAAGATGTTTTCTATTTCTTTAGATATATACGGGCTCGAATTCGAAATCATTTGGGCATTAGGGGGCGCCCGGACCTGTGGCAGCCATATTATAAGCCCACATCCGAGTTTTGAATGACAGCGAAATGCCTATTATAGGCTTACAATAGGCCTTTTGATAGCCGCGATAAGCTTATGATAGGCGAAAGTCACCCGCGATAAGCCTATTATAGGCCTATTATAGGCGTCGACCCGCGATAAGCCTATAATAGGCTTACTTTGGGGTCCTTCGCTGGTACTCGGTAGGCCTATCGCGCAACCTATTATAAGCTGAACGCGCACTACCTGTGAACCAACCGATGTTTTCTGCAGTATCGGTTCTAGTACACTATTCGGTTCACGCAAAAAATGCTTAACCATAGGAAAAGTTTAGGAGCTCATAACTTGGCTCACGTGAGCATTTAGCCGGTTTTTATTGCAGAAATGGAATCAGCATAGTCGAAAGCACCTATGCCGAAATTTTGGGAAATTCTAGATTAGGAGGAATCAAACACTTCCCTTGTTAGACACTAATACTTAATAATAATATGTTTATTCATTTCTCGCATAAAAATATGTATATGGCACATGGAAAAGAGGACAACGGTATAAAAATAAGGGGAGAGAAAATAAATAAGTAAGATGACCAATTGGAAAAATCCGCGGTAAAATAGATGAGAGAAAGACTTGGTTGCCATACCGTTCGCATCAATGACAGCTTGACGGCTCCGTCCCATGGATCCGACCAATGTGGCAAGTGTCGCAGTGGGGATAGCTTTCCAGGCATTCTCGAGTTGTTGAAACTTTTCGGCCGCCGTTTTCCAAGGACTTCCCAAAAATGCTCAATCGAATTCAACTCCGAGCTTTGACTTGGCCGGTCTATAATAGGAAGCCGCCGTTTCTGGAACCAATCCTTGATGTAGCGGGATGTGTGTTTCGGATCATTATCTTGTTGGAAAATATATCCTCGTCTGATCGATGATACCTTCGATCCGATGGAGTGGGCCTACACCATTTGCATGAAAGCATCCCCACACCATGAAATTTCCACCACCCATGTTTGACAGCTCAGTTCAGATCAGTCACCAGGTGTGCATAGTGCCAGTCAACCAATATGATCCGTCGAATTGATATCGTGGATATTTGAACCCTCATTGCTATATCTGACCTTTTATCTGTAAAAAAATGTTCCAAGGTTTCAACCGGCTCGTATCTAATAAATAAATTGTAAAAAGTAGTGAATTTTGTTATACTTTGACAACACAACAGAAAAAAACGAAACAAAAAATATCACGCTTTTGGGAAAAAAAATCACGTATTACCTAAATCTTAAAATGATTTATTTACTCTAAAAAAAATCTGCCTTCGCATTAGCCAGAAAACAAAGAGTCATGTGCAAAAAATAACAAAATAGAAAACAAACAAAACAAACAAAAAAAAATGAAAAAACAACCACTACTCGCAAACTCGGTCCACATATTCTTCTACTTGCGGATCCTCATTTACCTGAGATTCAGATTCCATCTCCCCGCCACCTCCAGACGACATTGGCGTGTCTTCTTTCATTTCTTCGTCGTCCCCTTCAGAGTTAGAAGGCTAAATTAAAATGTTTCTAACGAATAAAAAAATAATTTTATACCGGCTGTTGTTGGCCCTTATCTTCGCCATCTTTTCCATCTTTTCCACCAAATTCACTGCTCTCTCCATCACCTTTTTCTTCTTTTCCGTCTTCTTTTCCATCACCTTTTCCGTCATCATTGTCGTCGGCATCCTCATCGTCGCTTTCTTTTTCCTGGAAGATATTGAAAATAAATAATGGAAAAATGGAAATTAAAAACAAACCTCACGAGGAATGACCCAAATATTGCAAAACGGTGTGTTCCTTTCGGCAACAAATTCAAACTTGTACATATTTTTGCCGCGAAGAATCTCCTCCGCTTCAGTCGCATACATTGCCACAACTCGTTTGAGTTCCTCGTCATTTCCACATTCGTCCATCAGACCGCGATATTTTAGGAACAGTTTCACTGGATTCTCACTGCTATCCTCACACGTGGCGTGATGGATATTCTTGGCGAAAGAATTGAACAGTTTGTCGATTGAATTGAACAGCACGACTTCAGCGGGGAAATATTGTCTGACGGCTTCTTCAAAAGCGGGTAAATCAATTTGATTGTTGCCGAGAGACTTCATTTCACGAAGGGTCTGGTCGTAGTAAGCGGCAGGACGGGAACGGACATTCTGGAAATTAAAAATTTGAAATTTGCGGGTTTTAAGGATAAATTTCAATTTTCACTTTTTATATGTTCTGTTTGTGTCGTTGATTTCCGGGCTCCGCGACGTTTCAAAACCAGTCATTTCAAAACCGCGATGTTTTCATCACTCGATTGAAAAAAATTTTTTTGATAATTATTTGTAAACAAAGTCGGCACAGGTAGATGACCCCGCCCCTTTTCTGCAAAGCATAACAAACGTCAGAACGCGTGAGTTGTCGGCTATTATTTGGCTGCTATTTGGCTATTATTTGGCTGCTATTTGGCTATTATTTGGCTATTATTTGGCTGCTATTTGGCTGCTATTTGGCTGCTATTTGGCTGCTATTTCGCGGCTATTTGACTGCTATTTGGCTACTATTTTGCTGCTATTTGGCTGCTATTTGGCTGCTACTTGGCTGCTATTAGGCTGCTGATTGGCGGCTATTTGGCGGCTATTTGGCGGCTATTTGGCGGCTATTTGGCGGCTATTTGGCGGCTATATGGCTGCTCATTGGCTGCTATTTTGCTGCTAATTGGCTGCTATTTGGCGGCTATTTGGCGACTATTTGGCGGCTATTTGGCTGCTATTTGGCTGATCATTGGCTGCTATTTGGCGGCTGTTTGGCTGCTATTTGGCGGCTATTCGGCTGCTATTTGGCTGCTCATTGGCTGCTCATTGGCTGCTATTTGGCGGCTATTTGGCTGCTATTTGGCTACTATTTTACTGCTATTTGGCTGCTATTTCGCGGCTATTTGGCTGCTATTTCGCGGTTCATTGGCTGCTATTTGGCTGCTATTTGACTGCTACTTGGCTGCTATTTGACTGCTATTTGGCGGCTATTTGGCTGCTATTTGGCGGCTATTTGGCTGCTATTTGGCGGCTATTTAGCTGCTATTTGGCGGCTATTTGGCTGCTATTTGGCGGCTATTTGGCTGCTATTTGGCGGCTACTTGGCTGCTATTTGGCGGCTATTCGGCTGCTATTTGGCTGCTACTTGGCTGCTACTTGGCGGCTATTTGACTGGTATTTGGCGGTTCATTGGCTGCTATTTCGCTGCTATTTCGCGGCTATTTGGCTGCTATTTGGCTGCTTATTGGCTGCTCATTGGCGGCTACTTGGCTGCTATTTGGAGGCTATTTGGCTGCTCATTGGCGGCTACTTGGCTGCTATTTGGCGGCTATTTGGCGGATATTTTGCTGCTATTTGGCTGCTATTTGGCGGCTGTTTGGCTGCTATTTGGCTACTATTTGACTGCTATTTGGCTACTATTTGGCTGCTATTTGGCGGCTGTTTGGGTGCCATTTAGCTGATGTTTGAGTGCCATTTGGCCGCTATTTCAAGTATCTGAAAATTGGCGAGCCGGAATAGAACTGCCTGAAAATGATGGAAGAATTTTTCGAAAAATACACTCGGTTTTGAAATGACTGGTTTTGAAACGTCGCGGAGCCGATTCTCGTAATCTATTTTCTTATTGGAAACAGCAAAATGGAAGACACGGGATTCCAAAATTTTATCCGCACTTTTAACTATTCTGCACAAAAAGATTAAAACTTGGGAAATAAATTGGAATATTTACCACAAGAAATAAATTTTCAATTTCCAAAAAAATTTTCCATACCCGAATATCATTGACCGCGTCTCTTCTCGACTTCATAATCTCGTCGAGCGTCTTCTGATCGTGCATATCCGCTTCAACTCCCTCTGCCCATCGTTGGTGCTTCTGTTGGCTCTCCTAAAACCCCTTGGAAATCTCAAACACAAAAAAAATATATATTTAAAAACATACGAAATACTCTTGATTATAATTGGCCTGTTGTGCGAACAACCTCGCGAATCGGTCCAGAATCATGTGATGATATCGAATGATCATGTAGACACTGTCATCTCCGAAGAATACCCTTTTACGGAGCCGGTGAAGGTCTCGTTGGAATCGTTCTGTTACCGAAGTGCCGGGTGGGGAGAGTATGGAAAATGGATCGTTCGATCGACGCTCATTTTTCAATTCGTTTCCGTCGACGGTGGCGAGCAAAGTTATCAGGTTGACGTCTTCGTCTCTGGAAAAAAGAGCACTTTCAAACTATTTTCAGAGAGACCGTAGTTTCCGGAAATTATTGGAAAATGCCAGTAAATTTTTAAAAAACTCACTCATCCCCATTAAAAGTAAATGTATCGCCATCATACGTGTTCAATTCGACGTGTTGTTGCGGCTGGCACAGCCAATCCATCAGTACTCTGTATTAAAAAAAAAAGGGGTGGCGGTTTTTTAATATTGTTGCTCACCTATACAGCACAATTTTCGATCGATCCCGATCATGTTTTCCACCTTGGACATTGCCGAAAAACGTACTAGTGACGTCATTGACGTCACGATAGAGGCGTGGCTCGGAATGGAATTCCAGAAGGAGATGAGGGCGTTCGTCGTCAATGTCTCTGAAAAATTGAAAATTGAAAAAAAAAATATATATATATATCACGCCCACCTTTTACGCTTTTCCTCGTACACCGCCTCAGCGGTATTCATCAATGATTTCGACTTGAACGCTTTCTGATCGTACTGTTTTTGCTGATTGTTCGAAACGGTAATGTTCGCGGAGAGCGTTTTATCAAGCACGTCAGCCCATGTTCTGAATAAAGAAAGATTACATTAAACATTTATATTTATTGGGATATTAAATAGTGGGAATGACAAAAAGTGGGCTCAAAAAATTTTGGACCAAAATATCGATTTTAAAATTATCGATTTTTTTTCTGAAATTTTTTAAAATCGATATTTTGGTCCAAAAATTTTCGAGCATGTACAGGGGAATTTTTTCCAATATTTCCCAAAATTTTAGGCCATCGGAGCATTCTCCGATTTTTCCCGCAGTTTTTTTTCCGATTTTGTGAATAGGTCCATTAGAAAAATAGGGAAAAGCATACTTGCCACGGGCCAGCAATTCGCCAAGTATGAGGAAAAGGCTCCAATTGGTCTAAAACTATGGGAAACAATGCCAGAAATGCTCCCAGACATGCTCAGAAAATTTTGCATCGAGATAACGATTAATTGGGGTTATTGCCAGATTTCCGGAAAATGTATAAAAATGGATGTTTCGGTCAAAAATTTTCTTGGAATGTCCAGAAGTATTTTTGTCATTATTTCCCCATGGACATATTCACAAAACCGGAAAATAAAGAAAAAAACTGAAAAAATTGCGGGAAAAATCGGAGAATGCTCCGATTGACCCTTTTGGGAAATATTGGAAAAAATTCTTCTGTACACGCTCAAAAAATTTTGGACCATAATAACGATTTTGAAAATTATCGATTTTTTTCTGAAAATTTTTAAAATCGACATTTTGGTCCAAAATTTTTTGAGCGTGTACAGGACAATTTTTTCATAATTTCCCAAAATTTCAGGTAAATGAGAGCATTCTCCGATTTTTCTCGCAATTTTTTTCCGTTTTTTTCTTCCGGTTTTGTGAATAGGCCCACAAGAGTGGGTCCAAAAAAAAAATTTTTTTTTCGATTTTTTTTTTCGTTTTTTCGCGTTTTTTTTTTTGGATGAGACGAAAATTTTTTTAGAGCCATGCAGGCCAAAAAAGTTCCGGTTTTTGGGCAAAAACTTAGTCGGTATATGCTCGGAATTGACAAAAACCTCTAATTTTCAACAAAAACTTGGAAAATTTTTTTTTAACTGGCAGAAATACGTTTTTTTTTGAAAATTCTTTAACACAAAAAAATTTGTTTGTTAATTTTTTTGTCCCACTCCTGGTCCACAAGTTTCAGGCCAATCGGAGCATTCGCCGAATTGTCACTGATTTTTTTTTTTCGCTACCCCGTGAATATTCAAGAGATAAACGCACTTATTGGCCTCCTGTTGAAATTGGCTCCAAATCACATCCTTCTCCTTGAGAGCTTCTAGAATTTTCTTCAACCCAAACACCATATTTCTCTGCGTCGCTGCAATCACTTCAACGACGTGATCGGTGTAAATTTTGGTCAATACTCGCATAAACGTCGCTTTCGAAGAGCAATTCAACTTTTCATCCAATTTGAACGCTCGCCTCTCCTCGTCACTCATACTTTCGATATCTCGTAGCGTTTTCGACAATTCTTCAATAATGGTTCGATTCGAATCAACTATAATATCCATTTCGTATCTTTCATCCTCAGTTTTGAAATGGAATCCTTCCAGATTCGACTTTTTAATCGCCGTTGTTCCCACCTCTTCGGAGGACCACGATGGATACGAGGCCCACGTGCTATTAAGCACTTCTTTGAGCTTGAGATGCACTGGGAGCCGCTCTTCGCACGCTTCTGAATCCATATCCATATCTTTCCTCAGTCGATAACTTGGTCCGAGTGTGCATACTGTAGCCTGTTGAAGTTGATTCTGCTCGCAAAGTCCTCTCACCGCGGCTTTATCGTTTTCCAGTCGCTGCCCTGGCTCAATGTGTAGTCCGAGCATTTTTCGAATCAACACTTCGGCTTCTGAGCCGTGAACTCCCATGACTTTTGGCAACTCGGCGGCAAAATTCTCACCAGAGAGATCATTATTTCTGACCATGTTCATAAGCGTTAGAATGTTTTTGAGCTGTAACGGTGTCGTTATTGACGTTAGTTGATCGTACATTATGAGCTCAATTTTCTTTAGAACGAAAAGCACTTCTTTCTTTTTTTTGCCAATTTTGTTGCAATCCAACTGTGGAAAGAATTCTGCGTCGTCTTTCTTTTCTAGAGGATCAGAATTATGTAGAATGGATTGGATTTTCTGAAAAAAAATTGTTGATATTTAGAAAAAATGAAGTCAACATTTCTCACCTCAACAATCGGAGCTTCACACTGCTCAATAACATCTTTTAGGTTCGGTAAAAACTCCAAAGTTGCAGACAACAATTGTTTTTCTCCCTGGCAAACTCTGGCAAGCATGGTTACCATGAAAGCACGCTTCGATTCTTCCATAAAATTCTTAATTTTCTTGTCGCCCACTTGCACTGGTTCTCCACTATCCTGAATTGTCGCTGGTGGAGCAGGTCCTTCTTGCGGATCACTGTTTTCTGGCTCATTTTTCAACAACGTTTCTTTTTTCTTGTAAGATGCAAAGTGGTCAAAATAGAAACTCAAAAAAGTGCGGAAATCCAACGTCTTCAAGGGACTCGCGGTGAAAGAAGTGCTCAAAATATCGATCAGTTTTCGAGTTGCTGGCTCCAAATCTTCAAGCTCTTCTTCGTCAGATTCTTCTGTATCCGTGCTATCATTGTCGTCATCCTCTTCACTTTCAGATTCATCATATCCTCGAGTTTCTGCACCACCGTCATTGTGGACAGCAGCGCCAGCACGACCTTCAGGGCAAGTCAGCACCTAATTGTAAGAATGGAACGATATTGATTTAAATAAAGAGAAAACGCTCACTCTTGGCTCTGAATCCGGCAAGTTCAACACGTATCGATTGTCATCAGCCAGAGATATGTAAACTCCGGCTGGAAGAAACGTGTTGAATCCCAAAACAAGGTCGGGTGATGTGTGGAGAAGATCTACTACTTGCTCGATGATTCGCGGTAGCTCGATTCTGCAATTTTCAATGCTGAAATTTCAAGGCAATTATTTACTTCCCCAATATTTAGCCAATTTCTAGGGGTGAAAACAACGAAAATCGTATTTTTTTTAGAGTATTTGCATGATTAATGTCATATAGATTTTCTCGAAATACCGGGATTTCATATTGAAAACTGTTTATAATGGACCTATCCTATTCACAAAACCGGAAAAAAAAAAGAAAAAACGGGAAAAAATTGCGGGAAAAATCGGAGAATGCTCCGATTGGCCTGAAATTTTGGGAAATATTGGAAAAATTCTCCTGTACACGCTCAAAAAATTTTGAACCAAAATATCGATTTTAAAAATTTTCAGAAAAAATCGATATTTGGGTCCAAAATTTTTTGAGCGTGTACAGGAGAATTTTTCCCAATATTTCCTAAAATGTCAGGTCAATCGGAGCATTCTCCGATTTTTCCCGCAATTTTTTTCCGTTTTTTTTTTCCGGTTTTGTGAATAGGTCCATAAATTAGGATTTAATATTTGCCAGTTTTCGAAATATATTGAGGTTTTTTCTTCAGTTTCTAAAACTGAATTCTTATTCTACAAAATTGGAAAACAGCGAGACGGCGTGATTGCTGACGCATCACTTGCGTCAGCAATCGCCGGGTCTCGCCACGATTTAGCTCTTGCCGGCGAGAGAGGAAACAATTTCTTGCAACGACTGATCAGGTTTTGAAATAGCAGGAAAAACACTTACCTCTGTGCTCGACTATTTATCACAACATTCATAAAGCGATCAAAAATCGACACGTCTTGCGAAAATGCCAGTTTTATTTTTCGCAGATAGGCGAGCGCTTCGTCGGACTTAAATTTCTGTATTTAGGGAAAATAACGTTATTGTGATCACTCACCTTAGCATCTTGAACAACATCGTCGCTCATGACTGCGACCACAATTTTCTCTGGAACAGATTCATTTGAATTTGAGCATGAAATTGGCTCCAACTCCATCGCTAGTGAAAAGGCGGGGGCCGAAATAAAATAAACTAAACGAGATGCGAAAATTCTGACGACGACATCGAAATCATCACAGTTGAAAGTGTATCCTTTCAAATTTTGAGAAATTCTAAAAACCCCACCTAAAACATTTCTCTTGGCATTGGAACTTAGGTCAAAGAGAACTAGGCAAACGGCGAAATCACGGTGTGTTAGAACCTACGTAAAGGCAAACGCGCTCTGTCGAATTATATCTGCGTCTCGATAGTCACATTCTGCCAAGTTTCGCTAAGTGCGTGCAAAACTAGAGACGCAGAGACTTGAGAGAGATGACCTTCGAAATTTCATTTCCAAAAATAATTATAAAAACGTAGTCTCCAGCACGCCGTGCGAAATACGTATTTAGATAATTGTGAAACGCGTCTGCAGTAGATTAGCCGTTTTTCCGAAAAATCGGCATAAATTATACTAAAATCAATACCTTTCGGGCTTAAAAGTAAGAAAACATTAAAAAAAAAAACATCACCATGATGAACAAAAAATCCCTCAAAGAAATGAGTTTGAAATTTTTAAATGTGGAAAATTGAAAAAAAAATATCGATTTTTGACTGAAATTGTGCAAAATGCCGAAAATTTTCACAGAAATTGACAAACTTTGTATCGAATAATTATTTTTACCAAGAATAAACAAGAAAAGCGACGATTTTATAGAAAAAATGAAGGAAAAACCGACGAAATAATTTGGAAACGAAAATGCAACGCGCGAACTTGAAGTGTGCAATAGGGCGCAATTGCAGTGACTCAAAACGTGACGGCGATTAACACGTCACTCTAGAGCGATATCTTGCCTATTTTTGTTATTTTTTTCCCGTTTTCTCAAAATTTTTCTGATACGATTGTTGAAAATTTTATTTCCTACATTTTGCGCTCAGTTTATGGCGAAAAAACGTTTCAAAACTGAAAAATGGAGGCCTCGGATTCTCCTCGGCCACGAAAAAAATATTGTAAAAACAAAAAAGTCGCAACGCGGTGTTTGCGTACTTTTAAAATTCAAACGAAAATGGGAGCATTTCTCTTCATTTGCCATGCTGTTTTTTTCATTGCCGTTGGAATTTCAAAAGTACGCAAACAACGCTTTGCAATTTTTTGTTTTCCCAATTTTTTTCGTGTTTTTCTCGTTCTTCACATTTATTTTTTACAATTTTGTTAAAATAAAATACATATAAATTTTTCGTTTCAAAATACAAGTGCAAATATTGGGAGTTTTTAAGAATGCAGCGGAGACTGGCTTCAAAAAGAAGAAAAATTCGCAATAGAGCGCGCTTTGATAGACGTCTGCGTCTCGTGTCTCGGCACGCTCTCTGGCTAATTTTTTTTGAAAATTAAGTAAGTTTTTCAGAGCATTTTATTGTTCAATTAATTCGTTTATTTTTCTGATAAATAAAATTTAATTGTTTATTCACAACAGACTCAAAAATGCAAAATTAAAAAAAACTGTGGAGTTTTTGCGAACACTTTTGCGCCCGTTGCAATAGGCCACGCCCCTTTCTCCGCACACTTTTTTACGCTCATTGGTGAATGTTTCGAGAGAAATGTGAGAAAAACGCCGTGATGGAACATCTATGAAAATGCGCTCCTCTGATAAACAGAATTTATGAGCCTTGGAATTGTTTTTTATCTGCCTACTAGTGTATTCTTCAAGTTAAATATTTACTTTTCGAGCAAAGCTAGTTTTTTTCAGAACTCTCATTATATTTTTCTCATTTTATAACATTTATATTTATTGATTTTCAGGTGCAATGCGCCTCGCGTTGTTCATTTGTCTTTGTTTCATAAAATTCGTTGAAACACAACTGCCAGATGTCATTCCAGTCAAATGGGACACCGACTACACGAGAAAAAGCGAGAGAAATTCGACATTGACCATATTTCAGTTTGTAGTACCGCGAAAAGTATAATTTTGCGACATATTTATCAACAGAATTTCGATAAAGATATTTTTCAGAATTCAGTCGGACGGGTCATCATGTCATCTGATGACAGCTCGGAAAGCAATCCACTGCTAGTTGTGTTCAGAGAAAAACGGGAAATTTTAAGTCTTCAAGTGAGTTTCTGAAATGAAATTATTCATAGCTTTTTTTTTTGGCAAGACTGATGTTTTAAAAAAAAAACTATGTTTACAGATACCACTTATCGCGGATAATTACGTGTACTCGAAGGTTTCCAGAACTTTATGCCCGTTCACCAACTACGAAAAAGGGGAAACATTCACCGTGGAAGTGACTAGTTCACAGCGCGTCGAGTACCGTTTTAGAGCGGAATTAGTTCACAACTTTTGGCTTACGTAAGTTTTTCAATAATTATTCACGAAATGGCAAAAAAAGAAAAAATAAACGGCAAAAAAAACTTCGCGAAAACTCGGAAAATTCTCCGATTGACATGAATTTTCGGGAAATAAATTTCTGAAAAAAAAGTCAATATTAAAAAATTGAATTTACAAATTTAAAAAAAAAACATGTTTGGTCGTGCCAATGGTCTCAATGCTCAAAACACAACTCGGTCAGTTTTCGAAATTTTTGTTCTATTTTTTATCCAGCAAAATATGCAAAAAACTCAGCTAAATTCGAAGAATGCTCCGATCAGTCTAAAATTTTCACAAAAAAATTGTCAAAAATACTCCCGGGCATGGGATCAAAAAAAATCGATATTTTGGTCTGAAATTTTCTGCACATGTCCGGGAGTGTCAACATTTCAGACTGATCGGAGCATTCTCCGTATTTTCGCTGAATTTTTTGCATTTTTTTTTTCATATTTTGCTGGTTCCGTGAATAGACCCATAAAAACAGTTTTTGAAAAATTCATATGAACCATCTTCCTGCTATTCTAGGACGACTTTTTGCCAGGAAACGCGGTTGGTATATATTTTTTCAGAAATAATTCTAAACACGAAGTAACTGCCAGTGCTTCAGAACCAGTATTTTTGCGTTACGACATTCCGGTAAACGTGGATTCAGTTGCGGTTCACGTGCAGTCTGACTCTGACACTTGTATGACGGTTTCAATACAAAAAATTGAAGTGATCGCGGCCTAAATCAGAAAACATTAATGAACAATATTTTTAGTGCCCAGTATTCGATCTCCCGGACAATGTGAATTCTATCGGGATGCACCAAACCATGACAAAGTCTACCACCATTCCAGTTGAGGTTGTTAAAAAAAAAGTTGTCTGAAATGAATCCAAACAGCATCGGAATTTCAGAGAGAAAAACTTCCAAGCTTCTACGTTGTGTTTGTGGTAAACAACAATGATGACTTATGCACGGAAATAGCAAGTATAAAGCCAAAAAGTATTTGAAAATGTCAATTATGCCATGATGAAAAAATAATATCATTTATTTAGGGCCAACAAAGTTTCCGCTACGCCAGAAAACTTTCAATGTAACTATTGAATCTTCCATGAAACGTCAGAAATTGCTTGGAAATTATCAATATATGCATGTTTTCAGAGTCCGACTATGCGATTCCAATTATTTTCTGGGCCGCTATCCTGTTAATAATCACCATTATTGTCTTGCTCTATCATCATTTGGATGGAAAGTGGGAGCAACGGTTTATCGCACATGTTTATGAGCGTTTGGAAGCAGGTACGTCTGCAACAATAAATTATACATATTATCAAATAGATATTATCAAAATATTTAAAATTTGCTCTGTTCAGATGCAGAAAATGCTCGTCTCAGTGATTTCTATGATATTAAACGGATGTCAGAAGATGATGACTTGAAGGATTATGATATTCTCACAGATTGCAAAGACATGATGGTTGTAAGAGCAAAAGTGAGACGGCTTTGTTAATTATTTGGGGGCTCTTTCGGAATGGAAATTCGAATAAATAGAAATGTCACGTTTTGAAATTGCGTTAAAATAGAAATCGACGAAATAGAAAAAAAATAAATCAGAAACGTAACAAAATGAAAACGCGTGAAAACAGAAATGTAGCAGAGCAGAAATGTGTCGAATTGCAAATAAAAATAAAATGGCAATGGAGCGCGTTTGCGGGATTTATTTTTCAAAACGACTTTTTCGATATTTTTCACGTTTTTCTCGATATCTTCCACGTATTTTTGGATTTTTTCACGACGTTTTTTTTCGATTTCGATGCGTGGAAAATTTAAAAAAACGTCGTGAAAAAATCCAAAAATACGTGGAAGATATCGAGAAAAACGTGAAAAATATCGAAAAAGTCGTCCAAAAAAATAAATCACGCATTGTTTGTTGTTGTAAACGCGCTCCATTGCCATTTTACTTCTAATTCGACACATTTCTGCTCTTCTACGTTTCTGTTTTCACGCGTTTTCTTTTTGTTACGTTTCTGATTTATTAAATTTCTATTTCGTGGGTTTCTATTTTCACGCAATTTCTAAAACTTGACATTTCTATTTTGTCGAATTTCTATTTCGAAAGAGTCCCATTATTTGCTCAACCCAAACAACCTCATGTTTTCAGTCCCGTCTTACAGTTGCTGATCTCTCAATGCGAGAACATGAGGTTCGTGAAAAGCAATACGACGCCTATAAGCAGTTAGTACCGTTTTTCCGTTTCTTGAACAACAGCTCAACACATCTTACAGTGTCCTGGTTGTTCTTTTTATTTTCTACAACATCACCGTTGTTCAACTTCTTATCAACCAAGCTAGCAGCTCACGACAATCCGGTGACTTGGATTTATGTACCTTCAACTTTCAATGCGCTAGACCATTGTGGAATTTTGTGGCGTTCAATAATGTGGTTAGGTGAGTCTTATGGACATATTTAATCACGGGACGGCCAAGGTTTTGGGCTTATCAACAACTAAATTAATTGCTTTGTTTCATTGAAAATGTCTACAAAACAGAAAAATAATCCGGAAACAGAAAAACAAAATTATAAAACCAAGAGAACTACAAAATGAAAATAGAAGCCCACGGGGAGTACACGAAGTCGCGGACTAGAAAACCGGCGGCCAGCATTTTTTTCACAGAAAATGTTTCTTTTTGAAATGAAAACGCAATTTTGGCCGATTTTTATCAAAATAATAGTGGAAAAAATGAAAAAAAAAATAGAAGAAACTAAATTTTCGAAATTACGTGGTCGACCGCCGGCCTAGAAAACCGGGCACGCTGGCCTAGGAAAGCTCGATTTCGTGTACTCCCCGTGAAGTTTTTTTTTTTAATTTTTTGGAAAATTTGACAAAAACCAGGGATTTTTTGTGCGATTTTGATCTGATATTCATAAAAAAACAGTTTCCCCATGGACCTATTCACGGAAAAAAAAAGAAAAAAAACGGAAAAAAAATTACGGGAAAAATCGGAGAATGCTCCGATTTACCTGAAATTTTGGGAAATATTGGAAAAAAATTCTTCTGTACACGCTCAAAAAATTTTGGACCAAAATATCGATTTTTTCTGAAAATTTTTTTAATTGATATTTTGGTCCAAAATTTTTTGAGCATGTACAGCAGAATTTTTTCCAATATTTCTCAAAATTTCAGGTCAATCGGAGCTTTCTCCGATTTTTCCCGCAGTTTTTTTCCGTTTTATTCTTTTTTTTTCCGGTTTTGTGAATAGGTCCACAAAATTTGGCAAAAATCAGGGAATTTTTTGTGCGATTTTGATCTGATATTTGTAAATCCTCCACTCAATACTATATTTTAAAACAGTTTCCCCAGAAAGTTGTTATCTGCTTTAATAATGAAGTCGTGCACGCGTAAAAATTTGCTATCAAAATATATAGAATTGTCTGGAAAACTGTGTTTACTAAAGTTGCGATAAATTAAAAGCATTACTACTTGAAAAAAATAACATTTTCATCAAAATTTTTCACTAAATCATGATTCCAACAAGTTTTGCTTTTTCAGCAACGCCGGCTACGTGTACGTTGGCATTCTTATCGTCGCAATGAACTACTTTCGAAATAAAAACTTCAAAAAACTTAAGCAGGTGCAGCCGAGTCTAGAAGACGTAAGTTTGTATAGTATCAAGCATACCAACCTTAATTCAAAAACGTAGCGCTACGGAGTCCCACAGCACAGCGGATTAATGACAGCTATCGGCATCGCCGTAATAATGGAAGGATTCTCATCGGCAAGCTATCATGTCTGCCCGAATAATGTGAACTATCAGTTTGGTAAATTTAGTAATTTAAAAAAAAAGTTAAGTTTCACATTTTTCAGATACCGCCCTTATGTACGTCATTGGAATGCTTGGAAAGTTGAAAATTTGGTCTATGAGACATCCGGATATGGTAGTGGAAGCATACCATGCATTTGGATTTCTGGGACTTATTCTGCTGGCGGCGATTGCAGGAGTGGTAAATAAATTAAAAAAAAAAAGCAATTCCATAATTCATCGATTCTTAATAACTTTTCAGTACGTGCACGGCATGGTCTTATGGATTGTGATTTCCATAATCTACATTGCCAGCATACTTCTAATTAGTTTTGAATTCTACTACAAAGGAATTTGGTCTCTGAATTTTCGAGAACTCCGCAACTCAATCCGCTATTCTTGGGCGTCTTCAAGAAGACTCTCTTGTGTGGTTCCAGCTTACAAAACACGATTTTTTGTAATCTTACTGCTCAACATTTCCAACATTGCTGTGTAAGTACATAATTTAGTTGTCAACTATGTTCATTTCCAATTTCAGCGTTGTATATGGTCTATATGATCGCCCAAAAGATTTTTTGTCGTTTTTGTTGTTTCCATTCATCGGCAACTTGTTCATGTACATAATGTACTATATTGTGATGAAGGTATACGGTACTCACGATCAGTACGGAGCGCTGCGAATGCCCCTCAAACGCACGTCCAATCCATTTTGCGAATAGAGCGCATTTGCAGCTAATCGTTAAAAAAAAATGTTTTTTTCTTCAGATATTCCACTGTGAATCAATTCCTAGTCGTGCCACAGTCTTGCTCATTGCTGCTTTTGGCTTATGGTTTGTCGCGTCGTGGTTTTTTACTCATCATGTGTCTGACTGGAGTGTGAGTGTTTTTTTATGTTTCGTAGTGTTATTGGCATTTGTTCAACATTGTTTTATTCGGTTTTGAAAAAAAAACCACGTTGGAAAATAACATTCAAATGCGCGGACGGCAATTAGCTGCGTTAAAACGTATACGAAGAGGAGACGCAGAGAAGCAGAGTGTAGAAAACTGCCAGCGACCCTCGCCGAAGAGACGCAGACAAGCAGCCTTGTATAAAAACGCGTAAATACAATGTTTATCTTATTGTAACACGGCTAGCTTTTCAACAGCACTACGGACACGTGCACTCTGTTCAAACATCGTATTTATCTAAAAATGAAAATATCGAATTATTTAATTAGTGTAGGCATTATTACACTATTAATTTTTTCCGCAATTCAGATTTTTTTTAAAGTTTATGCAGTGAATTTCGGTGGTGATACCGCGTCAAATGGTGCGCATTGTGGTCTCGCCACGGACGGTGTTTACAGACTGTGGATTTACGCGCAAATTTGAATTTTTCCGTTTCGAAATTTCTTAATTTTTTTTTTCGTTTATATTTGTGCGGATTTTTATTTATTTTTTCCGAGCTAGTGTTCAAATGTTACCAGCAAAATATGCAAACAATTCAGCCAAAATTCTGAGAATGCTCCGATCAGTCTGAATTTTTGGTAAATAATGTCAAAAATACTCACGGAAATGTGCAGAAAAAAATGACTTATTTTTCTGAAAATTTAGAAAATCGATATTTTGGTCTGAAATTTTCTACACTTGTCCGGGAGTATTTTCGACATTTTTCAGAATTTTGGCTGAATTTTTTGCATATTTTGCTGGTTCCCTGAATAGCCTCATTAATGTTAAACAAAAATAATTTCAGATTCCATAGAGTTAAAAAAAAATAAAAAACGGTACAAATTATAAGAAAAAAAAGACATGTATATATTTTCGAAACGGAAAAATTCAAATTTGCGCGTAATTCTACAAGTCCGCAAACACCGTGCCCGCAATGCACACAATTTTACGCGGTATCACGATGCTCGATACTTCTTCATAGAACTGACACTTTTATTTTTAGAAAACCCCTGCGATTTCCCGAGAGCTCAACAAGCCCTGTGTATTTTTGGATTTTTACGATAATCACGATTTATGGCACTTGCTGTCCGCTTTTGCCATTTTTGCGTCATTCACTGCCTTAAACATTATTGATGATGACTTGATTTTTAATTCTAGAAACACTATTCGGGTTTTTTGATTTTTGATTTTATTTCCTGCCACAAAACTCAGAATTTACTCAATTTCTAAAATCCTTTTTTGTTCATTTTGTACCCTAGTTCGTTCCATCTCTCCATTCCATATCTTCTTGTAAAAAACCCCTGTTGTCTTTCTTTCATTTTGTTAGAGTTGCTCCATTCTTTGATTTCTATACACGCTCATGGATATTGTTTGGATATGAGTTTATTTATGTTAATTTCCCGTCGGGAATAGAAAATACGAAGTAAAACATTCTTACGGTTTCTTTTTTCGGAAGCTAGAGATCTACATTCAAAAATAACGCGGTTACAGTTCCGAAATACAATATTTGTGTTTTTTAAACAAGCTACTTGTTGATATCAAGATTGGTGATCCAAGCAGCAACACGACATGACGCCATTTCTTTGGAGGATGGTGGAGGTTGTGTGGACTTTGGAGGCTCCACAAATGAAGATGTTGGGAAATTGGAGGATGAAGGTTCGTACTTTGTGGAGAGCTCGGTAACTGGAAACAGATGTGTTATTGCTAGATTTTTGAATGCTTGGTTCGCTCGAAATAGGAAAAAAAAAGTTTGAATCAAACCCAATGACGCAGGAAAATAAAATTCAGCTTCATTAATTAATAGTGAATTAAAATTCATTTTAATCCAAAAGAATAGGTCCATAATAGTCTTCGACTTCCCAATAGATTTTAATAACATCTAAATTTTTCTTTGATTTACCTGATAGACTGCGTGTTGGTCGTGGGCCAATGTTGATTTGACTTTCATTTTGAGCCACTTCTGGCAACGAAAACTGAGAACAGGTCTTTGGGTCCAAATCCAACGGTTCGTTGTTCTTGAAAAGGGTTTATTAAATATAATATTGATTGTTTGTTTGTTTGCCAATTATCATGTACAAATTTCCATCGCTGTTTCTCTGCCCACGATTTTTTACCCTAATCAGAATTTCGCATTGATTAATTCAAGAGTTAAGTTTTTGAAATTTATATTTCGCGGCATTTTTTAAAATAGAATTGTTTCTATTTCATTTACAATTATTATTCAACCCTTTCCCACTTTTCAGACAATTTATAGAAAACCAAAAAAAAGCGATTAAAAATGATAATTCTTTTTATTTTTAAATAATTGTTCGCTTCTCTGCGTCTCTTTCTTTCTCATGGAATGTTCTAGAAGACCCGGAAAGCCCATATAAGGAGGAGATTTGGCCATTTGGTCATTTTTTGACGACTCCAAAGACCCCTCAGAAGGACGTCTGCGAGCACGAGGTCCTAAGATGGAAGAAAGTTCCAGAGGTAATTTAAAAGTGGTTTTTTTTTTACTTTTCCCGTGCTTTTCCAGTGATTTTTTTAGAAATGCACTTAAAATGGAGTTCGAAAACAGGGACAGACACAAAAACTGTCGCGAAAATGATTTTGCAGAGGAGCCAGAATATGTCAGTAAGAAGCGAAAAAGCTGAACGCTTTGAGAACCTACAGAGCCCGCTCCTCGGAAACCCCGGAGCAAAAAAACCAAAGGACGCTCGTTGGACTTTGCCAAAACTTCTTAATCCCGTTCTTCTTCCAAGACACCAGAAGAAACCATAGACGATATACTCGGTATAAAACGCTGATAACTCGCTCCAATCGAACAAAGAATTTCGCATGCATTTGGAGTGAGGTTTAGAGAAATCAGAGCAAAAAATCGGCCACGGCTCTCTAAATTTTCTGCACTCTCTCGTCGCCAACGTGGCCGCGTCCACCACTGTGCGAAAGGAGCGCGTTTGCAGCGCTCCGTACTGAGAATATATGAACGTCATCGATAGCGCGAAAAATGCAAAACAAATTGCATCGACCGGGAATCGAACCCGGGCCGCCCGCGTGGCAGGCGAGCATTCTACCACTGAACCACCGATGCTTGATATTTGCCAGTGTGTTCGTCATATAAATGCGCACAACTGCTATCTGTCTCACTCCTTCGTTCTCCCTACATTTGTCCCTTTTCCCACGGGCGTCTCTGCGTCAACGAGAAAAAAAGAAGAGGAAAAAATGGGGGGAATGCATCTGGCATGTGATAAAATTAGGTGGTTAGTAAATAGAGTGGCTGATAAAAAGGAAAATAACGAAATTATGGCATGCATGCTTCTTTTTCTTTCATTTTTGCACGCGCGTATATTTATTTGGCCGGTGTTGACAGACAAACTAACAGAAAAACTAACAAAGTAGGCTTTCTAGAATTGCACATTTTGAAAATCACGTTATTGTATGTTTCAATCGACTTGCGACATAAGAACGCTAAACCCCGCCCACTTATTTGTGCACGACCACGCGAACAGAGTGATATTTGAAGAGACGCAGACAGAACGGTGAATGCAGACTTGAAATGAAATGCGTTTTCATGTCGCAAGTGGATTGAAAACACGTTATGCAGCTTTATATGCTTACCTGCACCTGCACATTGATGCTCCAGAACGAAGAAAGTAGACTTGGCTTTGAAGCGGAAGTGCTCTCAATGGTCAGAAGGTCGTTCCGATAGAGGTGCATCATGACGTGGGCTTATCTGGCAGAGGCTACTGACTGACTGCAAAAGACGCACAAATGAATGGCTGTCTGAGCTGGTCGTCCGCAAAAAATGATTGAAAACGAGTGGGGACGGAATAGAAATTCAATTAAGCGCAACGGGGAAGGACCAAAAATTGGTGATGAGGAGAAGAGAAGAAGTAGGAAAGGAACAAGCGATTAGAAAAAGTTATCCAAAGTTAAATAGTTATTGTGTTTTCAATCGACTTGCGACATGAGAGCGGAAGACTCCGCCCACTTATTTGTGCGCGACCACGACCACGTGAACACAGTGATATTTGAAGAGACGCAGACAAAACGGTGAATGCAGACTTGAAATGAAATGCGTTTTCATGTCGCAAGTCGATTGAAAACACAATAAATAGATAAATCTGTGCTTTCTTGTACCCTTTTTTGTTCTTTTCTGCTTGAAATGAATAAGAAAAATATGAAAAAAAAAAGCTGAATGTATTTATATTTATATACAAGCGAATGCACTCTACCGATGACGTCACAACCTTTGAAAAAAGGTTAGACCGTTTGAAACTGGGGCATGAAGCGGGAGCGCACACACGCAACGCATCCAAATAAGGCCCAAAAAATTAAAAAGCTCGGGAATCAATTTTGGATAGGTTTTTGTATTTTTCTCTCCGATAATTTGAAATTTGCGGTTGTGCGTCCGGGCGCGTTTCCTCACTCCCTCCTCGTGCCCCGGTGACGCAGAAAACGAAATAAGACACGTCTCACAAGCGCGAAATAGATTTCTCATTCACAGAAACAATAAAAACAACCTTTACACATGTTGTTCATGTGAGGATTTAACCATTCATCTCAAGCTTCTTCATTCTCTGGCCTCTAGAGCAAAAGACTAAGCCATCTTACTCCAAAACGTAAACAACAATTATGCCACCCATAATTAGCCGTCTCGCAGACATGAGGTTGCTTGGTAAGTCATACTAGATGAGCAGGGTCCCACTCACTAATTTGATCTCCAGAGTCTAGTGAAGCGAATCATGTGACACGACTTACTAGTACGGTGAAAGCGGGTTTAAAAGTTAACAAAAACTTGGCTCGCTATTTAAATAGCGACAACGCCTCACACCAACTTTTGACAAGGAAGAAAAAAACCAAAACAAAAAAGAAAAAGAACAGTGAAATAGAAGAAATTGCCAGATTTATGTTTTTTTTCGAAAATGTCTTGAAAACAAGAAGAAATGCATAGAATGGACTAGCCAGAAAAATAGAATTTCACACAAACAAGAGGAAAAAAATTCAATGAAATACTTTTCCCACGCTTTCGATCTTGTTTCACAATCAGCTCTTACAATTAAATAGGAATTAAATGAGTTTATTCAAGAAAAAAAGCAATGCTTCAACTTTTTTTATATACATATTTTTTCTGCTCTGACGCACAAAATATGAGCTGTGATGCTGGGTTTTCTAATACGTTTCTTTTCTGACTTATGCATGCCCCGTAATAAAGGAAAAATGAGATGAGACTTTAGAGGATTGTGATGATAAAAGAAATAGCCCAAGAAAACCCATTTTAATATTCCGACCCATAATTATAACGGAGTGAACGAATGAAAACGAAACGAGATGGAATGGAATGGACAGACGCTTGCGAAAGAAGGAAATACCAAATAAGAGGCGGTGCTCTGTTTGTTTTTCCGCTTCTTTTCTTTATATCAAAATAGGAACGTTGGAGAAATCTGATTGTGAGAAGCACTTTGCTGTGAACTGGCGGCAAAAAATATAAAATTTTAGAAAAGGTCCCAAATTCGTCACGGCAAAGAGTGGAAGCATTGGAAATGAGATAAACAGAGTAGAGAAGGAAGGGCCCTAAGTTGTGGCTCGGGACGAAGACGTGAATACAAATCCAGTGGACGGAGAAAATAAGGGCGGAGAGCTTTCCTTCGTGCTCGCCCATTGCCTGCCTCTACTTTCAATTCAACGTTCTCACGTTGACGCGAAGGAATATCTGATTATGTGTGCATGTTCTACCGCACCGATTGGAGTAGAGTTATATTTGGAGGGACCCTTGAAAAGCCTTCTTACAAATAAAAGTTTGAGAAAGAATAGCAAAGTGCAAAGAAATTTCTGTTGAACCCATCCATTGCAGAGCCCAAAAGATGTCAACTTTCTTTCCATCCGCTCTTTGTCCATCGCATCGCAGAAAAAAAGAATGACGTTGTGTGTGTGTGTGTTTTTTCTTCCATTTCTATGTATTTCAAATTCTCGCAGCAAGAAAAAACACATGATCAATAAATGTCAGAGATGGCAAAGATGAAAATAGGAATGAATGAAAGCAAAAAAACAACACCGTCATTTTCTTTCTGCTTGCTTCTGTTTCCAAGCATTCGTTTACATACTCAGTATGCACATAAGGTGACATTTTTCTATTAAGGAAATGCCAACTTTTCGGGGAGTTATTTAGAGTCTGCTTTAAATGGGTGGGGATTTACAACTATCACATTAAAATCGCACAAAAAAAACTTTTTCAGATTTTTTAACGACTCGGTATAAAACGCTGCAAACTCGCTCCACTCGAACAATGAATTTCACATGCATTTGGAGTGAGGTTTAGAGAAATCAGAGCGAAACATCGGCCACGCTTTCTCAGTTTCCTGCACTCTCTAGTCGCCAACGTGGCCGAGTCCTCCACTATGCGAATGGAGCGAGTTTGCAGCGCTCCGTACTGAGAATTAATAAAAAAAATTAAAAATCGCACAAAACTGGAATTTTTTCGTTGAAAAATTCAAATTGGCGCGTCTGCAAACACCGTTCTTGGCGAGAACACAATGTACACCATTTGACGCAGTATCACCATTTCAAGAATATTTAATAAAACCAAAAAATAGAAGATCACACGGCGTGACCTAGTATTCCCTATCTGACCTAGCAAACCGACGGCCGCTGCTTCTAGAAAATTCCATTTTTCCCTGAAATAATAATTTTTTTTGTTCTAAAAAGTTCCAAAAATCGTAACGTGATATAATATTATTAAGTGTGGTGCTTTTCATAGGAATTTCTTATAGAAAGTTAAATAAGATGGAAAACTGAATGCAACTTAATTAGTGAAAAATAGATGGGTTTGGCTCGAGGGAGTTAGTTGGCCAAGTTTTAGTAGGAAGAGAACTTTAAAAAAATTGGGAAAACCAAGGAAAAATGGCAAGGAATTGTGAGGAAGAATTCAATTAGAAAACACAGCGTTTTTGTTGCTTTTTTTTAAATTGTCGGCCAGCCAAAATGGTCAAACGCGCTCCGCTGAACTCACACGGCGTGTTGGACGGAACGTTGGAAAATAAAATTGAAACTGCGCGAGCTTTTTTTTCTAAAAAAAGTTTCGCCTAAGCGTAGTCGCATTTAGCTGCGCAGCGTTTTTATGCGTTAAACTGATACGAAGAGGAACGAAAACTGATACGCAGACAAGCAGAGTGCGAGGGTACTGTGGTTTTTGTAGCAAACTCTCGCCGGAGAGACGCAGACACTCAGCGGAGCGCGTTTCCAATAACGTTCCGGGCAGCACGCCGTGAACTCAACGCTATTCGATTTTCATTTTGGTCTCCAAATTATTTCATTTCACGTTGAATTTATACGTGAAATAAAATAATTTGGAAACCAAAATGAAAATCGCATGGCGTTGTCCATTTTGGCGGGCCGACATTACGCAGATGATGTAGTTTTTCTCAAAATTCTGTGAAATATCAAGTTGATACTATTGTTGGCCCACCAAAATGGTCAAACGCGCTCCGCTGAACTCAACGCTATGCGATTTTCATTTTGGTCGCCAAATTATTTAATTTCACGTTTATTTTACACGTGAAATTAAATAATTTGGCGACGAAAATGAAATCCCCGAAGTACTAAGTTTCGTGGAGCGCACTTGCATTCTTCGCGAATGGACAATAGCGTTGACCATTTTGGCGGGCCGACAATACGCAGATGATGTAGTTTTTCAGAAAATTCTGTGAAAAAGCAAGTTGATACTATAAATTATAATATAAAAATCCAATTATAATTTTAAAAAACAAAAAAAGACAATGCAAACGCGTTCGACGGCTACACTACTTCCGCAAAGATGCAGACATTGCCTCTTTGGCACAAGCATTCTCCGCGGAATTCTCGTCGAATTGGTATCGTTCTTGTCAATTTTTTGGTCGGTTACCGTCCACGCATTTTGGGGTACATTGGGAAAAATTCTGAAACTGTGATATTTTTTATGTTACAAAAATTACGCGTTTAAAGTAGAAAGAACAATAAAAAGAGATTGCGAGGAGAGGTCGAATGGTTGTTTTGAATTTTTTTAAATAATGAAATAAGAAAAAGAACTGATACATCATGTATATCATACAGGATCTTATTGTGAAAAAAAAATGCAACTCGGTGTTTGCGTACATTTGAAATTCAAATGGCAAAAAAAGAAATAGTATAGCAAATGAAGAGAATTGTTCCCTTTTTGGTTTAAATTTAAATTTTTTTGTTTTCACAACAAATGCCAACATTTCTACCCATCATATTTCGAAAAGAAAGAAAAAAAAGAGGCAGCGCAACAGAAAAATAAAGCAAAGAGATTCAGAGAAGGAAAAGTGAAGACAGCTAGTACGTCTGAAAGTAAAGGGGACTGGAAGCAGGAAAAAAAAGCGGTGGTCAAAACTACAGAATAAAAAAAAAACAGATCTTGATTTATACATCACCAGACAAACCGTATTTTGCGTTATTTCGACCTGTAAAAATAAAAAGTACGAAATTCATTTCTTTTCTTTCTTAACGACTGCACTGCCTTTTTTTAAACGCTTTTTTTTGCCGCCGACGCCACGCGCTGCGGTTGCGTCGCGTGACGACGCTGCGCCTCAATATTTTTTTTCCATAGAGCGAATTTTTGCGAGGACAGTCGCCAGCTTTACGTACCATACACCTTTCCTACTCGTCGTTACAGCAGGCTTCGCCTTTGAACCACTCGGATTGGCTGGACCAAACTCTTTCTCCTGGGCGAACAGAATCTGATCGAGAATGTTGGAGGGTCTGAATTCGAAATTTTAAAGAAATTATTTTGAAGAAGAGATCTCACGTTGGCTTAGCGGGTGGCGGCGGGGTCGGCACTTTTTCCTCAAGATCCTCGGCGTCAAGCACAACTACATCATCGCTGCAACGAAAAATATCGCCATAAAGATGGGGAATCGTTCTCTGAGAAACTCGAAAATTACCAAAAAAAATTTAAATATTTTGCTCAAATTGGCAATCGGCGTGAGCTCGGCGGTAAACGGCACAAGTTTAGCGCGTATGCGGCGCGAATTTGCAGTACTTTGGGAAACAATGTAAAAAATGCCAAATTTCAAAAAATCGATATTCGGACCAAACTTTTCTGAGCATGTCCGTGACGGCAGTATTGCCTGGTTTCATCCAATTTTTTGTTTTTTTTTTTTTTTTTGCTCGGCACAAGTTTAAGTTGAAACTGATATTTTAATAAATAAATTTTTTCATGAAGGAATTCAGGACTTCAGCAATAAACGTTCATTTTCCGAAAAAAAAATTGTTTTAAAATTTCATCGCCTCACCGAAATCCGGTCAATCGATATCTTTCTAATTTCTATCCGCTATCCGTATCAAGTTTTACTCACTTTTGCCGGATGTGAAGTTTTTCCTCTTTCTTCCTGCAGCTTCGTGGAATTTTGATAGTACCTTCTGCCGACTTTTTAGTGCTCCGCTTCTTTCTCCTTGTTACTTTCCTCCTTTTAGTACCGGTCGTCTTTCGTTTAGTTTTTCTTTTTTTCCTTCTCCCAATGCCTAGTTTTTTGGTTAATTTCCGTTTTCGAGCAAGAATTCTGAAATAATATATGATATTTATACCCTCAAAAAATCGACGGAAACTCTTACTGTGGCAGTTCCGGAAGTTCCGTGTCGGGAGAGTCGTCGCCGAGGACATACGAATCTTCATGGTGAAATCCCGCATCAGGCTCTTCCTTTTTAATAACATCCCTGGAAAATAGTTTTAACAAATGACAAAAAAAAAGAAAATAAAACCTACTTCATATTAATTGATGTGCTGGAATTTGGTCAGCAACATGAATTCTCTAATAACTATATAAAAAATAAATAAAAACTAGAATTCAAAATTCAGAAGCACGCACGGTGTCCCTCAAGAGAAAAGCGACGCCTCTGCGTCTCTTATCTCTAATGCGTGCAAGTAGAGCGCAATTGCATCGGAACTCGCCTGGAAAGTGTGCACCATAAAAACACTTGGAAAAAAAATGGGGGTACGACAGAATAGAAATAGGCGAAATAGAAATGCTACAAAATAGAAATGCTACAAAAAAGAACTGGAAAAAATAGAACTGAGCGAAATAGAAATGCTACAAAATAGAACGGCTACAAAATAGAAATGAGCGAAATAGAAATGCTACAAAATATAACAAATTTTGGCGATGGAGCGCGTTTGCATTATTTTTTCAATTGCTCAGTTTTTCGCCGATTTTCCATTTTTTTTTCTGAAACTGCATTGATTTTATACCTTTCTTCATTTTCGATGTTGTTAAGTGCGTAAAATATCTGAAAATTACTGAAAAATCCTATAATAATCGGAAAATTCGAAGAATAATGCAAACGCGCTCCATCGCACCGATTTCTATTTCGCCCATTTCTATTTTGTTACATTTCTATTTCGCGCTGTTCTAATCCGCTCATTTCTATTTTGTAGCCGTTCTATTTTTTCCAGTTCTTTTTTGTAGCATTTCTATTTCGCCTATTTCTATTCTGGCGTACCCCCAAAAAAATTGATTGAATCGGTTTTTTGAAAAAAAAAAAAAAACACAAAGAAAACAGACATTAAAATGTTAAAATTAATTTTTGAGATATCAAACTCTTCAAAAAAATTTCTACACTAGCAAGTGAAAAAAAAATTGCAAAGCGGTATTTGCGTACTTTTGAAATTCAAATGACAATGAAAGAAATAGCATGGGAAATGAAGAGATTTGTTTCCATTTTCGTTTGAATTTTAAAAGTACGCAAACACCGCGTTGCAATTTTTTTGTTTTGACAATAAAAAAACACGGAAATTGACTGTGTTATACTCGTTTCGGGGGACTCTAACGTAAATCGCCGACACGAATTGGGTGCCATTGCAAGTGCGCCCTATTGCACACCTCAAATGCGCGCGAGATTCAAATTTAAAAACTTTTCGGCTATACAAATGAGAATCAGAGTCGAAAAAAAGAGAAAAACCGTAGGAAACTTTATTATTTCTTTATTTATGTTAATTTTATGAATTAATCAATATTTTTGACGTTATGCGGGTTGGGGACCACCGAAGTTTTTTCCTTTTCGTTTTTTTGCCCTTTTTGTGTTATACTCGTTTCGGAAGCTTTCTCCGTTTGACCTGCTCGAATCTTGAGATTTTGGTGTTAAAGTGCAGGTTTCCACGTGACAAACTTTCCATTGACCAGATGTACCATAGACGGTTCGATTCACAAAAAGTTGCGAGGAGTTCGCCGCTTTGGTTGCGCGGTTCGTGTGTTACCTATAAACCATTCGAGCGTTGAAGTCACCCACAACTATAGTCGGCGAATACATCATCAACCTCGCTCTACTGCAAATTTCTTGTAAAAACCGTGTTGCACTTGCAAGATTAACTCAATTTCTATGCGTATTCCTTTTTTCAACGTAAAATGACGTATCTGCAACGAGTTGAAGTTAAAATTTGATTTTTCGCTTAAAAAGGGCGCACTGCACTGTTGAAAATTGAAAAGTGCCGTAGAGCGAGGCTGATGATGCATTCGCCGAATATAGCTTGTATCTACTGCGACAAGCAGTGCATGCTTCTTCTAAGCTCTCATAGAAATCAGCTAACTCTTCCGGATCGAAGTCGACAACAATTTTTGGCGCGTAAATAGCGAGAGTCGGCATCTAGGTGGCTGATAGCCACACCTTAACACAACCGACGAGATCAAAACTTGACTGAAGAGATATTTTCATTCGCGACCAGCTGGCTTCTGAAAAATGGAATCCACAAGTTACCCGAACGATGCGAACCAAAATGTCCTGGACCACTACGGTGCATACTGTTGATGTTACACCATGCTGTTAAAAAATGGACAGATACTTTCTTTCCAACCTAATAATTTCAAGCACTGAAAACAGAGGAGGAATGGGAGAGGGAATAAGACGAAACTGCGGTGACTCATCAGACCATTAACTTGTAAAACATTCCGCATAAATTATTTTGCAGTGCTCCAAAAATTGATTAAAAACGCTGCCAGTCTGACAAAATGCACAACCTTTGTTTCCCCACAATATTTCATCGTTCTCACCCCTAATGATTTTATCAGTTCATTACCCGCCTCTATAAATACTCCTGCTCTCTTTTTACGTTTATTACCATTGGACAACACCTTTTTTCTGATTTTTATTTTGATTTGATGATTATTAAAACTCTACTGATTTCTCTATTCTCACTTTATTTTGTGACGGGAAAAGTGGTAATTTATTTATGGACCTATTCAGCGCAGGAAAAAAAAACCGATTTTTTTTTTCCCTATGCAGGTTGTTTTCCAGGAAAAAACCCATCGCGGAGACCCGGCAGTGAAAAATGCAATGCGCCTTTAATTTTCAATGGGAATTCGGTTGAAATTTAAAGGCGCACCCGATTATTTCATCGGCCGGTCTCGACACGACAAGTTGTTTACGTCAAAAAACCTCCGACTACTGTAGTTTTTTGTCTTTTTTCCTCAATTTTGCATAGGGAAAAAAACCACGAAAATCGGTTTTTTTCCTCTGCTGAATAGGTCCATTAGTTTTCTGTTAAACTAAATAAATATTTTGGTTGAAAAAAGACAACACCTAGTTTATAAAGTTTTAGAACGTCCGACCAGTTGTTTCGGGAGTTCGGATTGAAAGCGAAGTGGGTGCTCGCGGATTCGCAGGCTACGGGTAAGAATCAGTGTTGCTCGGAACTGAAATTTGAAAAATGCGGAAATGGAAGCGGAAGTATGAATTCCGAGCTCGATCGATACCCTGTGTTATCGATAGAGCGCGAAATAGACTTCTAGACCAATAAAGTTTTATTAACTCAGGGAATTTTAAGCACAAGATAAGCACACAATTTGTGAAAAATAGCATGTTGCTGCACAAATCAGCATTTTGCTCGCTCAGCACATGATTAGCACAGGACCAGCCCAAGTTCAGCATTATGCTCTTGTTTTGTCGGCAAAGAGAGAAGCATGGCTCCTTCTCGCGGCGCAGCATAATGCTGCAGCAGTCAGCACAATTTCAGCACGACATCAGCACAGTAGCAGCACAATATCAGCAACTGATGAGCGCAAGCGTTGGGTGGCGCAGCATATTGCTTCTAAAAACAGCATATTGCTACACGACTGTAGCATTTATGCTCGTCAAATGAGCATTTTGCTGCGCCAAATAGCAGTGTGCCGACCTATGAGAGCACACGTGCTATTTGGCGCAGCAAAATGCTTAAAATTCCCTGAGAAGTTTTCAAAAACATAAGCCCTTCTATTGCAGAGATGCTGGAGAACTACTAGTCGAGCCAGATGTTCCAGTGGAATTGGTAATTTTTGGTCATGGATTAGAAGATGTAAATTTTTGTATTTATTAATCCAAAAAACACTTTTTTCTCTTCAAAATTCGAGGTTGAAATGGTTACGTTCACTGATTCCGTTTGTGTTACATCTGAATTCAACATTTCTGATTCAGCATTTCATATTCACAAAGATATGAAAATTGTGTTTAAATATTCATTTGTTTCGTGAGTCTTACCATTTTCAAAGAGAAAAATTTAATAATATGTAGTTCAGATGGGATAAGCCGTGGAGAATTTGCTTGAAATCAGAAAGCTATGGACTAATACAGATTGATGATGATAGAACGTGGATTCAAACAGTGAAAACTGTACATGAAACGTATTTGCCAGTTGGCTTACAGGTATGTATTAAAATTTCGATTTTTCATTTTCGAGGCACGGAAGTCTATTTCGCGCGTGACCGATAACACGAAGCGTTACTAGTTTATTGTGAAAACAAAAAAGTTGCGACGCGGTGTTTGCGTACTTTTAAAATTCAAACGAAAATGGGAACAACTCTCTTCATTTCCCATGCTATTTCTTTCATTGCCGTTTGAATTTCAAAAGTACGCAAACACCGCTTTGCAATTTTTTTGTTTTCACAATAACTTGTCTTGTTTATTGTGTTTTCAATCAACTTGCGACATGTGAGAACGCGAAACTCCGCCCACTGATTTGTGCGCGACCACGACCACTCGAACACAGTGATATTTGAAGAGACGCAGACAGAACGGTGAATGCAGACTTGTGTTGCGTTTTCATGTCGCAAGTCGATTGAAAACACAATCATTTTCGAAAAGCTGTTCGTGTCATCCGTATGCGAAATAGATTTTTGGAACGACCATTGAATTTTACAGATAGCAATTCTTTGTGTTTTATTTGCTATTTCCGCTCTTTGCTCTGGGCTCACTCTGGGATTGATGGCGTTGACACCGCAAGAACTGAAAATTCTCATTAGTTCAGGTATTTATTTGATTTTTGTCAAACTTTTTCATTACAAAGATAATTTTTCAATTATAGGAACACCAACTGAGAAAAAGTATGCTGACGCTATTCTACCTATCAGATTGCATGGAACCCGATTACTTTGCACAGTGATTATTATGAATGTGGTAAATAAATATTTGAATGCACGGGGTGTTGACGCCTGCCTTTTTTCAAATGCTTGGTTTTGCCGCCGACGCCACGCGCTGCGGTTGCGTTGCGTGACAACGCTGCGTCTCATCGCTCTGCCTGAAAAATTAATTTCAAAAAAATGTGAATTCGCATAATTTGACACACTGTCAATATTCTTTCAATGGAGCAAAGCGAGGGGCTCCATAAAATGCGATACCAAAATTTTATTCCCAGATTGTCAACACTGGAATAACATTGCTCTTCGACGATTTAGCAGAGGGAGTTGTGGCATTTGTAGCCTCTGCTGTTGGAATCGTAATTTTCGGAGAAATTCTACCACAAAGTATTTGTGTTAAGTAAGTTGGTCTTTAATTGTTAATTTTTTAAAATGTGGTTTTAGGTACGGGCTCGCAGTCGGTGCAAACACAATTTATATCACAAAGTTTTTCATGATGATTCTGTTCCCAGTGACATGGCCACTCGCTCGAGTAAGAGTTTTTTTTTTAGAAATCACAAGCCTGGCTGTACCAAAAGCTACATTTGCTTTTTTTTATGTTAAAATTT